>CM037031.1:62348354-64848354 GCA_020882235.1 Schizaphis graminum | reverse complement strand
TGATGTCTTTCACAAATTAATCATATATCTAAAAAGTATCAAATTCTAGACAAATATTAATATACCTATAAACGTGGTAATAGTGCCATATTGTATACAAAAAAATATTCTCGATTAATTTGTGATACCTATCAACAAAAATATTCAATAGTAAAAATTAAAAATATATTATCAATATTGCATATTTTTAATTTTATCAGTATACGCTCCTATACGAGCGTATACCTGCGTATTGTGTTTATTTTAAAAGCTATACGCTCTGATCGACAAATACGTTTTGGGTACCTATACGCCGTATACCCCCGTATACCCTCCAATACACCACTGGACATGGATGTTATTAACCTGTCCAAAAGAATAACGAAATATAATGAATAATTACACATATAGCATATTATTAAATACATTATTCAATAATAATACATCGATATTTAATAATAAGCAGTAAATCAGTTAGGTATAATAAAAAATAATAGCATAAAAAAATAAAAATACATACGTTCACATGCATTTTTAATACGCCGCCATAAATTTTATACTTTGGGTGACGTCACTAGACAAGGAATGGTGCGGGGTGATCGAAATATTTAGGTGACTATGAGGCAACCTGTATAATCTATAAACCTTGGCAGTCACTGGCAACTTACTGCTATCTCCTAGTACAGAAGTTAATGGGAACCACTAGACAGTAAAAACCTCCATACTAACAAATAAATATTATTATCATTTATCACTTTATCAGTATAACAATTAACAAGTAACAAACTACCCAAATTAAATAAAAATAGGTAAAAGTAGCAAAAGTAGGTAACCGCTTTATTGGAGCACACTAAACTCTAAAGCCAATAACTGTGTTTAGTCTACCTACCTACTACCTTGTCATTGACAGTGTTGTGCACAGATAACTTTAAAATTATCTAGATAAGATAACAGATAATGCGTTGAAAATTTATCTAGATGAGATAAATAGATAACACTTTAAATATTTATCTAGATAATAGATAAAAGATAACCACATTTATCTAGATAAAAAAACAGATAATTAATATTTTTTATTGTAAATAGTAATAATGTTTTGGTTGGGCATTTTTCTTCTTCTTCCCATGATAGGATTTCTGCGTCATAAGTGTATTTTATAATGAAGAAAAAACTGAGAAAATAGTCAAAACTATTATTTTGCACCTAATCTGCTTTTTTAAACATACAAACATACATTTTTTAATCTTAATTAAATGTATTGGGCCTATGTTCGTACTCAGGTACACCACTGTCTATAGTCTGTTATTTTCATAATATTTAATATTATTATTATGACGAAATGCAGTGAATATTTGGGATTTAAAAATTTAAATTTCTAAATCATTTAATGAATAATTATCTAGATAATTTTTTTAAGATAACCTATTTTTTTATCTAGATAAGATAAAAAGATACTTAAAATATGTTTTATCTAGATAAGATAAAAAGATAATTATATTTTATCTAGATAAATTATCTAGATAATGCACAACACTGGTCATTGAGTAAGTCACTATATTACAGCGATTCAGTGATGTTAGTGTTAAATTAGAAGTTCTAATTTAGAACTCATTAATTCAATGATAAATCATTGCATACGATAAATTTGCATTTTTTTTATTTTGCTCAGATGCAATTTCTTTTTAAATCTTTAAACTGTAGGTAGTAGGTACCTAGGTAATTTTAGAAAATGCACTACATTGTATTTTGTATTACCATCATTCCGTTCCAACATAATATTAATTAGGTATCTACCATTTTACAATAAATTAGTTGTTTAACGTTGTATTGACACTTAATTGAATTCGCCAAAAACAAAAACATAAAAATAAAATATTTAAGCATTTTAAGCTTACATATTTTAATGTTTATAACTCACTAGGAAACGATCTATTGAAATTATGTAGATACAGCATTAGTAATACCTATCTAATATTAAAATAAGTGTATATAATAACATATTCAGGTACAACTTACATATATTATATATGTGCATACAAATTATGTAAATTCATAGTTAATATAGGTATATAGGTATTACTGTATTAGGTACCCACATATACCCTACAGGTCTCAAATATAATAACTAATAAATAATAAGTATCCCATATTCCATAAGGCCATAAAATTAGTTTTAAAAAAATACATATTTAAATATTTTATAAAATGGGTATGCAATAATTTTCTTTTCGTACCTACTATATGATAAAAAATAAAAATACTTAATAAATTTAATGAGCAGTAGATAATATTAGACATAACTCTCGCAGTTATTACTTAGGTATTATATAGGTACCTACATAATATATAATATACCAATATGTTAGGTATATATATATTATATTTATATATAGTGTCGTATATTATTATTATTATTTTTTGTATATACCCATTTATACCCAATACCCATAATGTATAAGTATTATTGTACACTGTGACCGTAAAAGTAATCAAATATTTATGAGAATATTTATCGATGAATATACAAGACGTATAGGTGATGTTTTTAATAGTACCTAAATACCTAATAACTTCACTACTTCAGTTAGCATTCATCAAATACCTAAGAATTATTTTGGAATAGATCATCAATAACTATTTTACATAGCGTTGAACCAAACGTACCTAACAGTACCTAGTTAATGTTAAAGTGGTTTATCAGCTTATTAGAAATAAACTAATAAGTATAGATAGGTATTTAATGTTGTTTAGAATGTTTAGATTATCAAAAAAGGGAAATACGTATATTTTTGGGGTACTTTTTCTTTTTTCACTCTGCTTATCTGAAATACTATAAATAAATAATCATAATAACCATAAATTATAATTAGTAATTAAGAAGATGCTACATCCACATCATGCGTAGTTTCCGTGGATGTAATCCGTTACAAGCATATGGTTCTGTTGAAAGCAAATTTGCTTTGTCGACTTTAATATTAGCGAATAGACCTGTTATAAAAGTTAAAGGTAAGTACCTACCTACATTAATCTATTGGTTATCTCCCATAGGATTTTTACGATATTTTAATTTTAAACGATTAATAAGTATGTATACTACCAAAAATCAAAATATAAAAATGCTTATACCTAATTTGCTTGAAAATTAAATTTAACTTAAACATAATTTGAGAATAAATAAATTATAGTTTTGGAATAAATTTAAATACATTTTTATTTATAATATTTCTAAAACAGTTACTATTATTAGCAGTTATTAAGTTATTATTACTTTTTGAAATAATGGTGTTCATACGTTTCTATTGTTTCTAATTTTTTAAGTACAGATCATCCAATGTTTTGTGCAATTCAAAATGTTATTACTCCAGTGGCGTAGACAGAAATTTTCATTGTGGGGGATATGTTACCCCAAAAAACTACCAAATTTTTGTATAAAAAAACTTATTTTTATTTTAAGCAAAAACCACACGACACACAGTGCCTACAAAAAGCCCCCTTAATTTTTCTGAATAGGATAGCCATGGATACGCTTTCAACCATTTATACTGGAATCTTAGACCTTTTTTTCCATAAATCTAATAATAATCTAATAATAATCAATTTCATTTTTTTTAAACTACGCTCCTTCTTACCACAATCTCTGTCTTTCGCACCGGAAAACCAACGACTAATTACGCTTGATATTTCTTTGTTGTTGGTATCAGGAAACTTTGTATAAAGCACTTCTAAATGAAAATATATTATTCATAAAATAAGACAGAAATATGTATATTATGAATCTATGAGTAGCCTTTAAGATTATTATATACCTAATAACAATTTGTATGTTTGAATCTCCGAGAAGTTTAATTTCTTGACACCGTTGCATTCTCTGCCGAATGCACTATATTGAAGTTGAACAGCCTTCGAAATTATTTTCAGAATTACAGTTGTTAGGTTTTCAGATAATTTCATAGTATCTTTTACGTTCAACGCCATGAAACATTTCTAAAAAAAACAAAAATAGAATAGAATAAAAGAAAATTCTACCTATTATTAAGAATTTATATTTACCATTTTTTTGAATAAATCAATGTCATTTTTCAATCCATCATCAAAATGTATAAAACTTGATAGATCCATTTTTGGAAAATCAGTCATAGTTTGTTCTTGTAATATTTTTTCCACATCTACATAACTACTACTTGCGGTAAATAATGCTCTTGTAATTTTGGCCTCTTCTTTTATGCGGTAATCAATTCTTCTTCGTATTGACTTAAGATGGGATTTCGATAAAGGGGCATCTTTTGCTGTGAAGAATATTTTTATTAAACAGTTATTCAAAAAGTTCACCTAAGTATAAAAAATATCAATATTTATCAAATAATACCCTAACCTACAGAGCCACACATTGGACAATATTTGTAATTTTTTTCAAATATTACTGTATTTTGAATTACTATAATATACATATAAAAAAAATAGGAATTTGAGACTTATGAAAATTAAGTTTTTAAGATTCAATAAATAAAATGATAAACAAAAGTTTATTTAGAAGTAGAAAAACCAACAGTATCACAATTTTAACTGTATAAAAGTATGAACCACAGACCACAGTAAAATGTTTTACCTTTTTTCTGAAGAAAAGCAAAAAAAAAAAAATAAATAATACACGTTCCTTCATCATGGCTGGTGATGAAGACATGATACATCATGTAACGTGTATTTTTTTTTTATAATTATTATTTTTTTTTGCTTTTCTTGAAACCCAATAGAAACTAACCTAGTTCGACCAATCTTAAAACTGTTCTAAAGACTCATGTCGATGAGAATAATAATAATAATAATTTAATTTGATAACGTTTATAATAACATGGTATATAAACAAAAATAAATAGATAAATAACGATAGTGGGGTCTAATAGAATATTATACTAGTTGTAACGAAATTATGATATTTACGTATGGTTTTATCAACAGTAAGTTGTAATATTTAATGTGTGTGTGTGTTATGCATATGATGTCATGCGTGTGGTTAAACATCAAACGAACCTAATAATTACGATTTTTAATAAAGTGTGAAGAAAATAAATTGTCTATGTTTATATTGAAATTATTAACTTGTTACATGAAACTATGAGGTATATGTATTTAATGCATGATCTTTAAGACATTTAGACTCATATAATAACTTCAATATTTTGTAATATTTTATAATATATTCATTGAAATTTGATATTATTACATGATTTTATCTAAATTATGATATTTTTGTGATACTTTTATGTGATTTATAGGAAATTTACTAAGAGATGTTGATATTCATGAATGTATTTATTTATTTAATTTTTTGTATATTTATATTTTCACATATTTGTATTACGTGATGATAGTATTAATGGATTGTCTATGTACGAGTGTGATTGTTCATTATACGAAACATTTAACGTCCTATAAATTCTAGGACCTCTCTATTTTTAATAAGGAGTGATGAAAATTCCCCATATTTTTATTAAAATCATTATATTTTTACGTATTTTTCTACTGAAGTATGTATATTCATTAAGTGGTTGTTTTTAATAAAATTATAATACTTTTATATGACCAGCGGTTAGGTTAAGCACAATTAAAATGATCTTTGAATGTCATGTGATTAAAAACCACATAAAGTCTGATGACTTTCACATTCGTTTTCTCTCCTCGTCTTCTAAAATGCAAGCATAGGATTTTGCTCGGAGTATTATAAGCTCTCTCATATTACGTCTATCAGTTTCATTAAAAATAGTCTGAAAATTGTCTTTCTCTCAATAATGTAACATGGATAGTCGCGGGGTAGATTTTCAGTGCCCATTCGGTCTAGTAAGTTAGAATTAATCACCGGGTTATTGTAAAAATTGTCAGTCTAAATATAATATACTAAAGAATCTAAAATAAAAAAAAATATATGAAAAAGATAATGTAAGAGTAATAGGTAATCATGATAGGTAATTATGATGATAATTTACTTGAATCTACGTAAATGAGCTCGATTTTGTCGTCATAATGTTTCTGCATTACGTTATAGTGATGGTCGTACACCAGCGTTTTACTTGTATGTATAGTACTACTAACCTGTAAAAACTAATTGTATGTTTAAGCTTAATAGTCACCTATGTATACATATATCAGTTTGTAGAAATCGATAATTTTATTTTCCAGTGAAACTACAGCTAGATATACGCTGTATGTAGTGCAATGTTTAAATGATTGTTTATTCAAGTTTTTTCAATTTTTTTGGATACTAAACTAGTTCCATCTTAATACGTTTTCTCGTTAATTCCATGTTTTTTCCCTAAAAAACTGCATTTTTGTTTAAAAGCTTGAAGAAATCCTTTTCAAACTCATTTATAGCTTTTTTCCTCATTTCGGTGTTTAAATGTATATATTTCACAAGTCAATTCGATTGGCCTGAACTCTAAAACTCTGTGTACTTTTTTCTACGATCAATCCATTTGGTATAGCTAGCTGTAGGTAGGTTACTGTAATAGTTGATATGATTTTTTTTTCGAATGAAGCGTCGACATGAGTTTATTTACTCTTGAGCCAGAAGGAATTTTATTTCTCTAGTAAAAATGATAGGTATGGCCGGTATGGGCATGAAGAATAATTAAGGTATAATATTAAACCAATATGCTTTTTATTGTTGAAATTTACATTATTGGGTTAATTTATCTTATTTATCTAAATTCTAGTATTGGTAACTATAATAGTTATGTACTTGAAATCAATAAAAATAGTTAGTATAAGGACTTTGAATCTATGAATCGTTGATCATCGCATTTTCCATCGAAGATAGTAAGATTATTTATTTCTAGAGATCTTACTTCCTGCTACCTAACTTCTTGAAAAACTACGATCTTGAGCCATACCTTGTAATTTACACGTCACTGCATGTATATGTTCTTCTTCGGTATTGAATTAAGTGAGAACGTTCCATGTGTTCTTTATAGTCGTTTTAAAAAAACTTTTTTTTTCTTAAAATATATATCATTTAATTTTTCTAAGTTTTCGAATGTAATATAAATATTTTTTTTTCACCAATGTATATACCTTTATTCATTGCTATAGCATATGTATCATTATAAAGTGAACTATGTTTTTACTTCAGTCTTGTTGATTATTATTAATATCAAATATGTTTAAACTGTATTGTGTACTAAATTCTTTTCTGGTTCAATTCCTTGAATGATTACTGAAAACATTTTTAAATATTTATCTTAACAATTATAAACAATTATAACACTGTTTAACACAGCCTAGAATCTGACTGCATGTATACTATCCTTTATATTTGACTTGCGCATAACTAAGAGAATTATAATAACAATAATTTTAGATCAAGGCTGGAGCTTATAACAGTATAAACAAATTAATGTAGTTCGATATTGAATATTTTATATTCTTTAGTCAAACGTTTAATTCCAAAATAAAAAAGCAAAATTAAATAATAAACAATATTATTGCTTGATTAGTAATAAACTAATAAATAATAATTACATTAGAATTATACTTTTTTTTTTATTAAATAGCAATCTAAACTACAATAAAAATGTTTTTTCACACCCTAGGTATAGGTATATGTATTAAATATAATAAATGTAGTTTAGTAATAATTTAAATATTGTAAAAAAAAAACTAAATAACTTTTATACATTTTGCACATGTTTATAATATTTTATAATACTATACAGGGTATTCCAAATTTCATGTGCAGATTTCAGCATGATTATAATGCTTAAATTAGGAAAAAATAACCTATATGACGTGAAAACCACGATGTAGAAAAGATCTTAATGTTTAATTCAAATTTAATAGTTCAATCCCCGTCCCTAGAGTTATGACTCATAACTTATGAGATACGCCACATCATACTTTTAAATTCTATTATGGATTATAAAATAATACTATTTATCTTGACCATTTATATGGTTTTTGACAGATACGACTTTAATGAGTAAAAAATTATTAAATTCCAATAATAATATATTATATTCAACAGACCGCTCTACCATAAAAGATTTTTCTAGTATGAACCTTATTATACGGTTTTTTACGACAATGATTTATATTCGATATATTTAAAAACCCGAAACGGAAATTTTTAGGATTATTCGTTCGTAGGTATTTATCGGACTTGCAATATACTATAGGTAAGTAGTGTTTAGTATATTAGTCCTTCGTTCGCGACTGTTTCGAAGTCTTCCGTTCACCGTCCTCCCATTCTCCACATTCAGCGATTCTTCCTTCGTCGTCGGTAGCGTCGTCGTCATAGTCGGCCGAAACGTTGGCCGTCGTCCGTACTACGGCCGTCTCCGATGGCGGCGCCGTTGGTATAATGTCGTAAAACGACGTGCCGGGCGGCCGGACGTTTCGGGCGAACTTAAACAGTTCGCAAAAGGCCAGTTGGCGGACGACCTCGAACCGGCCCAGCACGTCCACTGGTACGCGGCCATCAGGCAACCGTTCACCCGGTCCCACCGCGGCAGGGCCGTTAAGTTCCACAGTTGGTACGAATGAAACCACAGCGGCATGCCGGTTTTGGCCCGTCGGTGCGTGGCCGCCGGTGACGACATTGTGGGCAGTCGTCCATCGGAACCGGAACCGTCGTTGCCGTATGTTCCGGCCAGCTGTGCACTGCTCCACAGGAACCTGACGAACTGGTAACCGCTCAGGCAGCAGTTACCGCGTTCGTTGCCCGCGGACGGGCCCTGCAGCCAGTAGGACCGTATCACGTAATCTACAACGCCCAAGTACCTACGCCGAGCGGACGGTATAATTAAGTACTATTTACTAGGTAATAGGTACAGGGCTTGGCGCAGACCACCCAAAAGTTATCGGGAGTTTTTCTCGATATAGTTTTGCAAATTAAAACATGATTTTACAAGGGCGACTACTGCAGTACTGCTGTGTACGAGGTACGCACTAATGTCATCGCGTAGCGCGTCCAATAATGTTTTTCCCGTACCGCTTTTCATCACAAATTATGCCACGGTTTGATTTTTTTTTATCGGGCAGCGCCTACGGCTATTATAAGGGATGGGGCTGGTCACGAATAATGATAAAAACTGGAAACCGCCAGATCGGGTACTGCTGCTAGACGCTAGTCAAAAAATGACAATTGTTTGGGTTTGGGGAATACACATAGCGAAATGTTTTATCATTATATTATACTCACCATTATTTCTCAAATATTGACTTTTCTCATTTATTTTATCAAACTAATTTGTATCATGCTTTTCTCAAACTGTACGAAGTTTTTCATTATTTTCACACTTTTAATCAGTAGTGAAAAACCACCATAAACTTTTGATTTTCAAATGATAATCAGTATTATTTTAATTTTAAAATATTATAAAATAGTAGGGCTATTTTTCTTTATGAATTTTAATGTTAAAATCATTATTTTTCATTTAACCGTTAGTGATAGTTATAGCTGCTCAAAGTTGAGTGGTTTAAGGTTTTTAGATGATCATTCTACAGGTTATTACGGCTGTGAGGCGTTGGTATAATAACAGATATGAAATTAATTACTGCGTCGATAGTCGATAACGAGTTTATTACATAGGAAAATATTATTATGTAATTATTCTTATTATCTATTACCCGTGTCCGTGTGACTACTGTTCTTTAGAAACATGAAGTACCTATTATAAAAACCGTAAACCGCCCAACACTGAAAAGCTATATATCGCTAAAAAATGGACGAAAAATAATAATTTGAATGTTAAAATTCATAAAAAAAAATAGCCCTATTAATTTAGTACACATGTAGGTTATACAATTTTAAAATCAATATATTGATAGTGGTTATTCGCTATTAAATTAAAGGGAAAAAATAATTTATTAGATAGAACAGTTATTGCATATAAATACATTTTAATTTCAAATTCAAAGTGTGTAAACTTTTATAATTTTCATTTCCTTCAATTAGCTACTTATTTATTTCAGATGTATGAAGGGAAAAAATTAGGGTAAATTACCATAAAAAAATTTTCATTTTATCTTATCTGTCTATAAACAGGCCTTTAACAATAATATCGGGAATATTATTTCGATTTTAAAGTAACATAAAGTTGAATTTAGTTCAAATTTTGTCAGAAACAAATTATTCGTAAATTTAAAATTCAACATACTATAACTTTGCCAATTTTGTAGTTATAAAAAAACTTTTTACACAAAAAATTTTTTAAAAAAAATACTTTAATCGAATCTATAGAAAAAAAATGGTATTGTCATTTAAAAAAAAGTAAGTTGATTACGCATGCGCGTACCGACAGGGTTAAAAATTTGAAATTTATCTGAAATTGTGTATTTTGGTAGTTCTTTTCTTTCCCCGAAAACCCCATTTCAATACAAGGTCATCCAACTTAAATATTTCGTGGTACATCAGCGTGAACACACTGTATATGTATGAACTAGATGAGGTTTTCCCGGGGGACATATTATGCGTTTAGTTCGATTTATGGGATATCGAGTCTATAGGTATATTTTGATTATATAACGTGAATAAGGTACTTCATTTTATTATACCGTAGCACATTATTATCAAACAATGACTTTAAACAGTTTAAACCCAACACAAGTATGAAAATACTTATTTGGGTTTTTATTTTTTTTCTTCGTCCTAATCGAAATCGTTGTTATGATTAAGAAGTTCGTGCATTTGCATACAAAATTTAATTACACTTAAACACCTATACAAATCCAATCACAACAATTTATTTTACATAATATTAACGCCATGCTTAAGGATATTTTTATTTATAATCATTTATTTTTAAAATTGTTCGTTGTTAATTGCATATTAAACTGAAATTTTATATAATTTTCAAAAAAAAATTACTTCTAAAAGGGATGTCAGTAAAATATTTATTTACAATATTGTATTTGTCGACATGGCACCGACCAACACTGATCAAAGTTTTTGATCGTGAATAATCAAAAAATTTAATATTTAAAAAACATAATATAATATAATTATATACTTTTAATTTTAGATCATGGCAATGTATTGAAGAAAGAAATATATCAGGAAAAACTATAAAACTCGATTTAACAAGTCAATATCGAATCCTTAATACTCCTTCGTTTGGAGGTGTAGTATTTCAAACAAGCAAATTAAATACACAAGATCATGATCCTTGTGAATTTGATCATTGTAATTTAAAAAATTATTGGTTTGAAATAAATGGAAAACGTTATCCTTAAGAAACTCAAGATCTAGATTTTAAGAATGATAAATTGTGTGTAGCTTATGAGAGTTTGATGGAGTATAATAGAAATACTCTAAAAAATCATCAAAAACATCCGTTAATGTATAATAATCCAAACGATTTAAAAAGTTTTAGAGTAATAAATCTTGTTAACATGGGTAGACAACCAACAAATATTTCTGCAACTAAGAAAAATATTATTTTACAAGTGGATTTATATGAAGATTTACCTAAAAATACAATTTGTTATGTTTTTTTCGTCAGAGAAGATGATTTTTATTTGATATTGAAAAAGGTACAATTGAAGAATCTTTTAGTGGTTAAATAATGTTTTTTTTTTAATAGAAATATTTCTATTGAAAAATATTTTTATATTTATATTTATTTTGTTTTTTTCTTCAATTAGATCGAGATTAAGAATAAAATCATCATCAAAATGAACAATGTTATTATTTTGATCAATAATATATATTTTTATCATTTGAATAATGCGTACATTTACTTGTCTGTAAATTATTGGATTAGATCTGATAAAAAGATTATTAGAATCATAATAAAAAACAAACAAAAGTTCATCTTCGATAATCTTTCCATTAATAGATGATACAGAGTTTTATATTATGTTGCAATGTACTTCTAATAATCGTTTATTTATATTATCATTTAATATATATTTTTCTCCTACATGTGTACCTATATAAATAATAATTTAGCATTCCCTAAACTTAATTTTAAATTTTTGTCTAATAAAAAATAATTTTTTGAACTTAATGAAATAAAATTATTATCATTTTGTAAGTCGAAGGTAATAAATTTGTTAATTGTTCAATTGAATAGTTTCCATTTATTTCTGTTTTATAAATTTCATCAGGACCAATTTCATTACTTTGAGTAAATATTACACCATTTATATTTTTTAAAAACTTTGTGTATACAATTTTGTTTCATTATCACCTGTATGACTAACCATATATGAAGACAAATTAGGTTCACTGACAAAATAAAACAACGGAATTCCTAAACATTTTAATAAATCATCATCAAAATTATATTTATAATTAGTACTAATATTTAATAAATTTTTTTTAAATGTAAGTTTTGTGTTATCATAATTTTTATCACAATTCAATATTGTTTCTAATTCTTTTATTGAATACCAATAGGTATTTTATAAACTGAATTATCTTTATCTACTGTAAATGTATATTTTTTATCTATATATATATATATTTTTCATCGGGAGTAGGTATATACATTGTTTTATTACCAACTAATGAAAAATCAAATGTTGTGTTTGGAAAACCTAAATATTCTTTTAATTTTTCATCTAAATTATAATAACAAGGGGATTTAATTTGAATTTTTTTATTTTCAAAAGATAAAAATACCGGTTCAATTAGTTTATTTAAATTTGAAATAGTATATTTATCTTTTTTTATATGTACTACTCTCGCATCCCTTTTTATTTTACAGTCTGTTTCAATATTTATCAAATTTAACTCTTTTAAAAACATTGATTCGAGACCTATTTTAAAATTATTATTAGTTTTGAATTTTGGTTGTGATAACCGAGTACAATCGTTTTTAACTTTTATAAATAGCATTTATAAAAGTAAATTTATTTTATTTAAATTTAATAACATGCATTTTTTTCCCATTTTTTAATTTTTTTTTCATTATAAATGAGATTAAATTGAAGTTTTGAATTTGTGTCATTATACATATTGTTATTTGTTCTTCTGTAAAATCGTTTGTATATCTATCAAGTAAAGTTAATAAATCTTCATTGTTTAATACAACAGATAATCTTTTACCGAACATTGTATTAATTTTTTTAAACATTTTACTACGTACGATTTTCCTTGTTCTAAATCACTACACTTTATAAAATTATGTTTATAGTTGATTTTATTTAAAGTTTTCCATTTCCATTTCTTATTTATATAAGTAAATATATATATTTTTTTCAAAACAACGTAACAACGTCTTATGTTAACACTGGACGTTGGATGTTGAAAGTTGGACGTTTTACGATACAATAAATTAAATAATATTATTTCGTTCTATTTTATTTGCAATAATATTATTTAATTGTATCGTGATACGATGAAGACTTACTATATCTTAGTAGTCCTGTTGTGCAGATGTCAGTAAAAAGTGTGAGGAAAAAAAATAAAAAATAAAAAGAAGTTGGCCTGCTCAGATGTCTGTACAACATGACTACTTTTGCGTTTTTTCCCGTTAATTATTATTATTATTATTATTTTGAATTCTCGTATTTTATTTAATATTTGATATTATCAAGTCGGAACAGCACAGATATGATTTATATACTTATCTGCACTACATATTAAAAGTTTACCCCCTACTTCATATTTTTCATTTAAGTATAAATCCGATGCTATTTTGAACATTTGTCAAAATAATATGTAGATTTATTTTTAATCGAGTTTTTTTTATAAGAAAACAATCCATTTGCTTTGTTATCCACATTTATTATTTTCATAAAAAAACAATATTATTACCTAACAAATTTTATAAGGTGTAATAATTTAGTACCTAATGTAAAATGTTTTATGTTGCAGACAACAATTATTTTAATAATAAATTTGATTTCGGGTTTTTTACATTATATTCATATGAAGAACTTTTAAGAAAAATTGTTCGAAATCAATTAAACTTATTAGATTTATTATTCATGTAGTAATAATTAACTTCCAATACTAAAATATGTAGTTGGAACTTGGAAGGATAATTAATAACCATTAATTATTTAAATAATAATTCAAATTAATCAAAGCCTTATTATCTATATTTACATAGTATAATAATATCAGACAGTAAAATACTATGTACAATATATTTATATATAATATATACATATTATATACCATTATGAATCTATAAATACGAATTTCAATTAGGACTCGTCACGTATTTTACCTAAATAGCTTTTGGGCGCCACCGTATAATCACGTTATTATTACGTCGGAAAACGCATCGGACGGGCCGTGTCGGCCCGTCGCCCGTCAGTCGTGTCACGGACTCGACCGTAATGTACTATATACCTGTGTACGCTATTATAAATTTGTATAAAAGTAAACTTACTCCTGGAGACCTGGACTAGTCGTAATGTTATCGCGTTTATTATTGATGGTCGTCGTAATTTATTTATCAGACACCCCAACTCCAATGTCCTTGAATGGTTTTATTTATTTTTTTCAAAACACCATTGCCCTTTCCCCCTAAATATTATATATAAATATATAAATAAATAGTACGCATCTGCCCCATACGTTTGAAAGCTTAACAGCTTTTCACAACAATAATAATGGAGCTAAGGATAATAACCTAAATGCAATAGTAATGGCTCAGTCATTAATGCAGGACTCTTTATGTATAATCATAATCGACATAACCTGTTTAAATATTAAATGATAATAATATATATAAATAAAAACTTTTTTTATATTTTAATTCGTGTTCTGGGGGTGGTACTGATGTTAGTTATTTCACCCCCAGTCCCTTTGTTTATTGAAAACTGCCTTTACATGTAATTCGTATTAAATTTACAATTTATTATTATTAGTTATTACGTTATATCGAGTTCTTATAATCTATATTCTCTCAGCTTTTTCCTATGGCACACAAGACACAACACAGTATTAAAATTAACTCAATTAAATTAACCTGTTTAAAATGAATGTATACTTAAATTCTAAATTAAATTAAAAGCTTTTAAGTTATAACTTATAACTAATATTATACCTAACTAATATAGCCACCAAAATAAATTTAAAATCTGTCTATTTGAAATTAGTTTCGTAGCCATAGGCGCAACTAGGGGGGGGGCTTGGGGGGGCTTAGCCCCCCTAAATTTTCCCATAGCCCCCTCTGATGAATAATCTAAGGATTTTGTGATTTACGGTTCTGTGTGGTATTGGTATTTTTAGCCCCCGTATTTTTAACGCGGAAAAATAATACAGTGGATTCCGCTTAATGTGGGCACCGGTTAATATGGGCATCCGCTTAATATTGTCAAAATAGTCTGGTCCCAATATAAATGTATATTAACAAGGTTAAAAAAAGCCGCGTAATGTGGGCACTCGATTCGGTTTATATGGGCAATTTTTATTTTATCATAGTGTTAGTATATAGTGAATATACACATATGTATTTAAAAACGACTATTTTAATCGGGTTTTGTCATATCTATGAGATTGTGTTTATCGAAAGTAATAAAAAGCATTAGGTACCGCATATAAATCTTAAAACTCTTTTCTGAATATTGTACCAAAAGTGGCACAAATTAGTTTTTCGTAGTTTCTATTGTTGAAAATAAAGTTACAATGTTACTACATATACGACCAGTTACATCTACCTAGCAGTAAAATTGTAAACTTCAGATGAAAAATAAACGACTGAAAATATTATTGTTGTGTAAACTGTAAAGTGAAAAACTACCCATTTTATGTACAACAATAATAATTTGATACTAATGATACTTCCGATCTTTGGTAAAAAAAAACGTATCTTGTAGTACTTTTTGTCCAGAATATTTTAAAAATAAGTATAGATTTTTAAGTATAATATTTATTGAAATATTCAATTATATCATAACCTAATTTTGTGCCAAAAATTAATCCATAATCAATTTTTAAGGGTAGTTTCACTTGAATATTTTTAAAATATTTTTCCCTTCATCCTGGTGTTTTTTACAATTTTTTTTTTTTTAACCAATTTCGGTTTTTAGGGGTAACCGCTTAATGTGGGTAAACAGGGTTAGTCCCAACGTACCCACATTAAGTGGAATCCACTGTAATTAGTTAGTTAATTATCTTTTTTATTAATTTTAAGCACTGTGTTTATATAATTGTACCTGTAAATAATAGATATTATAATAATAATATAATTAATTAATATAATTTTTATTATTATTACATTCTGTGTAGATTTGTTTATCTGATTTAAAAGACTTTAATATTATAGGTATAAACAATAACCTCCTAATTAATAGAAAAGAAAATACCTGTTTGGTCGTTAGGCATGCCTATCCTATAATATAGGTAGGTCAGAGCCACAAATCTCCACAAAAAATGTTTAGTACAGTTACAATAATATATCATAAACCGAAACCCGTCTTACTTTCCTGTAATGGCTTATATTTATGTACGATATAACTATAAGATTATGTAATTACATATATTATATACATATACGCATATAAACACATAAATTTAAAGTATAGACTATAAAGCAGAGGTTCCCAAACTTTTTATTATACGAGCCATTTTGAAATTTTTTTAAAATATGGCAACCCACAATATTAATGACTGACCTTTTTTTTTTTATTAACATAAAAAAAAAAATTAATGTCATGCGACATCCACGTATCTACTAATTTGTTTCAGATAGGTACCTAAATCGTTATATTATCAATAACTATTCTTTATTAATCTAATTGTGTCGATTTGACACGGCCGCTGTAAACTCATAATTGTCACATTCGCAGATAACGATTGACGATAAAACTGAATTTAAACTTTGAACATCAACGAAAAGTAATAGATGATTATATTTTTGTATTATTTAAAAATATAGCGTGACCCACTAAAAGTATAATTGCGACCCACTTTTGGATCGCGACCCAGATTTTGGGAATCTCTGCTATAGAGTATAGGACACTCCTTTTATGCCTATCACATTCCAGAAATTGTATTTATATTGTACAACGAATATAAATTTAGCGTTTTCAATTTACAATTACCTATATAAGAGGAGTATGTATATTATTAATTTATTATAATATAAATATATAATTATTCATGTAATCACTAAATTCAAATTTAATACGTCTATTACATTGACGAGGTACACTTATTTTTTTATATTGAAGTTTGCTATGTAATAAAGCTACAAAGTATAATATTAAATATTTTCAAGTTTAAAAACAATCAAGAATACCTTCCTGTCAAAGTGATTATTTGTCCATGGCTATACAAATAGATAGTTAATTATTTTTATTTGTGTTGAACTATAATGTTTTTGAAATATAAAAGAATAATGGCATCTTTTATTTATTCTGTTTTTCCTGATTATTAAAGAAAGTACTGGAATTTTTAATTTTTGAATCTCAGCCAATTTTATCTATGTATATGAATTAAATGCAGTGTTGGTTATAAATGCTGTTCAAGGGGGGGGGGGGGCGAAAATAAAATCAACCCTCCCCCACCCCATAGCATTATTATATATAAAGTAGGTATACACATATAATATAAAATATACTTACGGATTAAAGGTATATAGTATAAATGTATAATAATGTTTAGATATTAATAATAGGTAGAAAGGTAGGTTTGTTGGGTCAGCGATATACTAAATTTAAAAAAACCAAATCCCAAGAGGGAGCGATCCACCTATCACCCCCCTTCTTTTAACCGCCACTGATTAAATGAATAAATATATAGGTACTATAAATTAACAATAATTATATAACCTAACCTAGGTAGCAGTCGATCAAAAATGTTTACATATTAACACGTCATTACGTATATTGACGTAATATACGACAGCAGGGTCGGTCTACAGAATAGTTGTCAAAAAGTCAATACAAAATGTATAAATTATTTATAATGACTTGCATTCTCTTTGAATGTCCCTTTGCCAAATACCTACGGTCGATTACACTCAATCGAAATCGAAAACAGAAAGTAACGGATTATTCTTTTGAGGAATAAAACGACCTATACGCAACTGTCAAATGCGATTAATTTTACGACAGTACTAACTGCAGGTATCTATCTCGCGCATGTCCTATAAAATAATTTATTCGTATTTTTTCTACATGGCTATTTTATTGCTTACAACCCGGAAAGCGTATTATCATCGTGTGGCAAATGAGATAGTCGATAAGTAAACACATCCGGGTTTTATTAGGTACCGCAGAGAAGCGTGACGTAAAGAAAATATGTTAAAAAAAATATTTTATTGATTTCACGTATAATGATGACAGTCCAACGAAAAGTTATTAAAATCATACACACATACATACACGATACTTACATCTATATTTTACATTACTTATGTAAACGCAGCTATTGACATATAACTGTTTATTGAATAACGCGTGAAAAACACACTGCCAATGTTTTGGTGAGAATTTTGAAACATAATACATCGCCATACAGGTTGGTTATATTACACTAGTAAAATATAGTTGGATTTTACGTCTAGTATGGTATTTACTATTTTTAATACGAGGAAAGCTAATAAATAATAATGTTCGATAGGCGATAGCACATGCATTAATACATGTATTAATTCAAAAAAAAAATAACGTTTTTGAAAATATTGTTTTTACTTACATAATTTTAAATCGTTACAAATCAACATTGAAAAAAATTATAATTTTTTTAATCGTTTCTATTTTTTAAAAACTAGTTTACGCTATAAGTAACTAAAGTTTAGACGAGCGAAGTAAATCCGCAAAATGTACAAGTCCACTCCGCTCATCTAAATTTTAAATACTTATAATTATAATTCATAAGCTACTTATCTAAAATTCAATTTTAGGTTCTGAACGGAGTGAAGAATGTATTGCTTTTACAATGATGTGTTTTTTTTTTTTTTTTTTTTGTGTGACGACAACATTTGGAGAAGTAATAATGCTCCGATTTTTTACTTCAGCCCCTCTTTGAATAGGAAAATTCATCTTGTTGGTACTTTGGGGGGGGGGGGGGGGAGAAAGTAAACATTTTCAAATAGTTTTCAAAAAAATCGAGAAAAACAAAAAAAAAGTGACAGAAAAACGGCAATTTTACGAAAAACCACTTTTCGAAAAAATCGATTTTTTGATTTGGCTGTAACTCAAAAACAAATCATTGTAAATACTTGAAATTTTCACCAAATGTTTATATTATGGTTATCTCTTTACAGTTAAATTTTCAAAATATTTTGACCATTTTTAAGCTACTTATAGACAATTGAAATTTTTGACTTTTCTAAGTTTTTTTTTCTTCAAATGCCGATAAAATTTTTTTGGGTGGCCAGAAAATCTTGAAAATTTAATACAAGGTTTCTTATAAGTTGTTCTTAAAGCGATAAAAAAAAATCCGAAATCGTTAGTCACAATTTTTTTTTATAAGTGCTTAAAGTTCGAATTTATACGAAATATGTCAAAATTTAAATTAAATTTCATACTCTCATTATGCGTATGTTGCCAAATACTTTTTTTATTAATAAACAGATACTATAAAGTAACTATAGTAACATATAGTAAATATACTATTTGTTTCAAAATAGAATATATGACAATATTTAAATATAATATATTCTAAACTGACAAATCATCTTCGTTCAGAATCGTTTTTCGTATACAATGATACCTATCATTGCATTCAAATTTAACCTACCATAGTCTGAGGTCCACCCCACCCCCTAATATACAGCAGAGCGATATCCACTTACCCGCTTTTTTTGTATACAAATATTACAAACACACCAAAAAAATATTCTGTATTAGAATAGGAAATTTAAAATTAACTATAACTCAGATTATTTACAAATCATCTAACTCCTCTATTATTTTTTACAACTCGAAAAAAACTGCACCCATTTGGTCTATATATATAAAATGTTTATCACGCCACTGTTCGCATCGCAGGAATTATATTGAAATAGTGGACTACTTGCGTGTAAGGTTTAAGTCTGTCGAAATTCATTCTGAAAAACTATGTTATTGATACGATAATATGACGTATAGTTCTATATCTATATACGTATATTTAATAATAATTATACTAATACTTTTACTATTATTATTTTTTATCAAATGATTTATTTACAATCTGATATTATTTACACAATAAGTGATTTATAAGATTACAGTGATAGTATAATATTATAATTACACGGTAACACTAAAAGGAAGACCCAGTGACCACGCCTCATTATTTATTTTACAATTTTAATTTTAAATTACAGTGTATATTAAAGTACCAGACCTTGAAAAAAAGTATTTTGACTAGTCCTTTTTAAAATGGCATGAAATATTATCCTGGAATTGATAAGGAAGATATTTTTTGAATAAGTAGGTTTGAATAGCTGAACAATTGTTGATGGTATTTTTATATTGATTAATTAATCTTTGTATAAAAGGATAAGTTTTTAATAAACATTTGTAATAATCCTTACTTGGATGCTATAGTAGAGTATTACTAGTATTTATGTAACGATAAGATAAAACAATATTTATGCATTAGTGATACAAGGTTATAAATTTAAATTTACCGATAACGTGTCTTAAAAATCTATTCAATAGCAGAAAAATTATTATATATTATACCATACTGTCCCACAATATATATATATAATATAATGATAATAGTCATTTAGTGGTGCTAAAATTCATATTCAGGTCTTGTGACACACGCATAGTTTTATGAGTGTCGTGTGTATACTTTGCAGGTATTATAGACCACTGCTCAGTGTTTAGTGTAGCATATTGGTGGATTATAATATGCAGTATATATACATTTCACAGTTTATGAAAGATTTAAAATCTATGAAATTATGTGGGTAGGTGGTAAGAAGACGTTGTGCACTTTTTACCAGTAATATTTACGTTAGTTTTAGTAATCTTTAGTTTTTACTGCTAAAATTATGTAAGATAGATAAAATTATAATTAAATTAATGAAAATATTTTTATAATCTACTTAAAATTTAAAATTACATAATCAATATTATAATTAAAATGATAATGTTATTGTATTATGAGTACCTATAAATTTATTTATTAATGTATAAGTACTCATTATTATATGAATTAATTTTAATAAGTCATTTTATTTTGATCATAGGTACTTATATAAACTTATGATTAGTTAAAATCTAATTTGATTTCTGAACAGACGATAAATTTATTATATTTTTTTAAAGTTCTCATTAGTTTTTGTGATACGTTAGTTTATAAACGTATATACATTTTCTTTCTTTTGTTTGCATATACGCCAATCTCAAATCTTATGACCCTCACTGATAAATTCGATGATGTATTCTGCATCTTCTTTTAATATTTTAGTTTAAGTATTTAAATTGGGTTGTTCTTCTACTAGATTTTATTAAATTTCCAGTTAATTTTACTATTTTAGTCTTGAAAGTATTTATGGTCTATTAACAAAATGAAAAGCAATTTAAAATAACAATAAATTAAATTTGAGTTATTCAGATATTATTCGACAAAATAGTTATTAAAAAGTTTGATTTAATTTTTATTTTACCAATTTTTTATTAGATATAATTAATTAACCACAAAACACCTACCTACAGGGCACAAGCTATATTATTATCCATGATCTTTGAAGATTTTAAAATAAAATGATAAATAATTCATATTTTTATTTAATAATTTTGGGTCTGTTTTAACTTCAAATAATTTCAGCAGATAAATATAACGAATACAAATGGAAATAAATAATTATACAAAAAAGTGTTGAGCGGTGCGCACGCCACTGGTAAGAAAGATGCATATTCTATATTTCTACAAGACCGTAGCTATAATTACGTATGCGTGATGCTATACTGAATCCATTGTGGAGTACTGACATTAATTGCACATAGCTATAACACTATAGTCACTATACAAAAACCAACAATTTATTCATCGGTATAGTTATAGAAAGAATCGTGACGATGAGTTATAGAATATAGATATCTATATATTGTATATTATATATATATCTATATATTGTATGGTTATATTCCACGGTATAATATCCTTCAATAATTGATTCCAAAATTGCAATTTTTAGTTAGGTATAGGTATATAACAATTTTTTCCAAGCGTATCGGAACTAAAATAAAATTTACTACTATATTAAAATATATATTATATGTATATGGTTCTTATTTATGTATATCTCATAAAAAAAAACACGTCTAAAAATAAAACAATTCATAATAAATGTACACAACTAAATACATCATGAGCGATTTTATTATTCAATACGGTAGGTACCGCATAATGAATAATAGGGCTTTAAACGGTTATTGGTGAGAACACGGCCGATGTACTATAATTTGACAATTTTCGCTCCGCATGACGGCGAGACTATATAGAATTTCGGACTTCCTTTGTATTCCGAACTAATGGCACTAACGACGGTGTTAACGGCAGCCTGGTCCACCTGAAAAGCACAACGAAATATTAATAATAATATTTTAATTACACAGCGCGGACACGCGTAATTCCATATAATTGTAGCTCTGTGGCCCTAACCAATGTGACTGTGCATCCACCGAAACCTCCTCCGGTCATACGAGATCCAAGGACACCTGGCACTTTTCTGGCCAATTCTACCAACTGATCCAACTCTGGGCAGGAAACTTCGAAATCGTCCCTGAAAAATATAATAACAATTAACATTATTACGATGAGTGCTACGACAAAGTTATGTACAAGATATGAGTGGTTTAAATAGGATTCAATAAACACGAATCGTATAATATATTATAATTATGTCATATAGGAACCGTCTAATAACAATAAAAAAGGCACACGACGATATCATTCTTTACACATTTTACCATATTATTTAAAGTAGGTAAGTACTAAGTACCTATATAATACTCGACAGTTACGAAGATTTTGTTGATAATATTATTAAACTAATAAATAATAACGCTGCATTGGCCAGTAAGTACCGACAATATGATTTATTAAATTTGTTATATATACTGTAGATATTCTCATTTTTCAACACGATCCAGCACTTAGAATATTGAAAAACATATTATAATATTACAACGTTTAGCTAAGCTTTAGAAAATATTTTATATTTTTATAAAATTCTATATTTTCTTAGTAATAATCATACAATTGAAACTAGACCAGGGCGATACAAAATTGTAGTTTTTACTTTTTAATATATTTTTTATAATACCTTTATTACTTAGGTATAACTGTATAAATGCTATGTGGGAACTTGAACTATGTTCACCTGAGTTCTGAATAGTAACAATATACATAACATATATATTTTTTAAATATAAGTTAATCCAAAAAATAATTCATACGCTTAGGATCAACACGTAATTTTAAAATCAATAATACATAGTAGGTACTTAATTGTAATTATTATGAATGTATGAATAGAAAAATTAACATGGTTGTGTTACAACAATAAAAGTATACCAACATCATTGTATTTTTAAACATACCTTAAATTATTTATTTTATTTGAATAATAAAAGTAAATACTGAACATTGAATACAATCAATAGCAAAAAAAAAAAGACTGTTCCAATTCCAGAATATAAAATTGTAGTAAAAACTGTAACATCGAGGTAAAAATATTTTTAATAAAATATAATGCGCACGAGTGTCATTGTTTTTTCTTTACGTATGACCTTGCATTGCGTGTCGATATGTAACAATAAACTATATGAAACCGTAACAATAAAAATAAAATCTGTAAATAGGTCCGTGGTTAACAGAATATAATATAATAACCAACATTTAATTAATAATAAGATTTAAATAATGATATGCATAATAATTTATGATGTAACAGAATTTCTCCAGGAAAAGTAACTTGGTTAACTTAAATTAATAAAAATATGTAATGTATATGATAGAAGCATGGTATCATAAATAATATTATCATGGCATTAATTATTTTTGGAAATAACTCACGTTTTAACCTTACTCCTCTTTATTATTCATTGAAAAGTATATTTTTATATGATAAATTAGATAAAATAACTAATTACCAACTGTGAATAATACTTGGTTTTTTTAAACATCTTATTAATATTTTTTCATTATGTTCATGTATTAATTTTTTTATGTTTTCTATATCATTGTATTTATCGTTATAAATAATTATAATTGATAAATTACTAGTTATATAAGTTGACACCTATACTATTAGTATCACAACTCAGCACTCGTTAATCAAAACAATTAAAACCTTAAATAAAAAATTAGAAATTGTGATCAACACGTACAAAAATGAATATTAAATTACCTTAACGAGTTATGACTAGCATTCATGAGTTCACCAAACGATTTGTAGTCGCCACGTTTTAATACATCAGCAGCGGTTTTTGTTCGTTCAATTTCCGTTATTACGTGTCTAGCGCGCTTATATATTATTTCATTCATTTTCCCATTCAAGTGTACTTCTGTTTAATCAAATTGTAAAATAATTAACACCCTAAGCAATATTTTTATGTTTATAAATTATTATTATAGTGTTGAAATGTTGTTGACTTTACTATTCAAGGTTTCCATCGTGGCGGATCTGAGACTTTGAACGTTTAACAAATCGCTTGCTTCTTCGCATTGATATCGTCTCAGCTGGTATTGGCTACTGGATAATTCATGATGAACATTGGAGTTAGTTATCAAAAACACGTAATTGGATTCAGTCAACGGAACGGGTTCGTATTGTAATGATCTATAAAAATAATAAGAAAAAAATATAAATAGACTTAAAGGAAAAATTAAATCAAACAAAACCATTAACTGACTTTTATAGAAATTAATTTATGTGGTTTATAATAAATAATATAAAAAATCGATTCTACAGTATAACCAGATTAATATTACAATGAAAATAATAATTTTAATGTCACGTGTAAACAGGATCAAGAAACTTTTTGTATACGTCTTTACATCGAATCATCCTACGTCCTTTATTGAATGAAACATATAATCAGTAATCACCCAATCATAAAAAAAATTGACCCTATTCCAAATGACAATAGTAACGTTGCATTAAGATGTATATAATTACAATATAATAAACATACTTGCAGTCTATGAGTAAAGCATGACCTTCTATTCCCATTACAGAAATAAATTGGTCCATTATTCCACAAGGTACTCCAGCGAACATATGCTCTGCTTTTTGGCATACCATGGCTTTTTGTACTAATCTGAAAAATGTAATGAACGGTATAGTTGTTAAGTGTTTACCCAACACTATATTGGTATGCATAAAGTTTTCATTACTGAATCGTTCTATTTCCTGTAATAGCTTCGATGAATGAATAAGTAGCTACTTCCAGGGAAGCACTGCTGGACAGTCCACCACCCAAGGGCACGCTGGATAGAATTACGGCATCAAAACCTACTATTATGCCTATATGGGAAAAATCAAAAATTGATTTTTAATATACTGATTGAGTTACCAAGCTTGCTCAATGCTTTCTCTCAATTTTTCCTTTCTTTGTACATTTGTTAAAATTCTGATATTTGGAATTTGTAAAAGATTATATTTTCAAATATTTATAGATTTTTATACTACTTAAAGAACATTTTTTGGCATTACAAACTTCTTTATTCCAATGAGAATAATTTATTTTGGCAGTAAATAGTTAAACAGATCGATTTTATAAAAATATCGATGATTATCAATTCAAATTTGAACTACGATATTTGGAGTTACTGAATAGAATAAAAATCCATCATAATAGGTTTATAAGATATTTGACTATGATGATTTTAAAATTATATTAAGTGATATAAATCTATAAATATTTATAATTTGTAAAATGTATTTGTTAGTAGGCGTTATAGACTAAATATTTTATATATTAATTACAGTTAGTACAGCGAGTGCACTCAAATGACAATCGGACGCGACCTTAGCGTTTAATAATGTAAAATTCAAATATTATTTTTATATAATAAGCTTACATATATTTATATACAATTATACATATTAGTAAAACCATTATTAAGAATTATAATTTTCCTACATAATATTATAAAGTACATTTGTAAATAGAATTTAATAAGTCAAAAGTGAGTAATTCTATAATTTGATTTTAATAGGCATAAGTAATTTACATCGATAAAAGTCGGATCTTATTTGGAAAAAATATTTTTTTATCACCGCATGACACTCTTTCAATGGTATAAAAATATGTATACCAGCTTTAATGTATGCTTAAAAGTTCTTAAAATCAGAACTTGAATAGACAGTGCATTATTAGTGAATAAAGAGAGCATACGTTTCGTTCTACGTCATACAAGTATACATTTTTGTTTCTTTGCTGCACATTATTCTTTAAGCGTTATTACAGTGTTTGATCGGTAATTAAGCTTCATTCAAAAAAATCGAAATTTGCCATGTAAAATTCTCTGACGGTCAATTTTCTGGGTCACAAAAAAATATTTCTCGCGTAAAATAATTTGATTTTTTTGTAATATTAAACTTCATTTTTAAGTGATATTAAAATAATATTTTAGAAAATAATAAGAAAATAAAATTCTTCTATTACTATTTATTTATATTTATTTTAACAGTTGAAAGTATGCATTTCAGCGTCTAACATAAAATATTATAAATAAAAATTATTTAAACGAGTTTTTTATTACTTCTCCAGACTCCAGAGAAAGTGGTGAAGGACCAAATTGTGGTCAAAAACTGTGTTATTTTCTCATAAATGTTGTAAGGACAATTTCAATTTTATAAAGATTGTATCTTGTATTCCCTGTCAATCACTGCAACATTGTTGCCACTGTGAAAAAAAATGTGCCAAGAAGAAAAAAATATAATTATATTTAGTTATATACGTTTTGTTAATATACTATTTTAATGTATACAGTTTAGTTACCTAAGTTATTATTATGTATTGCCGGCAAATGGCATTAGTATAATATTTTGTGTATAAGACAAGTATTAATTTTTAGATGAAAAGCTCGAAAAAAATTCGTAAATGTTTACTGTTTAGTCTATAATGGTCTCTAATTTATCTATCATCGACACATTGTTTGTTAATGACCAAACTAATTAAACAACGTATTATACTTATTCAAATAAACAGTACGTGCCTATGGGTACGCACTTTGGAAGCATGCGATCACTCCTTTGACGTAGTTGGCCCATTTAGGTGTGCCCACGTACAGCGGCTTGACGGTAGGAATTTTAAATTCGGTTTTATTCGAGTCCTCGATTTCATCGAAATCATTACATGCAGTAACTACGCGACATGTGTCACTATTGTTGGCTCGTCCAAGCATTATTGTCACCATGGGCAGTGCCTATAAAATGAACAAAAATATACAATTAATAAACATTTACACAATAAATCGTGAAAATCTTTTCATTTGAAGCTTTATATACAAACTAGCAGGAAAAAACATATAATATGTTGTAAATACAAGTATTTACATACAAAAAAATTCACGAGTAGGTATATAAATTGAAATAAAAGCAGCAGGTTGTATAAAGACGTAGGTATTAAAATAAATTTTTAAATAAACCCGTTAAAATATAATAGGTATATTATAATAAATGTGATCTAGTTTATTTCTTTCGTCCTGCAACGCTAAGATTAGTTTTCGGATGGTTTAATAATTGAATAAATAGTACATTATAATATTTAGGTACTAGTTCAAATACCATAAAACAGTGTGGACACTTAGCGACATAAATAATAATACATGATATAATATTTATTATTCCTATTACGATTTTTTTCGTCATGCACATTACAACATTTTATAGGAATTCTAAATAAATTATTCATATAAATAGAGGTAATATTTTTTGGCAGAATCTGCTTAAAAAATACTTTATTTTATTTGAAAAATGAAGGGGTATAAACAAGTGGTTAGTGTTTTAAATACAGTTCAATAATTAATGCTTTACAAAAATAAAATATTAAAAAACAATTACGTGCTAAAAGCTTCTAAATGGTGGATTATTATGATGCCATAATATTATATAATATCACAATGCAAAATATTAAATAAATACAGTGATTTTTTAAGTCATTTTTGATTATACTGAATTTTTATAAACTAAGAGACTAATTAAATTAAATTTAAATGATATATATTATATAGTATTATTGTATCAATAATATTCATTATGGTCGAAACTGAATAAAAAAATTAGGGGAGAAGAAGCAGTCCAACATTGTTTTAATATAAATATTAAATACTTACATATTACCCTATGTTATACCTTACATTCACCACTAAAATGTTTTAATTTTTAATAATTTAAAAACAGAAAAGTCTGGACCCTTGGACCTTTCTCCCAGTTATGGCCTTGATATTCATAATAATATTATGTTATAAGTTATAACAATATAATGCATTAGAACTTAAATTTTATCGTGAGTCAATTTAAAATAGCATTATTTTGTATGTTTGATTACAATTGTTTATAAAATTCGTAATAATACATATAATTAGATGTTAAAAGTAAATAAAATATAAACATTATTAACATTCAATATAATTTCTCATTAATGTGCAACTTTCAACATTAATAGTTATTAAAATTTCATCTCTATATAATATAAGAATATATAAATTTATTATATTGTACTCAAGCGATAAACATCAAAGAAACATTACACTAATAATGAATATCTAGTTGATAACTAACGGTACATAATTATTTTAGATTATGAGCAAAGTAAAAGTATTTTTTAAAACATTTTGTTTTCGGTTATTTTGTCATTCTTTTGAAACAGTAAAAATACTTTAATCATTTACTTTAAAAAGCGTTTTTGATAGCAAATTCAAATTACTTTGTTTTTATGGAAGTCAAAAGTCAAAAATTATTTTCCAAACAATCGGAAAAAGCGAGAATTTTTAAGCAAAAACAATTTTGACAAAACCGTTTAATAAACGCATGAAAGCTTAAAATATAAAAGTGTTAAGTATACATCATTATGAAAAAAGTATATAGTAAAATAAAATATAAGACAAAAAAAGAACAAGAATATAGGTAGATCTAAATTTTTAGCATTTTTATAAATATATATTTTTATGTTAGACATATGCAATTTTCGACATGTTTAGTATTTGTCTTTTCTAAAATATAATACGATGTTCCTTATAATTTGTTCCAATAGAAATTAAAAAATATATAAAATATATAGCCACAATTTTGCTCATAGGCGGACATTTAATTGAATTTTTAAAGGGGCTATATAATGCAATGTAAAGTGACCCTGGACCTCTTTCTATACATAAGTATAACATATTACATTTGATTTTTGGGGGTTAAGTCCCCCTAAGCCCCCCTCCCGATGTCCGCCTAGATTTAACATTATATATGACACATTTAAAGATTAAATTTTGATTTTTTAAATAACGAAAATGTGTAAATTATTTAAAAATTGTGTAAAAATTTCATAACATATTTAATTGTAATACCTTAAGTGGCTAAGTTTGATAATCTAATAAAAGATTCCTTTTACCTCTTTTAGGTATATGAAATTTAAAAAGAAGCTAAGTGTAAAGTCACATACATTTTTCATAAACGCTTTAAGTTCAAAATGTTAACGACTTTGGATATTCAAACGTATATTATACTCGGTAATACAGTTTGACAATTTCATTCAAGGTTCCTCGTACATAAATTATACTTTCTTATATGCACATGCACACTCGAAACCTACTATACAGAAAAGCAGCTTCTTCAGTTTTTTTTTATTTTTTAATTAACATTAAATCAGAATTAAGGCTAAAATTGAAAATTTATTGAAGTCGATATTCGTTATTACACGAAAGTATAAAATAACCCTTTAATGTCTATCTATAATCTTCTAAACAGTTTTAAAATACGGTAACTAATCAATTTACAATAGCAAATAATTTCTATTTACAATGAACTATAATATTTTAACACTATTAATATAAAATATTGCATGGACATTTTCCCTAAACATATTCACATACAATTGTAGATAATCGATATAATTTACAAGATTCACCAAATATGCTTACTCCCTTATTATAGGTACTCTAATTAGGTATGCATTTAATAAAATGCTGATTTTAAAAATGAATCACTCCATAAATATTATACTTTATTTTTAAATTATGAAAATAGTGTTTTTTAAATTTAAAATATCTCGATGTTTAGATATTAAGAGAAATTAGTTAAAAATTAATAACTACTAATGCATTATAATTAAAACAATTTAATTTTCACAATCACTAAGTTTAAAGTCTATTCAGTATGAGACATTGAAATAATCGTTTATATAAATACATTTATTTAATAAATTGTAATAATAATTCAATGATAGGAAAAAAATTATAACCGTTATTTTTGTTATTTGTATTATTGTTCATTGACGTAAGTTCGTAAGTAGTTGTAAAAAATATCTATACAAGACGTTATCAGGGTGAAAGTTTTTTTTCTGTAAATAATTTGATGTTTTTAACTAGCTCAACTCAACTTTTGATTAAATGATTGAGGAAGTGTTTAAATTTATTCAATAATATGTGTATGTAAGTGTGTTTGTGTTAAATAGAATAAATAGGATACTCAAGGCATCATCTACATCGCAAAAGGTAACAAATAAACGATAATGTACTTTAAACAATTATAAATGTAACCAAATGATGTCATAGTTTAAAAGCCAAAAATAAAGTAATCTAATTAATAAGTACTTAGATACAAATATAAAATGTTTATATATGTAGTAACACTGCTATGGTTACAACTAACGATACATATTTGATAAATTACTTAAGAGCAATTAATAATATAGTACCTATTATGATCATTTATAAATTTAATAAAATTTAATTTAAAACTGTATTTTTCACGATAACCAACATTATACAATATAGTTTAATCACCAGATAATATTTAAATTTTAAAAATATAAAAGTTTATAGATACTGTTATCAACAAAAATGAATCAAATTAACACATAAATTAGTAATACTGTTAGCAAAACATTGATTTAGTTTTTATGAGAGTATATATACTTTTTAAATAATTTAAATGAAAAGTTTACTTAACTTTTATACATATAACATGACCGTAAATCTTTAATGTTCTATACTTGATAAATATTAAAATTAGTGACCAAATATAAATAATCCTAGGTTAGGGTCCTGTGAAATGTTCAATAGTCTTGAATAATATGTTAAATAACAAGTATTATACTATATGTCGATATCTATAAATCATATAACATATTAAGAATTATTTCAAAATATTTAAGTGCGTTAAGACATGCATTGAAATATTCAAGTTTAATTTTAGTGTAAAATATAAATAAAACAAATTAAAAAATTAAAATATAATACCTAGTAAGACAAAAAATTATGTACATTGATTATTAGTATAAATACAAGTATTTGTAATTTTGTCCAGTGAACGTTAAAAGAAATGTACTAATAATGAAGTGCATTAAAAAAAAAGAATTATTTGAGAATTAAACTTATTTGATAAAAATTATAGAAACTATTATTAAAATCCATACAAAATTAAAAAAAGAAAAAAAGAATATAAATATATAGACACAATAAAGAATTATAGGTATATATAACTCATATAATACGGACTACGGTACACATCATATTTAACATTTAAATTAGGTATGACAAATGTTGTTGTACGATGTTAAATTAAATAGTAAGCTTTCGATAATTGTACGATAACTCTAAAACCAAGTTTATACTTGGTCATGCTTCTTACTTATTCATGATGAATACGATAGAAAATGCAAAAAAATACAAACACTAAGAATGAATAATGAATGTGAATAGGCATCACAGTCTATACGAATACTGACTATACTGACAGTAATAAAATGTACGATTTTTACATACATTTTATATGATATAAAAACGATGTACCTACCTACAAACAATTTTGAACGACCATGTAAATATACGTACACTCACATAGGTGCCCTTAAATGATCAAAAATACATTGTTGATAAAATTATGTCCACTAAAACTCCAACCAAAGTTATTAAATTAGTTTTTAATTCATATCATAAATTATAGCATGTCTAAACGCATGTATAATGTACATTTTAAATACAGGATAATATGTATGAATTATTCTGTGTATATACAAAGTAGTTAACGCCACATATCGATAATATCATAAATACTTTATCAGTATTCAGCAACACCTACATTTTTTCAACTATACCTATATAATACAAGGTGGTAGTTATAGTACTACACCAAGAGTATGCTCATCCCTATTTTTCCTTTAGTAGGTAATGAATTTATTCAAATCCTTCAATATTTTATGCCATTTAAGTCTTAAAGAGTGTCCTGTGGCGATATAAACTAAATTGTATTATTAATAATTGTTAAAAATATTAGAATGTAATAATAATTTTTTTTATTATATTATTAAGTAATAGATTAATTCAATTTTATAACTTTGTAAAATCATTTATAAGAGATATATCCTTAGAATTAACATTTTAACAACTCAGAAAATCAGATTTGAATTTAGATAAATTTAAAAAACCATTAAAATCGTTTTAATAATTGTACGTATAAGGTACCAAATTATACACTTATAATAATTCGTTTTACTGTTATTTCTTGTATTAGAGTGAATTAAATTATTATAAAATTTAAAGGTAAGAAGATTATTCAAGACCAGGATCCAGCGAAGGCTTTTAAATATTTTAACTTTGAATCAAGTTGTGAGCATTATAAAATAAAAAATAATTATTTATAATAATTTATAGTTTTTATTTTTTTAAATGAATATAACTTACTTCAAAATTAAAAGAAAAAAAATTACCTAAATCTTTAATGTTTTTTAGACTAGACGACCTTGATCTATTCATTAGCAAAAATTTAAGGCTTCCAGTAATTATTTTTCATATATTACGTTTTGGGCGTAATTGGTTCGATATGTTAGTTATTTGTCACTAATTATTTATTATTGAATTATTATTGTTGATTGTGATTTTGTGTGTGTGTGTGGGGGGGGGGGAGTTAAAGATTGTTCTTTTAGAAAAAACACCAAGTAACTAATACACACAATTTAATAAATAAAAATAAAAATGTATAATAGGTCAATCATTAAAATAATGAAATTAATTTAAATTTAAGTACCCATTCAGACGAAGTTTGTGCGATCATCATACAAGTATATAGGTCACTTAGGTTTCGAGTGTCTGATGAATACGACTAATAAACATTTAAACCTAAACCAAGTTGATTTAAAAAAACTAAAATTGACTTAATATATTGTTTAACAAAAAAATGATTAACAAATCGTCCATTTCTAAAAAAATTACAATACCTGAATCTAACAATTATATGCAACTACAACTTATATATTTATATACGTAAAACCATATGTCAATATCTATTCTAATCTCTTATGTATCTACTTATATTTATTATTGAATTTTTAATTTTATTTGAAGTAATATACAAAATAATAAATATAAATTATAATTGATTTACTCACCATAGGTAATACGAACCCGTCATTATAATCCGTGTGTTCTCCAATTAAATTTACTCGTCCGGGTCCAATACCCAATTTATCAGGTTTTTCAACATCTGGGAAATGTTTTGCAAAAAATTCAAACCCTCTTTCTATCAGTGCTTCGGTTGTTTCGGTTTTTATTATTGACATTTTGAATCTAAATCGTTTAAGTATAAATTTATTAAATATGAATGTAAATAATAATTATAGATGGTTTATTCTATAGAAAAATATAAGTATTCAGTGAAAAACAGGGTATTAGGTATTAAGAAGTAGGTAATAGTTATGGATGTAGATATCCGAAAGGCCTGGTATGCCATTGATTGTTGGTGTTACAAATTTGATGTTTTCAGTTATGAAAAAATGTTGGATAAATATATTGTATCAATTCTACGTACACAAAATTATATCTATAAATGGTAGTCTTCTTAACATGTAAAAAAAACATTTTTTAAACAATAAATTTTTCACTTTTCAGTATATATATAAATATTATGTATTTATGTTTATTACGTAGCACGTACGAAATTATTATAAATCATCGTTACTGATTTATTTATATAGGTACAAATGATGAGATAGTCTTAACCTTTAACAATTGTTTGTATTTTTAATTATACTACTTACTCTCATTTAACACTTAAGTCATTACTACAAAATAACTTTTTTAAATTATATTTTTATGGTTATCACTTTTTAAATTTTTACTTTTTTAATGACAACATACATTTTTAATTTAATATTCTGGAGCAGAGTTTTATTTGGAGTATTTCAATGTATAAAAATACAATTTTTGACGAGATATTATTAGTTATAAGCGTTTAAAGTTTAATTGGGTGGAGCAGTGGATCAACATTGTCTGATGTACCTCATGGTCACAACTTATCTATAAATTATAAATACTTGTCTCATATAATATTCATCTAAAATTTATTTTTTATACATCCATCAAAGTACTCTAAAAAATATGTTGCTTTGAAATAAGGAATTAAAAATGCATGTTATGATGAACAAAGGTAAACAAATTAAGATTAAAAAATATTTAATTTTTTTTAAATTTTATTTTGTAACGACTTAGAATTTCGTATTTTTTTCAAAACATAATTTTTTGAAACAATGAGTATTCTTTGATAAAAAAAATCGTGTGTGAGAGTGAGAAAGTGAATAGATGAAGTTTTTAGTAACTGCTAAACTGTGATATATTTTTATTTTTCCACCTTTATATATTTTAATAAGCCATATAATTCTAAAACCTAACATAATCTGAACATCGACGAAGGTAGATAATTTAGGAAATAATTGTTCAACTTAGTCGAACGAATAACTAAAATTCCAGATTTTGTACCCTACGCAAAACATAGTAATACCGTTTTAATTATACGAAAAAACTGATTTTCAAGTTAGCAGTTTTTTTATAATAAATATTCATCAGTTAAAAATATAGTTCGGCTAGCTTTTAAAATTTAGCATGTTCAATGTTCATTAATCTATATCTTGGGCCTTGGAGCTATGGTCAATGATACATGCATGCATATTATTATGTAAAATCAATTTCTATTAAATTACTATATGTACTTATATATGTAATAGGGATATAAACACTTAAAATTATGAAATTAAATATATTTTACTATAATCTTAGTCGTTGAGTTTTTAATAATTATTTGAATTTAAACAATATCTATTTTATACTTATCTCAAACGTTTATTATATTATATGCTAAAAGTTTAGTAGTTATAATCCTAATGATACGTTTGTCACCTAATAGGGTTATCTCGTATGAATACAAGTGCTGTACTTCCACGCGTTCTGGTTTTTTTTAACGATAAGTTCTAACAGTCATTGGGAATTTCGTATTATTGAGTTTACTAATACGCGAAGTGATATTTATATAGAAATTACCAATTATGATTTATAGCTATCATCTGCAAATTACATGTAACAAAATAAATTAATAAATGATACAATATTATGTTTATCAATCACCATACATAATATTAAACATATTATTACCTATACTATAAAATATTATATTATTGTTATTATGTAACGCTTTAATTTTAGAAACTAGGTATGACATTTGTGTGATTAAACTGGTAAACGATTAAGTATAGATACCTACTTATTAGTATCTAACCTACGTAGTTTTTTATTGTGGTTTTAAAACTACATTTAAATGGAGAAAACATCATCGTCATAATTATTATACCCACATGTTTTCGTCTGTTACATCATTATGTTGTTACTATTGCTATATAGTCAATTTAATGACTTTAAATTAAAAACGTAATAACAATATAGTCATTATTCAATATAACAAATAAATGGACTATTTACTAAAATGTATTCCACATAAGAAATTTCTATATCACTAATGAACACGATACCATCATTTGAAATTTCGACTAATAACTTCGCGCCTTCATAACAATTATCAAATTGTTAACATTATTAAATTCGTCGTAAACATTATGACTACCTACCCATTAACAACTACTGTTGTCAATCATTAAAACGTTAGTAATCATAATATCATAGGTCGAACACGATTAAATAATCGATAACAATAAGAGTGTGATGAATTTTTATTTTTAATCGCCGAATATCTCTGTGTGCAATAAATTGGTCATACGCAAGAAACATTAATCATTTATCTTTTAAAAAGCAAATACGGCGAGCTGCCGATAGATATGGCTATATCAATTAGACACATAACATGTTATTATACATTGATTTAAAGATATAATAATGTATTGGCTCGATGAGTTCGAGAGGTCGAACAATTGTATATTCATAAAGACGGTATACAAATTACTGTTGACGGGAGGTCCAGCATAACATTTGAAATGACTGTTATCGAGCATTGTCAAATTATTAATTTAGCATGATTTAACGAGACCTTTTAGAACAACGACATATTGTGTTTTCATATATTTTGTTTGTACGCTAAAAGCAGTTAGGTGTAATGCACGTTAATACGTTATATATTATAATGTACCTAAGCCGTACATGTTGTGTAGGTACGTGATGTGGGACACAAATTTCCATTTGAATTACCTATTCAAAATTGACGGTAAAATAACAGAGAGTGTGCAGTCAAGTACGTTATTTGTACGTACCTATAGAACAAAAACTAGAAGCATTATTTTCGTTTTTTTAATTCTAAAACGCGCACATTACCAAATGACAAAATATTTTTAAATCGCGAACACGACAGCCACGGCGGGCGTTCGCATAATATTATAACAGGAGCTGTTTGAATAATGATAACGATTAATAACCGCGGACGAACACGTAAACGCATTGAAATCAGCGGCGTGCGCCGTCTTCATCGCCGCACATCATAATATTATTATACTGTGAGATACTTGCACCATAGTAAATACTAAATAGTAATTTTTATATCGCACCTACTATAGCCTATAGGTACTTACATCACCTGTCATGTACGGCTGGTACTAATTTCGAATAACTTAAGACAACGAACACTATACTTATCCGTATTACTATGTAAAGACATATTATTATAAACAAACAATTACGTAGGGTACCGCGATTTTAATAATGTATTATATTTTTATGCGAATAATGTATTGAATAGTTAAACATATTGTGTAAAGCACGGTGGAGTGGAAGAAAATATGAAGACATAAGGAAAATAAAAAATATTTACGTACTTTCCTAGTTTCCTCGTTGCGTGCGGCGGTCAATTGAAACACCAAGACCGTTCTGCTCGGACGGGCGGGCAAACCAGACTAAAAACTGTGATAGGTACCTTACGATAAAACGGAAAAAAGCGCACACGCACACATACACGCGTGGTTTTATTAGACTGGCCTGCACGTTCCCCTACTCCTACGCGTATACACACACAAACGTGCGCACTCTCGTCACACGCTGATAATGGTAAAAAATATATAATATAATATAATTTTATATTGTATACGACGTGCTATAGCTGTATCGTGTTCCGCGCTTATTGCCACACACCGTACTGACGGTGCTGCCTAGCATCCTGCCATGGTACTCATCGTAAACAATATAGGTATTATTAAGTAATAATTATTATTGTTTTACTACGGTATGTGATACAGTGGTCCATGAGCGTGATTAGACCTAAAATATTGCACGAGAACGCTAAAATTCTAATTAATGGTACTTTAAATGAGCAAGCAAATTTGCTTCACGCTTCACTCACCGCCTCACTATAAATGTTTTAAATATCATGTTTGTTCTCTTTAGTCTCTATAATAAATTCATAATTAATAAATATTTTACCTGTTGTGCAATAAACGATAAAATATATACATCGCAGTAATAATAATCACATATTATATTTTAATAATAACAAAATATCAAAAATCTGTCAAATCTAGTTTTTATTAAATACATTTAATGCAATAAAACGTTTTTGTCTCCAATATGAGAAAGGCCAGACAAAAAATAAAACTTACTATTGATTCCAAAAATATAATAAAATAACTTAAAAATTAATAATTTAAAAAAAATGACCGAAGATAAAAAGGGTTGGATTTTTTAGGTTGGTTAAATCTCCTTAGTTACGTTTACAAGATTTATTACAAATGATACTAATAGTAATTGTTATATTTGATCACATTTGCATAGATCAGTTGTTGACTTGCTGAATACTGTGTGTACGACCAATAAATTTGTTAGAAATAAATTAAGGTTAACTCTTAGACACGAAAAAAATTAGCATCCATTCAAATTATTTTACTTAATCTAACTAGTAAGGACGAAAGAAAAAGGCCCAAAATCCTCTGGACATCAACCATAACTGTTTAAATAATTAAATTTATGAGCATACCTGCAGTAATGACTATACTTACGAATCATTAAAATAAATAGTAAAATAAAATAAAGAGCATAAAAAGTTTCCATTAAATTATTTTAATGGATTTAAATGAATACATATTATTTTATTTTTATTTAAACTACAATTGTATATTAATGTAATCTTTAACTGCTATACAATATACGTAGATATAAGATAAATGTATTATGCTTTATTTATCAAAATAATGATTTAATTAATTTAATTTAAATGTATTGTTCAATATAATTTTTATTACAAAAATTATGTATGTTAAAAAAATGTTATATTGATAATAGATATAATGTTATATAATGTTAATAGATATCAGGACAAACAGTATACCTATATACCTACATAATATATCGTTGGAGTATTAAAGAAAGTCTCCTGAGTGTGTATCCTAAAATTTCCATATTTATAATGTCCTATGTGCATCTGTAAAAAGATATCACATAGAGTGTGTCCTAAAAGAAAAAAGGTATTTTTTTGACGTAACCGGAAACCATGTACTTATTGTAACTTTTAAGTTTTGTATTCTAGCTTCTTCTTTTTATTCCGAGGAAGAAAAGAAATCTACAGACATTGATATTAGAGCTTTGTAACTATGTTATATACGATAATTAACTAAAAAAATAATTGTTTAACAGAAAGTTAATCAGAAGAATAGGCAGATAATTTAATAAATGATCATATTTTGAAAACTACAATACTTTACTACTACTTTACTACTACCAATGATATGCATTTTAAATTCAGTTATTTTTTTTTTTAATTTTTAAAATAGCATTTTTGTTATAAATTTAATAATATTTAAACAAGTTTAAATTGTTACATTCTGAAATACGTACGTGTGTCTTAAATACGATTACCTATCATGTGTTTACGAAATAACTACAGAAAAACAAACGTAATAATTAAACATAATATATGCCTATATACTTATGTATACATAATACATACATATATTATATATACGAAAGAACTAAATGAACATGAAAATAAAATTGAATAAATAGGCAAATAGGCTATAGGAAAACGATTGCAGGCAAAGTTAACTTCTCTGTTCCAAAAAAGAAATTTATATAAAAATTAAATTGAAAAACTTGTCACAAAAATTTTTTTAGATAATCCATCTCAAATAGATAGGCATTTTTTTAAATAGATAAATATAGAATTTCATTAAATTATTTTTATTAGATATGTGGGAGTGGGACATGCATTCGAATTCCTTTTATAGCTGTAGTATATTACAATAAAATTGTATATTATATTATTATTACTGCATGGTTTGATTGTGACAGAAACTATCATGTATTTTTTTAATATGTATAAATGACAATAAGAGAAAAACATTATATTTTTTATTTAGTAACTGTAGTAAGAATTGATCAAAATATTATTGACTAAAATGATAAATTACTATTTATATATAATATAATTTGTAATAATAACAATACTTTTAATACTTTTTATAGGTATAAAATAAAGTAAATGTTAAACTCTTTAGTTTGGTTGAAAAGTAAATCAGTCAAAAAGGAAAGGGTGTAATTTTGGTCGAAAAATGATCCTGTTATACATGACGGTGATAATGTACAATAAGCTTATGGGATATTTATTGACTTATTGGATCAAACTCATCATAGGTTATGTATAATTTTATGGAGGCTATGGACTTGAAGTTTTCGAGCAGTATTTTTATCATAGACTTGTGAGGGGTAAATCTAGATGGCGATGGCAGAGAGAGGATAGGTGAAAATTTTTCTTTTCAAATCTCACTCCAATATAGTAATATTTCGATTTTCGACACAGCGGCAAGCACGTGGCACCAGTGACAGTGAACACGTACGCCGCATGCACGTCAATTCGTTTTTTCATTTTTATCTACTTTCTCTGTCTGTCTTCCGGAGATTTGAACGGAATTTCGTTTAAAACACAACACATGCGACATACAATCATTTCCGTCGATATTCCATTATAAATAAATTATAATGGTATATTGTATGTAAAATGTATATTGTCGTATATATTGTATGGAACTATGCAGTCGCGGAACGGCAGATCTGAATGTATACACTGCAGTACTGTACTCATCAAAAAAACAAACAATATTTGAATATATAAATATCACTAAAAGATAATTCGTACATTATTATCGCATTACCGTAAATCCATTTCACACTTTTAAGGAAGGTGAGACTAACACCCACAGTAATAAGTAATAATTTATACTATACTGCTTCATCGTGCATTTATAGAATCTATCATATTAAACAAAAAGTTAATAGTATATCCACTATGTCCCCATTCAATACTTTATTTGGATATATTATAAAAAAAAAATGTTTATGTTATTTACAGCAAATGTTACATAAAACGTATAAAATTAAAGTAAAACAACGAAAAAAAAATTTATCACGTACAAGAAATATCCTGATTTCTCGTCCACCTTTCAAAAGATAAATAATATAATTTAAGTAATAAATAATAATAGACACCTAAATACCTTGTTTAAGTTTATAAATGTTCGCAATTGATTGAATATTTGATCATATCTATATAATATATAGTTATAGACAAAGGCGTATTTAGAAATGTCTTATGCGGAGGATAAAAAGTTCAAATTTGTGTACATGGGCCGTAGAGTTGTAAAATATCTCATATAATAAAAATAAGTATAAAATACAGTGAATGGGGGAGAGACATGGGCCCCATGGGCCCCTCCCTTAAATACGCTCCTGGTAATAAATGTAATACATAATAGTATTATAGGTATACATTCATAATATTTTATATTAAACTATTTGAACTTTGAAATACAGGAAGGAGTTCATCGGAGATTTTTAAATTAGATTGGCTGTATTGTCGATTTTTATCTTTTATTAATACGCAATCATATATTGCAGTATTTATCATATTCTAATATTGCTATGGAACTCAAAATGTTTGTATATTCTTATTTCCCTATAATACTTATCAAAATAAATGGTCATAAAATATGAAATTACGTTATTTTTACTATATTGAAAATCTTTTATTCTTATTGATGTTATAATAATAGTATATTATAATATTTGTATATTAGTTAGTTACTAATAAAGTACACTTATGGAATTATACCTACTTACTATATTTTTACTGTTTTATATTTGTATACACTATACTATGATGATCATAATCCATAGAGATTTTGGCACGCCTACTTGAATAGCACCTGAATACAATAAATTGGACTTATATAGTGAAACTTTATAATTTTAAAAAATGTGTTCCATTAATGGCCGTTATCTTTTATAAAATAATAAATTCCTCGTTAGATTATAGTAACATCTAGTACACTAATTTTTAATACTAAAATTGATAGAATCGAATACCTAAATTATAAATTATAATATATACATAATATTACATAGAAATTAGCAGGTAATGAGTATACCGTATATAATATAATACTCGTACTTTAGAATAGTTAAATAATATATTTTGTAAAAGTTATTTCATCGTGTTGTAAAATGAAAATAAGTACCTACGTCCTACATATATCTGATTAGACCTACCCATCACTAATTTTTATAACTACTTTATATTTTCATATAATAATATCTTAATTAAATTTGTATAAGTATAATTGAATTTAAATAATAATAACTTTTTAATTTTAAATAACAAGAAATCCAATAATTACGTCAACCTACAAACCCATCTAAACCTACTTTTTGAATAGAATGCCAAATGGAGATCTAAATTAAACAATAACAAATCGATTCATATACGATATTATTAAGACATAGACTTTGTCCTGACATTATGGTAAATAATCTACCTATGCCTTTTCTTGACACTGTTAAATACTTATTAGGTCTAAGCCTTAACAAAAAACTAACATAGCAAAATCATATTAAAAAATGACTAATACTCAATGTCCGTTCTCGATCCTTAAAAATTTTACTCTTTAAAAATAAATGATATATTCTCATCTTTAAAAACTAAATTACTAATATACAAATCTACAAATCTCATCTGAAGGTCATATGATGTACGTACGAGATCCTGATCCAACTATATGGGGATCGACGAGGAAAAAGTAAAATCTAAATAAAATACAAGTATTCTAAAATATTACACTCTGAAAAATTATTAATGCTCCACATTTTGTTACTGACCCGACCCTTCACAATGACCTAAGCATCAAAACAGTAGGAGAAGAAGCTGCTATTTTCTATTAACGCTTTTATGGTAGATTAAAAGGTCATGAAAATCTTCTAATAAAAGCCTTACAATATACCCCTTCACTTCCTGGAAATCTCTTTCTTAATAACTTTTTACTTAATAATCCCATAACCTAAATTTCAAGTTAAGTACTATTAGTAACTGGGTAGCTCCTTATTTACGCAACTCTAATAATTTTTTTTATTCTCATCTCACATATACCACATATACTTATTATTTTTGATTGTATAGATTGTATATTTCTGGAAAATAAAAAATAAATAATACGTAATACGGTATTGTGAATAATTAATATAAGTAAGCTTTTAAAAACATTGTATATATTATATATATTTAAATTTAAGTTATAAGTATTAAATTTCAGTAAAACGGCGTAAATAAATTTGTATATTTGAAGTATAAATAACTTACAATTAGTATAAATAATGTATCTAAAATATCATTGTGTAATGTGTATAGAAAAATATTAATAATATACATAATTTTTTGTATAGTGTTAGAAAACCCATAAAGAACCTTCTATTAAAATGTCTAGGCCTTAGCCTTTAGCTTTAACTAGATTATTTAATAATTATAAATCAAAATTATTTATTAAAGGTTCGTAATTTTGAAAAATAGCTAGCTATTCAAATTTATCATAGGAAATAGTAGTGTCATAAAAAAAATTTACGCGGTCACTACATCTATTACTGTGACTTACTCAATTTAAAGTATACTCGAAATATCTATATAGTAGAGCAGCTATACCTACGTCTGACTTTTTACTTTTCATGATTATTTTGAAAAGTAGGTACTAGATTTAATTTTTATATTTGACCCCCTCCTCACAGTGCAAATTAAATTCAATTTTTCACGGTGGATAGGTATGATGGAATAATCGACACCTATAGATAGACATTTATCTTAATTTTTAAGTAATAAATATTTAAATTTGATATAATATATTGTTTAATATACGTCATATGGATAAGGCAAATGTTAAGTTTCCCATGGGTGATATGAAGAAGACTCCATTTCCCAAGGGTAAGATACTTTTAACAAGTTTTAGATAAAAGATCATAAGATAATGGTAAAACATATAAGGTCACATATACGTTATATGTACATACAACTTAACATTAAACAATTATTAATTATAAAGTACCTAATTCATATTAAAAAAAAAATACTCAAATAAAGAAACATGCACGCTTAACACGCACATTAATTTATACGCTTAAGCAAAACGTATATCGATATTTTTCTATGACATAATTAACATATCAGACATATATTTCATATGAATAAGTAAATGCATATTATAATCATATACAAATGTAAATAAGGGTATTGCATTTATAATATAAATAGGTATATAAATTAATTAATTTAAAATACAAAAATATTCACCATGGTATATATTTGTAATAAAATACCGTTGACTGATGAGTACAGATTCATGAAATTATTTTATTATCTACCATCTACAGTTTTAACTTAAATATAATAATTTATACCTTCAAAGTATATTAAACAGTAATTTGAAATTTCATGTTTTAAAATTAAGATAACCATACCTAATCTAACCATATAGTTCTAGCACTTATAAATACCAACAATAAATGTACGTCTAACGTATTGTATTGTTAAATAATTCAATAATTGTAACTTATATATATATAATATTTAATTATTAATAACTACTTATAGTAAATATAATTAATAATTGTATAAAACTGTGTATTTCAATTTGAATTTGAATTCCAAAAGAAGAGATGAGCTATAGATTTTAAATTGTTTCCCGTTTAAACGTATCATAATCACTATAATATATATATATAAAATAATATAATATATTCATATTCATATTGGTAAGCAAAAACATAATAAATACCATATAATATTTATGAAATATATTAATACCTATATGGCTATATGTCTATCAGACATTACATGATTATTAGATATAGTTTTTTTTTCAAATTTATTATAAACTTTTAATTTTATGCATTTATAATTTTAATTATATTTTTATCATTGCTTTTGAATTTAAAAACATCCGTCTTAATGACACACCCAACTAACTTTACTAGATCAGTCTTATTTCTAACATTTTATCTTTACTCTTTACATCTATAAATGCGGACTATAATGTGTTAAAATGTGTTCGCACACGCCACACAAATTTGATAAATTTAACGAGTCATTAAAAATTTAATTCCGACAAATTAAGGGTTATCATTATTAATGCTAGACGGACAATTCAAAATCCAAAGATCCGCTGAACTATAATGTATATATAAGTACAATTCAACACTTATTACTTAGATATAAAAAGCCTCTACGGCTCTGTATATTATTTGTAGAAAATTACTTATTTAATTTATTTTAACCGCCATCTCCAACACGTAATTCAAAACAGATATTGATTATTTAATACTTTATACATTGGTCAAATTTAATACCGAAGAAGTGACTATATTGTATAGTTTAGGTATTGAATATTCCTAGTCATTGAATAGGTGACTGCAATGGATGTGTTAAATTTGAATTCTATGATAAATCGTTGTATTACGAAAAACGATTCTGAACAGTGAGTGAAGATATAGTTTGTCAACTTATATTAAATATTTATGTCTATTATATTATACTACCTTATTATACTTTATTATACCTAATATTACAGTATAAGTTGAACTAATTTTTGACCAAAACAAATATGTATTGTATGATATTAATTACAAATCATAATACTATGTCAAATATTACTAGTTATTATTCACTTATAAGTTTATATAGGTATACTATAACTATAGATATACATAATTAATAAATAATAAAATTGTTGTAACTGCGAAGAATTTTGTAAGAATGTTAACTTCAAATGCTTATTAAAAATATGCGAATACGTAGGTACCAGGTACCTATTTCCAATATTTTAAAATATAAGGAACTTTGTGTGTTACATTTTTTAAACTTTTTGAACAATATTTATAGAAAAAATCAAGTACAATTTAAAATAATAAATACTTATCAACAGCTTAAAATTAGTGTATTCCTAAGATCACTCTTAAAATCCAAACTTTCCCTTTATCTTATAAACTCACTATAAACGATAGTCCAGAGTCTAGACATACGGTATTTTGTTATGGGGTTCTGCGAAGCCCTCTAATACTAATATGCTTCAGACCTATCAATCCATCTGCTTAAGACTAATAACGTCCTCTCCTTGGTATTTCACAAATAAAAATCTCCATAAAGACCTAAAAATGTCTACCCTTAATGAATTAACTAAATTATATTACTTTAAACTTCATTCTAACTTACTCTCACAGTAACCGGCCATTAATCAAACAACTATCTTCCACCTCACTTGTCTATTTCACCTAATAAGTCTATATAAATAATTGTTAACTAATTTATTTCAATTTATCGTTTATAGTGTCATAGTTCATAATGCTCATTATACTTACGTTGAAATTAAATGATAAGTAAATAGTAATAAATTATAAATATATTACTGTACTTATTGAAATTATACAGTAAATTATTACATACCAATACACAATATGCAAATACCACGTATAACACATACATGATACATTTCACTTGTCATTCGTCTGTTATGATATCTTTAATACATGCAAATAAATAAAGTAAATATAATTTTTAAATTCTATTAATTTAATAATAATAATAATAATAATATAATACTCAGACATTACATATTTACATGTATTATGTATTTAATATATATTAATACACAGATACATAGTAGTAGGTATAACAACCATAGGCACAACTATATTACTATGTAAATTTAAAACAAAATCCTGTTTTAAACGTCTTATAAGTACTATGCATGGATATAAAAAATTGGTTTTGAAAGGTATCGTAAATATAATATATTTATTTTATACATAGATAAAAATATACGATATACCTAATTTTATAAATATTAAAATTAATATAAATTTATAATTTATAATTGTTAAAAAAATATAATCGTAAAATGTACATGAATTTATCGATTTAGTTATTAATGTTATTATAATGGTATTAATTATTAGCATATAAATTATTATTATTATTTATAAATAGCCAAATAGGTATGTTTGAATATATATAATAATTTCGTGAAAAGCATTATTGTACAGTGTTATACCAGTTATACTTAACATTATAATTTATAAAGTATATATATATATATAATAAATTGTTATCTTAAAAAGATTCAAAGCAGAATGATATTTACAATGATAATATAGTAATGTGCATATTCAAGCATAATAGTTATATATATAAAAAAGGATAAGCATTAAAATTGAAATTTGGAAACTTCATTATAATACCTATAGTTACGTATCTATACCATTATTTATAAATCAATATTATATTATTAACACAAAATTAATTAGCACTTACCAATATTAACAGTCTATCTGTTATTAACAGATATATCATATTATGCCAACTGTAAGGTTAATAACCCGGCAAAGCGCTTTTTGAAGTCCCCGTACAATAACCACCCTAATACAGTAACTGAAAAATGAGAACCTTTAAATTTTTAATTTTAAAAAATATATATAGAGGCATGCGAGTATTATTCAATATTCATTGATTTTTATATTATATCGCAGGCATTTTATTTATTTATTGTATTCATCATATTCAATATAGTACGATGTTAAATAAAATAATAAATTTTTATTTTGGAAACCTAAAAACCACAATAATAAAGTAATTGTACATTTGTTGATTAAAATTATTGAAGTTGTAAGGCATAAACTATACGGCTTAAAAAAAAGTTTTTAGTTATTTTAAAGTTAAAGGTTTTTTAAATTTAACGTTAGTTCTAATAAATATAACCGTGATAATTCATGTTTAAAAATTAAAATGTATAATAGCCATATAAAATATCAATTATAAAATCGTCTAATTAATATTTTCCATTTCCATTTTCAAGTAATTTTGTTAATTATTGTTATATTTGTTTAGTATATCTAAAAATACTATATATTTCTTTCATTATAATATTATAGTCATTATATTCATTAAAAATATAAATTATAGTGTCTACTCTATACTCTATGTTTCTCTATATATTATAAGTGCATATTATTATAATTTATAACTAAAAAAATTAAACCTATTAAATTTATTTTACGCAAATTAAATGTATATATTTGAATGCTAATTTATTTTAAAATTAATTAAAAGTGTTTATTAAATTTAACACTTTCAACCGATAAGTGATAACTTATAGCAATATTAAAAATATACATAGGTATTTCTTAAAATATTGTATAATTGAACTAATAATAAGAAAAGATTTATATAATTAAGATTTTATGAATCGGTCGATATTTATAAAAAAAAAAAAAAAAACAACACAGGTTAAGTTAAAACGTTAAATTAAACTTTGAATGTGTCAACTTTTGATTTTTGGCTATTTTCAATAATTATAATGTAATATTAATACTTAATGTTGCTTGTAGCAACTGATAACTAAGATAATAATAATTATTATAGCAACCTTGTTAATAATTTTATTTTTAATCATATATTTTAAAAGCACATCACATAATAGGAATCAATATTATTGCGTGCAGCGACAATATATAAATTAGCACTACATTTGTTCATTCTTTTCAATTATTTCTTTGTACTTTTTCTTAAATCACATCATCCTCATATGTATTAAATTAACATGTTGACATGTTAACAAATTAACATGCTGTAGCAGTTTGATTTTGACTCTTTTTTTTTTAATAATTCACATTTGGTGACGTATATCCCACTGTCTTATTTATAATAGTGGATGAATACTTCATTCATAATAACAATATACTTATATGATGATTTTTAAGCATGTTTACCCCATTTTTACATTTAAATTATTCATATATATATTCAAATTCTGATTTTTGGAATTTTTAAAGGTAGTTAAAGACGATGTTTTTCGCATACTATTAAATCTCTCAAAAAAGAACCTATAAGTTTTAAATTAAAACTGTGAATTAGATTTTTTTCTGAGAATTTTGATGTATTATAATCGAAATTTGAAAGTTTCCCAGTTATTGTACTTTAAGTACTAAGGTTATTTGGTTAATACTTTATTAATCTAATAAATACTTTGTAAATGGGTACAATCTCGGTAATTATATAATTAGGTATGCAATATAAAATATTTTTTAATAATTACTATTTATTAGTCAATAGTATACCAACATAATTTTTTTAAATATTACAAAATGCTTATCGCATACCTAATTATATAATTATCGAGCTCGTATTCATTAAGTTCTTATAACATTTTTATTATTTAGTAGACTATATATATTACCCTGAATATTAAAATTAGGATAATATGCAAACTTTTCGTTCAAACTTAGTTTATATAATATGTCAAAATTTTCAGAAAAATCATCTTATACACATTTTGCATTACACATATTATGTAGGTACCTATATATTATTTTACAGTTTTACACAAATGATTAGTAGAGATTTTAATGAGCTTATTAAATTCTACACGATATAACTTATAGGTAAGATTGCAGTGTGTATTTTTATTATAGTCATTCACATACGTCACAACTTATTTCTACTACCTACAATAATGTAATAGAGGTGTTATGTGTTGTATAGATATCTAACACCGAAACGTATAGTATAGAGTACGTTGTATGCATACATCAAAATAGTAGGAGCTGTATACACTATACCAGCGTATAAATAATAATAATAATTGCATATATTTAATTTAATTTCTTTTTGTGCATTAAATACTTAATTGCCATTATTTTGTAATCCCTAATAAAATAAAATTCTATACATGTATAATATAAACGTATTCATTATTAATAAACCAAAAAAATGGTCAAGTGGTACGTAAACATTTTCAAACTGTATAGGTGGTACGCGAATATAAAAAGATTGAGAACCGTTGCACTATACAGTATTAGGTGGGAACAACATAAAATAGGTTTTGATTGAATGTAATATAAATTGTAGTACAAATAATACAATAATACAATATCAACAGGTGTAGGTGCTCACCGAAGCCGTAATGCGGTGGTGATGGTGAACGACTTGAACTTTTCCCCACTCACGCCTATCAAGCAATTTATATTACTATTAGTATAATGATTGTTATCATGTTTACTTAATATAGCTTGCATAATATAAATTGTACATAACAAACGTTTTGTTTTACAGAAAAAAATAATATTTTATAAAACTCAAGATTAACGGTTTAGTCATTTAATATAAAACCTATGGCGAGTTATACATTATACATACATATTAGTATGTACTTATATTATAGAAACTATACGAATAATTTTCATGATAAAATGTACTAAATCATAGCTGATGATGTGTGCTAGATGTGTATAATAGATATATTTCATCTAACTAATAACAATAAAATGATTCAGCGTGGAATTTTAAATGCTCAAACTTGCCGCCTTTTCGTGACAGGTCTCGCTGGATCGATATATGGCTTATTGGTATTTATTAGAGCTTGGATATCGTTATATAGATATAGTGTTTAGTTTTCAGATCATACTTGTCTTTATTTTCTTATCCATTGTCATCATCAAAGAAATATCGAATACTGTAGGTCATATTTTTTTAAATAACCCAAAAATAAATTTGTTAATTGTTTACAATTTTATACTTCCAAGGAATCCATGATCCAGAAAACATTAAAACCCTATGCTCTAGCCGCCCTAGGTAAAGCAATTAAGATAAATCATTAAGAGGTAGAGATTAGTAGGTCAATGTATAATCCGACAGATTGTCACAAGACATAATTTGTTATTTCGTAACTGGTATTTGAAGTGTTGTGATCGTCCGAATAAAATGTCTAATTTACTAACAAATCATGGTTGTGAAATTTTTGTGTAAGATAGTTTTATAAGTATATAGTTGAAAAATTTAATTTTAATCGCAGAAAACATTTTTAAGGAGTTGTAATAAATATATGCACGGACCTATCATGAAAAGGCAGCAAGTCTGGATATTTGAAACTCCTTGCCGAAATGTTCCATTCCTGATTCATTAACATTTTTTGCCTTTAATAATGTATTTATTTAAATTCTGATTTTTGGAATTTTTAATTAAGTATAAATCATTACTTAAAAATACTATCTATTCAAAAACTTAGGTAATTAAGAAAAACATTATTTTTTTTTTTAGTTAAAGAGCGTTACAAATTTCTATTTTTAAACTTAGATACATCCAAGATTATCAAAATATTATTTTCTTAACAATTTACAAAAAATAGGGAGTTTCAATAAAATAAAGAAGTTTATATCACTATGACACTTGTTAAATGGTATAAAAAATCTCAATATTTTTAAAAATTCAAAATCTCTGCAGAAATTTATAAACATATTATTTAAGTTAAAAAAAAATGCTTGTTGTGAGTGGGTCACTATTGATGGATTTGTTAAAAATTTAAATTTAAATTCAATGACGATTGAAAAAACGATTTTCTAAACGGTAACGGATCTGTAAATCTACATCACAAACTATATTCCATTTTTTATTATATATAACAACTATTAAAGTCATTAAAGTCATTTATTTTATTTTTAATACAGTAGGTCAATATATTTTTTTTTCGGAAATATTGCATTTTTAATATTATTATAGTATTTAATTATTATAAAAATATAAAATAAATAGTATATTTACCATACAATAATTATTATATTGACTTATATTACTTAATAATCAATAACATCTAATAAAATAAATCAAAAATGACATTGCGTAGGTATAGTAAAATTCATAATAATATAATATACGCAAAAGTTTTAAGTTCCTACAAATAATGTTTTTAAAATATAACTAAATAATTATCAATGATGTTTGTCTTTAAATAAGTAATTTCGCGCAAATTTGAATTTAAAATGTTAATAAAAAATAAATCTTTATTAGTATATTTTCTAAATTTTATGGTTTAAGTATGAAGTAGTTATGAGAAATCTTATATTACATTTTCAAATTCTTAGTATAGAAACAAAAATTTCTATATATTTCTAACAAAATAGTTTGCATTTTTTGTGATTTAGATGAATTTCGTCAACTTTTCCAAAACTTCAAATGTATGTGCAAAAAAAAGTTGAGTCTATCTATTTTTAATATTTATACACAAATAAAAGAATAACCTATGTGGCTATATGGGATCTAGTATTAAGTTTACAAGAATTTTGGACAACGAATAATTTTTTATCGACATTTATAGAAAAAAATTTAAAAAAAATAAAAATTTGCCATGACCTCTATAAATAACGAAAAAAGTGTTAAAATTGTTTAAAGTTTTTTTCATTGAATGAAAATTATAAAATAAACGTTTGGTGAAAATCTCAAGTATTTAACATTATTTATTTATTTATTATTATTATTATTTTTTTTTTTGAAATAAAATAGTTATTTTACTATTGACTATCGTAAACATATTTTAAACTCGAAATAATACTCATAGAAAATTAATTTAAATTCTTAGTAGAATTTCTTTTATATAGATGTTGTAAAACTTCTAAAGAACCTTATTGTATTAAATTTTTAAGTTTTAGGTTTAATAATAACAAACATTTTTATGAATTTCTAACTTCAACATAATTTGCTAATTTTCACAAGTTTTATCAATTTAATTAAAACTAATTTTAAACGCTTATAAAAATATGCTGTGACTATAAATTTTCGATACTTTTCAATTGAAAAATTAACAACGTATATGAGGAGCTTTTTATTAAATTTTAAAGCATTTCCTAACCGTATACGAATTATTTTTAATCGACATTAATAAAAAATTAAATATCTATTGCCCATGTCTATTAATAGCTCAAAAATACTCAAAATATTTTGGAAATTTGATGGTAAATAGAAAAGAATAATAGATACATTTGGTGAATCAAGTATCAACAGTAATTCTTTCGTTTATTAGGTACACAAAAAACAAAATTGATTTTTTCAAAAATTGGATGTGTATAAGAATTCCCATTCATCATTGATTTTTTTTTTTTGATTTTTCCAGGTTATAAAAAATAGTACTGGGAATTTACCTCTTTAGAATTACAAACTAGATTCAATTTTCTTTTCAAAACCACTCTCAAAATTGTATCGATAAACTACTCAGTATATCAAACGAATATTATATAATTCAGATGGTGTATATACCTATACTAATAATTAATAATATTATTGCTCACCAACTAAATATAATAAAATTGATAGTAAACTCGTTTATAGGTATATAGATACTAGTTCAACGTATACGTATATACTATATACACTTAATTAATGTTACCTATATACCCATTACCTATATTATTAGCTATACAATATCTGTAATCAATGATCTTAGATCCAATACAACAGAAATATCAGTTACCGCAAACGTATATAATATATACTATACTATATTACTATATAACACCTGTAATAGCACGATCGTGTTATAATTTATCCGTTAACGTATGTACACACACAAACAGTCCTTGTTATATTCGTAAATAAGTATAAATTAAATATTAATAATATATTGTACTGGGTACAGTGGAAAATAGGTACCTGATGACAATGTCAATAATGTCACCATATTTTATATTAGCGAAAAACGAAACAAGTAACGTATTGTAATGATAGACCACATAACCCGTACTTTTACGAGCTTATGGCTTAAACTACGTGTTATACTAAATATACTATTGTTTTCGATTAAATAAAACGAATAATATTGTAAAATGTTCGTTAAAACCGTGTATTATGTATATTAAATTTAATTTTCAAGGTGACCTCCATTCTGTGAGCCTAAAACACCTCTCTATACTCACACATGATATACCTGTTGGCTGTTATAAGTGACGGCGATGCGCTATAAATATATTATACATATATAGTACCTATACACGATATATCTATATACCTATATAATATATTATTTCTTGTATAGTTATACAGTACAGATATTTTGTATTTCATAATTTTCATGAATATATCAACTTAATAACCTACCTATACAGCTCTATATATATGTATATACATTAGTAGATACATTTTCCGACATGACGCGCGGCAACGAACCAAGTAAAGGAATATATATATACCTATATTGTATTATTGAGCGTTGTTGTTTAATCTGTTGATTGTTTTTTGTTTACTGTTTACGAAATATTATGTTAATATAAAATTAATAATTATTATTACATTATTTTTTATTTATTGGGATATTATACAACACACGAATGATATAGCAGTCATATTTATACCACAGGCTACAGAGCTGATATACAATACTGTCGATACTGTGGTATTATATAGTGGTATACGGTAACCAAATGTACCTACACGTGGTGAATAGTTGATTAAATTATAATTATAATACAATGATAAACGTGATCTAGTAAGTACCAACGGCTGAACCTGCTATATATAATAATAAATAATGCATCAGTACAGGCAGTACAGCAGTATCAAGTATTTACTACTGCGTCAGCGTACGGTGAATACAGTGAAATAGTGTATATACAGAATAAAGATTAATGATTTTAATGCTTTGGTATGTTTTGCTATTACTCGATAGAATATATAAATTGAGAACTCGGTCTATAGTATATAAATTATAATTTGTATATTGTATACTACCAAAAGTGGAAGCAGTACGGTTATTTAAAATACATAGATTCACAGTACACTAATAATTATGTGTTTAGGATATTTTTAAACAATGTTAAAAATTTACTCTACAATATCGACCGTAAAGTAGAACCATAAATGACTGTGGTTACACTGATTACGCGAAATGGCGAAACTAAAACGTACTGTATAGGTATATTTATTTTTTGACTTTTTGTAAACATAATATTAATAACAATATGGCCAACGGTACGCCCATGTGGTGATAGATAATATAACGGAGATGGGCGGATGTTGAATGGATTCAAGACCTTGAGACAGATGGCGTAAGGCCCGCCGATTTAACACAATTCGTACTAAAAATATTAAAATCAATTTGAATAAACGTATTATTGGTAAGGAAAATGTGCAGCCAAAAAACGACGGATACTCCACACAAAGCAGAATATCCAATGTAAAAATAATGATAATTATTTGTATATAAATATATTATAATTTATAACATATTCGTCAAAAATTGAATCATACAAAACCATAGAATCAAAACGGGGTAGATTTTTTATAGACATAATCAAAATTCAAAGTTATTTCAAATCCCTACGATATTGGTTGTGAAAGGAAATATCTAGGTACTATATAATAATAATAAATTTATAATATTAGTTTATACAACACGAAAGACGTACACACAAAATAACTATAACTGTAGTGGAACTTATTACTATATACATGGTGATATCTAGTAAAATCACCTGCGGTTCATTTTGTATTGTCTGCTAACTACGGGAGGAGCATTCTGTATAGGTATGTACATCGTAATATCGTATTATTATTATTGTAGTATTTATTATTAAGTATCCGTATAGTACCGTAGTGGCGTAGTATAACGTCACAATCAGACATAAAAACCGGTTTTTTGGAGAACAAATTCAATGTGTAACTGAATATTCTCGTGAGCTGTGTATAATGGCATACCAACAAGAAGCTATGAATCAACATGACACTAAAATAAATAACTGATAGTAATATAATAAATTAAGAAGACGTCACACTAGCACATGAAAAATAAACGAATATCTAGACAAAATCGTATCACTCGTACCTACCTAAATATTATTAAAGACGATTGTCCACGGCTGGAAAATTTGTAAGAGTAATATATTTTTCTTAGAAAAAGCACATTGTGCTCTCAATTTATAGCAGTCCAAGCTGAAAGCTAGAAACTCATTCTATATAATGACGAAAAAAAACGAAAATTTTAAATGCTTATTTTTACATACCTACTTTGTAAATTTAATAAGGGAAAATCCTATTGTAATCAATACATAGATAAGTATGTACAGGGACGTATTTATACTAGGGCTAACCAGGGCTACAGCCCTGGGCGGCAAATTATGAAGGGCACCAAAATGTTGAGTAATTTGGTGATTTAAAAAAAAAATTAATTTGATTTTATTTACATTTTTTTATACATCATACATCATAGATCGCTTTTATTTTTTTATCAAATTATTTTTGTATACTTAATACTATTGATTATAAATACTATAATCAATGTTAATACGTATACAAAATAAATGTAAAAGAAACTATAGCTGAATAAAAACAATTTATAGTAAAGCTATAGGTACTACAGAGGCAGAAATATTTTTAATTCTTGACTCTTATTGTTTATCTATTTTTGACGAAACATTGATATTTTTTCTTCGAGTTCGGTTTAGCGACAATCGTCGACCGCCGATCATTGATTATTATTTATTATGATTATAATTAGAAAATTATACACGTCTCGTTTAAAATAAAATAATTATTTTTAGTGTTATGTAGGTACAAAACTACAAAATATATTATATACCAAAAGGCAAAGACCATTTTTATTTGTTATGTGGTTATGTCTATTGTACTCTTGTAGTCTTGTGTAGGTACAAACGTTCATCGATTACGAGTCACTATTAACGTGTGTTTATGATTTTTGGTGTGTTATTTTTATAATATTAAATTTATTTAAATAATTAAACTAGTTATCTTGATTAGAGGATATAATTAATGAATTTGCTTGTAAAAAATCCCGCCGTAAAATTTTTTAAATATCTACATACTTGATTTTATTGTATACATTTTGTAAATTTTTATTTTGTCATGACCAAAGTTATAAATCAAATATTTAGGATATTTTTATTATGATTACTTGTTTTTATTTAATAAAGGATATTATTCATGTTAAATGTTACTGTATTTTGTTTAAAAATTATAAAATATACGTATACTGATATACTGATATTGAAGATGGGGGCGGTAAAAATTATTAGCCCTGGACCAAAAAAACTTGAAATACATCTCTGGGTATGTGTCAATAAATAATAAAAATAATTTTACAAATATTTATACTAAAATATCGTAGGTATTAAGCACTTACATAATATGTTATGGCAATAAACAAAATTTAAAATAAGATATTTTTTCTCATGTATGACGTACTTCTTAGTGTTAAAAAAAGTTATATTTTTATTTTTAACGTATACATATATTAAAATACACAATTGTCAATTAATTATTAACAGTATGTTATTTAGTGACTGCGGAGACGACATTTTTACAGACGTATTACAGTTAAATTATATGAAACCAAATTTGGCAAATTTACACATAATTCAGTCTAAAAAATAAAAAATATTTTCCTTCTTAATTTATTTTTTTTACACTGTTATCTATACTACACACAATATGTCAAAACATAGTTATATCTAATGCTAAAAATGAATATAATATTTAATATTCGTATTATAATTTAAGGGCGCCCATCTGTCAAAATCTAGGGGGTGACAATCATAATCATAAGTACATTTTATAGTGGTATTATCATTATAAAAATTAATTTATTATTCATAATCATAACTAAAAAAATAACAATAATTTTTCTATTCTAGAGGGGTGCAGGGTGACATATCATCCACTTGCACCCCTTAATGAGTGCACTTGTTATAATATATAACCATTGTTATCATTATTATTAAATACCGCTACCTAGTACCGGCGATCACTAATTTATATTTTTCAGTACCTATTTATTAAAATAATCATAAAATCGTACTCTATACTACTTATTACTTATTAGTATTTCGTATACCTATTATTAAGAATAAATAACGTAGATTAGCTGATAACAATAGGAAAATCAATTTAGTTATTTTATCGGAATTCCTTAAGCGTATTATTAGACAGAATTAAGCCTAAAGGTGCGTCCCCACTTGCGTGCGGCTAGGCCGCGCGGCTTTTGTAGCCGATCGGCCGAAGCCCGCGGGTTCCCGATGGTTGTCGGTAAACATCAAAGAAAGCCGATGCAGTGGAGACGCACCCTAATACAGTAATACCTAAACATATTATTTCCAAATCTGAAACTCATTGACTGAACTGATAATTTGATATAGTTTAGTACATGACAAAATATAGTATATTTTGTCATGGTTTAGTACACGATACTATACAGCAGGGGTCGGCAAGTAATTTCTATTGGAGTCCTAAAGATTAAAATAATAAATCAATGAGGTCCAGTGAAAAAAATCTTTTTCAAATCTTTATACATAATGAAGTAAGTACAATGTGTTGACAGGGTCCAAAGTTTTGCTTTCCGCGGTCCGCCAGTTGCCGACCCCTGCTATACAGTACAGTACTGACGTATAGTACTTTACAGTTTTAACATATCTCCCTAATCAAACTATTTACCAATTTGTCATAAATGGTAAATTTGTTGTACTATTCACACTTGTAATTTCCGCATAGTCAAAGCAATTTAGAAATCACGTTGATTCAATTAAAAAAATATTAACTAGGTATACAAAGTAGAGAAAAAATCGAAACAATTTTACACATGTGACATACATTCGTAAACAGTATATTATATTATATTATATTATAATATAATATATGGGTAACGTGCTTAGATACTGCTTACCTACTCTTGTTTTCGAAACGTCATCGATTTCTCATTGAACTACGACGAGTGCATGTGTGTAGTGTGTGTACATTCGGATACGATGGTTACCTACAAGTAACTCAAACCTGAAACTAAACCCAAACGGTTATAAAAAGAATTAGTCATTAATCAAACAGTTTTATTTTGTAAATAAGATAGGTATAGTATTATAATAGTAAAGTAAAATAATAAATATACAATATACACTAATCGGTAATGTCGAACCTGACATAGGTACTTAAATGTTAAACATACAGTGAAAACTCTTTATAACGAATCTGAAGGGACCAAGAGATTTCTTTCGTTAAAGAGAATTTTCGTAATAGACAGGGTTTAAGAAAAAACAAAGTTTTTGCTAGAAATTATGACGATAATAAAATAAATATATATTCGATATCGATAATAATGGTATTATTGCGATATTAAAGGTAGATAATGAAAGAATGTACCTAATCGTTATTGTAAATTTCAGCATTTTTTCCGATTACTTTTGTAATTTATAATATGATAACAGGTAAATTGTCTTATGAAACATAAAATATTGTTTCGTTATTGAGAGTGACTATACGTTATAGAGAATGAATTGACTAATGGGTTATAAAGCAAACCAACCATTATTATGTAATGTTTACGTTATATAGAGTTTTTTGTTGTAAAGAGTTTCGTTATAAAGAGTTTTTACTGTACTTACATACCCTATGCGATTAACTTTTAGTTTACATATAACTTAGGGCAGCGTTTCTCAAAGTGTGGGTCGCGATCCACTGGTGGGTCTTCAGTCAATTTTTGGTGGGTCGCGAACAATTTTTGAAATTATGATGTCAATGCTGTTATTAATCAAAACAGAAAACAAGCACACATTTAGTATACACCTCATTATTAAGAGTACATTTGTAAAAATATATTGATTGTAATGTATACATATTTATATAATACAAATTTTGTTTTTTATAACTACCTACTTTTTGAAAAGTGAAACCATAATATGAGTCGCGAAAAATTTTTCGGGGGAAATTTAGGTCGCGGTACTAAAAAGATTGAGAATCACTGACTTAGGGTCTAGCCGGTCTAGGGCAGTGGCGTATCCAGGATTTATTTTACAGGGGTGTTATAAAATTTAATAGACTTATGGTAGGTGGAGGCAGGCCCGGATGTATAATCGTAGGCCCTAGGCAAAGCCGTAACTTGAGGAAAGTACAGGAGTCCGAACCCACTAAGATTTTTTTAAAATAGAAATATTTTATAGTGATGAATAAAGTTAATTGGCCATACATTTTCAGTATTTTTATTTTAAAAAAAGCGGGTAAGTGAGTATCGCTCTGCTGTACATTAGGGGATGGGGTGGACCTCGGACTATGGTAGGTTAAATTTGAATGCAATGATAGGTATCATTGTATACGAAAAACGATTCTGAACGGAGATGATTTGTCAGTCTGGGATATATTATATTTAAATATTGTCATATATTATATTTTGAAAAAAATTCACAAATTCAAACACTAAAGTAAAAGCTTCAAGATCTCACGTTTGATAATTTTTTAAAAATAACAAAAATCGAAAATTATTTATTAGTAAAACGTAATTTTACACGCGTATTTTTGATTTCAAATTAAAATTAAAACTTTAAACACTCGTAAAATTTTTTAAATTGAATAATCCTCAAACTTTTTTATAATTATTCTAAGCTTAACTTATGGACAGCATAGTATTAAATTTTCAATTCTTAGCTATTGATAGTAAAATATTTATAAATTTTTTACTACCAAATAGTGAAAAATATTCATGATTTTGACGAATTTGTGTCAATATTTGAACTTCAAATGCTAATAAAAAAAAATTGTGCCTATGTATTTTTATAATTTTTGAATGAGAGTTAGAACAAGCTATGTGGACCCTTCAATTAAATTTTCAAGTAATTTGTCCCAGCTAAATTTTTTTTATCAACATTTATAAAAAAAAAATAAAAAAAAATTGAAAATTTCAATTGTCTATAAATAGCTCAAAAAAAGTCAAAATATTTTGAAAATCAAATCACGTAAAGAAAATGGCAATCTCAATAACTGGTAAAATTTTCAAGTATTTACGACTTATACTGATTGAATAACAACAAATATCAAAAATCGATTGAGGCTAAACCATTATTTAACGCGGTTTTGTAAAAATTTAAATTTCAAACACTCATAAAAATTTTTTGTCTAAATCCGGTATAGTTTTTTTTACAGATATTTAAAGAAAAATGTATGGAGAACCTTGTACCAAATTTTCAAAACTTAGTTATAAAAGAAAAAAATTTTACGATTTTTCAACCACAAAATTACTTGCAAATTTTCGCAATTTTGACATATTTCGTATAAATTGGAACTTTAAGCACTTATAAAAAAAAATTGTGACTAACGATTTCGGATTTTTTTTTATCACTTTAAGAGCAACTTATAAGAAACCTTGTATTAAATTTTCAAGATTTTCTGGTCGGCCAAAAAATTTTTATCGTTATTTAAAAAAAAAATACTAAAAAAAATTAAAAATTTCAATTGCCTATAAATAGCTCAAAAAAAGTCAAAATTCTTTGAAAATTTAACTGTGTATGGAGAACGCTAATATAAACATTTTGTGAAAATTTCAAGTATTTAAATCAAGTAGTTTTTGAGTTATAGCAAAATAAAAATTTGATTTTGACAAAAACTGGTTGTGCGTAAAAAATCCCGTTTTTTCCGTCATTTTTTTAAGGTTTTTCCCGACTCATTTAAAAAATATTGAAAATTTTTAACTTTTGACCCCCCAAAGTACCAACTAGATCCGATTTCCTTTTCAAAGAGGGGCAGAAGTTGAAAATCGAAGCATTTTTACTGCCCCAAATGTTGTCGACAGACACAAAAAAAAAAAAAAAAAAAAATAAAAAAAAAAACACACATCATTGTAAAATCAATACATTCATCACTCCATTCAGAATCTAAAAATGTTGAACCCCCTTCGAAATTTTTTTCAGTTGCAGCCTTAGCCCTAGGCACAGTGCTTTTAATTTCTATACGCTTATACAGCACTGCGATGTCCAGTATTTAAATGGGTATAAAACCTTTATTATAGTTTAGGAGAAGAAGTGTTGAATTTCGATGTTAATCTTTTAAAAACAAAAAAAAAATCTAATCTAAACTTTTATATGATAATAATTTTAATAAATCTTACAAACAATTAATTTTATTCCGTCTACAAATACATAGAAAATTAAATTGTTAAAACCATTAAAAAAAAACTTATTTCACACCAATTTGAATATTTCTTTATCCCTCGTATTTAAATAATTGTAACAAAAAAAAAAATAGTGGCGACACATTTTATTTTTGTAGACCCCAAAAATGTTCGTAGGCCCTAGGCACAGTGCCTATAGTGCCTATGTGCTAATACGGCCCTGGGTGGGGGGCAAGTTCATCAATAACCTCTGCTTTAGATATAGGTATATCTCTATGGATATTCGTTAATGCAAAGCCATTGCCATTCAGCTTGTTTTTTCCAACGGTATTTCTTAAATAACTTTTATGTCAACGGAGTGTTGAAAAGGAGCGTACACTCTCAGATGTAGTGACAAGGATCGTTGCCGATATAACAACCAGTGAATCGTAGTAAAAATAATAGAACTACAATTTATTATAAATGATTATTTCTTGCAAATTATACTGTGAGTAAATTTGGAGTTTGGTCAAATATAACAAAATACGTTCTTGGTCTATAGGGGCCAGGGGGTAAATTTAAGATATATCATAAATTCAGAGCCGTGACCTCCAGGTATATATTTGTGTGCGCACTTCTAGGCTTATATTTTTCAACTATTTGATTTAATTTAAAAGTAAATGATAAACAGGATTTGAAAATAAAATACCAATTTAAAATACCTATTCAAGTTAAGTATAATTATAGGTACAATTAAATATTTACCGATATATTTCATAATTATGATAATGTAAACTGAACGTTGAGACAAAATATAATAAGTTATTATAGTTAATTAGTTATTATTAATAACTAATATCTAAACCTTAAAGCAAGACTGCATCTAGAGGGGATGGAGGGAAGGGCTACAAGAAATGTATCGTGTATCCAATAAACAAAAACTTATTACATTTATTAGTTTACTACAGTCAAAATTTTCTAACTGGACATACATTAATTCATAATTAAATAAAAATATTGATAATTATAAACATTTATATAGGTACATACAATCTTTCATTAGGTAATGTTTTTACGTAAACTTAAATACAGTGGAACCTCTATATGTCGAATTTTCTATAACTCGAATTAGTCGAATTTTATTTTCGCTCCCAACCGATTCGAGTTATCGAGGTTTCACTGTAGATACAAAATACTGAAATAAATATAGACTATAACTTGTTTGACCATAATTACAGAATTAATAAAATAATTATTAATTACTATAATTCAATTTTGAAAATATGATATATCGACAAAAATAAGGGCCCCTTGTATTCAATCTATCATTTACACGATTACACGTAGATTCGTTAACATAAAAATAGATCAATAAATAATATTTATTTAGTGGCGGCGTCAGGATTTTTTTCTAGGTAGTCCAATGGGAGTTCAACAATTATAAGGTAGGGCCAAACAAAACTAAAAGTGAGTATATATTATAATATCTAAGGTTAGGTCAGTGGTAGCCGGTAGGGCCAGGCAATATAATTCATTTTTCCTTTCGATTTTATATGACGTATATGCGACTTCTCGGAGAGGTATAATGATTAATAATTAAACCATGTAACTTCTATATAAAGTCACACAAATATTATCTCAGAGATTTTTTATCGCGAGTTCTTTAGGACTTCAAAAATTAATTATAAGCATCTGTAGTCTATTTAACGGTACATAGAAGTGCAAATGTAGCAAATTTGCACTGATATTTTATATCACTTGGTGACTTCGCGTGGATGTAAACCTCGCGTTATTGCACATAGGGTATTTTAAAGTAGGGCCATGGCCCTACTTTGCCCATCCCTGATAGCGCCGCCACTATATATATTCTATATATAATAAGGCTATAGTTACCATTGATTTTAGAATATACACTAAAATCAGTGCTAGTGACGTGTTCAAAATTTAAATGAAACATTAAAATGGTAAATTTCGATTATCGTACTCCGAAGTACGCAGCGACGGAAATTTGGATTCGGTTGTCGTACTCTAAACTGTTTAACACTGCCCAACTGTTTGGTACCTATTTATTTCAATATAATATGCAGATTTCAGGCAACTCACAATTATGAATTAATGCAATTTTGTAGATTAGATTGATGGAGTATAAACTCCTTATACCATTGAACGTTAATCGTTTATGAGTTATGACGATTGATCAGCTGAAAGAACAGAATAAAAAAAAACATTTGGGAACTCATTGGTCTGCAACAGCAGTGGCGTAATTGAGAATGTTTTATGGGGGGGGATCAAAATAAATTTCTATGGCAAACTTGTGGAGGGCTTTTTTGTATAGGTATTAGACAATATATAAATACAGCTCAAGGGGGGGGATCTATCCCCCATATCCCCCCCCGTAATTACGCCCCTGTGCAACAGGCCCTATTATTTGTAAAATTTTGGATTGCACACTTAATTTTATTATTTCTACCGTCTTAGAAAAAGGAATATATTACATATATATATATTATATGAATGTGTCGTAGGCCATATGGAAAATTAGTTTTTTTTTCAAAAATACTAGGCTCTTTGCAATGGGGTAGCCCGTTTGCGAACTACTTATTATTTTTCCAAAAACCCTGCTGGTTTTTAGGCTCATTGCATACAGACTAACAGTAGTTAGGCCTTTTAAGAACTACAATCATTTTATGGTAAAAACTATTTTAATTATGTTATTTTTAGGGTTATTTATAATAACACAGTACAATATATGTAACATTGTAAAATGTAACATTATTATTCATTACTTATTAGTTATTAGACATTAGTTATTACTTATTAATTTTGTACAGTTGTTTACTATTTCACTAGTTGTTTGATTATCATATTATATTGGTGTGCAAAATTTATTATAAATGTTATTACATTAAATTTAAAATTACCATTCTATACCTAAAATTCTATTTTTGTATAAACTTTTGTAAGATGTCATCTCTACTAGCACAACAAGTACTAAGCCATCCTGTTGTAGAAATTTAAACACATTCTAATTTCTTTCATAAAACTTCAAATCGTGAAAAATTTTGATTATGTAAGAGTAAGTGAATATTTTTTTTTTGTGTCTGACGACAACATTTGGAGCAGTAATAATGCTCCGATTTCTACTCGATATTTTGCTGCGCCCATGGCAGGCGCCCAGCTTGCCAGGCCCTAGGTCCGGCCCTGGTAATAATGCTCCGATTTTTTACTTCAGCCCCTCTTTGAATAGGAAAATTCATCTAGTTGGTACTTTGGGGGGGGGGGAGAAAGTAAACATTTTCAAATAGTTTTCAAAAAAATCGAGAAAAACAAAAAAAAAGTGACAGAAAAACGGCAATTTTACGAAAAACCACTTTTCGAAAAAATCGATTTTTTGATTTGGCTGTAACTCAAAAACAAATCATTGTAAATACTTGAAATTTTCACCAAATGTTTATATTATGGTTATCTCTTTACAGTTAAATTTTCAAAATATTTTGACCATTTTTAAGCTACTTATAGACAATTGTAATTTTTGACTTTTCTAAGTTTTTTTTTCTTCAAATGCCGATAAAATTTTTTTGGGTGGCCAGAAAATCTTGAAAATTTAATACAAGGTTTCTTATAAGTTGTTCTTAAAGCGATAAAAAAAAATCCGAAATCGTTAGTCACAATTTTTTTTTATAAGTGCTTAAAGTTCGAATTTATACGAAATATGTCAAAATTTAAATTAAATTTCATACTCTCATTATGCGTATATTACCAAATACTTTTTTTATTAATTAACAGATACTATAAAGTAACTATAGTAACATATAGTAACTATACTATTTGTTTCAAAATAGAATATATGACAATATTTAAATATAATATATCCTAAACTGACAAATCATCTTCAGAATCGTTTTTCGTATACAATGATACCTATCATTGCATTCAAATTTAACCAACCATAGTCCGAGGTCCACCCCACCCCCTAATATATAGCAGAGCGATACCCACTTACCCGCTTTTATTCATTCATAACTAATAAACATATTTGAATTTTAAAACATCAATAAGTACTTGACTTAGTATTTCCTACACATGATGGTAAGTTATAATAATTGTTGACGTATTATACAATTATTATAATACCTCCATTACTAAAATATTGAAATAGTTACAGATTTTAATTTACTATAGATTTATTTATTTATTTTCTTGCATAGGTAATAATTTATAAAACTGTTCTTTTCAAATTTGTTAATAAACCAAGTAGATACTTGGTACCTACCCAGTTTAAAAAAATAATATATATTAATCAACATAGTACGCAGTGGCGTAAATTGGATCCAATTTCTGGTGGTGCAGTGGCATATTCTCAACTTATAATTATTCCCAAGTTTCCAACACGCCAATAATCCAACTTCCTAAGTAAAACCCTTCCTTATAAACTATAATATATTTTACCATAATATATTTCTTTAAATAATGAATACCTTTTGAATTATTTTAGCAGTAAAACCTTTATTATTATAATACAATAAATTCCCGTTACAACGAAAAATCCCGTAATAACAAAAGTCATAGAAAGAGCTTATAAAGAGCTATATATTCGAATTTTCGTTACCTACAACGAAAAAAAAAATCGATCCCCTAGAGTTCGTTGTAACGGGATTTTACTGTATAAATAAAAAAAACAGTCAAAAATGTTTTTTTATATATTTTAAGTTGAGACAATGTCCTCTATTTCCACAGATCTTGAATCGAATTCATCAATTACTTGGTCCAAATTAATATTATTCTTTTTTTCGAGCTACAATGTAGCTAAACTGCTAAATTACTAAGCCTTTCTTGTCTCATAGTCGTTTTAAGGTAAGTTTTTAACCTCTTTAGACAAGAAAAAGATCTTTTGCAACCTGCTGTATTAGTAGGTAGGTATTGTTTGGAATATTTTTAATGTCTCTATAATTGACGGAAACCTTTTTTAATGCCATTTTGTTTTATGTATTCTATTTTTGTTTCTAATTTTTCAGGTAGGTACTGAATTATTGCCATATTTTTTATTTTATTATTTTAGAATATAGATAGAATAATAATTTAATTGATAATACATACACAAAAATTACAATTTTGTACCTGTTTATATATTATTATATACTTCAATGATTTTCTGGTGGTGCAAAAACATACCTTTGCACCACCACATTTTAGATGGACCAGACTCTGCAAGATAAAAATGTAATATGTATTTAAGTTAAACTTATGTGAATTTCTTTGGCGACTGGCGAGTGTCAAAAAAAACAAAAATATAATACTATTCACTACAGCCTTCACTGTATACTCTGTATAGTGTTTACACTTCTACAACAAGCATGAATAATTGATCGTTGGAGAACGAATGTATATTGTATAATGTATAATTAATAATTAATAACCGATTACCGAAAAGTACCCATGACCACGATAATATGAATGAATTATAAAAAATACTAACTACAGTCACGCCATCGTCTGTTGCTTATTTGGCGTCACTGCGATCGGCGAACCACCGACCGACTTTATCACCGAATCTCTTATCTACTCGATTTTCAATATTATTATTGTTGAAACTTGCGCTTAAATTTTGTATTTCTGTTTAATGTTTGTCGTCTCGTTTATCCATAAGATATGTCATCGTTATCGTATGGTTTCAGACACTAAACACCGTTAACGTTACAGACATTTTTCAAAAATGGAACCAATCGAACGTTGGATCGTATACCGATGGTGATGCGCCTACGACTTGCGGTTGATGTGACTGTGAACTGTAAAACGCAATTTTTGACGACGAAATGGCATTGACCATCCAGGTGATGCTACTGGCCGTCCCACTTTTAGTCGGCTTGCTTTTCGTTGATTCCCAGGATCTCAATCATCCAAAGGTGTGTATTCGCTTATTGTGTTTCCTTTTAGATGTTATGAAGCATTTATTTTGTTTTAGGATGACAAGAGTTTGGTCGAAACTAATGTTTTGCAGTATGAAGGAATCATATTTCTGTCTATGCTTGATGGTTTTTTCATCGCGGTCGACCAAAGGTCTGGCAAAACTTTGTGGAAGTTTCGCGATGGTACATTATAGATTTTATACAGATATCTGTTTATACTTTAATATATTACCTACTACATTTTTTTTTGTTTTTTTTAGATCCACCTGTCAAAGTTCCCTCTAATATAAAAGATGCCCTAACGTATGTATTCAATCATTTTGTTTTAAATAAAACATATTGTCATTTGTCATTATTATTTTTAATATAAACATTATAAAATTTAGTTTATAATTGTTATAGGCCATTATTTTTGCCAGATCCTCGGGACGGTTCCCTATATTTACTACATAACAAGGATAAAGTTGGAATCAAAAAATTAGATGTCACTATCCCTCAGTTAGTAGCTAATTCACCATGTAGAAGTTCAGATGGAATATTATTTTCTGGTAAATAGTCCTATACTTAAATAAGATTTATATAATTATTTAAGGAATTATTATAATCATTGTACATTACTTAAAGGAAAAAAAATTGATAGTTGGTATTTTATTGATTGGAATACTGGTGAAAAGCACCCGTTTATGAATTTTGAAAAGCAAGGTGAAATATGCACAGCGATTGCTTCAAAATCTATACTATTGAGTAAATCTGGTATGTATTCTTGTTGTTTCATAAAGTTATTTAATTTTAATTTTTAATTTTTAAATAGAATATAGCGTTATGATGGTTGACAGTTTAAGTAGTGACCAACGCCAATGGAATGTAACATTTTTCAGTTACAACTCTAAAACTATGACCGATGAACAGAATTATAATCATGGTATTTAATTTTAATTAACCATTTATTAAATTTTAAATAGTTTTATAATTTTTTTTATTAAATAGGTATGACTTATTTTGCTGCTAGTTCGTCTGGTAATTTTGCAGTTTTTCTTAATCCTAAAGATAAATTTGAAAAATCTCCTCCGATTAACTATAATAATTTACTTTGGGAAAGAGAATTTGATTCACCTGTTATTGGAGTTTATCAACATGATGGCGAGAGTCTATTGTCGTTACCACTAACAAACATAGCTAAAGACTCAATAAAACATTTAATTTCAAACATTGCATTATCATCAAAAGATCCTAATTCTGTTAGTTATTTGTAAGTAAATTATAAATTATTTTATTTAGAAAAAATATATATTTCTTTATGGTTATCAATTTTCTAATTTTATTAATTTTCACAATTTACTAATAATTTGCTACTAATTGTTATTAATAATTGTAAGTTGACAACTCTGTTAAATTAAATATTTTATATGTTTAATTTATAGCCATACACTTTACATTGGCCATCATATTAATACAGGATTGTATGCATTACCAGCCATTGCAGACACTGGTGAAGTTAATCCATTAGTAGATAGAGGATTAATTGTTCTTTTGGACAAAACTTCATTTTCAGTATTACCATATTATAGTGGTAATGAGTTTAATGTAGAACCAAAAAATGTTGAAAACCACACAATCTTATTGGGTAATGCAAATAAATAATTATTCTGTTTTACCAAATGTTTCTACAACATAAATCATCTTTTTGTAGGGCACTACCAGCTGAATCAAGAATTAAATACAGGTATACTGAGAATAACAGGAAACACCGATTCAATAATTTACTATCACAATATGAGTGGATATAACTATAGCAGTAAACAAACAAGCACAATATCCACTCAGACTCCTCAATCTTTGGACTCGTGGCTTATTGTTCAAATACTTGGAGACAACGCTGGAATTAAATTATTCATGATCGGGATAACACTATTGATGAGTTTAATGTTCTGGTATTTACGAAAAGAAGTAAGACAATTATTTTTGATCTCAATTTCATTGTATTTGTTAAAACAATTAAAAATTTTTAGATGAAAGGTTTGAAGAATAAATCAAATAATAGTCATAACAGTTCTCAAGGAAGTTCAAGAGGTTCAAATCATTCCAATACTAGTTCATCTCAAATAGTTGAAGAATTGCCTGATGGTAGTTTTTGTATTGGAAAAATTATGTTCCGCACAGATGCAATTTTAGGAAAAGGATGTGAAGGAACATCAGTTTTTAAGTAATTATTTTATTTATATTAACTTGTATTTTATTAACATGGATTAATATTTTTATAGAGGGGAGTTCGAAAGTAGGCCTGTAGCTGTTAAACGATTGTTACCAGAGTGCTTTATCGCTGGAGAAAGAGAAGTACATATTCTTCGAGAATCTGATTACCATCCTAATGTCGTTCGTTATTATTGTACAGAACAAGATAAACAATTTCGATATATTGCACTGGAATTATGTGCTGCTACATTACAAGTGAGTTTATAATAATTTACTTTTATTTTTATTTTTTATTTTTAATTAATCGAAAATGTTTAATTTAATATGTATAGGACTATGTAGAAAAAAATGAATTAAGAAATGAAATTACTCCAAAAGAAATTTTATGTCAGTCGATCAAAGGTCTGCAGCACCTTCATTCACTTGGAATAGGTAATATTTATAATTACTATGATCAAATAACTATTTTATTATTATGATGATATTCAATATCAGTTCACAGGGACATAAAACCACACAATGTATTATTATCAATACCTACGCGTGGAAATGGTAGTTTTAGTAGTGTCCGAGCATTAATTAGTGATTTTGGGTTATGCAAAAAATTACAGGGTGGAAAAATGTCTTTTTCTAAACGTTCAGGTGTCACTGGAACTGATGGCTGGATAGCACCTGAAATGTTTGTTACAAATGCATCTGTGGTAAGAATTAAGAATAATTTACCTAGGTACTTTTGTGTATTGTATTATATTTTAATTACAAATGTTATTTTAATTTCTTTTAAAGACTAAATCTATTGATATTTTTTCAATGGGCTGTCTGTTTTACTATATCCTTAGTCAAGGAAAACATCCATTTGGTGATTCATTGTGGCGTCAAGCTAGAATATTGGATAAACGTCAAGCTCCTTGGTAAAAAAAATTAAAATATTTGTTAATAAATTATGTAATGCAAACTAATATATAAGTATATAATATAGTCTCAATGCATTAAATGAAAGTGAAATTTGGAAACGTTTGATATCTCTGATGATAAGTCGAAACCCAGAAGATAGACCCACTGCTACAGCTGTTCGTTATTATCCAGCATTTTGGGACAGCTCTACATTGCTATCGTTTCTTCAGGTGTCTATTTATTTAAAACTTATACGCATACTAGGGAATTCAATGTATGCAATTTTTTAGGATGTTAGCGATCGCGTGGAAAAGGAACATTCAATGAGCCCTGTAATGCTAGAACTCGAAAAAGGTGGTGATGGAGTAATTGGACAAGATGGTTGGCATGATAAGATTGATCAAGAAATAACTTCAGAATTAAGGAGATACCGAACATATAGAACTGGGAGCATTAGAGATTTGTTAAGAGCATTTCGAAATAAAGTTAGTTATGATTAACTAAAGTGTAAAGATACATATTTTACATGTTTATTTTTCACGTTATAGAAACATCATTTTCGGGAACTATCTCAAGATACTCAGAAGTTATTCGGTGATATTCCTGATACATTTTTAGAATATTGGACTTCTAAATTTCCACTTCTTGTGTATCATACATGGACAGCTATGCAATGTTTATCAAATGAAATAACATTTGTTAAATACTATACCAGCTGTTACCAATTTCCACGTACAGAATTTTCTGATTTGCCTAACTGGCTGTATGAAAGTGATCAGCCAGTTGCATTTAGCAGCTTACAAAAAGTACCTAGACGTCCAAATACTGGTATGAGTTGGCGACATAGAAAACGTGGGAAAACTGTAGAAACTTCTGAACAATAAATTTTCAATGTTTCAAAAAGGTAAAAATAGAATTTATTTTTTTAACTAATAGGTACAACTATGACGGGTACATATCAAATGATGAGTAGTTATAGCAATAACAATTAAGTAAAAATAATATTTTAATACTTATAACTATAATAATATAAGAAATCTGTGATTTTACATTTTTGGGTTCTTTGAAAACAATGTTTTTTTATGAGATCAGCTCCTTTCTCCGCTATCATTGCTACAACAGCGTTTATATTCCCACTTGGCATGGAAGGCATTATTGATGCATCAATTATATATAATTTATTTAATTTATGCACTCTAAAACATAAATAAAATTAATTATTGTCGAATAAAAGTAATTTTAATTCTAATTTACATCGAGTGAATAAATTTCATACCTTAATGAATGATCAACTACACTTTTATCATGGATACTTCCCATTTTACATGTTCCAACAGGATGATAAGATGTTAATGTCATATGTCTAATGTAACATTCCCAATAATGGTCTGATCCAAAATTATATTTTTCACATCCAGGAAAATGTTTAGTGTTAAACATAGCACCAAATTTTGATAACGTTTTGGTTTTTACAAATTTGTTTACCAATTTCATTCCTTGAATCAACACATTGACATCATGTGACTTTTGTAAATAATTTGGTTGAACAACAATTTCACGATTTATGCCTAACTTTACATATCCACTGCTTTGAGGATGCAATAGCACTGGTGCTAACGAAATAACCTGTCTTCCCACAAGAGGTTGAAAATATTCATTCCAAATCTTAAATTATACAATAAATTTAATATTTTAGTTTTATCTGTTTTAGATTATTTATAGTATTATACTCACCTCATTTTTTAAATTCAAGTGATTGAAGTATGCTGCTCCTGCATCTGATGATATTCCATAAGGTAAAAGCATAAATTGCAAATCCGGGGATGATATAGAATAGTTTTTTTTATCTGATGGTAATTGTAATAAACCAATAACTTCACATCCTGGATGTGTCCATATGCCTAAAAATTAATTATATTAAAGAAAATTAAAATGAACTATTTGGGTAACTATTACCAGTTCCTTTGAAAAAATATTTATAAATGCTTATTGGTGATATAAAATCTTTAAAAGTTAAGTCCAATGATTTTTCTAAAGTTATCATGTCTAATCCAGTAATAATATGGTCTTTTAAGTTTTCTCCCACTGCCAAATCCGCAATCACGGGAATCTAAGTTATAATATTAATTTAAAAAAATAAAAATGTAAAAAAAATAAAAAAAAAATGGTTTTCACTTTTAATGGTTTAAGTTGTTGTGCTGGTCCAATACCACTTAATAAAAGTATTTTTGCAGTATTCAATGTTCCTGCAGACATGACTACAGACTTAAGTGCATATACTTTAAAAACTTGGTCAAATCTGTTGTACATAACACCATTTGCTTCGTAATTATGTTTAAACAGCACCTACTTTAATGAAATTTTAATGATTTATTAAGTAATTTTAATATAATGTAAAACTATTATTAAAATACTTTATGCTGTGAAACATAATCACCTTTGTAACCAGAGCATTTGTGAGCACTACTAAGTTTTTTTTTTTTCTTGATTTTAAGTATAGGTGTTCAGTGCTTAATCTAGCCCCTGATCTTATTGATACTGGTGTCAATGAGAAACTACCACCATCTTGTCTAGGAATATGAAATCCATCATTGTTCATATCTAATGAAGTATTAAAGTCCAACTCATTGGCTGCCTCAAGTACAGCTGTTGCAATTGGTGTCACATGTGTTGGTTGATGACTGAAGAATTGTTTTTTATTGGGTGATCCTGGTTGTATGGTTTTTATTTTTAATGGTTTTATATTTTTATTATTTATGTTGTGGATTTTTTTCATTTGTACATATATGTTTGTATAAAATCAAGACACATAGTGATAAGTTACTTGTAATGCTAACTGTTATATATATTTTTTAACATAAATATACTTACTATTATATTTATCAGCTTTTTCATACTTGTTGAAGTAGTAAAGAACATCCTCCTTGGTCCAATCTTGTTCAGATTGCCACGTTAAATAATCAGTAGAAATATGCCCTCTTACATGAATATTAAAATTCATGCGACTGCTGCCCCCTAATACTTTTCCCGAGGGCCATTGGCTAGACTTAATATAGAATAAGAATCATAATTGGCTTGTATTAAATGTATTATTAATCAAAAAAAAATTTAATTTTATGTAAATTCAATACATTATTTTTCATTGCGAGACATGCGTTTAACTGTGACTCTGTTTGGTGTTGCCAATCGATTGGTGACTTTTGGAACATAGGTGTGGCAAGAGGTATATCATGTAATAATGACACTTTAGGACCAGCTTCTATTAATAAAACAGTATGTGCTTCATTTTCTGCTAAACGTGAAGCTACAGCAATACCTGCTGTTCCTCCACCCACTAAAAAAAATGTTGTAAAACAGTTATTTTAGGAAACAATTTCAGTTTTTACAAGTACGTTTTTGTAAAGTGAAATAATTATGATTAATATACCATATACGATGTATTCATTGTTCACAATAAGAGTTAATGCTATTTTTAAATAGTAATGAAAATATTTTTCTACAGATTTGGATAGATTATTCTTTTATAAAAAGTTCTTTCTTGTTACAAAAATTGATAAGTTAAATGCAGGTTGAAATTGCCACTAATATAGTAATGATCTTTTTTTATTTTTATGAATAATTTATGATATAATATTATTATTTAGGTGTGATAAGCAAGTTTCAGGTCAAAATATCTCTTGTTAAAAATATCTTTCAATAGAAATATCTCCCATGATAATATTTTAATATTTAATATTAATTAATTAATTAATTAATTAATTATTAAAATACAATATACATATATTTATCCGTTGTTGCGATTATTTGATTATGATTATCGACGTAAAAAAATATTCTAAGACATCATCTATGTACAAGGAAAATACGACTTCCGACGTTCCACAGCTTATGGTCACGTATAAGTATTAAGTACCTAGTACCTACCTATTATATATATTACTATATTGTGTATTATATTGACACCAAACTCAAACAAGTACTTTCTGTAGTCTGCAGTATAGTGTCAGACATTATTTTCAACTAATATTTCATATAGTAAGACTGCCTTTACTATATCAAATATTCAAATACCAGGAGTGTATCTAGAATTGTATTTAGGAAGGGCTAATTAAAATTTATACACATTGTCGTACAGTAAAATAAAAAAATTATATTTAATGTATTATAAATAAAGAGATAATAAAAGATGATTAATTTTAATAAAAATATGAATTTTAAATCAATAAAATGCAATTTAAGACTATTGCAACTTTTATCGATTATGGAAATAATATTTAGACTTTTAAAATTTCAGGGAAGACTGCAGCCCCTCATAAATACGCGCCCCTGCCACATACAGTAACACGACTAATACCTTTGTATTTGCCGGAGTAGGTATTTACAATGTTTCTCAATGTAAATACCAATATATTATATAAAGTGTGATCCATTTTAAATGTCACACTAAATTATTCTGTACAGTGACATCGGATTGATATGCAGTTTTCGGGAGGAGATAAGGAATGCCAAAATATACATTTTTCAATAGTTTTCAAATAGTTAACTCTTTTATTGTGTATATGCGCAACACAACTTGCATTTTTTTAAATAGAAACACTTACATTTAACAATAGATTTGGATAGACCGACATTTTTTAAGTCAATTTGGTCTTTTTTACCATAGCTCTAAAATCAAAATTGACTAAATGCCAAGGCCAACGAGTTTAACTTTAGATTAAAATTATTGAATTTTTCAACAATCATCCTAGAATTGAATGAATTATCATGCAATTTTAAGTATTTTTTTTGTATTGCTCAAAATTAAATTTAAATTATTTAATAATGTCTGAAAACCTATAAGTACAAAAAAAATACTTAAAATCTCCTCCCGAAAACCGCATATCAATCTGATGTCACTCTACAGAATAATTTAATGTTACCTTTAAAAGGGATCACACTTTATATAATGTATTGGCATTACATTGAGAAACATCGCAAATACAAAGGTATTAATCCGATGTCGCTGAAACATCGTCTACGTAGAGTTGAAAAGGAGCGTTAACTTTTACATGTAGTGACAAAGATCGTTGCCAATATAACAGCCTATGATTTGAGGGAAAAATAATAAAATATTAGAACTACCTACAATTATGAATGATTATTTTTTACACTTCCTTTGGTTAAATAAAACAAAATCGGCCGATGGGGGGGTGTTATAACACCCACATCACCACCCCCTAGGTACGCCTCTGGATGTACTTATATGATTTATGAATAAGTTTACACTTTATCAAGCACACATTTTTAATAACACATATACAAAATATTAAATAATGCTATAGGAAACTTGGATAATTTAAATTTAGGAATTATTTGAGATGGCTATTAATTGTATATAATTTTTTTAGAAAAAAAAAGTAGTATAATACCTAATATTAGTATCATCTAAAAAAAAAAATAAGACAAAAATACTTATTCGTTGTACCTAAGCTACCTATTATAAAATGTGATATCCTCATCCCATACATTTTAATTATCCTAATTCCAAAATAGGTATCTAGCTTGCTTTTATTTTAGTATTATTTCTTTTTCCTTATCCCACAGTGTTTCATTAATTATAATATGAGCCTATGATTCTTGGTTAGGATGGTAAGTACGGATTGCCAATGTACATATTATTGAATTATTATCTAATGTAACTGTACAATATATTTTTGCTGCACTTATACTAGTTATATTTTTATATTTTCATACTTCGTCATAAATTATTTAATGCCAAATATTTATTTACGTACCGACAATGTGATCGAAATATCGGGTTTGGACGTGTTCATATCCCACGTACTTGTCTAAAACTACGTTCAAAAAGTAGTCGGCAAGCACATACGATATAAAAATATTGACCAGAATAGTGTACGATACATAGATCAAAGCTTGGTAATACATCATCTCAGTCGATTTGGCGGGCGAATGATTTGCGTATAACGATTAACGACCACTAGTTGCAGGTATTCACGCAGCAACAGATTCGTTATTTAAAAATTGATCAACAGGCCGCTTCAGTTTCACTTATTCCCAATATCATAATTCATAATGAATTATTTGCAACTATCAAGTATCAATCATGGTCCGACGACGACTGTTGACATCGGCCACATTACAGAATATTATGCCACAGATAAACTGACAATTATCAATACGTCAATACGTTGTCGGAACGTAGTGAGTACAACTGAATACAGACTCTTTCCTCGCGGACTTAATCTGAGTTAGATCAAATAATAATATTTAATTTTCTAAGTTCACTAGCCATGGCTAATATGTTATGAACTATGAAGTATGACACTATGAATAAGTTAGTGAGTTGATTGATGAGTAACTACTGTATAGTATATGTTTAGGAACACACGACCGTGACGGTCGGTCTGTACTCTGTACTAACGTCTAACACTAATAAAGTACTAACTAGTAACTTTACTCTGTAGTATGATATAATTGTATCATGCTCTGTAGTCTGTAGTCGTTTGTCGATTACCGTTATCAATTATAATTTTGTTGTTATCAACAAAAATATTAATTTGTTATCTAAAATATATTATCATAGTCAAGGTCACGGTTTTAGAAGATAGATCTTTTATTAGTTCTACCACAGAACAATATGGTTTTATTCATGACAAAATATTTATTTTTTAGTCATGGTTTTTTTCATGATTAAAGATAATATATCAAGTAGTAAGTAGTAAGATTTGTGTATGAAGATTGTGCTTCTACTTCTATAAGATAGATTCACCTTGATCATAGTTGGTATATTTTGTATTATTATATTGTTTAAATATTTATCTTAGGACTTAGATCATAATATACAATAATGATATAAATTATTTCATCTAAATCCTAAGATATTTGTATGGATAACATAAGTAATTTACATAGATATAATAATTTACAGTAAAAAAGGGGTTTCTCATTTGTAAAAAAAAATGCTCAAACTTAGTATTACCCTTCAAACTCATACTATATAAAACTTTTCTACAATCATGAATCAGTAACCACTCTGGGTGTATGGGGTAGTAATTTGGGATTCTTTTAATAATCAAATAAGAGAAATATCCAAGCCTTCCAGAATATCTGCTGTATAATAACTGGAGCACCCTGGTATATCTCCAACAATGTAGTAAACTCTGGTCTAAAAATCTGCTCTGTCAACGAAACTATCACGTGACACCATACACTATAAACGCTTCAATGCAAAACATCAATTCAACCCTAACCAGCTCATTAAGGATATTGCCCAGTGCCGGATAAAGACCGATCATAGCCCTAGGCAAATCATTTTTTTTTATAGCCCATTGTGAAAAAAAAAAATACCAAAAAACAAAATTATAAAAATGTTTAGATTTATTTATTTTACAGTTTTTTTCTTGCTTTTTTAGAGCAGAAGTCATTTATTAAATCAGCTATGATAATTATCATGAATAGTATCAATTATTATCAAAACCAGCTGCACTGCTGCGGTTGATCGCACTTGTTCGAAAAATCAAAAAAACCAATAACCATATTAATATTTAAGACATTCACTTCGAAGTGACACGGACTTCCACAGTGCCACTATTTAAAAAAAAAATAAGCCCCTCTGACAGCCACATTTATCTAGCCCTAGGCACGTGCCTACCCTGCCTATACGTTAATCCGGCACTGATATTGCCATACCAGCGTCTAGCACTACCAGGAAATCCAACTAGACGCAAGGGCGGCTCCGGAGCCTTAGTTTTAATTTTTCTTATAATTATAGGTTTTTCATAATATACATAATATAGATAGCACGTACATACTATCATATCTACATATTTGTACGTGTCTATGATAGTCGATGGTATAATATGTTTTTAGCTTATAATTTTTTTTTCAACTATATACAATTTTTTTAGAAATATAGGCCGGGGGGCCGCGGCCCCTAGGGCCCCCTCCCTGGAGCCGCCCCTGACTAGACGACCTAAACGAAACTGGTGCCGTGACCAGAAATGCAATTGGAGGGGGGCTTGGGGAGTTAAGCTCTCATAAAATCAATCATAGCCCCCCAAATGGTTTGTATAGTATATTAATATATCCCCTTCTACCTTTATACAAACTACAGCTAGAGTGTCCCACGGAGATCTGTCAAATGAAATAATGAAATAACTTTTGTTCTAATCAATATTTTTATAACATTTCTTTTAAATACAAGTCATAGCCAAATATTATGCTACATTTTTCGTATACATTTTTTATTTTTTAATACAGAAAATAAAAAACTTAAAAATTGAATAAAAAAAATTCAAAATGCCAATTTGTGAATCTAACTTAAAAAAAAATTTAGATGGTAAAAACATTTATTTAAGTTCAGTGACTGATTTTTTACAATTTTTTAATATCAATATTCTCGTTAGGTAAATTAAGATCTAGTTTATGTTCGAAACATTACAATTTCAAAAAATATAATTTTTTTTAAAAATATTTGATATAAACATTTTTAAATAGGTGCATATTAAAATCGAACTATTTTTTTTTTATTGTTTTACATAAACTAGATGGTAATTTACTTAACGAGAATATTGATATTTAAAAAAATTGTAAAAAATCAGCCACTGGACTTAAATAAATGTTTTACCATCTAAATTTTTTTTAAGTTAGATTCACAAATTGGCTATTTTTGAATATTTTGGACATTATTTTTTTTATCAAATTTTTAGTTTTTTATTTTCAGTATTAAAAAATTTAAATATTATATAAAATGTATACTAAAAATGTAGCGCAAGTGCCTATGAATCATATTTAAAATTTTTTTTTTAAAATATTAATTAGAACAAAAGTTATTTCATTTGTCAGATCTTTGTGGGACACTCTGTATACTCAAGGAGCATACACACAATACATACATGCAAATTATAATAGCCCCCCCCCCCAAATTTAAAACTCAAATTGCGCCTATGGCCGTGACTTAAAAACTAAATAAATTTTAAATTATAAACATATGTAAATAAGCCACTTGGTGTCTCTAATGTGAGATTTTCTACCATATCATCATTTAGTTCTTAGTCTCTTATTCTTACCATAATTATTACTTATTGTACACCTGTATAGATTGTCAGTGCCGGATCTAAGACATTTGACGCCCAGGGCTCATACAGATGTAGCGCCCTCACATAGTATTAGCTACGGGGTTCAGGGTTTGCAAGTTATCAATACAAAACAACATTTTTAAGAAGGTATAAATCAAAAGTATATTTTTATATTACAAATATTTTTTATTTAAATTGTTGTCTTAACATACATTATAATATTATATTCATAGGCGGAAATCCATTGAAAAAGTTGGGGGCTATGATTTTTCTCATAAACCAAAGCCGTGAGAAATTTATTAATTGTATGCAATATGTATGTTGTATGTATAATGGATTTTATTTTCATTTTCATTTAGTGGGATACTGGGATTGATATCTAAAACTGGAGAGCGGATTTTGTTGTTTAGGGTCTTGTTAGATTCACATTGGCTAGGAGAAGTGCAGTGAAGATTTTCAGAATTTTATATTTTATAATTAATTCATTACAGAAAAAATAAAAAAATAAAATTAAATTAAAATATATTTTGTTGGGAGTTTTTTTTGTTTTTCAGCTTTATAGCTTTGTAGTGAGTTAACGATTGAAGTTCTTAAAATCTTCACAGCACTTATCCTAGACTAAGTGAATCTAACAAGACCTTAAATAACAAAACCCGTTTTCCAGTTTCGGTAATCAACTACTCTAAATGAAATTCTAGCAAAAAATAACAATTTTTTTAACTGTGAAAAATTATTATACACGGTGATTCTTTTATCATTAAACACTCATTATTTCAAAAAGTAATCATGTTTTTGAAAAGATTTTTTTACATAATTTCAAGTTTTTATAAAAATAACGTTTTTATTAAAAAATTATATTTTTAAATATTTTTTATCCTTATATTTTTTTAAGATTTTTATTTTCTTGAATAACAACATAGAGTTTTATTTTCACATTCCAAAGCAGAATAATTTTCTGAGTATTTTGATACATACAAATCGAGTTTAGGTCGAGTAGTTTATGAGTTACCTAAAAACTGACTGATAATAACTAGGCAACTATAAATAATATTAATAATAAAATATGTTAACACCGGACAAAAAGATAAACGTATTCGAATATCTAATATTTTTAGCTTATTTTTTATTTTTCATTATCTAAAAAGCGCCCTGATACCAACAGCGCCCGGGGCAAGAATACCCACTCGCCCCCCCTAGATCCGGCACTGTAGATTGTAATGTAATATTCTAAAATAAAGTCATATATTTTTACAAAAAAAAAATGTATTATATGTTTGCATCATAATAGAGTATTAGAGTAGGTACTCTAAACCGTAGAGTCTATTCATCTAGATCTATTTGCATCACTCACAGACTATAGAGTACCTACACTGGCTACACTACACTATCAGTGGCTTAGCATGAAACTTTGTATTGCATACCCTGCGACAGACGCTTAGGGCACATGAACGTCATGAATAGGGCTCGGATGTTGATGACCTTAAAAACAGTAAAAAATGACCATAAAAATGGCAAAAGAATGTCCTAAAAAAATGACCTAAAAAAATTACAAATATTAGTTTTATAAATTTATCAATGCTTACAAATTATTTAAAAATCAAGATCATTGCATTGTACAATTAGAGCGTATTTTATGTTATCGAAAGTAAATTACAAGAAACGATAAGAAATTAGCTAGTGTGAAATCAGTAAAAATAACTAAAAATGTTGGAAAATGACCTATAAATCTCAAAAAATGACTTAAAAAGTAATAAACACCAAAAAATGCAAAAAAATGCAAAATAAAAATTAGTTATTTAGATTCACATGCTTATGAAACAGATTTGTGGCCAGGAGAGCATCGTCTAAAAAGTTCCAAAAAAAAATGCAAAATGCATCAACTTCCGTGCCCTAGTCATGAACAATGTCTCAGTTCATAATTTAAACGGGATTTTTATAAAATGGTAATGCGATATCGATATGGAATAAGGACTTGTTTTTAAATTAATTTAGGACGGTTCTCATTTTCTCAATAATTTAAGGAAATATTGATTTTATTTTTAGTATAGGTATTTACTATTTATATATCCCAAGAAATGACAGCGATTACATCTATTCTTTAATTTGACGATATCTAAATACTGATAATAATTAATATAATAATATAATAGTTAAAGTATACCAGGAAAGAGAAGGCTTGAATTATAACAATTATATTGTATAATGTACATTTTCATTTAAATAAACATGTTTGATGTTTGTAAAAAAAACAAAAAAATACTTTTCATTAATAAAAAAAAAAAACTACTTAAAATCAAAAAAGATGAAAAATCTATTTTTTCTTATGTAAAGAAGTAACCTATAATATAATGTCATGCACATTTATTTTAGGGGTATTTATATATATGGGGGGGCACATTTTATCAACTACATGCCTGCATACCCTGCGAACAAAGTCTGCGCACGCCTATGATATCTATAACTATATACATTATACATAGCTTATTGTTTATTTTAAATATACTTCTATTGAAGAAATAGTATAAGGCCTTCCATACATTTTTTCTTTAGTTTATTAAATTTAAAGGACATCACAAGACTAAAAACAAGTTTGCTTAGATTTAAAGTATGTCATTATCTAAGAAATATTGTGTGGGTCTCACACTTTAACACTAATTATGAGATACAGGCGTTTGAAAATATGCGTCTGACACTCTGGACGTCATAAAGCCGAAGTCGGAATGGTGGCGTATGTTTTAAATGCAAAAGTGTCTAGATAAGCAATGATTTCAATCGTTAAATATAATATTTTTAATTTTTTTTTATGTAATCTTAAGTGTTTTTTTGTGTTTACGACACGGGTGTTATTATAATTTTGATATACTTTCTAGTTTTTTTTTATAGTAGATAAAACTATTATAGTCAATTTTGTACAATTTGGTTTGCGCGGCAATATAACACAAATTGTGAACTCAAATTATAATTTATAATATGTATGTAACAATAAGGTATATTCAATCTTAAATCACAAAAATATACTTGGGATTATGAAAAGAAAAAATTCTGAAATACTATTTTAAATTATTAAGATCATTGTGTAAATACTGTAAATCTATACTAACTTCTCAGACGTCGGCTCTATGGCATCAAGCAGCTATTCATCAACTCTCATTATCTCGACTACAATAATACACCAATAAACTTAAAATTAAAAAAAAAAAGTTGGTAAGTGAGTATCGCTCTGCTGTACATTAGGGGGTGGGGTGGACCTCGGACTAGGGTAGGTTAAATTTGAATGCAATGATAGGTATCATTGTATACGAAAAACGATTCTGAACGGAGATGATTTGTCAGTCTAGGATATATTATATTTAAATATTGTCATATATTCTATTTTGAAACAAATAGTATAGTTACTATATTATGTTACTATAGTAACTTTATAATATCTGTTTATTAATAAAAAAAATATTTGGCAACATACACATAATGAGAGTATGAAATTTAATTTAAATTTTGACATATTTCGTATAAATTTGAACTTTAAGCCCTTATAAAAAAAAAATGTGACTAACGATTTCGAATTTTTTTTTATTACTTTAAGAAAAACTTATAAGACACCTTGTATTAAATTTTCAAGATTTTCTGGCCACCCAAAAATTTTTTATCGGCATTTGAAGAAAAAAAACTTAGAAAAGTCGAAAATTTCAATTGTCTATAAGTAGCTTAAAAATGGTCAAAATATTTTGAAAATGTAACTGTAAAAAGATAACCATAATATAAACATTTGGTGAAAATTTCAAGTATTTACAATAATTTGTTTTTGAGTTACAGCTAAATCAAAAAAACGATTTTGTCGAAAAGTGGTTTTTCGTAAAATTGCCGTTTTTCTGTCATTTTTTTTTTGTTTTTCTCGATTTTTTTGAAAACTATTTGAAAATTTTAATTTTGACTTCCCCAAAGTACCAACTAGAATTCAATTTCCTATTCAAAGAGGGGCTGAAGTTAAAAATCGGAGCATTATTACTGCTCCAAATGTTGTCGTCAGACACAAAAAAAAAAACACACATCATTGTAAAAGCAATACATTCATCACTCCGTTCAGAATCTAAAATTAGCATTGTGATGTCTTATAAGAAATCAAATTGAATTATTCTATTTTTTTCTAACACATTAATGTACATACAATTGATATGCACAAATAGAACTAAACCATAGTTTTTAACTAATATTATTTTAACCTGACATCTATCTTAGTGAATAATAATAATAATAATATAAAATTGAATTATTTTATATCAAAATATTTCTAACATAAATTCTAAGTCAAGTAAAACAGGTTGAATCTAATAAATAAGACAAACACAATAAATTATTTAAAATTGTTTATTAATGTACATAATAATTTGTGGTATAAAAATCTACCAGTATACAAATATAATAAAATTGTTATCCTCAGTTTATATTATAAACATACTACAATAATATACAAATGTTTAGATTCTAAATATTATTTAATCATTAAATAATATTTTACAAATTCAATGTTCTTTTCAATTTGCAAGAGTCATTGAATATGAATTTACTTGGTGTATCTTAAATAAAAAGCTAATAGCTGCGTTATTATTTATAGATACAATACGAAAGTTGTTTTGCTAAGGAATGGAAATGCCCATAAAGAATAATTAAAATAAAATTCTCATGTGGTGAAGATTGGTTCACCTAACTTCAGTGAAAAATTACTTTTTAACCAATAAAAATAAATAAATAGCTTCACCAAAGTTCTTTAAATTATTTATGTTGATACTAACAAATATAAATTATTATTCAAGGACATTATACAATTATATAAATAATATAAATCTTTAGGGTCCAAAAATTAATAACTGTGCACCTCTCTCTAATCAGTCAAATATGTTGTCTCTAAAAGTATTTTAAATAATATTAATTTTTAAATAGTTACCTATGATTAATTAATAATCTAATCAAAATAGCTACCTACTAATAATAATTTAGAAATATAATATAATGTATCTCTATATAACTTAGGTAAAGTTTTTGAAATTGTAAAAACAAGTTATATCTTCAATTAAAATTATAAAACAGGAAGACGTTTAAGGTGATATGTCTACACTAATAATAACAAATATAGTATTTTAGTTACATAGAAATTATAAAATATTATATCTTAAAATTTCAAAAATAAATTTGAGTAATGGCATAGTTAATTGTGGTTATTGAAATAATATATAAAATTCATAAGGCTGATTCCAATCTATATAAATTTAAAATATATCGGTGAAATAAGGATAGTATCAGTTATATACCTAAAATTGTAAACTAATTTCAAATTAAAACCCAAGAGCAAGGAGTGAATATAATTACAATTGGTGTTTCCCTTTTTATAGCCTAACATTGACAGATTTAGTAAGACATAAATAAGATTACAATTTTTTTCTTGCAATTTGAACCCTAATACACAGAAATAAAAAAGGAACATAAAAATTGTTTCTTTTTCACTGGATGGAACATTTTTTTTTTACAATTAGGGTAAGAAATATTAACTTATCTTTACAAACAATTAATTTATTTAATCATTGAGACCTTGTCTTTTTTCTTCTTCTAACATGGCATCTAATTCATCAGTTAAATTGGCTAACATATTTCCAATATCATTAAGTACATCTGCTGGTTCCTTTTTCCCACTGTCATAAAAATATAAGACAAACATTAAATAAATATTATATTTTTCATCAATATTTTTAAGCATTTAGTGATTTAGTACTTGATAATGTACTACATGCTATGGTGTAACAGAAATAATTGACAATAAAATAATTTTTGTTCTAAATATTATTAAAAATCATTAGCGTTGAAACATATTTGGATAAAGAAGAACTAAATCCAAGCAAAACTTATTTAATAATTAATATACTCAAACTGAACAATGCTATTTAAATTATATCCAACTCTAACCAAACATCTTAAGTTTGGTTTGAGTTAAAAATCAAATAAAGTTAAATCAGTTTATAAACATTGTTAATATAATAAGAAAATATGCAAAATGTTAAACTATTGATTGGAACAAAAGTTAATACTTAGTTAATTATATTTGTTGGGTTTTCAGTTATAATGCTATAATATACAAATTTAAAATATCAATATTTGTTTTTACCTAGGAGGCATTAGCGAAAATTGACTTGAGTGCATTGAATAACTTGAAGTTGTATGCATAGAGTGAGATCCTTCAGCAAGCATAGGTTGAATTAATTCTAAAATTTAACACAGTGAAAAATATTATATTAATTATTTTAATAAACAAATAAAAATTATAGACTAACCATTTGTAGATCTAATTGTTCTCTGTTTAATTGTGCCTGCATTTTCATTGGCAAATGGAATAGTATCTGATTCAGTACTTGAATTTGACTATAGAAAATATATATTTATAATTTTTTATTGAAAATTATATTAATCATATTGTTAATAATTTACTTTAAAGCTTGCATTTGATCCAATATGATCCTCTAAGTTATGTTTAGGAGACATATTGTCTATAGTCCATTTACCCAAAGATTTAGATTGTAACGTCGGAATACAATGTAGATCAGCAACAACAGTTACTTGATGACACTTTTTATTATCTTCACAAGACTGTTGACGTTTGGGTGGAGATGGTGGTCTACGTTTCAATGTATTTAGTCCTGAACAGTCTTCTCTGAAAACAAAAACCATATTATTTTATTTATGTAAACATAAAAAAAAACAATTTATTATATTATGATCTTACATGTTTTGTTGAGTAAATAAAGCTGGAACTTTAGCCACTAATCTTGGCTTAACTAATCCTCTTGGTCTAGGTAATGTACCACCACATTCATGAAGAATAGAAGTTTCATTTGTAGGTGTTAAATCACCATCTTCAAAACTTTTTTGTTGATGTCTCCACTGTGGTGGACCAACAAAACTACTCGTACCTCCAGTTGTTGAGTTAATATTTTCATGTAAACTTTCCAATGATTTTCCACGATGTGCTCCTCTAAGCTAAAATTATATTTAACATTAATAAATAAACATTTAAATTAAAATATAATTTAGAAAAAATCGAAGGGGGATATAATAATGCTTTACCGATTCCTGAAATTCGAGTGTCCAGTTCGAATCCGGAGTAGGTCTAGGGGACTTAGTAAATTGACAAAAGCTCAGAAATTGATAAAAAGCAACAAGACATGATGATAGCAAATTATAATTTATAAAATAGATTAATACCTTGATGGGAACAATATCTGTTTGGCAATATAGTTGTTTGCTACTCTCTAATTCCCAAGGTTGATGAAAGCTGTGATACGTGGCATGAACGCGAGGCAAATCAAGTTCAACACTGCCTGTACCGCAACTTATGTTAGTGATACTTGTTCCACATCCAGAACTGCTGCTTACAATGCTTAATGGCGACTCGATGCAGGCCTTTTGGATGCAATATATGGTTTAAATAATAATGAATGCAAATTTAAAGCATTGTAAAAATAAAAATCTAGACATGCAAATTAAAATATTCACAACATGCTTTTAAAAGAAACAAAATTTGAGTAACAATTTGTAGTACTTAAATCCCTATTTTCATAACTCATAGTGCTACATTGTTTACTATATAAATAAAATTAAAATATGCTGGCCACTAAAAATTGTATAAGAAAATAAAAATCTAAGGGAAATTAAAAAACAAAATGGGTAATATGCAGTGCAGCGTTTACATTATTAAAAATAAAACATCAATATTCTCTGGACATTTATATTTAAAAACATTTAATCAGGAAGAAACTTTTTTTTATAAAATTATTAATAATATTAATTAATATAGTTTTGAAAAAATTAAATATTTGATGAAAAAATATACCATATAATATTATATAAACTAACTAGAATAATAAATTGTATTAGTTAAATTTTCATTATACTTATTTTTTAGTGAAAAATAAATGATTTTTTTTATATTATAAGAGCTACAAAAGAAAAGTAAAATTTGTTTAAAAATCTACTACTAATTGCTAAAAAAAAAAAAAATATTTTAAAAATTTTTTTTCTAGGGGTAAATTACGTTTTATTTTTTTAAATTTAGATACATTTTTAAAATTTATAATTTCTACTCACTTGAGTTTGAATAATATATGGGGAATGAGGTACAAATGATTTTCCAGCCTTAATATCCTTAACTCGTTTTATTGCCAGTAATAATCTTTTTTGATGTCCAAGTTTAACTATTCCAATATCTTCTAAGTCTTCCCATGTTAATTGAGTTACATCATCAATTGTAGAATAACCTTGAGCTTCTAACGCTGATCCATATTCTTCAAGACGTAGCAATCTAAGCCATTCATCTAATGATCCCTGAATAATTTTATTCATAATATAAATAAAAAAATAAAAAAATGAGGTATAAAGGTACAACGAAAAATACTTACGGGAATGTAATCTAATAGTCCATCAGATATATTTAATAATCCAATTTCTGCTTTTAATTTCTTTCTATGATTTGGTTTTTTTACTCCAATAGCAGTTAAATCCTATAAGTTAAAAATGAAAATAATATAAGTATAAAGATAATTAAATGTTCAAATATGCGTTAAATCAATTAACAATCGTTCTAACATAGTATATACTTAAATTCATTATATTAATATAAAATATTCAATTGATCTAAGCTAATTATTTTAAAATGTTATTTAAAATCATGTATTGTTAAAAGTTAAAAATTAAATTAAATTATTATTTTTACCTTAATGTAAATAATGGGAAATAAAATAAATACATAATTATACCTATTCAATGAACAGTTAATTAATAATCACTGCATCTATTATAGACTTTAAATATGCATATTGTATTATATTCAATGAGTCTTTCAGAAATATTATAATGATCTTTGGTATTTTTAATCTAATTTAACTATAAATAAATTACTTACTTCTGGTGTCATTTTTGAAACTGTTCTCATATCATATCCAGCAGATATGAACAAAGGTAAATATTCTTCTAAATGCAGATCAACTAACCAACTGTACATTATATCTTTATCCTGTGAATAAATACAAATCAAATCCATAATTATTAATTAATAAAATCAAATTACAAAAATCAAATACATACTGGAACACCTTGATTGAGAAGTCTTTCTACTCTAGTAGATGGACTAAGTTCTGGATGCCAATGAGTGTTTCCTCGAAGATGACACCCTGAAGCACGACCACTATCTAAACTCGCTGTAGAGTGACGAGATCCGGAACCAGAACCAGATGATCCAGGACTATCACGACCAGGACTTTGAGTCATATCAATTCCTTGATCTTCCTGAAGTGATAATTGGTGGTAATACATCTTTATATTTCCAGAGGGTTGAGAATACTAAGCAAAACATAATATTTATATAAAATGGAAATTGAGGGTTACAAATTAAATAAAAATGTTGATTTTATTTACTGAAGTAGATCCTGGAAATGTGAAAGCTGGATGATTAAATTGTGATGATGGTGATTTATTTCCAATAGGGCAGTAAGTATCTGCTGCATCATAGATATCTAGTATTACAAAATAAATTAAAAAACAAGTTAAAAAAGCGGGTAAGTGAGTATCGCTCTGCTGTACATTAGGGGGTAGGGTGGACCTAGGACTAGGGTAGGTTAAATTTGAATGCAATAATAGGTAGGTATCATTGTATACGAAAAACGATTCTGAACGGAGATGATTTGGCAGTCTAGGATATATTATATTTAAATATTGTCATATATTCTATTTTGAAACAAATTCAAACATTTAAGTAAAAGTTTCAAGATCTTACGTTTAGTAATTTTTTTAAAATAACAAAAATCGAAAATTATTTATTAGTAAAACGTTATTTTACACGTATATTTTTTATTTCAAATTAAAATTAAAACTTTAAACACTAGTAAAATTTTTTAAATTGAATAATCCTCAAACTTTTTTATAATTATTCCAAGCTTAACTTATGGACAGCATAGTATTAAATTTTCAATTCTTAGCTTTTGATAGTAAAATATTTATAAATTTTTAACTACCAAATAGTGAAAAATATTCATGATTTTGACGAATTGTTGTCAATATTTGAACTTCAAATGCTAATAAAAAAAAATTGTGCCTATGTATTTTTATAATTTTTGAATGTGAGTTAGAACAAGTTATGTGGACCCTTCAATTAAATTTTCAAGTAATTTGTCCCAGCTAAATTTTTTTTATCAACATTTCTAAAAAAAAATTTAAAATTTAAAATGCCTATAAATAGCTCAAAAAAAGTCAAAATATTTTGAAAATCAAATCACGTAAAGAAATTGGCAATCTAAATAACTGGTAAAATTTTCAAGTATTTATGAATTATACTATTTGAATAACAACAAATATCAAAAAACGTTTGAGGCTAATCCGTTATTTAACGCGGTTTTGTAAAAATTTAAATTTCAAACACTCCTAAAAATTTTTTGACTTAGTCCGGTAGAGTTTTTTTTCACAGATATTTGAAGAAAAATGTATGGAGAACCTTGTACCAAATTTTCAAAACTTAGTTATAAAAGAAAAACATTTTACGATTTTTTAACCACTTGCCAATTTTCGCAATTTTGACATATTTCGTATAAATTCGAACTTTAAGCACTTATAAAAAAAAATTGTGACTAAAGATTTCGGATTTTTTTTTGTCACTTTAAGAACAACTTATAAGAAACCTTGCATTAAAATTTTCAAGATTTTCTGGCCGGCCAAAAAAATGTTATCATTATTTAAAAAAAAAATAAAAATTTTAATTGTCTATAAATAGCTCAAAAAAAGTCAAAATTCTTTGAAAATTTTAACTGTGTATGGAGAACGCTAATATAAACATTTGGTGAAAATTTCAAGTGTTTACATCGATTAGTTTTTGAGTTATAGCAAAATAAAAAATTCGATTTTGTCGAAAACTGGTTTTGCGTAAAAAATCCCGTTTTTCTGTCATTTTTTTTTGTTTTTCTCGATTTTTTTGAAAACTGTTGGAAAATGTTTACTTTTCACCTCTATAATGCATCAATGATATCCACTTTGCCATCGGAAACCACCCCCAAAGTTTGAAATTGAAGCATTATTTCGACTATTTATGCTGTACACAGACACAAAAACAAAAAAACAAACAAAAAAAAAAAAAATCACTCCGTTCAGAATCTAAAATATCAAAATATACAGAACATAATTTATTTGAATGTAATAAACATACCATTGCTTTTAGTTTACAATAAATAGTAGATTATCAATGATTCTGGTTTAAACTTGGTTAATTAAAATTATTTTTTTTATCTCAAAAGATAGTTTTTTAAATAATGTTACTAACATGTTTCGTCATGGATAAAACTTTAAACAGTAAGCTTTAAGGTGTAAAAAAAAGTATTTGTAAATTATTTTTAACTATACCAAGTTAGAATAACCTTGTATTTAAATTTTAAAAATACAATAATAAATAAAGAAAAACATATTATCCAAACAGAATGTGTTTTTTAATGCGATGATTTAACGCAATATCATACTTCCTAGTATGCTAGAGATGAGCAAAGCAAATACCAAACACCTGGTTTTTTTTGTATCCTATTAGATTTTTTCTACAGATTCATCAAAAGTTTCACACTTTTTATAATTTTTTAAGAACTATTAAAAAGTTAAAAAATTATGATTTTAGCGTATTTTTTGGTTTTAGCAGAACCAACCTTCTGCTGTAAGTTTAATATTAGAGTAAATTTATCTAATATAAAAATTAATTAAGAATATTAAATGTGTTTATACATTTGTTTTTTTACAATATTTAAATTTAAAAGAAAGTGAAATTTGAGGATTTATAAATTGTAATATTTAACATGTTTATAATTTGCATCAAAATTGAAATATTTAAAAAAAGTCTATAAAAAAAAAAAAGTCTATTCGTAAAACACGAATATTATTTTTAAGTTTGATGATAAGTCAATTCACATTAATACTAAGTTAATTACACAAAGTTGGTTCTGTTGACATACATTAAATGTATTTTGCTAATTGCTAATTGCTAATGTATTTTGCTAATTTTGCTATGTTGCATGCTTTTGGGTCACAGATTTAAAACAAATAGTCCTCTGACATTCTTTTAAATAGGTACTATATGTATTGAACGTTTAATTTTTTTATAGAGATAGAGTATTACAATACTTTTAAAGCATGTTTTTCTTATAATATTATTTTTATAAGATGATATTATCGACTTTCATAAAATGATATGTAAATACTAAATCAAAAGATATCCACACCGATAAATTAAATATTAATATATAAAAAATAGCATTTTTTTCGAAACACTACCTGGTTTGATACAAGTATTTGGATCGAGAAATGCATCATCACTGGAGCTACTGTATCCCGTTGATCCAAAGCTACTACCTGAATGTCGACAAGCAACTGAATCCGGAATGGCTGGCGGAGGTACTTTTTTTACTTGAGGAAAATTTTTCTGAGTTTTGTTCATACTGCTAACTGTAACATCAGTACATCAAATAGTTTTAGTAAAAAACATTTTATTACGAAATACGTTTTATAATAACACATATATTCCATCTATATATACTATAAAGTTATAAAAGATTTTAAAAGGTTCAGCATCCTATTAAACAATGGCTCTGATTTTACAAAAGCCAGCAACTACTTATTTGAAACTCGAGCACTTGTCAGGGGGAGTTATGTTGTCGAGCCTCATAGAACTAAGTCAAAAGCTTTTGGAGGGTAGTTCAAGGATGTAAAAAAATCACTATTCACATAAGCAAAAAAACCTTGATTTATTTATATGTATAAACAATAATGTTATTTAATTTTATTTAGAAAAAGAAATTATATATTTAGCAATAGTAATCATTAATTATTTAATCTTTGGATTGAAAATTACACAATTTATCAGTTAAATAACGGTATTGTAATAGTATAAACATTATATGTTCAATATTCCATTAATTATTTTTTGTTTATATTATATTAATACGTAAAATAAGTATGTTTATAAGTATAATAACTATTATCTATAACTTCAACAATTCTACGACTTAACATAAATAAAATGTTAATATAAATAATAAGTACCTAATATTTATTGAAGAGAAAAACAGACATGTGTTCTAAACATTCAACATTATACCGCTAAGAATACATTTCATAATAATAAGTCAATTTTCGTTTAAATATAATATATAATTTATATTTTGCGTAACTATAAGTAGGTAGATATATATGTATTGTAATTCAAAATTATAATAAATGGGTAAATCTATTAGATCAACATATTTTTGAAAATAACACTTAAATACTATGTTTAATGACCTCGATTTGATTTTCTAAATAGATTCGAATACATGCAACACCTATATCGTGTAAATGTATAGTATAATATATAATAAATAAAACCAGTTTTCTTAAATTGGAAATTTGCGTGGTTGCGAATACAACTAAAATGTAGGTGTTGCACCTTTGTAAAAGAACAAAAAACATACGTGGGAAGCAATATATAATATTCCGTCATTTTTTTTTTTTTTTAACGAAGTTCGTTAAATTGTAATATGCACTAATGCAAAATAATAACAAACTCTGTGTAACTAAAATCACATATTAAGTTGTAGAAAATTCTATAAGCGATGAAAAAAGCTAAGCAATCAGAATAAATGAATACTTTGAATAATATTTAAATAGTATTTTTAACGATAAGGTTATATTACGTTAAATAGCTATAAATATAAATTATAACATAAAGTACAATTTGGTAACTATTTATGTTTGATAAGAGACAAGATCTTAAACTTTTAGTGTATACGTCCATAATAGTATCCTGCGTTAAATATTATACAAAACAGATGTTAATTTTGGTTTAAAAATGAAGGGTGACACGTGGTAAGTAGATGCTTAATAAAAATGTACTACTTCTTTTACTTATGAAACCAAAAACGTTCCATATGTAAAATATATTCATTAAAGGTTGAAACTAAAATAACATCTTTTAATACTGATAAATTTAATGAAAAATAAAAATATGTACCTATTTTATACAAGACCCGCCTAAAGTTGAATATTTAAAAAAAACAAATAAAGCCAATCTTAAGTATTATGGTAGTTATACTCGGTTATATCCATGTTGCTCGCTATAATAAGGTTAAAATTTATATTTAACATATTACATTAAAACCATAGTCAATAAAAATAATATGGCAAAGAAAATGTTAATTATTTATGATTATTTATTTTAATGAAACATTTTGGAAATTAAAGAATAATTTAGTTAATACAAAGGTATATTAATATCTGACTAAAGTTATTCGTATAAATCAAATACCTGAATTAAAAATGAAGTAAAAAGTATTATCAATATCAAAACTAGCGGCCAAGTATAATCTAAGAATAAGTTCATATTTTAATTATAAACTTAGTGATAATGAAAATTACTTTGAAAAATGAATTGGTAATTTAAAACATTAACTGTTTAATTAAAATATATATTACAAAATATTAAAACAATAAATCATTTTTTTTTGATATGTCTTATGCTCTTATGGCTGGGCTCATTCTATAAATTTGTGCGACGCGGAAAGCGTTACCATGACGTTATGAATCATCTATAAGTTTATGACGCGATATGTATTATATGTACCCGCTAGTACCTAACAAATCATATAGATAAAACCAATACTAGTAAATTATTCAGTAGGTAGCTATAATAAGATATATTATACATATCCGATATATCTGCATGCAGTATAGACACCAGAAATACTCGTTTTTATATTAGAATTTTTTAAATCAAAATATTTTACTTAATCATAACACATCAAAAAATTGAAATACAGTAAAAAATCCGTATAAACACAGATAACATTTTTAAAGTTTGATAATAGATCAATTTATTCAAATATTAGAACAATAAAATATTGTTACGTAAATTTGATATGTTATATTTTTGTGACGGAGACAAGCACATGCAGGTGTGATCGTCTTATTAATATTAACTACAATTCGTGGATCATAAAACTCCATGTCCATAAATCAAGATTAAAGAATTATAATAAAATTATGTTTCTAATCGTATATTATGTAAACACGCACAGCCAGAGTATTATTTTCAATTTAATAATAATTATTGATGTACAATAAGGCTAATTAAAATAAATTACATTTCACTTATTAATGATCATATTATAATTATTGAGAACGATTTTACAATCTAAACAATGCCATTGAACTGTTGCTTTAACAATAATATTAATAATATTCAATAAATTCTAGAAAAAATTATATTAGTATTTGTATGTATGTTATGTATGTAATAATGAAATAATATAACTATAGTTTTTAATTGTTTATAAAACAAGTAAAATAAATAAATTTAAAGTTGTAAATACTTATTCTAAATATTACTAAAAAAAGTAAAAATTCATGATACATTTTAAAGATTTGGATATTTGATACAATAAGGGCACGGATGTATAATATTAGTTTATTCAAATTTTTAGTAACAAAAACACGACGGTAATTATATTTTATAAGTCATCAAAATATTACATTATGGTAAAATAGTGTTGAAAGTATTAATTTATTTGTAATGATTAAACGCCAACGTTGTATTCAATGATCTAAAATGTATACTTAAAATACTATGTATAGCCCACCAAACATAATTAAAATGATTGCTTAGTTGATACGAGGGGAACAGAAAAGACGGAAATACGAGTATGTTTGGACAATGGATACACTTTTAAATACAATAATATAAATTATTATTACAGTTTATTCCGTATAATCGAACTAGGTATAATTTTTTTGTTTTTAGCTGAGCTCTCGAGTTTAATTCATTTGATTTGAATACGTGTCGTACGTCCGGGTATATATTATTTAAATCGTAGCTACGTGTACATTATATATAATATTTTACCTGGTGAAATATTCGTTTGAACTATTCAATTGACATTCGACGTTATTATAGGTTACCACATATTATAGTTTATAGGTATTATTATAACGAGTCCCAAAAACTACAAGAATCTATTATATATTCTATTGTTTTGTTGATCTTTTATAATCACTTACTATTTAACAAATTTTTCCAACTTCCACTCAGCGCTCTCAGATACTTGGAAAACCCTTTTGGTTCTGCAGACTCGTGAGATATAATAGAACTACTTTTTGAAGACCCAGCTAAATTTCCATCAGATCGGCTTCTGAACATTGCCGTAAATGGCTTTTTATTCTTATTGGAATCTTCAACATATTCGGTCTCAACTAACACGATATCATTATCTTCGAATAGACTATCGAAACTTTCATAAGTGGTATCCATCATGCTCTCTTTTTTGCTATTGCGGCGGACGGATGGAAATTTTCGTATAAATCCAAAAGTTGACTTTCTGTCTTCAGAATTTGAACGATCTAATATTCGTTTGCCGGGTGGTAAGGGTGGATGTGCCCATAAACTGTTTCGTATATCAGACATGATGATCAAATGTTCAAACAAAATACATCCGTTTGACTCGTTAACTATATATATATATAAACAATACATGGACGAAATAAGAAAAGAGAACTACATACGATATACATTAAGTAATTGTCTAAAATTAAGACGAATGTTATAGTAGTAAAAAATAATTGAAAAGTATGTGCTTAATAGTGGAGCGATTTCATGACCTATTATAGAAAACAAAATATATAAGGACTCTTGAATATAATGATATCATTATTTATCAAAAAAAAAAAAAAAAAACTGGCGATTAATTATGCATTTATTTATTAAAGCACTTGCTACATAGATAAAATTGTATATTAGATGATATGTAACTATTATACTTTGATTAGTAAAATGTATAATATATATATATATAGACGCGTACATTGTTGTAACTATCTATTAAACTATACAACCTAATTACATAATATAAATATGAAATACAAAACAGTAAATAACAAGTTATAGTAAAATTTTTTAAAAGAAACTATTGTATGAACGCGTATAAGAAATATAATTTAATGAGTCGTTACTACTTTAGTATTATAAGTCGGTACAATTGGAGTAAACTAGTATGTATGCTATGTAAGCATATATTATGCATATTAATTATTGGCAACGTTTTAGTATGGCTACCGATATTTTATATAATTCACAAATAACCCAGGAACTGCGAAATAAAAAACCGAAATAGTAGTATTATATTATATAGGTCTATAGAATATGAAATAATTTGATATTTTTTCATAGTGTTGTAAGTGATATTGTTCATCTTTCATTTTTATTTGAAACCAGATGAAATAACAAATATGACCAAGATGAATGATAGGTTAAAAAATAATGTTGTTTTATGTTTGTTTAACAGTAGACTGCAGGTTCTTGACATTGCATTCCTTGCCTATTACGGAAAGGAATGTTTTGACACGAAATCACGTATATCTCGAACACCCGCACATAGACGACAATAAATTACTGTAACTATTAAGTATTGAATATAATATAGGCAATAATCAATATTTAAAAAAATATAAAATTAAGATAATTTTTAGATTGAAAAATATGTAAGCCAATGAATTGTATGTAAATTTAGTTCTAATATTTAAAATAAATTTGTTTCAGAAATATACAAAGAAATCACATAATAGGAACCTAACATATTAATTATAATATTAAATTTAAAAGATTAATTTGTAACAATTTAATGGACAATATGGTAGCACAAATACTGCATTTATACATGGCCTATTAAACCACCCACATTTATTTATACGATAACAATCCAGGGTATTACGAAGGGTCGTATTTCTGGGGGAAAATATTAAAATCAGGAGGGACGTGTTATTTTCCCGCCTTTATATAGTTAAAAAGTATTGTTATTTGCTACCAATAAACCAAACCAGATGTTAACGACATTATAGTTAACGCATACGTATGTAGAATGATCAAATCTATACAATAAATAAAATATACTATTTCACATGCAACGGAAAATCAAATCAAATTTAAAATTAACAATTGAAATAAAATGTCTAAGGGAAAATAGTTTTCCAAAATTAAGTAATAGCTATAAATATAGTTAAATAGCTATTTTATTTGATAAATAAAATAAACATAAAAGCAATTCATAATTGTCATATACCTAAGCTAACGAGTAGCTTATTATGTATAGAAATATAAATTATTGATGTTTTATAATAAGGAATAACAGTATTAATACCGTCTTATTATAAATAATTAGTTGAAATGAACAAATATAAGAAAGTTAATTTATTTTTGTAAAAATAAAAAAAAAACAGGAAATTATAACCGCGGATCACTTACGTTTGAACTATAATAATAAAATAAAGCACATAAGCCGCACAAAAAAACAATAGACTAAAATATGGTTCATTTAACACTACTGTAATGTATATTAAATACACATACAGATTTAATGTAACAAATATGATCGAGCAACCACAGACCCACTTCAACGTACACACGGCAACTAGTAACAGTACTACTGCAAAACCCACGCGGCCCCGAATAAGAACAGCCAGCGACATCTATAGTCGTCTACCATAAATTGCAGCATTTGCAGTATGTAATTTTATAATATTCCTACACGCTTTTACAAATATAATTATATTTTACTAATACAATAATAATATTAAATATAAAAAGATACATATCTATAAAAAATTACTAACATAATGATTTTAGGGTTTTTTTAAACTTTAAAACAATAAAACAATAAGTTTAATAAACAATATGTTTATAATAATATTGGAACCTCGATTGGAACTTTTATCACAATATTATTATTTATACGTACATATAATATAAATATTCTATTAATTTTAACTATTTTTTTTAAACTCTAAACTGTTTCTAATTATTTGTGGTAAAACACAAGTTGATCATACTGGTTCTTACATGACATTAATTAATAAATTGGTAAAAGTCTCAATTCAAACACTGAGCAAGGACAGTTAATAAAATTTAGATTTTAATGATTTTATCGATGTTAATTTACTTCTACTATAACATAAATTACTACACAAGAATATAATAATACATTGTATTTTAAAATATCACCTAATATCAATGTAAAATTTAGAATAATGCTTAGAGCCGAAAAGTATATAAGTATAGTATATTATTAAAAATAGCATATTCAATAATAATTCACAGTTTAATTATTTTTATTGTAATAATAAATAATAATGAATTCAAGTATTGGAGTTTGAAAACTTGGGTTTTATTTCTGGTATATGTAAATGCATAACAGATGAAAGTAGCTTATAACGCCAGGTAGGTACAATAAATGTGGGTAGCCCAGGAATTTCACAACACACCATATGGTCGTCATCTTGATTCTCCCCTTCCCTTCTCTTCCCCTCGGACTATGATTTAGGTTTAACGATTTATGCACACTTTAGGCAAAATAATGACCTTGTGTACAAACAAAGATGATCATTAATGAGTTTCATTTAAGTAAATCATAAAAACTATTGAAATGAAACAAATTTTTCAAGATAAACAATTATTTTTTAAAAAAACACATAAAATAAAAATTATTACGAAAATTATTTTTAATTTATTTATATATAATATCTGATACACGACTTATATATATGAAGTATGAAAATTAAGTTAGATATACGATATAGAGAGTTCTTAATAATTTCCCAAGTGAAAATCGGGTGTCTCGTATTAAAGTATTAAACCATTGTTGATAGATATAATTTAAACAGTATTTTATTTTTTTATTTTACTGATTAGTTTCACTTTCACGTTTCTAGCATTGTATTACATTGTAACTCTCTTTTTGTTTATATATAAATATATAATCAATTTTCATTTTAACAATTGGTATTACTAATGCTTAGAATTGATAGTTAATTGTCTTCTCTTAATATTAAAATCTAAAGGTTTTAGTCCACCATAACATAATACGTTTTAGAAATAAGATCATCAAACATATCAAAAAAAAAAAACAATCGTAATCTAAAAAAACTTAAAATGTTGAATAGTCAAATAGGTATACCTACAATATAAATATTAAAACATTATTTTTAAATTCTTATTTGTTATTTTTAAGAAAGTATTCTTTTCATAAATCATAAATGTACGAACTATTAAAATATTAACATTAAGTTATATATATATTGTGATTATACGTCACTCAAAATAATTAATCGATTTAGTAAATAGATAGTTTAGGGTTTAGAAGGATTTCTACCACAGAATTACACTCGGAATTACATTTGAAGTCCTTGCAGAAATTAAGTAGATAGTAAGTACTATGACAATACAAAAAATCGCGTATTTATATTTATTTTCTTTAATGCTCAATATCTGAAAATAAGCACGGTAATCTAGAGCATATATTAATATATTATTATCTGGCAGAGAAAAGTATTCATACAAAAATCTCGTTTTACGTGACCGGCCTAGTTGTCACAAACGAAATGGGGATGTTTGTAATATATTCATCAACATGTTTCCACGATTCATGCACATTATATTATTGCAGATTTGAGTTTTAAAATGAGTTTAAACACAATTGGTTTAACCAAATACGTTATAGGGTTTCCTATATTTAAAGTACATTATATAAACTTTTTTAATGCTCATACACTACAGTCTTATATGCTTAATTAAAAGTTTAAAACCCCAATTTTATAAAACTAGTATATTCCATAATTTTCTAAAATATATAATAGGTACATTTAAAATTGTCACAAAGATGAAAGAACGTGATATATACTGAAAGCTGATATGATTTTATTAGTTTCAAGAACATTAAAACCAATCATGTTTAACGATTTAATAATCTTTTACCCGATAACTAACGTATATTATAGAAGTTAAAACAAGTTACATAATATAAGTAGAAATGTAATTTAATATCATTAGTATTACCTATATTATTATGTACTTACAATAAAAATAAAATGTCTTAACGGATGTTGTTTTGTTGGTATTTTTTTTATTTAATATTTTTTTAAGGGTTAAATTTACTATAATTTTATAGTATTATTTTAAACTAAATTATAAAAACTTTTATCTATAGGTACGTGTTATTTAAAATCCTGAGGGGGTCAATTTATGTAAATTAATAAATTATTAAGCATATTAATTTATATGAGTTGTAATGTTAGGTAAAAACACAGAAAGTAAACAGGTAAACCTATTTAATAGGCAGACAGGTATATATTATATAAGGGCAATGACAGTAAGACACCCTATATATGACGAGTTAGCATATAATGTAGCGTCTTGGAAAGATTAATTATTTTAAGACGATGGAAACATAAACCCCTTACTTTTATTAAATTAATCCCTGTGGTATTTTTAAAAGTATTTAATTCAAGTTTAAGCTTAAAAATATCATAATTCTTAAGCATATTGTTGGTTAAAAGTTAAACGATCTGGAAGGTAACGTCTTTACAGTTCGGACCATATAGGGCTACTCGTCCAACATGTCCTAGACTACCTGAAATGCATTACCTACACGAGCACTGGTGCCAACTTTCTTTACGAAGATAAAGAAAATAATAAATCACAAAGTTAAAATACGAAATAAACTATTATAAATATAAGCCTAATATATTTTTTTATGATTATGGAATTAAAGAGTTATTCGTTAAAGATTTAACATTCTCCTTAAGTTAAAATTTAATTAAAAAAATAAATAATAATAAATCTAAATCCGTAAACATATATTATTGTATAATACAGGAGTGTGATTAATACCTGTTGACTGAAATATTTATCCATCTACTACCGTAGTTGAAAACAAATAGTTAGTACATTTCGGATAAATAAAATTGTTTTATTATCTTAATTTAAATATTCAACTGAAAAATTTGTATTCTATCGTGCTTATATTTATCAATTTCAACCAAGGTCTAAACAACAATAATAAAGCACTTAAAATATAATGACGTTTAGTCTATAACATTGAAACATACTTTTTTGTTTAACTAATGTAACCTAACCAATAACAATATATTTTTGTCAAGTTATAACGTATATTATTATCTATAGACCATTGAATAATAAAAATCGTATTTTAATGTTTTATATGTTAAAATATTGCCTCTAGATTAAAGTAAAAACGAGATATATTACATAGGAATACGATTTAAGCAGATTCTGTTATCTAATGTTTTACATTTAAACGATTCTTAAACAATTATTATATTTTAAACGATGTCGGGAATAAATATATAATAATATAAAATATAGTCTATACTCTATACGTAGGGACCTAAATTTGAAATATTTCACTAGAAAATTTTTAATTGAAATATTGAAAAATATTTTTTCTTCTTTTAAGAGGACGTCTCATCCGCATATTATGTTGTCTCTGTCGTCTTACACACGTATACGACATGGTAAATTTTCGTTCACCAGTTTCAGTAGTGTGCTTTTAGTTTTAATATTAGAGTGAATTGACCTATTATCAAACTTTTAGGTAAGAATATTATCTGTATTCTCTCGTTGGCTTTTTACGATATTTTACTTTTTAAGTGAATTATGAGCATTTTCAAATATTTAATAATTTTATACTCATAACTCACCTATAAATTAAAATATCGTAAAAAGCCAACGAGAGAATACAGATAATGTTCTTACCTAAAAGTTTGATAATAGGTAAATTTTCTCTAATATTAAAACTAAAAGCACACTATTGAAACTGATGAACGAAAATTTACTATGTCGTGCGTGTTAGATGGAGACAACACATGCGGGTGAGACGTCCTCTTAAACGTGTTCGGTTAAATAGTTGATTAGAAATAATATATGGATTATACACAGAAAATATATATAGTAAATATGCAAAAATATGTCGTAATATTTCGTAGTGTTTGGGAAAAGATTTTTAACTTACTAAGCAATAAATCAAATAGTCCAAAAAGAAAAGTAAATATGTACAATAACTGCCGAGCCCTAGAATTGATCACTTGTATTATTAATTGGATCCTTATTGGTTATTATTATTATTATTTATTTTACATATTTTCTTTATTTCACACAATAAACCAACTTTTAAACATTTTCACTTGCAAGTTGATATGATTATAAACTTATATATGTATAATAATTTTTATTTTATTTTTCATTGAAATGAAATATTTCAAGAAAATAAATGTCATCAAATTTTAAAACTCTATACGTATACAATATAGTAAACCTAATTTCCTAATCAGCAGTAGCGGCGCCAGATATATTTTAATGGAGGGGGGGCGATACCGGACCAAATTTTTGTGTGGTGAGGTATATTTATGTATTGCTGAAAATGTTTTAGGTATAATAAGTTATATAATAAATAGGTTTAAATAGGTTACCTATTATATTATTATCACAAAAGTACTACAGTAAAACTTCAAATTTCCTCTATTTTCTTTTATATATTTGTATGTAACAATAAATTATTTTTAATTTTTTAATATATGAGATTTTAGAAAGTGTAAAATTAGTAATAACTTTATTGAGTATTTTTATTTCTAAATCTGCAAAAAAGCATATTTAATTTGAATATAACAGTCAAACTTAAAATAATATATCTTTGGTCAAGTTGTATACTTGATGTTTCCGGTAAAAAATTTGACTCAAATCATTAAATTTATTTTTTGTTTGTGGGTCAAAATAATATAACTTTTATCGTACGTTAATTCAAAATTAACTGTTTCCGAAATATACTATTATTATGATTATTTTTATATATTATATTAATAAATCTTATAGTACTTAAAATCTCTGTTACAATCTTATTTGAATTTGTATTTTATCAAAACTTTAAAGAGCACATTACACAGTAAGTACCTTTGTACTTTTAAGCTCCTAATCAAATTCTTGGATATTAAACTTATTTTCTGAAAAAACTTAATTATAATATAGTTCTACTAAAGATAAAGATAATTTACATACTTATATATATTATATTAACGAGGTTAACAACAACAAAATTATAGATAACCCTAATACGTAATTAATCTAAAAAAATTGATAGTTGCTTAAATTAAATTAATATTAACATTATTAATTACCAAAACAAAAAGGTTGATTTGGAAAGGCATTCAATGATTTTCATGTAAGTAAAAATGATTTGGAATTCTATCTTCAAGTAAATAACATTAAAACTTTTCGCACAAAACAAAACACTAAAAACAAACTAATAATTTAGATTCATTATAATTGTTAATAATTAGATTAAAAAAAAAAAAAACAATATTAATTTGCGCGATGATTTTTATCTAAACAAATCTTTATAATAAGGCAAAATTATTTGTACACTGTCTCAAAATTCCGTTATATAGGTACCTATAATTGTATAGGTAAGTATGATACGAATGTGATTAATTAATGATACTATGCAATATGCATATTATAATACATAAATAAATAAAAATTAAAAATATTTTTAGTTGCTATCTTTTTAGTATCTTTAGGTGTTATTTGGTTTTTAATGATTTTATAAATAATGACAATTATCTAAAAATACTAAAAAATATACTTAGAAATTCATAATCATTGGCTGGATATTATTTTACATAAAAAATGATGGTATAGGTACTATAGATCACAGTATAGCTGGATTTTAATGTGAAAAAAATATTAGAACTATTATAAGACGTACCCCATCTATTAATAATAATAAAATATGATTTATTTGAAATTGATATATTTAAATCTGCATTAAAATAAATATTATAATTATTAATATTTAATTACATGTTACACAACATTATTAAATATAGAAAAATTGTTATTAATTAAAGTAAAATGGCGAATTAAATAAAACGAATATGAATAAACTCAAATAACCGCATACGAATTATTGTATACATTTAAATAAATGCTAAACCAAACATGTCATATTATTCATAATAAATTATAAATGAGAAATAAATATCATTATAAGTATTTATGTTGCTAATATATTTTTTAATTAATGATTAATATTTATTATTATTATAATTTATAATGTTTAAGAATAACTTATTGATAATAAATACCGTACAAATCTAGGGTATACTAAACTTAGATTGTACCACAGGTTATGGAACTGGCCACACACGAAGTTATTTATAATTTATGCCTTGATAAACATCGAAATATTATAATAATATTAATCAAAAGAAATAAGAACCATATTGGAATTGGGGTAGTAAAATTAACTTCAATCTACAATAGACGATTTTATTATTCATGAATCATAATCAATACTTCTATGTTGGCTACAATATTTTTTTTTGACATAGGTGAATTATTATTAATTATTACCTACATTAGATATATTTAAGGTACTTACACAGTCTTTATATTCCGTGTTATCCCTGTGGTTAACCAGTAAATACAATATACCACATAGTTGAAAAATTCAACTACACCACGGGTTAGGTGGTTATTTAAATGTAGATATTATAAATGACTAGTGAAATCATTTTACCTTAACATTATTTAATTTGATAGGCAAATAAAAATAAAATTCTAAACACAGGGCACACAGTTTAACAAAATATGGTGACAGTATAATAATTAATAATATAAGCATAAACTATTGCCTATTACTATATACTATAATATAGCAACTAAATTATTTTACGACTAATAGTATGTGAATTGTTCATATTGAACTATAATTAAATATGAAAACAGAAGTAAATCGATTTTAAATTTAATTGAATCATGTATTAAAATTGTAATAATTGTTTACACATTTTTAATATCAACGGAAGTTAATAAATTACATTTCAAATTAAAAAACAGGAATTTCGATCAGCTATACAGTATAGGTTTTGAGGGTACTTTGTCCTTGAGCTATAGTCACTTTTCGGTAAGTCAATAAATTATAAAATTTAAAAATAACAACTTCACCTCTGGTTATTCCTAATGATTTTTGCCAATATTTCTTCTCAATTTTAGTTATAATTTTGTTATTTTATATTTATACTAACAGGTACATATTATATTAAAATGAAATAAATTTTTTTAAGTTAACTGTTGAACACAAATTTACAATTATATAGGATTTTGCACCACTACACACATTAAATTACTTCAACAACAACTTAAGGATTCTTGAATTAACTTTTAAATGCTGTAAAAATAAATATATTACTATAAAATCAAAAAAATACTAAAAATGTTGATTTTTAAAAACGAAAAAAGGGGTTACGTAAATATTCCGTTTTTTAAATTATTTAAAAGAGATAAATCTAATTACAAATTTAAAATATATTAAATGACTATCCCATAATAAATTGAGCTATACGGTATCCTATGAAATTTAAAAGCTTCACGTATTTTACTTTATATAGCATGGGCGTCCCCATGAGGGGGGCAAGAAAGGTAACTTTCCCCCATAGAATTTTAAATTTGTTTTCCTAAGCGTTATCTGTACCTAATTGTAATAATAATTTAATGTAATAATGACCAAACATAATAATGTTCTATAAATAAAATGTAAGAATACAATTTATAAAAAAAATCTTCATTTATTTTTTAAATTAATTTTGCCCCCCCCCTCTAGAAGAATGTCTGAGGACGTCCATGATGCTTTATAGTATTCTTTTCTAATAGTAAAATAAAGCAGAATGAGCAGAACAGTAGAATAAAAATAATTATTATACAATTACAACCACAAAAGTATTTATTTTTATTCTTTATTATGACTTATAAATTATATAACAAATGGGGTTATATAATATGTACAGCTGTATACATTTTTTTGGGGTGATGGAGTTATTATAAATGGTGAAATGGACTGGAGGGGAAGGAATGTTAGAGAAAATAATAATTATATAGTATTGCAATTTATAAAAATGATTATGATTTATGGTTTTCAAAAAAATCAAACAAATTTATAGTTGAATAATTACGTAATTAATATCTATAATTTTTTTATATACTATAATTTTTACGATGTAAATTTTGTTGTGCTAAGCGCTACACAAAATAATCACGACAGTTAAACGATTAAAGTTATTGCGTTGATAATGATTTGACCAACAACCTGCGTGTTGATATATATGATTAGACTAAATAACATGAAATATTAAACATTTTATTGGACATACCATAAAATTAAATTTCATTAAACTTGCTACTGCTAGTTCTCCGTTGACTATTGGGGCATACGAGTTTTTGTAACAAGGCCCCAAAAGAAACTACAAGAGCTAGAAAAAAAATTCTGACGTTACGTTTAGAAATAATTTAATTTGTATGATACTAAATTCACTAGATTTCTCTAAAATGCTAAATTTTGACTGTTCAGTGGACAGAATGGAGAAAACACACAGTAATTGATTGGTTTAACTTGTCCCAGGAAGTTGTTTTTGATTACTTTTGAAAACGACAAAAAATTGCGGCCATCGATTGAGTTGTTGAGATAGATGAATCCCTTTGTCAAGGAAAATGTAAATATAATAGAGGTTATTTAATGTGTGCAGATTAAACTGCAGAAAATTCTGAAGACAAAAATTCAAATTTAAACGTCAGTAACACAAATTATAGATCACAATTACAGGGGTCGTATGTTATTAGTTTAGGTTGGTGGCAAGTAATGACATTTTGAAAATACGGTTTAAAGTTTTAAAAAAATGAAAAAACCTTTATACTTATAATTATGAGATAAGTAGATCTATTAGAGTCCACTAATTACAGTGATAAATGGAAAGTATATAGTCAAATTTAAATCAACTTGGATTTATTTATAAAACTTTAAAATATAGTGAACATTGTATAGACCCACAATTTGGAGCCCATACTTAGAACATTACTTATTTGTGACGTGTAGTAAAATATAATACATAAATGTTCAATACCAGTGTAATAAGTCAATTTTTAAATGAAAGCAGGAGGTTACAAAAACAATGGTGAAGATCTATGCATACATCAAAGGATTCAATTGTTGATAGTTAATTAAATTTGAAAGCAACTGTTTTATATAATAACCTTTTTTGATACACTTTTAAAACTATTTGTTTGTAGTTTTGGTAGATCGCTTACACCGGTTATAACTACATGAAGATTACTTATGAAACCGTTATCTATTATTTAGGTAAGTATTTTAATACGTAATATGCATTTATGATAACTGGATAAGTAAGCGATTGTTATTAAAGCCCCGCCACAGTTGTTACGCTCCGCATATTATTCAAAATAATTCAAAATCTTTCGTTTCATAGCGAGTTTAGGATAAATTCGATGTTAAAATATAAGGATAATGTCAAGAAAGTTACAATAAATGTACAATGTACATTATAACAATATATATTTACCAGGTGAGGAATAACCTAAGCTAAGCTAAGCTTTAATACTACACGCACCTAAAGCAATGACCTTCCCAACCTCTTATCATTTCAAGTACTATTAGTTTCTGATACTTCTCATTAATCATTTTATTATTTTATAAATTACTAGGTACTACCTAGTTACCCACCACACAAGTACTATAAAATGATAAATATTAAACATATAAATCAAATAAATAATTATAATTAAGCAACCGCATGTGTTCTAAGTTGTCTCTGTCTCATTAATGTACAACATTTAAAAATAATTTGAGTTTAGTAGAACCAATTTAATGTAATTGACGCTGAAACGCTAGAGTAAATTGGACTATCATCAAACTTAAAGTTAAGAACATGATAATGATCTGTATTTGTAAGTTAATTGATCGGTATTTTAATTTTTAAAGAAGGTATGACCAATGACCATATACAAAATATTATAAATCAAAATTCGTTAAAAAATCGTAAGATATCAACGTTCAAACAGAGATAATATATTTACCTTAAAGCTCGATAACAAGCCAAATAATTCATTATAATATTAAAGCGTACTAATTATATAAAACTGATTCTGCTGAACTCATTTTTGCTACGCTGCTTTATATTTGTAGGTTTAAGATAAAGTCCTGAACATTTAATACAATATTTTACATACATTATTAAGTTATAATTGAAGCAGTTAAACATTTAAAAATTCGTAGTCACAATTTAATTATGAGCATTTAAAATTCAAATTTTGACAAAACTAATAAACAATTTAAATTTAAATAGATACCTACCGAGATACCTACTTAAAATTTAAAACTTAGAGCAAGATTTTTCATAATTTATTTTTATTGGAATAAAAAATTAAGCAATACAATATTTTTACACGAATTTTTTAAGTTAACATTTTTTCAAAACTTGATATTTAAAAATTTGTAGGAACTTGAAACATTCAACTATTACTACTAGTTATTTTTTTATAAAACGTACACATTTAAAAATATTCAGACTAATTTTGAGGTATTGATAGATATTAAAAATGTTATTTTAGATTTTTTTTTTACGAATGTTCCTCAGAAGTTGTATTATTTACAAAATTCTATTAATATCAAAAATATATAGGCCAATTTTTTTTTACAAAACGTTTTGAATTTAAAATTTGGATTTATAATCGAAAAATAACACGTTGGTAAAGTCAGCCACTCGTCTAGTCCAAATTATACTGGATCATTATAAGTTATGAAGCTTAATTTGTAATTTATGTTAAGTTGAATTTTTGGAATTTGTAAGTTCATCGTTCCAAATAAGCTGAGGCTAAAAATTAATTGGTGTGGGGGGGGGGGGTCAACTTCAAACAAACCTAATAGCTTTCCATTTTGTCCAAAATACACTGGTTATCTAACTTATATTTAATTGCAAATTAAGCTCATGCATAATCATTGCTAAGTTAGTAAAATTTAGTTTGATCTATCGTATTAATGGGTAGGTAATAATATAATAAATAAATTATGAAATATTCTTAAAAATTGTGACGTCACTAGTTTAGAATCGGTTTTTGTATGCAATAATTATTGAATTCAATTTTAACAAGTCATCCATTAGTCATTACAGTGACCTACTCATAGATGAGATACCTACAACAATAGTCTTAACTTAAAACTTACCATAGAGCAGTACAACTTATTCAGTTTTTTATTATTGAACTGGTAGAAACTAGGTATATTGTATAAAATAACAAAATATATGAAATTACTAAAATTAGAGAATATTCCCAGTTTTGGTAAAATCATTTATTTTGTATTATTGTTTAAAAATTTTATTTTGAAAAATGTAATAATAATCAAAAAGTATAGTTTATAGACAAATCTGACTATAGTATAGTTTAGTCACTACTCAGTTGACTTAATTAATTAAGTATTTAATCATAATATAAATAAATTAAGGTGATAAAGTAACAAAATATTTTTAACCATATTTATATCAACTAGGTATCTATCATTATATTTAAAATTATCTTATACCACAGATTGTACTCATACTTTCTTCAACTAGGACAATCAAAAGAAGACAAGAGGAAGTAGTATGATGAATCATGATGAATCTGACACAAGCAATTTCATGAGTTTTTATTATGGGTATTTTATTTTACCTAATGTAAAGCAACCTTATAGAATACAATTGAAAAACAGCAGACAGCAAAAATAATAGGAGGCATTTCAAAAAATTTAACATAGTAATCACTCAGTGTCGTATTAAAGTATGTTACTGCTGGGGGCAACTAACTTCTTTTGATGTGATCCTGATTTTGCTTGAAAAAAATGTTTTAACTACCCAAATCATATAATTTTATAACAATGTTGGTTATACTATTGTTACCACTGCTTAGATTATTAAATATGGAGAAATTTTAAAATGAGAATATTTTTTTCCAGAAATACCTATTTTACTTTTATGAATAAGAAAATTTAAATTTTTATAAAATACCTTTACACATAATAAAGTTATCTCTTTATACAGTGTTTTGGGGTCATCAAAATGTATATGATACCTAATAAATATCTACTTAATGTATAGTATTGCCATTGATTATAAATAGTATTAATAACCAATGGTATTCTTTGGAAAATTTTTTTTCCAAGTTTGAGAAATAGGACTAATTAAAATGATGAGATCAAATTTATAACTTATGCCCATTTATGTTTAATACAATTTTCATAACATTGTTTGATACTGGTAATTAACCTCTTAATTAATGTAAAATTTCATAGTCCAGTATTTTAAATAGCAATATTAAAAAATTACTAGGTATACAAAATACCTAAAGATACTATGAAAATATTTGCAAGTAAATTAACCAATGTTTAAACATAGGTATGCCATAGCACTTACTATGATAAATAGTAAATTTGAATTATTTTTATGGTTTGCATGTGTCAAATGAATATATTATAAACAACATTATACAAATTTCAGAGTACCTACTTAGACCACATTTATCTATACTGTTGAAATGTAGATATATAAAAACCACAAAGTAAAAACTTTTTTTTAATTAAAATAAATTAATTTCATTATTTGTTTATGCTTGGATAAACTATTGCTAGTTAATAAAAAAAAAAGAAGAAAAAATATAAATTAATATATTATGATACCTAGATAAACGCACACGAATATCTATATCAATTATTTATAAATAAATTTAATACAGAGATGACCTTTGTTTTATTATGTTTTCACATACTATACAATATTATACAAAATACTCACACCCATGAGAATTGAAAATAAAAAAAACTGTTTCATAAAAATACCATCTGTCTAACATCTGTCTGAGCTGAATGTTTGTTAATTACATTTTTTAGTATTGACTAGTGTAAATGATTAATGTTAATGTAACTATAAAAATTAAAAGTTTATTGGGTACTCTAAATATTAATAGAAATAGTAGTATTGAAGTACAAAACGCAATTGGTATATCTGGATACATATTAAATACATTTTTATAATAAATATAAGTAGTTACCTACATTGAAATCAAATAATATAACAGGACAGGGGCCCCCAATTAATATTTTTGAAGGGCCACATAAGTAATTAAATCTGAAAATTTTCCGCGGGCCGTTAAAATTCTAAGTACCTACATATTTACATTATTTAAAAACCAATAATATTTAATAAAAATAATAATTTACAATAATAACACACATAATGTTGTTGTAATATGTGTTAGGTATTTATTTTATGTCTGCGGGCTAGATAAAATGTGTTCGCGGGCTGCATTTAGCCTATGGGCCGCCATTGTAATACATAGACCCATGTTATAGAATTTTGAATAGAATGTTCATTGGAAACAAAAAATTAGATGAATTCAACTTAATTTCAAAAAATTAAAATAAATATGTATTATAGCTACCTATATACCTATATACCAATTACTTTGAAATTGTTTATAAACTTGATTTGAGGCAGTAGCCAGTAAGTAGGTATATAAACATAAAAAATAACTGTAAATTTTCCATCTATCTAATATTTAACTCACATTAGGCTTAGGTATTTATAATTATTAGTACAATAAAGTAGCTTGACAAATTGTTATTAATAGTGGATTTTTATTTATCATTTTATATACGATTAGTTAGGACAAATGCCCTATGACCATTACTATTACATCTACTATTACATTACAATGCATTGTCAAAACAATCAAGTTAGGAATATAGAAAGATTTAACCTCGGATTCAACTGATTTTCTGAAGGATAAACATGGGTTGAAAAAAATTTAAAAGTTCACAACATGGCACTTACCGCTCAGTTTCCTCATTATGAAGCCTGCATATGAAATAATGCCTGTGACGGAAACTTCCCCATACAGTTCTTTCCAGTGATATATGACCCCGACTCAGACAGATCTGTTAGGAGTTCACTAAGGTCAACGTCCGTCAGACAAGTACTGACTGTTTGTTACTTTCGATACCGAAACGATTCCAATTTCGTGATTCGTACCTACGCACATTGCCCAGACGAAGAATTCGCAAGACCATCGCTCTGAACGTGGTGTGAAATCCGGTCGCGACATGGTACCACCATTTTGGTCGGAGTTGGGCCACCCTTCTGTACCAGAATAGTCTTGATCTGATTGCTTTTTGACACTAAAGGCGTCGAAAATCGACCGCTTGTCTTGAGTACACTCGCACAATCGAACTCGACGTTAAAATGAATAGGTATGTAAATCTCATACGAACGTACTATATAGTCAACGAAAACAAGAGACGACTTGCGTCTTACAATTTATTTTAAAATAATAGCAGATATGATTGAATCGCGCGACACCGGATAAGAAGGAAACGTTCAACGTAATAAACTAATAAATAATAATGTTACCGACGGTCGAGTATTATCGCAACGCTAAACGGCTGAACGTACGGTACGGCAGTACGGCGGCAGCACACGGCCGGCGGTTGTAGCGCCACGCATGCGCGATGGCGCCTGGTAGCGGTGGGGCGCAGACGTCGTCGACGGACGGGTGAAATTACGCGACGAGTGGAAAACTCGTCGTCGTCCTATACACTTACCATGATTATCATTTATCATTATTGTTATTATTATTATTATTATTATGAAAACGCGGTTCGTTGTTCGTATGACGACATCTAACGATTAAAAACTTTTTCATATTTTTCGTGAATAGTATTCAAGTCCATATAATATGGGGTGGACTGGGATTTGGGAGTACTCCGGCCCAGGCGGAGAAGATATGAGTGGCCCTAAAAATCTTTTTTGTATGTTCGATCAGTGGCGTAATTGAGAATGTTTTATGGGTGGGGATCAAAATAAATTTCTATGGCAAACTTGTGGAAGGCTTATTTGTATAGGTATTGGACAATATATAAATACAGCTCAAGGGGGGGATCTATCCCCCATATTCCCCCCTGTAATTACGCCCCTGTGTTCGTCTATAGCCAATTTTACAGTCATTACGTACATTTTTAAAAACCTATGTTTATAGTATTTTTTTTATATTAAATACAATTCTGTTGTAACATACAAATACATTGAGTTGGTCAGTGAAAATTATATTTCAAATAATTAGTAGATAGGCTGGGTTGGTGACTTGACGTGTATTTATGCATAATAATTTAATTATGAAATTATATTTATGAGCCTTGTGCCCATTATAATAATAATAAATAAATATATAGATATAGGATTGTGTCTTATTGTCTATAATTGTTAATTTAACAATCAAATATAATATTTTTTTTATTAAAAGTAGACGATGACGAAGAAGCCACTCGCATGAATTTCTCCTACTCTCCAACTGGGCCAGTCCACCGATGTCCATATTTCCATATAATATCTATTTACTTCTCAATTCTCAGTGTTCTCATAACGATTAAAGAACTTTAAAATTAATGAAAACTACATCACGGCTTAAGATATACTTAAGTATATCTTAGAACTAATCAGAGACATCAACCTAAGGCTTATGAAACAATCATAGCCTTAAAACCCCAGTGTATTGCATTCCCACTGAATCCTATATTGCTGACAACTGAGTAAAGAGTAAACTAAGAACAGTCTATAAAAATAAGTATCGTGGTTAATGATTACCATTGCGCATAATCAAGTACCTATTACCATATGTATTTAATACATTGTGACTAGTGATGGGCATAGCCAACTAATGTATACAACTAAATATCAGTTGATAGTTACTCCTAACTACACTACTGATTGATAAGTCAAATTACTAAGTATTTTTTGAAAACTTAAATAATTCGATAGCTGACAATGTGTCAATGTTTAGTGTTTATTACCTACTAGTTGTGACACTTGACAGTTAATACTGGTATTATATTAAAAAGACAAGATGGCTGAAAAAGCATCTTCATTCAATTGGAAATTAAATGAAAACTTGTTGCAAAATAATTAACAATCATTTCATATAAATTTAATTTTTCATAGACTATAGGTAGAATTAATTCCATGGCATATTCGAAAATTATACTTTGCTTACTTAATTGTTTATCGAAAAATAATTTACAGTGATTCGTAAAAAAAATTTAGAGATGTATGTAACAATAAAATGGACAGTATTAATTTTTTTACAAGTCTTAAATACTATTAGTTGATTAAACCACACTACAAAATTCAAATTAAATATGTGTATAATTTGAAAAATCACAATCCAGAAATTGCAGAAATTTAGAAAGTTGTTTCACTATAAAATATTATGCAAGTATTTTATTCAGTTCTGAACTTGAAACATAGAAGTAATTGCATTGTTCAATTAATTTTTAAAACAATTTTAAAAGGCATGGAAACTTTAATTAAATTGCCTGATTTATAAATTTATCAAGATGATACTATACCTAGTACAATCCCATGTGTAATTTCTTTTATTACAATAAAACTGCTCATTAAATAATAATAATAATATATATATATATATATATATAATACATTTACCCAGTACCAAAAAAAAAGGAGAATATCATTTAATGAACCATATAATTTTTTTTTAAATTTAAATTTTAAAGAAATTTACAAACGTTTGAAAATACACAGACAATTTAAAATTATCATAATTCACTCTAAAATTAAAGAACTTATTAAAAAAAAACTTAAGGTTCACTAAATGATATTTTTTTTTACGTTTAAATTTGATTATAAGTAAATTAATTGTAATATTAAGCATAAAGGAGTTATTCTTCAAAATATTCAATTTTTTGTGTTATGAATTAGACAGACTGATAAAATGCACGTGGAATTCGCATCTTCTTAAGAGTATGTCTTATACTTTTATTTAATCTAATGAACAATATAGAAAAATTTTATAATACAAAATCAAAATAAATTAAGGTTTCTAGGACTATATTAGTTATAAAATCCAAAGAACAGTATATTTTTGAGATTATATTATAATTTTTTTCATGTACAATATTATCAAATAAAAATATTATAATAGTAGTGTAAACAAAATGTAGAATTTGGAAAATAAAAAAAAAAAGAATATTATTATATTTAAATATCAAAAATATTTCTGTCTTTAATTTGGTATATGGGCTTTAAACTCAAATAATAACTTATAAGTGACATAAATATAAAATGTTGATTTTTAAGGTATAATTTTGACTTTATTGTCAATCAATTAAATAGGTATAGATAGTTTCTATAACGTCATTTTAAATTTTTGAAATTAAAATATATTTTGTATCAAAACACTGTGTTTTTGACACATCATATGATAATATTGATCACAGTAGTATTCAAATTTTATTATATCCATAAGTACTAATATTTACGTTTTACAATATAAATTAGTTACATTAAGGGTTATATCATATTAGACATATTATATAGTCAAGAAATATAATATATGATATATGATAGGAGAATCATGTTACAATAATTTACTAAATATAGAAATAAATAGACTATTTATATCATAGAAATATTATTTTTTTATAAAATTAACAAGACCCCAAACAAACTTTAAATAAATTATTTATACATTATATTAAAATTAAATTAATCAAAGTACACTATTCAAGAATACATATTATATTTATATTTTATACTAAAATTTGTCTTATTTTTTAGTAAAGTATTTAAAAATTCTTAAATACAGCGAAGAAAAAAAAAAAAAAAACACAATGTTATTAACAAGAATTAAACGCTTATCATTGATCAAGCGTGAATAATATCACAGGTTTTTGTTGACTAACAACTTCAGTCAGTCTTTTACAAAACGATTATTTTCAGCACTCATATTTGAGAACTAAAAACCAGATGTTAAACTTTCTCGATCCCAAATACTTAAGTGGAAAAATAATAGTGATTGGATTACTTAGAGGAACCAATTTTGTTGTAGTTAGTAGGACCGAGATGAGTTTATATTTTTTGAACACAATAGAAATTATTTGAAAAAATATTTATATGAAAGTTTATATGCAAACATTTAAGTAAATTATTATAAACAGAAGACACTGTTATAAAAATATGAATTATTTATTTTGATCTATAAGTAAATAATAATAATAAAAAAAAAATATATATAAGAAATTTAACTAATCCAACTTAATACATATAAAGTTCAAATTTTTTTTATAAAGTAATATTGCCATTATAAGACCACAAAGGTTAATATTAATATTGGACGGGCTTGTAATGCACTGATGATTTTTAAGTTATTATTACAAAACAATGTATTTGTCAAACATTATTTTTAAGTCTAAAAACTAAAAAAAAAAAAAAAAATGTGTGATAGTCTTTTAAGTTACTTTAAAGTACATTGCCATGTTTTTTTCCAATTCCTTTTTCGCTGATGTTCTGATTGGCTTGATCATTTTCATACTCTACAAAATCATCAAAAACGCTTGGCCAAGCCTCTGTGTCATCATAATTAGAAAGATCTCCATTGGATACAGATTCAGCAAAATTTAAAAACATGTTCCATGTATCTTTAGGAATACCTCTTATATTATCTTGGCTTTCCAAAAAATTCAACCAACGTTGTAATATTTCTGGTTCGCGAATATTAAAAATTAATTTCCATAATACAATGGCTGTGTCAACTGGAAGAATACGCTGTCCTACAGCATTGTCCAAACCAAATTTAAATGTAAACCTGTAAATAAAATATTTATACAAAATTTATTAGTATTAAAATAAAGCAACAACAAATTTACCTGTATAAGCTTTTAAATTCCTCAGTATTATAATTGAGATCATTTGCTACATCTGACAATTTATTTTTCATCAATGACACAGAATCTACTTGAAGTGCATGACAACCATTAAGAAATTCTGCACGTGTAAATCGACACATCTGATGAGCATCACATTTCCATGCTAATATAAGGATGCGGAATTCTTCAGGTGACATCTGTAAATCACTACACAGTCTTTCAATTCCGTCAATTAATATCAAGTCTTCGACAGCATCTTTGTATACGTCAAATAACTTTTGAACCCTGGTTTGGAAACTTTTTGTGGCAAAGTTATTCAACTTTATATTGGTCTTGTTTAATGTAGATGTCAAACGATTACAGGTAAACGAGGAACGCAAGCTACCACAGTTATCACTACCTACTGATCCTATAACAGGGGCATTATGAGATCCATTACTCATAGCCATAACTGGAGGATTTAAATCATTTGAATCCAGACCTATATGACAAAAAAGTAAAAATAGTTTTTATAAATTAACTAATGTTTTAAAAGATGTAACCAGATAGATTGAAATACTTTTAGTTTATGCATCTTCATTAAAACATGACCTAAACTGTTTTTACAAGTACATGATTTTGTTTACTTAAATTAAGATATTACTCATATTCAGATTTTTAAATTATAAGATTTATATTTTAGATGATTATTTAGGTACCATTCGTCTGTTTCTTTTGTTTTGCCTCAACTATATAGGGCAGTCACCCTTGTTTATAGAGTTTTGTCACCACCTGACATTTAGTTATTCCAGATATTTATGTGTTATTCTCAATTCTGTCCATTCTCTTTTTCTTCCTCTAGTGGCATAATTTCAATTTGTATTTTAATAATAGTTTTATACAGGTAACTTCCAATAGTTCATTCGTTTTTCAGACCAACCCATTTAGAAGTAGGCCAAATCACAATAATACTAGATTTTAAATATGCTAATGTATATACCTTGAGCAGAATAAATTGTTTTCTACTCTTTCCTACTACATTTAAGTAGTTACTATATTATATTTTATATTATAAATACATAAAAATGTTATGTAAAATCACCAATTTAATGTTTTAAAAACTGAAAAATGTTGTAAAGGTTTTTAATTCTTAAGATTAATAATTTAGTTAAATCAATAAAGCAATATTTAAATTAGTAGATTTCTGTACAATATTATTATCTAATCATAAATAAGTTATTTAATTGTTAATTTACCATTAACTCGTTTATCTGGTACATTGTCTAAATTTTCGTTGTCACTGGAATGTGCCACCGGCCTAGTGTTACTCTTAGAGCGCAAACATGAAAAACAGTTTCCCATTGATCAACAGCACCACAATTAATTGGCCTTGTAGAATGCATGTGTTGTTTCAAGGCGATAGTCGAAACCTGAAATACAATCAACATTAAACAAATAGTAAAAATACATGGAATGTCAAGAGACAATATAAAGCTTCGATAAATAGAAATAGAATAAAATTAAAGTAGAAAATCTGTTTTACCTTTTTAAGGATTCCTGTGATTGTGAAGTACTAAAATCTATGTGAAACGTATATTGTAATTTAAAATTGATTAATGTTAGGTGAGTGTAACAAAGTGGTAGCACACGATTTTTTGAAAAGGAACGCACATTTTAGAGTATAATAGATTATAATAGCGTGTCAAAAATAATTTGTTCAAAAAAAATACTTGATCTATTTAATATTGGCAATTATATTTACACATATAAATGTACATAATTTATTTATCTTTTCTAAATAATAAATAACAATTATTAAGGTATTGTATCAAGAAAATTATTGCATAAGTTAATTAGTGATGTTGATCTTGGATAATTGTCGTAACTCGTAATACTCATTCGTGATTAAACAGTAATATTGACTATGTTTCATACAACTTGGGGGTTGGGTTGTCGGGTTTTGTTATCTTCGCTATCATGCTCCACAAATGAATCATAGCAGGGAAAAATGTTCACTGTCTATGACGTCATTATACAGTTTATCATTGTTATCAATTACCATGATAACAAAATATATGAATGATATGATTTTTTTTATTAATTTTAAAATGTTATTGTTAATACTTTAATAGTATATTTATTATTATTTATTATACAATATTATAATATTTTACGGCAAAAATGTTCATTCCCTACGGATATTATTTTTAAAATATAACAAAATAATTAAAATCTTTCTTTTTTACCTAGGTAATATTAAATGTCACAGTAAAAGTTTTAGGCATAAAAAAAATTGTATGTTACCTATATGTTTTTTCGGTATTTAGGTATTTATGGCAATAAAAACAACTTATGAGGAATAGCATTAAATTTTCAAGCTTTTCATTGAACCTAAACATTTTTATTTATTCTAAAAATATATCAGTTTTCAAATGCCTATAAACTTAATAGCAATAAATTGTAAATTAATTTATCAATTATCTATTTATTCAATAGAATTTTAAAATTATATTGTACAAGTATAATGAATATAGAAAATGATTATTTATGATTTAAATAGTAGTTGAAAAATAATATAGTTTCAAGTTTTTACAGTAAATATATATTTTTTTTTTGAAAAATAGATAATAAAAATTAATTGTGGATAAATCATAATTGTACGATTATAACGATTCAGTCGATTCACCGATCATGCTCGCTCCTTTTAATATCTGTTTTTAGAATTTTTAAATATACCTACACAAAGACCATGTTTTCAAATACTGAAGATTTTTTGTACCTTCTACTTCTATAGATTGTCCTGTGGGGCTGTGGATATAAAAACTTCTGTTATCTTGTATTATTGTGTATATAGATAAATATTATATTTCGATATTCGATTGCGAAAAAGTATTTCAAATAAGGATTAATTGTTGACGTATTTGCAATATATAAAAAACGTATATAGTACTTACAATATTTACATAAATTTATTATATGCGTGACACAATAAAATCGTGTAAAGGCTAACTTTAAACTAACGAAAACAATAATAATTATCTTATAAAACGAATATAAGGTAATATAATATAATAGGTAAACATTAACCTGCACTCTGTGCTGTGACGTATTTAGGGGGGGGGCTAGAGGGGGCGATCGCCCCGGGCGGCATTTTTATAGGGGCGGCATTGGATTTTTATATAACCCATCTTCTGTAGTTCTGTTAATGAAAATGAAAATGAAAAATAATATAAATTAGTTTTTTTTTTATCAATAATATAATAATTAAAAAATTAAAATTTTTATCAATAATATGGCAACAATGTTTATACAGTTTTCATTTATTTACCGGAAAGTAAGCTCTAATGCGCTCGGTAGGTTGAAAAAGTAAAAAAAAATTTTTGGTGGGGGGGAGGGCGGAAATCCATTGGCACCCGGGCGCCAAATTTCTGAATACGTCTCTGACTCTGTGTGTTGTTAATAGGATGTATATGCAGCATTATGCACACTCAAATTAATTGAAAAATATAGATTTGATAAATAACGGAATCTGTAAAAAATATCATCGCCGATGAAAGGACAAAAAAATTGTTGGATTATTATAGTGAGACATACCTACGTGTATATACTGCCACAAGGTGGTCTTAAATATTGTTTGTAGTTGGGTGAACGGGTGAACCGAATACCTAGTTTGAACGTGTATTGCCCACACGCGTGCGTGGGGTTTTTCTTCGTGATGTTATGATATAGGTACTTCAATAGGTACTTCAATATATTTTGTGTATGAATTCACTAAACACTGTGGAGAGTAACCAAATATTGAAATATACCATCACGCCTGTGATGGACGAAATTCACTGTTCACGCTTTTATTATAATATAATCAATAATATAGATATTAATTTTAATATTGTTATCCATTATCCATGTATTATTTATTCTACAACATTTTTCCTGGATTCCGTGTGTCTGGGTCTATAGAATACAGAATAGGTACCTATGTTCAATGTTCAACTGTTAGTGAAGCGGTTCTCAACCTTTTTGTGATTATTACCCATAAATTGCATTAGATATTAGCAAATAGCCCCTTTCTCCACCAAAAAAATTGAGTTTATTTATAAATGATAATTTTTAATTTATTTATTATTTGTGTCATTAGAACAAAAGGTAATCATCAAAACTATAATATTAACACTTTAACAGCATTTATATTATTACAATATCACAGTCTACAATCGTAGTACATGTAGATGAGTTAATAATAATATATAGTAACTACATGTCTACATAGGTACAAAAGAAAAAATATTGTCCTTCAGAAAATCTCGTTATACTCTTAAAAACGAGGGCAATTATCCTCATGTTAGGAACCGCTGTGTAGCGTGTCAAACACATGTACTTATGGCGAGTGTCACGCGTATATAGTTTGCGGTCACATGTGTAAATAAATTATTTAGTATATAAAATAATTAATAATTATTAGATTTTTATGGTAGAATTTCTACCATAGAAAACCTTATTAGTTATTTATATAGTCCATTAAAATATCGAGAGTAAAAAAAACACGACACAGCTAGCAGGTTATTTAAAAACACTATTGGTAATATAATAATGATAATTGATAATTCTAACTATTTTGATTGATCTAAAAAATATAATTTAAATACAATTATTTTAGATTCTGAACGAAGTGATGAATGTATTGCATTTACTATGATGTGTGTTTTTTTTTTTTTGTGTCTGACTCCAACATTTGGAGCAGTAATAATGCTCCGATTTTTGACTTCAGCCCCTCTTTGAATAGGGAATTGAATCTAGTTGGTACTTTAGGGGGGGTCAAAATTAAAATTTTCTAATAGTTTTCAAAAAAATCGAGAAAAACAAAAAAAAAATGACAGAAAAATGGAAATTTTACGGAAAAAACCACTTTTCGACAAAATCGATTTTTTGATTTTGCTGTAACTCAAAAACGAATTATTGTAAATACTTGAAATTTTCACCAAATGTTTATATTATGGTTATCTCTTTACAGTTAAATTTTCAAAATATTTTGACCATTTTTAAGCTACTAATAGACAATTGAAATTTTCGACTTTTCTAAGTTTTTTTTTCTTCAAATGCCGATAAAAATTTTTTGGGTGGCCAGAAAATCTTGAAAATTTAATACAAGGTTTCTTATAAGTTGTTCTTAAAGTGATAAAAAAAAATCCGAAATCGTTAGTCACAATTTTTTTTTATAAGTGTTTAAAGTTCGAATTTATACGAAATATGTCAAAATTTAAATTAAATTTCATACGCTTATAATGCGAATGTTGGCCATAGTAACCATAGTAACATATAAAAACTATACTATTTGTTTCAAAATAGAATATTTGACAATATTTAAATATAATATATCCTAAACTGACAAATCATCTTCGTTCAGAATCGTTTTTCGTATACAATGATACCTATCATTGCATTCAAATTTAACCTACCCTAGTCCGAGGTCCACCCCATCCCCTAATGTACAGCAGAGCGATACTCACTTACCAACTTTTTTTTATTTTTATTTTTATTTTTGTGTCTGTCATCACGTTTTGGAGTAGTAATAATGGTTCGATTTTTGACTTTTGCCCCTCTTTGAAAAAAGAAATTTAAAATGTCCAGTAGTTTTCAAAAGCGTCAAGAAAAACTCTGAAAAAATAACGGAAAAAACGGGAATTTTTATGAAAAACCACTTTTCGATCAAATCGATTTTTTAATTTTGCTGTAACTCAAAAACGAATCATTGTTAATATTTGAAATTTTCACCGAATGTTTATACTAGCGTTCTATATATACGATTAAATTTTCAAAATATTTAGAATTTTTTTAAACAATTTATAAACCATTGAAATTTTCGATTTTTCTAAAATTGTTTTTTCTTGAAATACCGATAAAAAAAAATTTGGCTTTCCAAAAAATCTTTATAATTTAATACAAGGTTTAATATAAGTTGTACTTATTGTAGTAAAAAAAAAAATCAAAAATCGTTAGTCACAATTTTTGTTCATAAGCATTTAAAGTTCAAATGTTTACGAAATATGTCAAAATCACGAAAATTTGCAAGGAATTTTTAAATTGAAAATCCATAAAATTTATGTGATTTATACCTAAGGTTAAAAAATCCAATACAAGGTTATCCATAAGTTTTCCTTCAAGTAACTTTAAAAAAATAATAGAAAAAAATTTATGAGCGTATGAAATTTAATTTTTACGAAATCGAGTAAAATAACAATATATTATAATTTAAATATATAGGTAATAATATAATATATCCTACTAATTATCCTGGACTGACAAATCATCTTCGTTCAGAATCATTTTTCGTATACAATGATACCTGTCATTGCATTCAAATTTAACACATCCATTATAGTAACCAGTGACCTACTCTCCATCTCTACTATAGGTACAGCAAAGCGATACCACTTTTTTACTTAGGAACTTCCTCAGGAAAAAATTATTTTTTTATAATTTAATTTAAAAACATGACTATTTTTTGGCTATACAAATAATATAATATAATTATATATTGTAGTTATAGTTATTGCTAATTTCTGAAAATTATATATCCTATATTTTGAATTCAACAACTGCAGGAGTGGTAAATTTTATTCTTTTTATTATAGAATAGAGATAAGGTAAAAAAAAATGTAACAATAAATTATTTGTTCAATGAATAATATAAATTTCGAATAGAAAAATGCAAGTGCAAGCAAATGAATAATTAATAATAGTAATAATAACAATAATAACAATAATAAATAAACAAACAAATGTATATATAATATATATATAATAATTATTATTATTAGAGGAAGCGATAAGGTCAGAGACGTTCAAAACCGGTTTCCTTCGTCTCCAAAATCAGGTTATATTCTTATATATATAGATAATCAATATGATAAATAAAATAAATATAATATATACAAAATAAGACAAATTAAATTCGATAACAATTTTTATCTTGTATATTGTATCATTTTATTATTTTATATACATAGTGAAAAAGTTTTAAAATATCATTTCTTATAATGTAATGATACAAAACTAATATAACTTTTGCTGTCCACTTTTTATTAATATATTTCGACTCATAGGCACATATATACTTCACAAAGTTTGTTTTAAAAATGTTTTCATTTTGATAAATAACCAAGTTATTTTGTCGTACATCACCAGATACAATTTCGAAATTCATTATTGTGAAGTATAATGATACGAAGAAAAGTTAAAACTAATCATAGTAATGTAATACAACTACGCTTCTACAAGTTAGATTATCATCAATTAGTGAGCAAGTTAGGTTATAATAATACTATATAATATTATAATGAATAATGATAAATTATAATCTATAAAACGATAATTTTTGTTCGGGAAGATTATTTTTTCCCTGGCGGAATTGATAGATTGTTTTTAGGCTACCTGTACTGGAGGAGTCGATATTGGCGGAATCGATATGCCTTGTCCTCTAGTATAAAAAGGTCTGGCGGAATCGATGAAACCCTTTTTACTTGTACACTAAAAACTGAAGACAAAATGAAGGCAAAGATACATAAAAAATCCATTTATCTAAAATATTCTAAATGACTCACCTAATGTATTATGAAATTACTTTTATTATAATTATTTATACAATTATAAACAAAGTATTTGTTTTTTTTAACTTATTATTACTACAAAATTAATGATGAACATTAACTTTAAAAAAAAAAATTAGAATTAAAATCTAAAAATATCTTGATTATTTGTTTATTTTTATTTTTGTGCTGCACTTGAAACTTAATATTATCTTTTCTTTTGTATCAAGCTGTCTATATTTGCACAAGTATTTCTTAATAGCAAATGTAAAACAGATTCTAATTTGACATTTGAAATTTGATTACAATTTTTCGATTTGTTTAATTTCATAAGAGAAAATAATTGTTCATATACATAAGAGCTACTGAACTAACATAAAGTATTAGAAAAGTGTTTCTTTAGTTTTGGATAACTGTTTCTTTATTGAGTATAATGGGATTTCTGAACGATTAATGTAAAAATAATACATTATGGACGTCAAATAATATTCTATGTATTTATGATGCGAAAAAAAATTTACATTTTTACAATTTTTCGTATATTTTTGTTCAAAATGTATTTTTATTGCAGGCCACATGTGGTCTACGCGCCGTATGTTTGAGACCACTGATGTAAGATTTACTGGAAAACCCAAAAACGCGTAGATATCAATAATATACGGTTCTATTAAAAGTATACTATATACATATAATATATGTAGTTCGTTGAATAAGAACTTTTGCAATAAATTTGCTTGGTACAAACAACACAAACTGATGAATGTGAATAAAAATCTATTTAGACATATTTTTTTGGTCCAAATCGGTGAAAGAAAAAAAAAGAAAAACGTAACGGGGTAATAAATTAATAAAACATCATATCAAAAGGCGAACGTGTTTTTCTTTTATTGACTACCGGCACAGCTGCGACTCTTAATAACACATTCGTGAGAATAACAATCACTACGACATTACGCATTGGTTACGTAGATAAATATGTAATATGGTATGTAAGTAAAATATTATGACTGTGCTGGTAACTAACTTCGTAGCACGACACGCGTCGGCCGTGTGTGTAATGTGTGAAACGTATATTTAGTACCTACGTAGCTCTATCTGCAGTCGTGGCATTAGTGTTCGGGATTAGCAGCCAGACAAATACTGATGTCTGATGGTAGTATATATTATGGTAGGTACTAGATTAAATAAACTAATTATGTAGGTAAATCGTACGTGAATTTGCATTTGTGCGTAGCAGTTACGGTGTTCGCGTTTACTCTTATAAATATTATTACAATGTAGAACAAATTATATAAGTGGTATGATATTTGTGTTACCGTGTACACTGTGTCTGTGTAGTAATATAAATAATATAATATACAATAAATAATTCAAAAATTAATAAAATACTTTTAACAAGTATCTTTATACTGTTCAAGGGCGGATACAGTAGTCCTAAACGAGGGGGGGGGGGCAATTTGTTAGTTATCAACTAAAAAAAGGGCACGACGCATTACTCGATTACTCCGCTTATCCGGCGCAATGTATTGGCAATTTGACTACATTAATGTATAGATTGACGCAATTAAAAATTAATGTCTGAGCGTAGTTATACATATATTTGGTCGTTTTGGTAGACACCGGTCGGTCACCCCGGGTACCAGCAGTACAGTTCGTGTAAAAGCCCGATGCGTGTGTAATAGCGTGCCGTCGGCGCATCATTTTTATTGACGTGCCAATACCTAACCGGTATTTTTTAAGTACCTTTTCTGGATCAGCCATATCAGCCTATATATTTGTATAAATCGACTGATGTAAGCTAGTATTCTTTTGAGTAACTGGATTTTGGTTATGGTTCTAAGATAAGAACATAAAAAAATTATAAAATTATTGATATTAATTACTATTATTAAATTGTATACCTACATAATTTTTGTTGTAGTAATACTTTTCCGGGAATGTTTCACAGAGTATTGACTTTTGATATCTTCTTTTTTGATTATATCCATCAGAATTGCATATTAAATTTAAAAAAAAGCGGGTAAGTAGGTATCGCTCTGCTGTATATTAGGGGGTGGGGTGGACCTCGGACTATGGTAGGTTAAATTTGAATGCAATGATAGGTATCATTGTATACGAAAAACGATTCTGAACGGAGATGATTTGTCAGTCTAGGATATATTATATATAAATATTGTCATACATTCTATTTTGAAACAAATAGTATAGTTACTATATGTTACTATAGTTACTTTATAGTATCTGTTTATTAATAAAAAAAAGTATTAGGCAACATACGCATAATGAGAGTATGAAATTTAATTTAAATTTTGAAATATTTCGTATAAATTTGAACTTTAAGCACTTATAAATAAAAATTGTGACTAACGATTTTGGATTTTTTTTTATCACTTTAAGAACAACTTATAAGAAACCTTGTATTAAATTTTAAAGATTTTCTGGCCATCCAAAAAATTTTTATCGGCATTTGAAGAAAAAAAACTTAGAAAAGTCGAAAATTTCAATTGTCTATAAATAGCTTAAAAATGGTCAAAATTTTTTGAAAATTTAACTGTAAAGAGATAACCATAATATAAACATTTGGTGAAAATTTCAAGTATTTACAATGATTGGTTTTTGAGTTACAGCAAAATCAAAAAATCGATTTTGTCGAAAAGTGGTTTTTCTTAAAATTGCCATTTTTCTGTCATTTTTTTTTGTTTTTCTCGAATTTTTTGAAAACTATTTGAAAATTTTAATTTTGACCCCCCCCCCCTCCCAAAGTACCAACTAGATGAATTTTCCTATTCAAAGAGGGGCTGAAGTCAAAAATCGGAGCATTATTACTGCTCCAAATGTTGTCGTCAGACACAAAAAAAAAAAATATTACGTTATATTTTTCAAGTTGGTAAAGAATTCACTGAAATTATGAAACAGATGTTCTTTTTGTATAACCTGTTAAGGCCCGTTCTTACAATGTCCGGTTAAGTGTTAACGGACACTTAACCGGTGGAATTCTGCCGGTTATAAAATCTAATTAATAAGGCCAAAATTCCCAGATATTTGAAGTCAACCAACACGGATGAACACACGATGCTTGAATGAATTTGGTGGAACGCTTTCAGGATTAATTTTATTTAACTGAAAAATTACACGAGGTTCAGTCTAAAAGATTTTATCTTTAATATAATTTGATAAAACAGACACACGGTTTAGATAAATATTAAATATAAATTATATTATGTTATTCAAATCATGAATTGAAACTGACTCAGCATAAAAATATTTTCTCCAGACTTGGAATAAAAGCCAAAATGCATGGAAGAATATTGTACGAACTAGGAGTCATAAAAAGTAATCGTTATTCGTTATGTGACATTGTGACGCTGGTTGGACGTGTGGACTGTGTGATATATTCCACGATTTCTATCGTAATTTACCGATCGATTGTCGTCAGTACTGCAAATTTCCCACCAACTATCCGTAGTTAACTAGTTAGCTTCATTACGTGGTTATCGACGTACTAATCGAATCATTCGTGTTCAATTGCATGAAAAGTGATTATTCTCTTCAATATATTATGTAGTTAGATCATAAGTTTTTTTTTTTGGGGGGGGGGGGACTAATAAGCCCCCCAGCCACCTCTATTTGCGCTTATGATGTTTGCGTTTAATTGAAACAGCTATTAAAAACGCTAGATACATGGGAAAAATCAAAATTGGAATGGACGTTACTGCTTCTGAGTTTTACGTGTAAAGCAATTTATTTTGTTTAAATTTTTATATAATAACTTTAATTATGTATAATATGATTTATTATATGAATTTCAATAATTATAATAATAATTGCAGTGATGGAAAGTACGATTTGGATTTCAAAAATAAGCCGGATAGTAAATAGTAACAATTATAAAAGATCCATTTAATAAAGATCATTGGTAAGCATGGACTCATTTTACTGCATCCACTGACATCCAGGTATATTTATCATTAATAACATTTTTTTAATATTATATCATTCATAGTTTTTGAATAAATGTATTTGTATCTGTATTTAAATATTAAAAATAACTATGATATAACTTAATTTTTGTTAAGTAAAAAATTTGACAACGCCGTAACTAATTTCACGCGCAATCGTACACCTTTAAATAGTTAAAGTCATGTGCTTTGTTATTTTGGCACTGCGCGCAATCGTATTCCTAAAAAGGTAAAACAAATCGCGTAATTGTACTTCGCCGCTAAAACCGTTGTAGCGTGCATAAGGGATCGTCCAACATTATTTTTATATCAATAAAATCATGAATACCCAAAAATTTATTACTTAAGTCCACTAAAAACCACTTTTTTGAAAAAACTTGTATCTATGCAAATTTTCGCAGTGAATGATGATTTGTTTTTGAACTCCAAAACTTTACACGTGTCGCTAGATGAGTTGCAGATATATTTTGCGCGCGAAAAAACCGTTAATAATAACGAAAAACGATAAATTAATTTCGAGTTATCGAAATTAAAACGCTATTGCTTTTAAGTGTATTGGTAGTTTTAAGGGGATTTCAACGTAGTTCGAGATAACGAAAAATATTGACATTCGATATAATAAGAATCAACTGTATAATAATAATACATTATGACGTGTATAACATTACTCGGCTTGTACAGATAATTTTAATAAATTTAATATTTATACATAAAGCAACATATTAATAATGATGATGTAGGTATACAGGCTGTCCTGCGAGGATTTACCCATTGCGATATCTACTGAAGACCTGAAATAGTGAAGAAATCATAATTCTGGTTTTTTAATAAGATTATAGGAACAAGAACTACAAATATTTCATGTTTTAATTTATTTGTATGTTTTGATAAAAAAATTAAAGAATGTATTTTAGATTCTGAACGAAGTGATGAATGTATTGCTTTTACAATGATGTGTGTTTTTTTTTTTTTTTTTTTTTTTTGTGTCTGACGACAACATTTGGAGCAGTAATAATGCTCCGATTTTTGACTTCAGCCCCTCTTTGAATAGGAAATTGAATCTAGTTGGTACTTTGGGGGGGGGGGGGGGGTCAAAATTAAAATTTTCAAATAGTTTTCAAAAAATTCGAGAAAAACAAAAAAAAATGACAGAAAAATGGCAATTTTAAGAAAAACCACTTTTCGACAAAATCGATTTTTTGATTTTGCTGTAACTCAAAAACCAATCATTGTAAATACTTGAAATTTTCACCAAATGTTTATATTATGGTTATCTCTTTACAGTTAAATTTTCAAAAAATTTTGACCATTTTTAAGCTATTTATAGACAATTGAAATTTTCGACTTTTCTAAGTTTTTTTTCTTCAAATGCCGATAAAAATTTTTTGGATGGCCAGAAAATCTTTAAAATTTAATACAAGGTTTCTTATAAGTTGTTCTTAAAGTGATAAAAAAAAATCCAAAATCGTTAGTCACAATTTTTATTTATAAGTGCTTAAAGTTCAAATTTATACGAAATATTTCAAAATTTAAATTAAATTTCATACTCTCATTATGCGTATGTTGCCTAATACTTTTTTTTATTAATAAACAGATACTATAAAGTAACTATAGTAACATATAGTAACTATACTATTTGTTTCAAAATAGAATGTATGACAATATTTATATATAATATATCCTAGACTGACAAATCATCTCCGTTCAGAATCGTTTTTCGTATACAATGATACCTATCATTGCATTCAAATTTAACCTACCATAGTCCGAGGTCCACCCCACCCCCTAATATACAGCAGAGCGATACCCACTTACCCGCTTTTTTTTACTTAATTATTAAAAAAAAAATTGAAGATAGCCATTTTGTAGATTTTTTTTTCTGAAAATATTGACGTTTTACCATTTTAATTTCATCAATTTCCTGATTTTTAATATTTTTTCTAGTTTCGAAAAAAACCCGTTCGCCAGCCGTACGAGCGCGCGGGCCACATGTTTGATACAATGATACCACTATCGCACTATGGCACTATCGTATTAAATAATTCGCAGTTTTTTTCGAAACTAGAAAAAATATTAAAAATCAAGAAAATGATGAAATTAAAATCTTAAAACGTCAATATTTTCAGAAAAAAAAATCTACAAAATGGCTATCTTCAATTTTTTTAAAATAATTATATAAAATAATACATTTTTTAACTTTTTTACCAAAACATAAAAATTAATTAAAACATGAAATATTTGTAGTTCTTGTTCTTGTGAATCTTATTAAAAAACCAGAATTATGATATCTCCATTATTTGAGGAGATATCGTAATAGGTAAATCCTCGCGGGACACTGTATATTATATAATGTCTAATCGAACTATCGAAGTATTTCAACATACTATCTGCAGCTGATTTAACGCTAGCTGAATGAATATTTCTAGTCAAAAGTCTTTAGAATAAGAATATTATATAATAATGATTTATTTGAAGGCTTAAATCGTTTAAAGTTTAATTAATATTTAAAAAATAACTATCGAGCCACATGTAAACCATATTTTAGGAAATTACAATTTATTGCGATTTGCATTATTGCAGACAGCAGCCACTAATATGTGTGTATAATAATACAATTATTACGGTAATACTTACGGAACACTTTATACCAGCGGTTCCCAAACTTTTTTTTTCACGGTGCCTTTTTTTGGACCCAATTTAGCCACAGTGCCCTGCTGTGAATAACACGAAAAACAGAACAAAAAAAAAATACTCATTGATAACTAATTTTACGTAGACCACGGTGCCCTTAGAAAGTGCTCGTAGTGCCCCTAGGGCACCGCGGTGCACAGTTTGGGAACCGCTGCTTTATACTATCTATTGTTTGAGTTGCATACCCCGGTCACTTTGTACGGTTACAATTAATTGGTAGAAATCGACCGCGGACACTTTGTACAATATGAATAAACCGGAAAATATATTTCACAAGATAAGATTAAATTAAATTACTCAAAACTTTAGATCGTGAATCGTGATTGCAATTAGTATAAGACATGGGTTTGGCGATGACACAGTAGAGCATAACATTTACACTCTGAAATACGAGTACACTATGAATCAAAACTAAATAACTATAAACTAAATCTAAAATTATTAAATATGGTTATGGTTATACCATTTTAAGAATAAATAAATCAAATATTCGTTGGAAGTATTCGAAAGTAACTTGCAGTGCCAGACCAAGATATTATGGTGCCCCGGACAAATTTTTTATAGGCGCCCTTAAATATAGCTCAAATATAATATAACAATTTATTATTATAGAGAAATATAATTATTAAACACCGTTCCCAGATAGCAAAATTATGTTATGATAATATTCTAGCAATGTTACTTAGAAAATCAAAATATTCTTAAAAGATGAACATAAAGTTTCTTGAATCTTTTTAAATATTCTTTTAATATTCTCAGAAAGATTTTTGTCAACAATTTTCACATTCTGAGAATATTTTACAATAATATTATAATAATATTTTGCAATTATATTATAATAATCTTAGTGTTATAACATTATGATAATGTTATGGAAAAAATAGTCTTACAATATTATATATTAAATATTCTGTAAACAAGACCTTTGTTATATTTCAGTAATATTGTTTGAATACTTATCACATTTATATTTTCCTATTACTTATGAGTTTTTACACAGTGCAAGGGAAGGGCAGTCCACCTATCACCACTCCCCCCGTAAAACACCACTGTGTTACGCCAATATTTTCAAATAATAATCTACAATCTACATTATTTAAATGAGGAAACCTATATTATTTTAGTAGTATATTAGGATAGATTAGGATTAAAGAATAATAATAACAGTATATACAAATAAAAAAAATTATTATTAAAAAAAAAAAAAATAATAATTAGCTTGAAGAAAAAAAAATTATACACAATGTGTACATATGACATAATATGTACAATGTCATATTAATGTGTATTATTAAAAAAACAAATAATGAAATATTATCAGCCAATTGCCCAGGATTGTTATTAACAACATAAAAAAAAAAGAGTAATAGCTAAAAGAAAAAAAATTATACACTTTTATGTTAAAAAAAACTGTTTGAATTCAGTTTAATTGTATTTACATGTAATTTAAAATGGTCTTATGGTTTATGATGATTTGTTTTTTTTTGATACTCTGAATGGTGCATGCACTAACCAAACGCCCAGCGGTAGTTCAATTTCTCGCTCTGTAACCATTTTGTACTTGGTGTGCATTCTTAAGGAGTTTAGAATAATAAGAATGTTAGAAATTAGAATAATAAATCAAATTTACAAATACATAATTATTTTAGTTATGTTTCATGTGATTAAAATATTACCTATAATAAACGATACAGCATCAACTTAGTGAACGGCTGTTTTTTTTAAACCCAATCAGTGAATAGTTAACTAAATATTCATCATCAAACATTCTGGCTACGATTCTTCGAACACTGTGACCCAAATCCGAAGCAACGCAATTAATGATAGTTTTGAAACCTAAATGTATTATAAAATATATAATTAATTTTTTTTTTTTAATTTAACAAGTTTAATGAACATATTAATACAGTATATGTAATTAAAATAAAGTCATAAACATAATTTAGCTAAATACATTTAATTACAAATGTACAAATAATATACGAGGAAGAACTAATAATTAAAATTTTACCAATACTTTCCGTAGTTGAATATCTTGGACAATTTTAGATTCAATACTAGTAAGCTGTTCATCATTATTTATTGGAAATAATGAATGTAAATCAATATCCTGACTATCTTGTGCACAGTTTGTTATAGATTTACCAGTTAAATTATCCATCAAAGACTCTATGTTAGTATGCATAACATTAATAACATTCATCATATTATTAATATCATATTTCATATGAGTGACTGTTGTGAAAATATATTTTTCATAATCTGTAATAAATAATTAATTATCAATACCTTATATACTTGAACAAAAAGTATTAGTAATACAGTATAATACAAATATTAGGTTATTTATTATTACCCTCATGTGACTTAAATGACTCAACATTAAAATTGTTTTTGCTAGATATGTTTAATCCGTTTTGGGATATTTCTAAAAAAAATAATACATATTTATTAATTTTAAATTAATAAAATATAGATTTATGTTAACTATAATACACACTTGATTTCTTTGGAGTATTATTTTCCTGGAATAATACTCGTTTTACTCGTAACGTGTCATCATTTTCATTTTTTTCAAACATGATATTTCCATCTATTTCAACAGACCAATTATTTGTTCTTGGAGAGCATGATACTTGAGAATGGCCAGTAGATTTTTGTGGAGTTGGGGTAGGGTTAATCGATTTAAAAACTTGATGATCTTTACCTTAACAATATTACAATTTAAACAAATATTTAAAAAAAATATGTGCAATAAAAACTAGATATTTTAAAATAAATGTAATCAATATTCTCCTATTATTAATTAACCTCCCCCCACCCCAATATATTAATATTTAATGCGCCCCTGCCTTTACTAAACAAATAAATTCCAAAAGAGCACTAAAAAATCAAGGGTTCAAAAACGTAATTAAGAATCTATATTTTTAATATTTCCAAAATTCATAATATCAAAAAAAAGTGCAAAATAAAAGTAAATGTAATCATTTGTCGTAAGAAATCTATGTTTAACGATAAAAGCTAAAAATAAATCATTTTTTATTTAAGTTCACTTCTCTAATTTGATATAAATATGATTTGGTGTTTAACACTTATCTGGAGGAGTTAGGAAAGTGATTTTTTAAGTTTTACATTTACACTTTCTATCTCAACAAAAAAGAAAAAGAAATACCTAAAATAATTTATACATGTTATATAGCATTATAAATTGTATATTTTAAAAATATTTATATAATGTTAATAGTGTAATGTTAAAAACATAACCTTACATAAATAGGTATGTAAGAAATATTTAAAATGTAATATTATTTTATGTTATAAACTTAATATTCTTAAAACATTTCGACGTAATTAACTTCATAATATTACAAAAATAAGCTATCTGAAATATTAAGATAATGTTTCGTGTATAATATTCTAATTTTAATATTGAACTAATATGATAGTAACATTAAATTAGAAATATTATAAATTTAATCAAAGAGGAATATTATTGTAATATAAATATTACTGTTTTGCTATCTGGGTTATTATTTAAAATTGTTTTTTACTAAGACATCATATGTTTTTACAATTTTTTGAGCACCTACAAACCCTTGTGGACCGGTAAGTTATAATAAATCATATATTATTTTATAACATAAGAAATTACAATATTAAATAAATTAATTTATATACATACGTAGGTACCAGCGTAAAATGTATATTTTATAATTTTTGAATATATATATATATATATATATATATATTTATAATATAATGTATATTAGTTCATGATATAGATTAAAATAAATTGGTTAGTGTTGATCGAGTAATGAGTGTATATATTGGTACACTCAAAAGTCAAAACTATGTATCGTTTTGGTGCGTAAAATTCATAGCCGCCCGACGATGCATTATTCGTTTTGGTGTTCGCATTGATTTTTCATCACCAATATTATACCGATCGTTTGTGCGTAGGCCGTGCTTTTCTATCGGTGACACATCAGTTCGTTGTCAATACGGCCATGTATATGCACTTTTTTCGGACGACGCCTCACGCCTAAATCACGCGTCATAACAGTGCAAATTCGTTAGCTGTTTAGTCCGTGACACGATGTCAGTGATGTAATTTTATGTCACTACAATATTTTGATATATTATAATAAATAAATATATATCGTCATCACCACCACAGTTAGGATATATATATAATATACATGGATCTCGTTCAGTACCGTCATGTCACCGGAACTAGACGTCGTCACTGCAACACTCAAAAACATGCTGACCATTGGTCGTGACTTTGTGAGTATCTGTAATCCCATATTACACGATATTTGATTTATTTTTATTTGTTTACTTAATACCATTTGCGATTTCGATCGGCTTCTTTGTCGGTCGCCGTATTATCTGCGTCCCCGATTGCATTCGGCCATTCGTCAGTGGTATACGTCGTGTACCGGCCCGATTATATATATTATTATGACGTGCATCCGAGTGTGTCACCACTTCATGAGCACCTATCCGGTGTTAAACGCTTCAGTAATTTTATCATTGTCGTCCGGCTTCTTCGCAGGTTGCTCCATCGCCGCACGCCAACTTCTCTACCGTTTTTCGTTACCTATGTACACGCAAAGCAGTCTCGCTCTTACTCTACCGTTGTTTATGACGTTTCGTGACCATCATAAGCAGTCGGTCGCGTTGTTTCGTAACGATTAATCGTCGAGCTCTCGCCGTAAATCAGTAACAATAGCCATAACTGCTATTAGTGTCGTCGCGGCAGCATCGTCGTCCACTTCGGTCCCGCTCGTCGCCGAGCCACGCGATTGTAAACGGCGGGTGTCGTTCGGCTGGCCGCCATACAGAGGGGATGTAATGCGTCCACAGTCGAGCGTACGGCTATCGTGAATTCGTCACACGACGGGGTGACGTGCGTTGGTGATTTATCGCCAAACTCCGTATAGTGCCTCCTCTTTTTCGTACCCTCGGGTCTCGATCCCGCATCGCTACAGTCGTCTTATGCGACGTCTTCTCCTGGGAACCACAATTTTACGTCCGTCGTCGGTTCGTCAACTACTTTATCGTCGACAACGACATATTGCGTCTTTGTATAATTCCACGCTGTTTATGCCGTTATCGAAAAATACCATAATTTACACTTCGGATGATGCCGGCCGGTGCTATATCTCAGTCACCACATACACTGATACTAACTGATTATACGTATATTGTGTGCGTACGTCTCCGATCGCTGGTGTAGCACAGGTTGTTGTTCGGTCGCCTCCCGCAAACGCAAATCGAATTTAAATATATGTATATATTATACTCGCGTCTATACCTTTGTATGCATGCAATGTTTCTACGATCTCGTATTCATATTTAATTAAACCAACGTCCAAAGTCGTTGTGATGTTTTTTGTGTTAGCGACTACCATTTGATTGATATGGCTGTTGGCCGCCGTCCCCGTTAGTACACGGACCATCACCAATAAACGTGCGGAAGTGACTTGTAATCATATTCCGTTCCTGCTGTTTCTGAGTTATTTCTCATACATAGTGTGGACAGTGTGGTGTCTCGTAAACTAATAATTTAAAGCTTATCATGCGACAAAGATCGCTGTAAATTCATCACGATGTCAACTATTTATCATGGATAATTTTAAAACCACCGACATTGTTCATATAGTCAATATATTAAATCAAGTTGATTTAACCCAATAACTATAGTATCAAAAGTGTAGCTACGAATTTTAGTATCTAGAGTATTTATTAGGCTTTAATTTTTCTTTAAATTTTTACACGAATCATGACGATTATGAAATTATGATATTTCACATGGACATGCAATTAGTATTCTACGTCTTATAGATACTAAATAGTACTAAGATTAGGGTTGTTCGTTATTTGATTGTCGTAATATGTAATTTATTGTAAAAATCCAGAAATAATTGAAAATTTCAATTAATCAAAAATTTTTATCAAGAGTACAGCATTCGGTTGATACAGTTTAATAAAACTAATCGATTAATTGAAATAATTGAACAGCCATGATACTACTCGTATATGGTATGTGTACAATGTATATTTAAGATACGCGTTTTAATCGAAAATTATTAAGTTAATAATTGAGATCTACATGGGTCATTTTTTTTTAGATAAACACATATTTTATCAACAATAATTGTGTTTTTATTATTATATTAACATCTTCTTATAATTTTTTTACTTTTTTGAATAAAAACATCATTTTTATTTCTTTCTCCAAACTTCTGGAGCAGAATATTTTCTAAAATAAAAATTGAAAAATAATAATGGTTTTATTCCTGTTCTTATACTCAATATTTTTTTGCCAAAATATATAATCACTTAAAATTATATTTATAAACACTGAAAAAAATTAAATTAAATGTACTAATATACGAACAACCTTGTATATATATACCTAAAAAATAGATAAATACGTAATTATATATTTAATAAATTAATTACTACTAATTAGCTTAGTATTGAGTTAATAAATTATACTTGCCATTATGACTAAAAGTTAAGCTTAAAGTTTATACGCGCTGCTATTCTTATTAAGTTATCTTATAATTAACCCGTTATAGAAATTGTTTAATAAACCGGACGTAGTCAAATTGGCTACAACGATTTTAGGACGTTACGGGTACGCTTCCATCTTCAATATCCGTTTATTTAGTTTTTTTGGTGAAAAACGGTGAAATGATAACAGGTGCCGTAGCCGGTCGTAATGTAAAATTAAAATTTTGATTATTCAGTGTTTTGTTGTGCGAAAACTATTTCAGACACCAGTCTTTTGCTATGTGTAATGTTTGAGTGTTATGGGCATGCTACCGTCTTAAATATCCGTTTAATTATTTTTTTTTGGTGAAAAACGGCGAAATGTTAACAGGTGTCGTGCCGGCCCTAATGTAAAATTAAAATTTTGATTATTCAGTGTTTTGTTGTGCGAAAACTGTTTCAGACTCCAGTCTTTTAATAGGTGTAATGTTTGAGTGTTAAAAAATAAATCTTTCACCATGAAAACTTGCAATCCAGTATTTTTCAAAAAAAAGGTTTTTACTGTAGTAAGATGCTTTATATTTGGATTTTCCAAATTTTTTTGATATAGAAAGAATGTCCGGCGGTGCTTCATTCTCGCTACAACGTTTTAAGGACCATTTGGGGTACGCTTCAATCTTAAATTTCCGTGTATTTAGTTTTTTTTGGTGAAAAACGACGAAATGTAAATGGGTGCCGTGGCCGGTCGTAATGTAATAATAAAATTTTGATTATTCAGTTGATTGTTGTGCGAAAACTGTTTCAGACACCCGTATATTGATACGTGTTATGTTTCAGAGTTGAAAAATAAATCCTTTATGCGAAAACTTGCATGCGAGTTTTTTTTCAAATAAGTGGTTTTTACTGTACTTAGATGCTTTATATTTGGATTTTCCACATTTTTTTGATATAGAAAGAATGTCCAGCGGTACTTCATTCATGCTACATCGTATTTAGGACCGTCACGGGCATGCTACCATCTTAAATATCCGTTTAATTATTTTTTTTTTGGTGAAAAACGGCGAAATGTTAACAGGTGTCGTGCCGGCCCTAATGTAAAATTAAAATCTTGATTATTCAGTGTTTTGTTGTGCGAAAATTGTTTCAGACTCTAGTCTTTTGCTAGGTGTAATGTTTGAGTGTTAAAAAATAAATCTTTCACCATGAAAACTTGCGATCCAGTATTTTTCAAAAAAGTGGTTTTTACTGTAGTTAGGTGCTTTGCATTTGGATTTTCCATATTTTATGATATAGAAAGAATGTCCGGCGGTGCTTCATACACGCTACAACGTTTTTAGGACCGTCACGGGTACGCTTCCATCTTCAATATCCGTTTATTTAGTTTTTTTGGTGAAAAACGGTGAAATGTTAACAGGTGCCGTAGCCGGTCGTAATGTAAAATTAAAAGTTTGATTATTCAGTGTTTTGTTGTGCGAAAACTGTTTCAGACACCAGTCTTTAGCTATGTGTAATGTTTGAGTGTTACGGGCATGCTACCATCTTAAATATCCGTTTAATTATTTGTTTTTGGTAAAAACTGCGAAATGTAAACAGGTTTCGTGCCGGCCCTAATGTAAAATTAAAATCTTGATTGATTCTTCAGTGTTTTGTTGTGCGAAAATTGTTTCAGACTCCAGTCTTTTGCTAGGTGTAATGTTTGGGTGTTAAAAAATAAATCTTTCACCATGAAAACTTGCAATCCAGTATTTTTCAAAAAAGTGGTTTTTACTGCAGTTAGGTGCTTTATATTTGGATTTTCCATATTTTATGATATAGAAAGAATGTCCGGCGGTGCTTCATTCACGCTACAACGTTTTTAGGACCGTCACGGGTACGCTTCCATCTTCAATATCCGTTTATTTAGTTTTTTTGGTGAAAAACGGTGAAATGTTAACAGGTGCCGTTGCCGGTCGTAATGTAAAATTAAAATTTTGATTATTCAGTGTTTTGTTGTGCGAAAACTGTTTCAGACACCAGTCTTTTACTATGTGTAATGTTTCAGAGTTGAATAATAAATCCTTCACTGCGAAAACTTGCAATCCAGTATTTTTCAAAAAAGTGGTTTTTACTGTAGTTAGATGCTTTATATTTGGATATTCCAAATTTTTTTGATATAGAAAGAATGTCCGGCGGTGCTTCATTCACGCTACAACGTTTTAAGGACCATTTGGGGTACGCTTCAATCTTAAATTTCCGTGTATTTAGTTTTTTTTGGTGAAAAACGACGAAATGTTAACGGGTGCCGTGGCCGGTCGTAATGTAATAATAAAATATTGATTATTCAGTTGATTGTTGTGCGAAAACTGTTTCAGACACCCGTATATTGATACGTGTTATGTTTCAGAGTTGAAAAATAAATCCTTTATGCGAAAACTTGCATGTGAGTTTTTTTTCAAATAAGTGGTTTTTACTGTACTTAGATGCTTTATATTTGGATTTTCCAAATTTTATTGATATAGAAAGAATGTCCAGCGGTGCTTCATTCACGCTACAACGTTTTTAGGACCGTCACGGGTACGCTTCCATCTTCAATATCCGATAATTTAGTTTTTTTGGTGAAAAACGGTGAAATGATAACAGGTGCCGTAGCCGGTCGTAATGTAAAATTAAAATTTTGATTATTCAGTGTTTTGTTGTGCGAAAACTGTTTCAGACTCCAGTCTTTTAATAGGTGTAATGTTTGAGTGTTAAAAAATAAATCTTTCACCATGAAAACTTGCAATCCAGTATTTTTCAAAAAAAAGGTTTTTACTGTAGTAAGATGCTTTATATTTGGATTTTCCAAATTTTTTTGATATAGAAAGAATGTCCGGCGGTGCTTCATTCTCGCTACAACGTTTTAAGGACCATTTGGGGTACGCTTCAATCTTAAATTTCCGTGTATTTAGTTTTTTTGGTGAAAAACGACGAAATGTAAACGGGTGCCGTGGCCGGTCGTAATGTAATAATAAAATTTTGATTATTCAGTTTATTGTTGTGCGAAAACTGTTTCAGACACCCGTATATTGATACGTGTTATGTTTCAGAGTTGAAAAATAAATCCTTTATGCGAAAACTTGCATGCGAGTTTTTTTTCAAATAAGTGGTTTTTACTGTACTTAGATGCTTTATATTTGGATTTTCCACATTTTTTTGATATAGAAAGAATGTCCAGCGGTACTTCATTCATGCTACATCGTATTTAGGACCGTCACGGGCATGCTACCATCTTAAATATCCGTTTAATTATTTTTTTTGGTGAAAAACGGTGAAATGATAACAGGTGCCGTAGCCGGTCGTAATGTAAAATTAAAAGTTTGATTATTCAGTGTTTTGTTGTGCGAAAACTGTTTCAGACACCAGTCTTTAGCTATGTGTAATGTTTGAGTGTTACGGGCATGCTACCATCTTAAATATCCGTTTAATTATTTGTTTTTGGTAAAAACTGCGAAATGTAAACAGGTGTCGTGCCGGCCCTAATGTAAAATTAAAATCTTGATTGATTCTTCAGTGTTTTGTTGTGCGAAAATTGTTTCAGACTCCAGTCTTTTGCTAGGTGTAATGTTTGGGTGTTAAAAAATAAATCTTTCACCATGAAAACTTGCAATCCAGTATTTTTCAAAAAAGTGGTTTTTACTGCAGTTAGGTGCTTTATATTTGGATTTTCCATATTTTATGATATAGAAAGAATGTCCGGCGGTGCTTCATTCACGCTACAACGTTTTTAGGACCGTCACGGGTACGCTTCCATCTTCAATATCCGTTTATTTAGTTTTTTTGGTGAAAAACGGTGAAATGTTAACAGGTGCCGTTGCCGGTCGTAATGTAAAATTAAAATTTTGATTATTCAGTGTTTTGTTGTGCGAAAACTGTTTCAGACACCAGTCTTTTACTATGTGTAATGTTTCAGAGTTGAATAATAAATCCTTCACTGCGAAAACTTGCAATCCAGTATTTTTCAAAAAAGTGGTTTTTACTGTAGTTAGATGCTTTATATTTGGATATTCCAAATTTTTTTGATATAGAAAGAATGTCCGGCGGTGCTTCATTCACGCTACAACGTTTTAAGGACCATTTGGGGTACGCTTCAATCTTAAATTTCCGTGTATTTAGTTTTTTTTGGTGAAAAACGACGAAATGTTAACGGGTGCCGTGGCCGGTCGTAATGTAATAATAAAATATTGATTATTCAGTTGATTGTTGTGCGAAAACTGTTTCAGGCACCAGTCCTTAGCTAAGTGTAAAGTTTCAGAGTTGAAAAATAAATCCTTCACCGCGAAAACTTGCAATCCAGTATTTTTAAAAAAAGTGGTTTTTACTGTAGTTAGGTGCTTTGTATTTGGATTTTCCAAATTTTTTTGATATAGAAAGAATGTCCGGGTGTGCTTCATTCACGCTACAATGTTTTTAGGACCGTCACGCGTACGCTTCCATCTTAAATATCCGATTATTTAGTTTTTTTGGTGAAAAACGGTGAAATGTTAACAGGTGCCGTGGCCGGTCGTAATGTAAAATTAAAATTTTGATTATTCAGTGTTTTGTTGTGCGAAAACTGTTTCAGACACCTGTCTTTTGCTATGTGTAATGTTTGAGTGTTAAAAAATAAATCTTTCACCATGAAAACTTGCAATCCAGTATTTTTCAAAAAAAAGGTTTTTACTGTAGTAAGATGCTTTATATTTGGATTTTCCAAATTTTTTTGATATAGAAAGAATGTCCGGCGGTGCTTCATTCTCGCTACAACGTTTTAAGGACCATTTGGGGTACGCTTCAATCTTAAATTTCCGTGTATTTAGTTTTTTTTGGTGAAAAACGACGAAATGTAAATGGGTGCCGTGGCCGGTCGTAATGTAATAATAAAATTTTGATTATTCAGTTGATTGTTGTGCGAAAACTGTTTCAGACACCCGTATATTGATACGTGTTATGTTTCAGAGTTGAAAAATAAATCCTTTATGCGAAAACTTGCATGCGAGTTTTTTTTCAAATAAGTGGTTTTTACTGTACTTAGATGCTTTATATTTGGATTTTCCACATTTTTTTGATATAGAAAGAATGTCCAGCGGTACTTCATTCATGCTACATCGTATTTAGGACCGTCACGGGCATGCTACCATCTTAAATATCCGTTTAATTATTTTTTTTTTGGTGAAAAACGGCGAAATGTTAACAGGTGTCGTGCCGGCCCTAATGTAAAATTAAAATCTTGATTATTCAGTGTTTTGTTGTGCGAAAATTGTTTCAGACTCTAGTCTTTTGCTAGGTGTAATGTTTGAGTGTTAAAAAATAAATCTTTCACCATGAAAACTTGCGATCCAGTATTTTTCAAAAAAGTGGTTTTTACTGTAGTTAGGTGCTTTGCATTTGGATTTTCCATATTTTATGATATAGAAAGAATGTCCGGCGGTGCTTCATACACGCTACAACGTTTTTAGGACCGTCACGGGTACGCTTCCATCTTCAATATCCGTTTATTTAGTTTTTTTGGTGAAAAACGGTGAAATGTTAACAGGTGCCGTAGCCGGTCGTAATGTAAAATTAAAAGTTTGATTATTCAGTGTTTTGTTGTGCGAAAACTGTTTCAGACACCAGTCTTTAGCTATGTGTAATGTTTGAGTGTTACGGGCATGCTACCATCTTAAATATCCGTTTAATTATTTGTTTTTGGTAAAAACTGCGAAATGTAAACAGGTTTCGTGCCGGCCCTAATGTAAAATTAAAATCTTGATTGATTCTTCAGTGTTTTGTTGTGCGAAAATTGTTTCAGACTCCAGTCTTTTGCTAGGTGTAATGTTTGGGTGTTAAAAAATAAATCTTTCACCATGAAAACTTGCAATCCAGTATTTTTCAAAAAAGTGGTTTTTACTGCAGTTAGGTGCTTTATATTTGGATTTTCCATATTTTATGATATAGAAAGAATGTCCGGCGGTGCTTCATTCACGCTACAACGTTTTTAGGACCGTCACGGGTACGCTTCCATCTTCAATATCCGTTTATTTAGTTTTTTTGGTGAAAAACGGTGAAATGTTAACAGGTGCCGTTGCCGGTCGTAATGTAAAATTAAAATTTTGATTATTCAGTGTTTTGTTGTGCGAAAACTGTTTCAGACACCAGTCTTTTACTATGTGTAATGTTTCAGAGTTGAATAATAAATCCTTCACTGCGAAAACTTGCAATCCAGTATTTTTCAAAAAAGTGGTTTTTACTGTAGTTAGATGCTTTATATTTGGATATTCCAAATTTTTTTGATATAGAAAGAATGTCCGGCGGTGCTTCATTCACGCTACAACGTTTTAAGGACCATTTGGGGTACGCTTCAATCTTAAATTTCCGTGTATTTAGTTTTTTTTGGTGAAAAACGACGAAATGTTAACGGGTGCCGTGGCCGGTCGTAATGTAATAATAAAATATTGATTATTCAGTTGATTGTTGTGCGAAAACTGTTTCAGACACCCGTATATTGATACGTGTTATGTTTCAGAGTTGAAAAATAAATCCTTTATGCGAAAACTTGCATGTGAGTTTTTTTTCAAATAAGTGGTTTTTACTGTACTTAGATGCTTTATATTTGGATTTTCCAAATTTTATTGATATAGAAAGAATGTCCAGCGGTGCTTCATTCACGCTACAACGTTTTTAGGACCGTCACGGGTACGCTTCCATCTTCAATATCCGATAATTTAGTTTTTTTGGTGAAAAACGGTGAAATGATAACAGGTGCCGTAGCCGGTCGTAATGTAAAATTAAAATTTTGATTATTCAGTGTTTTGTTGTGCGAAAACTGTTTCAGACTCCAGTCTTTTAATAGGTGTAATGTTTGAGTGTTAAAAAATAAATCTTTCACCATGAAAACTTGCAATCCAGTATTTTTCAAAAAAAAGGTTTTTACTGTAGTAAGATGCTTTATATTTGGATTTTCCAAATTTTTTTGATATAGAAAGAATGTCCGGCGGTGCTTCATTCTCGCTACAACGTTTTAAGGACCATTTGGGGTACGCTTCAATCTTAAATTTCCGTGTATTTAGTTTTTTTGGTGAAAAACGACGAAATGTAAACGGGTGCCGTGGCCGGTCGTAATGTAATAATAAAATTTTGATTATTCAGTTTATTGTTGTGCGAAAACTGTTTCAGACACCCGTATATTGATACGTGTTATGTTTCAGAGTTGAAAAATAAATCCTTTATGCGAAAACTTGCATGCGAGTTTTTTTTCAAATAAGTGGTTTTTACTGTACTTAGATGCTTTATATTTGGATTTTCCACATTTTTTTGATATAGAAAGAATGTCCAGCGGTACTTCATTCATGCTACATCGTATTTAGGACCGTCACGGGCATGCTACCATCTTAAATATCCGTTTAATTATTTTTTTTGGTGAAAAACGGTGAAATGATAACAGGTGCCGTAGCCGGTCGTAATGTAAAATTAAAAGTTTGATTATTCAGTGTTTTGTTGTGCGAAAACTGTTTCAGACACCAGTCTTTAGCTATGTGTAATGTTTGAGTGTTACGGGCATGCTACCATCTTAAATATCCGTTTAATTATTTGTTTTTGGTAAAAACTGCGAAATGTAAACAGGTGTCGTGCCGGCCCTAATGTAAAATTAAAATCTTGATTGATTCTTCAGTGTTTTGTTGTGCGAAAATTGTTTCAGACTCCAGTCTTTTGCTAGGTGTAATGTTTGGGTGTTAAAAAATAAATCTTTCACCATGAAAACTTGCAATCCAGTATTTTTCAAAAAAGTGGTTTTTACTGCAGTTAGGTGCTTTATATTTGGATTTTCCATATTTTATGATATAGAAAGAATGTCCGGCGGTGCTTCATTCACGCTACAACGTTTTTAGGACCGTCACGGGTACGCTTCCATCTTCAATATCCGTTTATTTAGTTTTTTTGGTGAAAAACGGTGAAATGTTAACAGGTGCCGTTGCCGGTCGTAATGTAAAATTAAAATTTTGATTATTCAGTGTTTTGTTGTGCGAAAACTGTTTCAGACACCAGTCTTTTACTATGTGTAATGTTTCAGAGTTGAATAATAAATCCTTCACTGCGAAAACTTGCAATCCAGTATTTTTCAAAAAAGTGGTTTTTACTGTAGTTAGATGCTTTATATTTGGATATTCCAAATTTTTTTGATATAGAAAGAATGTCCGGCGGTGCTTCATTCACGCTACAACGTTTTAAGGACCATTTGGGGTACGCTTCAATCTTAAATTTCCGTGTATTTAGTTTTTTTTGGTGAAAAACGACGAAATGTTAACGGGTGCCGTGGCCGGTCGTAATGTAATAATAAAATATTGATTATTCAGTTGATTGTTGTGCGAAAACTGTTTCAGGCACCAGTCCTTAGCTAAGTGTAAAGTTTCAGAGTTGAAAAATAAATCCTTCACCGCGAAAACTTGCAATCCAGTATTTTTAAAAAAAGTGGTTTTTACTGTAGTTAGGTGCTTTGTATTTGGATTTTCCAAATTTTTTTGATATAGAAAGAATGTCCGGGTGTGCTTCATTCACGCTACAATGTTTTTAGGACCGTCACGCGTACGCTTCCATCTTAAATATCCGATTATTTAGTTTTTTTGGTGAAAAACGGTGAAATGTTAACAGGTGCCGTGGCCGGTCGTAATGTAAAATTAAAATTTTGATTATTCAGTGTTTTGTTGTGCGAAAACTGTTTCAGACACCTGTCTTTTGCTATGTGTAATGTTTGAGTGTTAAAAAATAAATCCTTCACTGCGAAAACTTGCATGCGAGTTTTTTTCAAAAAAGTTGTTTTTACTGTACATAGATGCTTTGTATTTGGATTTTCCAAATTTTTTTGATATGGAAAGAATGTCCGGCGGTGCTTCATTTACGCTACAACGTTTTTAGGACCGTCACGGGTACGCTTCCATCTTAAATATCCGTTTATTTAGTTTTTTTGGTGAAAAACGGTGAAATATTAACAGGTGACGTGGCGGGTCGTAATGTAAAATTAAAATTTTGATTATTCAGTGTTTTGTTGTCCGAAAACTGTTTCAGACACCAGTCTTTTGCTATGTGTAATGTTTAAGTGTTGAAAAATAAATCCTTCACCGCGAAAACTTGCAATCGAGTTTTTTTCAAAAAAGTGGTTTTGAGTGTACTTAGATGCTTTATATTTGGATTTTCCAAATTTTTTTGATATAGAAAGAATGTCCGGCGGTGCTTCATTCTCGCTACAACGTTTTAAGGACCATTTGGGGTACGCTTCAATCTTAAATTTCCGTGTATTTAGTTTTTTTTGGTGAAAAACGACGAAATGTAAATGGGTGCCGTGGCCGGTCGTAATGTAATAATAAAATTTTGATTATTCAGTTGATTGTTGTGCGAAAACTGTTTCAGACACCCGTATATTGATACGTGTTATGTTTCAGAGTTGAAAAATAAATCCTTTATGCGAAAACTTGCATGCGAGTTTTTTTTCAAATAAGTGGTTTTTACTGTACTTAGATGCTTTATATTTGGATTTTCCACATTTTTTTGATATAGAAAGAATGTCCAGCGGTACTTCATTCATGCTACATCGTATTTAGGACCGTCACGGGCATGCTACCATCTTAAATATCCGTTTAATTATTTTTTTTTTGGTGAAAAACGGCGAAATGTTAACAGGTGTCGTGCCGGCCCTAATGTAAAATTAAAATCTTGATTATTCAGTGTTTTGTTGTGCGAAAATTGTTTCAGACTCTAGTCTTTTGCTAGGTGTAATGTTTGAGTGTTAAAAAATAAATCTTTCACCATGAAAACTTGCGATCCAGTATTTTTCAAAAAAGTGGTTTTTACTGTAGTTAGGTGCTTTGCATTTGGATTTTCCATATTTTATGATATAGAAAGAATGTCCGGCGGTGCTTCATTCACGCTACAACGTTTTTAGGACCGTCACGGGTACGCTTCCATCTTCAATATCCGTTTATTTAGTTTTTTTGGTGAAAAACGGTGAAATGTTAACAGGTGCCGTAGCCGGTCGTAATGTAAAATTAAAAGTTTGATTATTCAGTGTTTTGTTGTGCGAAAACTGTTTCAGACACCAGTCTTTAGCTATGTGTAATGTTTGAGTGTTACGGGCATGCTACCATCTTAAATATCCGTTTAATTATTTGTTTTTGGTAAAAACTGCGAAATGTAAACAGGTGTCGTGCCGGCCCTAATGTAAAATTAAAATCTTGATTGATTCTTCAGTGTTTTGTTGTGCGAAAATTGTTTCAGACTCCAGTCTTTTGCTAGGTGTAATGTTTGGGTGTTAAAAAATAAATCTTTCACCATGAAAACTTGCAATCCAGTATTTTTCAAAAAAGTGGTTTTTACTGCAGTTAGGTGCTTTATATTTGGATTTTCCATATTTTATGATATAGAAAGAATGTCCGGCGGTGCTTCATTCACGCTACAACGTTTTTAGGACCGTCACGGGTACGCTTCCATCTTCAATATCCGTTTATTTAGTTTTTTTGGTGAAAAACGGTGAAATGTTAACAGGTGCCGTTGCCGGTCGTAATGTAAAATTAAAATTTTGATTATTCAGTGTTTTGTTGTGCGAAAACTGTTTCAGACACCAGTCTTTTACTATGTGTAATGTTTCAGAGTTGAATAATAAATCCTTCACTGCGAAAACTTGCAATCCAGTATTTTTCAAAAAAGTGGTTTTTACTGTAGTTAGATGCTTTATATTTGGATATTCCAAATTTTTTTGATATAGAAAGAATGTCCGGCGGTGCTTCATTCACGCTACAACGTTTTAAGGACCATTTGGGGTACGCTTCAATCTTAAATTTCCGTGTATTTAGTTTTTTTTGGTGAAAAACGACGAAATGTTAACGGGTGCCGTGGCCGGTCGTAATGTAATAATAAAATATTGATTATTCAGTTGATTGTTGTGCGAAAACTGTTTCAGACACCCGTATATTGATACGTGTTATGTTTCAGAGTTGAAAAATAAATCCTTTATGCGAAAACTTGCATGTGAGTTTTTTTTCAAATAAGTGGTTTTTACTGTACTTAGATGCTTTATATTTGGATTTTCCACATTTTTTTGATATAGAAAGAATGTCCAGCGGTACTTCATTCATGCTACATCGTATTTAGGACCGTCACGGGCATGCTACCATCTTAAATATCCGTTTAATTATTTTTTTTTTGGTGAAAAACGGCGAAATGTTAACCGGTGTCGTGCCGGCCCTAATGTAAAATTAAAATCTTGATTATTCAGTGTTTTGTTGTGCGAAAATTGTTTCAGACTCTAGTCTTTTGCTAGGTGTAATGTTTGAGTGTTAAAAAATAAATCTTTCACCATGAAAACTTGCGATCCAGTATTTTTCAAAAAAAAGGTTTTTACTGTAGTAAGATGCTTTATATTTGGATTTTCCAAATTTTTTTGATATAGAAAGAATGTCCGGGTGTGCTTCATTCACGCTACAATGTTTTTAGGACCGTCACGCGTACGCTTCCATCTTAAATATCCGATTATTTAGTTTTTTTGGTGAAAAACGGTGAAATGTTAACAGGTGCCGTGGCCGGTCGTAATGTAAAATTAAAATTTTGATTATTCAGTGTTTTGTTGTGCGAAAACTGTTTCAGACACCTGTCTTTTGCTATGTGTAATGTTTGAGTGTTAAAAAATAAATCCTTCACTGCGAAAACTTGCATGCGAGTTTTTTTCAAAAAAGTTGTTTTTACTGTACATAGATGCTTTGTATTTGGATTTTCCAAATTTTTTTGATATGGAAAGAATGTCCGGCGGTGCTTCATTTACGCTACAACGTTTTTAGGACCGTCACGGGTACGCTTCCATCTTAAATATCCGTTTATTTAGTTTTTTTGGTGAAAAACGGTGAAATATTAACAGGTGACGTGGCGGGTCGTAATGTAAAATTAAAATTTTGATTATTCAGTGTTTTGTTGTCCGAAAACTGTTTCAGACACCAGTCTTTTGCTATGTGTAATGTTTAAGTGTTGAAAAATAAATCCTTCACCGCGAAAACTTGCAATCGAGTTTTTTTCAAAAAAGTGGTTTTGACTGTACTTAGATGCTTTATATTTGGATTTTCCAAATTTTATTGATATAGAAAGAATGTCTGGCGGTGCTTCATTCACGCTACAACGTTTTTAGGACCGTCACGGGTACGCTTCCATCTTAAATATCCGTTTATTTAGTTTTTTTGGTGAAAAACTGTGAAATGATAACAGGTGCCGTAGCCGGTCGTAATGTAAAATTAAAATTTTGATTATTCAGTGTTTTGTTGTGCGAAAACTGTTTCAGACACCAGTCTTTTGCTATGTGTAATGTTTGAGTGTTACGGGCATGCTACCATCTTAAATATCCGTTTAATTATTTTTTTTTTGTGAAAAACGGCGAAATGTTAACAGGTGCCGTGGCCGGTCGTAATGTAAAATTAAAATTTTGATTATTCAGTGTTTTGTTGTGCGAAAACTGTTTCAGACACCAGTCTTTTGCTATGTGTAATGTTTGAGTGTTTAAAAATAAATCCTTCACTGAAAAAACTTGCATGCGAGTTTTTTTCAAAAAAGTTGTTTTTTCTGTACTTAGATGCTTTATAATTGGAATTTCCAAATTTTTTTGATATAGAAAGAATGTCCGGCGGTGCTTCATTCACGCTACAACGTTTTTAGGACCTTCACGGGTACGCTTCCATCTTAAATATCCGTTTAATTATTTGTTTTTGGTAAAAACTGCGAAATGTAAACAGGTGTCGTGCCGGCCCTAATGTAAAATTAAAATCTTGATTATTCAGTGTTTTGTTGTGCGAAAATTGTTTCAGACTCCAGTCTTTTGCTAGGTGTAATGTTTGGGTGTTAAAAAATAAATCTTTCACCATGAAAACTTGCAATCCAGTATTTTTCAAAAAAGTGGTTTTTACTGCAGTTAGGTGCTTTGTATTTGGATTTTCCAAATTTTTTTGATATGGAAAGAATGTCCGGCGGTGCTTCATTTACGCTACAACGTTTTTAGGACCGTCACGGGTACGCTTCCATCTTAAATATCCGTTTATTTAGTTTTTTTGGTGAAAAACGGTGAAATATTAACAGGTGACGTGGCGGGTCGTAATGTAAAATTAAAATTTTGATTATTCAGTGTTTTGTTGTGCGAAAACTGTTTCAGACACCAGTCTTTTGCTATGTGTAATGTTTGAGTGTTGAAAAATAAATCCTTCACCGCGAAAACTTGCAATCGAGTTTTTTTCAAAAAAGTGGTTTTGACTGTACTTAGATGCTTTATATTTGGATTTTCCAAATTTTTTTGTTATAGAAAGAATGTCCGGCCATGCTTCATTCACGCTACAACGTTTTTAGGACCTTCACGGGTACGCTTCCATCTTAAATATCCGTTTATTTAGTTTTTTTGGTGAAAAACGGTGAAATGTTAACAGGTGCCGTGGTCTGGCGTAATGTAAAATTAAAATTTTGATTATTCAGTGTTTTGTTGTGCTAAAACTGTTTCAGGCACCAGTCCTTAGCTAAGTGTAAAGTTTCAGAGTTGAAAAATAAATCCTTCACCGCGAAAACTTGCAATCCAGTATTTTTAAAAAAAGTGGTTTTTACTGTAGTTAGGTGCTTTTTATTTGGATTTTCCAAATTTTTTTGATATAGAAAGAATGTCCGGGTGTGCTTCATTCACGCTACAATGTTTTTAGGACCGTCACGCGTACGCTTCCATCTTAAATATCCGATTATTTAGTTTTTTTGGTGAAAAACGGTGAAATGTTAACAGGTGCCGTGGCCGGTCGTAATGTAAAATTAAAATTTTGATTATTCAGTGTTTTGTTGTGCGAAAACTGTTTCAGACACCAGTCTTTTAATATGTGTAATGTTTGAGTGTTGAAAAATAAATCCTTCACCGCGAAAACTTGCAATCGAGTTTTTTTTCAAAAAAGTGGTTTTTACTGTAGTTAGGTGCTTTGTATTTGGATTTTCCAAATTTTTTTGATATAGAAAGAATGTCCGGGTGTGCTTCATTCACGCTACAATGTTTTTAGGACCGTCACGCGTACGATTCAATCTTAAATATCCGTTTATTTAGTTTTTTTGGTGAAAAACGGTGAAATGATAACAGGTTCCGTAGCCGGTCGTAATGTAAAATTAAAATTTTGATTATTCAGTGTTTTGTTGTGCGAAAACTGTTTTAGGCACCAGTCCTTAGCTAAGTGTAAAGTTTCAGAGTTGAAAAATAAATCCTTCACCGCGAAAACTTGCAATCCAGTATTTTTAAAAAAAGTGGTTTTGACTGTACTTAGATGCTTTATATTTGGATATTCCAAATTTTTTTGATATAGAAAGAATGTCCGGCCGTGCTTCATTCACGCTACAATGTTTTTAGGAATGCACGCGTACGCTTCCATCTTAAATATCCGTTTATTTAGTTTTTTTGGTGAAAAACGGTGAAATGATAACAGGTGCCGTAGCCGGTCGTAATGTAAAATTAAAATTTTGATTATTCAGTGTTTTGTTGTGCGAAAACTGTTTCAGACACCAGTCTTTTGCTAAGTGTAAAGTTTCAGAGTTGAAAAATAAATCCTTCACCGCGAAAACTTGCAATCCAGTATTTTTCAAAAAAGTGGTTTTTACTGCAGTTAGGTGCTTTGTATTTGGATTTTCCAAATTTTTTTGATATAGAATGAATGTCCGGCGGTGCTTCATTCACTCTACAACGTTTTTAGGACCGTCACGGGTACGCTTCAATCTTAAATATCCGTTTATTTAGTTTTTTTTGGTGAAAAACGGTGAAATGTTAACAGGTGCCGTGGCGGGTCGTAATGTAAAATTAAAATTTTGATTATTCAGTGTTTTGTTGTGCGAAAAATGTTTCAGACACCAGTCTTTTACTATGTGTAATGTTTGAGTGTTGAAAAATAAATCCTTCACCGCGAAAACTTGCAATCGAGTTTTTTTCAAAAAAGTGGTTTTGACTGTACTTAAATGCTTTATATTTGGATTTTCCAAATTTTTTTGATATAGAAAGAATGTCCGGGTGTGCTTCATTCACGCTACAATGTTTTTAGGACCGTCACGCCTACGCTTCCATCTTAATTATCCGATTATTTAGTTTTTTTGGTGCAAAACGGTGAAATGTTAACAGGTGCCGTGGCCAGTCGTAATGTAAAATTATAATTTTGATTATTCAGTGTTTTGTCGTGCGAAAACTGTTTCAGGCACCAGTCCTTAGCTAAGTGTAAAGTTTCAGAGTTGAAAAATAAATCCTTCACCGCGAAAACTTGCAATCCAGTATTTTTAAAAAAAGTGGTTTTTACTGTACATACATAGATGCTTTATATTTGGATTTTCCAAATTTTTTTGATATAGAAAGAATGTCCGGGTGTGCTTCATTCACGCTACAATGTTTTTAGGACCGTCACGCGTACGCTTCCATCTTAAATATCCGATTATTTAGTTTTTTTGGTGAAAAACGGTGAAATGTTAACAGGTGCCGTGGCCGGTCGTAATGTAAAATTAAAATTTTGATTATTCAGTGTTTTGTTGTGCGAAAACTGTTTCAGACACCACTCTTTTAATATGTGTAATGTTTGAGTGTTGAAAAATAAATCCTTCACCGCGAAAACTTGCAATCGAGTTTTTTGTTCAAAAAAGTGGTTTTGACTGTACTTAAATGCTTTATATTTGGATTTTCCAAATTTTTTTGATATAGAAAGAATGTCCGGGTGTGCTTCATTCACGCTACAATGTTTTTAGGACCGTCACGCCTACGCTTCCATCTTAATTATCCGATTATTTAGTTTTTTTGGTGCAAAACGGTGAAATGTTAACAGGTGCCGTGGCCGGTCGTAATGTAAAATTATAATTTTGATTATTCAGTGTTTTGTCGTGCGAAAACTGTTTCAGGCACAAGTCCTTAGCTAAGTGTAAAGTTTCAGGGTTGAAAAATAAATCCTTCACCGCGAAAACTTGCAATCCAGTATTTTTCAAAAAAGTGGTTTTTACTGCAGTTAGGTGCTTTGTATTTGGATTTTCCAAATTTTTTTGATATAGAAAGAATGTCCGGCGGTGCTTCATTCACTCTACAACGTTTTTAGGACCGTCACGGGTACGCTTCCATCTTAAATATCCGTTTATTTAGTTTTTTTGGTGAAAAACGGTGAAATGTTAACAGGTGCCGTGGCGGGTCGTAATGTAAAATTAAAATTTTGATTATTCAGTGTTTTGTTGTGCGAAAACTTTTTCAGACACCAGTCTTTTGCTATGTGTAATGTTTGAGTGTTGAAAAATAAATCCTTCACTGCGAAAACTTGCAATCGAGTTTTTTTCAAAAAAGTGGTTTTGACTGTACTTAGATGCTTTATATTTGGATTTTCCAAATTTTTTTGATATAGAAAGAATGTCCGGCCGTGCTTCATTCACGCTACAACGTTTTTAGGACCTTCACGGGTACGCTTCCATCTTAAATATCCGTTTATTTAGTTTTTTTGGTGAAAAACGGTGAAATGTTAACAGGTTTCGTGGCCGGTCGTAATGTAAAATTAAAATTTTGATTATTCAGTGTTTTGTTGTGCGAAAACTGTTTCAGACACCAGTCTGTTATTATGTGTAATGTTTCAGAGTTGAATAATAAATCCTTCACTGCGAAAACTTGCAATCCAGTATTTTTCAAAAAAGTGGTTTTTACTGTACATACATAGATGCTTTATATTTGGATTTTCCAAATTTTTTTGATATAGAAAGAATGTCCTGCGGTGCTTCATTCACGCTACAACGTTTTTATGACCTTCACGGGTACGCTTCCATCTTAAATATCCGTTTATTTAGTTTTTTTGCTGAAAAACGGTGAAATGTTAACAGGTGCCGTGGCCTGTCGTAATGTAAAATTAAAATTTTGATTATTCAGTGTTTTGTTGTGCGAAAACTGTTTCAGGCACCAGTCCTTAGCTAAGTGTAAAGTTTCAGAGTTGAAAAATAAATCCTTCACCGCGAAAACTTGCAATCCAGTATTTTTAAAAAAAGTGGTTTTTACTGTAGTTAGGTGCTTTGTATTTGGATTTTCCAAATTTTTTTGATATAGAAAGAATGTCCGGGTGTGCTTCATTCACGCTACAATGTTTTTAGGACCGTCACGCGTACGCTTCCATCTTAAATATCCGATTATTTAGTTTTTTTGGTGAAAAACGGTGAAAATGTTAACAGGTGCCGTGGCCGGTCGTAATGTAAAATTAAAATTTTGATTATTCAGTGTTTTGTTGTGCGAAAACTGTTTCAGACACCAGTCTTTTAATATGTGTAATGTTTGAGTGTTGAAAAATAAATCCTTCACCGCGAAAACTTGCAATCGAGTTTTTTTTCAAAAAAGTGGTTTTTACTGTAGTTAGGTGCTTTGTATTTGGATTTTCCAAATTTTTTTGATATAGAAAGAATGTCCGGGTGTGCTTCATTCACGCTACAACGTTTTTAGGACCTTCACGGGTACGCTTCCATCTTAAATATCCGTTTATTTAGTTTTTTTGGTGAAAAACGGTGAAATGTTAACAGGTGCCGTGTCCTATCGTAATGTAAAATTAAAATTTTGATTATTCAGTGTTTTGTTGTGCGAAAACTGTTTTAGGCACCAGTCCTTAGCTAAGTCTAAAGTTTCAGAGTTGAAAAATAAATCCTTCACCGCGAAAACTTGCAATCGAGTTTTTTTCAAAAAAGTGGTTTTGACTGTACTTAGATGCTTTATATTTGGATTTTCCAAATTTTTTTGATATAGAAAGAATGTCCGGCGGTGCTTCATTCACTCTACAACGTTTTTAGGACCGTCACGGGTACGCTTCAATCTTAAATATCCGTTTATTTAGTTTTTTTTGGTGAAAAACGGTGAAATGTTAACAGGTGCCGTGGCCGGTCGTAATGTAAAATTAAAATTTTGATTATTCAGTGTTTTGTTGTGCGAAAACTGTTTCAGACACCAGTCTTTTAATATGTGTAATGTTTGAGTGTTGAAAAATAAATCCTTCACCGCGAAAACTTGCAATCGAGTTTTTTTTCAAAAAAGTGGTTTTTACTGTAGTTAGGTGCTTTGTATTTGGATTTTCCAAATTTTTTTGATATAGAAAGAATGTCCGGGTGTGCTTCATTCACGCTACAATGTTTTTAGGACTGTCACGCGTACGCTTCCATCTTAAATATCCGTTTATTTAGTTTTTTTGGTGAAAAACGGTGAAATGATAACAGGTGCCGTAGCCGGTCGTAATGTAAAATTAAAATTTTGATTATTCAGTGTTTTGTTGTGCGAAAACTGTTTTAGGCACCAGTCCTTAGCTAAGTGTAAAGTTTCAGAGTTGAAAAATAAATCCTTCACCGCGAAAACTTGCAATCCAGTATTTTTCAAAAAAGTGGTTTTTACTGCAGTTAGGTGCTTTGTATTTGGATTTTCCAAATTTTTTTGATATAGAAAGAATGTCCGGCGGTGCTTCATTCACTCTACAACGTTTTTAGGACCGTCACGGGTACGCTTCAATCTTAAATATCCGTTTATTTAGTTTTTTTTGGTGAAAAACGGTGAAATGTTAACAGGTGCCGTGGCCGGTCGTAATGTAAAATTAAAATTTTGATTATTCAGTGTTTTGTTGTGCGAAAACTGTTTCAGACACCAGTCTTTTAATATGTGTAATGTTTGAGTGTTGAAAAATAAATCCTTCACCGCGAAAACTTGCAATCGAGTTTTTTTTCAAAAAAGTGGTTTTTACTGTAGTTAGGTGCTTTGTATTTGGATTTTCCAAATTTTTTTGATATAGAAAGAATGTCCGGGTGTGCTTCATTCACGCTACAATGTTTTTAGGACTGTCACGCGTACGCTTCCATCTTAAATATCCGTTTATTTAGTTTTTTTGGTGAAAAACGGTGAAATGATAACAGGTGCCGTAGCCGGTCGTAATGTAAAATTAAAATTTTGATTATTCAGTGTTTTGTTGTGCGAAAACTGTTTTAGGCACCAGTCCTTAGCTAAGTGTAAAGTTTCAGAGTTGAAAAATAAATACTTCACTGCGAAAACTTGCAATCGAGTTTTTTTCAAAAAAGTGGTTTTGACTGTACTTAGATGCTTTATATTTGGATTTTCCAAATTTTTTTGATATAGAAAGAATGTCCGGCCGTGCTTCATTCACGCTACAACGTTTTTAGGACCTTCACGGGTACGCTTCCATCTTAAATATCCGTTTATTTAGTTTTTTTGGTGAAAAACGGTGAAATGTTAACTGGTTCCGTGGCCGGTCGTAATGTAAAATTAAAATTTTGATTATTCAGTGTTTTGTTGTGCGAAAACTGTTTCAGACACCAGTCCTTAGCTAAGTGTAAAGTTTCAGAGTTGAAAAATAAATCCTTCACCGCGAAAACTTGCAATCGAGTTTTTTTCAAAAAAGTGGTTTTGACTGTACTTAGATGCTTTATATTTGGATTTTCCAAATTTTTTTGATATAGAAAGAATGTCCGGCGGTGCTTCATTCACTCTACAACGTTTTTAGGACCGTCACGGGTACGCTTCAATCTTAAATATCCGTTTATTTAGTTTTTTTTGGTGAAAAACGGTGAAATGTTAACAGGTGCCGTAGCCGGTCGTAATGTAAAATTAAAATTTTGATTATTCAGTGTTTTGTTGTGCGAAAACTGTTTTAGGCACCAGTCCTTAGCTAAGTGTAAAGCTTCAGAGTTGAAAAATAAATCCTTCACCGCGAAAACTTGCAATCCAGTATTTTTCAAAAAAGTGGTTTTTACTGCAGTTAGGTGCTTTGTATTTGGATTTTCCAAATTTTTTTGATATAGAAAGAATGTCCGGGTGTGCTTCATTCACGCTACAATGTTTTTAGGACTGTCACGCGTACGCTTCCATCTTAAATATCCGTTTATTTAGTTTTTTTGGTGAAAAACGGTGAAATGTTAACTGGTTCCGTGGCCGGTCGTAATGTAAAATTAAAATTTTGATTATTCAGTGTTTTGTTGTGCGAAAACTGTTTCAGACACCAGTCTGTTATTATGTGTAATGTTTCAGAGTTGAATAATAAATCCTTCACTGCGAAAACTTGCAATACAGTATTTTTCAAAAAAGTAGTTTTTACTGTACATACATAGATGATTTATATTTGGATTTTCCAAATTTTTTTGATATAGAAAGAATGTCCTGCGGTGCTTCATTCACGCTACAACGTTTTTATGACCTTCACGGGTACGCTTCCATCTTAAATATCCGTTTATTTAGTTTTTTTGGTGAAAAACGGTGAAATGTTAACAGGTGCCGTGGCCGGTCGTAATGTAAAATTAAAATTTTGATTATTCAGTGTTTTGTTGTGCGAAAAATGTTTCAGACACCAGTCTTTTACTATGTGTAATGTTTGAGTGTTGAAAAATAAATCCTTCACCGCGAAAACTTGCAATCGAGTTTTTTTCAAAAAAGTGGTTTTGACTGTACTTAAATGCTTTGTATTTGGATTTTCCAAATTTTTTTGATATAGAAAGAATGTCCGGCGGTGCTTCATTCACTCTACAACGTTTTTAGGACCGTCACGGGTACGCTTCCATCTTAAATATCCGTTTATTTAGTTTTTTTGGTGAAAAACGGTGAAATGTATCAGGTGCCGTGGCCGGTCGTAATGTAAAATTAAAATTTTGATTATTCAGTGTTTTGTTGTGCGAAAACTGTTTCAGACACCACTCTTTTAATATGTGTAATGTTTGAGTGTTGAAAAATAAATCCTTCACCGCGAAAACTTGCAATCGAGTTTTTTGTTCAAAAAAGTGGTTTTGACTGTACTTAAATGCTTTATATTTGGATTTTCCAAATTTTTTTGATATAGAAAGAATGTCCGGGTGTGCTTCATTCACGCTACAATGTTTTTAGGACCGTCACGCCTACGCTTCCATCTTAATTATCCGATTATTTAGTTTTTTTGGTGCAAAACGGTGAAATGTTAACAGGTGCCGTGGCCGGTCGTAATGTAAAATTATAATTTTGATTATTCAGTGTTTTGTCGTGCGAAAACTGTTTCAGGCACAAGTCCTTAGCTAAGTGTAAAGTTTCAGGGTTGAAAAATAAATCCTTCACCGCGAAAACTTGCAATCCAGTATTTTTCAAAAAAGTGGTTTTTACTGCAGTTAGGTGCTTTGTATTTGGATTTTCCAAATTTTTTTGATATAGAAAGAATGTCCGGCGGTGCTTCATTCACTCTACAACGTTTTTAGGACCGTCACGGGTACGCTTCCATCTTAAATATCCGTTTATTTAGTTTTTTTGGTGAAAAACGGTGAAATGTTAACAGGTGCCGTGGCGGGTCGTAATGTAAAATTAAAATTTTGATTATTCAGTGTTTTGTTGTGCGAAAACTTTTTCAGACACCAGTCTTTTGCTATGTGTAATGTTTGAGTGTTGAAAAATAAATCCTTCACTGCGAAAACTTGCAATCGAGTTTTTTTCAAAAAAGTGGTTTTGACTGTACTTAGATGCTTTATATTTGGATTTTCCAAATTTTTTTGATATAGAAAGAATGTCCGGCCGTGCTTCATTCACGCTACAACGTTTTTAGGACCTTCACGGGTACGCTTCCATCTTAAATATCCGTTTATTTAGTTTTTTTGGTGAAAAACGGTGAAATGTTAACAGGTTTCGTGGCCGGTCGTAATGTAAAATTAAAATTTTGATTATTCAGTGTTTTGTTGTGCGAAAACTGTTTCAGACACCAGTCTGTTATTATGTGTAATGTTTCAGAGTTGAATAATAAATCCTTCACTGCGAAAACTTGCAATCCAGTATTTTTCAAAAAAGTGGTTTTTACTGTACATACATAGATGCTTTATATTTGGATTTTCCAAATTTTTTTGATATAGAAAGAATGTCCTGCGGTGCTTCATTCACGCTACAACGTTTTTATGACCTTCACGGGTACGCTTCCATCTTAAATATCCGTTTATTTAGTTTTTTTGCTGAAAAACGGTGAAATGTTAACAGGTGCCGTGGCCTGTCGTAATGTAAAATTAAAATTTTGATTATTCAGTGTTTTGTTGTGCGAAAACTGTTTCAGGCACCAGTCCTTAGCTAAGTGTAAAGTTTCAGAGTTGAAAAATAAATCCTTCACCGCGAAAACTTGCAATCCAGTATTTTTAAAAAAAGTGGTTTTTACTGTAGTTAGGTGCTTTGTATTTGGATTTTCCAAATTTTTTTGATATAGAAAGAATGTCCGGGTGTGCTTCATTCACGCTACAATGTTTTTAGGACCGTCACGCGTACGCTTCCATCTTAAATATCCGATTATTTAGTTTTTTTGGTGAAAAACGGTGAAAATGTTAACAGGTGCCGTGGCCGGTCGTAATGTAAAATTAAAATTTTGATTATTCAGTGTTTTGTTGTGCGAAAACTGTTTCAGACACCAGTCTTTTAATATGTGTAATGTTTGAGTGTTGAAAAATAAATCCTTCACCGCGAAAACTTGCAATCGAGTTTTTTTTCAAAAAAGTGGTTTTTACTGTAGTTAGGTGCTTTGTATTTGGATTTTCCAAATTTTTTTGATATAGAAAGAATGTCCGGGTGTGCTTCATTCACGCTACAACGTTTTTAGGACCTTCACGGGTACGCTTCCATCTTAAATATCCGTTTATTTAGTTTTTTTGGTGAAAAACGGTGAAATGTTAACAGGTGCCGTGTCCTATCGTAATGTAAAATTAAAATTTTGATTATTCAGTGTTTTGTTGTGCGAAAACTGTTTTAGGCACCAGTCCTTAGCTAAGTCTAAAGTTTCAGAGTTGAAAAATAAATCCTTCACTGCGAAAACTTGCAATCGAGTTTTTTTCAAAAAAGTGGTTTTGACTGTACTTAGATGCTTTATATTTGGATTTTCCAAATTTTTTTGATATAGAAAGAATGTCCGGCCGTGCTTCATTCACGCTACAACGTTTTTAGGACCTTCACGGGTACGCTTCCATCTTAAATATCCGTTTATTTAGTTTTTTTGGTGAAAAACGGTGAAATGTTAACAGGTTTCGTGGCCGGTCGTAATGTAAAATTAAAATTTTGATTATTCAGTGTTTTGTTGTGCGAAAACTGTTTCAGACACCAGTCTGTTATTATGTGTAATGTTTCAGAGTTGAATAATAAATCCTTCACTGCGAAAACTTGCAATCCAGTATTTTTCAAAAAAGTGGTTTTTACTGTACATACATAGATGCTTTATATTTGGATTTTCCAAATTTTTTTGATATAGAAAGAATGTCCTGCGGTGCTTCATTCACGCTACAACGTTTTTATGACCTTCACGGGTACGCTTCCATCTTAAATATCCGTTTATTTAGTTTTTTTGCTGAAAAACGGTGAAATGTTAACAGGTGCCGTGGCCTGTCGTAATGTAAAATTAAAATTTTGATTATTCAGTGTTTTGTTGTGCGAAAACTGTTTCAGGCACCAGTCCTTAGCTAAGTGTAAAGTTTCAGAGTTGAAAAATAAATCCTTCACCGCGAAAACTTGCAATCCAGTATTTTTAAAAAAAGTGGTTTTTACTGTAGTTAGGTGCTTTGTATTTGGATTTTCCAAATTTTTTTGATATAGAAAGAATGTCCGGGTGTGCTTCATTCACGCTACAATGTTTTTAGGACCGTCACGCGTACGCTTCCATCTTAAATATCCGATTATTTAGTTTTTTTGGTGAAAAACGGTGAAAATGTTAACAGGTGCCGTGGCCGGTCGTAATGTAAAATTAAAATTTTGATTATTCAGTGTTTTGTTGTGCGAAAACTGTTTCAGACACCAGTCTTTTAATATGTGTAATGTTTGAGTGTTGAAAAATAAATCCTTCACCGCGAAAACTTGCAATCGAGTTTTTTTTCAAAAAAGTGGTTTTTACTGTAGTTAGGTGCTTTGTATTTGGATTTTCCAAATTTTTTTGATATAGAAAGAATGTCCGGGTGTGCTTCATTCACGCTACAACGTTTTTAGGACCTTCACGGGTACGCTTCCATCTTAAATATCCGTTTATTTAGTTTTTTTGGTGAAAAACGGTGAAATGTTAACAGGTGCCGTGTCCTATCGTAATGTAAAATTAAAATTTTGATTATTCAGTGTTTTGTTGTGCGAAAACTGTTTTAGGCACCAGTCCTTAGCTAAGTCTAAAGTTTCAGAGTTGAAAAATAAATCCTTCACCGCGAAAACTTGCAATCGAGTTTTTTTCAAAAAAGTGGTTTTGACTGTACTTAGATGCTTTATATTTGGATTTTCCAAATTTTTTTGATATAGAAAGAATGTCCGGCGGTGCTTCATTCACTCTACAACGTTTTTAGGACCGTCACGGGTACGCTTCAATCTTAAATATCCGTTTATTTAGTTTTTTTTGGTGAAAAACGGTGAAATGTTAACAGGTGCCGTGGCCGGTCGTAATGTAAAATTAAAATTTTGATTATTCAGTGTTTTGTTGTGCGAAAACTGTTTCAGACACCAGTCTTTTAATATGTGTAATGTTTGAGTGTTGAAAAATAAATCCTTCACCGCGAAAACTTGCAATCGAGTTTTTTTTCAAAAAAGTGGTTTTTACTGTAGTTAGGTGCTTTGTATTTGGATTTTCCAAATTTTTTTGATATAGAAAGAATGTCCGGGTGTGCTTCATTCACGCTACAATGTTTTTAGGACTGTCACGCGTACGCTTCCATCTTAAATATCCGTTTATTTAGTTTTTTTGGTGAAAAACGGTGAAATGATAACAGGTGCCGTAGCCGGTCGTAATGTAAAATTAAAATTTTGATTATTCAGTGTTTTGTTGTGCGAAAACTGTTTTAGGCACCAGTCCTTAGCTAAGTGTAAAGTTTCAGAGTTGAAAAATAAATCCTTCACCGCGAAAACTTGCAATCCAGTATTTTTCAAAAAAGTGGTTTTTACTGCAGTTAGGTGCTTTGTATTTGGATTTTCCAAATTTTTTTGATATAGAAAGAATGTCCGGCGGTGCTTCATTCACTCTACAACGTTTTTAGGACCGTCACGGGTACGCTTCAATCTTAAATATCCGTTTATTTAGTTTTTTTTGGTGAAAAACGGTGAAATGTTAACAGGTGCCGTGGCCGGTCGTAATGTAAAATTAAAATTTTGATTATTCAGTGTTTTGTTGTGCGAAAACTGTTTCAGACACCAGTCTTTTAATATGTGTAATGTTTGAGTGTTGAAAAATAAATCCTTCACCGCGAAAACTTGCAATCGAGTTTTTTTTCAAAAAAGTGGTTTTTACTGTAGTTAGGTGCTTTGTATTTGGATTTTCCAAATTTTTTTGATATAGAAAGAATGTCCGGGTGTGCTTCATTCACGCTACAATGTTTTTAGGACTGTCACGCGTACGCTTCCATCTTAAATATCCGTTTATTTAGTTTTTTTGGTGAAAAACGGTGAAATGATAACAGGTGCCGTAGCCGGTCGTAATGTAAAATTAAAATTTTGATTATTCAGTGTTTTGTTGTGCGAAAACTGTTTTAGGCACCAGTCCTTAGCTAAGTGTAAAGTTTCAGAGTTGAAAAATAAATACTTCACTGCGAAAACTTGCAATCGAGTTTTTTTCAAAAAAGTGGTTTTGACTGTACTTAGATGCTTTATATTTGGATTTTCCAAATTTTTTTGATATAGAAAGAATGTCCGGCCGTGCTTCATTCGCGCTACAACGTTTTTAGGACCTTCACGGGTACGCTTCCATCTTAAATATCCGTTTATTTAGTTTTTTTGGTGAAAAACGGTGAAATGTTAACTGGTTCCGTGGCCGGTCGTAATGTAAAATTAAAATTTTGATTATTCAGTGTTTTGTTGTGCGAAAACTGTTTCAGACACCAGTCCTTAGCTAAGTGTAAAGTTTCAGAGTTGAAAAATAAATCCTTCACCGCGAAAACTTGCAATCGAGTTTTTTTCAAAAAAGTGGTTTTGACTGTACTTAGATGCTTTATATTTGGATTTTCCAAATTTTTTTGATATAGAAAGAATGTCCGGCGGTGCTTCATTCACTCTACAACGTTTTTAGGACCGTCACGGGTACGCTTCAATCTTAAATATCCGTTTATTTAGTTTTTTTTGGTGAAAAACGGTGAAATGTTAACAGGTGCCGTAGCCGGTCGTAATGTAAAATTAAAATTTTGATTATTCAGTGTTTTGTTGTGCGAAAACTGTTTTAGGCACCAGTCCTTAGCTAAGTGTAAAGCTTCAGAGTTGAAAAATAAATCCTTCACCGCGAAAACTTGCAATCCAGTATTTTTCAAAAAAGTGGTTTTTACTGCAGTTAGGTGCTTTGTATTTGGATTTTCCAAATTTTTTTGATATAGAAAGAATGTCCGGGTGTGCTTCATTCACGCTACAATGTTTTTAGGACTGTCACGCGTACGCTTCCATCTTAAATATCCGTTTATTTAGTTTTTTTGGTGAAAAACGGTGAAATGTTAACTGGTTCCGTGGCCGGTCGTAATGTAAAATTAAAATTTTGATTATTCAGTGTTTTGTTGTGCGAAAACTGTTTCAGACACCAGTCTGTTATTATGTGTAATGTTTCAGAGTTGAATAATAAATCCTTCACTGCGAAAACTTGCAATACAGTATTTTTCAAAAAAGTAGTTTTTACTGTACATACATAGATGATTTATATTTGGATTTTCCAAATTTTTTTGATATAGAAAGAATGTCCTGCGGTGCTTCATTCACGCTACAACGTTTTTATGACCTTCACGGGTACGCTTCCATCTTAAATATCCGTTTATTTAGTTTTTTTGGTGAAAAACGGTGAAATGTTAACAGGTGCCGTGGCCGGTCGTAATGTAAAATTAAAATTTTGATTATTCAGTGTTTTGTTGTGCGAAAAATGTTTCAGACACCAGTCTTTTACTATGTGTAATGTTTGAGTGTTGAAAAATAAATCCTTCACCGCGAAAACTTGCAATCGAGTTTTTTTCAAAAAAGTGGTTTTGACTGTACTTAAATGCTTTGTATTTGGATTTTCCAAATTTTTTTGATATAGAAAGAATGTCCGGCGGTGCTTCATTCACTCTACAACGTTTTTAGGACCGTCACGGGTACGCTTCCATCTTAAATATCCGTTTATTTAGTTTTTTTGGTGAAAAACGGTGAAATGTATCAGGTGCCGTGGCCGGTCGTAATGTAAAATTAAAATTTTGATTATTCAGTGTTTTGTTGTGCGAAAACTGTTTCAGACACCACTCTTTTAATATGTGTAATGTTTGAGTGTTGAAAAATAAATCCTTCACCGCGAAAACTTGCAATCGAGTTTTTTGTTCAAAAAAGTGGTTTTGACTGTACTTAAATGCTTTATATTTGGATTTTCCAAATTTTTTTGATATAGAAAGAATGTCCGGGTGTGCTTCATTCACGCTACAATGTTTTTAGGACCGTCACGCCTACGCTTCCATCTTAATTATCCGATTATTTAGTTTTTTTGGTGCAAAACGGTGAAATGTTAACAGGTGCCGTGGCCGGTCGTAATGTAAAATTATAATTTTGATTATTCAGTGTTTTGTCGTGCGAAAACTGTTTCAGGCACAAGTCCTTAGCTAAGTGTAAAGTTTCAGGGTTGAAAAATAAATCCTTCACCGCGAAAACTTGCAATCCAGTATTTTTCAAAAAAGTGGTTTTTACTGCAGTTAGGTGCTTTGTATTTGGATTTTCCAAATTTTTTTGATATAGAAAGAATGTCCGGCGGTGCTTCATTCACTCTACAACGTTTTTAGGACCGTCACGGGTACGCTTCCATCTTAAATATCCGTTTATTTAGTTTTTTTGGTGAAAAACGGTGAAATGTTAACAGGTGCCGTGGCGGGTCGTAATGTAAAATTAAAATTTTGATTATTCAGTGTTTTGTTGTGCGAAAACTTTTTCAGACACCAGTCTTTTGCTATGTGTAATGTTTGAGTGTTGAAAAATAAATCCTTCACTGCGAAAACTTGCAATCGAGTTTTTTTCAAAAAAGTGGTTTTGACTGTACTTAGATGCTTTATATTTGGATTTTCCAAATTTTTTTGATATAGAAAGAATGTCCGGCCGTGCTTCATTCACGCTACAACGTTTTTAGGACCTTCACGGGTACGCTTCCATCTTAAATATCCGTTTATTTAGTTTTTTTGGTGAAAAACGGTGAAATGTTAACAGGTTTCGTGGCCGGTCGTAATGTAAAATTAAAATTTTGATTATTCAGTGTTTTGTTGTGCGAAAACTGTTTCAGACACCAGTCTGTTATTATGTGTAATGTTTCAGAGTTGAATAATAAATCCTTCACTGCGAAAACTTGCAATCCAGTATTTTTCAAAAAAGTGGTTTTTACTGTACATACATAGATGCTTTATATTTGGATTTTCCAAATTTTTTTGATATAGAAAGAATGTCCTGCGGTGCTTCATTCACGCTACAACGTTTTTATGACCTTCACGGGTACGCTTCCATCTTAAATATCCGTTTATTTAGTTTTTTTGCTGAAAAACGGTGAAATGTTAACAGGTGCCGTGGCCTGTCGTAATGTAAAATTAAAATTTTGATTATTCAGTGTTTTGTTGTGCGAAAACTGTTTCAGGCACCAGTCCTTAGCTAAGTGTAAAGTTTCAGAGTTGAAAAATAAATCCTTCACCGCGAAAACTTGCAATCCAGTATTTTTAAAAAAAGTGGTTTTTACTGTAGTTAGGTGCTTTGTATTTGGATTTTCCAAATTTTTTTGATATAGAAAGAATGTCCGGGTGTGCTTCATTCACGCTACAATGTTTTTAGGACCGTCACGCGTACGCTTCCATCTTAAATATCCGATTATTTAGTTTTTTTGGTGAAAAACGGTGAAAATGTTAACAGGTGCCGTGGCCGGTCGTAATGTAAAATTAAAATTTTGATTATTCAGTGTTTTGTTGTGCGAAAACTGTTTCAGACACCAGTCTTTTAATATGTGTAATGTTTGAGTGTTGAAAAATAAATCCTTCACCGCGAAAACTTGCAATCGAGTTTTTTTTCAAAAAAGTGGTTTTTACTGTAGTTAGGTGCTTTGTATTTGGATTTTCCAAATTTTTTTGATATAGAAAGAATGTCCGGGTGTGCTTCATTCACGCTACAACGTTTTTAGGACCTTCACGGGTACGCTTCCATCTTAAATATCCGTTTATTTAGTTTTTTTGGTGAAAAACGGTGAAATGTTAACAGGTGCCGTGTCCTATCGTAATGTAAAATTAAAATTTTGATTATTCAGTGTTTTGTTGTGCGAAAACTGTTTTAGGCACCAGTCCTTAGCTAAGTCTAAAGTTTCAGAGTTGAAAAATAAATCCTTCACCGCGAAAACTTGCAATCGAGTTTTTTTCAAAAAAGTGGTTTTGACTGTACTTAGATGCTTTATATTTGGATTTTCCAAATTTTTTTGATATAGAAAGAATGTCCGGCGGTGCTTCATTCACTCTACAACGTTTTTAGGACCGTCACGGGTACGCTTCAATCTTAAATATCCGTTTATTTAGTTTTTTTTGGTGAAAAACGGTGAAATGTTAACAGGTGCCGTGGCCGGTCGTAATGTAAAATTAAAATTTTGATTATTCAGTGTTTTGTTGTGCGAAAACTGTTTCAGACACCAGTCTTTTAATATGTGTAATGTTTGAGTGTTGAAAAATAAATCCTTCACCGCGAAAACTTGCAATCGAGTTTTTTTTCAAAAAAGTGGTTTTTACTGTAGTTAGGTGCTTTGTATTTGGATTTTCCAAATTTTTTTGATATAGAAAGAATGTCCGGGTGTGCTTCATTCACGCTACAATGTTTTTAGGACTGTCACGCGTACGCTTCCATCTTAAATATCCGTTTATTTAGTTTTTTTGGTGAAAAACGGTGAAATGATAACAGGTGCCGTAGCCGGTCGTAATGTAAAATTAAAATTTTGATTATTCAGTGTTTTGTTGTGCGAAAACTGTTTTAGGCACCAGTCCTTAGCTAAGTGTAAAGTTTCAGAGTTGAAAAATAAATCCTTCACCGCGAAAACTTGCAATCCAGTATTTTTCAAAAAAGTGGTTTTTACTGCAGTTAGGTGCTTTGTATTTGGATTTTCCAAATTTTTTTGATATAGAAAGAATGTCCGGCGGTGCTTCATTCACTCTACAACGTTTTTAGGACCGTCACGGGTACGCTTCAATCTTAAATATCCGTTTATTTAGTTTTTTTTGGTGAAAAACGGTGAAATGTTAACAGGTGCCGTGGCCGGTCGTAATGTAAAATTAAAATTTTGATTATTCAGTGTTTTGTTGTGCGAAAACTGTTTCAGACACCAGTCTTTTAATATGTGTAATGTTTGAGTGTTGAAAAATAAATCCTTCACCGCGAAAACTTGCAATCGAGTTTTTTTTCAAAAAAGTGGTTTTTACTGTAGTTAGGTGCTTTGTATTTGGATTTTCCAAATTTTTTTGATATAGAAAGAATGTCCGGGTGTGCTTCATTCACGCTACAATGTTTTTAGGACTGTCACGCGTACGCTTCCATCTTAAATATCCGTTTATTTAGTTTTTTTGGTGAAAAACGGTGAAATGATAACAGGTGCCGTAGCCGGTCGTAATGTAAAATTAAAATTTTGATTATTCAGTGTTTTGTTGTGCGAAAACTGTTTTAGGCACCAGTCCTTAGCTAAGTGTAAAGTTTCAGAGTTGAAAAATAAATACTTCACTGCGAAAACTTGCAATCGAGTTTTTTTCAAAAAAGTGGTTTTGACTGTACTTAGATGCTTTATATTTGGATTTTCCAAATTTTTTTGATATAGAAAGAATGTCCGGCCGTGCTTCATTCACGCTACAACGTTTTTAGGACCTTCACGGGTACGCTTCCATCTTAAATATCCGTTTATTTAGTTTTTTTGGTGAAAAACGGTGAAATGTTAACTGGTTCCGTGGCCGGTCGTAATGTAAAATTAAAATTTTGATTATTCAGTGTTTTGTTGTGCGAAAACTGTTTCAGACACCAGTCCTTAGCTAAGTGTAAAGTTTCAGAGTTGAAAAATAAATCCTTCACCGCGAAAACTTGCAATCGAGTTTTTTTCAAAAAAGTGGTTTTGACTGTACTTAGATGCTTTATATTTGGATTTTCCAAATTTTTTTGATATAGAAAGAATGTCCGGCGGTGCTTCATTCACTCTACAACGTTTTTAGGACCGTCACGGGTACGCTTCAATCTTAAATATCCGTTTATTTAGTTTTTTTTGGTGAAAAACGGTGAAATGTTAACAGGTGCCGTAGCCGGTCGTAATGTAAAATTAAAATTTTGATTATTCAGTGTTTTGTTGTGCGAAAACTGTTTTAGGCACCAGTCCTTAGCTAAGTGTAAAGCTTCAGAGTTGAAAAATAAATCCTTCACCGCGAAAACTTGCAATCCAGTATTTTTCAAAAAAGTGGTTTTTACTGCAGTTAGGTGCTTTGTATTTGGATTTTCCAAATTTTTTTGATATAGAAAGAATGTCCGGGTGTGCTTCATTCACGCTACAATGTTTTTAGGACTGTCACGCGTACGCTTCCATCTTAAATATCCGTTTATTTAGTTTTTTTGGTGAAAAACGGTGAAATGTTAACTGGTTCCGTGGCCGGTCGTAATGTAAAATTAAAATTTTGATTATTCAGTGTTTTGTTGTGCGAAAACTGTTTCAGACACCAGTCTGTTATTATGTGTAATGTTTCAGAGTTGAATAATAAATCCTTCACTGCGAAAACTTGCAATACAGTATTTTTCAAAAAAGTAGTTTTTACTGTACATACATAGATGATTTATATTTGGATTTTCCAAATTTTTTTGATATAGAAAGAATGTCCTGCGGTGCTTCATTCACGCTACAACGTTTTTATGACCTTCACGGGTACGCTTCCATCTTAAATATCCGTTTATTTAGTTTTTTTGGTGAAAAACGGTGAAATGTTAACAGGTGCCGTGGCCGGTCGTAATGTAAAATTAAAATTTTGATTATTCAGTGTTTTGTTGTGCGAAAAATGTTTCAGACACCAGTCTTTTACTATGTGTAATGTTTGAGTGTTGAAAAATAAATCCTTCACCGCGAAAACTTGCAATCGAGTTTTTTTCAAAAAAGTGGTTTTGACTGTACTTAAATGCTTTGTATTTGGATTTTCCAAATTTTTTTGATATAGAAAGAATGTCCGGCGGTGCTTCATTCACTCTACAACGTTTTTAGGACCGTCACGGGTACGCTTCCATCTTAAATATCCGTTTATTTAGTTTTTTTGGTGAAAAACGGTGAAATGTATCAGGTGCCGTGGCCGGTCGTAATGTAAAATTAAAATTTTGATTATTCAGTGTTTTGTTGTGCGAAAACTGTTTCAGACACCACTCTTTTAATATGTGTAATGTTTGAGTGTTGAAAAATAAATCCTTCACCGCGAAAACTTGCAATCGAGTTTTTTGTTCAAAAAAGTGGTTTTGACTGTACTTAAATGCTTTATATTTGGATTTTCCAAATTTTTTTGATATAGAAAGAATGTCCGGGTGTGCTTCATTCACGCTACAATGTTTTTAGGACCGTCACGCCTACGCTTCCATCTTAATTATCCGATTATTTAGTTTTTTTGGTGCAAAACGGTGAAATGTTAACAGGTGCCGTGGCCGGTCGTAATGTAAAATTATAATTTTGATTATTCAGTGTTTTGTCGTGCGAAAACTGTTTCAGGCACAAGTCCTTAGCTAAGTGTAAAGTTTCAGGGTTGAAAAATAAATCCTTCACCGCGAAAACTTGCAATCCAGTATTTTTCAAAAAAGTGGTTTTTACTGCAGTTAGGTGCTTTGTATTTGGATTTTCCAAATTTTTTTGATATAGAAAGAATGTCCGGCGGTGCTTCATTCACTCTACAACGTTTTTAGGACCGTCACGGGTACGCTTCAATCTTAAATATCCGTTTATTTAGTTTTTTTTGGTGAAAAACGGTGAAATGTTAACAGGTGCCGTGGCCGGTCGTAATGTAAAATTAAAATTTTGATTATTCAGTGTTTTGTTGTGCGAAAACTGTTTCAGACACCAGTCTTTTAATATGTGTAATGTTTGAGTGTTGAAAAATAAATCCTTCACCGCGAAAACTTGCAATCGAGTTTTTTTTCAAAAAAGTGGTTTTTACTGTAGTTAGGTGCTTTGTATTTGGATTTTCCAAATTTTTTTGATATAGAAAGAATGTCCGGGTGTGCTTCATTCACGCTACAATGTTTTTAGGACTGTCACGCGTACGCTTCCATCTTAAATATCCGTTTATTTAGTTTTTTTGGTGAAAAACGGTGAAATGATAACAGGTGCCGTAGCCGGTCGTAATGTAAAATTAAAATTTTGATTATTCAGTGTTTTGTTGTGCGAAAACTGTTTTAGGCACCAGTCCTTAGCTAAGTGTAAAGTTTCAGAGTTGAAAAATAAATACTTCACTGCGAAAACTTGCAATCGAGTTTTTTTCAAAAAAGTGGTTTTGACTGTACTTAGATGCTTTATATTTGGATTTTCCAAATTTTTTTGATATAGAAAGAATGTCCGGCCGTGCTTCATTCACGCTACAACGTTTTTAGGACCTTCACGGGTACGCTTCCATCTTAAATATCCGTTTATTTAGTTTTTTTGGTGAAAAACGGTGAAATGTTAACTGGTTCCGTGGCCGGTCGTAATGTAAAATTAAAATTTTGATTATTCAGTGTTTTGTTGTGCGAAAACTGTTTCAGACACCAGTCCTTAGCTAAGTGTAAAGTTTCAGAGTTGAAAAATAAATCCTTCACCGCGAAAACTTGCAATCGAGTTTTTTTCAAAAAAGTGGTTTTGACTGTACTTAGATGCTTTATATTTGGATTTTCCAAATTTTTTTGATATAGAAAGAATGTCCGGCGGTGCTTCATTCACTCTACAACGTTTTTAGGACCGTCACGGGTACGCTTCAATCTTAAATATCCGTTTATTTAGTTTTTTTTGGTGAAAAACGGTGAAATGTTAACAGGTGCCGTAGCCGGTCGTAATGTAAAATTAAAATTTTGATTATTCAGTGTTTTGTTGTGCGAAAACTGTTTTAGGCACCAGTCCTTAGCTAAGTGTAAAGCTTCAGAGTTGAAAAATAAATCCTTCACCGCGAAAACTTGCAATCCAGTATTTTTCAAAAAAGTGGTTTTTACTGCAGTTAGGTGCTTTGTATTTGGATTTTCCAAATTTTTTTGATATAGAAAGAATGTCCGGGTGTGCTTCATTCACGCTACAATGTTTTTAGGACTGTCACGCGTACGCTTCCATCTTAAATATCCGTTTATTTAGTTTTTTTGGTGAAAAACGGTGAAATGTTAACTGGTTCCGTGGCCGGTCGTAATGTAAAATTAAAATTTTGATTATTCAGTGTTTTGTTGTGCGAAAACTGTTTCAGACACCAGTCTGTTATTATGTGTAATGTTTCAGAGTTGAATAATAAATCCTTCACTGCGAAAACTTGCAATACAGTATTTTTCAAAAAAGTAGTTTTTACTGTACATACATAGATGATTTATATTTGGATTTTCCAAATTTTTTTGATATAGAAAGAATGTCCTGCGGTGCTTCATTCACGCTACAACGTTTTTATGACCTTCACGGGTACGCTTCCATCTTAAATATCCGTTTATTTAGTTTTTTTGGTGAAAAACGGTGAAATGTTAACAGGTGCCGTGGCCGGTCGTAATGTAAAATTAAAATTTTGATTATTCAGTGTTTTGTTGTGCGAAAAATGTTTCAGACACCAGTCTTTTACTATGTGTAATGTTTGAGTGTTGAAAAATAAATCCTTCACCGCGAAAACTTGCAATCGAGTTTTTTTCAAAAAAGTGGTTTTGACTGTACTTAAATGCTTTGTATTTGGATTTTCCAAATTTTTTTGATATAGAAAGAATGTCCGGCGGTGCTTCATTCACTCTACAACGTTTTTAGGACCGTCACGGGTACGCTTCAATCTTAAATATCCGTTTATTTAGTTTTTTTTGGTGAAAAACGGTGAAATGTTAACAGGTGCCGTGGCCGGTCGTAATGTAAAATTAAAATTTTGATTATTCAGTGTTTTGTTGTGCGAAAAATGTTTCAGACACCAGTCTTTTACTATGTGTAATGTTTGAGTGTTGAAAAATAAATCCTTCACCGCGAAAACTTGCAATCGAGTTTTTTTCAAAAAAGTGGTTTTGACTGTACTTAAATGCTTTATATTTGGATTTTCCAAATTTTTTTGATATAGAAAGAATGTCCGGGTGTGCTTCATTCACGCTACAATGTTTTTAGGACCGTCACGCCTACGCTTCCATCTTAATTATCCGATTATTTAGTTTTTTTGGTGCAAAACGGTGAAATGATAACAGGTGCCGTAGCCGGTCGTAATGTAAAATTAAAATTTTGATTATTCAGTGTTTTGTTGTGCGAAAACTGTTTTAGGCACCAGTCCTTAGCTAAGTGTAAAGCTTCAGAGTTGAAAAATAAATCCTTCACCGCGAAAACTTGCAATCCAGTATTTTTCAAAAAAGTGGTTTTTACTGCAGTTAGGTGCTTTGTATTTGGATTTTCCAAATTTTTTTGATATAGAAAGAATGTCCGGGTGTGCTTCATTCACGCTACAATGTTTTTAGGACTGTCACGCGTACGCTTCCATCTTAAATATCCGTTTATTTAGTTTTTTTGGTGAAAAACGGTGAAATGTTAACTGGTTCCGTGGCCGGTCGTAATGTAAAATTAAAATTTTGATTATTCAGTGTTTTGTTGTGCGAAAACTGTTTCAGACACCAGTCTGTTATTATGTGTAATGTTTCAGAGTTGAATAATAAATCCTTCACTGCGAAAACTTGCAATACAGTATTTTTCAAAAAAGTAGTTTTTACTGTACATACATAGATGATTTATATTTGGATTTTCCAAATTTTTTTGATATAGAAAGAATGTCCTGCGGTGCTTCATTCACGCTACAACGTTTTTATGACCTTCACGGGTACGCTTCCATCTTAAATATCCGTTTATTTAGTTTTTTTGGTGAAAAACGGTGAAATGTTAACAGGTGCCGTGGCCGGTCGTAATGTAAAATTAAAATTTTGATTATTCAGTGTTTTGTTGTGCGAAAAATGTTTCAGACACCAGTCTTTTACTATGTGTAATGTTTGAGTGTTGAAAAATAAATCCTTCACCGCGAAAACTTGCAATCGAGTTTTTTTCAAAAAAGTGGTTTTGACTGTACTTAAATGCTTTGTATTTGGATTTTCCAAATTTTTTTGATATAGAAAGAATGTCCGGCGGTGCTTCATTCACTCTACAACGTTTTTAGGACCGTCACGGGTACGCTTCAATCTTAAATATCCGTTTATTTAGTTTTTTTTGGTGAAAAACGGTGAAATGTTAACAGGTGCCGTGGCCGGTCGTAATGTAAAATTAAAATTTTGATTATTCAGTGTTTTGTTGTGCGAAAAATGTTTCAGACACCAGTCTTTTACTATGTGTAATGTTTGAGTGTTGAAAAATAAATCCTTCACCGCGAAAACTTGCAATCGAGTTTTTTTCAAAAAAGTGGTTTTGACTGTACTTAAATGCTTTATATTTGGATTTTCCAAATTTTTTTGATATAGAAAGAATGTCCGGGTGTGCTTCATTCACGCTACAATGTTTTTAGGACCGTCACGCCTACGCTTCCATCTTAATTATCCGATTATTTAGTTTTTTTGGTGCAAAACGGTGAAATGTTAACAGGTGCCGTGGCGGGTCGTAATGTAAAATTAAAATTTTGATTATTCAGTGTTTTGTTGTGCGAAAACTGTTTCAGACACCAGTCTTTTGCTATGTGTAATGTTTGAGTGTTGAAAAATAAATACTTCACTGCGAAAACTTGCAATCGAGTTTTTTTCAAAAAAGTGGTTTTGACTGTACTTAGATGCTTTATATTTGGATTTTCCAAATTTTTTTGATATAGAAAGAATGTCCGGCCGTGCTTCATTCACGCTACAACGTTTTTAGGACCTTCACGGGTACGCTTCCATCTTAAATATCCGTTTATTTAGTTTTTTTGGTGAAAAACGGTGAAATGTTAACTGGTTCCGTGGCCGGTCGTAATGTAAAATTAAAATTTTGATTATTCAGTGTTTTGTTGTGCGAAAACTGTTTCAGACACCAGTCCTTAGCTAAGTGTAAAGTTTCAGAGTTGAAAAATAAATCCTTCACCGCGAAAACTTGCAATCGAGTTTTTTTCAAAAAAGTGGTTTTGACTGTACTTAGATGCTTTATATTTGGATTTTCCAAATTTTTTTGATATAGAAAGAATGTCCGGCGGTGCTTCATTCACTCTACAACGTTTTTAGGACCGTCACGGGTACGCTTCAATCTTAAATATCCGTTTATTTAGTTTTTTTTGGTGAAAAACGGTGAAATGTTAACAGGTGCCGTAGCCGGTCGTAATGTAAAATTAAAATTTTGATTATTCAGTGTTTTGTTGTGCGAAAACTGTTTTAGGCACCAGTCCTTAGCTAAGTGTAAAGCTTCAGAGTTGAAAAATAAATCCTTCACCGCGAAAACTTGCAATCCAGTATTTTTCAAAAAAGTGGTTTTTACTGCAGTTAGGTGCTTTGTATTTGGATTTTCCAAATTTTTTTGATATAGAAAGAATGTCCGGGTGTGCTTCATTCACGCTACAATGTTTTTAGGACTGTCACGCGTACGCTTCCATCTTAAATATCCGTTTATTTAGTTTTTTTGGTGAAAAACGGTGAAATGTTAACTGGTTCCGTGGCCGGTCGTAATGTAAAATTAAAATTTTGATTATTCAGTGTTTTGTTGTGCGAAAACTGTTTCAGACACCAGTCTGTTATTATGTGTAATGTTTCAGAGTTGAATAATAAATCCTTCACTGCGAAAACTTGCAATACAGTATTTTTCAAAAAAGTAGTTTTTACTGTACATACATAGATGATTTATATTTGGATTTTCCAAATTTTTTTGATATAGAAAGAATGTCCTGCGGTGCTTCATTCACGCTACAACGTTTTTATGACCTTCACGGGTACGCTTCCATCTTAAATATCCGTTTATTTAGTTTTTTTGGTGAAAAACGGTGAAATGTTAACAGGTGCCGTGGCCGGTCGTAATGTAAAATTAAAATTTTGATTATTCAGTGTTTTGTTGTGCGAAAAATGTTTCAGACACCAGTCTTTTACTATGTGTAATGTTTGAGTGTTGAAAAATAAATCCTTCACCGCGAAAACTTGCAATCGAGTTTTTTTCAAAAAAGTGGTTTTGACTGTACTTAAATGCTTTGTATTTGGATTTTCCAAATTTTTTTGATATAGAAAGAATGTCCGGCGGTGCTTCATTCACTCTACAACGTTTTTAGGACCGTCACGGGTACGCTTCAATCTTAAATATCCGTTTATTTAGTTTTTTTTGGTGAAAAACGGTGAAATGTTAACAGGTGCCGTGGCCGGTCGTAATGTAAAATTAAAATTTTGATTATTCAGTGTTTTGTTGTGCGAAAAATGTTTCAGACACCAGTCTTTTACTATGTGTAATGTTTGAGTGTTGAAAAATAAATCCTTCACCGCGAAAACTTGCAATCGAGTTTTTTTCAAAAAAGTGGTTTTGACTGTACTTAAATGCTTTATATTTGGATTTTCCAAATTTTTTTGATATAGAAAGAATGTCCGGGTGTGCTTCATTCACGCTACAATGTTTTTAGGACCGTCACGCCTACGCTTCCATCTTAATTATCCGATTATTTAGTTTTTTTGGTGCAAAACGGTGAAATGTTAACAGGTGCCGTGGCGGGTCGTAATGTAAAATTAAAATTTTGATTATTCAGTGTTTTGTTGTGCGAAAACTGTTTCAGACACCAGTCTTTTGCTATGTGTAATGTTTGAGTGTTGAAAAATAAATACTTCACTGCGAAAACTTGCAATCGAGTTTTTTTCAAAAAAGTGGTTTTGACTGTACTTAGATGCTTTATATTTGGATTATCCAAATTTTTTTGATATAGAAAGAATGTCCGGCCGTGCTTCATTCACGCTACAACGTTTTTAGGACCTTCACGGGTACGCTTCCATCTTAAATATCCGTTTATTTAGTTTTTTTGGTGAAAAACGGTGAAATGTTAACTGGTTCCGTGGCCGGTCGTAATGTAAAATTAAAATTTTGATTATTCAGTGTTTTGTTGTGCGAAAACTGTTTCAGACACCAGTCCTTAGCTAAGTGTAAAGTTTCAGAGTTGAAAAATAAATCCTTCACCGCGAAAACTTGCAATCGAGTTTTTTTCAAAAAAGTGGTTTTGACTGTACTTAGATGCTTTATATTTGGATTTCCCAAATTTTTTTGATATAGAAAGAATGTCCGGCGGTGCTTCATTCACTCTACAACGTTTTTAGGACCGTCACGGGTACGCTTCAATCTTAAATATCCGTTTATTTAGTTTTTTTTGGTGAAAAACGGTGAAATGTTAACAGGTGCCGTGGCCGGTCGTAATGTAAAATTAAAATTTTGATTATTCAGTGTTTTGTTGTGCGAAAACTGTTTCAGACACCAGTCTTTTAATATGTGTAATGTTTGAGTGTTGAAAAATAAATCCTTCACCGCGAAAACTTGCAATCGAGTTTTTTTTCAAAAAAGTGGTTTTTACTGTAGTTAGGTGCTTTGTATTTGGATTTTCCAAATTTTTTTGATATAGTAAGAATGTCCGGGTGTGCTTCATTCACGCTACAATGTTTTTAGGACTGTCACGCGTACGCTTCCATCTTAAATATCCGTTTATTTAGTTTTTTTGGTGAAAAACGGTGAAATGATAACAGGTGCCGTAGCCGGTCGTAATGTAAAATTAAAATTTTGATTATTCAGTGTTTTGTTGTGCGAAAACTGTTTTAGGCACCAGTCCTTAGCTAAGTGTAAAGTTTCAGAGTTGAAAAATAAATCCTTCACCGCGAAAACTTGCAATCCAGTATTTTTCAAAAAAGTGGTTTTTACTGCAGTTAGGTGCTTTGTATTTGGATTTTCCAAATTTTTTTGATATAGAAAGAATGTCCGGCGGTGCTTCATTCACTCTACAACGTTTTTAGGACCGTCACGGGTACGCTTCAATCTTAAATATCCGTTTATTTAGTTTTTTTTGGTGAAAAACGGTGAAATGTTAACAGGTGCCGTGGCCGGTCGTAATGTAAAATTAAAATTTTGATTATTCAGTGTTTTGTTGTGCGAAAACTGTTTCAGACACCAGTCTTTTAATATGTGTAATGTTTGAGTGTTGAAAAATAAATCCTTCACCGCGAAAACTTGCAATCGAGTTTTTTTTCAAAAAAGTGGTTTTTACTGTAGTTAGGTGCTTTGTATTTGGATTTTCCAAATTTTTTTGATATAGAAAGAATGTCCGGGTGTGCTTCATTCACGCTACAATGTTTTTAGGACTGTCACGCGTACGCTTCCATCTTAAATATCCGTTTATTTAGTTTTTTTGGTGAAAAACGGTGAAATGATAACAGGTGCCGTAGCCGGTCGTAATGTAAAATTAAAATTTTGATTATTCAGTGTTTTGTTGTGCGAAAACTGTTTTAGGCATCAGTCCTTAGCTAAGTGTAAAGTTTCAGAGTTGAAAAATAAATCCTTCACCGCGAAAACTTGCAATCCAGTATTTTTCAAAAAAGTGGTTTTTACTGCAGTTAGGTGCTTTGTATTTGGATTTTCCAAATTTTTTTGATATAGAAAGAATGTCCGGCGGTGCTTCATTCACTCTACAACGTTTTTAGGACCGTCACGGGTACGCTTCAATCTTAAATATCCGTTTATTTAGTTTTTTTTGGTGAAAAACGGTGAAATGTTAACAGGTGCCGTGGCCGGTCGTAATGTAAAATTAAAATTTTGATTATTCAGTGTTTTGTTGTGCGAAAAATGTTTCAGACACCAGTCTTTTACTATGTGTAATGTTTGAGTGTTGAAAAATAAATCCTTCACCGCGAAAACTTGCAATCGATTTTTTTTCAAAAAAGTGGTTTTGACTGTACTTAAATGCTTTATATTTGGATTTTCCAAATTTTTTTGATATAGAAAGAATGTCCGGGTGTGCTTCATTCACGCTACAATGTTTTTAGGACCGTCACGCCTACGCTTCCATCTTAATTATCCGATTATTTAGTTTTTTTGGTGCAAAACGGTGAAATGTTAACAGATGCCGTGGCCAGTCGTAATGTAAAATTATAATTTTGATTATTTAGTGTTTTGTTGTGCGAAAACTGTTTCAGACACCAGTCTTTTGCTATGTGTAATGTTTGAGTGTTGAAAAATAAATCCTTCACTGCGAAAACTTGCAATCGAGTTTTTTTCAAAAAAGTGGTTTTGACTGTACTTAGATGCTTTATATTTGGATTTTCCAAATTTTTTTGATATAGAAAGAATGTCCGGCCGTGCTTCATTCACGCTACAACGTTTTTAGGACCTTCACGGGTACGCTTCCATCTTAAATATCCGTTTATTTAGTTTTTTTGGTGAAAAACGGTGAAATGTTAACAGGTTCCGTGGCCGGTCGTAATGTAAAATTAAAATTTTGATTATTCAGTGTTTTGTTGTGCGAAAACTGTTTCAGACACCAGTCTGTTATTATGTGTAATGTTTCAGAGTTGAATAATAAATCCTTCACTGCGAAAACTTGCAATCCAGTATTTTTCAAAAAAGTGGTTTTTACTGTACATACATAGATGCTTTATATTTGGATTTTCCAAATTTTTTTGATATAGAAAGAATGTCCTGCGGTGCTTCATTCACGCTACAACGTTTTTAGGACCTTCACGGGTACGCTTCTATCTTAAATATCCGTTTATTTAGTTTTTTTGGTGAAAAACGGTGAAATGTTAACAGGTGCCGTGGCCGGTCGTAATGTAAAATTAAAATTTTGATTACTCAGTGTTTTGTTGTGCGAAAAATGTTTCAGACACCAGTCTTTTACTATGTGTAATGTTTGAGTGTTGAAAAATAAATCCTTCACCGCGAAAACTTGCAATCGAGTTTTTTTCAAAAAAGTGGTTTTGACTGTACTTAAATGCTTTATATTTGGATTTTCCAAATTTTTTTGATATAGAAAGAATGTCCGGGTGTGCTTCATACACGCTACAATGTTTTTAGGACCGTCACGCCTACGCTTCCATCTTAATTATCCGATTATTTAGTTTTTTTGGTGCAAAACGGTGAAATGTTAACAGATGCCGTGGCCAGTCGTAATGTAAAATTATAATTTTGATTATTCAGTGTTTTGTTGTGCGAAAACTGTTTCAGGCACCAGTCCTTAGCTAAGTGTAAAGTTTCAGGGTTGAAAAATAAATCCTTCACCGCGAAAACTTGCAATCCAGTATTTTTCAAAAAAGTGGTTTTTACTGCAGTTAGGTGCTTTGTATTTGGATTTTCCAAATTTTTTTGATATAGAAAGAATGTCCGGCCGTGCTTCATTCACGCTACAACTTTTTTAGGACCTTCACGGGTACGCTTCCATCTTAAATATCCGTTTATTTAGTTTTTTTGGTGAAAAACGGTGAAATGTTAACAGGTTCCGTGGCCGGACGTAATGTAAAATTAAAATTTTGATTATTCAGTGTTTAGTTGTGCGAAAACTGTTTCAGACACCAGTCTGTTATTATGTGTAATGTTTCAGAGTTGAATAATAAATCCTTCACTGCGAAAACTTGCAATCCAGTATTTTTCAAAAAAGTGGTTTTTACTGTACATACATAGATGCTTTATATTTGGATTTTCCAAATTTTTTTGATATAGAAAGAATGTCCTGCGGTGCTTCATTCACGCTACAACGTTTTTATGACCTTCACGGGTACGCTTCCATCTTAAATATCCGTTTATTTAGTTTTTTTGGTGAAAAACGGTGAAATGTTAACAGGTGCCGTGGCCTGTCGTAATGTAAAATTAAAATTTTGATTATTCAGTGTTTTGTTGTGCGAAAACTGTTTCAGACACCAGTCTGTTATTATGTGTAATGTTTCAGAGTTGAATAATAAATCCTTCACTGCGAAAACTTGCAATCCAGTATTTTTCAAAAAAGTGGTTTTTACTGTACATAGATGCTTTATATTTGGATTTTCCAAATTTTTTTGATATAGAAAGAATGTCCTGCGGTGCTTCATTCACGCTACAACGTTTTTATGACCTTCACGGGTACGCTTCCATCTTAAATATCCGTTTATTTAGTTTTTTTGGTGAAAAACGGTGAAATGTTAACAGGTGCCGTGGCCTGTCGTAATGTAAAATTAAAATTTTGATTATTCAGTGTTTTGTTGTGCGAAAACTGTTTCAGGCACCAGTCCTTAGCTAAGTGTAAAGTTTCAGGGTTGAAAAATAAATCCTTCACCGCGAAAACTTGCAATCCAGTATTTTTCAAAAAAGTGGTTTTTACTGCAGTTAGGTGCTTTGTATTTGGATTTTCCAAAATTTTTTGATATAGAAAGAATGTCCGGCGGTGCTTCATTCACTCTACAACGTTTTTAGGACCGTCACGGGTACGCTTCCATCTTAAATATCGGTTTATTTAGTTTTTTTGGTGCAAAACGGTGAAATGTTAACAGGTGCCGTGGCGGGTCGTAATGTAAAATTAAAATTTTGATTATTCAGTGTTTTGTTGTGCGAAAACTGTTTCAGACACCAGTCTTTTGCTATGTGTAATGTTTGAGTGTTGAAAAATAAATCCTTCACTGCGAAAACTTGCAATCGAGTTTTTTTCAAAAAAGTGGTTTTGACTGTACTTAGATGCTTTATATTTGGATTTTCCAAATTTTTTTGATATAGAAAGAATGTCCGGCCGTGCTTCATTCACGCTACAACGTTTTTAGGACCTTCACGGGTACGCTTCCATCTTAAATATCCGTTTATATAGTTTTTTTGGTGAAAAACGGTGAAATGTTAACAGGTTCCGTGGCCGGTCGTAATGTAAAATTAAAATTTTGATAATTCAGTGTTTTGTTGTGCGAAAACTGTTTCAGACACTAGTCTGTTATTATGTGTAATGTTTCAGAGTTGAATAATAAATCCTTCACTGCGAAAACTTGCAATCCAGTATTTTTCAAAAAAGTGGTTTTTACTGTACATACATAGATGCTTTATATTTGGATTTTCCAAATTTTTTTGATATAGAAAGAATGTCCTGCGGTGCTTCATTCACGCTACAACGTTTTTATGACCTTCACGGGTACGCTTCCATCTTAAATATCCGTTTATTTAGTTTTTTTGGTGAAAAACGGTGAAATGTTAACAGGTGCCGTGGCCTGTCGTAATGTAAAATTAAAATTTTGATTATTCAGTGTTTTGTTGTGCGAAAACTGTTTCAGGCACCAGTCCTTAGCTAAGTGTAAAGTTTCAGGGTTGAATAATAAATCCTTCACTGCGAAAACTTGCAATCCAGTATTTTTCAAAAAAGTGGTTTTTACTGTACATACATAGATGCTTTATATTTGGATTTTCCAAATTTTTTTGATATAGAAAGAATGTCCTGCGGTGCTTCATTCACGCTACAACGTTTTTATGACCTTCACGGGTACGCTTCCATCTTAAATATCCGTTTATTTAGTTTTTTTGGTGAAAAACGGTGAAATGTTAACAGGTGCCGTGGCCGGTCGTAATGTAAAATTAAAATTTTGATTACTCAGTGTTTTGTTGTGCGAAAAATGTTTCAGACACCAGTCTTTTACTATGTGTAATGTTTGAGTGTTGAAAAATAAATCCTTCACCGCGAAAACTTGCAATCGAGTTTTTTTCAAAAAAGTGGTTTTTACTGTACATACATAGATGCTTTATATTTGGATTTTCCAAATTTTTTTGATATAGAAAGAATGTCCGGGTGTGCTTCATTCACGCTACAATGTTTTTAGGACCGTCACGCCTACGCTTCCATCTTAATTATCCGATTATTTAGTTTTTTTGGTGCAAAACGGTGAAATGTTAACAGATGCCGTGGCCAGTCGTAATGTAAAATTATAATTTTGATTATTCAGTGTTTTGTTGTGCGAAAACTGTTTCAGGCACCAGTCTGTTATTATGTGTAATGTTTCAGAGTTGAATAATAAATCCTTCACTGCGAAAACTTGCAATCGAATTTTTTTCAAAAAAGTGGTTTTTACTGTACTTAGATGCTTTATATTTGGATTTTCCAAATTTTTTTGATATAGAAAAAATGTCCTGCGGTGCTTCATTCACGCTACAACGTTTTTAGGACCTTCACGGGTACGCTTCTATCTTAAATATCCGTTTATTTAGTTTTTTTGGTGCAAAACGGTGAAATGTTAACAGGTTCCGTGGCCGGTCGTAATGTAAAATTAAAATTTTGATTATTCAGTGTTTTGTTGTGCGAAAACTGTTTCAGACACCAGTCTTTTGCTATGTGTAATGTTTGAGTGTTGAAAAATAAATCCTTCACTGCGAAAACTTGCAATCCAGTATTTTTCAAAAAAGTGGTTTTTACTGCAGTTAGGTGCTTTGTATTTGGATTTTCCAAATTTTTTTGATATAGAAAGAATGTCCGGCGGTGCTTCATTCACTCTACAACGTTTTTAGGACCATCACGGGTACGCTTCCATCTTAAATATCCGTTTATTTAGTTTTTTTGGTGAAAAACGGTGAAATGTTAACAGGTGCCGTGGCGGGTCGTAATGTAAAATTAAAATTTTGATTATTCAGTGTTTTGTTGTGCGAAAACTGTTTCAGACACCAGTCTGTTATTATGTGTAATGTTTCAGAGTTGAATAATAAATCCTTCACTGCGAAAACTTGCAATCCAGTATTTTTCAAAAAAGTGGTTTTTACTGTACATACATAGATGCTTTATATTTGGATTTTCCAAATTTTTTTGATATAGAAAGAATGTCCTGCGGTGCTTCATTCACGCTACAACGTTTTTATGACCTTCACGGGTACGCTTCCATCTTAAATATCCGTTTATTTAGTTTTTTTGGTGAAAAACGGTGAAATGTTAACAGGTGCCGTGGCCTGTCGTAATGTAAAATTAAAATTTTGATAATTCAGTGTTTTGTTGTGCGAAAACTGTTTCAGGCACCAGTCTGTTATTATGTGTAATGTTTCAGAGTTGAATAATAAATCCTTCACTGCGAAAACTTGCAATCCAGTATTTTTCAAAAAAGTGGTTTTTACTGTACATACATAGATGCTTTATATTTGGATTTTCCAAATTTTTTTGATATAGAAAGAATGTCCTGCGGTGCTTCATTCACGCTACAACGTTTTTATGACCTTCACGGGTACGCTTCCATCTTAAATATCCGTTTATTTAGTTTTTTTGGTGAAAAACGGTGAAATGTTAACAGGTGCCGTGGCCGGTCGTAATGTAAAATTAAAATTTTGATTACTCAGTGTTTTGTTGTGCGAAAAATGTTTCAGACACCAGTCTTTTACTATGTGTAATGTTTGAGTGTTGAAAAATAAATCCTTCACCGCGAAAACTTGCAATCGAGTTTTTTTCAAAAAAGTGGTTTTTACTGTACATACATAGATGCTTTATATTTGGATTTTCCAAATTTTTTTGATATAGAAAGAATGTCCGGGTGTGCTTCATTCACGCTACAATGTTTTTAGGACCGTCACGCCTACGCTTCCATCTTAATTATCCGATTATTTAGTTTTTTTGGTGCAAAACGGTGAAATGTTAACAGATGCCGTGGCCAGTCGTAATGTAAAATTATAATTTTGATTATTCAGTGTTTTGTTGTGCGAAAACTGTTTCAGGCACCAGTCTGTTATTATGTGTAATGTTTCAGAGTTGAATAATAAATCCTTCACTGCGAAAACTTGCAATCCAGTATTTTTCAAAAAAGTGGTTTTTACTGTACATACATAGATGCTTTATATTTGGATTTTCCAAATTTTTTTGATATAGAAAGAATGTCCTGCGGTGCTTCATTCACGCTACAACGTTTTTATGACCTTCACGGGTACGCTTCCATCTTAAATATCCGTTTATTTAGTTTTTTTGGTGAAAAACGGTGAAATGTTAACAGGTGCCGTGGCCTGTCGTAATGTAAAATTAAAATTTTGATTATTCAGTGTTTTGTTGTGCGAAAACTGTTTCAGGCACCAGTCTGTTATTATGTGTAATGTTTCAGAGTTGAATAATAAATCCTTCACTGCGAAAACTTGCAATCCAGTATTTTTCAAAAAAGTGGTTTTTACTGTACATACATAGATGCTTTATATTTGGATTTTCCAAATTTTTTTGATATAGAAAGAATGTCCTGCGGTGCTTCATTCACGCTACAACGTTTTTATGACCTTCACGGGTACGCTTCCATCTTAAATATCCGTTTATTTAGTTTTTTTGGTGAAAAACGGTGAAATGTTAACAGGTGCCGTGGCCTGTCGTAATGTAAAATTAAAATTTTGATTATTCAGTGTTTTGTTGTGCGAAAACTGTTTCAGGCACCAGTCTGTTATTATGTGTAATGTTTCAGAGTTGAATAATAAATCCTTCACTGCGAAAACTTGCAATCCAGTATTTTTCAAAAAAGTGGTTTTTACTGTACATACATAGATGCTTTATATTTGGATTTTCCAAATTTTTTTGATATAGAAAGAATGTCCTGCGGTGCTTCATTCACGCTACAACGTTTTTATGACCTTCACGGGTACGCTTCCATCTTAAATATCCGTTTATTTAGTTTTTTTGGTGAAAAACGGTGAAATGTTAACAGGTGCCGTGGCCTGTCGTAATGTAAAATTAAAATTTTGATTATTCAGTGTTTTGTTGTGCGAAAACTGTTTCAGACACCAGTCTGTTATTATGTGTAATGTTTCAGGGTTGTAAAATAAATCCTTCACCGCGAAAACTTGCAATCCAATATTTTTCAAAAAAGTGGTTTTTACTGCAGTTAGGTGCTTTGTATTTGGATTTTCCAAAATTTTTTGATATAGAAAGAATGTCCGGCGGTGCTTCATTCACTCTACAACGTTTTTAGGACCGTCACGGGTACGCTTCCATCTTAAATATCCGTTTATTTAGTTTTTTTGGTGAAAAACGGTGAAATGTTAACAGGTGCCGTGGCGGGTCGTAATGTAAAATTAAAATTTTGATTATTCAGTGTTTTGTTGTGCGAAAACTGTTTCAGACACCAGTCTTTTGCTATGTGTAATGTTTGAGTGTTGAAAAATAAATCCTTCACTGCGAAAACTTGGAATCGAGTTTTTTTCAAAAAAGTGGTTTTGACTGTACTTAGATGCTTTATATTTGGATTTTCCAAATTTTTTTGATATAGAAAGAATGTCCGGCCGTGCTTCATTCACGCTACAACGTTTTTAGGACCTTCACGGGTACGCTTCCATCTTAAATATCCGTTTATTTAGTTTTTTTGGTGAAAAACGGTGAAATGTTAACAGGTTCCGTGGCCGGTCGTAATGTAAAATTAGAATTTTGATTATTCAGTGTTTTGTTGTGCGAAAACTGTTTCAGACACCAGTCTGTTATTATGTGTAATGTTTCAGAGTTGAATAATAAATCCTTCACTGCGAAAACTTGCAATCCAGTATTTTTCAAAAAAGTGGTTTTTACTGTACATACATAGATGCTTTATATTTGGATTTTCCAAATTTTTTTGATATAGAAAGAATGTCCTGCGGTGCTTCATTCACGCTACAACGTTTTTATGACCTTCACGGGTACGCTTCCATCTTAAATATCCGTTTATTTAGTTTTTTTGGTGAAAAACGGTGAAATGTTAACAGGTGCCGTGGCCTGTCGTAATGTAAAATTAAAATTTTGATTATTCAGTGTTTTGTTGTGCGAAAACTGTTTCAGACACCAGTCTGTTATTATGTGTAATGTTTCAGGGTTGTAAAATAAATCCTTCACCGCGAAAACTTGCAATCCAATATTTTTCAAAAAAGTGGTTTTTACTGCAGTTAGGTGCTTTGTATTTGGATTTTCCAAAATTTTTTGATATAGAAAGAATGTCCGGCGGTGCTTCATTCACTCTACAACGTTTTTAGGACCGTCACGGGTACGCTTCCATCTTAAATATCCGTTTATTTAGTTTTTTTGGTGAAAAACGGTGAAATGTTAACAGGTGCCGTGGCGGGTCGTAATGTAAAATTAAAATTTTGATTATTCAGTGTTTTGTTGTGCGAAAACTGTTTCAGACACCAGTCTTTTGCTATGTGTAATGTTTGAGTGTTGAAAAATAAATCCTTCACTGCGAAAACTTGGAATCGAGTTTTTTTCAAAAAAGTGGTTTTGACTGTACTTAGATGCTTTATATTTGGATTTTCCAAATTTTTTTGATATAGAAAGAATGTCCGGCCGTGCTTCATTCACGCTACAACGTTTTTAGGACCTTCACGGGTACGCTTCCATCTTAAATATCCGTTTATTTAGTTTTTTTGGTGAAAAACGGTGAAATGTTAACAGGTTCCGTGGCCGGTCGTAATGTAAAATTAGAATTTTGATTATTCAGTGTTTTGTTGTGCGAAAACTGTTTCAGACACCAGTCTGTTATTATGTGTAATGTTTCAGAGTTGAATAATAAATCCTTCACTGCGAAAACTTGCAATCCAGTATTTTTCAAAAAAGTGGTTTTTACTGTACATACATAGATGCTTTATATTTGGATTTTCCAAATTTTTTTGATATAGAAAGAATGTCCTGCGGTGCTTCATTCACGCTACAACGTTTTTATGACCTTCACGGGTACGCTTCCATCTTAAATATCCGTTTATTTAGTTTTTTTGGTGAAAAACGGTGAAATGTTAACAGGTGCCGTGGTCTGTCGTAATGTAAAATTAAAATTTTGATTATTCAGTGTATTGTTGTGCGAAAACTGTTTCAGGCACCAGTCCTAAGTGTAAAGTTTCAGGGTTGAAAAATAAATCCTTCACCGCGAAAACTTGCAATCCAGTATTTTTCAAAAAAGTGGTTTTTACTGCAGTTAGGTGCTTTGTATTTGGATTTTCCAAATTTTTTTGATATAGAAAGAATGTCCGGCGGTGCTTCATTCACTCTACAACGTTTTTAGGACCGTCATGGGTACGCTTCCATCTTAAATATCCGTTTATTTAGTTTTTTTGGTGAAAAACGGTGAAATGTTAACAGGTGCCGTGGCGGGTCGTAATGTAAAATTAAAATTTTGATTATTCAGTGTTTTGTTGTGCGAAAACTGTTTCAGTCACCAGTCTTTTGCTATGTGTAATGTTTGAGTGTTGAAAAATAAATCCTTCACGGGTACGCTTCCATCTTAAATATCTGTTTATTTAGTTTTTTTGGTAAAAAACAATGAAATGTTAACAGGTTCCGTGGCCGGTCGTAATGTAAAATTAAAATTTTGATTATTCAGTGTTTTGTTGTGCGATAACTGTTTCAGACACCAGTCTTTTGCTTTGTGTAATGTTTCAGAGTTGAATAATAAATCCTTCACTGCGAAAACTTGCAATCCAGTATTTTTCAAAAAAGTGGTTTTTACTGTACATAGATGCTTTATATTTGGATTTTCCAAATTTTTTTGATATAGAAAGATTGCCTGCGGTGCTTCATTCAAGCTACAACGTTTTTATGACCTTCACGGGTACACTTCCATCTTAAATATCCGTTTATTTAGTTTGTTTGGTGAAAAACGGTGAAATGTTAACAGGTGCCGTGGCCTGTCGTAATGTAAAATTAAAATTTTGATTATTCAGTGTTTTGTTGTGCGAAAACTGTTTCAGACACCAGTCTTTTGCTAAGTGTAAAGTTTCAGAGTTGAAAAATAAATCCTTCACCGCGAAAACTTGCAATCCAGTATTTTTCAAAAAAGTGGTTTTTACTGTACTTAGATGCTTTATATTTGGATTTTCCAAATTTTTTTGATATAGAAAGAATGTCCTGCGGTGCTTCATTCACGCTACAACGTTTTTATGACCTTCACGGGTACGCTTCCATCTTCAATATCCGTTTATTTAGTTTTTTTGGTGAAAAACGGTGAAATTTTAACAGGTTCCGTGGCCGGTCGTAATGTAAAATTAAAATTTTGATTATTCAGTGTTTTATTGTGCGAAAACTGTTTCAGACACCAGTCTTTTGCTATGTGTAATGTTTGAGTGTTGAAAAATAAATCCTTCACTGCGAAAACTTGCAATCGAGTTTTTTTCAAAAAAGTGGTTTTGACTGTACTTAGATGCCTTATATTTGGATTTTCCAAATTTTTTTGATATAGAAAGAATGTCCGGCCGTGCTTCATTCACGCTACAACGTTTTTAGGACCTTCACGGGTACGCTTCCATCTTAAATATCCGTTTATTTAGTTTTTTTGGTGAAAAACGGTGAAATGTTAACAGGTTCCGTGGCCGGTCGTAATGTAAAATTAAAATTTTGATTATTCAGTGTTTTGTTGTGCGAAAACTGTTTCAGACACCAGTCTGTTATTATGTGTAATGTTTCAGAGTTGAATAATAAATCCTTCACTGCGAAAACTTGCAATCGAGTTTTTTTCAAAAAAGTGGTTTTTACTGTACTTAGATGCTTTATGTTTGGATTTTCCAAATTTTTTTGATATAGAAAGAATGTCCTGCGGTGCTTCATTCACGCTACAACGTTTTTAGGACCTTCACGGGTACGCTTCTATCTTAAATATCCGTTTATTTAGTTTTTTTGGTGCAAAACGGTGAAATGTTAACAGGTTCCGTGGCCGGTCGTAATGTAAAATTAAAATTTTGATTATTCAGTGTTTTGTTGTGCGAAAACTGTTTCAGACACCAGTCTTTTGCTATGTGTAATGTTTGAGTGTTGAAAAATAAATCCTTCACTGCGAAAACTTGCAATCGAGTTTTTTTCAAAAAAGTGGTTTTTACTGTACTTAGATGCTTTATATTTGGATTTTCCAAATTTTTTTTATATAGAAAGAATGTCCTGCGGTGCTTCATTCACGCTACAACGTTTTTAGGACCTTCACGGGTACGCTTCTATCTTAAATATCCGTTTATTTAGTTTTTTTGGTGCAAAACGGTGAAATGTTAACAGGTGCCGTGGCCGGTCGTAATGTAAAATTTAAATTTTGATTATTCAGTGTTTTGTTGTGCGAAAACTGTTTCAGTCACCAGTCTTTTGCTATGTGTAATGTTTGAGTGTTGAAAAATAAATCCTTCACGGGTACGCTTCCATCTTAAATATCTGTTTATTTAGTTTTTTTGGTGAAAAACGGTGAAATGTTAACAGGTTCCGTGGCCGGTCGTAATGTAAAATTAAAATTTTGATTATTCAGTGTTTTGTTGTGCGATAACTGTTTCAGACACCAGTCTTTTGCTTTGTGTAATGTTTCAGAGTTGAATAATAAATCCTTCACTGCGAAAACTTGCAATCCAGTATTTTTCAAAAAAGTGGTTTTTACTGTACATAGATGCTTTATATTTGGATTTTCCAAATTTTTTTGATATAGAAAGATTGCCTGCGGTGCTTCATTCAAGCTACAACGTTTTTATGACCTTCACGGGTACGCTTCCATCTTAAATATCCGTTTATTTAGTTTTTTTGGTGAAAAACGGTGAAATGTTAACAGGTGCCGTGGCCTGTCGTAATGTAAAATTAAAATTTTGATTATTCAGTGTTTTGTTGTGCGAAAACTGTTTCAGACACCAGTCTGTTATTATGTGTAATGTTTCAGAGTTGAATAATAAATCCTTCACTGCGAAAACTTGCAATCGAGTTTTTTTCAAAAAAGTGGTTTTTACTGTACTTAGATGCTTTATGTTTGGATTTTCCAAATTTTTTTGATATAGAAAGAATGTCCTGCGGTGCTTCATTCACGCTACAACGTTTTTATGACCTTCACGGGTACGCTTCCATCTTAAATATCCGTTTATTTAGTTTTTTTGGTGAAAAACGGTGAAATTTTAACAGGTTCCGTGGCCGGTCGTAATGTAAAATTAAAATTTTGATTATTCAGTGTTTTGTTGTGCGAAAACTGTTTCAGACACCAGTCTTTTGCTATGTGTAATGTTTGAGTGTTGAAAAATAAATCCTTCACTGCGAAAACTTGCAATCGAGTTTTTTTCAAAAAAGTGGTTTTGACTGTACTTAGATGCTTTATATTTGGATTTTCCAAATTTTTTTGATATAGAAAGAATGTCCGGCCGTGCTTCATTCACGCTACAACGTTTTTAGGACCTTCACGGGTACGCTTCTATCTTAAATATCCGTTTATTTAGTTTTTTTGGTGCAAAACGGTGAAATGTTAACAGGTTCCGTGGCCGGTCGTAATGTAAAATTAAAATTTTGATTATTCAGTGTTTTGTTGTGCGAAAACTGTATCAGACACCAGTCTTTTGCTATGTGTAATGTTTGAGTGTTGAAAAATAAATCCTTCACTGCGAAAACTTGCAATCGAGTTTTTTTCAAAAAAGTGGTTTTTACTGTACTTAGATGCTTTATATTTGGATTTTCCAAATTTTTTTGATATAGAAAGAATGTCCTGCGGTGCTTCATTCACGCTACAACGTTTTTAGGACCTTCACGGGTACGCTTCTATCTTAAATATCCGTTTATTTAGTTTTTTTGGTGAAAAACGGTGAAATGTTAACAGGTGCCGTGGCCGGTCGTAATGTAAAATTAAAATTTTGATTATTCAGTGTTTTGTTGTGCGATAACTGTTTCAGACACCAGTCTGTTATTATGTGTAATGTTTCAGAGTTGAATAATAAATCCTTCACTGCGAAAACTTCAATCGAGTTTTTTTCAAAAAAGTGGTTTTTACTGTACTTAGATGCTTTATATTTGGATTTTCCAAATTTTTTTGATATAGAAAGAATGTCCTGCGGTGCCTCATTCACGCTACAACGTTTTTAGGACCTTCACGGGTACGCTTCTATCTTAAATATCCGTTTATTTAGTTTTTTTGGTGCAAAACGGTGAAATGTTAACAGGTGCTGTGGCCGGTCGTAATGTAAAATTAAAATTTTGATTATTCAGTGTTTTGTTGTGCGATAACTGTTTCAGACACCAGTCTGTTATTATGTGTAATGTTTCAGAGTTGAATAATAAATCCTTCACTGCGAAAACTTGCAATCGAGTTTTTTTCAAAAAAGTGGTTTTTACTGTACTTAGATGCTTTATATTTGGATTTTCCAAATTTTTTTGATATAGAAAGAATGTCCTGCGGTGCTTCATTCACGCTACAACGTTTTTAGGACCTTCACGGGTACGCTTCTATCTTAAATATCCGTTTATTTAGTTTTTTTGGTGCAAAACGGTGAAATGTTAACAGTTGCTGTGGCCGGTCGTAATGTAAAATTAAAATTTTGATTATTCAGTGTTTTGTTGTGCGATAACTGTTTCAGACACCAGTCTTTTGCTTTGTGTAATGTTTGAGTGTTAAAAAATAAATCCTTCACTGCGAAAAATTGCATGCGAGTTTTTTTCAAAAAAGTTGTTTTTACTGTACTTAGATGCTTTATATTTGGATTTTCCAAATTTTTTTGGTATAGAAAGAATGTCCGGCGGTGCTTCATTCACGCTACAACGTTTTTAGGACCTTCACGGGTACGCTTCCATCTTCAATATCCGTTTATTTTGTTTTTTTGGTGAAAAACGGTGAAATATTAACAGGTGACGTGGCGGGTCGTAATGTAAAATTAAAATTTTGATTATTCAGTGTTTTGTTGTGCGAAAACTGTTTCAGACACCAGTCTTTTGCTAAGTGTAAAGTTTCAGAGTTGAAAAATAAATCCTTCACCGCGAAAACTTGCAATCCAGTATTTTTCAAAAAAGTGGTTTTTACTGCAGTTAGGTGCTTTGTATTTGGATTTTCCAAATTTTTTTGATATAGAAAGAATGTCCGGCGGTGCTTCATTCACTCTACAACGTTTTTAGGACCGTCACGGGTACGCTTCAATCTTAAATATCCGTTTATTTAGTTTTTTTGGTGAAAAACGGTGAAATTTTAACAGGTTCCGTGGCCGGTCGTAATGTAAAATTAAAATTTTGATTATTCAGTGTTTTGTTGTGCGAAAACTGTTTCAGACACCAGTCTTTTGCTATGTGTAATGTTTGAGTGTTGAAAAATAAATCCTTCACTGCGAAAACTTGCAATCGAGTTTTTTTCAAAAAAGTGGTTTTTACTGTACTTAGATGCTTTATATTTGGATTTTCCAAATTTTTTTGATATAGAAAGAATGTCCTGCGGTGCTTCATTCACGCTACAACGTTTTTAGGACCTTCACGGGTACGCTTCTATCTTAAATATCCGTTTATTTAGTTTTTTTGGTGAAAAACGGTGAAATGTTAACAGGTGCCGTGGCCGGTCGTAATGTAAAATTAAAATTTTGATTATTCAGTGTTTTGTTGTGCGATAACTGTTTCAGACACCAGTCTGTTATTATGTGTAATGTTTCAGAGTTGAATAATAAATCCTTCACTGCGAAAACTTGCAATCGAGTTTTTTTCAAAAAAGTGGTTTTTACTGTACTTAGATGCTTTATATTTGGATTTTCCAAATTTTTTTGATATAGAAAAAATGTCCTGCGGTGCCTCATTCACGCTACAACGTTTTTAGGACCTTCACGGGTACGCTTCTATCTTAAATATCCGTTTATTTAGTTTTTTTGGTGCAAAACGGTGAAATGTTAACAGGTGCTGTGGCCGGTCGTAATGTAAAATTAAAATTTTGATTATTCAGTGTTTTGTTGTGCGATAACTGTTTCAGACACCAGTCTGTTATTATGTGTAATGTTTCAGAGTTGAATAATAAATCCTTCACTGCGAAAACTTGCAATCGAGTTTTTTTCAAAAAAGTGGTTTTTACTGTACTTAGATGCTTTATATTTGGATTTTCCAAATTTTTTTGATATAGAAAGAATGTCCTGCGGTGCTTCATTCACGCTACAACGTTTTTAGGACCTTCACGGGTACGCTTCTATCTTAAATATCCGTTTATTTAGTTTTTTTGGTGCAAAACGGTGAAATGTTAACAGTTGCTGTGGCCGGTCGTAATGTAAAATTAAAATTTTGATTATTCAGTGTTTTGTTGTGCGATAACTGTTTCAGACACCAGTCTTTTGCTTTGTGTAATGTTTGAGTGTTAAAAAATAAATCCTTCACTGCGAAAAATTGCATGCGAGTTTTTTTCAAAAAAGTTGTTTTTACTGTACTTAGATGCTTTATATTTGGATTTTCCAAATTTTTTTGGTATAGAAAGAATGTCCGGCGGTGCTTCATTCACGCTACAACGTTTTTAGGACCTTCACGGGTACGCTTCCATCTTCAATATCCGTTTATTTTGTTTTTTTGGTGAAAAACGGTGAAATGTTAACAGGTGCCGTGGCCAGTCGTAATGTAAAATTAAAATTTTGATTATTCAGTGTTTTGTTGTGCGAAAACTGTTTCAGACACCAGTCTGTTATTATGTGTAATGTTTCAGAGTTGAATAATAAATCCTTCACTGCGAAAACTTGCAATCCAGTTTTTTTCAAAAAAGTGGTTTTTACTGTACTTAGATGCTTTATATTTGGATTTTCCAAATTTTTTTGATATAGAAAGAATGTCCTGCGGTGCTTCATTCACGCTACAACGTTTTTATGACCTTCACGGGTACGCTTCCATCTTAAATATCCGTTTATTTAGTTTTTTTGGTGAAAAACGGTGAAATTTTAACAGGTTCCGTAGCCGGTCGTAATGTAAAATTAAAATTTTGATTATTCAGTGTTTTGTTGTGCGAAAACTGTTTCAGACACCAGTCTTTTGCTATGTGTAATGTTTGAGTGTTGAAAAATAAATCCTTCACTGCGAAAACTTGCAATCGAGTTTTTTTCAAAAAAGTGGTTTTTACTGTACTTAGATGCTTTATATTTGGATTTTCCAAATTTTTTTGGTATAGACAGAATGTCCGGCGGTGCTTCATTCACGCTACAACGTTTTTAGGACCTTCACGGGTACGCTTCTATCTTAAATATCCGTTTACTTAGTTTTTTTGGTGAAAAACGGTGAAATTTTAACAGGTTCCGTAGCCGGTCGTAATGTAAAATTAAAATTTTGATTATTCAGTGTTTTGTTGTGCGAAAACTGTTTCAGACACCAGTCTTTTGCTATGTGTAATGTTTGAGTGTTGAAAAATAAATCCTTCACTGCGAAAACTTGCAATCGAGTTTTTTTCAAAAAAGTGGTTTTTACTGTACTTAGATGCTTTATATTTGGATTTTCCAAATTTTTTTGATATAGAAAGAATGTCCTGCGGTGCTTCATTCACGCTACAACGTTTTTAGGACCTTCACGGGTACGCTTCTATCTTAAATATCCGTTTATTTAGTTTTTTTGGTGAAAAACGGTGAAATGTTAACAGGTGCCGTGGCCGGTCGTAATGTAAAATTAAAATTTTGATTATTCAGTGTTTTGTTGTGCGATAACTGTTTCAGACACCAGTCTGTTATTATGTGTAATGTTTCAGAGTTGAATAATAAATCCTTCACTGCGAAAACTTGCAATCGAGTTTTTTTCAAAAAAGTGGTTTTTACTGTACTTAGATGCTTTATATTTGGATTTTCCAAATTTTTTTGATATAGAAAGAATGTCCTGCGGTGCCTCATTCACGCTACAACGTTTTTAGGACCTTCACGGGTACGCTTCTATCTTAAATATCCGTTTATTTAGTTTTTTTGGTGCAAAACGGTGAAATGTTAACAGGTGCTGTGGCCGGTCGTAATGTAAAATTAAAATTTTGATTATTCAGTGTTTTGTTGTGCGATAACTGTTTCAGACACCAGTCTGTTATTATGTGTAATGTTTCAGAGTTGAATAATAAATCCTTCACTGCGAAAACTTGCAATCGAGTTTTTTTCAAAAAAGTGGTTTTTACTGTACTTAGATGCTTTATATTTGGATTTTCCAAATTTTTTTGATATAGAAAGAATGTCCTGCGGTGCTTCATTCACGCTACAACGTTTTTAGGACCTTCACGGGTACGCTTCTATCTTAAATATCCGTTTATTTAGTTTTTTTGGTGCAAAACGGTGAAATGTTAACAGTTGCTGTGGCCGGTCGTAATGTAAAATTAAAATTTTGATTATTCAGTGTTTTGTTGTGCGATAACTGTTTCAGACACCAGTCTTTTGCTTTGTGTAATGTTTGAGTGTTAAAAAATAAATCCTTCACTGCGAAAAATTGCATGCGAGTTTTTTTCAAAAAAGTTGTTTTTACTGTACTTAGATGCTTTATATTTGGATTTTCCAAATTTTTTTGGTATAGAAAGAATGTCCGGCGGTGCTTCATTCACGCTACAACGTTTTTAGGACCTTCACGGGTACGCTTCCATCTTCAATATCCGTTTATTTTGTTTTTTTGGTGAAAAACGGTGAAATATTAACAGGTGACGTGGCGGGTCGTAATGTAAAATTAAAATTTTGATTATTCAGTGTTTTGTTGTGCGAAAACTGTTTCAGACACCAGTCTTTTGCTAAGTGTAAAGTTTCAGAGTTGAAAAATAAATCCTTCACCGCGAAAACTTGCAATCCAGTATTTTTCAAAAAAGTGGTTTTTACTGCAGTTAGGTGCTTTGTATTTGGATTTTCCAAATTTTTTTGATATAGAAAGAATGTCCGGCGGTGCTTCATTCACTCTACAACGTTTTTAGGACCGTCACGGGTACGCTTCAATCTTAAATATCCGTTTATTTAGTTTTTTTGGTGAAAAACGGTGAAATTTTAACAGGTTCCGTGGCCGGTCGTAATGTAAAATTAAAATTTTGATTATTCAGTGTTTTGTTGTGCGAAAACTGTTTCAGACACCAGTCTTTTGCTATGTGTAATGTTTGAGTGTTGAAAAATAAATCCTTCACTGCGAAAACTTGCAATCGAGTTTTTTTCAAAAAAGTGGTTTTTACTGTACTTAGATGCTTTATATTTGGATTTTCCAAATTTTTTTGATATAGAAAGAATGTCCTGCGGTGCTTCATTCACGCTACAACGTTTTTAGGACCTTCACGGGTACGCTTCTATCTTAAATATCCGTTTATTTAGTTTTTTTGGTGAAAAACGGTGAAATGTTAACAGGTGCCGTGGCCGGTCGTAATGTAAAATTAAAATTTTGATTATTCAGTGTTTTGTTGTGCGATAACTGTTTCAGACACCAGTCTGTTATTATGTGTAATGTTTCAGAGTTGAATAATAAATCCTTCACTGCGAAAACTTGCAATCGAGTTTTTTTCAAAAAAGTGGTTTTTACTGTACTTAGATGCTTTATATTTGGATTTTCCAAATTTTTTTGATATAGAAAAAATGTCCTGCGGTGCCTCATTCACGCTACAACGTTTTTAGGACCTTCACGGGTACGCTTCTATCTTAAATATCCGTTTATTTAGTTTTTTTGGTGCAAAACGGTGAAATGTTAACAGGTGCTGTGGCCGGTCGTAATGTAAAATTAAAATTTTGATTATTCAGTGTTTTGTTGTGCGATAACTGTTTCAGACACCAGTCTGTTATTATGTGTAATGTTTCAGAGTTGAATAATAAATCCTTCACTGCGAAAACTTGCAATCGAGTTTTTTTCAAAAAAGTGGTTTTTACTGTACTTAGATGCTTTATATTTGGATTTTCCAAATTTTTTTGATATAGAAAGAATGTCCTGCGGTGCTTCATTCACGCTACAACGTTTTTAGGACCTTCACGGGTACGCTTCTATCTTAAATATCCGTTTATTTAGTTTTTTTGGTGCAAAACGGTGAAATGTTAACAGTTGCTGTGGCCGGTCGTAATGTAAAATTAAAATTTTGATTATTCAGTGTTTTGTTGTGCGATAACTGTTTCAGACACCAGTCTTTTGCTTTGTGTAATGTTTGAGTGTTAAAAAATAAATCCTTCACTGCGAAAAATTGCATGCGAGTTTTTTTCAAAAAAGTTGTTTTTACTGTACTTAGATGCTTTATATTTGGATTTTCCAAATTTTTTTGGTATAGAAAGAATGTCCGGCGGTGCTTCATTCACGCTACAACGTTTTTAGGACCTTCACGGGTACGCTTCCATCTTCAATATCCGTTTATTTTGTTTTTTTGGTGAAAAACGGTGAAATGTTAACAGGTGCCGTGGCCAGTCGTAATGTAAAATTAAAATTTTGATTATTCAGTGTTTTGTTGTGCGAAAACTGTTTCAGACACCAGTCTGTTATTATGTGTAATGTTTCAGAGTTGAATAATAAATCCTTCACTGCGAAAACTTGCAATCCAGTTTTTTTCAAAAAAGTGGTTTTTACTGTACTTAGATGCTTTATATTTGGATTTTCCAAATTTTTTTGATATAGAAAGAATGTCCTGCGGTGCTTCATTCACGCTACAACGTTTTTATGACCTTCACGGGTACGCTTCCATCTTAAATATCCGTTTATTTAGTTTTTTTGGTGAAAAACGGTGAAATTTTAACAGGTTCCGTAGCCGGTCGTAATGTAAAATTAAAATTTTGATTATTCAGTGTTTTGTTGTGCGAAAACTGTTTCAGACACCAGTCTTTTGCTATGTGTAATGTTTGAGTGTTGAAAAATAAATCCTTCACTGCGAAAACTTGCAATCGAGTTTTTTTCAAAAAAGTGGTTTTTACTGTACTTAGATGCTTTATATTTGGATTTTCCAAATTTTTTTGGTATAGACAGAATGTCCGGCGGTGCTTCATTCACGCTACAACGTTTTTAGGACCTTCACGGGTACGCTTCTATCTTAAATATCCGTTTACTTAGTTTTTTTGGTGCAAAACGGTGAAATGTTAACAGGTGCTGTGGCCGGTCGTAATGTAAAATTAAAATTTTGATTATTCAGTGTTTTGTTGTGCGATAACTGTTTCAGACACCAGTCTGTTATTATGTGTAATGTTTCAGAATTGAATAATAAATCCTTCACTGCGAAAACTTGCAATCGAGTTTTTTTCAAAAAAGTGGTTTTTACTGTACTTAGATGCTTTATATTTGGATTTTCCAAATTTTTTTGATATAGAAAGAATGTCCTGCGGTGCTTCATTCACGCTACAACGTTTTTAGGACCTTCACGGGTACGCTTCTATCTTAAATATCCGTTTATTTAGTTTTTTTGGTGCAAAACGGTGAAATGTTAACAGGAGCTGTGGCCGGTCGTAATGTAAAATTAAAATTTTGATTATTCAGTGTTTTGTTGTGCGATAACTGTTTCAGACACCAGTCTTTTGCTTTGTGTAATGTTTGAGTGTTAAAAAATAAATCCTTCACTGCGAAAAATTGCATGCGAGTTTTTTTCAAAAAAGTTGTTTTTACTGTACTTAGATGCTTTATATTTGGATTTTCCAAATTTTTTTGGATTAGAAAGAATGTCCGGCGGTGCTTCATTCACGCTACAACGTTTTTAGGACCTTCACGGGTACGCTTCCATCTTCAATATCCGTTTATTTTGTTTTTTTGGTGAAAAACGGTGAAATATTAACAGGTGACGTGGCGGGTCGTAATGTAAAATTAAAATTTTGATTATTCAGTGTTTTGTTGTGCGAAAACTGTTTCAGACACCAGTCTTTTGCTAAGTGTAAAGTTTCAGAGTTGAAAAATAAATCCTTCACCGCGAAAACTTAAAATCCAGTATTTTTCAAAAAAGTGGTTTTTACTGCAGTTAGGTGCTTTGTATTTGGATTTTCCAAATTTTTTTGATATAGAAAGAATGTCCGGCGGTGCTTCATTCACTCTACAACGTTTTTAGGACCGTCACGGGTACGCTTCAATCTTAAATATCCGTTTATTTAGTTTTTTTTGGTGAAAAACGGTGAAATGTTAACAGGTGCCGTGGCCAGTCGTAATGTAAAATTAAAATTTTGATTATTCAGTGTTTTGTTGTGCGAAAACTGTTTCAGACACCAGTCTGTTATTATGTGTAATGTTTCAGAGTTGAATAATAAATCCTTCACTGCGAAAACTTGCAATCGAGTTTTTTTCAAAAAAGTGGTTTTTACTGTACTTAGATGCTTTATATTTGGATTTTCCAAATTTTTTTGATATAGAAAGAATGTCCTGCGGTGCTTCATTCACGCTACAACGTTTTTATGACCTTCACGGGTACGTTTCCATCTTAAATATCTGTTTATTTAGTTTTTTTGGTGAAAAACGGTGAAATTTTAACAGGTTCCGTGGCCGGTCGTAATGTAAAATTAAAATTTTGATTATTCAGTGTTTTGTTGTGCGAAAACTGTTTCAGACACCAGTCTTTTGCTATGTGTAATGTTTGAGTGTTGAAAAATAAATCCTTCACTGCGAAAACTTGCAATCGAGTTTTTTTCAAAAAAGTGGTTTTGACTGTACTTAGATGCTTTATATTTGGATTTTCCAAATTTTTTTGATATAGAAAGAATGTCCGGCGGTGCTTCATTCACTCTACAACGTTTTTAGGACCGTCACGGGTACGCTTCAATCTTAAATATCCGTTTATTTAGTTTTTTTTGGTGAAAAACGGTGAAATGTTAACAGGTGCCGTGGCCAGTCGTAATGTAAAATTAAAATTTTGATTATTCAGTGTTTTGTTGTGCGAAAACTGTTTCAGACACCAGTCTGTTATTATGTGTAATGTTTCAGAGTTGAATAATAAATCCTTCACTGCGAAAACTTGCAATCGAGTTTTTTTCAAAAAAGTGGTTTTTACTGTACTTAGATGCTTTATATTTGGATTTTCCAAATTTTTTTGATATAGAAAGAATGTCCTGCGGTGCTTCATTCACGCTACAACGTTTTTATGACCTTCACGGGTACGTTTCCATCTTAAATATCCGTTTATTTAGTTTTTTTGGTGAAAAACGGTGAAATTTTAACAGGTTCCGTGGCCGGTCGTAATGTAAAATTAAAATTTTGATTATTCAGTGTTTTGTTGTGCGAAAACTGTTTCAGACACCAGTCTTTTGCTATGTGTAATGTTTGAGTGTTGAAAAATAAATCCTTCACTGCGAAAACTTGCAATCGAGTTTTTTTCAAAAAAGTGGTTTTGACTGTACTTAGATGCTTTATATTTGGATTTTCCAAATTTTTTTGATATAGAAAGAATGTCCGGCCGTGCTTCATTCACGCTACAACGTTTTTAGGACCTTCACGGGTACGCTTCCATCTTAAATATCCGTTTATTTAGTTTTTTTGGTGAAAAACGGTGAAATGTTAACAGGTTCCGTGGCCGGTCGTAATGTAAAATTAAAATTTTGATTATTCAGTGTTTTGTTGTGCGAAAACTGTTTCAGACACCAGTCTGTTATTATGTGTAATGTTTCAGAGTTGAATAATAAATCCTTCACTGCGAAAACTTGCAATCGAGTTTTTTTCAAAAAAGTGGTTTTTACTGTACTTAGATGCTTTATATTTGGATTTTCCAAATTTTTTTGATATAGAAAGAATGTCCTGCGGTGCCTCATTCACGCTACAACGTTTTTAGGACCTTCACGGGTACGCTTCTATCTTAAATATCCGTTTATTTAGTTTTTTTGGTGCAAAACGGTGAAATGTTAACAGTTGCTGTGGCCGGTCGTAATGTAAAATTAAAATTTTGATTATTCAGTGTTTTGTTGTGCGATAACTGTTTCAGACACCAGTCTTTTGCTTTGTGTAATGTTTGAGTGTTAAAAAATAAATCCTTCACTGCGAAAAATTGCATGCGAGTTTTTTTCAAAAAAGTTGTTTTTACTGTACTTAGATGCTTTATATTTGGATTTTCCAAATTTTTTTGGTATAGAAAGAATGTCCGGCGGTGCTTCATTCACGCTACAACGTTTTTAGGACCTTCACGGGTACGCTTCCATCTTCAATATCCGTTTATTTTGTTTTTTTGGTGAAAAACGGTGAAATATTAACAGGTGACGTGGCGGGTCGTAATGTAAAATTAAAATTTTGATTATTCAGTGTTTTGTTGTGCGAAAACTGTTTCAGACACCAGTCTTTTGCTAAGTGTAAAGTTTCAGAGTTGAAAAATAAATCCTTCACCGCGAAAACTTGCAATCCAGTATTTTTCAAAAAAGTGGTTTTTACTGCAGTTAGGTGCTTTGTATTTGGATTTTCCAAATTTTTTTGATATAGAAAGAATGTCCGGCGGTGCTTCATTCACTCTACAACGTTTTTAGGACCGTCACGGGTACGCTTCAATCTTAAATATCCGTTTATTTAGTTTTTTTGGTGAAAAACGGTGAAATTTTAACAGGTTCCGTGGCCGGTCGTAATGTAAAATTAAAATTTTGATTATTCAGTGTTTTGTTGTGCGAAAACTGTTTCAGACACCAGTCTTTTGCTATGTGTAATGTTTGAGTGTTGAAAAATAAATCCTTCACTGCGAAAACTTGCAATCGAGTTTTTTTCAAAAAAGTGGTTTTGACTGTACTTAGATGCTTTATATTTGGATTTTCCAAATTTTTTTGATATAGAAAGAATGTCCGGCCGTGCTTCATTCACGCTACAACGTTTTTAGGACCTTCACGGGTACGCTTCTATCTTAAATATCCGTTTATTTAGTTTTTTTGGTGCAAAACGGTGAAATGTTAACAGGTTCCGTGGCCGGTCGTAATGTAAAATTAAAATTTTGATTATTCAGTGTTTTGTTGTGCGAAAACTGTATCAGACACCAGTCTTTTGCTATGTGTAATGTTTGAGTGTTGAAAAATAAATCCTTCACTGCGAAAACTTGCAATCGAGTTTTTTTCAAAAAAGTGGTTTTTACTGTACTTAGATGCTTTATATTTGGATTTTCCAAATTTTTTTGGTATAGACAGAATGTCCGGCGGTGCTTCATTCACGCTACAACGTTTTTAGGACCTTCACGGGTACGCTTCTATCTTAAATATCCGTTTATTTAGTTTTTTTGGTGCAAAACGGTGAAATGTTAACAGGTGCTGTGGCCGGTCGTAATGTAAAATTAAAATTTTGATTATTCAGTGTTTTGTTGTGCGATAACTGTTTCAGACACCAGTCTGTTATTATGTGTAATGTTTCAGAATTGAATAATAAATCCTTCACTGCGAAAACTTGCAATCGAGTTTTTTTCAAAAAAGTGGTTTTTACTGTACTTAGATGCTTTATATTTGGATTTTCCAAATTTTTTTGATATAGAAAGAATGTCCTGCGGTGCTTCATTCACGCTACAACGTTTTTATGACCTTCACGGGTACGCTTCCATCTTAAATATCCGTTTATTTAGTTTTTTTGGTGAAAAACGGTGAAATTTTAACAGGTTCCGTAGCCGGTCGTAATGTAAAATTAAAATTTTGATTATTCAGTGTTTTGTTGTGCGAAAACTGTTTCAGACACCAGTCTTTTGCTATGTGTAATGTTTGAGTGTTGAAAAATAAATCCTTCACTGCGAAAACTTGCAATCGAGTTTTTTTCAAAAAAGTGGTTTTTACTGTACTTAGATGCTTTATATTTGGATTTTCCAAATTTTTTTGGTATAGACAGAATGTCCGGCGGTGCTTCATTCACGCTACAACGTTTTTAGGACCTTCACGGGTACGCTTCTATCTTAAATATCCGTTTATTTAGTTTTTTTGGTGCAAAACGGTGAAATGTTAACAGGTGCTGTGGCCGGTCGTAATGTAAAATTAAAATTTTGATTATTCAGTGTTTTGTTGTGCGATAACTGTTTCAGACACCAGTCTGTTATTATGTGTAATGTTTCAGAATTGAATAATAAATCCTTCACTGCGAAAACTTGCAATCGAGTTTTTTTCAAAAAAGTGGTTTTTACTGTACTTAGATGCTTTATATTTGGATTTTCCAAATTTTTTTGATATAGAAAGAATGTCCTGCGGTGCTTCATTCACGCTACAACGTTTTTAGGACCTTCACGGGTACGCTTCTATCTTAAATATCCGTTTATTTAGTTTTTTTGGTGCAAAACGGTGAAATGTTAACAGGTGCTGTGGCCGGTCGTAATGTAAAATTAAAATTTTGATTATTCAGTGTTTTGTTGTGCGATAACTGTTTCAGACACCAGTCTTTTGCTTTGTGTAATGTTTGAGTGTTAAAAAATAAATCCTTCACTGCGAAAAATTGCATGCGAGTTTTTTTCAAAAAAGTTGTTTTTACTGTACTTAGATGCTTTATATTTGGATTTTCCAAATTTTTTTGGTATAGAAAGAATGTCCGGCGGTGCTTCATTCACGCTACAACGTTTTTAGGACCTTCACGGGTACGCTTCCATCTTCAATATCCGTTTATTTTGTTTTTTTGGTGAAAAACGGTGAAATATTAACAGGTGACGTGGCGGGTCGTAATGTAAAATTAAAATTTTGATTATTCAGTGTTTTGTTGTGCGAAAACTGTTTCAGACACCAGTCTTTTGCTAAGTGTAAAGTTTCAGAGTTGAAAAATAAATCCTTCACCGCGAAAACTTGCAATCCAGTATTTTTCAAAAAAGTGGTTTTTACTGCAGTTAGGTGCTTTGTATTTGGATTTTCCAAATTTTTTTGATATAGAAAGAATGTCCGGCGGTGCTTCATTCACTCTACAACGTTTTTAGGACCGTCACGGGTACGCTTCAATCTTAAATATCCGTTTATTTAGTTTTTTTTGGTGAAAAACGGTGAAATGTTAACAGGTGCCGTGGCCAGTCGTAATGTAAAATTAAAATTTTGATTATTCAGTGTTTTGTTGTGCGAAAACTGTTTCAGACACCAGTCTGTTATTATGTGTAATGTTTCAGAGTTGAATAATAAATCCTTCACTGCGAAAACTTGCAATCGAGTTTTTTTCAAAAAAGTGGTTTTTACTGTACTTAGATGCTTTATATTTGGATTTTCCAAATTTTTTTGATATAGAAAGAATGTCCTGCGGTGCTTCATTCACGCTACAACGTATTTATGACCTTCACGGGTACGTTTCCATCTTAAATATCCGTTTATTTAGTTTTTTTGGTGAAAAACGGTGAAATTTTAACAGGTTCCGTGGCCGGTCGTAATGTAAAATTAAAATTTTGATTATTCAGTGTTTTTTTGTGCGAAAACTGTTTCAGACACCAGTCTTTTGCTATGTGTAATGTTTGAGGGTTGAAAAATAAATCCTTCACTGCGAAAACTTGCAATCGAGTTTTTTTCAAAAAAGTGGTTTTGACTGTACTTAGATGCTTTATATTTGGATTTTCCAAATTCTTTTGATATAGAAAGAATGTCCGGCCGTGCTTCATTCACGCTACAACGTTTTTAGGACCTTCACGGGTACGCTTCCATCTTAAATATCCGTTTATTTAGTTTTTTTGGTGAAAAACGGTGAAATGTTAACAGGTTCCGTGGCCGGTCGTAATGTAAAATTAAAATTTTGATTATTCAGTGTTTTGTTGTGCGAAAACTGTTTCAGACACCAGTCTGTTATTATGTGTAATGTTTCAGAGTTGAATAATAAATCCTTCACTGCGAAAACTTGCAATCGAGTTTTTTTCAAAAAAGTGGTTTTTACTGTACTTAGATGCTTTATATTTGGATTTTCCAAATTTTTTTGGTATAGACAGAATGTCCGGCGGTGCTTCATTCACGCTACAACGTTTTTAGGACCTTCACGGGTACGCTTCTATCTTAAATATCCGTTTATTTAGTTTTTTTGGTGCAAAACGGTGAAATGTTAACAGGTGCTGTGGCCGGTCGTAATGTAAAATTAAAATTTTGATTATTCAGTGTTTTGTTGTGCGATAACTGTTTCAGACACCAGTCTTTTGCTTTGTGTAATGTTTGAGTGTTAAAAAATAAATCCTTCACTGCGAAAAATTGCATGCGAGTTTTTTTCAAAAAAGTTGTTTTTACTGTACTTAGATGCTTTATATTTGGATTTTCCAAATTTTTTTGGTATAGAAAGAATGTCCGGCGGTGCTTCATTCACGCTACAACGTTTTTAGGACCTTCACGGGTACGCTTCCATCTTCAATATCCGTTTATTTTGTTTTTTTGGTGAAAAACGGTGAAATATTAACAGGTGACGTGGCGGGTCGTAATGTAAAATTAAAATTTTGATTATTCAGTGTTTTGTTGTGCGAAAACTGTTTCAGACACCAGTCTTTTGCTAAGTGTAAAGTTTCAGAGTTGAAAAATAAATCCTTCACCGCGAAAACTTGCAATCCAGTATTTTTCAAAAAAGTGGTTTTTACTGCAGTTAGGTGCTTTGTATTTGGATTTTCCAAATTTTTTTGATATAGAAAGAATGTCCGGCGGTGCTTCATTCACTCTACAACGTTTTTAGGACCGTCACGGGTACGCTTCAATCTTAAATATCCGTTTATTTAGTTTTTTTTGGTGAAAAACGGTGAAATGTTAACAGGTGCCGTGGCCAGTCGTAATGTAAAATTAAAATTTTGATTATTCAGTGTTTTGTTGTGCGAAAACTGTTTCAGACACCAGTCTGTTATTATGTGTAATGTTTCAGAGTTGAATAATAAATCCTTCACTGCGAAAACTTGCAATCGAGTTTTTTTCAAAAAAGTGGTTTTTACTGTACTTAGATGCTTTATATTTGGATTTTCCAAATTTTTTTGATATAGAAAGAATGTCCTGCGGTGCTTCATTCACGCTACAACGTTTTTATGACCTTCACGGGTACGTTTCCATCTTAAATATCCGTTTATTTAGTTTTTTTGGTGAAAAACGGTGAAATTTTAACAGGTTCCGTGGCCGGTCGTAATGTAAAATTAAAATTTTGATTATTCAGTGTTTTTTTGTGCGAAAACTGTTTCAGACACCAGTCTTTTGCTATGTGTAATGTTTGAGTGTTGAAAAATAAATCCTTCACTGCGAAAACTTGCAATCGAGTTTTTTTCAAAAAAGTGGTTTTGACTGTACTTAGATGCTTTATATTTGGATTTTCCAAATTTTTTTGATATAGAAAGAATGTCCGGCCGTGCTTCATTCACGCTACAACGTTTTTAGGACCTTCACGGGTACGCTTCCATCTTAAATATCCGTTTATTTAGTTTTTTTGGTGAAAAACGGTGAAATGTTAACAGGTTCCGTGGCCGGTCGTAATGTAAAATTAAAATTTTGATTATTCAGTGTTTTGTTGTGCGAAAACTGTTTCAGACACCAGTCTGTTATTATGTGTAATGTTTCAGAGTTGAATAATAAATCCTTCACTGCGAAAACTTGCAATCGAGTTTTTTTCAAAAAAGTGGTTTTTACTGTACTTAGATGCTTTATGTTTGGATTTTCCAAATTTTTTTGATATAGAAAGAATGTCCTGCGGTGCTTCATTCACGCTACAACGTTTTTAGGACCTTCACGGGTACGCTTCTATCTTAAATATCCGTTTATTTAGTTTTTTTGGTGCAAAACGGTGAAATGTTAACAGGTTCCGTGGCCGGTCGTAATGTAAAATTAAAATTTTGATTATTCAGTGTTTTGTTGTGCGAAAACTGTTTCAGACACCAGTCTTTTGCTTTGTGTAATGTTTGAGTGTTAAAAAATAAATCCTTCACTGCGAAAAATTGCATGCGAGTTTTTTTCAAAAAAGTTGTTTTTACTGTACTTAGATGCTTTATATTTGGATTTTCCAAATTTTTTTGGTATAGAAAGAATGTCCGGCGGTGCTTCATTCACGCTACAACGTTTTTAGGACCTTCACGGGTACGCTTCCATCTTCAATATCCGTTTATTTTGTTTTTTTGGTGAAAAACGGTGAAATGTTAACAGGTGCCGTGGCCGGTCGTAATGTAAAATTAAAATTTTGATTATTCAGTGTTTTGTTGTGCGAAAACTGTTTCAGACACCAGTCTTTTGCTAAGTGTAAAGTTTCAGAGTTGAAAAATAAATCCTTCACCGCGAAAACTTGCAATCCAGTATTTTTCAAAAAAGTGGTTTTTACTGCAGTTAGGTGCTTTGTATTTGGATTTTCCAAATTTTTTTGATATAGAAAGAATGTCCGGCGGTGCTTCATTCACTCTACAACGTTTTTAGGACCGTCACGGGTACGCTTCAATCTTAAATATCCGTTTATTTAGTTTTTTTTGGTGAAAAACGGTGAAATGTTAACAGGTGCCGTGGCCAGTCGTAATGTAAAATTAAAATTTTGATTATTCAGTGTTTTGTTGTGCGAAAACTGTTTCAGACACCAGTCTGTTATTATGTGTAATGTTTCAGAGTTGAATAATAAATCCTTCACTGCGAAAACTTGCAATCGAGTTTTTTTCAAAAAAGTGGTTTTTACTGTACTTAGATGCTTTATATTTGGATTTTCCAAATTTTTTTGATATAGAAAGAATGTCCTGCGGTGCTTCATTCACGCTACAACGTTTTTATGACCTTCACGGGTACGTTTCCATCTTAAATATCCGTTTATTTAGTTTTTTTGGTGAAAAACGGTGAAATTTTAACAGGTTCCGTGGCCGGTCGTAATGTAAAATTAAAATTTTGATTATTCAGTGTTTTTTTGTGCGAAAACTGTTTCAGACACCAGTCTTTTGCTATGTGTAATGTTTGAGTGTTGAAAAATAAATCCTTCACTGCGAAAACTTGCAATCGAGTTTTTTTCAAAAAAGTGGTTTTGACTGTACTTAGATGCTTTATATTTGGATTTTCCAAATTTTTTTGATATAGAAAGAATGTCCGGCCGTGCTTCATTCACGCTACAACGTTTTTAGGACCTTCACGGGTACGCTTCCATCTTAAATATCCGTTTATTTAGTTTTTTTGGTGAAAAACGGTGAAATGTTAACAGGTTCCGTGGCCGGTCGTAATGTAAAATTAAAATTTTGATTATTCAGTGTTTTGTTGTGCGAAAACTGTTTCAGACACCAGTCTGTTATTATGTGTAATGTTTCAGAGTTGAATAATAAATCCTTCACTGCGAAAACTTGCAATCGAGTTTTTTTCAAAAAAGTGGTTTTTACTGTACTTAGATGCTTTATGTTTGGATTTTCCAAATTTTTTTGATATAGAAAGAATGTCCTGCGGTGCTTCATTCACGCTACAACGTTTTTAGGACCTTCACGGGTACGCTTCTATCTTAAATATCCGTTTATTTAGTTTTTTTGGTGCAAAACGGTGAAATGTTAACAGGTTCCGTGGCCGGTCGTAATGTAAAATTAAAATTTTGATTATTCAGTGTTTTGTTGTGCGAAAACTGTTTCAGACACCAGTCTTTTGCTTTGTGTAATGTTTGAGTGTTAAAAAATAAATCCTTCACTGCGAAAAATTGCATGCGAGTTTTTTTCAAAAAAGTTGTTTTTACTGTACTTAGATGCTTTATATTTGGATTTTCCAAATTTTTTTGGTATAGAAAGAATGTCCGGCGGTGCTTCATTCACGCTACAACGTTTTTAGGACCTTCACGGGTACGCTTCCATCTTCAATATCCGTTTATTTTGTTTTTTTGGTGAAAAACGGTGAAATGTTAACAGGTGCCGTGGCCGGTCGTAATGTAAAATTAAAATTTTGATTATTCAGTGTTTTGTTGTGCGATAACTGTTTCAGACACCAGTCTGTTATTATGTGTAATGTTTCAGAGTTGAATAATAAATCCTTCACTGCGAAAACTTGCAATCGAGTTTTTTTCAAAAAAGTGGTTTTTACTGTACTTAGATGCTTTATATTTGGATTTTCCAAATTTTTTTGATATAGAAAGAATGTCCTGCGGTGCCTCATTCACGCTACAACGTTTTTAGGACCTTCACGGGTACGCTTCTATCTTAAATATCCGTTTATTTAGTTTTTTTGGTGCAAAACGGTGAAATGTTAACAGGTGCTGTGGCCGGTCGTAATGTAAAATTAAAATTTTGATTATTCAGTGTTTTGTTGTGCGATAACTGTTTCAGACACCAGTCTGTTATTATGTGTAATGTTTCAGAGTTGAATAATAAATCCTTCACTGCGAAAACTTGCAATCGAGTTTTTTTCAAAAAAGTGGTTTTTACTGTACTTAGATGCTTTATATTTGGATTTTCCAAATTTTTTTGATATAGAAAGAATGTCCTGCGGTGCTTCATTCACGCTACAACGTTTTTAGGACCTTCACGGGTACGCTTCCATCTTCAATATCCGTTTATTTTGTTTTTTTGGTGAAAAACGGTGAAATGTTAACAGGTGCCGTGGCCGGTCGTAATGTAAAATTAAAATTTTGATTATTCAGTGTTTTGTTGTGCGATAACTGTTTCAGACACCAGTCTGTTATTATGTGTAATGTTTCAGAGTTGAATAATAAATCCTTCACTGCGAAAACTTGCAATCGAGTTTTTTTCAAAAAAGTGGTTTTTACTGTACTTAGATGCTTTATATTTGGATTTTCCAAATTTTTTTGATATAGAAAGAATGTCCTGCGGTGCCTCATTCACGCTACAACGTTTTTAGGACCTTCACGGGTACGCTTCTATCTTAAATATCCGTTTATTTAGTTTTTTTGGTGCAAAACGGTGAAATGTTAACAGGTGCTGTGGCCGGTCGTAATGTAAAATTAAAATTTTGATTATTCAGTGTTTTGTTGTGCGATAACTGTTTCAGACACCAGTCTGTTATTATGTGTAATGTTTCAGAGTTGAATAATAAATCCTTCACTGCGAAAACTTGCAATCGAGTTTTTTTCAAAAAAGTGGTTTTTACTGTACTTAGATGCTTTATATTTGGATTTTCCAAATTTTTTTGATATAGAAAGAATGTCCTGCGGTGCTTCATTCACGCTACAACGTTTTTAGGACCTTCACGGGTACGCTTCTATCTTAAATATCCGTTTATTTAGTTTTTTTGGTGCAAAACGGTGAAATGTTAACAGTTGCTGTGGCCGGTCGTAATGTAAAATTAAAATTTTGATTATTCAGTGTTTTGTTGTGCGAAAACTGTTTCAGACACCAGTCTTTTGCTATGTGTAATGTTTGAGTGTTGAAAAATAAATCCTTCACTGCGAAAACTTGCAATCGAGTTTTTTTCAAAAAAGTGGTTTTTACTGTACTTAGATGCTTTATATTTGGATTTTCCAAATTTTTTTGATATAGAAAGAATGTCCTGCGGTGCTTAATTCACGCTACAACGTTTTTAGGACCTTCACGGGTACGCTTCTATCTTAAATATCCGTTTATTTAGTTTTTTTGGTGTAAAACGGTGAAATGTTAACAGGTGCTGTAGCCGGTCGTAATGTAAAATTAAAATTTTGATTATTCAGTGTTTTGTTGTGCGATAACTGTTTCAGACACCAGTCTGTTATTATGTGTAATGTTTCAGAATTGAATAATAAATCCTTCACTGCGAAAACTTGCAATCGAGTTTTTTTCAAAAAAGTGGTTTTTACTGTACTTAGATGCTTTATATTTGGATTTTCCAAATTTTTTTGATATAGAAAGAATGTCCTGCGGTGCTTCATTCACGCTACAACGTTTTTAGGACCTTCACGGGTACGCTTCTATCTTAAATATCCGTTTATTTAGTTTTTTTGGTGCAAAACGGTGAAATGTTAACAGGTGCTGTGGCCGGTCGTAATGTAAAATTAAAATTTTGATTATTCAGTGTTTTGTTGTGCGATAACTGTTTCAGACACCAGTCTTTTGCTTTGTGTAATGTTTGAGTGTTAAAAAATAAATCCTTCACTGCGAAAAATTGCATGCGAGTTTTTTTCAAAAAAGTTGTTTTTACTGTACTTAGATGCTTTATATTTGGATTTTCCAAATTTTTTTGGTATAGAAAGAATGTCCGGCGGTGCTTCATTCACGCTACAACGTTTTTAGGACCTTCACGGGTACGCTTCCATCTTCAATATCCGTTTATTTTGTTTTTTTGGTGAAAAACGGTGAAATATTAACAGGTGACGTGGCGGGTCGTAATGTAAAATTAAAATTTTGATTATTCAGTGTTTTGTTGTGCGAAAACTGTTTCAGACACCAGTCTTTTGCTAAGTGTAAAGTTTCAGAGTTGAAAAATAAATCCTTCACCGCGAAAACTTGCAATCCAGTATTTTTCAAAAAAGTGGTTTTTACTGCAGTTAGGTGCTTTGTATTTGGATTTTCCAAATTTTTTTGATATAGAAAGAATGTCCGGCGGTGCTTCATTCACTCTACAACGTTTTTAGGACCGTCACGGGTACGCTTCAATCTTAAATATCCGTTTATTTAGTTTTTTTGGTGAAAAACGGTGAAATTTTAACAGGTTCCGTGGCCGGTCGTAATGTAAAATTAAAATTTTGATTATTCAGTGTTTTGTTGTGCGAAAACTGTTTCAGACACCAGTCTTTTGCTATGTGTAATGTTTGAGTGTTGAAAAATAAATCCTTCACTGCGAAAACTTGCAATCGAGTTTTTTTCAAAAAAGTGGTTTTGACTGTACTTAGATGCTTTATATTTGGATTTTCCAAATTTTTTTGATATAGAAAGAATGTCCGGCCGTGCTTCATTCACACTACAACGTTTTTAGGACCTTCACGGGTACGCTTCCATCTTAAATATCCGTTTATTTAGTTTTTTTGGTGAACAACGGTGAAATGTTAACAGGTTCCGTGGCCGGTCGTAATGTAAAATTAAAATTTTGATTATTCAGTGTTTTGTTGTGCGAAAACTGTTTCAGACACTAGTCTTTTGCTTTGTGTAATGTTTGAGTGTTAAAAAATAAATCCTTCACTGCGAAAAATTGCATGCGAGTTTTTTTCAAAAAAGTTGTTTTTACTGTACTTAGATGCTTTATATTTGGATTTTCCAAATTTTTTTGGTATAGAAAGAATGTCCGGCGGTGCTTCATTCACGCTACAACGTTTTTAGGACCTTCACGGGTACGCTTCCATCTTAAATATCCGTTTATTTAGTTTTTTTGGTGAAAAACGGTGAAATTTTAACAGGTTCCGTGGCCGGTCGTAATGTAAAATTAAAATTTTGATTATTCAGTGTTTTGTTGTGCGAAAACTGTTTCAGACACCAGTCTTTTGCTATGTGTAATGTTTGAGTGTTGAAAAATAAATCCTTCACTGCGAAAACTTGCAATCGAGTTTTTTTCAAAAAAGTGGTTTTGACTGTACTTAGATGCTTTATATTTGGATTTTCCAAATTTTTTTGATATAGAAAGAATGTCCGGCCGTGCTTCATTCACGCTACAACGTTTTTAGGACCTTCACGGGTACGCTTCCATCTTAAATATCCGTTTATTTAGTTTTTTTGGTGAAAAACGGTGAAATGTTAACAGGTTCCGTGGCCGGTCTTAATGTAAAATTAAAATTTTGATTATTCAGTGTTTTGTTGTGCGAAAACTGTTTCAGACACCAGTCTGTTATTATGTGTAATGTTTCAGAGTTGAATAATAAATCCTTCACTGCGAAAACTTGCAATCGAGTTTTTTTCAAAAAAGTGGTTTTTACTGTACTTAGATGCTTTATGTTTGGATTTTCCAAATTTTTTTGATATAGAAAGAATGTCCTGCGGTGCTTCATTCACGCTACAACGTTTTTAGGACCTTCACGGGTACGCTTCTATCTTAAATATCCGTTTATTTAGTTTTTTTGGTGCAAAACGGTGAAATGTTAACAGGTTCCGTGGCCGGTCGTAATGTAAAATTAAAATTTTGATTATTCAGTGTTTTGTTGTGCGAAAACTGTTTCAGACACCAGTCTGTTATTATGTGTAATGTTTCAGAGTTGAATAATAAATCCTTCACTGCGAAAACTTGCAATCGAGTTTTTTTCAAAAAAGTGGTTTTTACTGTACTTAGATGCTTTATGTTTGGATTTTCCAAATTTTTTTGATATAGAAAGAATGTCCTGCGGTGCTTCATTCACGCTACAACGTTTTTAGGACCTTCACGGGTACGCTTCTATCTTAAATATCCGTTTATTTAGTTTTTTTGGTGCAAAACGGTGAAATGTTAACAGGTGCTGTGGCCGGTCGTAATGTAAAATTAAAATTTTGATTATTCAGTGTTTTGTTGTGCGATAACTGTTTCAGACACCAGTCTGTTATTATGTGTAATGTTTCAGAGTTGAATAATAAATCCTTCACTGCGAAAACTTGCAATCGAGTTTTTTTCAAAAAAGTGGTTTTTACTGTACTTAGATGCTTTATATTTGGATTTTCCAAATTTTTTTGATATAGAAAGAATGTCCTGCGGTGCTTCATTCACGCTACAACGTTTTTAGGACCTTCACGGGTACGCTTCCATCTTCAATATCCGTTTATTTTGTTTTTTTGGTGAAAAACGGTGAAATGTTAACAGGTGCCGTGGCCGGTCGTAATGTAAAATTAAAATTTTGATTATTCAGTGTTTTGTTGTGCGATAACTGTTTCAGACACCAGTCTGTTATTATGTGTAATGTTTCAGAGTTGAATAATAAATCCTTCACTGCGAAAACTTGCAATCGAGTTTTTTTCAAAAAAGTGGTTTTTACTGTACTTAGATGCTTTATATTTGGATTTTCCAAATTTTTTTGATATAGAAAGAATGTCCTGCGGTGCCTCATTCACGCTACAACGTTTTTAGGACCTTCACGGGTACGCTTCTATCTTAAATATCCGTTTATTTAGTTTTTTTGGTGCAAAACGGTGAAATGTTAACAGGTGCTGTGGCCGGTCGTAATGTAAAATTAAAATTTTGATTATTCAGTGTTTTGTTGTGCGATAACTGTTTCAGACACCAGTCTGTTATTATGTGTAATGTTTCAGAGTTGAATAATAAATCCTTCACTGCGAAAACTTGCAATCGAGTTTTTTTCAAAAAAGTGGTTTTTACTGTACTTAGATGCTTTATATTTGGATTTTCCAAATTTTTTTGATATAGAAAGAATGTCCTGCGGTGCTTCATTCACGCTACAACGTTTTTAGGACCTTCACGGGTACGCTTCTATCTTAAATATCCGTTTATTTAGTTTTTTTGGTGCAAAACGGTGAAATGTTAACAGTTGCTGTGGCCGGTCGTAATGTAAAATTAAAATTTTGATTATTCAGTGTTTTGTTGTGCGAAAACTGTTTCAGACACCAGTCTTTTGCTATGTGTAATGTTTGAGTGTTGAAAAATAAATCCTTCACTGCGAAAACTTGCAATCGAGTTTTTTTCAAAAAAGTGGTTTTTACTGTACTTAGATGCTTTATATTTGGATTTTCCAAATTTTTTTGATATAGAAAGAATGTCCGGCGGTGCTTCATTCACTCTACAACGTTTTTAGGACCGTCACGGGTACGCTTCAATCTTAAATATCCGTTTATTTAGTTTTTTTTGGTGAAAAACGGTGAAATGTTAACAGGTGCCGTGGCCAGTCGTAATGTAAAATTAAAATTTTGATTATTCAGTGTTTTGTTGTGCAAAAACTGTTTCAGACACCAGTCTGTTATTATGTGTAATGTTTCAGAGTTGAATAATAAATCCTTCACTGCGAAAACTTGCAATCGAGTTTTTTTCAAAAAAGTGGTTTTTACTGTACTTAGATGCTTTATATTTGGATTTTCCAAATTTTTTTGATATAGAAAGAATGTCCTGCGGTGCTTCATTCACGCTACAACGTTTTTATGACCTTCACGGGTACGCTTCCATCTTAAATATCCGTTTATTTAGTTTTTTTGGTGAAAAACGGTGAAATTTTAACAGGTTCCGTGGCCGGTCGTAATGTAAAATTAAAATTTTGATTATTCAGTGTTTTGTTGTGCGAAAACTGTTTCAGACACCAGTCTTTTGCTATGTGTAATGTTTGAGTGTTGAAAAATAAATCCTTCACTGCGAAAACTTGCAATCGAGTTTTTTTCAAAAAAGTGGTTTTGACTGTACTTAGATGCTTTATATTTGGATTTTCCAAATTTTTTTGATATAGAAAGAATGTCCGGCCGTGCTTCATTCACACTACAACGTTTTTAGGACCTTCACGGGTACGCTTCCATCTTAAATATCCGTTTATTTAGTTTTTTTGGTGAAAAACGGTGAAATGTTAACAGGTTCCGTGGCCGGTCGTAATGTAAAATTAAAATTTTGATTATTCAGTGTTTTGTTGTGCGAAAACTGTTTCAGACACCAGTCTTTTGCTTTGTGTAATGTTTGAGTGTTAAAAAATAAATCCTTCACTGCGAAAAATTGCATGCGAGTTTTTTTCAAAAAAGTTGTTTTTACTGTACTTAGATGCTTTATATTTGGATTTTCCAAATTTTTTTGGTATAGAAAGAATGTCCGGCGGTGCTTCATTCACGCTACAACGTTTTTAGGACCTTCACGGGTACGCTTCCATCTTCAATATCCGTTTATTTTGTTTTTTTGGTGAAAAACGGTGAAATATTAACAGGTGACGTGGCGGGTCGTAATGTAAAATTAAAATTTTGATTATTCAGTGTTTTGTTGTGCGAAAACTGTTTCAGACACCAGTCTTTTGCTAAGTGTAAAGTTTCAGAGTTGAAAAATAAATCCTTCACCGCGAAAACTTGCAATCCAGTATTTTTCAAAAAAGTGGTTTTTACTGCAGTTAGGTGCTTTGTATTTGGATTTTCCAAATTTTTTTGATATAGAAAGAATGTCCGGCGGTGCTTCATTCACTCTACAACGTTTTTAGGACCGTCACGGGTACGCTTCAATCTTAAATATCCGTTTATTTAGTTTTTTTTGGTGAAAAACGGTGAAATGTTAACAGGTGCCGTGGCCAGTCGTAATGTAAAATTAAAATTTTGATTATTCAGTGTTTTGTTGTGCGAAAACTGTTTCAGACACCAGTCTTTTGCTATGTGTAATGTTTGAGTGTTGAAAAATAAATCCTTCACTGCGAAAACTTGCAATCGAGTTTTTTTCAAAAAAGTGGTTTTTACAGTACTTAGATGCTTTATATTTGGATTTTCCAAATTTTTTTGATATAGAAAGAATGTCCTGCGGTGCTTCAATCACGCTACAACGTTTTTATGACCTTCACGGGTACGCTTCCATCTTAAATATCCGTTTATTTAGTTTTTTTGGTGAAAAACGGTGAAATTTTAACAGGTTCCGTGGCCGGTCGTAATGTAAAATTAAAATTTTGATTATTCAGTGTTTTGTTGTGCGAAAACTGTTTCAGACACCAGTCTTTTGCTATGTGTAATGTTTGAGTGTTGAAAAATAAATCCTTCACTGCGAAAACTTGCAATCGAGTTTTTTTCAAAAAAGTGGTTTTGACTGTACTTAGATGCTTTATATTTGGATTTTCCAAATTTTTTTGATATAGAAAGAATGTCCGGCCGTGCTTCATTCACGCTACAACGTTTTTAGGACCTTCACGGGTACGCTTCCATCTTAAATATCCGTTTATTTAGTTTTTTTGGTGAAAAACGGTGAAATGTTAACAGGTTCCGTGGCCGGTCTTAATGTAAAATTAAAATTTTGATTATTCAGTGTTTTGTTGTGCGAAAACTGTTTCAGACACCAGTCTGTTATTATGTGTAATGTTTCAGAGTTGAATAATAAATCCTTCACTGCGAAAACTTGCAATCGAGTTTTTTTCAAAAAAGTGGTTTTTACTGTACTTAGATGCTTTATGTTTGGATTTTCCAAATTTTTTTGATATAGAAAGAATGTCCTGCGGTGCTTCATTCACGCTACAACGTTTTTAGGACCTTCACGGGTACGCTTCTATCTTAAATATCCGTTTATTTAGTTTTTTTGGTGCAAAACGGTGAAATGTTAACAGGTTCCGTGGCCGGTCGTAATGTAAAATTAAAATTTTGATTATTCAGTGTTTTGTTGTGCGAAAACTGTTTCAGACACCAGTCTGTTATTATGTGTAATGTTTCAGAGTTGAATAATAAATCCTTCACTGCGAAAACTTGCAATCGAGTTTTTTTCAAAAAAGTGGTTTTTACTGTACTTAGATGCTTTATGTTTGGATTTTCCAAATTTTTTTGATATAGAAAGAATGTCCTGCGGTGCTTCATTCACGCTACAACGTTTTTAGGACCTTCACGGGTACGCTTCTATCTTAAATATCCGTTTATTTAGTTTTTTTGGTGCAAAACGGTGAAATGTTAACAGGTTCCGTGGCCGGTCGTAATGTAAAATTAAAATTTTGATTATTCAGTGTTTTGTTGTGCGAAAACTGTTTCAGACACCAGTCTGTTATTATGTGTAATGTTTCAGAGTTGAATAATAAATCCTTCACTGCGAAAACTTGCAATCGAGTTTTTTTCAAAAAAGTGGTTTTTACTGTACTTAGATGCTTTATGTTTGGATTTTCCAAATTTTTTTGATATAGAAAGAATGTCCTGCGGTGCTTCATTCACGCTACAACGTTTTTAGGACCTTCACGGGTACGCTTCTATCTTAAATATCCGTTTATTTAGTTTTTTTGGTGCAAAACGGTGAAATATTAACAGGTGACGTGGCGGGTCGTAATGTAAAATTAAAATTTTGATTATTCAGTGTTTTGTTGTGCGAAAACTGTTTCAGACACCAGTCTTTTGCTAAGTGTAAAGTTTCAGAGTTGAAAAATAAATCCTTCACCGCGAAAACTTGCAATCCAGTATTTTTCAAAAAAGTGGTTTTTACTGCAGTTAGGTGCTTTGTATTTGGATTTTCCAAATTTTTTTGATATAGAAAGAATGTCCGGCGGTGCTTCATTCACTCTACAACGTTTTTAGGACCGTCACGGGTACGCTTCCATCTTCAATATCCGTTTATTTAGTTTTTTTGGTGAAAAACGGTGAAATATTAACAGGTGACGTGGCGGGTCGTAATGTAAAATTAAAATTTTGATTATTCAGTGTTTTGTTGTGCGAAAACTGTTTCAGACACCAGTCTTTTGCTAAGTGTAAAGTTTCAGAGTTGAAAAATAAATCCTTCACCGCGAAAACTTGCAATCGAGTTTTTTTCAAAAAAGTGGTTTTTACTGTACTTAGATGCTTTATATTTGGATTTTCCAAATTTTTTTGATATAGAAAGAATGTCCGGCGGTGCTTCATTCACTCTACAACGTTTTTAGGACCGTCACGGGTACGCTTCAATCTTAAATATCCGTTTATTTAGTTTTTTTTGGTGAAAAACGGTGAAATGTTAACAGGTGCCGTGGCCAGTCGTAATGTAAAATTAAAATTTTGATTATTCAGTGTTTTGTTGTGCGAAAACTGTTTCAGACACCAGTCTGTTATTATGTGTAATGTTTCAGAGTTGAATAATAAATCCTTCACTGCGAAAACTTGCAATCCAGTTTTTTTCAAAAAAGTGGTTTTTACTGTACTTAGATGCTTTATATTTGGATTTTCCAAATTTTTTTGGTATAGAAAGAATGTCCGGCGGTGCTTCATTCACGCTACAACGTTTTTAGGACCTTCACGGGTACGCTTCCATCTTCAAAATCCGTATATTTAGTTTTTTTGGTGAAAAACGGTGAAATATTAACAGGTGACGTGGCGGGTCGTAATGTAAAATTAAAATTTTGATTATTCAGTGTTTTGTTGTGCGAAAACTGTTTCAGACACCAGTCTTTTGCTAAGTGTAAAGTTTCAGAGTTGAAAAATAAATCCTTCACCGCGAAAACTTGCAATCCAGTATTTTTCAAAAAAGTGGTTTTTACTGCAGTTAGGTGCTTTGTATTTGGATTTTCCAAATTTTTTTGATATAGAAAGAATGTTCGGCGGTGCTTCATTCACTCTACAACGTTTTTAGGACCGTCACGGGTACGCTTCAATCATAAATATCCGTTTATTTAGTTTTTTTTGGTGAAAAACGGTGAAATGTTAACAGGTGCCGTGGCCAGTCGTAATGTAAAATTAAAATTTTGATTATTCAGTGTTTTGTTGTGCGAAAACTGTTTCAGACACCAGTCTGTTATTATGTGTAATGTTTCAGAGTTGAATAATAAATCCTTCACTGCGAAAACTTGCAATCCAGTTTTTTTCAAAAAAGTGGTTTTTACTGTACTTAGATGCTTTATATTTGGATTTTCCAAATTTTTTTGATATAGAAAGAATGTCCTGCGGTGATTCCTTCACGCTACAACGTTTTTAGGACCTTCACGGGTATGCTTCTATCTTAAATATCCGTTTATTTAGTTTTTTTGGTGCAATACGGTGAAATGTTAACAGGTTCCGTGGCCGGTCGTAATGTAAAATTAAAATTTTGATTATTCAGTGTTTTGTTGTGCGAAAACTGTTTCAGACACCAGTCTGTTATTATGTGTAATGTTTCAGAGTTGAATAATAAATCCTTCACTGCGAAAACTTGCAATCGAGTTTTTTTCAAAAAAGTGGTTTTTACTGTACTTAGATGCTTTATATTTGGATTTTCCAAATTATTTTGATATAGAAAGAATGTCCGGCGGTGCTTCATTCACGCTACAACGTTTTTAGGACCTTCACGGGTACGCTTCCATCTTCAATATCCGTTTATTTAGTTTTTTTGGTGAAAAACGGTGAAATGTTAACAGGTGCCGTGGCCGGTCGTAATGTAAAATTAAAATTTTGATTATTCAGTGTTTTGTTGTGCGAAAACTGTTTCAGACACCAGTCTTTTGCTAAGTGTAAAGTTTCAGAGTTGAAAAATAAATCCTTCACCGCGAAAACTTGCAATCCAGTATTTTTCAAAAAAGTGGTTTTTACTGTACTTAGATGCTTTATATTTGGATTTTCCAAATTTTTTTGATATAGAAAGAATGTCCTGCGGTGCTTCATTCACGCTACAACGTTTTTATGACCTTCACGGGTACGCTTCCATCTTAAATATCCGTTTATTTAGTTTTTTTGGTGAAAAACGGTGAAATTTTAACAGGTTCCGTAGCCGGTCGTAATGTAAAATTAAAATTTTGATTATTCAGTGTTTTGTTGTGCGAAAACTGTTTCAGACACCAGTCTTTTGCTATGTGTAATGTTTGAGTGTTGAAAAATAAATCCTTCACTGCGAAAACTTGCAATCGAGTTTTTTTCAAAAAAGTGGTTTTTACTGTACTTAGATGCTTTATATTTGGATTTTCCAAATTTTTTTGATATAGAAAGAATGTCCTGCGGTGCTTCATTCACGCTACAACGTTTTTAGGACCTTCACGGGTACGCTTCTATCTTAAATATCCGTTTATTTAGTTTTTTTGGTGCAAAACGGTGAAATGTTAACAGGTGCTGTGGCCGGTCGTAATCTAAAATTAAAATTTTGATTATTCAGTGTTTTGTTGTGCGATAACTGTTTCAGACACCAGTCTGTTATTATGTGTAATGTTTCAGAGTTGAATAATAAATCCTTCACTGCGAAAACTTGCAATCGAGTTTTTTTCAAAAAAGTTGTTTTTACTGTACTTAGATGCTTTATATTTGGATTTTCCAAATTTTTTTGGTATAGAAAGAATGTCCGGCGGTGCTTCATTCACGCTACAACGTTTTTAGGACCTTCACGGGTACGCTTCCATCTTCAATATCCGTTTATTTAGTTTTTTTGGTGAAAAACGGTGAAATATTAACAGGTGACGTGGCGGGTCGTAATGTAAAATTAAAATTTTGATTATTCAGTGTTTTGTTGTGCGAAAACTGTTTCAGACACCAGTCTTTTGCTAAGTGTAAAGTTTCAGAGTTGAAAAATAAATCCTTCACCGCGAAAACTTGCAATCCAGTATTTTTCAAAAAAGTGGTTTTTACTGCAGTTAGGTGCTTTGTATTTGGATTTTCCAAATTTTTTTGATATAGAAAGAATGTCCGGCGGTGCTTCATTCACTCTACAACGTTTTTAGGACCGTCACGGGTACGCTTCAATCTTAAATATCCGTTTATTTAGTTTTTTTTGGTGAAAAACGGTGAAATGTTAACAGGTGCCGTGGCCAGTCGTAATGTAAAATTAAAATTTTGATTATTCAGTGTTTTGTTGTGCGAAAACTGTTTCAGACACCAGTCTGTTATTATGTGTAATGTTTCAGAGTTGAATAATAAATCCTTCACTGCGAAAACTTGCAATCCAGTTTTTTTCAAAAAAGTGGTTTTTACTGTACTTAGATGCTTTATATTTGGATTTTCCAAATTTTTTTGATATAGAAAGAATGTCCGGCGGTGCTTCATTCACGCTACAACGTTTTTAGGACCTTCACGGGTACGCTTCCATCTTCAATATCCGTTTATTTAGTTTTTTTGGTGAAAAACGGTGAAATGTTAACAGGTGCCGTGGCCGGTCGTAATGTAAAATATAAAATTTTGATTATTCAGTGTTTTGTTGTGCGAAAACTGTTTCAGACACCAGTCTTTTGCTAAGTGTAAAGTTTCAGAGTTGAAAAATAAATCCTTCACCGCGAAAACTTGCAATCCAGTATTTTTCAAAAAAGTGGTTTTTACTGTACTTAGATGCTTTATATTTGGATTTTCCAAATTTTTTTTATATAGAAAGAATGTCCTGCGGTGCTTCATTCACGCTACAACGTTTTTATGACCTTCACGGGTACGCTTCCATCTTAAATATCCGTTTATTTAGTTTTTTTGGTGAAAAACGGTGAAATGTTAACAGGTTCCGTAGCCGGTCGTAATGTAAAATTAAAATTTTGATTATTCAGTGTTTTGTTGTGCGAAAACTGTTTCAGACACCAGTCTTTTGCTATGTGTAATGTTTGAGTGTTGAAAAATAAATCCTTCACTGCGAAAACTTGCAATCGAGTTTTTTTCAAAAAAGTGGTTTTTACTGTACTTAGATGCTTTATATTTGGATTTTCCAAATTTTTTTGATATAGAAAGAATGTCCTGCGGTGCTTCATTCACGCTACAACGTTTTTAGGACCTTCACGGGTACGCTTCTATCTTAAATATCCGTTTATTTAGTTTTTTTGGTGCAAAACGGTGAAATGTTAACAGGTGCTGTGGCCGGTCGTAATGTAAAATTAAAATTTTGATTATTCAGTGTTTTGTTGTGCGATAACTGTTTCAGACACCAGTCTGTTATTATGTGTAATGTTTCAGAGTTGAATAATAAATCCTTCACTGCGAAAACTTGCAATCGAGTTTTTTTCAAAAAAGTTGTTTTTACTGTACTTAGATGCTTTATATTTGGATTTTCCAAATTTTTTTGGTATAGAAAGAATGTCCGGCGGTGCTTCATTCACGCTACAACGTTTTTAGGACCTTCACGGGTACGCTTCCATCTTCAATATCCGTTTATTTAGTTTTTTTGGTGAAAAACGGTGAAATATTAACAGGTGACGTGGCGGGTCGTAATGTAAAATTAAAATTTTGATTATTCAGTGTTTTGTTGTGCGAAAACTGTTTCAGACACCAGTCTTTTGCTAAGTGTAAAGTTTCAGAGTTGAAAAATAAATCCTTCACCGCGAAAACTTGCAATCCAGTATTTTTCAAAAAAGTGGTTTTTACTGTACTTAGATGCTTTATATTTGGATTTTCCAAATTTTTTTGATATAGAAAGAATGTCCTGCGGTGCTTCATTCACGCTACAACGTTTTTATGACCTTCACGGGTACGCTTCCATCTTAAATATCCGTTTATTTAGTTTTTTTGGTGAAAAACGGTGAAATTTTAACAGGTTCCGTAGCCGGTCGTAATGTAAAATTAAAATTTTGATTATTCAGTGTTTTGTTGTGCGAAAACTGTTTCAGACACCAGTCTTTTGCTATGTGTAATGTTTGAGTGTTGAAAAATAAATCCTTCACTGCGAAAACTTGCAATCGAGTTTTTTTCAAAAAAGTGGTTTTTACTGTACTTAGATGCTTTATATTTGGATTTTCCAAATTTTTTTGATATAGAAAGAATGTCCTGCGGTGCTTCATTCACGCTACAACGTTTTTAGGACCTTCACGGGTACGCTTCTATCTTAAATATCCGTTTATTTAGTTTTTTTGGTGCAAAACGGTGAAATGTTAACAGGTGCTGTGGCCGGTCGTAATGTAAAATTAAAATTTTGATTATTCAGTGTTTTGTTGTGCGAAAACTGTTTCAGACACCAGTCTTTTGCTAAGTGTAAAGTTTCAGAGTTGAAAAATAAATCCTTCACCGCGAAAACTTGCAATCCAGTATTTTTCAAAAAAGTGGTTTTTACTGCAGTTAGGTGCTTTGTATTTGGATTTTCCAAATTTTTTTGATATAGAAAGAATGTCCGGCGGTGCTTCATTCACTCTACAACGTTTTTAGGACCGTCACGGGTACGCTTCAATCTTAAATATCCGTTTATTTAGTTTTTTTTGGTGAAAAACGGTGAAATGTTAACAGGTGCCGTGGCCAGTCGTAATGTAAAATTAAAATTTTGATTATTCAGTGTTTTGTTGTGCGAAAACTGTTTCAGACACCAGTCTGTTATTATGTGTAATGTTTCAGAGTTGAATAATAAATCCTTCACTGCGAAAACTTGCAATCCAGTTTTTTTCAAAAAAGTGGTTTTTACTGTACTTAGATGCTTTATATTTGGATTTTCCAAATTTTTTTGATATAGAAAGAATGTCCGGCGGTGCTTCATTCACGTTACAACGTTTTTAGGACCTTCACGGGTACGCTTCCATCTTCAATATCCGTTTATTTAGTTTTTTTGGTGAAAAACGGTGAAATGTTAACAGGTGCCGTGGCCGGTCGTAATGTAAAATTAAAATTTTGATTATTCAGTGTTTTGTTGTGCGAAAACTGTTTCAGACACCAGTCTTTTGCTAAGTGTAAAGTTTCAGAGTTGAAAAATAAATCCTTCACCGCGAAAACTTGCAATCCAGTATTTTTCAAAAAAGTGGTTTTTACTGCAGTTAGGTGCTTTGTATTTGGATTTTCCAAATTTTTTTGATATAGAAAGAATGTCCGGCGGTGCTTCATTCACTCTACAACGTTTTTAGGACCGTCACGGGTACGCTTCAATCTTAAATATCCGTTTATTTAGTTTTTTTTGGTGAAAAACGGTGAAATGTTAACAGGTGCCGTGGCCAGTCGTAATGTAAAATTAAAATTTTGATTATTCAGTGTTTTGTTGTGCGAAAACTGTTTCAGACACCAGTCTGTTATTATGTGTAATGTTTCAGAGTTGAATAATAAATCCTTCACTGCGAAAACTTGCAATCCAGTTTTTTTCAAAAAAGTGGTTTTTACTGTACTTAGATGCTTTATATTTGGATTTTCCAAATTTTTTTGATATAGAAAGAATGTCCGGCGGTGCTTCATTCACGTTACAACGTTTTTAGGACCTTCACGGGTACGCTTCCATCTTCAATATCCGTTTATTTAGTTTTTTTGGTGAAAAACGGTGAAATGTTAACAGGTGCCGTGGCCGGTCGTAATGTAAAATTAAAATTTTGATTATTCAGTGTTTTGTTGTGCGAAAACTGTTTCAGACACCAGTCTTTTGCTAAGTGTAAAGTTTCAGAGTTGAAAAATAAATCCTTCACCGCGAAAACTTGCAATCCAGTATTTTTCAAAAAAGTGGTTTTTACTGTACTTAGATGCTTTATATTTGGATTTTCCAAATTTTTTTTATATAGAAAGAATGTCCTGCGGTGCTTCATTCACGCTACAACGTTTTTATGACCTTCACGGGTACGCTTCCATCTTAAATATCCGTTTATTTAGTTTTTTTGGTGAAAAACGGTGAAATGTTAACAGGTTCCGTAGCCGGTCGTAATGTAAAATTAAAATTTTGATTATTCAGTGTTTTGTTGTGCGAAAACTGTTTCAGACACCAGTCTTTTGCTATGTGTAATGTTTGAGTGTTGAAAAATAAATCCTTCACTGCGAAAACTTGCAATCGAGTTTTTTTCAAAAAAGTGGTTTTTACTGTACTTAGATGCTTTATATTTGGATTTTCCAAATTTTTTTGATATAGAAAGAATGTCCTGCGGTGCTTCATTCACGCTACAACGTTTTTAGGACCTTCACGGGTACGCTTCTATCTTAAATATCCGTTTATTTAGTTTTTTTGGTGCAAAACGGTGAAATGTTAACAGGTGCTGTGGCCGGTCGTAATGTAAAATTAAAATTTTGATTATTCAGTGTTTTGTTGTGCGATAACTGTTTCAGACACCAGTCTGTTATTATGTGTAATGTTTCAGAGTTGAATAATAAATCCTTCACTGCGAAAACTTGCAATCGAGTTTTTTTCAAAAAAGTTGTTTTTACTGTACTTAGATGCTTTATATTTGGATTTTCCAAATTTTTTTGGTATAGAAAGAATGTCCGGCGGTGCTTCATTCACGCTACAACGTTTTTAGGACCTTCACGGGTACGCTTCCATCTTCAATATCCGTTTATTTAGTTTTTTTGGTGAAAAACGGTGAAATATTAACAGGTGACGTGGCGGGTCGTAATGTAAAATTAAAATTTTGATTATTCAGTGTTTTGTTGTGCGAAAACTGTTTCAGACACCAGTCTTTTGCTAAGTGTAAAGTTTCAGAGTTGAAAAATAAATCCTTCACCGCGAAAACTTGCAATCCAGTATTTTTCAAAAAAGTGGTTTTTACTGCAGTTAGGTGCTTTGTATTTGGATTTTCCAAATTTTTTTGATATAGAAAGAATGTCCGGCGGTGCTTCATTCACTCTACAACGTTTTTAGGACCGTCACGGGTACGCTTCAATCTTAAATATCCGTTTATTTAGTTTTTTTTGGTGAAAAACGGTGAAATGTTAACAGGTGCCGTGGCCAGTCGTAATGTAAAATTAAAATTTTGATTATTCAGTGTTTTGTTGTGCGAAAACTGTTTCAGACACCAGTCTGTTATTATGTGTAATATTTCAGAGTTGAATAATAAATCCTTCACTGCGAAAACTTGCAATCCAGTTTTTTTCAAAAAAGTGGTTTTTACTGTACTTAGATGCTTTATATTTGGATTTTCCAAATTTTTTTGATATAGAAAGAATGTCCTGCGGTGATTCCTTCACGCTACAACGTTTTTAGGACCTTCACGGGTATGCTTCTATCTTAAATATCCGTTTATTTAGTTTTTTTGGTGCAATACGGTGAAATGTTAACAGGTTCCGTGGCCGGTCGTAATGTAAAATTAAAATTTTGATTATTCAGTGTTTTGTTGTGCGAAAACTGTTTCAGACACCAGTCTGTTATTATGTGTAATGTTTCAGAGTTGAATAATAAATCCTTCACTGCGAAAACTTGCAATCGAGTTTTTTTCAAAAAAGTGGTTTTTACTGTACTTAGATGCTTTATATTTGGATTTTCCAAATTATTTTGATATAGAAAGAATGTCCGGCGGTGCTTCATTCACGCTACAACGTTTTTAGGACCTTCACGGGTACGCTTCCATCTTCAATATCCGTTTATTTAGTTTTTTTGGTGAAAAACGGTGAAATGTTAACAGGTGCCGTGGCCGGTCGTAATGTAAAATTAAAATTTTGATTATTCAGTGTTTTGTTGTGCGAAAACTGTTTCAGACACCAGTCTTTTGCTAAGTGTAAAGTTTCAGAGTTGAAAAATAAATCCTTCACCGCGAAAACTTGCAATCCAGTATTTTTCAAAAAAGTGGTTTTTACTGTACTTAGATGCTTTATATTTGGATTTTCCAAATTTTTTTGATATAGAAAGAATGTCCTGCGGTGCTTCATTCACGCTACAACGTTTTTATGACCTTCACGGGTACGCTTCCATCTTAAATATCCGTTTATTTAGTTTTTTTGGTGAAAAACGGTGAAATTTTAACAGGTTCCGTAGCCGGTCGTAATGTAAAATTAAAATTTTGATTATTCAGTGTTTTGTTGTGCGAAAACTGTTTCAGACACCAGTCTTTTGCTATGTGTAATGTTTGAGTGTTGAAAAATAAATCCTTCACTGCGAAAACTTGCAATCGAGTTTTTTTCAAAAAAGTGGTTTTTACTGTACTTAGATGCTTTATATTTGGATTTTCCAAATTTTTTTGATATAGAAAGAATGTCCTGCGGTGCTTCATTCACGCTACAACGTTTTTAGGACCTTCACGGGTACGCTTCTATCTTAAATATCCGTTTATTTAGTTTTTTTGGTGCAAAACGGTGAAATGTTAACAGGTGCTGTGGCCGGTCGTAATGTAAAATTAAAATTTTGATTATTCAGTGTTTTGTTGTGCGAAAACTGTTTCAGACACCAGTCTTTTGCTAAGTGTAAAGTTTCAGAGTTGAAAAATAAATCCTTCACCGCGAAAACTTGCAATCCAGTATTTTTCAAAAAAGTGGTTTTTACTGCAGTTAGGTGCTTTGTATTTGGATTTTCCAAATTTTTTTGATATAGAAAGAATGTCCGGCGGTGCTTCATTCACTCTACAACGTTTTTAGGACCGTCACGGGTACACTTCAATCTTAAATATCCGTTTATTTAGTTTTTTTTGGTGAAAAACGGTGAAATGTTAACAGGTGCCGTGGCCAGTCGTAATGTAAAATTAAAATTTTGATTATTCAGTGTTTTGTTGTGCGAAAACTGTTTCAGACACCAGTCTGTTATTATGTGTAATGTTTCAGAGTTGAATAATAAATCCTTCACTGCGAAAACTTGCAATCCAGTTTTTTTCAAAAAAGTGGTTTTTACTGTACTTAGATGCTTTATATTTGGATTTTCCAAATTTTTTTGATATAGAAAGAATGTCCTGCGGTGATTCCTTCACGCTACAACGTTTTTAGGACCTTCACGGGTATGCTTCTATCTTAAATATCCGTTTATTTAGTTTTTTTGGTGCAATACGGTGAAATGTTAACAGGTTCCGTGGCCGGTCGTAATGTAAAATTAAAATTTTGATTATTCAGTGTTTTGTTGTGCGAAAACTGTTTCAGACACCAGTCTGTTATTATGTGTAATGTTTCAGAGTTGAATAATAAATCCTTCACTGCGAAAACTTGCAATCGAGTTTTTTTCAAAAAAGTGGTTTTTACTGTACTTAGATGCTTTATATTTGGATTTTCCAAATTATTTTGATATAGAAAGAATGTCCGGCGGTGCTTCATTCACGCTACAACGTTTTTAGGACCTTCACGGGTACGCTTCCATCTTCAATATCCGTTTATTTAGTTTTTTTGGTGAAAAACGGTGAAATGTTAACAGGTGCCGTGGCCGGTCGTAATGTAAAATTAAAATTTTGATTATTCAGTGTTTTGTTGTGCGAAAACTGTTTCAGACACCAGTCTTTTGCTAAGTGTAAAGTTTCAGAGTTGAAAAATAAATCCTTCACCGCGAAAACTTGCAATCCAGTATTTTTCAAAAAAGTGGTTTTTACTGTACTTAGATGCTTTATATTTGGATTTTCCAAATTTTTTTGATATAGAAAGAATGTCCTGCGGTGCTTCATTCACGCTACAACGTTTTTATGACCTTCACGGGTACGCTTCCATCTTAAATATCCGTTTATTTAGTTTTTTTGGTGAAAAACGGTGAAATTTTAACAGGTTCCGTAGCCGGTCGTAATGTAAAATTAAAATTTTGATTATTCAGTGTTTTGTTGTGCGAAAACTGTTTCAGACACCAGTCTTTTGCTATGTGTAATGTTTGAGTGTTGAAAAATAAATCCATCACTGCGAAAACTTGCAATCGAGTTTTTTTCAAAAAAGTGGTTTTTACTGTACTTAGATGCTTTATATTTGGATTTTCCAAATTTTTTTGATATAGAAAGAATGTCCTGCGGTGCTTCATTCACGCTACAACGTTTTTAGGACCTTCACGGGTACGCTTCTATCTTAAATATCCGTTTATTTAGTTTTTTTGGTGCAAAACGGTGAAATGTTAACAGGTGCTGTGGCCGGTCGTAATGTAAAATTAAAATTTTGATTATTCAGTGTTTTGTTGTGCGATAACTGTTTCAGACACCAGTCTTTTGCTTTGTGTAATGTTTGAGTGTTAAAAAATAAATCCTTCACTGCGAAAAATTGCATGCGAGTTTTTTTCAAAAAAGTTGTTTTTACTGTACTTAGATGCTTTATATTTGGATTTTCCAAATTTTTTTGGTATAGAAAGAATGTCCGGCGGTGCTTCATTCACGCTACAACGTTTTTAGGACCTTCACGGGTACGCTTCCATCTTCAATATCCGTTTATTTAGTTTTTTTGGTGAAAAACGGTGAAATATTAACAGGTGACGTGGCGGGTCGTAATGTAAAATTAAAATTTTGATTATTCAGTGTTTTGTTGTGCGAAAACTGTTTCAGACACCAGTCTGTTATTATGTGTAATGTTTCAGAGTTGAATAATAAATCCTTCACTGCGAAAACTTGCAATCCAGTTTTTTTCAAAAAAGCGGTTTTTACTGTACTTAGATGCTTTATATTTGGATTTTCCAAATTTTTTTGATATAGAAAGAATGTCCTGCGGTGATTCCTTCACGCTACAACGTTTTTAGGACCTTCACGGGTATGCTTCTATCTTAAATATCCGTTTATTTAGTTTTTTTGGTGCAATACGGTGAAATGTTAACAGGTTCCGTGGCCGGTCGTAATGTAAAATTAAAATTTTGATTATTCAGTGTTTTGTTGTGCGAAAACTGTTTCAGACACCAGTCTGTTATTATGTGTAATGTTTCAGAGTTGAATAATAAATCCTTCACTGCGAAAACTTGCAATCGAGTTTTTTTCAAAAAAGTGGTTTTTACTGTACTTAGATGCTTTATATTTGGATTTTCCAAATTATTTTGATATAGAAAGAATGTCCGGCGGTGCTTCATTCACGCTACAACGTTTTTAGGACCTTCACGGGTACGCTTCCATCTTCAATATCCGTTTATTTAGTTTTTTTGGTGAAAAACGGTGAAATGTTAACAGGTGCCGTGGCCGGTCGTAATGTAAAATTAAAATTTTGATTATTCAGTGTTTTGTTGTGCGAAAACTGTTTCAGACACCAGTCTTTTGCTAAGTGTAAAGTTTCAGAGTTGAAAAATAAATCCTTCACCGCGAAAACTTGCAATCCAGTATTTTTCAAAAAAGTGGTTTTTACTGTACTTAGATGCTTTATATTTGGATTTTCCAAATTTTTTTGATATAGAAAGAATGTCCTGCGGTGCTTCATTCACGCTACAACGTTTTTATGACCTTCACGGGTACGCTTCCATCTTAAATATCCGTTTATTTAGTTTTTTTGGTGAAAAACGGTGAAATTTTAACAGGTTCCGTAGCCGGTCGTAATGTAAAATTAAAATTTTGATTATTCAGTGTTTTGTTGTGCGAAAACTGTTTCAGACACCAGTCTTTTGCTATGTGTAATGTTTGAGTGTTGAAAAATAAATCCTTCACTGCGAAAACTTGCAATCGAGTTTTTTTCAAAAAAGTGGTTTTTACTGTACTTAGATGCTTTATATTTGGATTTTCCAAATTTTTTTGATATAGAAAGAATGTCCTGCGGTGCTTCATTCACGCTACAACGTTTTTAGGACCTTCACGGGTACGCTTCTATCTTAAATATCCGTTTATTTAGTTTTTTTGGTGCAAAACGGTGAAATGTTAACAGGTGCTGTGGCCGGTCGTAATGTAAAATTAAAATTTTGATTATTCAGTGTTTTGTTGTGCGAAAACTGTTTCAGACACCAGTCTGTTATTATGTGTAATGTTTCAGAGTTGAATAATAAATCCTTCACCGCGAAAACTTGCAATCCAGTATTTTTCAAAAAAGTGGTTTTTACTGCAGTTAGGTGCTTTGTATTTGGATTTTCCAAATTTTTTTGATATAGAAAGAATGTCCGGCGGTGCTTCATTCACTCTACAACGTTTTTAGGACCGTCACGGGTACACTTCAATCTTAAATATCCGTTTATTTAGTTTTTTTGGTGCAATACGGTGAAATGTTAACAGGTTCCGTGGCCGGTCGTAATGTAAAATTAAAATTTTGATTATTCAGTGTTTTGTTGTGCGAAAACTGTTTCAGACACCAGTCTGTTATTATGTGTAATGTTTCAGAGTTGAATAATAAATCCTTCACTGCGAAAACTTGCAATCGAGTTTTTTTCAAAAAAGTGGTTTTTACTGTACTTAGATGCTTTATATTTGGATTTTCCAAATTATTTTGATATAGAAAGAATGTCCGGCGGTGCTTCATTCACGCTACAACGTTTTTAGGACCTTCACGGGTACGCTTCCATCTTCAATATCCGTTTATTTAGTTTTTTTGGTGAAAAACGGTGAAATGTTAACAGGTGCCGTGGCCGGTCGTAATGTAAAATTAAAATTTTGATTATTCAGTGTTTTGTTGTGCGAAAACTGTTTCAGACACCAGTCTTTTGCTAAGTGTAAAGTTTCAGAGTTGAAAAATAAATCCTTCACCGCGAAAACTTGCAATCCAGTATTTTTCAAAAAAGTGGTTTTTACTGTACTTAGATGCTTTATATTTGGATTTTCCAAATTTTTTTGATATAGAAAGAATGTCCTGCGGTGCTTCATTCACGCTACAACGTTTTTATGACCTTCACGGGTACGCTTCCATCTTAAATATCCGTTTATTTAGTTTTTTTGGTGAAAAACGGTGAAATTTTAACAGGTTCCGTAGCCGGTCGTAATGTAAAATTAAAATTTTGATTATTCAGTGTTTTGTTGTGCGAAAACTGTTTCAGACACCAGTCTTTTGCTATGTGTAATGTTTGAGTGTTGAAAAATAAATCCTTCACTGCGAAAACTTGCAATCGAGTTTTTTTCAAAAAAGTGGTTTTTACTGTACTTAGATGCTTTATATTTGGATTTTCCAAATTTTTTTGATATAGAAAGAATGTCCTGCGGTGCTTCATTCACGCTACAACGTTTTTAGGACCTTCACGGGTACGCTTCTATCTTAAATATCCGTTTATTTAGTTTTTTTGGTGCAAAACGGTGAAATGTTAACAGGTGCTGTGGCCGGTCGTAATGTAAAATTAAAATTTTGATTATTCAGTGTTTTGTTGTGCGAAAACTGTTTCAGACACCAGTCTGTTATTATGTGTAATGTTTCAGAGTTGAATAATAAATCCTTCACCGCGAAAACTTGCAATCCAGTATTTTTCAAAAAAGTGGTTTTTACTGCAGTTAGGTGCTTTGTATTTGGATTTTCCAAATTTTTTTGATATAGAAAGAATGTCCGGCGGTGCTTCATTCACTCTACAACGTTTTTAGGACCGTCACGGGTACACTTCAATCTTAAATATCCGTTTATTTAGTTTTTTTGGTGCAATACGGTGAAATGTTAACAGGTTCCGTGGCCGGTCGTAATGTAAAATTAAAATTTTGATTATTCAGTGTTTTGTTGTGCGAAAACTGTTTCAGACACCAGTCTGTTATTATGTGTAATGTTTCAGAGTTGAATAATAAATCCTTCACTGCGAAAACTTGCAATCGAGTTTTTTTCAAAAAAGTGGTTTTTACTGTACTTAGATGCTTTATATTTGGATTTTCCAAATTATTTTGATATAGAAAGAATGTCCGGCGGTGCTTCATTCACGCTACAACGTTTTTAGGACCTTCACGGGTACGCTTCCATCTTCAATATCCGTTTATTTAGTTTTTTTGGTGAAAAACGGTGAAATGTTAACAGGTGCCGTGGCCGGTCGTAATGTAAAATTAAAATTTTGATTATTCAGTGTTTTGTTGTGCGAAAACTGTTTCAGACACCAGTCTTTTGCTAAGTGTAAAGTTTCAGAGTTGAAAAATAAATCCTTCACCGCGAAAACTTGCAATCCAGTATTTTTCAAAAAAGTGGTTTTTACTGTACTTAGATGCTTTATATTTGGATTTTCCAAATTTTTTTGATATAGAAAGAATGTCCTGCGGTGCTTCATTCACGCTACAACGTTTTTATGACCTTCACGGGTACGCTTCCATCTAAAATATCCGTTTATTTAGTTTTTTTGGTGAAAAACGGTGAAATTTTAACAGGTTCCGTAGACGGTCGTAATGTAAAATTAAAATTTTGATTATTCAGTGTTTTGTTGTGCGAAAACTGTTTCAGACACCAGTCTTTTGCTATGTGTAATGTTTGAGTGTTGAAAAATAAATCCATCACTGCGAAAACTTGCAATCGAGTTTTTTTCAAAAAAGTGGTTTTTACTGTACTTAGATGCTTTATATTTGGATTTTCCAAATTTTTTTGATATAGAAAGAATGTCCTGCGGTGCTTCATTCACGCTACAACGTTTTTAGGACCTTCACGGGTACGCTTCTATCTTAAATATCCGTTTATTTAGTTTTTTTGGTGCAAAACGGTGAAATGTTAACAGGTGCTGTGGCCGGTCGTAATGTAAAATTAAAATTTTGATTATTCAGTGTTTTGTTGTGCGATAACTGTTTCAGACACCAGTCTTTTGCTTTGTGTAATGTTTGAGTGTTAAAAAATAAATCCTTCACTGCGAAAAATTGCATGCGAGTTTTTTTCAAAAAAGTTGTTTTTACTGTACTTAGATGCTTTATATTTGGATTTTCCAAATTTTTTTGGTATAGAAAGAATGTCCGGCGGTGCTTCATTCACGCTACAACGTTTTTAGGACCTTCACGGGTACGCTTCCATCTTCAATATCCGTTTATTTAGTTTTTTTGGTGAAAAACGGTGAAATATTAACAGGTGACGTGGCGGGTCGTAATGTAAAATTAAAATTTTGATTATTCAGTGTTTTGTTGTGCGAAAACTGTTTCAGACTCCAGTCTGTTATTATGTGTAATGTTTCAGAGTTGAATAATAAATCCTTCACTGCGAAAACTTGCAATCCAGTTTTTTTCAAAAAAGTGGTTTTTACTGTACTTAGATGCTTTATATTTGGATTTTCCAAATTTTTTTGATATAGAAAGAATGTCCTGCGGTGATTCCTTCACGCTACAACGTTTTTAGGACCTTCACGGGTATGCTTCTATCTTAAATATCCGTTTATTTAGTTTTTTTGGTGCAATACGGTGAAATGTTAACAGGTTCCGTGGCCGGTCGTAATGTAAAATTAAAATTTTGATTATTCAGTGTTTTGTTGTGCGAAAACTGTTTCAGACACCAGTCTGTTATTATGTGTAATGTTTCAGAGTTGAATAATAAATCCTTCACTGCGAAAACTTGCAATCGAGTTTTTTTCAAAAAAGTGGTTTTTACTGTACTTAGATGCTTTATATTTGGATTTTCCAAATTATTTTGATATAGAAAGAATGTCCGGCGGTGCTTCATTCACGCTACAACGTTTTTAGGACCTTCACGGGTACGCTTCCATCTTCAATATCCGTTTATTTAGTTTTTTTGGTGAAAAACGGTGAAATGTTAACAGGTTCCGTGGCCGGTCGTAATGTAAAATTAAAATTTTGATTATTCAGTGTTTTGTTGTGCGAAAACTGTTTCAGACACCAGTCTTTTGCTAAGTGTAAAGTTTCAGAGTTGAAAAATAAATCCTTCACCGCGAAAACTTGCAATCCAGTATTTTTCAAAAAAGTGGTTTTTACTGTACTTAGATGCTTTATATTTGGATTTTCCAAATTTTTTTTATATAGAAAGAATGTCCTGCGGTGCTTCATTCACGCTACAACGTTTTTATGACCTTCACGGGTACGCTTCCATCTTAAATATCCGTTTATTTAGTTTTTTTGGTGAAAAACGGTGAAATGTTAACAGGTTCCGTAGCCGGTCGTAATGTAAAATTAAAATTTTGATTATTCAGTGTTTTGTTGTGCGAAAACTGTTTCAGACACCAGTCTTTTGCTATGTGTAATGTTTGAGTGTTGAAAAATAAATCCTTCACTGCGAAAACTTGCAATCGAGTTTTTTTCAAAAAAGTGGTTTTTACTGTACTTAGATGCTTTATATTTGGATTTTCCAAATTCTTTTGATATAGAAAGAATGTCCTGCGGTGCTTCATTCACGCTACAACGTTTTTAGGACCTTCACGGGTACGCTTCTATCTTAAATATCCGTTTATTTAGTTTTTTTGGTGCAAAACGGTGAAATGTTAACAGGTGCTGTGGCCGGTCGTAATGTAAAATTAAAATTTTGATTATTCAGTGTTTTGTTGTGCGATAACTGTTTCAGACACCAGTCTGTTATTATGTGTAATGTTTCAGAGTTGAATAATAAATCCTTCACTGCGAAAACTTGCAATCGAGTTTTTTTCAAAAAAGTTGTTTTTACTGTACTTAGATGCTTTATATTTGGATTTTCCAAATTTTTTTGGTATAGAAAGAATGTCCGGCGGTGCTTCATTCACGCTACAACGTTTTTAGGACCTTCACGGGTACGCTTCCATCTTCAATATCCGTTTATTTAGTTTTTTTGGTGAAAAACGGTGAAATATTAACAGGTGACGTGGCGGGTCGTAATGTAAAATTAAAATTTTGATTATTCAGTGTTTTGTTGTGCGAAAACTGTTTCAGACACCAGTCTTTTGCTAAGTGTAAAGTTTCAGAGTTGAAAAATAAATCCTTCACCGCGAAAACTTGCAATCCAGTATTTTTCAAAAAAGTGGTTTTTACTGCAGTTAGGTGCTTTGTATTTGGATTTTCCAAATTTTTTTGATATAGAAAGAATGTCCGGCGGTGCTTCATTCACTCTACAACGTTTTTAGGACCGTCACGGGTACGCTTCAATCTTAAATATCCGTTTATTTAGTTTTTTTTGGTGAAAAACGGTGAAATGTTAACAGGTGCCGTGGCCAGTCGTAATGTAAAATTAAAATTTTGATTATTCAGTGTTTTGTTGTGCGAAAACTGTTTCAGACACCAGTCTGTTATTATGTGTAATGTTTCAGAGTTGAATAATAAATCCTTCACTGCGAAAACTTGCAATCCAGTTTTTTTCAAAAAAGTGGTTTTTACTGTACTTAGATGCTTTATATTTGGATTTTCCAAATTTTTTTGATATAGAAAGAATGTCCGGCGGTGCTTCATTCACGCTACAACGTTTTTAGGACCTTCACGGGTACGCTTCCATCTTCAATATCCGTTTATTTAGTTTTTTTGGTGAAAAACGGTGAAATATTAACAGGTGACGTGGCGGGTCGTAATGTAAAATTAAAATTTTGATTATTCAGTGTTTTGTTGTGCGAAAACTGTTTCAGACACCAGTCTGTTATTATGTGTAATGTTTCAGAGTTGAATAATAAATCCTTCACTGCGAAAACTTGCAATCCAGTTTTTTTCAAAAAAGTGGTTTTTACTGTACTTAGATGCTTTATATTTGGATTTTCCAAATTTTTTTGATATAGAAAGAATGTCCTGCGGTGATTCCTTCACGCTACAACGTTTTTAGGACCTTCACGGGTATGCTTCTATCTTAAATATCCGTTTATTTAGTTTTTTTGGTGCAATACGGTGAAATGTTAACAGGTTCCGTGGCCGGTCGTAATGTAAAATTAAAATTTTGATTATTCAGTGTTTTGTTGTGCGAAAACTGTTTCAGACACCAGTCTGTTATTATGTGTAATGTTTCAGAGTTGAATAATAAATCCTTCACTGCGAAAACTTGCAATCGAGTTTTTTTCAAAAAAGTGGTTTTTACTGTACTTAGATGCTTTATATTTGGATTTTCCAAATTATTTTGATATAGAAAGAATGTCCGGCGGTGCTTCATTCACGCTACAACGTTTTTAGGACCTTCACGGGTACGCTTCCATCTTCAATATCCGTTTATTTAGTTTTTTTGGTGAAAAACGGTGAAATGTTAACAGGTGCCGTGGCCGGTCGTAATGTAAAATTAAAATTTTGATTATTCAGTGTTTTGTTGTGCGAAAACTGTTTCAGACACCAGTCTTTTGCTAAGTGTAAAGTTTCAGAGTTGAAAAATAAATCCTTCACCGCGAAAACTTGCAATCCAGTATTTTTCAAAAAAGTGGTTTTTACTGTACTTAGATGCTTTATATTTGGATTTTCCAAATTTTTTTTATATAGAAAGAATGTCCTGCGGTGCTTCATTCACGCTACAACGTTTTTATGACCTTCACGGGTACGCTTCCATCTTAAATATCCGTTTATTTAGTTTTTTTGGTGAAAAACGGTGAAATGTTAACAGGTTCCGTAACCGGTCGTAATGTAAAATTAAAATTTTGATTATTCAGTGTTTTGTTGTGCGAAAACTGTTTCAGACACCAGTCTTTTGCTATGTGTAATGTTTGAGTGTTGAAAAATAAATCCTTCACTGCGAAAACTTGCAATCGAGTTTTTTTCAAAAAAGTGGTTTTTACTGTACTTAGATGCTTTATATTTGGATTTTCCAAATTTTTTTGATATAGAAAGAATGTCCTGCGGTGCTTCATTCACGCTACAACGTTTTTAGGACCTTCACGGGTACGCTTCTATCTTAAATATCCGTTTATTTAGTTTTTTTGGTGCAAAACGGTGAAATGTTAACAGGTGCTGTGGCCGGTCGTAATGTAAAAATAAAATTTTGATTATTCAGTGTTTTGTTGTGCGATAACTGTTTCAGACACCAGTCTGTTATTATGTGTAATGTTTCAGAGTTGAATAATAAATCCTTCACTGCGAAAACTTGCAATCGAGTTTTTTTCAAAAAAGTTGTTTTTACTGTACTTAGATGCTTTATATTTGGATTTTCCAAATTTTTTTGGTATAGAAAGAATGTCCGGCGGTGCTTCATTCACGCTACAACGTTTTTAGGACCTTCACGGGTACGCTTCCATCTTCAATATCCGTTTATTTAGTTTTTTTGGTGAAAAACGGTGAAATATTAACAGGTGACGTGGCGGGTCGTAATGTAAAATTAAAATTTTGATTATTCAGTGTTTTGTTGTGAGAAAACTGTTTCAGACACCAGTCTTTTGCTAAGTGTAAAGTTTCAGAGTTGAAAAATAAATCCTTCACCGCGAAAACTTGCAATCCAGTATTTTTCAAAAAAGTGGTTTTTACTGTACTTAGATGCTTTATATTTGGATTTTCCAAATTTTTTTGATATAGAAAGAATGTCCTGCGGTGCTTCATTCACGCTACAACGTTTTTATGACCTTCACGGGTACGCTTCCATCTTAAATATCCGTTTATTTGGTTTTTTTGGTGAAAAACGGTGAAATTTTAACAGGTTCCGTAGCCGGTCGTAATGTAAAATTAAAATTTTGATTATTCAGTGTTTTGTTGTGCGAAAACTGTTTCAGACACCAGTCTTTTGCTATGTGTAATGTTTGAGTGTTGAAAAATAAATCCTTCACTGCGAAAACTTGCAATCGAGTTTTTTTCAAAAAAGTGGTTTTTACTGTACTTAGATGCTTTATATTTGGATTTTCCAAATTTTTTTGATATAGAAAGAATGTCCTGCGGTGCTTCATTCACGCTACAACGTTTTTAGGACCTTCACGGGTACGCTTCTATCTTAAATATCCGTTTATTTAGTTTTTTTGGTGCAAAACGGTGAAATGTTAACAGGTGCTGTGGCCGGTCGTAATGTAAAATTAAAATTTTGATTATTCAGTGTTTTGTTGTGCGATAACTGTTTCAGACACCAGTCTGTTATTATGTGTAATGTTTCAGAGTTGAATAATAAATCCTTCACTGCGAAAACTTGCAATCGAGTTTTTTTCAAAAAAGTTGTTTTTACTGTACTTAGATGCTTTATATTTGGATTTTCCAAATTTTTTTGGTATAGAAAGAATGTCCGGCGGTGCTTCATTCACGCTACAACGTTTTTAGGACCTTCACGGGTACGCTTCCATCTTCAATATCCGTTTATTTAGTTTTTTTGGTGAAAAACGGTGAAATATTAACAGGTGACGTGGCGGGTCGTAATGTAAAATTAAAATTTTGATTATTCAGTGTTTTGTTGTGCGAAAACTGTTTCAGACACCAGTCTTTTGCTAAGTGTAAAGTTTCAGAGTTGAAAAATAAATCCTTCACCGCGAAAACTTGCAATCCAGTATTTTTCAAAAAAGTGGTTTTTACTGCAGTTAGGTGCTTTGTATTTGGATTTTCCAAATTTTTTTGATATAGAAAGAATGTCCGGCGGTGCTTCATTCACTCTACAACGTTTTTAGGACCGTCACGGGTACGCTTCAATCTTAAATATCCGTTTATTTAGTTTTTTTTGGTGAAAAACGGTGAAATGTTAACAGGTGCCGTGGCCAGTCGTAATGTAAAATTAAAATTTTGATTATTCAGTGTTTTGTTGTGCGAAAACTGTTTCAGACACCAGTCTGTTATTATGTGTAATGTTTCAGAGTTGAATAATAAATCCTTCACTGCGAAAACTTGCAATCCAGTTTTTTTCAAAAAAGTGGTTTTTACTGTACTTAGATGCTTTATATTTGGATTTTCCAAATTTTTTTGATATAGAAAGAATGTCCGGCGGTGCTTCATTCACGCTACAACGTTTTTAGGACCTTCACGGGTACGCTTCCATCTTCAATATCCGTTTATTTAGTTTTTTTGGTGAAAAACGGTGAAATATTAACAGGTGACGTGGCGGGTCGTAATGTAAAATTAAAATTTTGATTATTCAGTGTTTTGTTGTGCGAAAACTGTTTCAGACACCAGTCTGTTATTATGTGTAATGTTTCAGAGTTGAATAATAAATCCTTCACTGCGAAAACTTGCAATCCAGTTTTTTTCAAAAAAGTGGTTTTTACTGTACTTAGATGCTTTATATTTGGATTTTCCAAATTTTTTTGATATAGAAAGAATGTCCTGCGGTGATTCCTTCACGCTACAACGTTTTTAGGACCTTCACGGGTATGCTTCTATCTTAAATATCCGTTTATTTAGTTTTTTTGGTGCAATACGGTGAAATGTTAACAGGTTCCGTGGCCGGTCGTAATGTAAAATTAAAATTTTGATTATTCAGTGTTTTGTTGTGCGAAAACTGTTTCAGACACCAGTCTGTTATTATGTGTAATGTTTCAGAGTTGAATAATAAATCCTTCACTGCGAAAACTTGCAATCGAGTTTTTTTCAAAAAAGTGGTTTTTACTGTACTTAGATGCTTTATATTTGGATTTTCCAAATTATTTTGATATAGAAAGAATGTCCGGCGGTGCTTCATTCACGCTACAACGTTTTTAGGACCTTCACGGGTACGCTTCCATCTTCAATATCCGTTTATTTAGTTTTTTTGGTGAAAAACGGTGAAATGTTAACAGGTGCCGTGGCCGGTCGTAATGTAAAATTAAAATTTTGATTATTCAGTGTTTTGTTGTGCGAAAACTGTTTCAGACACCAGTCTTTTGCTAAGTGTAAAGTTTCAGAGTTGAAAAATAAATCCTTCACCGCGAAAACTTGCAATCCAGTATTTTTCAAAAAAGTGGTTTTTACTGTACTTAGATGCTTTATATTTGGATTTTCCAAATTTTTTTTATATAGAAAGAATGTCCTGCGGTGCTTCATTCACGCTACAACGTTTTTATGACCTTCACGGGTACGCTTCCATCTTAAATATCCGTTTATTTAGTTTTTTTGGTGAAAAACGGTGAAATGTTAACAGGTTCCGTAACCGGTCGTAATGTAAAATTAAAATTTTGATTATTCAGTGTTTTGTTGTGCGAAAACTGTTTCAGACACCAGTCTTTTGCTATGTGTAATGTTTGAGTGTTGAAAAATAAATCCTTCACTGCGAAAACTTGCAATCGAGTTTTTTTCAAAAAAGTGGTTTTTACTGTACTTAGATGCTTTATATTTGGATTTTCCAAATTTTTTTGATATAGAAAGAATGTCCTGCGGTGCTTCATTCACGCTACAACGTTTTTAGGACCTTCACGGGTACGCTTCTATCTTAAATATCCGTTTATTTAGTTTTTTTGGTGCAAAACGGTGAAATGTTAACAGGTGCTGTGGCCGGTCGTAATGTAAAATTAAAATTTTGATTATTCAGTGTTTTGTTGTGCGATAACTGTTTCAGACACCAGTCTGTTATTATGTGTAATGTTTCAGAGTTGAATAATAAATCCTTCACTGCGAAAACTTGCAATCGAGTTTTTTTCAAAAAAGTTGTTTTTACTGTACTTAGATGCTTTATATTTGGATTTTCCAAATTTTTTTGGTATAGAAAGAATGTCCGGCGGTGCTTCATTCACGCTACAACGTTTTTAGGACCTTCACGGGTACGCTTCCATCTTCAATATCCGTTTATTTAGTTTTTTTGGTGAAAAACGGTGAAATATTAACAGGTGACGTGTCGGGTCGTAATGTAAAATTAAAATTTTGATTATTCAGTGTTTTGTTGTGCGAAAACTGTTTCAGACACCAGTCTTTTGCTAAGTGTAAAGTTTCAGAGTTGAAAAATAAATCCTTCACCGCGAAAACTTGCAATCCAGTATTTTTCAAAAAAGTGGTTTTTACTGTACTTAGATGCTTTATATTTGGATTTTCCAAATTTTTTTGATATAGAAAGAATGTCCTGCGGTGCTTCATTCACGCTACAACGTTTTTATGACCTTCACGGGTACGCTTCCATCTTAAATATCCGTTTATTTAGTTTTTTTGGTGAAAAACGGTGAAATTTTAACAGGTTCCGTAGCCGGTCGTAATGTAAAATTAAAATTTTGATTATTCAGTGTTTTGTTGTGCGAAAACTGTTTCAGACACCAGTCTTTTGCTATGTGTAATGTTTGAGTGTTGAAAAATAAATCCTTCACTGCGAAAACTTGCAATCCAGTTTTTTTCAAAAAAGTGGTTTTTACTGTACTTAGATGCTTTATATTTGGATTTTCCAAATTTTTTTGGTATAGAAAGAATGTCCGGCGGTGCTTCATTCACGCTACAACGTTTTTAGGACCTTCACGGGTACGCTTCCATCTTCAATATCCGTTTATTTAGTTTTTTTGGTGAAAAACGGTGAAATATTAACAGGTGACGTGGCGGGTCGTAATGTAAAATTAAAATTTTGATTATTCAGTGTTTTGTTGTGCGAAAACTGTTTCAGACACCAGTCTTTTGCTAAGTGTAAAGTTTCAGAGTTGAAAAATAAATCCTTCACCGCGAAAACTTGCAATCGAGTTTTTTTCAAAAAAGTTGTTTTTACTGTACTTAGATGCTTTATATTTGGATTTTCCAAATTTTTTTGGTATAGAAAGAATGTCCGGCGGTGCTTCATTCACGCTACAACGTTTTTAGGACCTTCACGGGTACGCTTCCATCTTAAATATCCGTTTATTTAGTTTTTTTGGTGAAAAACGGTGAAATTTTAACAGGTTCCGTAGCCGGTCGTAATGTAAAATTAAAATTTTGATTATTCAGTGTTTTGTTGTGCGAAAACTGTTTCAGACACCAGTCTTTTGCTATGTGTAATGTTTGAGTGTTGAAAAATAAATCCTTCACTGCGAAAACTTGCAATCCAGTTTTTTTCAAAAAAGTGGTTTTTACTGTACTTAGATGCTTTATATTTGGATTTTCCAAATTTTTTTGGTATAGAAAGAATGTCCGGCGGTGCTTCATTCACGCTACAACGTTTTTAGGACCTTCACGGGTACGCTTCCATCTTCAATATCCGTTTATTTAGTTTTTTTGGTGAAAAACGGTGAAATATTAACAGGTGACGTGGCGGGTCGTAATGTAAAATTAAAATTTTGATTATTCAGTGTTTTGTTGTGCGAAAACTGTTTCAGACACCAGTCTTTTGCTAAGTGTAAAGTTTCAGAGTTGAAAAATAAATCCTTCACCGCGAAAACTTGCAATCGAGTTTTTTTCAAAAAAGTTGTTTTTACTGTACTTAGATGCTTTATATTTGGATTTTCCAAATTTTTTTGGTATAGAAAGAATGTCCGGCGGTGCTTCATTCACGCTACAACGTTTTTAGGACCTTCACGGGTACGCTTCCATCTTCAATATCCGTTTATTTAGTTTTTTTGGTGAAAAACGGTGAAATATTAACAGGTGACGTGGCGGGTCGTAATGTAAAATTAAAATTTTGATTATTCAGTGTTTTGTTGTGCGAAAACTGTTTCAGACACCAGTCTTTTGCTAAGTGTAAAGTTTCAGAGTTGAAAAATAAATCCTTCACCGCGAAAACTTGCAATCCAGTATTTTTCAAAAAAGTGGTTTTTACTGCAGTTAGGTGCTTTGTATTTGGATTTTCCAAATTTTTTTGATATAGAAAGAATGTCCGGCGGTGCTTCATTCACTCTACAACGTTTTTAGGACCGTCACGGGTACGCTTCAATCTTAAATATCCGTTTATTTAGTTTTTTTTGGTGAAAAACGGTGAAATGTTAACAGGTGCCGTGGCCAGTCGTAATGTAAAATTAAAATTTTGATTATTCAGTGTTTTGTTGTGCGAAAACTGTTTCAGACACCAGTCTTTTGCTATGTGTAATGTTTGAGTGTTGAAAAATAAATCCTTCACTGCGAAAACTTGCAATCGAGTTTTTTTCAAAAAAGTGGTTTTTACTGTACTTAGATGCTTTATATTTGGATTTTCCAAATTTTTTTGATATAGAAAGAATGTCCTGCGGTGCTTCATTCACGCTACAACGTTTTTAGGACCTTCACGGGTACGCTTCTATCTTAAATATCCGTTTATTTAGTTTTTTTGGTGCAAATCGGTGAAATGTTAACAGGTGCTGTGGCCGGTCGTAATGTAAAATTAAAATTTTGATTATTCAGTGTTTTGTTGTGCGATAACTGTTTCAGACACCAGTCTTTTGCTTTGTGTAATGTTTGAGTGTTAAAAAATAAATCCTTCACTGCGAAAAATTGCATGCGAGTTTTTTTCAAAAAAGTTGTTTTTACTGCAGTTAGGTGCTTTATATTTGGATTTTCCAAATTTTTTTGATATAGAAAGAATGTCCTGCGGTGATTCCTTCACGCTACAACGTTTTTAGGACCTTCACGGGTATGCTTCTATCTTAAATATCCGTTTATTTAGTTTTTTTGGTGCAATACGGTGAAATGTTAACAGGTTCCGTGGCCGGTCGTAATGTAAAATTAAAATTTTGATTATTCAGTGTTTTGTTGTGCGAAAACTGTTTCAGACACCAGTCTGTTATTATGTGTAATGTTTCAGAGTTGAATAATAAATCCTTCACTGCGAAAACTTGCAATCGAGTTTTTTTCAAAAAAGTGGTTTTTACTGTACTTAGATGCTTTATATTTGGATTTTCCAAATTATTTTGATATAGAAAGAATGTCCGGCGGTGCTTCATTCACGCTACAACGTTTTTAGGACCTTCACGGGTACGCTTCCATCTTCAATATCCGTTTATTTAGTTTTTTTGGTGAAAAACGGTGAAATGTTAAAAGGTGCCGTGGCCGGTCGTAATGTAAAATTAAAATTTTGATTATTCAGTGTTTTGTTGTGCGAAAACTGTTTCAGACACCAGTCTTTTGCTAAGTGTAAAGTTTCAGAGTTGAAAAATAAATCCTTCACCGCGAAAACTTGCAATCCAGTATTTTTCAAAAAAGTGGTTTTTACTGTACTTAGATGCTTTATATTTGGATTTTCCAAATTTTTTTGATATAGAAAGAATGTCCTGCGGTGCTTCATTCACGCTACAACGTTTTTATGACCTTCACGGGTACGCTTCCATCTTAAATATCCGTTTATTTAGTTTTTTTGGTGAAAAACGGTGAAATTTTAACAGGTTCCGTAGCCGGTCGTAATGTAAAATTAAAATTTTGATTATTCAGTGTTTTGTTGTGCGAAAACTGTTTCAGACACCAGTCTTTTGCTATGTGTAATGTTTGAGTGTTGAAAAATAAATCCTTCACTGCGAAAACTTGCAATCGAGTTTTTTTCAAAAAAGTGGTTTTTACTGTACTTAGATGCTTTATATTTGGATTTTCCAAATTTTTTTGATATAGAAAGAATGTCCTGCGGTGCTTCATTCACGCTACAACGTTTTTAGGACCTTCACGGGTACGCTTCTATCTTAAATATCCGTTTATTTAGTTTTTTTGGTGCAAAACGGTGAAATGTTAACAGGTGCTGTGGCCGGTCGTAATGTAAAATTAAAATTTTGATTATTCAGTGTTTTGTTGTGCGAAAACTGTTTCAGACACCAGTCTTTTGCTAAGTGTAAAGTTTCAGAGTTTAAAAATAAATCCTTCACTGCGAAAACTTGCAATCCAGTATTTTTCAAAAAAGTGGTTTTTACTGCAGTTAGGTGCTTTGTATTTGGATTTTCCAAATTTTTTTGATATAGAAAGAATGTCCGGCGGTGCTTCATTCACTCTACAACGTTTTTAGGACCGTCACGGGTACACTTCAATCTTAAATATCCGTTTATTTAGTTTTTTTTGGTGAAAAACGGTGAAATGTTAACAGGTGCCGTGGCCAGTCGTAATGTAAAATTAAAATTTTGATTATTCAGTGTTTTGTTGTGCGAAAACTGTTTCAGACACCAGTCTGTTATTATGTGTAATGTTTCAGAGTTGAATAATAAATCCTTCACTGCGAAAACTTGCAATCCAGTTTTTTTCAAAAAAGTGGTTTTTACTGTACTTAGATGCTTTATATTTGGATTTTCCAAATTTTTTTGATATAGAAAGAATGTCCTGCGGTGATTCCTTCACGCTACAACGTTTTTAGGACCTTCACGGGTATGCTTCTATCTTAAATATCCGTTTATTTAGTTTTTTTGGTGCAATACGGTGAAATGTTAACAGGTTCCGTGGCCGGTCGTAATGTAAAATTAAAATTTTGATTATTCAGTGTTTTGTTGTGCGAAAACTGTTTCAGACACCAGTCTGTTATTATGTGTAATGTTTCAGAGTTGAATAATAAATCCTTCACTGCGAAAACTTGCAATCGAGTTTTTTTCAAAAAAGTGGTTTTTACTGTACTTAGATGCTTTATATTTGGATTTTCCAAATTATTTTGATATAGAAAGAATGTCCGGCGGTGCTTCATTCACGCTACAACGTTTTTAGGACCTTCACGGGTACGCTTCCATCTTCAATATCCGTTTATTTAGTTTTTTTGGTGAAAAACGGTGAAATGTTAACAGGTGCCGTGGCCGGTCGTAATGTAAAATTAAAATTTTGATTATTCAGTGTTTTGTTGTGCGAAAACTGTTTCAGACACCAGTCTTTTGCTAAGTGTAAAGTTTCAGAGTTGAAAAATAAATCCTTCACCGCGAAAACTTGCAATCCAGTATTTTTCAAAAAAGTGGTTTTTACTGTACTTAGATGCTTTATATTTGGATTTTCCAAATTTTTTTGATATAGAAAGAATGTCCTGCGGTGCTTCATTCACGCTACAACGTTTTTATGACCTTCACGGGTACGCTTCCATCTTAAATATCCGTTTATTTAGTTTTTTTGGTGAAAAACGGTGAAATTTTAACAGGTTCCGTAGCCGGTCGTAATGTAAAATTAAAATTTTGATTATTCAGTGTTTTGTTGTGCGAAAACTGTTTCAGACACCAGTCTTTTGCTATGTGTAATGTTTGAGTGTTGAAAAATAAATCCTTCACTGCGAAAACTTGCAATCGAGTTTTTTTCAAAAAAGTGGTTTTTACTGTACTTAGATGCTTTATATTTGGATTTTCCAAATTTTTTTGATATAGAAAGAATGTCCTGCGGTGCTTCATTCACGCTACAACGTTTTTAGGACCTTCACGGGTACGCTTCTATCTTAAATATCCGTTTATTTAGTTTTTTTGGTGCAAAACGGTGAAATGTTAACAGGTGCTGTGGCCGGTCGTAATGTAAAATTAAAATTTTGATTATTCAGTGTTTTGTTGTGCGATAACTGTTTCAGACACCAGTCTTTTGCTTTGTGTAATGTTTGAGTGTTAAAAAATAAATCCTTCACTGCGAAAAATTGCATGCGAGTTTTTTTCAAAAAAGTTGTTTTTACTGCAGTTAGGTGCTTTATATTTGGATTTTCCAAATTTTTTTGATATAGAAAGAATGTCCTGCGGTGATTCCTTCACGCTACAACGTTTTTAGGACCTTCACGGGTATGCTTCTATCTTAAATATCCGTTTATTTAGTTTTTTTGGTGCAATACGGTGAAATGTTAACAGGTTCCGTGGCCGGTCGTAATGTAAAATTAAAATTTTGATTATTCAGTGTTTTGTTGTGCGAAAACTGTTTCAGACACCAGTCTGTTATTATGTGTAATGTTTCAGAGTTGAATAATAAATCCTTCACTGCGAAAACTTGCAATCGAGTTTTTTTCAAAAAAGTGGTTTTTACTGTACTTAGATGCTTTATATTTGGATTTTCCAAATTATTTTGATATAGAAAGAATGTCCGGCGGTGCTTCATTCACGCTACAACGTTTTTAGGACCTTCACGGGTACGCTTCCATCTTCAATATCCGTTTATTTAGTTTTTTTGGTGAAAAACGGTGAAATGTTAACAGGTGCCGTGGCCGGTCGTAATGTAAAATTAAAATTTTGATTATTCAGTGTTTTGTTGTGCGAAAACTGTTTCAGACACCAGTCTTTTGCTAAGTGTAAAGTTTCAGAGTTGAAAAATAAATCCTTCACCGCGAAAACTTGCAATCCAGTATTTTTCAAAAAAGTGGTTTTTACTGTACTTAGATGCTTTATATTTGGATTTTCCAAATTTTTTTGATATAGAAAGAATGTCCTGCGGTGCTTCATTCACGCTACAACGTTTTTATGACCTTCACGGGTACGCTTCCATCTTAAATATCCGTTTATTTAGTTTTTTTGGTGAAAAACGGTGAAGTTTTAACAGGTTCCGTAGCCGGTCGTAATGTAAAATTAAAATTTTGATTATTCAGTGTTTTGTTGTGCGAAAACTGTTTCAGACACCAGTCTTTTGCTAAGTGTAAAGTTTCAGAGTTGAAAAATAAATCCTTCACCGCGAAAACTTGCAATCCAGTATTTTTCAAAAAAGTGGTTTTTACTGCAGTTAGGTGCTTTGTATTTGGATTTTCCAAATTTTTTTGATATAGAAAGAATGTCCGGCGGTGCTTCATTCACTCTACAACGTTTTTAGGACCGTCACGGGTACGCTTCAATCTTAAATATCCGTTTATTTAGTTTTTTTTGGTGAAAAACGGTGAAATGTTAACAGGTGCCGTGGCCAGTCGTAATGTAAAATTAAAATTTTGATTATTCAGTGTTTTGTTGTGCGAAAACTGTTTCAGACACCAGTCTTTTGCTTTGTGTAATGTTTGAGTGTTAAAAAATAAATCCTTCACTGCGAAAAATTGCATGCGAGTTTTTTTCAAAAAAGTTGTTTTTACTGCAGTTAGGTGCTTTATATTTGGATTTTCCAAATTTTTTTGATATAGAAAGAATGTCCTGCGGTGATTCCTTCACGCTACAACGTTTTTAGGACCTTCACGGGTATGCTTCTATCTTAAATATCCGTTTATTTAGTTTTTTTGGTGCAATACGGTGAAATGTTAACAGGTTCCGTGGCCGGTCGTAATGTAAAATTAAAATTTTGATTATTCAGTGTTTTGTTGTGCGAAAACTGTTTCAGACACCAGTCTGTTATTATGTGTAATGTTTCAGAGTTGAATAATAAATCCTTCACTGCGAAAACTTGCAATCGAGTTTTTTTCAAAAAAGTGGTTTTTACTGTACTTAGATGCTTTATATTTGGAGTTTCCAAATTATTTTGATATAGAAAGAATGTCCGGCGGTGCTTCATTCACGCTACAACGTTTTTAGGACCTTCACGGGTACGCTTCCATCTTCAATATCCGTTTATTTAGTTTTTTTGGTGAAAAACGGTGAAATGTTAACAGGTGCCGTGGCCGGTCGTAATGTAAAATTAAAATTTTGATTATTCAGTGTTTTGTTGTGCGAAAACTGTTTCAGACACCAGTCTTTTGCTAAGTGTAAAGTTTCAGAGTTGAAAAATAAATCCTTCACCGCGAAAACTTGCAATCCAGTATTTTTCAAAAAAGTGGTTTTTACTGTACTTAGATGCTTTATATTTGGATTTTCCAAATTTTTTTGATATAGAAAGAATGTCCTGCGGTGCTTCATTCACGCTACAACGTTTTTATGACCTTCACGGGTACGCTTCCATCTTAAATATCCGTTTATTTAGTTTTTTTGGTGAAAAACGGTGAAATTTTAACAGGTTCCGTAGCCGGTCGTAATGTAAAATTAAAATTTTGATTATTCAGTGTTTTGTTGTGCGAAAACTGTTTCAGACACCAGTCTTTTGCTAAGTGTAAAGTTTCAGAGTTGAAAAATAAATCCTTCACCGCGAAAACTTGCAATCCAGTATTTTTCAAAAAAGTGGTTTTTACTGCAGTTAGGTGCTTTGTATTTGGATTTTCCAAATTTTTTTGATATAGAAAGAATGTCCGGCGGTGCTTCATTCACTCTACAACGTTTTTAGGACCGTCACGGGTACGCTTCAATCTTAAATATCCGTTTATTTAGTTTTTTTTGGTGAAAAACGGTGAAATGTTAACAGGTGCCGTGGCCAGTCGTAATGTAAAATTAAAATTTTGATTATTCAGTGTTTTGTTGTGCGAAAACTGTTTCAGACACCAGTCTGTTATTATGTGTAATGTTTCAGAGTTGAATAATAAATCCTTCACTGCGAAAACTTGCAATCCAGTTTTTTTCAAAAAAGTGGTTTTTACTGTACTTAGATGCTTTATATTTGGATTTTCCAAATTTTTTTGATATAGAAAGAATGTCCTGCGGTGCTTCATTCACGCTACAACGTTTTTATGACCTTCACGGGTACGCTTCCATCTTAAATATCCGTTTATTTAGTTTTTTTGGTGAACAACGGTGAAATTTTAACAGGTTCCGTACCCGGTCGTAATGTAAAATTAAAATTTTGATTATTCAGTGTTTTGTTGTGCGAAAACTGTTTCAGACACCAGTCTTTTGCTATGTGTAATGTTTGAGTGTTGAAAAATAAATCCTTCACTGCGAAAACTTGCAATCGAGTTTTTTTCAAAAAAGTGGTTTTTACTGTACTTAGATGCTTTATATTTGGATTTTCCAAATTTTTTTGATATAGAAAGAATGTCCTGCGGTGCTTCATTCACGCTACAACGTTTTTAGGACCTTCACGGGTACGCTTCTATCTTAAATATCCGTTTATTTAGTTTTTTTGGTGCAAAACGGTGAAATGTTAACAGGTGCTGTGGCCGGTCGTAATGTAAAATTAAAATTTTGATTATTCAGTGTTTTGTTGTGCGATAACTGTTTCAGACACCAGTCTTTTGCTTTGTGTAATGTTTGAGTGTTAAAAAATAAATCCTTCACTGCGAAAAATTGCATGCGAGTTTTTTTCAAAAAAGTTGTTTTTACTGCAGTTAGGTGCTTTATATTTGGTTTTTCCAAATTTTTTTGATATAGAAAGAATGTCCTGCGGTGATTCCTTCACGCTACAACGTTTTTAGGACCTTCACGGGTATGCTTCTATCTTAAATATCCGTTTATTTAGTTTTTTTGGTGCAATACGGTGAAATGTTAACAGGTTCCGTGGCCGGTCGTAATGTAAAATTAAAATTTTGATTATTCAGTGTTTTGTTGTGCGAAAACTGTTTCAGACACCAGTCTGTTATTATGTGTAATGTTTCAGAGTTGAATAATAAATCCTTCACTGCGAAAACTTGCAATCGAGTTTTTTTCAAAAAAGTGGTTTTTACTGTACTTAGATGCTTTATATTTGGATTTTCCAAATTATTTTGATATAGAAAGAATGTCCGGCGGTGCTTCATTCACGCTACAACGTTTTTAGGACCTTCACGGGTACGCTTCCATCTTCAATATCCGTTTATTTAGTTTTTTTGGTGAAAAACGGTGAAATGTTAACAGGTGCCGTGGCCGGTCGTAATGTAAAATTAAAATTTTGATTATTCAGTGTTTTGTTGTGCGAAAACTGTTTCAGACACCAGTCTTTTGCTAAGTGTAAAGTTTCAGAGTTGAAAAATAAATCCTTCACCGCGAAAACTTGCAATCCAGTATTTTTCAAAAAAGTGGTTTTTACTGTACTTAGATGCTTTATATTTGGATTTTCCAAATTTTTTTGATATAGAAAGAATGTCCTGCGGTGCTTCATTCACGCTACAACGTTTTTATGACCTTCACGGGTACGCTTCCATCTTAAATATCCGTTTATTTAGTTTTTTTGGTGAAAAACGGTGAAATTTTAACAGGTTCCGTAGCCGGTCGTAATGTAAAATTAAAATTTTGATTATTCAGTGTTTTGTTGTGCGAAAACTGTTTCAGACACCAGTCTTTTGCTAAGTGTAAAGTTTCAGAGTTGAAAAATAAATCCTTCACCGCGAAAACTTGCAATCCAGTATTTTTCAAAAAAGTGGTTTTTACTGCAGTTAGGTGCTTTGTATTTGGATTTTCCAAATTTTTTTGATATAGAAAGAATGTCCGGCGGTGCTTCATTCACTCTACAACGTTTTTAGGACCGTCACGGGTACGCTTCAATCTTAAATATCCGTTTATTTAGTTTTTTTTGGTGAAAAACGGTGAAATGTTAACAGGTGCTGTGGCCGGTCGTAATGTAAAATTAAAATTTTGATTATTCAGTGTTTTGTTGTGCGAAAACTGTTTCAGACACCAGTCTGTTATTATGTGTAATGTTTCAGAGTTGAATAATAAATCCTTCACTGCGAAAACTTGCAATCCAGTTTTTTTCAAAAAAGTGGTTTTTACTGTACTTAGATGCTTTATATTTGGATTTTCCAAATTTTTTTGATATAGAAAGAATGTCCTGCGGTGCTTCATTCACGCTACAACGTTTTTATGACCTTCACGGGTACGCTTCCATCTTAAATATCCGTTTATTTAGTTTTTTTGGTGAACAACGGTGAAATTTTAACAGGTTCCGTACCCGGTCGTAATGTAAAATTAAAATTTTGATTATTCAGTGTTTTGTTGTGCGAAAACTGTTTCAGACACCAGTCTTTTGCTATGTGTAATGTTTGAGTGTTGAAAAATAAATCCTTCACTGCGAAAACTTGCAATCGAGTTTTTTTCAAAAAAGTGGTTTTTACTGTACTTAGATGCTTTATATTTGGATTTTCCAAATTTTTTTGATATAGAAAGAATGTCCGGCGGTGCTTCATTCACGCTACAACGTTTTTAGGACCTTCACGGGTACGCTTCCATCTTCAATATCCGTTTATTTAGTTTTTTTGGTGAAAAACGGTGAAATGTTAACAGGTGCCGTAGCCGGTCGTAATGTAAAATTAAAATTTTGATTATTCAGTGTTTTGTTGTGCGAAAACTGTTTCAGACACCAGTCTTTTGCTAAGTGTAAAGTTTCAGAGTTGAAAAATAAATCCTTCACCGCGAAAACTTGCAATCCAGTATTTTTCAAAAAAGTGGTTTTTACTGTACTTAGATGCTTTATATTTGGATTTTCCAAATTTTTTTGATATAGAAAGAATGTCCTGCGGTGCTTCATTCACGCTACAACGTTTTTATGACCTTCACGGGTACGCTTCCATCTTAAATATCCGTTTATTTAGTTTTTTTGGTGAAAAACGGTGAAATTTTAACAGGTTCCGTAGCCGGTCGTAATGTAAAATTAAAATTTTGATTATTCAGTGTTTTGTTGTGCGAAAACTGTTTCAGACACCAGTCTTTTGCTAAGTGTAAAGTTTCAGAGTTGAAAAATAAATCCTTCACCGCGAAAACTTGCAATCCAGTATTTTTCAAAAAAGTGGTTTTTACTGCAGTTAGGTGCTTTGTATTTGGATTTTCCAAATTTTTTTGATATAGAAAGAATGTCCGGCGGTGCTTCATTCACTCTACAACGTTTTTAGGACCGTCACGGGTACGCTTCAATCTTAAATATCCGTTTATTTAGTTTTTTTTGGTGAAAAACGGTGAAATGTTAACAGGTGCCGTGGCCAGTCGTAATGTAAAATTAAAATTTTGATTATTCAGTGTTTTGTTGTGCGAAAACTGTTTCAGACACCAGTCTGTTATTATGTGTAATGTTTCAGAGTTGAATAATAAATCCTTCACTGCGAAAACTTGCAATCCAGTTTTTTTCAAAAAAGTGGTTTTTACTGTACTTAGATGCTTTATATTTGGATTTTCCAAATTTTTTTGATATAGAAAGAATGTCCTGCGGTGCTTCATTCACGCTACAACGTTTTTATGACCTTCACGGGTACGCTTCCATCTTAAATATCCGTTTATTTAGTTTTTTTGGTGAACAACGGTGAAATTTTAACAGGTTCCGTACCCGGTCGTAATGTAAAATTAAAATTTTGATTATTCAGTGTTTTGTTGTGCGAAAACTGTTTCAGACACCAGTCTTTTGCTATGTGTAATGTTTGAGTGTTGAAAAATAAATCCTTCACTGCGAAAACTTGCAATCGAGTTTTTTTCAAAAAAGTGGTTTTTACTGTACTTAGATGCTTTATATTTGGATTTTCCAAATTTTTTTGATATAGAAAGAATGTCCTGCGGTGCTTCATTCACGCTACAACGTTTTTAGGACCTTCACGGGTACGCTTCTATCTTAAATATCCGTTTATTTAGTTTTTTTGGTGCAAAACGGTGAAATGTTAACAGGTGCTGTGGCCGGTCGTAATGTAAAATTAAAATTTTGATTATTCAGTGTTTTGTTGTGCGATAACTGTTTCAGACACCAGTCTTTTGCTTTGTGTAATGTTTGAGTGTTAAAAAATAAATCCTTCACTGCGAAAAATTGCATGCGAGTTTTTTTCAAAAAAGTTGTTTTTACTGCAGTTAGGTGCTTTATATTTGGTTTTTCCAAATTTTTTTGATATAGAAAGAATGTCCTGCGGTGATTCCTTCACGCTACAACGTTTTTAGGACCTTCACGGGTATGCTTCTATCTTAAATATCCGTTTATTTAGTTTTTTTGGTGCAATACGGTGAAATGTTAACAGGTTCCGTGGCCGGTCGTAATGTAAAATTAAAATTTTGATTATTCAGTGTTTTGTTGTGCGAAAACTGTTTCAGACACCAGTCTGTTATTATGTGTAATGTTTCAGAGTTGAATAATAAATCCTTCACTGCGAAAACTTGCAATCGAGTTTTTTTCAAAAAAGTGGTTTTTACTGTACTTAGATGCTTTATATTTGGATTTTCCAAATTATTTTGATATAGAAAGAATGTCCGGCGGTGCTTCATTCACGCTACAACGTTTTTAGGACCTTCACGGGTACGCTTCCATCTTCAATATCCGTTTATTTAGTTTTTTTGGTGAAAAACGGTGAAATGTTAACAGGTGCCGTGGCCGGTCGTAATGTAAAATTAAAATTTTGATTATTCAGTGTTTTGTTGTGCGAAAACTGTTTCATACACCAGTCTTTTGCTATGTGTAATGTTTGAGTGTTGAAAAATAAATCCTTCACTGCGAAAACTTGCAATCGAGTTTTTTTCAAAAAAGTGGTTTTTACTGTACTTAGATGCTTTATATTTGGATTTTCCAAATTTTTTTGATATAGAAAGAATGTCCTGCGGTGCTTCATTCACGCTACAACGTTTTTAGGACCTTCACGGGTACGCTTCTATCTTAAATATCCGTTTATTTAGTTTTTTTGGTGCAAAACGGTGAAATGTTAACAGGTGCTGTGGCCGGTCGTAATGTAAAATTAAAATTTTGATTATTCAGTGTTTTGTTGTGCGAAAACTGTTTCAGACACCAGTCTTTTGCTAAGTGTAAAGTTTCAGAGTTGAAAAATAAATCCTTCACCGCGAAAACTTGCAATCCAGTATTTTTCAAAAAAGTGGTTTTTACTGCAGTTAGGTGCTTTGTATTTGGATTTTCCAAATTTTTTTGATATAGAAAGAATGTCCGGCGGTGCTTCATTCACTCTACAACGTTTTTAGGACCGTCACGGGTACACTTCAATCTTAAATATCCGTTTATTTAGTTTTTTTTGGTGAAAAACGGTGAAATGTTAACAGGTGCCGTGGCCAGTCGTAATGTAAAATTAAAATTTTGATTATTCAGTGTTTTGTTGTGCGAAAACTGTTTCAGACACCAGTCTGTTATTATGTGTAATGTTTCAGAGTTGAATAATAAATCCTTCACTGCGAAAACTTGCAATCCAGTTTTTTTCAAAAAAGTGGTTTTTACTGTACTTAGATGCTTTATATTTGGATTTTCCAAATTTTTTTGATATAGAAAGAATGTCCTGCGGTGATTCCTTCACGCTACAACGTTTTTAGGACCTTCACGGGTATGCTTCTATCTTAAATATCCGTTTATTTAGTTTTTTTGGTGCAATACGGTGAAATGTTAACAGGTTCCGTGGCCGGTCGTAATGTAAAATTAAAATTTTGATTATTCAGTGTTTTGTTGTGCGAAAACTGTTTCAGACACCAGTCTGTTATTATGTGTAATGTTTCAGAGTTGAATAATAAATCCTTCACTGCGAAAACTTGCAATCGAGTTTTTTTCAAAAAAGTGGTTTTTACTGTACTTAGATGCTTTATATTTGGATTTTCCAAATTTTTTTGATATAGAAAGAATGTCCGGCGGTGCTTCATTCACGCTACAACGTTTTTAGGACCTTCACGGGTACGCTTCCATCTTCAATATCCGTTTATTTAGTTTTTTTGGTGAAAAACGGTGAAATGTTAACAGGTGCCGTGGCCGGTCGTAATGTAAAATTAAAATTTTGATTATTCAGTGTTTTGTTGTGCGAAAACTGTTTCAGACACCAGTCTTTTGCTAAGTGTAAAGTTTCAGAGTTGAAAAATAAATCCTTCACCGCGAAAACTTGCAATCCAGTATTTTTCAAAAAAGTGGTTTTTACTGTACTTAGATGCTTTATATTTGGATTTTCCAAATTTTTTTGATATAGAAAGAATGTCCTGCGGTGCTTCATTCACGCTACAACGTTTTTATGACCTTCACGGGTACGCTTCCATCTTAAATATCCGTTTATTTAGTTTTTTTGGTGAAAAACGGTGAAATTTTAACAGGTTCCGTAGCCGGTCGTAATGTAAAATTAAAATTTTGATTATTCAGTGTTTTGTTGTGCGAAAACTGTTTCAGACACCAGTCTTTTGCTATGTGTAATGTTTGAGTGTTGAAAAATAAATCCTTCACTGCGAAAACTTGCAATCGAGTTTTTTTCAAAAAAGTGGTTTTTACTGTACTTAGATGCTTTATATTTGGATTTTCCAAATTTTTTTGATATAGAAAGAATGTCCTGCGGTGCTTCATTCACGCTACAACGTTTTTAGGACCTTCACGGGTACGCTTCTATCTTAAATATCCGTTTATTTAGTTTTTTTGGTGCAAAACGGTGAAATGTTAACAGGTGCTGTGGCCGGTCGTAATGTAAAATTAAAATTTTGATTATTCAGTGTTTTGTTGTGCGAAAACTGTTTCAGACACCAGTCTTTTGCTAAGTGTAAAGTTTCAGAGTTGAAAAATAAATCCTTCACCGCGAAAACTTGCAATCCAGTATTTTTCAAAAAAGTGGTTTTTACTGTACTTAGATGCTTTATATTTGGATTTTCCAAATTTTTTTGATATAGAAAGAATGTTTTGCGGTGCTTCATTCACGCTACAACGTTTTTATGACCTTCACGGGTACGCTTCCATCTTAAATATCCGTTTATTTAGTTTTTTTGGTGAAAAACGGTGAAATTTTAACAGGTTCCGTAGCCGGTCGTAATGTAAAATTAAAATTTTGATTATTCAGTGTTTTGTTGTGCGAAAACTGTTTCAGACACCAGTCTTTTGCTATGTGTAATGTTTGAGTGTTGAAAAATAAATCCTTCACTGCGAAAACTTGCAATCGAGTTTTTTTCAAAAAAGTGGTTTTTACTGTACTTAGATGCTTTATATTTGGATTTTCCAAATTTTTTTGATATAGAAAGAATGTCCTGCGGTGCTTCATTCACGCTACAACGTTTTTAGGACCTTCACGGGTACGCTTCTATCTTAAATATCCGTTTATTTAGTTTTTTTGGTGCAAAACGGTGAAATGTTAACAGGTGCTGTGGCCGGTCGTAATGTAAAATTAAAATTTTGATTATTCAGTGTTTTGTTGTGCGAAAACTGTTTCAGACACCAGTCTTTTGCTAAGTGTAAAGTTTCAGAGTTGAAAAATAAATCCTTCACCGCGAAAACTTGCAATCCAGTATTTTTCAAAAAAGTGGTTTTTACTGCAGTTAGGTGCTTTGTATTTGGATTTTCCAAATTTTTTTGATATAGAAAGAATGTCCGGCGGTGCTTCATTCACTCTACAACGTTTTTAGGACCGTCACGGGTACACTTCAATCTTAAATATCCGTTTATTTAGTTTTTTTTGGTGAAAAACGGTGAAATGTTAACAGGTGCCGTGGCCAGTCGTAATGTAAAATTAAAATTTTGATTATTCAGTTTTTTGTTGTGCGAAAACTGTTTCAGACACCAGTCTGTTATTATGTGTAATGTTTCAGAGTTGAATAATAAATCCTTCACTGCGAAAACTTGCAATCCAGTTTTTTTCAAAAAAGTGGTTTTTACTGTACTTAGATGCTTTATATTTGGATTTTCCAAATTTTTTTGATATAGAAAGAATGTCCTGCGGTGATTCCTTCACGCTACAACGTTTTTAGGACCTTCACGGGTATGCTTCTATCTTAAATATCCGTTTATTTAGTTTTTTTGGTGCAATACGGTGAAATGTTAACAGGTTCCGTGGCCGGTCGTAATGTAAAATTAAAATTTTGATTATTCAGTGTTTTGTTGTGCGAAAACTGTTTCAGACACCAGTCTGTTATTATGTGTAATGTTTCAGAGTTGAATAATAAATCCTTCACTGCGAAAACTTGCAATCGAGTTTTTTTCAAAAAAGTGGTTTTTACTGTACTTAGATGCTTTATATTTGGATTTTCCAAATTTTTTTGATATAGAAAGAATGTCCGGCGGTGCTTCATTCACGCTACAACGTTTTTAGGACCTTCACGGGTACGCTTCCATCTTCAATATCCGTTTATTTAGTTTTTTTGGTGAAAAACGGTGAAATGTTAACAGGTGCCGTGGCCGGTCGTAATGTAAAATTAAAATTTTGATTATTCAGTGTTTTGTTGTGCGAAAACTGTTTCAGACACCAGTCTTTTGCTAAGTGTAAAGTTTCAGAGTTGAAAAATAAATCCTTCACCGCGAAAACTTGCAATCCAGTATTTTTCAAAAAAGTGGTTTTTACTGTACTTAGATGCTTTATATTTGGATTTTCCAAATTTTTTTGATATAGAAAGAATGTCCTGCGGTGCTTCATTCACGCTACAACGTTTTTATGACCTTCACGGGTACGCTTCCATCTTAAATATCCGTTTATTTAGTTTTTTTGGTGAAAAACGGTGAAATTTTAACAGGTTCCGTAGCCGGTCGTAATGTAAAATTAAAATTTTGATTATTCAGTGTTTTGTTGTGCGAAAACTGTTTCAGACACCAGTCTTTTGCTATGTGTAATGTTTGAGTGTTGAAAAATAAATCCTTCACTGCGAAAACTTGCAATCGAGTTTTTTTCAAAAAAGTGGTTTTTACTGTACTTAGATGCTTTATATTTGGATTTTCCAAATTTTTTTGATATAGAAAGAATGTCCTGCGGTGCTTCATTCACGCTACAACGTTTTTAGGACCTTCACGGGTACGCTTCTATCTTAAATATCCGTTTATTTAGTTTTTTTGGTGCAAAACGGTGAAATGTTAACAGGTGCTGTGGCCGGTCGTAATGTAAAATTAAAATTTTGATTATTCAGTGTTTTGTTGTGCGATAACTGTTTCAGACACCAGTCTTTTGCTTTGTGTAATGTTTGAGTGTTAAAAAATAAATCCTTCACTGCGAAAAATTGCATGCGAGTTTTTTTCAAAAAAGTTGTTTTTACTGTACTTAGATGCTTTATATTTGGATTTTCCAAATTTTTTTGGTATAGAAAGAATGTCCGGCGGTGCTTCATTCACGCTACAACGTTTTTAGGACCTTCACGGGTACGCTTCCATCTTCAATATCCGTTTATTTAGTTTTTTTGGTGAAAAACGGTGAAATATTAACAGGTGACGTGGCGGGTCGTAATGTAAAATTAAAATTTTGATTATTCAGTGTTTTGTTGTGCGAAAACTGTTTCAGACACCAGTCTTTTGCTAAGTGTAAAGTTTCAGAGTTGAAAAATAAATCCTTCACCGCGAAAACTTGCAATCCAGTATTTTTCAAAAAAGTGGTTTTTACTGCAGTTAGGTGCTTTGTATTTGGATTTTCCAAATTTTTTTGATATAGAAAGAATGTCCGGCGGTGCTTCATTCACTCTACAACGTTTTTAGGACCGTCACGGGTACGCTTCAATCTTAAATATCCGTTTATTTAGTTTTTTTTGGTGAAAAACGGTGAAATGTTAACAGGTGCCGTGGCCAGTCATAATGTAAAATTAAAATTTTGATTATTCAGTGTTTTGTTGTGCGAAAACTGTTTCAGACACCAGTCTGTTATTATGTGTAATGTTTCAGAGTTGAATAATAAATCCTTCACTGCGAAAACTTGCAATCCAGTTTTTTTCAAAAAAGTGGTTTTTACTGTACTTAGATGCTTTATATTTGGATTTTCCAAATTTTTTTGATATAGAAAGAATGTCCTGCGGTGATTCCTTCACGCTACAACGTTTTTAGGACCTTCACGGGTATGCTTCTATCTTAAATATCCGTTTATTTAGTTTTTTTGGTGCAATACGGTGAAATGTTAACAGGTTCCGTGGCCGGTCGTAATGTAAAATTAAAATTTTGATTATTCAGTGTTTTGTTGTGCGAAAACTGTTTCAGACACCAGTCTGTTATTATGTGTAATGTTTCAGAGTTGAATAATAAATCCTTCACTGCGAAAACTTGCAATCGAGTTTTTTTCAAAAAAGTGGTTTTTACTGTACTTAGATGCTTTATATTTGGATTTTCCAAATTATTTTGATATAGAAAGAATGTCCGGCGGTGCTTCATTCACGCTACAACGTTTTTAGGACCTTCACGGGTACGCTTCCATCTTCAATATCCGTTTATTTAGTTTTTTTGGTGAAAAACGGTGAAATGTTAACAGGTGCCGTGGCCGGTCGTAATGTAAAATTAAAATTTTGATTATTCAGTGTTTTGTTGTGCGAAAACTGTTTCAGACACCAGTCTTTTGCTAAGTGTAAAGTTTCAGAGTTGAAAAATAAATCCTTCACCGCGAAAACTTGCAATCCAGTATTTTTCAAAAAAGTGGTTTTTACTGTACTTAGATGCTTTATATTTGGATTTTCCAAATTTTTTTTATATAGAAAGAATGTCCTGCGGTGCTTCATTCACGCTACAACGTTTTTATGACCTTCACGGGTACGCTTCCATCTTAAATATCCGTTTATTTAGTTTTTTTGGTGAAAAACGGTGAAATTATAACAGGTTCCGTAGCCGGTCGTAATGTAAAATTAAAATTTTGATTATTCAGTGTTTTGTTGTGCGAAAACTGTTTCAGACACCAGTCTTTTGCTATGTGTAATGTTTGAGTGTTGAAAAATAAATCCTTCACTGCGAAAACTTGCAATCGAGTTTTTTTCAAAAAAGTGGTTTTTACTGTACTTAGATGCTTTATATTTGGATTTTCCAAATTTTTTTGATATAGAAAGAATGTCCTGCGGTGCTTCATTCACGCTACAACGTTTTTAGGACCTTCACGGGTACGCTTCTATCTTAAATATCCGTTTATTTAGTTTTTTTGGTGCAAAACGGTGAAATGTTAACAGGTGCTGTGGCCGGTCGTAATGTAAAATTAAAATTTTGATTATTCAGTGTTTTGTTGTGCGATAACTGTTTCAGACACCAGTCTTTTGCTTTGTGTAATGTTTGAGTGTTAAAAAATAAATCCTTCACTGCGAAAAATTGCATGCGAGTTTTTTTCAAAAAAGTTGTTTTTACTGTACTTAGATGCTTTATATTTGGATTTTCCAAATTTTTTTGGTATAGAAAGAATGTCCGGCGGTGCTTCATTCACGCTACATTGTTTTTAGGACCTTCACGGGTACGCTTCCATCTTCAATATCCGTTTATTTAGTTTTTTTGGTGAAAAACGGTGAAATATTAACAGGTGACGTGGCGGGTCGTAATGTAAAATTAAAATTTTGATTATTCAGTGTTTTGTTGTGCGAAAACTGTTTCAGACACCAGTCTTTTGCTAAGTGTAAATTTTCAGAGTTGAAAAATAAATCCTTCACCGCGAAAACTTGCAATCCAGTATTTTTCAAAAAAGTGGTTTTTACTGCAGTTAGGTGCTTTGTATTTGGATTTTCCAAATTTTTTTGATATAGAAAGAATGTCCGGCGGTGCTTCATTCACTCTACAACGTTTTTAGGACCGTCACGGGTACGCTTCAATCTTAAATATCCGTTTATTTAGTTTTTTTTGGTGAAAAACGGTGAAATGTTAACAGGTGCCGTGGCCAGTCGTAATGTAAAATTAAAATTTTGATTATTCAGTGTTTTGTAGTGCGAAAACTGTTTCAGACACCAGTCTGTTATTATGTGTAATGTTTCAGAGTTGAAGAATAAATCCTTCACTGCGAAAACTTGCAATCCAGTATTTTTCAAAAAAGTGGTTTTTACTGTACTTAGATGCTTTATATTTGGATTTTCCAAATTTTTTTGATATAGAAAGAATGTCCTGCGGTGCTTCATTCACGCTACAACGTTTTTATGACCTTCACGGGTACGCTTCCATCTTAAATATCCGTTTATTTAGTTTTTTTGGTGAAAAACGGTGAAATTTTAACAGGTTCCGTAGCCGGTCGTAATGTAAAATTAAAATTTTGATTATTCAGTGTTTTGTTGTGCGAAAACTGTTTCAGACACCAGTCTTTTGCTATGTGTAATGTTTGAGTGTTGAAAAATAAATCCTTCACTGCGAAAACTTGCAATCGAGTTTTTTCAAAAAAGTGGTTTTTACTGTACTTAGATGCTTTATATTTGGATTTTCCAAATTTTTTTGATATAGAAAGAATGTCCTGCGGTGCTTCATTCACACTACAACGTTTTTAGGACCTTCACGGGTACGCTTCTATCTTAAATATCCGTTTATTTAGTTTTTTTGGTGCAAAACGGTGAAATGTTAACAGGTGCTGTGGCCGGTCGTAATGTAAAATTAAAATTTTGATTATTCAGTGTTTTGTTGTGCGATAACTGTTTCAGACACCAGTCTTTTGCTTTGTGTAATGTTTGAGTGTTAAAAAATAAATCCTTCACTGCGAAAAATTGCATGCGAGTTTTTTTCAAAAAAGTTGTTTTTACTGTACTTAGATGCTTTATATTTGGATTTTCCAAATTTTTTTGGTATAGAAAGAATGTCCGGCGGTGCTTCATTCACGCTACAACGTTTTTAGGACCTTCACGGGTACGCTTCCATCTTCAATATCCGTTTATTTAGTTTTTTTGGTGAAAAACGGTGAAATATTAACAGGTGACGTGGCGGGTCGTAATGTAAAATTAAAATTTTGATTATTCAGTGTTTTGTTGTGCGAAAACTGTTTCAGACACCAGTCTTTTGCTAAGTGTAAAGTTTCAGAGTTGAAAAATAAATCCTTCACCGCGAAAACTTGCAATCCAGTATTTTTCAAAAAAGTGGTTTTTACTGCAGTTAGGTGCTTTGTATTTGGATTTTCCAAATTTTTTTGATATAGAAAGAATGTCCGGCGGTGCTTCATTCACTCTACAACGTTTTTAGGACCGTCACGGGTACGCTTCAATCTTAAATATCCGTTTATTTAGTTTTTTTTGGTGAAAAACGGTGAAATGTTAACAGGTGCCGTGGCCAGTCGTAATGTAAAATTAAAATTTTGATTATTCAGTGTTTTGTTGTGCGATAACTGTTTCAGACACCAGTCTTTTGCTTTGTGTAATGTTTGAGTGTTAAAAAATAAATCCTTCACTGCGAAAAATTGCATGCGAGTTTTTTTCAAAAAAGTTGTTTTTACTGTACTTAGATGCTTTATATTTGGATTTTCCAAATTTTTTTGGTATAGAAAGAATGTCCGGCGGTGCTTCATTCACGCTACAACGTTTTTAGGACCTTCACGGGTACGCTTCCATCTTCAATATCCGTTTATTTAGTTTTTTTGGTGAAAAACGGTGAAATATTAACAGGTGACGTGGCGGGTCGTAATGTAAAATTAAAATTTTGATTATTCAGTGTTTTGTTGTGCGAAAACTGTTTCAGACACCAGTCTTTTGCTAAGTGTAAAGTTTCAGAGTTGAAAAATAAATCCTTCACCGCGAAAACTTGCAATCCAGTATTTTTCAAAAAAGTGGTTTTTACTGCAGTTAGGTGCTTTGTATTTGGATTTTCCAAATTTTTTTGATATAGAAAGAATGTCCGGCGGTGCTTCATTCACTCTACAACTTTTTTAGGACCGTCACGGGTACGCTTCAATCTTAAATATCCGTTTATTTAGTTTTTTTTGGTGAAAAACGGTGAAATGTTAACAGGTGCCGTGGCCAGTCGTAATGTAAAATTAAAATTTTGATTATTCAGTGTTTTGTTGTGCGAAAACTGTTTCAGACACCAGTCTGTTATTATGTGTAATGTTTCAGAGTTGAATAATAAATCCTTCACTGCGAAAACTTGCAATCGAGTTTTTTTCAAAAAAGTGGTTTTTACTGTACTTAGATGCTTTATATTTGGATTTTCCAAATTATTTTGATATAGAAAGAATGTCCGGCGGTGCTTCATTCACGCTACAACGTTTTTAGGACCTTCACGGGTACGCTTCCATCTTCAATATCCGTTTATTTAGTTTTTTTGGTGAAAAACGGTGAAATGTTAACAGGTGCCGTGGCCGGTCGTAATGTAAAATTAAAATTTTGATTATTCAGTGTTTTGTTGTGCGAAAACTGTTTCAGACACCAGTCTTTTGCTAAGTGTAAAGTTTCAGAGTTGAAAAATAAATCCTTCACCGCGAAAACTTGCAATCCAGTATTTTTCAAAAAAGTGGTTTTTACTGTACTTAGATGCTTTATATTTGGATTTTCCAAATTTTTTTGATATAGAAAGAATGTCCTGCGGTGCTTCATTCACGCTACAACGTTTTTATGACCTTCACGGGTACGCTTCCATCTTAAATATCCGTTTATTTAGTTTTTTTGGTGAAAAACGGTGAAATTTTAACAGGTTCCGTAGCCGGTCGTAATGTAAAATTAAAATTTTGATTATTCAGTGTTTTGTTGTGCGAAAACTGTTTCAGACACCAGTCTTTTGCTATGTGTAATGTTTGAGTGTTGAAAAATAAATCCTTCACTGCGAAAACTTGCAATCGAGTTTTTTTCAAAAAAGTGGTTTTTACTGTACTTAGATGCTTTATATTTGGATTTTCCAAATTTTTTTGATATAGAAAGAATGTCCTGCGGTGCTTCATTCACGCTACAACGTTTTTAGGACCTTCACGGGTACGCTTCTATCTTAAATATCCGTTTATTTAGTTTTTTTGGTGCAAAACGGTGAAATGTTAACAGGTGCTGTGGCCGGTCGTAATGTAAAATTAAAATTTTGATTATTCAGTGTTTTGTTGTGCGATAACTGTTTCAGACACCAGTCTTTTGCTTTGTGTAATGTTTGAGTGTTAAAAAATAAATCCTTCACTGCGAAAAATTGCATGCGAGTTTTTTTCAAAAAAGTTGTTTTTACTGTACTTAGATGCTTTATATTTGGATTTTCCAAATTTTTTTGGTATAGAAAGAATGTCCGGCGGTGCTTCATTCACGCTACAACGTTTTTAGGACCTTCACGGGTACGCTTCCATCTTCAATATCCGTTTATTTAGTTTTTTTGGTGAAAAACGGTGAAATATTAACAGGTGACGTGGCGGGTCGTAATGTAAAATTAAAATTTTGATTATTCAGTGTTTTGTTGTGCGAAAACTGTTTCAGACACCAGTCTTTTGCTAAGTGTAAAGTTTCAGAGTTGAAAAATAAATCCTTCACCGCGAAAACTTGCAATCCAGTATTTTTCAAAAAAGTGGTTTTTACTGCAGTTAGGTGCTTTGTATTTGGATTTTCCAAATTTTTTTGATATAGAAAGAATGTCCGGCGGTGCTTCATTCACTCTACAACGTTTTTAGGACCGTCACGGGTACGCTTCAATCTTAAATATCCGTTTATTTAGTTTTTTTTGGTGAAAAACGGTGAAATGTTAACAGGTGCCGTGGCCAGTCGTAATGTAAAATTAAAATTTTGATTATTCAGTGTTTTGTTGTGCGAAAACTGTTTCAGACACCAGTCTGTTATTATGTGTAATGTTTCAGAGTTGAATAATAAATCCTTCACTGCGAAAACTTGCAATCCAGTTTTTTTCAAAAAAGTGGTTTTTACTGTACTTAGATGCTTTATATTTGGATTTTCCAAATTTTTTTGATATAGAAAGAATGTCCTGCGGTGCTTCATTCACGCTACAACGTTTTTATGACCTTCACGGGTACGCTTCCATCTTAAATATCCGTTTATTTAGTTTTTTTGGTGAAAAACGGTGAAATTTTAACAGGTTCCGTAGCCGGTCGTAATGTAAAATTAAAATTTTGATTATTCAGTGTTTTGTTGTGCGAAAACTGTTTCAGACACCAGTCTTTTGCTATGTGTAATGTTTGAGTGTTGAAAAATAAATCCTTCACTGCGAAAACTTGCAATCGAGTTTTTTTCAAAAAAGTGGTTTTTACTGTACTTAGATGCTTTATATTTGGATTTTCCAAATTCTTTTGATATAGAAAGAATGTCCTGCGGTGCTTCATTCACGCTACAACGTTTTTAGGACCTTCACGGGTACGCTTCTATCTTAAATATCCGTTTATTTAGTTTTTTTGGTGCAAAACGGTGAAATGTTAACAGGTGCTGTGGCCGGTCGTAATGTAAAATTAAAATTTTGATTATTCAGTGTTTTGTTGTGCGATAACTGTTTCAGACACCAGTCTTTTGCTTTGTGTAATGTTTGAGTGTTAAAAAATAAATCCTTCACTGCGAAAAATTGCATGCGAGTTTTTTTCAAAAAAGTTGTTTTTACTGTACTTAGATGCTTTATATTTGGATTTTCCAAATTTTTTTGGTATAGAAAGAATGTCCGGCGGTGCTTCATTCACGCTACAACGTTTTTAGGACCTTCACGGGTACGCTTCCATCTTCAATATCCGTTTATTTAGTTTTTTTGGTGAAAAACGGTGAAATATTAACAGGTGACATGCAGGGTCGTAATGTAAAATTAAAATTTTGATTATTCAGTGTTTTGTTGTGCGAAAACTGTTTCAGACACCAGTCTTTTGCTAAGTGTAAAGTTTCAGAGTTGAAAAATAAATCCTTCACCGCGAAAACTTGCAATCCAGTATTTTTCAAAAAAGTGGTTTTTACTGCAGTTAGGTGCTTTGTATTTGGATTTTCCAAATTTTTTTGATATAGAAAGAATGTCCGGCGGTGCTTCATTCACTCTACAACTTTTTTAGGACCGTCACGGGTACGCTTCAATCTTAAATATCCGTTTATTTAGTTTTTTTTGGTGAAAAACGGTGAAATGTTAACAGGTGCCGTGGCCAGTCGTAATGTAAAATTAAAATTTTGATTATTCAGTGTTTTGTTGTGCGAAAACTGTTTCAGACACCAGTCTGTTATTATGTGTAATGTTTCAGAGTTGAATAATAAATCCTTCACTGCGAAAACTTGCAATCGAGTTTTTTTCAAAAAAGTGGTTTTTACTGTACTTAGATGCTTTATATTTGGATTTTCCAAATTATTTTGATATAGAAAGAATGTCCGGCGGTGCTTCATTCACGCTACAACGTTTTTAGGACCTTCACGGGTACGCTTCCATCTTCAATATCCGTTTATTTAGTTTTTTTGGTGAAAAACGGTGAAATGTTAACAGGTGCCGTGGCCGGTCGTAATGTAAAATTAAAATTTTGATTATTCAGTGTTTTGTTGTGCGAAAACTGTTTCAGACACCAGTCTTTTGCTAAGTGTAAAGTTTCAGAGTTGAAAAATAAATCCTTCACCGCGAAAACTTGCAATCCAGTATTTTTCAAAAAAGTGGTTTTTACTGTACTTAGATGCTTTATATTTGGATTTTCCAAATTTTTTTGATATAGAAAGAATGTCCTGCTGTGCTTCATTCACGCTACAACGTTTTTAGGACCTTCACGGGTACGCTTCTATCTTAAATATCCGTTTATTTAGTTTTTTTGGTGCAAAACGGTGAAATGTTAACAGGTGCTGTGGCCGGTCGTAATGTAAAATTAAAATTTTGATTATTCAGTGTTTTGTTGTGCGATAACTGTTTCAGACACCAGTCTTTTGCTTTGTGTAATGTTTGAGTGTTAAAAAATAAATCCTTCACTGCGAAAAATTGCATGCGAGTTTTTTTCAAAAAAGTTGTTTTTACTGTACTTAGATGCTTTTTATTTGGATTTTCCAAATTTTTTTGATATAGAAAGAATGTCCTGCGGTGCTTCATTCACGCTACAACGTTTTTAGGACCTTCACGGGTACGCTTCTATCTTAAATATCCGTTTATTTAGTTTTTTTGGTGCAAAACGGTGAAATGTTAACAGGTGCTGTGGCCGGTCGTAATGTAAAATTAAAATTTTGATTATTCAGTGTTTTGTTGTGCGATAACTGTTTCAGACACCAGTCTTTTGCTTTGTGTAATGTTTGAGTGTTAAAAAATAAATCCTTCACTGCGAAAAATTGCATGCGAGTTTTTTTCAAAAAAGTTGTTTTTACTGTACTTAGATGCTTTATATTTGGATTTTCCAAATTTTTTTGGTATAGAAAGAATGTCCGGCGGTGCTTCATTCACGCTACAACGTTTTTAGGACCTTCACGGGTACGCTTCCATCTTCAATATCCGTTTATTTAGTTTTTTTGGTGAAAAACGGTGAAATATTAACAGGTGACGTGGCGGGTCGTAATGTAAAATTAAAATTTTGATTATTCAGTGTTTTGTTGTGCGAAAACTGTTTCAGACACCAGTCTTTTGCTAAGTGTAAAGTTTCAGAGTTGAAAAATAAATCCTTCACCGCGAAAACTTGCAATCCAGTATTTTTCAAAAAAGTGGTTTTTACTGCAGTTAGGTGCTTTGTATTTGGATTTTCCAAATTTTTTTGATATAGAAAGAATGTCCGGCGGTGCTTCATTCACTCTACAACGTTTTTAGGACCGTCACGGGTACGCTTCAATCTTAAATATCCGTTTATTTAGTTTTTTTTGGTGAAAAACGGTGAAATGTTAACAGGTGCCGTGGCCAGTCGTAATGTAAAATTAAAATTTTGATTATTCAGTGTTTTGTTGTGCGAAAACTGTTTCAGACACCAGTCTGTTATTATGTGTAATGTTTCAGAGTTGAATAATAAATCCTTCACTGCGAAAACTTGCAATCCAGTTTTTTTCAAAAAAGTGGTTTTTACTGTACTTAGATGCTTTATATTTGGATTTTCCAAATTTTTTTGATATAGAAAGAATGTCCTGCGGTGATTCATTCACGCTACAACGTTTTTAGGACCTTCACGGGTATGCTTCTATCTTAAATATCCGTTTATTTAGTTTTTTTGGTGCAAAACGGTGAAATGTTAACAGGTTCCGTGGCCGGTCGTAATGTAAAATTAAAATTTTGATTATTCAGTGTTTTGTTGTGCGAAAACTGTTTCAGACACCAGTCTGTTATTATGTGTAATGTTTCAGAGTTGAATAATAAATCCTTCACTGCGAAAACTTGCAATCGAGTTTTTTTCAAAAAAGTGGTTTTTACTGTACTTAGATGCTTTATATTTGGATTTTCCAAATTTTTTTGATATAGAAAGAATGTCCTGCGGTGCTTCATTCACGCTACAACGTTTTTAGGACCTTCACGGGTACGCTTCTATCTTAAATATCCGTTTATTTAGTTTTTTTGGTGCAAAATGGTGAAATGTTAACAGGTGCTGTGGCCGGTCGTAATGTAAAATTAAAATTTTGATTATTCAGTGTTTTGTTGTGCGATAACTGTTTCAGACACCAGTCTTTTGCTTTGTGTAATGTTTGAGTGTTAAAAAATAAATCCTTCACTGCGAAAAATTGCATGCGAGTTTTTTTCAAAAAAGTTGTTTTTACTGTACTTAGATGCTTTATATTTGGATTTTCCAAATTTTTTTGGTATAGAAAGAATGTCCGGCGGTGCTTCATTCACGCTACAACGTTTTTAGGACCTTCACGGGTACGCTTCCATCTTCAATATCCGTTTATTTAGTTTTTTTGGTGAAAAACGGTGAAATATTAACAGGTGACGTGGCGGGTCGTAATGTAAAATTAAAATTTTGATTATTCAGTGTTTTGTTGTGCGAAAACTGTTTCAGACACCAGTCTTTTGCTAAGTGTAAAGTTTCAGAGTTGAAAAATAAATCCTTCACCGCGAAAACTTGCAATCCAGTATTTTTCAAAAAAGTGGTTTTTACTGCAGTTAGGTGCTTTGTATTTGGATTTTCCAAATTTTTTTGATATAGAAAGAATGTCCGGCGGTGCTTCATTCACTCTACAACTTTTTTAGGACCGTCACGGGTACGCTTCAATCTTAAATATCCGTTTATTTAGTTTTTTTTGGTGAAAAACGGTGAAATGTTAACAGGTGCCGTGGCCAGTCGTAATGTAAAATTAAAATTTTGATTATTCAGTGTTTTGTTGTGCGAAAACTGTTTCAGACACCAGTCTGTTATTATGTGTAATGTTTCAGAGTTGAATAATAAATCCTTCACTGCGAAAACTTGCAATCGAGTTTTTTTCAAAAAAGTGGTTTTTACTGTACTTAGATGCTTTATATTTGGATTTTCCAAATTATTTTGATATAGAAAGAATATCCGGCGGTGCTTCATTCACGCTACAACGTTTTTAGGACCTTCACGGGTACGCTTCCATCTTCAATATCCGTTTATTTAGTTTTTTTGGTGAAAAACGGTGAAATGTTAACAGGTGCCGTGGCCGGTCGTAATGTAAAATTAAAATTTTGATTATTCAGTGTTTTGTTGTGCGAAAACTGTTTCAGACACCAGTCTTTTGCTAAGTGTAAAGTTTCAGAGTTGAAAAATAAATCCTTCACCGCGAAAACTTGCAATCCAGTATTTTTCAAAAAAGTGGTTTTTACTGTACTTAGATGCTTTATATTTGGATTTTCCAAATTTTTTTGATATAGAAAGAATGTCCTGCGGTGCTTCATTCACGCTACAACGTTTTTATGACCTTCACGGGTACGCTTCCATCTTAAATATCCGTTTATTTAGTTTTTTTGGTGAAAAACGGTGAAATTTTAACAGGTTCCGTAGCCGGTCGTAATGTAAAATTAAAATTTTGATTATTCAGTGTTTTGTTGTGCGAAAACTGTTTCAGACACCAGTCTTTTGCTATGTGTAATGTTTGAGTGTTGAAAAATAAATCCTTCACTGCGAAAACTTGCAATCGAGTTTTTTTCAAAAAAGTGGTTTTTACTGTACTTAGATGCTTTATATTTGGATTTTCCAAATTTTTTTGATATAGAAAGAATGTCCTGCGGTGCTTCATTCACGCTACAACGTTTTTAGGACCTTCACGGGTACGCTTCCATCTTCAATATCCGTTTATTTAGTTTTTTTGGTGAAAAACGGTGAAATATTAACAGGTGACGTGGCGGGTCGTAATGTAAAATTAAAATTTTGATTATTCAGTGTTTTGTTGTGCGATAACTGTTTCAGACACCAGTCTTTTGCTAAGTGTAAAGTTTCAGAGTTGAAAAATAAATCCTTCACCGCGAAAACTTGCAATCCAGTATTTTTCAAAAAAGTGGTTTTTACTGCAGTTAGGTGCTTTGTATTTGGATTTTCCAAATTTTTTTGATATAGAAAGAATGTCCGGCGGTGCTTCATTCACTCTACAACTTTTTTAGGACCTTCACGGGTATGCTTCTATCTTAAATATCCGTTTATTTAGTTTTTTTGGTGCAAAACGGTGAAATGTTAACAGGTTCCGTGGCCGGTCGTAATGTAAAATTAAAATTTTGATTATTCAGTGTTTTGTTGTGCGAAAACTGTTTCAGACACCAGTATGTTATTATGTGTAATGTTTCAGAGTTGAATAATAAATCCTTCACTGCGAAAACTTGCAATCGAGTTTTTTTCAAAAAAGTGGTTTTTACTGTACTTAGATGCTTTATATTTGGATTTTCCAAATTTTTTTGATATAGAAAGAATGTCCTGCGGTGCTTCATTCACGCTACAACGTTTTTAGGACCTTCACGGGTACGCTTCTATCTTAAATATCCGTTTATTTAGTTTTTTTGGTGCAAAACGGTGAAATGTTAACAGGTGCTGTGGCCGGTCGTAATGTAAAATTAAAATTTTGATTATTCAGTGTTTTGTTGTGCGATAACTGTTTCAGACACCAGTCTGTTATTATGTGTAATGTTTCAGAGTTGAATAATAAATCCTTCACTGCGAAAACTTGCAATCGAGTTTTTTCAAAAAAGTTGTTTTTACTGTACTTAGATGCTTTATATTTGGATTTTCCAAATTTTTTTGGTATAGAAAGAATGTCCGGCGGTGCTTCATTCACGCTACAACGTTTTTAGGACCTTCACGGGTACGCTTCCATCTTCAATATCCGTTTATTTAGTTTTTTTGGTGAAAAACGGTGAAATATTAACAGGTGACGTGGCGGGTCGTAATGTAAAATTAAAATTTTGATTATTCAGTGTTTTGTTGTGCGAAAACTGTTTCAGACACCAGTCTTTTGCTAAGTGTAAAGTTTCAGAGTTGAAAAATAAATCCTTCACCGCGAAAACTTGCAATCCAGTATTTTTCAAAAAAGTGGTTTTTACTGCAGTTAGGTGCTTTGTATTTGGATTTTCCAAATTTTTTTGATATAGAAAGAATGTCCGGCGGTGCTTCATTCACTCTACAACGTTTTTAGGACCGTCACGGGTACGCTTCAATCTTAAATATCCGTTTATTTAGTTTTTTTTGGTGAAAAACGGTGAAATGTTAACAGGTGCCGTGGCCAGTCGTAATGTAAAATTAAAATTTTGATTATTCAGTGTTTTGTTGTGCGAAAACTGTTTCAGACACCAGTCTGTTATTATGTGTAATGTTTCAGAGTTGAATAATAAATCCTTCACTGCGAAAACTTGCAATCCAGTTTTTTTCAAAAAAGTGGTTTTTACTGTACTTAGATGCTTTATATTTGGATTTTCCAAATTTTTTTGATATAGAAAGAATGTCCTGCGGTGATTCATTCACGCTACAACGTTTTTAGGACCTTCACGGGTATGCTTCTATCTTAAATATCCGTTTATTTAGTTTTTTTGGTGCAAAACGGTGAAATGTTAACAGGTTCCGTGGCCGGTCGTAATGTAAAATTAAAATCTTGATTATTCAGTGTTTTGTTGTGCGAAAACTGTTTCAGACACCAGTCTGTTATTATGTGTAATGTTTCAGAGTTGAATAATAAATCCTTCACTGCGAAAACTTGCAATCGAGGTTTTTTCAAAAAAGTGGTTTTTACTGTACTTAGATGCTTTATATATGGATTTTCCAAATTTTTTTGATATAGAAAGAATGTCCTGCGGTGCTTCATTCACGCTACAACGTTTTTAGGACCTTCACGGGTACGCTTCTATCTTAAATATCCGTTTATTTAGTTTTTTTGGTGCAAAACGGTGAAATGTTAACAGGTGCTGTGGCCGGTCGTAATGTAAAATTAAAATTTTGATTATTCAGTGTTTTGTTGTGCGATAACTGTTTCAGACACCAGTCTGTTATTATGTGTAATGTTTCAGAGTTGAATAATAAATCCTTCACTGCGAAAACTTGCAATCGAGTTTTTTTCAAAAAAGTGGTTTTTACTGTACTTAGATGCTTTATATTTGGATTTTCCAAATTTTTTTGATATAGAAAGAATGTCCTGCGGTGATTCCTTCACGCTACAACGTTTTTAGGACCTTCACGGGTATGCTTCTATCTTAAATATCCGTTTATTTAGTTTTTTTGGTGCAAAACGGTGAAATGTTAACAGGTTCCGTGGCCGGTCGTAATGTAAAATTAAAATTTTGATTATTCAGTGTTTTGTTGTGCGAAAACTGTTTCAGACACCAGTCTGTTATTATGTGTAATGTTTCAGAGTTGAATAATAAATCCTTCACTGCGAAAACTTGCAATCGAGTTTTTTTCAAAAATGTGGTTTTTACTGTACTTAGATGCTTTATATTTGGATTTTCCAAATTATTTTGATATAGAAAGAATGTCCGGCGGTGCTTCATTCACGCTACAACGTTTTTAGGACCTTCACGGGTACGCTTCCATCTTCAATATCCGTTTATTTAGTTTTTTTGGTGAAAAACGGTGAAATGTTAACAGGTGCCGTGGCCGGTCGTAATGTAAAATTAAAATTTTGATTATTCAGTGTTTTGTTGTGCGAGAACTGTTTCAGACACCAGTCTTTTGCTAAGTGTAAAGTTTCAGAGTTGAAAAATAAATCCTTCACCGCGAAAACTTGCAATCCAGTATTTTTCAAAAAAGTGGTTTTTACTGTACTTAGATGCTTTATATTTGGATTTTCCAAATTTTTTTTATATAGAAAGAATGTCCTGCGGTGCTTCATTCACGCTACAACGTTTTTATGACCTTCACGGGTACGCTTCCATCTTAAATATCCGTTTATTTAGTTTTTTTGGTGAAAAACGGTGAAATTATAACAGGTTCCGTAGCCGGTCGTAATGTAAAATTAAAATTTTGATTATTCAGTGTTTTGTTGTGCGAAAACTGTTTCAGACACCAGTCTTTTGCTATGTGTAATGTTTGAGTGTTGAAAAATAAATCCTTCACTGCGAAAACTTGCAATCGAGTTTTTTTCAAAAAAGTGGTTTTTACTGTACTTAGATGCTTTATATTTGGATTTTCCAAATTTTTTTGATATAGAAAGAATGTCCTGCGGTGCTTCATTCACGCTACAACGTTTTTAGGACCTTCACGGGTACGCTTCTATCTTAAATATCCGTTTATTTAGTTTTTTTGGTGCAAAACGGTGAAATGTTAACAGGTGCTGTGGCCGGTCGTAATGTAAAATTAAAATTTTGATTATTCAGTGTTTTGTTGTGCGATAACTGTTTCAGACACCAGTCTTTTGCTTTGTGTAATGTTTGAGTGTTAAAAAATAAATCCTTCACTGCGAAAAATTGCATGCGAGTTTTTTTCAAAAAAGTGGTTTTTACTGTACTTAGATGCTTTATATTTGGATTTTCCAAATTTTTTTGATATAGAAAGAATGTCCTGCGGTGCTTCATTCACGCTACAACGTTTTTAGGATCTTCACGGGTACGCTTCTATCTTAAATATCCGTTTATTTAGTTTTTTTGGTGCAAAACGGTGAAATGTTAACAGGTGCTGTGGCCGGTCGTAACGTAAAATGAAAATTTTGATTATTCAGTGTTTTGTTGTGCGATAACTGTTTCAGACACCAGTCTGTTATTATGTGTAATGTTTCAGAGTTGAATAATAAATCCTTCACTGCGAAAACTTGCAATCGAGTTTTTTTCAAAAAAGTGGTTTTTACTGTACTTAGATGCTTTATATTTGGATTTTCCAAATTTTTTTGATATAGAAAGAATGTCCTGCGAAGCTTCATTCACGCTACAACGTTTTTAGGACCTTCACGGGTACGCTTCTATCTTAAATATCCGTTTATTTAGTTTTTTTGGTGCAAAACGGTGAAATGTTAACAGGTGCTGTGGCCGGTCGTAATGTAAAATTAAAATTTTGATTATTCAGTGTTTTGTTGTGCGATAACTGTTTCAGACACCAGTCTTTTGCTTTGTGTAATGTTTGAGTGTTAAAAAATAAATCCTTCACTGCGAAAAATTGCATGCGAGTTTTTTTCAAAAAAGTTGTTTTTACTGTACTTAGATGCTTTATATTTGGATTTTCCAAATTTTTTTGGTATAGAAAGAATGTCCGGCGGTGATTCCTTCACGCTACAACGTTTTTAGGACCTTCACGGGTATGCTTCTATCTTAAATATCCGTTTATTTAGTTTTTTTGGTGCAAAACGGTGAAATGTTAACAGGTTCCGTGGCCGGTCGTAATGTAAAATTAAAATTTTGATTATTCAGTGTTTTGTTGTGCGAAAACTGTTTCAGACACCAGTCTGTTATTATGTGTAATGTTTCAGAGTTGAATAATAAATCCTTCACTGCGAAAACTTGCAATCGAGTTTTTTTCAAAAATGTGGTTTTTACTGTACTTAGATGCTTTATATTTGGATTTTCCAAATTATTTTGATATAGAAAGAATGTCCGGCGGTGCTTCATTCACGCTACAACGTTTTTAGGACCTTCACGGGTACGCTTCCATCTTCAATATCCGTTTATTTAGTTTTTTTGGTGAAAAACGGTGAAATGTTAACAGGTGCCGTGGCCGGTCGTAATGTAAAATTAAAATTTTGATTATTCAGTGTTTTGTTGTGCGAGAACTGTTTCAGACACCAGTCTTTTGCTAAGTGTAAAGTTTCAGAGTTGAAAAATAAATCCTTCACCGCGAAAACTTGCAATCCAGTATTTTTCAAAAAAGTGGTTTTTACTGCAGTTAGGTGCTTTGTATTTGGATTTTCCAAATTTTTTTGATATAGAAAGAATGTCCGGCGGTGCTTCATTCACTCTACAACGTTTTTAGGACCGTCACGGGTACGCTTCAATCTTAAATATCCGTTTATTTAGTTTTTTTTGGTGAAAAACGGTGAAATGTTAACAGGTTCCGTGGCGGGTCGTAATGTAAAATTAAAATTTTGATTATTCAGTGTTTTGTTGTGCGAAAACTGTTTCAGACACCAGTCTGTTATTATGTGTAATGTTTCAGAGTTGAATAATAAATCCTTCACTGCGAAAACTTGCAATCGAGTTTTTTTCAAAAAAGTGGTTTTTACTGTACTTAGATGCTTTATATTTGGATTTTCCAAATTATTTTGATATAGAAAGAATGTCCGGCGGTGCTTCATTCACGCTACAACGTTTTTAGGACCTTCACGGGTACGCTTCCATCTTCAATATCCGTTTATTTAGTTTTTTTGGTGAAAAACGGTGAAATGTTAACAGGTGCCGTGGCCGGTCGTAATGTAAAATTAAAATTTTGATTATTCAGTGTTTTGTTGTGCGAAAACTGTTTCAGACACCAGTCTTTTGCTAAGTGTAAAGTTTCAGAGTTGAAAAATAAATCCTTCACCGCGAAAACTTGCAATCCAGTATTTTTCAAAAAAGTGGTTTTTACTGTACTTAGATGCTTTATATTTGGATTTTCCAAATTTTTTTGATATAGAAAGAATGTCCTGCGGTGCTTCATTCACGCTACAACGTTTTTATGACCTTCACGGGTACGCTTCCATCTTAAATATCCGTTTATTTAGTTTTTTTGGTGAAAAACGGTGAAATTTTAACAGGTTCCGTAGCCGGTCGTAATGTAAAATTAAAATTTTGATTATTCAGTGTTTTGTTGTGCGAAAACTGTTTCAGAGACCAGTCTTTTGCTATGTGTAATGTTTGAGTGTTGAAAAATAAATCCTTCACTGCGAAAACTTGCAATCGAGTTTTTTTCAAAAAAGTGGTTTTTACTGTACTTAGATGCTTTATATTTGGATTTTCCAAATTTTTTTGATATAGAAAGAATGTCCTGCGGTGCTTCATTCACGCTACAACGTTTTTAGGACCTTCACGGGTACGCTTCTATCTTAAATACCCGTTTATTTAGTTTTTTTGGTGCAAAACGGTGAAATGTTAACAGGTGCTGTGGCCGGTCGTAATGTAAAATTAAAATTTTGATTATTCAGTGTTTTGTTGTGCGATAACTGTTTCAGACACCAGTCTGTTATTATGTGTAATGTTTCAGAGTTGAATAATAAATCCTTCACTGCGAAAACTTGCAATCGAGTTTTTTTCAAAAAAGTGGTTTTTACTGTACTTAGATGCTTTATATTTGGATTTTCCAAATTTTTTTGATATAGAAAGAATGTCCTGCGGTGCTTCATTCACGCTACAACGTTTTTAGGATCTTCACGGGTACGCTTCTATCTTAAATATCCGTTTATTTAGTTTTTTTGGTGCAAAACGGTGAAATGTTAACAGGTGCTGTGGCCGGTCGTAACGTAAAATGAAAATTTTGATTATTCAGTGTTTTGTTGTGCGATAACTGTTTCAGACACCAGTCTGTTATTATGTGTAATGTTTCAGAGTTGAATAATAAATCCTTCACTGCGAAAACTTGCAATCGAGTTTTTTTCAAAAAAGTGGTTTTTACTGTACATAGATGCTTTATATTTGGATTTTCCAAATTTTTTTGATATAGAAAGAATGTCCTGCGAAGCTTCATTCACGCTACAACGTTTTTAGGACCTTCACGGGTACGCTTCTATCTTAAATATCCGTTTATTTAGTTTTTTTGGTGCAAAACGGTGAAATGTTAACAGGTGCTGTGGCCGGTCGTAATGTAAAATTAAAATTTTGATTATTCAGTGTTTTGTTGTGCGATAACTGTTTCAGACACCAGTCTTTTGCTTTGTGTAATGTTTGAGTGTTAAAAAATAAATCCTTCACTGCGAAAAATTGCATGCGAGTTTTTTTCAAAAAAGTTGTTTTTACTGTACTTAGATGCTTTATATTTGGATTTTCCAAATTTTTTTGGTATAGAAAGAATGTCCGGCGGTGCTTCATTCACGCTACAACGTTTTTAGGACCTTCACGGGTACGCTTCCATCTTCAATATCCGTTTATTTAGTTTTTTTGGTGAAAAACGGTGAAATATTAACAGGTGACGTGGCGGGTCGTAATGTAAAATTAAAATTTTGATTATTCAGTGTTTTGTTGTGCGAAAACTGTTTCAGACACCAGTCTTTTGCTAAGTGTAAAGTTTCAGAGTTGAATAATAAATCCTTCACTGCGAAAACTTGCAATCGAGTTTTTTTCAAAAAAGTGGTTTTTACTGTACTTAGATGCTTTATATTTGGATTTTCCAAATTTTTTTAATATAGAAAGAATGTCCTGCGGTGCTTCATTCACGCTACAACGTTTTTAGGACCTTCACGGGTACGCTTCTATCTTAAATATCCGTTTATTTAGTTTTTTTGGTGCAAAACGGTGAAATGTTAACAGGTTCCGTGGCCGGTCGTAATGTAAAATTAAAATTTTGATTATTCAGTGTTTTGTTGTGCGAAAACTGTTTCAGACACCAGTCTGTTATTATGTGTAATGTTTCAGAGTTGAATAATAAATCCTTCACTGCGAAAACTTGCAATCGAGTTTTTTTCAAAAAAGTGGTTTTTACTGTACTTAGATGCTTTATATTTGGATTTTCCAAATTTTTTTGATATAGAAAGAATGTCCGGCGGTGCTTCATTCACGCTACAACGTTTTTAGGACCTTCACGGGTACGCTTCCATCTTCAATATCCGTTTATTTAGTTTTTTTGGTGCAAAACGGTGAAATGTTAACAGGTTCCGTGGCCGGTCGTAATGTAAAATTAAAATTTTGATTATTCAGTGTTTTGTTGTGCGAAAACTGTTTCAGACACCAGTCTGTTATTATGTGTAATGTTTCAGAGTTGAATAATAAATCCTTCACTGCGAAAACTTGGAATCGAGTTTTTTTCAAAAAAGTGGTTTTTACTGTACTTAGATGCTTTATATTTGGATTTTCCAAATTATTTTGATATAGAAAGAATGTCCTGCGGTGCTTCATTCACGCTACAACGTTTTTAGGACCTTCACGGGTACGCTTCTATCTTAAATATCCGTTTATTTAGTTTTTTTGGTGCAAAACGGTGAAATGTTAACAGGTGCTGTGGCCGGGCGTAATGTAAAATTAAAATTTTGATTATTCAGTGTTTTGTTGTGCGATAACTGTTTCAGACACCAGTCTGTTATTATGTGTAATGTTTCAGAGTTGAATAATAAATCCTTCACTGCGAAAACTTGCAATCGAGTTTTTTTCAAAAAAGTAGTTTTTACTGTACTTAGATGCTTTATATTTGGATTTTCCAAATTTTTTTGATATAAAAGAATGTCCTGCGGTGCTTCATTCACGCTACAACGTTTTTAGGACCTTCACGGGTACGCTTCTATCTTAAATATCCGTTTATTTAGTTTTTTTGGTGCAAAACGGTGAAATGTTAACAGGTGCTGTGGCCGGTCGTAATGTAAAATTAAAATTTTGATTATTCAGTGTTTTGTTGTGCGATAACTGTTTCAGACACCAGTCTGTTATTATGTGTAATGTTTCAGAGTTGAATAATAAATCCTTCACTGCGAAAACTTGCAATCGAGTTTTTTTCAAAAAAGTGGTTTTTACTGTACTTAGATGCTTTATATTTGGATTTTCCAAATTTTTTTGATATAGAAAGAATGTCCTGCGGTGCTTCATTCACGCTACAACGTTTTTAGGACCTTCACGGGTACGCTTCTATCTTAAATATCCGTTTATTTAGTTTTTTTGGTGCAAAACGGTGAAATGTTAACAGGTGCTGTGGCCGGTCGTAATGTAAAATTAAAATTTTGATTATTCAGTGTTTTGTTGTGCGATAACTGTTTTAGACACCAGTCTTTTGCTTTGTGTAATGTTTGAGTGTTAAAAAATAAATCCTTCACTGCGAAAAATTGCATGCGAGTTTTTTTCAAAAAAGTTGTTTTTACTGTACTTAGATGCTTTATATTTGGATTTTCCAAATTTTTTTGGTATAGAAAGAATGTCCGGCGGTGCTTCATTCACGCTACAACGTTTTTAGGACCTTCACGGGTACGCTTCCATCTTCAATATCCGTTTATTTAGTTTTTTTGGTGAAAAACGGTGAAATGTTAACAGGTGCCGTGGCCGGTCGTAATGTAAAATTAAAATTTTGATTATTCAGTGTTTTGTTGTGCGAAAACTGTTTCAGACACCAGTCTGTTATTATGTGTAATGTTTCAGAGTTGAATAATAAATCCTTCACTGCGAAAACTTGCAATCCAGTATTTTTCAAAAAAGTGGTTTTTGCTGTACATAGATGCTTTATATTTGGATTTTCCAAATTTTTTTGATATAGAAAGATTGCCTGCGGTGCTTCATTCAAGCTACAACGTTTTTATGACCTTCACGGGTACGCTTCCATCTTAAATATCCGTTTATTTAGTTTTTTTGGTGAAAAACGGTGAAATGTTAACAGGTGCCGTGGCCTGTCGTAATGTAAAATTAAAATTTTGATTATTCAGTGTTTTGTTGTGCGAAAACTGTTTCAGACACCAGTCTTTTGCTAAGTGTAAAGTTTCAGAGTTGAAAAATAAATCCTTCACCGCGAAAACTTGTAATCCAGTATTTTTCAAAAAAGTGGTTTTTACTGTACTTAGATGCTTTATATTTGGATTTTCCAAATTTTTTTGATATAGAAAGAATGTCCGGCGGTGCTTCATTCACGCTACAACGTTTTTAGGACCTTCACGGGTACGCTTCCATCTTCAATATCCGTTTATTTAGTTTTTTTGGTGCAAAACGGTGAAATGTTAACAGGTTCCGTGGCCGGTCGTAATGTAAAATTAAAATTTTGATTATTCAGTGTTTTGTTGTGCGAAAACTGTTTCAGACACCAGTCTGTTATTATGTGTAATGTTTCAGAGTTGAATAATAAATCCTTCACTGCGAAAACTTGCAATCGAGTTTTTTTCAAAAAAGTGGTTTTTACTGTACTTAGATGCTTTATATTTGGATTTTCCAAATTTTTTTGATATAGAAAGAATGTCCTGCGGTGCTTCATTCACGCTACAACGTTTTTAGGACCTTCACGGGTACGCTTCTATCTTAAATATCCGTTTATTTAGTTTTTTTGGTGCAAAACGGTGAAATGTTAACAGGTGCTGTGGCCGGTCGTAATGTAAAATTAAAATTTTGATTATTCAGTGTTTTGTTGTGCGATAACTGTTTCAGACACCAGTCTTTTGCTTTGTGTAATGTTTGAGTGTTAAAAAATAAATCCTTCACTGCGAAAAATTGCATGCGAGTTTTTTTCAAAAAAGTTGTTTTTACTGTACTTAGATGCTTTATATTTGGATTTTCCAAATTTTTTTGGTATAGAAAGAATGTCCGGCGGTGCTTCATTCACGCTACAACGTTTTTAGGACCTTCACGGGTACGCTTCCATCTTCAATATCCGTTTATTTAGTTTTTTTGGTGAAAAACGGTGAAATATTAACAGGTGACGTGGCGGGTCGTAATGTAAAATTAAAATTTTGATTATTCAGTGTTTTGTTGTGCGAAAACTGTTTCAGACACCAGTCTTTTGCTAAGTGTAAAGTTTCAGAGTTGAAAAATAAATCCTTCACCGCGAAAACTTGCAATCCAGTATTTTTCAAAAAAGTGGTTTTTACTGCAGTTAGGTGCTTTGTATTTGGATTTTCCAAATTTTTTTGATATAGAAAGAATGTCCTGCGGTGATTCATTCACGCTACAACGTTTTTAGGACCTTCACGGGTATGCTTCTATCTTAAATATCCGTTTATTTAGTTTTTTTGGTGCAAAACGGTGAAATGTTAACAGGTGCTGTGGCCGGTCGTAATGTAAAATTAAAATTTTGATTATTCAGTGTTTTGTTGTGCGATAACTGTATTAGACACCTGTCTTTTGCTTTGTGTAATGTTTGAGTGTTAAAAAATAAATCCTTCACTGCGAAATCTTGCATGCGAGTTTTTTTCAAAAAAGTGGTTTTTACTGCAGTTAGGTGCTTTGTATTTGGATTTTCCAAATTTTTTTGATATAGAAAGAATGTCCGGCGGTGCTTCATTCACTCTACAACGTTTTTAGGACCGTCACGGGTACGCTTCAATCTTAAATATCCGTTTATTTAGTTTTTTTTGGTGAAAAACGGTGAAATGTTAACAGGTGCCGTGGCCAGTCGTAATGTAAAATAAAAATTTTGATTATTCAGTGTTTTGTTGTGCGAAAACAGTTTCAGACACCAGTCTGTTATTATGTGTAATGTTTCAGAGTTGAATAATAAATCCTTCACTGCGAAAACTTGCAATCGAGTTTTTTTCAAAAAAGTGGTTTTTACTGTACTTAGATGCTTTATATTTGGATTTTCCAAATTTTTTTGATATAGAAAAAATGTCCTGCGGTGCTTCATTCACGCTACAACGTTTTTAGGACCTTCACGGGTACGCTTCTATCTTAAATATCCGTTTATTTAGTTTTTTTGGTGCAAAACGGTGAAATGTTAACAGGTGCTGTGGCCGGTCGTAATGTAAAATTAAAATTTTGATTATTCAGTGTTTTGTTGTGCGATAACTGTTTCAGACACCAGTCTGTTATTATGTGTAATGTTTCAGAGTTGAATAATAAATCCTTCACTGCGAAAACTTGCAATCGAGTTTTTTTCAAAAAAGTTGTTTTTACTGTACTTAGATGCTTTATATTTGGATTTTCCAAATTTTTTTGGTATAGAAAGAATGTCCGGCGGTGCTTCATTCACGCTACAACGTTTTTAGGACCTTCACGGGTACGCTTCCATCTTCAATATCCGTTTATTTAGTTTTTTTGGTGAAAAACGGTGAAATGTTAACAGGTGCCGTGGCCGGTCGTAATGTAAAATTAAAATTTTGATTATTCAGTGTTTTGTTGTGCGAAAACTGTTTCAGACACCAGTCTGTTATTATGTGTAATGTTTCAGAGTTGAATAATAAATCCTTCACTGCGAAAACTTGCAATCCAGTATTTTTCAAAAAAGTGGTTTTTGCTGTACACAGATGCTTTATATTTGGATTTTCCAAATTTTTTTGATATAGAAAAAATGTCCTGCGGTGCTTCATTCACGCTACAACGTTTTTAGGACCTTCACGGGTACGCTTCTATCTTAAATATCCGTTTATTTAGTTTTTTTGGTGCAAAACGGTGAAATTTTAACAGGTTCCGTGGCCGGTCGTAATGTAAAATTAAAATTTTGATTATTCAGTGTTTTGTTGTGCGAAAACTGTTTCAGACACCAGTCTTATACTATGTGTAATGTTTGAGTGTTGAAAAATAAATCCTTCACCGCGAAAACTTGCAATCGAGTTTTTTTCAAAAAAGTGGTTTTGACTGTACTTAGATGCTTTATATTTGGATTTTCCAAATTTTTTTGATATAGAAAGAATGTCCGGCCGTGCTTCATTCACGCTACAACGTTTTTAGGACCTTCACGGGTACGCTTCCATCTTAAATATCCGTTTATTTAGTTTTTTTGGTGAAAAACGGTGAAATGTTAACAGGTTCCGTGGCCGGTCGTAATGTAAAATTAAAATTTTGATTATTCAGTGTTTTGTTGTGCGAAAACTGTTTCAGACACCAGTCTGTTATTATGTGTAATGTTTCAGAGTTGAATAATAAATCCTTCACTGCGAAAACTTGCAATCCATTTTTTTTCAAAAAAGTGGTTTTTACTGTACTTAGATGCTTTATATTTGGATTTTCCAAATTTTTTTGATATAGAAAGAATGTCCTGCGGTGATTCATTCACGCTACAACGTTTTTAGGACCTTCACGGGTACGCTTCTATCTTAAATATCCGTTTATTTAGTTTTTTTGGTGCAAAACGGTGAAATGTTAACAGGTGCTGTGGCCGGTCGTAATGTAAAATTAAAATTTTGATTATTCAGTGTTTTGTTGTGCGATAACTGTTTCAGACACCAGTCTTTTGCTTTGTGTAATGTTTGAGTGTTAAAAAATAAATCCTTCACTGCGAAAACTTGCAATCGAGTTTTTTTCAAAAAAGTGGTTTTTACTGTACTTAGATGCTTTATATTTGGATTTTCCAAATTTTTTTGATATAGAAAGAATGTCCTGCGGTGCTTCATTCACGCTACAACGTTTTTAGGACCTTCACGGGTACGCTTCTATCTTAAATATCCGTTTATTTAGTTTTTTTGGTGCAAAACGGTGAAATGTTAACAGGTGCTGTGGCCGGTCGTAATGTAAAATTAAAATTTTGATTATTCAGTGTTTTGTTGTGCGATAACTGTTTCAGACACCAGTCTTTTGCTTTGTGTAATGTTTGAGTGTTAAAAAATAAATCCTTCACTGCGAAAAATTGCATGCGAGTTTTTTTCAAAAAAGTTGTTTTTACTGTACTTTGATGCTTTATATTTGGATTTTCCAAATTTTTTTGGTATAGAAAGAATGTCCGGCGGTGCTTCATTCACGCTACAACGTTTTTAGGACCTTCACGGGTACGCTTCCATCTTCAATATCCGTTTATTTAGTTTTTTTGGTGAAAAACGGTGAAATATTAACAGGTGACGTGGCGGGTCGTAATGTAAAATTAAAATTTTGATTATTCAGTGTTTTGTTGTGCGAAAACTGTTTCAGACACCAGTCTTTTGCTAAGTGTAAAGTTTCAGAGTTGAAAAATAAATCCTTCACCGCGAAAACTTGCAATCCAGTATTTTTCAAAAAAGTGGTTTTTACTGCAGTTAGGTGCTTTGTATTTGGATTTTCCAAATTTTTTTGATATAGAAAGAATGTCCGGCGGTGCTTCATTCACTCTACAACGTTTTTAGGACCGTCACGGGTACGCTTCAATCTTAAATATCCGTTTATTTAGTTTTTTTTGGTGAAAAACGGTGAAATGTTAACAGGTGCCGTGGCCAGTCGTAATGTAAAATTAAAATTTTGATTATTCAGTGTTTTGTTGTGCGATAACTGTTTCAGACACCAGTCTTTTACTATGTGTAATGTTTGAGTGTTGAAAAATAAATCCTTCACTGCGAAAACTTGCAATCGAGTTTTTTTCAAAAAAGTGGTTTTGACTGTACTTAGATGCTTTATATTTGGATTTTCCAAATTTTTTTGGTATAGAAAGAATGTCCGGCGGTGCTTCATTCACGCTACAACGTTTTTAGGACCTTCACGGGTACGCTTCCATCTTCAATATCCGTTTATTTAGTTTTTTTGGTGAAAAACGGTGAAATGTTAACAGGTGCCGTGGCGGGTCGTAATGTAAAATTAAAATTTTGATTATTCAGTGTTTTGTTGTGCGAAAACTGTTTCAGACACCAGTCTTTTGCTAAGTGTAAAGTTTCAGAGTTGAAAAATAAATCCTTCACTGCGAAAACTTGCAATCCAGTATTTTTCAAAAAAGTGGTTTTTACTGTAGTTAGGTGCTTTGTATTTGGATTTTCCATATTTTTTTGATATAGAAAGAATGTCCGGCGGTGCTTCATTCACGCTACAACGTTTTTAGGACCTTCACGGGTACGCTTCCATCTTAAATATCCGTTTATTTAGTTTTTTTGGTGAAAAACGATGAAATATTAACAGGTGACGTGGCGGGTCGTAATGTAAAATTAAAATATTGATTATTCAGTGTTTTGTTGTGCGAAAACTGTTTCAGACACCAGCCTTTTGCTATGTGTAATGTTTGAGTGTTGAAAAATAAATCCTTCACTGCGAAAACTTGCAATCGAGTTTTTTTCAAAAAAGTGGTTTTGACTGTACTTAGATACTTTATATTTGGATTTTCCAAATTTTTTTGATATAGAAAGAATGTCCGGCCGTGCTTCATTCACGCTACAACGTTTTTAGGACCTTCACGGGTACGCTTCCATCTTAAATATCCGTTTATTTAGTTTTTTTGGTGAAAAACGGTGAAATGTTAACAGGTTCCGTGGCCGGTCGTAATGTAAAATTAAAATTTTGATTATTCAGTGTTTTGTTGTGCGAAAACTGTTTCAGACACCAGTCTGTTATTATGTGTAATGTTTCAGAGTTGAATAATAAATCCTTCACTGCGAAAACTTGCAATCCAGTATTTTTCAAAAAAGTGGTTTTTACTGTAGTTAGGTGCTTTGTATTTGGATTTTCCATATTTTTTTGATATAGAAAGAATGTCCGGCGGTGCTTCATTCACGCTACAACGTTTTTAGGACCTTCACGTGTACGCTTCCATCTTAAATCTCCGTTTATTTAGTTTTTTTGGTGAAAAACGGTGAAATGTTAACAGGTTCCGTGGGCGGTCGTAATGTAAAATTAAAATTTTGATTATTCAGTGTTTTGTTGTGCGAAAACTGTTTCAGACACCAGTCTGTTATTATGTGTAATGTTTCAGAGTTGAATAATAAATCCTTCACTGCGAAAACTTGCAATCGAGTTTTTTTAAAAAAAGTGGTTTTTACTGTAGTTAGGTGCTTTGTATTTGGATTTTCCATATTTTTTTGATATAGAAAGAATGTCCGGCGGTGCTTCATTCACGCTTCAACGTTTTTAGGACCGTCACGGGTACGCTTCCATCTTAAATATCCGTTTATTTAGTTTTTTTGGTGAAAAACGGTGAAATGATAACAGGTGCCGTAGCCGGTCGTAATGTAAAATTAAAATTTTGATTATTCAGTGTTTTGTTGTGCGAACACTGTTTCAGACACCAGTCTTTTGCTATGTGTAATGTTTGAGTGTTAAAAAATAAATCCTTCACTGCGAAAACTTGCATGCGAGTTTTTTTCAAAAAAGTTGTTTTTACTGTACTTAGATGCTTTATATTTGGATTTTCCAAATTTTTTTGGTATAGAAAGAATGTCCGGCGGTGCTTCATTCACGCTACAACGTTTTTAGGACCTTCACGGGTACGCTTCCATCTTCAATATCCGTTTATTTAGTTTTTTTGGTGAAAAACGGTGAAATGTTAACAGGTGCCGTGGTGGGTCGTAATGTAAAATTAAAATTTTGATTATTCAGTGTTTTGTTGTGCGAAAACTGTTTCAGGCACCAGTCCTTAGCTAAGTGTAAAGTTTCAGAGTTGAAAAATAAATCCTTCACTGCGAAAACTTGCAATCCAGTATTTTTAAAAAAAGTGGTTTTTACTGTAGTTAGGTGCTTTGTATTTGGATTTTCCAAATTTTTTTGATATAGAAAGAGTGTCCGGCGGTGCTTCATTCACGCTACAATGTTTTTAGGACCGTCACGCGTACGCTTCCATCTTAAATATCCGTTTATTTAGTTTTTCTGGTGAAAAACGGTGAAATGTTAACAGGTGCCGTGGCCGGTCGTAATGTAAAATTAAAATTTTGATTATTCAGTGTTTTGTTGTGCGAAAACTGTTTCAGACACCAGTCTGTTATTATGTGTAATGTTTCAGAGTTGAATAATAAATCCTTCACTGCGAAAACTTGCAATCGAGTTTTTTTAAAAAAAGTGGTTTTTACTGTACTTAGATGCTTTATATTTGGATTTTCCAAATTTTTTTGGTATAGAAAGAATGTCCGGCGGTGCTTCATTCACGCTACAACGTTTTTAGGACCTTCACGGGTACGCTTCCATCTTAAATATCCGTTTATTTAGTTTTTTTGGTGAAAAACGATGAAATATTAACAGGTGACGTGGCGGGTCGTAATGTAAAATTAAAATATTGATTATTCAGTGTTTTGTTGTGCGAAAACTGTTTCAGACACCAGTCTTTTGCTATGTGTAATGTTTGAGTGTTGAAAAATAAATCCTTCACCGCGAAAACTTGCAATCGAGTTTTTTTCAAAAAAGTGGTTTTGACTGTACTTAGATGCTTTATATTTGGATTTTCCAAATTTTTTTGATATAGAAAGAATGTCCCGGTGTGCTTCATTCACGCTACAATGTTTTTAGGACCGTCACGGGTACGCTTCAATCTTAAATATCCGTTTATTTAGTTTTTTTTGGTGAAAAACGGTGAAATGTTAACAGGTGCCGTGGCCAGTCGTAATTTAAAATTAAAATTTTGATTATTCAGTGATTTGTTGTGCGAAAACTGTTTCAGACACCAGTCTTTTGCTATGTGTAATGTTTGAGTGTTGAAAAATAAATCCTTCACTGCGAAAACTTGCAATCGAGTTTTTTTCAAAAAAGTGGTTTTGACTGTACTTAGATACTTTATATTTGGATTTTCCAAATTTTTTTGATATAGAAAGAATGTCCGGCCGTGCTTCATTCACGCTACAACGTTTTTAGGACCTTCACGGGTACGCTTCCATCTTAAATATCCGTTTATTTAGTTTTTTTGGTGAAAAACGGTGAAATGTTAACAGGTTCCGTGGCCGGTCGTAATGTAAAATTAAAATTTTGATTATTCAGTGTTTTGTTGTGCGAAAACTGTTTCAGACACCAGTCTGTTATTATGTGTAATGTTTCAGAGTTGAATAATAAATCCTTCACTGCGAAAACTTGCAATCCAGTATTTTTCAAAAAAGTGGTTTTTACTGTAGTTAGGTGCTTTGTATTTGGATTTTCCATATTTTTTTGATATAGAAAGAATGTCCGGCGGTGCTTCATTCACGCTACAACGTTTTTAGGACCTTCACGTGTACGCTTCAATCTTAAATATCCGTTTATTTAGTTTTTTTTGGTGAAAAACGGTGAAATGTTAACAGGTGACGTGGCCAGTCGTAATGTAAAATTAAAATTTTGATTATTCAGTGTTTTGTTGTGCGATAACTGTTTCAGACACCAGTCTTTTACTATGTGTAATGTTTGAGTGTTGAAAAATAAATCCTTCACTGCGAAAACTTGCAATCGAGTTTTTTTCAAAAAAGTGGTTTTGACTGTACTTAGATGCTTTATATTTGGATTTTCCAAATTTTTTTGGTATAGAAAGAATGTCCGGCGGTGCTTCATTCACGCTACAACGTTTTTAGGACCTTCACGGGTACGCTTCCATCTTCAATATCCGTTTATTTAGTTTTTTTGGTGAAAAACGGTGAAATGTTAACAGGTGCCGTGGCGGGTCGTAATGTAAAATTAAAATATTGATTATTCAGTGTTTTGTTGTGCGAAAACTGTTTCAGACACCAGTCTTTTGCTATGTGTAATGTTTGAGTGTTGAAAAATAAATCCTTCACTGCGAAAACTTGCAATCCAGTATTTTTCAAAAAAGTGGTTTTTACTGTAGTTAGGTGCTTTGTATTTGGATTTTCCATATTTTTTTGATATAGAAAGAATGTCCGGCGGTGCTTCATTCACGCTACAACGTTTTTAGGACCTTCACGTGTACGCTTCAATCTTAAATATCCGTTTATTTAGTTTTTTTTGGTGAAAAACGGTGAAATGTTAACAGGTGACGTGGCCAGTCGTAATGTAAAATTAAAATTTTGATTATTCAGTGTTTTGTTGTGCGATAACTGTTTCAGACACCAGTCTGTTATTATGTGTAATGTTTCAGAGTTGAATAATAAATCCTTCACTGCGAAAACTTGCAATCCAGTATTTTTCAAAAAAGTGGTTTTTACTGTAGTTAGGTGCTTTGTATTTGGATTTTCCATATTTTTTTGATATAGAAAGAATGTCCGGCGGTGCTTCATTCACGCTACAACGTTTTTAGGACCTTTACGTGTACGCTTCAATCTTAAATATCCGTTTATTTAGTTTTTTTTGGTGAAAAACGGTGAAATGTTAACAGGTGCCGTGGTGGGTCGTAATGTAAAATTAAAATTTTGATTATTCAGTGTTTTGTTGTGCGATAACTGTTTCAGACACCAGTCTTTTACTATGTGTAATGTTTGAGTGTTGAAAAATAAATCCTTCACTGCGAAAACTTGCAATCGAGTTTTTTTCAAAAAAGTGGTTTTGACTGTACTTAGATGCTTTATATTTGGATTTTCCAAATTTTTTTGGTATAGAAAGAATGTCCGGCGGTGCTTCATTCACGCTACAACGTTTTTAGGACCTTCACGGGTACGCTTCCATCTTCAATATCCGTTTATTTAGTTTTTTTGGTGAAAAACGGTGAAATGTTAACAGGTGCCGTGGCGGGTCGTAATGTAAAATTAAAATATTGATTATTCAGTGTTTTGTTGTGCGAAAACTGTTTCAGACACCAGTCTTTTGCTATGTGTAATGTTTGAGTGTTGAAAAATAAATCCTTCACTGCGAAAACTTGCAATCCAGTATTTTTCAAAAAAGTGGTTTTTACTGTAGTTAGGTGCTTTGTATTTGGATTTTCCATATTTTTTTGATATAGAAAGAATGTCCGGCGGTGCTTCATTCACGCTACAACGTTTTTAGGACCTTCACGTGTACGCTTCAATCTTAAATATCCGTTTATTTAGTTTTTTTTGGTGAAAAACGGTGAAATGTTAACAGGTGACGTGGCCAGTCGTAATGTAAAATTAAAATTTTGATTATTCAGTGTTTTGTTGTGCGATAACTGTTTCAGACACCAGTCTTTTACTATGTGTAATGTTTGAGTGTTGAAAAATAAATCCTTCACTGCGAAAACTTGCAATCGAGTTTTTTTCAAAAAAGTGGTTTTTACTGTAGTTAGGTGCTTTGTATTTGGATTTTCCATATTTTTTTGATATAGAAAGAATGTCCGGCGGTGCTTCATTCACGCTACAACGTTTTTAGGACCTTCACGGGTACGCTTCCATCTTAAATATCCGTTTATTTAGTTTTTTTGGTGAAAAACGATGAAATATTAACAGGTGACGTGGCCAGTCGTAATGTAAAATTAAAATTTTGATTATTCAGTGTTTTGTTGTGCGATAACTGTTTCAGACACCAGTCTTTTACTATGTGTAATGTTTGAGTGTTGAAAAATAAATCCTTCACTGCGAAAACTTGCAATCGAGTTTTTTTCAAAAAAGTGGTTTTGACTGTACTTAGATGCTTTATATTTGGATTTTCCAAATTTTTTTGGTATAGAAAGAATGTCCGGCGGTGCTTCATTCACGCTACAACGTTTTTAGGACCTTCACGGGTACGCTTCCATCTTCAATATCCGTTTATTTAGTTTTTTTGGTGAAAAACGGTGAAATGTTAACAGGTGCCGTGGCGGGTCGTAATGTAAAATTAAAATATTGATTATTCAGTGTTTTGTTGTGCGAAAACTGTTTCAGACACCAGTCTTTTGCTATGTGTAATGTTTGAGTGTTGAAAAATAAATCCTTCACTGCGAAAACTTGCAATCCAGTATTTTTCAAAAAAGTGGTTTTTACTGTAGTTAGGTGCTTTGTATTTGGATTTTCCATATTTTTTTGATATAGAAAGAATGTCCGGCGGTGCTTCATTCACGCTACAACGTTTTTAGGACCTTCACGTGTACGCTTCAATCTTAAATATCCGTTTATTTAGTTTTTTTTGGTGAAAAACGGTGAAATGTTAACAGGTGACGTGGCCAGTCGTAATGTAAAATTAAAATTTTGATTATTCAGTGTTTTGTTGTGCGATAACTGTTTCAGACACCAGTCTTTTACTATGTGTAATGTTTGAGTGTTGAAAAATAAATCCTTCACTGCGAAAACTTGCAATCGAGTTTTTTTCAAAAAAGTGGTTTTGACTGTACTTAGATGCTTTATATTTGGATTTTCCAAATTTTTTTGGTATAGAAAGAATGTCCGGCGGTGCTTCATTCACGCTACAACGTTTTTAGGACCTTCACGGGTACGCTTCCATCTTCAATATCCGTTTATTTAGTTTTTTTGGTGAAAAACGGTGAAATGTTAACAGGTGCCGTGGCGGGTCGTAATGTAAAATTAAAATATTGATTATTCAGTGTTTTGTTGTGCGAAAACTGTTTCAGACACCAGTCTTTTGCTAAGTGTAAAGTTTCAGAGTTGAAAAATAAATCCTTCACCGCGAAAACTTGCAATCCAGTATTTTTCAAAAAAGTGGTTTTTACTGCAGTTAGGTGCTTTGTATTTGGATTTTCCAAATTTTTTTGATATAGAAAGAATGTCCGGCGGTGCTTCATTCACTCTACAACGTTTTTAGGACCGTCACAGGTACGCTTCAATCTTAAATATCCGTTTATTTAGTTTTTTTTGGTGAAAAACGGTGAAATGTTAACAGGTGCCGTGGCCAGTCGTAATGTAAAATTAAAATTTTGATTATTCAGTGTTTTGTTGTGCGAAAACTGTTTCAGACACCAGTCTGTTATTATGTGTAATGTTTCAGAGTTGAATAATAAATCCTTCACTGCGAAAACTTGCAATCCAGTATTTTTCAAAAAAGTGGTTTTTACTGTAGTTAGGTGCTTTGTATTTGGATTTTCCATATTTTTTTGATATAGAAAGAATGTCCGGCGGTGCTTCATTCACGCTACAACGTTTTTAGGACCTTCACGGGTACGCTTCCATCTTAAATATCCGTTTATTTAGTTTTTTTGGTGAAAAACGATGAAATATTAACAGGTGACGTGGCGGGTCGTAATGTAAAATTAAAATATTGATTATTCAGTGTTTTGTTGTGCGAAAACTGTTTCAGACACCAGTCTTTTGCTATGTGTAATAATTGAGTGTTGAAAAATAAATCCTTCACCGCGAAAACTTGCAATCGAGTTTTTTTCAAAAAAGTGGTTTTGACTGTACTTAGATGCTTTATATTTGGATTTTCCAAATTTTTTTGATATAGAAAGAATGTCCGGGTGTGCTTCATTCACGCTACAATGTTTTTAGGACCGTCACGGGTACGCTTCCATCTTCAATATCTGTTTATTTAGTTTTTTTGGTGAAAAACGGTGAAATGTTAACAGGTGCCGTGGCCAGTCGTAATTTAAAATTAAAATTTTGATTATTCAGTGTTTTGTTGTGCGAAAACTGTTTCAGACACCAGTCTGTTATTATGTGTAATGTTTCAGAGTTGAATAATAAATCCTTCACTGCGAAAACTTGCAATCCAGTATTTTTCAAAAAAGTGGTTTTTACTGTAGTTAGGTGCTTTGTATTTGGATTTTCCAAATTTTTTTGATATAGAAAGAATGTCCGGCGGTGCTTCATTCACTCTACAACGTTTTTAGGACCGTCACAGGTACGCTTCAATCTTAAATATCCGTTTATTTAGTTTTTTTTGGTGAAAAACGGTGAAATGTTAACAGGTGCCGTGGCGGGTCGTAATGTAAAATTAAAATATTGATTATTCAGTGTTTTGTTGTGCGAAAACTGTTTCAGACACCAGTCTTTTGCTAAGTGTAAAGTTTCAGAGTTGAAAAATAAATCCTTCACCGCGAAAACTTGCAATCCAGTATTTTTCAAAAAAGTGGTTTTTACTGCAGTTAGGTGCTTTGTATTTGGATTTTCCAAATTTTTTTGATATAGAAAGTATGTCCGGCGGTGCTTCATTCACTCTACAACGTTTTTAGGACCGTCACAGGTACGCTTCAATCTTAAATATCCGTTTATTTAGTTTTTTTTGGTGAAAAACGGTGAAATGTTAACAGGTGCCGTGGCCAGTCGTAATTTAAAATTAAAATTTTGATTATTCAGTGTTTTGTTGTGCGAAAACTGTTTCAGACACCAGTCTTTTGCTAAGTGTAAAGTTTCAGAGTTGAAAAATAAATCCTTCACCGCGAAAACTTGCAATCCAGTATTTTTCAAAAAAGTGGTTTTTACTGCAGTTAGGTGCTTTGTATTTGGATTTTCCAAATTTTTTTGATATAGAAAGAATGTCCGGCGGTGCTTCATTCACTCTACAACGTTTTTAGGACCGTCACGGGTACGCTTCAATCTTAAATATCCGTTTATTTAGTTTTTTTTGGTGAAAAACGGTGAAATGTTAACAGGTGCCGTGGCCAGTCGTAATGTAAAATTAAAATTTTGATTATTCAGTGTTTTGTTGTGCGAAAACTGTTTCAGACACCAGTCTGTTATTATGTGTAATGTTTCAGAGTTGAATAATAAATCCTTCACTGCGAAAACTTGCAATCTAGTATTTTTCAAAAAAGTGGTTTTTACTGTAGTTAGGTGCTTTGTATTTGGATTTTCCATATTTTTTTGATATAGAAAGAATGTCCGGCGGTGCTTCATTCACGCTACAACGTTTTTAGGACCTTCACGGGTACGCTTCCATCTTAAATATCCGTTTATTTAGTTTTTTTGGTGAAAAACGATGAAATATTAACAGGTGACGTGGCGGGTCGTAATGTAAAATTAAAATATTGATTATTCAGTGTTTTGTTGTGCGAAAACTGTTTCAGACACCAGTCTTTTGCTATGTGTAATGTTTGAGTGTTGAAAAATAAATCCTTCACTGCGAAAACTTGCAATCGAGTTTTTTTCAAAAAAGTGGTTTTGACTGTACTTAGATGCTTTATATTTGTATTTTCCAAATTTTTTTGGTATAGAAAGAATGTCCGGCGGTGCTTCATTCACGCTACAACGTTTTTAGGACCTTCACGGGTACGCTTCCATCTTCAATATCCGTTTATTTAGTTTTTTTGGTGAAAAACGGTGAAATGTTAACAGGTTCCGTGGTGGGTCGTAATGTAAAATTAAAATTTTGATTATTCAGTGTTTTGTTGTGCGAAAACTGTTTCAGGCACCAGTCTGTTATTATGTGTAATGTTTCAGAGTTGAATAATAAATCATTCACTGGGAAAATTTGCAATCGAGTTTTTTTCAAAAAAATGGTTTTTACTGTAGTTAGGTGCTTTATATTTGGATTTTCCATATTTTTTTGATATCGAAAGAATGTCCGGCCGTGCTTCATTCACGCTACAACGTTTTTAGGACCTTCATGGGTACGCTTCCATCTTAAATATCCGTTTATTTAGTTTTTTTGGTGCAAAACGGTGAAATGTTAACAGGTGCCGTGGCCAGTCGTAATGTAAAATTAAAATTTTGATTATTCAGTGTTTTGTTGTGTGAAAACTGTTTCAGACACCAGTCTTTTGCTAAGTGTAAAGTTTCAGAGTTGAAAAATAAATCCTTCACCGCGAAAACTTGCAATCCAGTATTTTTAAAAAAAAGTGGTTTTTACTGTAGTTAGGTGCTTTGTATTTGGATTTTCCAAATTTTTTTGATATAGAAAGAGTGTCCGGCGGTGCTTCATTCACGCTACAATGTTTTTAGGACCGTCACGCGTACGCTTCCATCTTAAATATCCGTTTATTTAGTTTTTCTGGTGAAAAACGGTGAAATGTTAACAGGTGCCGTGGCCGGTCGTAATGTAAAATTAAAATTTTGATTATTCAGTGTTTTGTTGTGCGAAAACTGTTTCAGGCACCAGTCTGTTATTATGTGTAATGTTTCAGAGTTGAATAATAAATCATTCACTGGGAAAATTTGCAATCGAGTTTTTTTCAAAAAAGTGGTTTTTACTGTAGTTAGGTGCTTTATATTTGGATTTTCCATATTTTTTTGATATAGAAAGAATGTCCGGCCGTGCTTCATTCACGCTACAACGTTTTTAGGACCTTCATGGGTACGCTTCCATCTTAAATATCCGTTTATTTAGTTTTTTTGGTGCAAAACGGTGAAATGTTAACAGGTGCCGTGGCCAGTCGTAATGTAAAATTAAAATTTTGATTTTTCAGTGTTTTGTTGTGCGAAAACTGTTTCAGACACCAGTCTTTTGCTAAGTGTAAAGTTTCAGAGTTGAAAAATAAATCCTTCACCGCGAAAACTTGCAATCCAGTATTTTTCAAAAAAGTGGTTTTTACTGCAGTTAGGTGCTTTGTATTTGGATTTTCCAAATTTTTTTGATATAGAAAGAATGTCCGGCGGTGCTTCATTCACTCTACAACGTTTTTAGGACCGTCACGGGTACGCTTCAATCTTAAATATCCGTTTATTTAGTTTTTTTTGGTGAAAAACGGTGAAATGTTAACAGGTGCCCTGGCCGGTCGTAATGTAAAATTAAAATTTTGATTATTCAGTGTTTTGTTGTGCGAAAAATGTTTCAGACACCAGTCTTTTACTATGTGTAATGTTTGAGTGTTGAAAAATAAATCCTTCACTGCGAAAACTTGCAATCCAGTATTTTAAAAAAAAGTGGTTTTTACTGTAGTTAGGTGCTTTGTATTTGGATTTTCCAAATTTTTTTGATATAGAAAGAGTGTCCGGCGGTGCTTCATTCACGCTACAATGTTTTTAGGACCGTCACGCGTACGCTTCCATCTTAAATATCCGTTTATTTAGTTTTTTTGGTGCAAAACGGTGAAATGTTAACAGGTGCCGTGGCCAGTCGTAATGTTAAATTAAAATTTTGATTATTCAGTGTTTTGTTGTGTGAAAACTGTTTCAGACACCAGTCTTTTGCTAAGTGTAAAGTTTCAGAGTTGAAAAATAAATCCTTCACCGCGAAAACTTGCAATCCAGTATTTTTCAAAAAAGTGGTTTTTACTGCAGTTAGGTGCTTTGTATTTGGATTTTCCAAATTTTTTTGATATAGAAAGAATGTCCGGCGGTGCTTCATTCACTCTACAACGTTTTTAGGACCGTCACGGGTACGCTTCAATCTTAAATATCCGTTTATTTAGTTTTTTTGGTGAAAAACGGTGAAATGTTAACAGGTGCCGTGGCCTGTCGTAATGTAAAATTAAAATTTTGATTATTCAGTGTTTTGTTGTGCGAAAACTGTTACAGACACCAGTCTGTTATTATGTGTAATGTTTCAGAGTTGAATAATAAATCCTTCACTGCGAAAACTTGCAATCCAGTATTTTTCAAAAAAGTGGTTTTTACTGCAGTTAGGTGCTTTGTATTTGGATTTTCCAAATTTTTTTGATATAGAAAGAATGTCCGGCGGTGCTTCATTCACTCTACAACGTTTTTAGGACCGTCACGGGTACGCTTCAATCTTAAATATCCGTTTATTTAGTTTTTTTGGTGAAAAACGGTGAAATGTTAACAGGTGCCGTGGCCTGTCGTAATGTAAAATTAAAATTTTGATTATTCAGTGTTTTGTTGTGCGAAAACTGTTTCAGACACCAGTCTGTTATTATGTGTAATGTTTCAGAGTTGAATAATAAATCCTTCACTGCGAAAACTTGCAATCCAGTATTTTTCAAAAAAATGGTTTTTACTGTAGTTAGGTGCTTTGTATTTGGAGTTTCCATATTTTTTTGATATAGAAAGAATGTCCGGCGGTGCTTCATTCACGCTACAACGTTTTTAGGACCTTCACCGGTACGCTTCCATCTTAAATATCCGTTTATTTAGTTTTTTTGGTGAAAAACGGTGAAATGTTAACAGGTGCCGTGGTGGGTCGTAATGTAAAATTAAAATTTTGATTATTCAGTGTTTTGTTGTGCGAAAACTGTTCCAGGTACCAGTCCTTAGCTAAGTGTAAAGTTTCAGAGTTGAAAAATAAATCCTTCACCGCGAAAACTTGCAATCCAGTATTTTTAAAAAAAGTGGTTTTTACTGTAGTTAGGTGCTTTGTATTTGGATTTTCCAAATTTTTTTGATATAGAAAGAGTGTCCGGCGGTGCTTCATTCACGCTACAATGTTTTTAGGACCGTCACGCGTACGCTTCCATCTTAAATATCCGTTTATTTAGTTTTTTTGGTGAAAAACGGTGAAATGTTAACAGGTGCCGTGGCCGGTCGAAATGTAAAATTAAAATTTTGATTATTCAGTGTTTTGTTGTGCGAAAACTGTTTCAGACACCAGTCTTTTGCTATGTGTAATGTTTGAGTGTTAAAAAATAAATCCTTCACTGCGAAAACTTGCATGCGAGTTTTTTTCAAAAAAGTTGTTTTTACTGTACATAGATGCTTTATATTTGGATTTTCCAAATTTTTTTGATATGAAAAGAATGTCCGGCGGTGCTTCATTTACGCTACAACGTTTTTAGGACCTTCACGGGTACGCTTCCATCTTAAATATCCGTTTATTTAGTTTTTTTGGTGCAAAACGGTGAAATGTTAACAGGTGCCGTGGCGGGTCGTAATGTAAAATTAAAATTTTGATTATTCAGTGTTTTGTTGTGCGAAAACTGTTTCAGGCACCAGTCCTTAGCTAAGTGTAAAGTTTCAGAGTTGAAAAATAAATCCTTCACCGCGAAAACTTGCAATCCAGTATTTTTAAAAAAAAGTGGTTTTTACTGTAGTTAGGTGCTTTATATTTGGATTTTCCATATTTTTTTGATATAGAAAGAATGTCCGTCCGTGCTTCATTCACGCTACAACGTTTCTAGGACCTTCATGGGTACGCTTCCATCTTAAATATCCGTTTATTTAGTTTTTTTGGTGCAAAACGGTGAAATGTTAACAGGTGCCGTGGCCAGTCGTAATGTAAAATTAAAATTTTGATTATTCAGTGTTTTGTTGTGCGAAAACTGTTTCAGACACCAGTCTGTTATTATGTGTAATGTTTCAGAGTTGAATAATAAATCCTTCACTGCGAAAACTTGCAATCCAGTATTTTTCAAAAAAGTGGTTTTTACTGTAGTTAGGTGCTTTGTATTTGGATTTTCCATATTTTTTTGATATAGAAAGAATGTCCGGCGGTGCTTCATTCACGCTACAACGTTTTTAGGACCTTCACGGGTACGCTTCCATCTTAAATATCCGTTTATTTAGTTTTTTTGGTGAAAAACGATGAAATATTAACAGGTGACGTGGCGGGTCGTAATGTAAAATTAAAATATTGATTATTCAGTGTTTTGTTGTGCGAAAACTGTTTCAGACACCAGTCTTTTGCTATGTGTAATAATTGAGTGTTGAAAAATAAATCCTTCACCGCGAAAACTTGCAATCGAGTTTTTTTCAAAAAAGTGGTTTTGACTGTACTTAGATGCTTTATATTTGGATTTTCCAAATTTTTTTGATATAGAAAGAATGTCCCGGTGTGCTTCATTCACGCTACAATGTTTTTAGGACCGTCACGGGTACGCTTCCATCTTCAATATCTGTTTATTTAGTTTTTTTGGTGAAAAACGGTGAAATGTTAACAGGTGCCGTGGCCAGTCGTAATTTAAAATTAAAATTTTGATTATTCAGTGTTTTGTTGTGCGAAAACTGTTTCAGACACCAGTCTGTTATTATGTGTAATGTTTCAGAGTTGAATAATAAATCCTTCACTGCGAAAACTTGCAATCCAGTATTTTTCAAAAAAGTGGTTTTTACTGTAGTTAGGTGCTTTGTATTTGGATTTTCCAAATTTTTTTGATATAGAAAGAATGTCCGGCGGTGCTTCATTCACTCTACAACGTTTTTAGGACCGTCACAGGTACGCTTCAATCTTAAATATCCGTTTATTTAGTTTTTTTTGGTGAAAAACGGTGAAATGTTAACAGGTGCCGTGGCGGGTCGTAATGTAAAATTAAAATATTGATTATTCAGTGTTTTGTTGTGCGAAAACTGTTTCAGACACCAGTCTTTTGCTAAGTGTAAAGTTTCAGGGTTGAAAAATAAATCCTTCACCGCGAAAACTTGCAATCCAGTATTTTTCAAAAAAGTGGTTTTTACTGCAGTTAGGTGCTTTGTATTTGGATTTTCCAAATTTTTTTGATATAGAAAGAATGTCCGGCGGTGCTTCATTCACTCTACAACGTTTTTAGGACCGTCACAGGTACGCTTCAATCTTAAATATCCGTTTATTTAGTTTTTTTTGGTGAAAAACGGTGAAATGTTAACAGGTGCCGTGGCCAGTCGTAATGTAAAATTAAAATTTTGATTATTCAGTGTTTTGTTGTGCGAAAACTGTTTCAGACACCAGTCTGTTATTATGTGTAATGTTTCAGAGTTGAATAATAAATCCTTCACTGCGAAAACTTGCAATCCAGTATTTTTCAAAAAAGTGGTTTTTACTGTAGTTAGGTGCTTTGTATTTGGATTTTCCATATTTTTTTGATATAGAAAGAATGTCCGGCGGTGCTTCATTCACGCTACAACGTTTTTAGGACCTTCACGGGTACGCTTCCATCTTAAATATCCGTTTATTTAGTTTTTTTGGTGAAAAACGATGAAATATTAACAGGTGACGTGGCGGGTCGTAATGTAAAATTAAAATATTGATTATTCAGTGTTTTGTAGTGCGAAAACTGTTTCAGACACTAGTCTTTTGCTATGTGTAATAATTGAGTGTTGAAAAATAAATCCTTCACCGCGAAAACTTGCAATCGAGTTTTTTTCAAAAAAGTGGTTTTGACTGTACTTAGATGCTTTATATTTGGATTTTCCAAATTTTTTTGATATAGAAAGAATGTCCCGGTGTGCTTCATTCACGCTACAATGTTTTTAGGACCGTCACGGGTACGCTTCCATCTTCAATATCCGTTTATTTAGTTTTTTTGGTGAAAAACGGTGAAATGTTAACAGGTGCCGTGGCCAGTCGTAATTTAAAATTAAAATTTTGATTATTCAGTGTTTTGTTGTGCGAAAACTGTTTCAGACACCAGTCTGTTATTATGTGTAATGTTTCAGAGTTGAATAATAAATCCTTCACTGCGAAAACTTGCAATCCAGTATTTTTCAAAAAAGTGGTTTTTACTGTAGTTAGGTGCTTTGTATTTGGATTTTCCAAATTTTTTGATATAGAAAGAATGTCCGGCGGTGCTTCATTCACTCTACAACGTTTTTAGGACCGTCACGGGTACGCTTCAATCTTAAATATCCGTTTATTTAGTTTTTTTTGGTGAAAAACGGTGAAATGTTAACAGGTGCCGTGGCCAGTCGTAATTTAAAATTAAAATTTTGATTATTCAGTGTTTTGTTGTGCGAAAACTGTTTCAGACACCAGTCTTTTGCTAAGTGTAAAGTTTCAGAGTTGAAAAATAAATCCTTCACCGCGAAAACTTGCAATCCAGTATTTTTCAAAAAAGTGGTTTTTACTGCAGTTAGGTGCTTTGTATTTGGATTTTCCAAATTTTTTTGATATAGAAAGAATGTCCGGCGGTGCTTCATTCACTCTACAACGTTTTTAGGACCGTCACGGGTACGCTTCAATCTTAAATATCCGTTTATTTAGTTTTTTTTGGTGAAAAACGGTGAAATGTTAACAGGTGCCGTGGCCAGTCGTAATGTAAAATTAAAATTTTGATTATTCAGTGTTTTGTTGTGCGAAAACTGTTTCAGACACCAGTCTGTTATTATGTGTAATGTTTCAGAGTTGAATAATAAATCCTTCACTGCGAAAACTTGCAATCTAGTATTTTTCAAAAAAGTGGTTTTTACTGTAGTTAGGTGCTTTGTATTTGGATTTTCCATATTTTTTTGATATAGAAAGAATGTCCGGCGGTGCTTCATTCACGCTACAACGTTTTTAGGACCTTCACGGGTACGCTTCCATCTTAAATATCCGTTTATTTAGTTTTTTTGGTGAAAAACGATGAAATATTAACAGGTGACGTGGCGGGTCGTAATGTAAAATTAAAATATTGATTATTCAGTGTTTTGTTGTGCGAAAACTGTTTCAGACACCAGTCTTTTGCTATGTGTAATGTTTGAGTGTTGAAAAATAAATCCTTCACTGCGAAAACTTGCAATCGAGTTTTTTTCAAAAAAGTGGTTTTGACTGTACTTAGATGCTTTATATTTGTATTTTCCAAATTTTTTTGGTATAGAAAGAATGTCCGGCGGTGCTTCATTCACGCTACAACGTTTTTAGGACCTTCACGGGTACGCTTCCATCTTCAATATCCGTTTATTTAGTTTTTTTGGTGAAAAACGGTGAAATGTTAACAGGTTCCGTGGTGGGTCGTAATGTAAAATTAAAATTTTGATTATTCAGTGTTTTGTTGTGCGAAAACTGTTTCAGGCACCAGTCTGTTATTATGTGTAATGTTTCAGAGTTGAATAATAAATCCTTCACTGCGAAAACTTGCAATCCAGTATTTTTCAAAAAAGTGGTTTTTACTGTAGTTAGGTGCTTTGTATTTGGATTTTCCAAATTTTTTTGATATAGAAAGAATGTCCGGCGGTGCTTCATTCACTCTACAACGTTTTTAGGACCGTCACAGGTACGCTTCAATCTTAAATATCCGTTTATTTAGTTTTTTTTGGTGAAAAACGGTGAAATGTTAACAGGTGCCGTGGCGGGTCGTAATGTAAAATTAAAATATTGATTATTCAGTGTTTTGTTGTGCGAAAACTGTTTCAGACACCAGTCTTTTGCTAAGTGTAAAGTTTCAGGGTTGAAAAATAAATCCTTCACCGCGAAAACTTGCAATCCAGTATTTTTCAAAAAAGTGGTTTTTACTGCAGTTAGGTGCTTTGTATTTGGATTTTCCAAATTTTTTTGATATAGAAAGAATGTCCGGCGGTGCTTCATTCACTCTACAACGTTTTTAGGACCGTCACAGGTACGCTTCAATCTTAAATATCCGTTTATTTAGTTTTTTTTGGTGAAAAACGGTGAAATGTTAACAGGTGCCGTGGCCAGTCGTAATGTAAAATTAAAATTTTGATTATTCAGTGTTTTGTTGTGCGAAAACTGTTTCAGACACCAGTCTGTTATTATGTGTAATGTTTCAGAGTTGAATAATAAATCCTTCACTGCGAAAACTTGCAATCCAGTATTTTTCAAAAAAGTGGTTTTTACTGTAGTTAGGTGCTTTGTATTTGGATTTTCCATATTTTTTTGATATAGAAAGAATGTCCGGCGGTGCTTCATTCACGCTACAACGTTTTTAGGACCTTCACGGGTACGCTTCCATCTTAAATATCCGTTTATTTAGTTTTTTTGGTGAAAAACGATGAAATATTAACAGGTGACGTGGCGGGTCGTAATGTAAAATTAAAATATTGATTATTCAGTGTTTTGTAGTGCGAAAACTGTTTCAGACACTAGTCTTTTGCTATGTGTAATAATTGAGTGTTGAAAAATAAATCCTTCACCGCGAAAACTTGCAATCGAGTTTTTTTCAAAAAAGTGGTTTTGACTGTACTTAGATGCTTTATATTTGGATTTTCCAAATTTTTTTGATATAGAAAGAATGTCCCGGTGTGCTTCATTCACGCTACAATGTTTTTAGGACCGTCACGGGTACGCTTCCATCTTCAATATCCGTTTATTTAGTTTTTTTGGTGAAAAACGGTGAAATGTTAACAGGTGCCGTGGCCAGTCGTAATTTAAAATTAAAATTTTGATTATTCAGTGTTTTGTTGTGCGAAAACTGTTTCAGACACCAGTCTGTTATTATGTGTAATGTTTCAGAGTTGAATAATAAATCCTTCACTGCGAAAACTTGCAATCCAGTATTTTTCAAAAAAGTGGTTTTTACTGTAGTTAGGTGCTTTGTATTTGGATTTTCCAAATTTTTTGATATAGAAAGAATGTCCGGCGGTGCTTCATTCACTCTACAACGTTTTTAGGACCGTCACGGGTACGCTTCAATCTTAAATATCCGTTTATTTAGTTTTTTTTGGTGAAAAACGGTGAAATGTTAACAGGTGCCGTGGCCAGTCGTAATTTAAAATTAAAATTTTGATTATTCAGTGTTTTGTTGTGCGAAAACTGTTTCAGACACTAGTCTTTTGCTAAGTGTAAAGTTTCAGAGTTGAAAAATAAATCCTTCACCGCGAAAACTTGCAATCCAGTATTTTTCAAAAAAGTGGTTTTTACTGCAGTTAGGTGCTTTGTATTTGGATTTTCCAAATTTTTTTGATATAGAAAGAATGTCCGGCGGTGCTTCATTCACTCTACAACGTTTTTAGGACCGTCACGGGTACGCTTCAATCTTAAATATCCGTTTATTTAGTTTTTTTTGGTGAAAAACGGTGAAATGTTAACAGGTGCCGTGGCCAGTCGTAATGTAAAATTAAAATTTTGATTATTCAGTGTTTTGTTGTGCGAAAACTGTTTCAGACACCAGTCTGTTATTATGTGTAATGTTTCAGAGTTGAATAATAAATCCTTCACTGCGAAAACTTGCAATCTAGTATTTTTCAAAAAAGTGGTTTTTACTGTAGTTAGGTGCTTTGTATTTGGATTTTCCATATTTTTTTGATATAGAAAGAATGTCCGGCGGTGCTTCATTCACGCTACAACGTTTTTAGGACCTTCACGGGTACGCTTCCATCTTAAATATCCGTTTATTTAGTTTTTTTGGTGAAAAACGATGAAATATTAACAGGTGACGTGGCGGGTCGTAATGTAAAATTAAAATATTGATTATTCAGTGTTTTGTTGTGCGAAAACTGTTTCAGACACCAGTCTTTTGCTATGTGTAATGTTTGAGTGTTGAAAAATAAATCCTTCACTGCGAAAACTTGCAATCGAGTTTTTTTCAAAAAAGTGGTTTTGACTGTACTTAGATGCTTTATATTTGTATTTTCCAAATTTTTTTGGTATAGAAAGAATGTCCGGCGGTGCTTCATTCACGCTACAACGTTTTTAGGACCTTCACGGGTACGCTTCCATCTTCAATATCCGTTTATTTAGTTTTTTTGGTGAAAAACGGTGAAATGTTAACAGGTTCCGTGGTGGGTCGTAATGTAAAATTAAAATTTTGATTATTCAGTGTTTTGTTGTGCGAAAACTGTTTCAGGCACCAGTCTGTTATTATGTGTAATGTTTCAGAGTTGAATAATAAATCATTCACTGGGAAAATTTGCAATCGAGTTTTTTTCAAAAAAATGGTTTTTACTGTAGTTAGGTGCTTTATATTTGGATTTTCCATATTTTTTTGATATCGAAAGAATGTCCGGCCGTGCTTCATTCACGCTACAACGTTTTTAGGACCTTCATGGGTACGCTTCCATCTTAAATATCCGTTTATTTAGTTTTTTTGGTGCAAAACGGTGAAATGTTAACAGGTGCCGTGGCCAGTCGTAATGTAAAATTAAAATTTTGATTATTCAGTGTTTTGTTGTGTGAAAACTGTTTCAGACACCAGTCTTTTGCTAAGTGTAAAGTTTCAGAGTTGAAAAATAAATCCTTCACCGCGAAAACTTGCAATCCAGTATTTTTAAAAAAAAGTGGTTTTTACTGTAGTTAGGTGCTTTGTATTTGGATTTTCCAAATTTTTTTGATATAGAAAGAGTGTCCGGCGGTGCTTCATTCACGCTACAATGTTTTTAGGACCGTCACGCGTACGCTTCCATCTTAAATATCCGTTTATTTAGTTTTTCTGGTGAAAAACGGTGAAATGTTAACAGGTGCCGTGGCCGGTCGTAATGTAAAATTAAAATTTTGATTATTCAGTGTTTTGTTGTGCGAAAACTGTTTCAGGCACCAGTCTGTTATTATGTGTAATGTTTCAGAGTTGAATAATAAATCATTCACTGGGAAAATTTGCAATCGAGTTTTTTTCAAAAAAGTGGTTTTTACTGTAGTTAGGTGCTTTATATTTGGATTTTCCATATTTTTTTGATATAGAAAGAATGTCCGGCCGTGCTTCATTCACGCTACAACGTTTTTAGGACCTTCATGGGTACGCTTCCATCTTAAATATCCGTTTATTTAGTTTTTTTGGTGAAAAACGGTGAAATGTTAACAGGTGCCGTGGCCGGTCGAAATGTAAAATTAAAATTTTGATTATTCAGTGTTTTGTTGTGCGAAAACTGTTTCAGACACCAGTCTTTTGCTATGTGTAATGTTTGAGTGTTAAAAAATAAATCCTTCACTGCGAAAACTTGCATGCGAGTTTTTTTCAAAAAAGTTGTTTTTACTGTACATAGATGCTTTATATTTGGATTTTCCAAATTTTTTTGATATGAAAAGAATGTCCGGCGGTGCTTCATTTACGCTACAACGTTTTTAGGACCTTCACGGGTACGCTTCCATCTTAAATATCCGTTTATTTAGTTTTTTTGGTGCAAAACGGTGAAATGTTAACAGGTGCCGTGGCGGGTCGTAATGTAAAATTAAAATTTTGATTATTCAGTGTTTTGTTGTGCGAAAACTGTTTCAGGCACCAGTCCTTAGCTAAGTGTAAAGTTTCAGAGTTGAAAAATAAATCCTTCACCGCGAAAACTTGCAATCCAGTATTTTTAAAAAAAAGTGGTTTTTACTGTAGTTAGGTGCTTTATATTTGGATTTTCCATATTTTTTTGATATAGAAAGAATGTCCGGCCGTGCTTCATTCACGCTACAACGTTTCTAGGACCTTCATGGGTACGCTTCCATCTTAAATATCCGTTTATTTAGTTTTTTTGGTGCAAAACGGTGAAATGTTAACAGGTGCCGTGGCCAGTCGTAATGTAAAATTAAAATTTTGATTATTCAGTGTTTTGTTGTGCGAAAACTGTTTCAGACACCAGTCTTTTGCTAAGTGTAAAGTTTCAGAGTTGAAAAATAAATCCTTCACCGCGAAAACTTGCAATCCAGTATTTTTCAAAAAAGTGGTTTTTACTGCAGTTAGGTGCTTTGTATTTGGATTTTCCAAATTTTTTTGATATAGAAAGAATGTCCTGCGGTGCTTCATTCACTCTACAACGTTTTTAGGACCGTCACGGGTACGCTTCAATCTTAAATATCCGTTTATCTAGTTTTTCTGGTGAAAAACGGTGAAATGTTAACAGGTGCCGTGGCCGGTCGTAATGTAAAATTAAAATTTTGATTATTCAGTGTTTTGTTGTGCGAAAACTGTTTCAGGCACCAGTCTGTTATTATGTGTAATGTTTCAGAGTTGAATAATAATTCATTCACTGGGAAAATTTGCAATCGAGTTTTTTTCAAAAAAGTGGTTTTTACTGTAGTTAGGTGCTTTATATTTGGATTTTCCATATTTTTTTGATATAGAAAGAATGTCCGGCCGTGCTTCATTCACGCTACAACGTTTTTAGGACCTTCATGGGTACGCTTCCATCTTAAATATCCGTTTATTTAGTTTTTTTGGTGCAAAACGGTGAAATGTTAACAGGTGCCGTGGCCAGTCGTAATGTATAATTAAAATTTTGATTTTTCAGTGTTTTGTTGTGCGAAAACTGTTTCAGACACCAGTCTTTTGCTAAGTGTAAAGTTTCAGAGTTGAAAAATAAATCCTTCACCGCGAAAACTTGCAATCCAGTATTTTTCAAAAAAGTGGTTTTTACTGCAGTTAGGTGCTTTGTATTTGGATTTTTCAAATTTTTTTGATATAGAAAGAATGTCCGGCGGTGCTTCATTCACTCTACAACGTTTTTAGGACCGTCACGGGTACGCTTCAATCTTAAATATCCGTTTATTTAGTTTTTTTTGGTGAAAAACGGTGAAATGTTAACAGGTGCCCTGGCCGGTCGTAATGTAAAATTAAAATTTTGATTATTCAGTGTTTTGTTGTGCGAAAAATGTTTCAGACACCAGTCTTTTACTATGTGTAATGTTTGAGTGTTGAAAAATAAATCCTTCACTGCGAAAACTTGCAATCCAGTATTTTAAAAAAAAGTGGTTTTTACTGTAGTTAGGTGCTTTGTATTTGGATTTTCCAAATTTTTTTGATATAGAAAGAGTGTCCGGCGGTGCTTCATTCACGCTACAATGTTTTTAGGACCGTCACGCGTACGCTTCCATCTTAAATATCCGTTTATTTAGTTTTTTTGGTGAAAAACGGTGAAATGTTAACAGGTGCCGTGTCCGGTCGTAATGTAAAATTAAAATTTTGATTATTCAGTGTTTTGTTGTGCGAAAACTGTTTCAGACACCAGTCTGTTATTATGTGTATTGTTTCAGAGTTGAATAATAAATCATTCACTGCGAAAAATTGCAATCGAGTTTTTTTCAAAAAAGTGGTTTTTACTGTAGTTAGGTGCTTTATATTTGGATTTTCCATATTTTTTTGATATAGAAAGAATGTCCGGCCGTGCTTCATTCACGCTACAACGTTTCTAGGACCTTCATGGGTACGCTTCCATCTTAAATATCCGTTTATTTAGTTTTTTTGGTGCAAAACGGTGAAATGTTAACAGGTGCCGTGGCCAGTCGTAATGTAAAATTAAAATTTTGATTTTTCAGTGTTTTGTTGTGCGAAAACTGTTTCAGACACCAGTCTTTTGCTAAGTGTAAAGTTTCAGAGTTGAAAAATAAATCCTTCACCGCGAAAACTTGCAATCTAGTATTTTTCAAAAAAGTGGTTTTTACTGCAGTTAAGTGCTTTGTATTTGGATTTTCCAAATTTTTTTGATATAGAAAGAATGTCCGGCGGTGCTTCATTCACTCTACAACGTTTTTAGGACCGTCACGGGTACGCTTCAATCTTAAATATCCGTTTATTTAGTTTTTTTTGGTGAAAAACGGTGAAATGTTAACAGGTGCCGTGGCCGGTCGTAATGTAAAATTAAAATTTTGATTATTCAGTGTTTTGTTGTGCGAAAACTGTTTCAGGCACCAGTCTGTTATTATGTGTAATGTTTCAGAGTTGAATAATAATTCATTCACTGGGAAAATTTGCAATCGAGTTTTTTTCAAAAAAGTGGTTTTTACTGTAGTTAGGTGCTTTATATTTGGATTTTCCATATTTTTTTGATATAGAAAGAATGTCCGGCCGTGCTTCATTCACGCTACAACGTTTTTAGGACCTTCATGGGTACGCTTCCATCTTAAATATCCGTTTATTTAGTTTTTTTGGTGCAAAACGGTGAAATGTTAACAGGTGCCGTGGCCAGTCGTAATGTAAAATTAAAATTTTGATTATTCAGTGTTTTGTTGTGCGAAAACTGTTTCAGACACCAGTCTTTTGCTAAGTGTAAAGTTTCAGAGTTGAAAAATAAATCCTTCACCGCGAAAACTTGCAATCCAGTATTTTTCAAAAAAGTGGTTTTTACTGCAGTTAGGTGCTTTGTATTTGGATTTTCCAAATTTTTTTGATATAGAAAGAATGTCCGGCGGTGCTTCATTCACTCTACAACGTTTTTAGGACCGTCACGGGTACGCTTCAATCTTAAATATCCGTTTATTTAGTTTTTCTGGTGAAAAACGGTGAAATGTTAACAGGTGCCGTGGCCGGTCGTAATGTAAAATTAAAATTTTGATTATTCAGTGTTTTGTTGTGCGAAAACTGTTTCAGGCACCAGTCTGTTATTATGTGTAATGTTTCAGAGTTGAATAATAATTCATTCACTGGGAAAATTTGCAATCGAGTTTTTTTCAAAAAAGTGGTTTTTACTGTAGTTAGGTGCTTTATATTTGGATTTTCCATATTTTTTTGATATAGAAAGAATGTCCGGCCGTGCTTCATTCACGCTACAACGTTTTTAGGACCTTCATGGGTACGCTTCCATCTTAAATATCCGTTTATTTAGTTTTTTTGGTGCAAAACGGTGAAATGTTAACAGGTGCCGTGGCCAGTCGTAATGTAAAATTAAAATTTTGATTATTCAGTGTTTTGTTGTGCGAAAACTGTTTCAGACACCAGTCTTTTGCTAAGTGTAAAGTTTCAGAGTTGAAAAATAAATCCTTCACCGCGAAAACTTGCAATCGAGTTTTTTTCAAAAAAGTGGTTTTTACTGCAGTTAGGTGCTTTGTATTTGGATTTTCCAAATTTTTTTGATATAGAAAAAATGTCCGGCGGTGCTTCATTCACTCTACAACGTTTTTAGGACCGTCACGGGTACGCTTCAGTCTTAAATATCCGTTTATTTAGTTTTTTTGGTGCAAAACGGTGAAATGTTAACAGGTGCCGTGGCCAGTCGTAATGTAAAATTAAAATTTTGATTATTCAGTGTTTTGTTGTGCGAAAACTGTTTCAGACACCAGTCTTTTGCTAAGTGTAAAGTTTCAGAGTTGAAAAATAAATCCTTCACCGCGAAAACTTGCAATCCAGTATTTTTCAAAAAAGTGGTTTTTACTGCAGTTAGGTGCTTTGTATTTGGATTTTCCAAATTTTTTTGATATAGAAAGAATGTCCGGCGGTGCTTCATTCACTCTACAACGTTTTTAGGACCGTCACGGGTACGCTTCAATCTTAAATATCCGTTTATTTAGTTTTTCTGGTGAAAAACGGTGAAATGTTAACAGGTGCCGTGGCCGGTCGTAATGTAAAATTAAAATTTTGATTATTCAGTGTTTTGTTGTGCGAAAACTGTTTCAGGCACCAGTCTGTTATTATGTGTAATGTTTCAGAGTTGAATAATAATTCATTCACTGGGAAAATTTGCAATCGAGTTTTTTTCAAAAAAGTGGTTTTTACTGTAGTTAGGTGCTTTATATTTGGATTTTCCATATTTTTTTGATATAGAAAGAATGTCCGGCCGTGCTTCATTCACGCTACAACGTTTTTAGGACCTTCATGGGTACGCTTCCATCTTAAATATCCGTTTATTTAGTTTTTTTGGTGCAAAACGGTGAAATGTTAACAGGTGCCGTGGCCAGTCGTAATGTAAAATTAAAATTTTGATTATTCAGTGTTTTGTTGTGCGAAAACTGTTTCAGACACCAGTCTTTTGCTAAGTGTAAAGTTTCAGAGTTGAAAAATAAATCCTTCACCGCGAAAACTTGCAATCCAGTATTTTTCAAAAAAGTGGTTTTTACTGCAGTTAGGTGCTTTGTATTTGGATTTTCCAAATTTTTTTGATATAGAAAGAATGTCCGGCGGTGCTTCATTCACTCTACAACGTTTTTAGGACCGTCACGGGTACGCTTCAATCTTAAATATCCGTTTATTTAGTTTTTCTGGTGAAAAACGGTGAAATGTTAACAGGTGCCGTGGCCGGTCGTAATGTAAAATTAAAATTTTGATTATTCAGTGTTTTGTTGTGCGAAAACTGTTTCAGGCACCAGTCTGTTATTATGTGTAATGTTTCAGAGTTGAATAATAATTCATTCACTGGGAAAATTTGCAATCGAGTTTTTTTCAAAAAAGTGGTTTTTACTGTAGTTAGGTGCTTTATATTTGGATTTTCCATATTTTTTTGATATAGAAAGAATGTCCGGCCGTGCTTCATTCACGCTACAACGTTTTTAGGACCTTCATGGGTACGCTTCCATCTTAAATATCCGTTTATTTAGTTTTTTTGGTGCAAAACGGTGAAATGTTAACAGGTGCCGTGGCCAGTCGTAATGTAAAATTAAAATTTTGATTATTCAGTGTTTTGTTGTGCGAAAACTGTTTCAGACACCAGTCTTTTGCTAAGTGTAAAGTTTCAGAGTTGAAAAATAAATCCTTCACCGCGAAAACTTGCAATCGAGTTTTTTTCAAAAAAGTGGTTTTTACTGCAGTTAGGTGCTTTGTATTTGGATTTTCCAAATTTTTTTGATATAGAAAAAATGTCCGGCGGTGCTTCATTCACTCTACAACGTTTTTAGGACCGTCACGGGTACGCTTCAGTCTTAAATATCCGTTTATTTAGTTGTTTTTGGTGAAAAACGGTGAAATGTTAACAGGTGCCCTGGCCGGTCGTAATGTAAAATTAAAATTTTGATTATTCAGTGTTTTGTTGTGCGAAAAATGTTTCAGACACCAGTCTTTTACTATGTGTAATGTTTGAGTGTTGAAAAATAAATCCTTCACCGCGAAAACTTGCAATCCAGTATTTTTCAAAAAAGTGGTTTTTACTGCAGTTAGGTGCTTTGTATTTGGATTTTCCAAATTTTTTTGATATAGAAAGAATGTCCGGCGGTGCTTCATTCACTCTACAACGTTTTTAGGACCGTCACGGGTACGCTTCAATCTTAAATATCCGTTTATTTAGTTTTTTTGGTGAAAAACGGTGAAATGTTAACAGGTGCCGTGGCCTGTCGTAATGTAAAATTAAAATTTTGATTATTCAGTGTTTTGTTGTGCGAAAACTGTTTCAGACACCAGTCTGTTAGTATGTGTAATGTTTCAGAGTTGAATAATAAATCCTTCACTGCGAAAACTTGCAATCCAGTATTTTTAAAAAAAGTGGTTTTTACTGTAGTTAGGTGCTTTATATTTGGATTTTCCATATTTTTTTGATATAGAAAGAATGTCCGGCCGTGCTTCATTCACGCTACAACGTTTCTAGGACCTTCATGGGTACGCTTCCATCTTAAATATCCGTTTATTTAGTTTTTTTGGTGCAAAACGGTGAAATGTTAACAGGTGCCGTGGCCAGTCGTAATGTAAAATTAAAATTTTGATTATTCAGTGTTTTGTTGTGCGAAAACTGTTTCAGACACCAGTCTTTTGCTAAGTGTAAAGTTTCAGAGTTGAAAAATAAATCCTTCACCGCGAAAACTTGCAATCCAGTATTTTTCAAAAAAGTGGTTTTTACTGCAGTTAGGTGCTTTGTATTTGGATTTTCCAAATTTTTTTGATATAGAAAGAATGTCCGGCGGTGCTTCATTCACTCTACAACGTTTTTAGGACCGTCACGGGTACGCTTCAATCTTAAATATCCGTTTATTTAGTTTTTCTGGTGAAAAACGGTGAAATGTTAACAGGTGCCGTGGCCGGTCGTAATGTAAAATTAAAATTTTGATTATTCAGTGTTTTGTTGTGCGAAAACTGTTTCAGGCACCAGTCTGTTATTATGTGTAATGTTTCAGAGTTGAATAATAATTCATTCACTGGGAAAATTAGCAATCGAGTTTTTTTCAAAAAAGTGGTTTTTACTGTAGTTAGGTGCTTTATATTTGGATTTTCCATATTTTTTTGATATAGAAAGAATGTCCGGCCGTGCTTCATTCACGCTACAACGTTTTTAGGACCTTCATGGGTACGCTTCCATCTTAAATATCCGTTTATTTAGTTTTTTTGGTGCAAAACGGTGAAATGTTAACAGGTGCCGTGGCCAGTCGTAATGTAAAATTAAAATTTTGATTATTCAGTGTTTTGTTGTGCGAAAACTGTTTCAGACACCAGTCTTTTGCTAAGTGTAAAGTTTCAGAGTTGAAAAATAAATCCTTCACCGCGAAAACTTGCAATCCAGTATTTTTCAAAAAAGTGGTTTTTACTGCAGTTAGGTGCTTTGTATTTGGATTTTCCAAATTTTTTTGATATAGAAAGAATGTCCGGCGGTGCTTCATTCACTCTACAACGTTTTTAGGACCGTCACGGGTACGCTTCAATCTTAAATATCCGTTTATTTAGTTTTTCTGGTGAAAAACGGTGAAATGTTAACAGGTGCCGTGGCCGGTCGTAATGTAAAATTAAAATTTTGATTATTCAGTGTTTTGTTGTGCGAAAACTGTTTCAGGCACCAGTCTGTTATTATGTGTAATGTTTCAGAGTTGAATAATAATTCATTCACTGGGAAAATTAGCAATCGAGTTTTTTTCAAAAAAGTGGTTTTTACTGTAGTTAGGTGCTTTATATTTGGATTTTCCATATTTTTTTGATATAGAAAGAATGTCCGGCCGTGCTTCATTCACGCTACAACGTTTTTAGGACCTTCATGGGTACGCTTCCATCTTAAATATCCGTTTATTTAGTTTTTTTGGTGCAAAACGGTGAAATGTTAACAGGTGCCGTGGCCAGTCGTAATGTAAAATTAAAATTTTGATTATTCAGTGTTTTGTTGTGCGAAAACTGTTTCAGACACCAGTCTTTTGCTAAGTGTAAAGTTTCAGAGTTGAAAAATAAATCCTTCACCGCGAAAACTTGCAATCCAGTATTTTTCAAAAAAGTGGTTTTTACTGCAGTTAGGTGCTTTGTATTTGGATTTTCCAAATTTTTTTGATATAGAAAAAATGTCCGGCGGTGCTTCATTCACTCTACAACGTTTTTAGGACCGTCACGGGTACGCTTCAGTCTTAAATATCCGTTTATTTAGTTGTTTTTGGTGAAAAACGGTGAAATGTTAACAGGTGCCCTGGCCGGTCGTAATGTAAAATTAAAATTTTGATTATTCAGTGTTTTGTTGTGCGAAAAATGTTTCAGACACCAGTCTTTTACTATGTGTAATGTTTGAGTGTTGAAAAATAAATCCTTCACTGCGAAAACTTGCAATCCAGTATTTTTAAAAAAAGTGGTTTTTACTGTAGTTAGGTGCTTTGTATTTGGATTTTCCAAATTTTTTTGATATAGAAAGAGTGTCCGGCGGTGCTTCATTCACGCTACAATGTTTTTAGGACCGTCACGCGTACGCTTCCATCTTAAATATCCGTTTATTTAGTTTTTTTGGTGAAAAACGGTGAAATGTTAACAGGTGCTGTGGCCGGTCGTAATGTAAAATTAAAATTTTGATTATTCAGTGTTTTGTTGTGCGAAAACTGTTTCAGACACCAGTCTGTTATTATGTGTATTGTTTCAGAGTTGAATAATAAATCATTCACTGCGAAAAATTGCAATCGAGTTTTTTTCAAAAAAGTGGTTTTTACTGTAGTTAGGTGCTTTATATTTGGATTTTCCATATTTTTTTGATATAGAAAGAATGTCCGGCCGTGCTTCATTCACGCTACAACGTTTTTAGGACCTTCATGGGTACGCTTCCATCTTAAATATCCGTTTATTTAGTTTTTTTGGTGAAAAACGGTGAAATGTTAACGGGTGCCGTGGCCGGTCGTAATGTAAAATTAAAATTTTGATTATTCAGTGTTTTGTTGTGCGAAAACTGTTTCAGACACCAGTCCTTAGCTAAGTGTAAAGTTTCAGAGTTGAAAAATAAATCCTTCACCGCGAAAACTTGCAATCCAGTATTTTTAAAAAAAGTGGTTTTTACTGTAGTTAGGTGCTTTGTATTTGGATTTTCCAAATTTTTTTGATATAGAAAGAGTGTCCGGCGGTGCTTCATTCACGCTACAATGTTTTTAGGACCGTCACGCGTACGCTTCCATCTTAAATATCCGTTTATTTAGTTTTTCTGGTGAAAAACGGTGAAATGTTAACAGGTGCCGTGGCCGGTCGTAATGTAAAATTAAAATTTTGATTATTCAGTGTTTTGTTGTGCGAAAACTGTTTCAGACACCAGTCTTTTGCTAAGTGTAAAGTTTCAGAGTTGAAAAATAAATCCTTCACCGCGAAAACTTGCAATCCAGTATTTTTAAAAAAGTGGTTTTTACTGCAGTTAGGTGCTTTGTATTTGGATTTTCCAAATTTTTTTGATATAGAAAGAATGTCCGGCGGTGCTTCATTCACTCTACAACGTTTTTAGGACCGTCACGGGTACGCTTCAGACTTAAATATACGTTTATTTAGTTTTTTTTGGTGAAAAACGGTGAAATGTTAACAGGTGCCCTGGCCGGTCGTAATGTAAAATTAAAATTTTGATTATTCAGTGTTTTGTTGTGCGAAAAATGTTTCAGACACCAGTCTTTTACTATGTGTAATGTTTGAGTGTTGAAAAATAAATCCTTCACTGCGAAAACTTGCAATCCAGTATTTTTAAAAAAAGTGTTTTTTACTGTACTTAGATGCTTTATATTTTGAATTTACACTTTTTTTTTATATAGAAAGAAGGTCCGGAGGTGCTTCATTCACGCTACAACGTTTTTAGGACCGTCACGGGTACGCTTCCATCTTAAATATCCGTTTATTTAGTTTTTTTGGTGCAAAACGGTGAAATGTTAACAGGTGCCGTGGCCAGTCGTAATGTAAAATTAAAATTTTGATTATTCAGTGTTTTGTTGTGCGAAAACTGTTTCAGACACCAGTCTTTTGCTAAGTGTAAAGTTTCAGAGTTGAAAAATAAATCCTTCACCGCGAAAACTTGCAATCCAGTATTTTTCAAAAAAGTGGTTTTTACTGTAGTTAGGTGCTTTGTATTTGGATTTTCCAAATTTTTTTGATATAGAAAGAATGTCCGGCGGTGCTTCATTCACTCTACAACGTTTTTAGGACCGTCACGGGTACGCTTCAATCTTAAATATCCGTTTATTTAGTTTTTCTGGTGAAAAACGGTGAAATGTTAACAGGTGCCGTGGCCGGTCGTAATGTAAAATTAAAATTTTGATTATTCAGTGTTTTGTTGTGCGAAAACTGTTTCAGGCACCAGTCTGTTATTATGTGTAATGTTTCAGAGTTGAATAATAATTCATTCACTGGGAAAATTTGCAATCGAGTTTTTTTCAAAAAAGTGGTTTTTACTGTAGTTAGGTGCTTTATATTTGGATTTTCCATATTTTATTGATATAGAAAGAATGTCCGGCCGTGCTTCATTCACGCTACAACGTTTTTAGGACCTTCATGGGTACACTTCCATCTTAAATATCCGTTTATTTAGTTTTTTTGGTGCAAAACGGTGAAATGTTAACAGGTGCCGTGGCCAGTCGTAATGTAAAATTAAAATTTTGATTTTTCAGTGTTTTGTTGTGCGAAAACTGTTTCAGACACCAGTCTTTTGCTAAGTGTAAAGTTTCAGAGTTGAAAAATAAATCCTTCACCGCGAAAACTTGCAATCCAGTATTTTTCAAAAAAGTGGTTTTTACTGCAGTTAGGTGCTTTGTATTTGGATTTTTCAAATTTTTTTGATATAGAAAGAATGTCCGGCGGTGCTTCATTCACTCTACAACGTTTTTAGGACCGTCACGGGTACGCTTCAATCTTAAATATCCGTTTATTTAGTTTTTTTTGGTGAAAAACGGTGAAATGTTATCAGGTGCCCTGGCCGGTCGTAATGTAAAATTAAAATTTTGATTATTCAGTGTTTTGTTGTGCGAAAAATGTTTCAGACACCAGTCTTTTACTATGTGTAATGTTTGAGTGTTGAAAAATAAATCCTTCACTGCGAAAACTTGCAATCCAGTATTTTAAAAAAAAGTGGTTTTTACTGTAGTTAGGTGCTTTGTATTTGGATTTTCCAAATTTTTTTGATATAGAAAGAGTGTCCGGCGGTGCTTCATTCACGCTACAATGTTTTTAGGACCGTCACGCGTACGCTTCCATCTTAAATATCCGTTTATTTAGTTTTTTTGGTGAAAAACGGTGAAATGTTAACAGGTGCCGTGGCCGGTCATAATGTAAAATTAAAATTTTGATTATTCAGTGTTTTGTTGTGCGAAAACTGTTTCAGACACCAGTCTGTTATTATGTGTATTGTTTCAGAGTTGAATAATAAATCATTCACTGCGAAAAATTGCAATCGAGTTTTTTTCAAAAAAGTGGTTTTTACTGTAGTTAGGTGCTTTATATTTGGATTTTCCATATTTTTTTGATATAGAAAGAATGTCCGGCCGTGCTTCATTCACGCTACAACGTTTTTAGGACCTTCATGGGTACGCTTCCATCTTAAATATCCGTTTATTTAGTTTTTTTGGTGCAAAACGGTGAAATGTTAACAGGTGCCGTGGCCAGTCGTAATGTAAAATTAAAATTTTGATTATTCAGTGTTTTGTTGTGTGAAAACTGTTTCAGACACCAGTCTTTTGCTAAGTGTAAAGTTTCAGAGTTGAAAAATAAATCCTTCACCGCGAAAACTTGCAATCCAGTATTTTTCAAAAAAGTGGTTTTTACTGCAGTTAGGTGCTTTGTATTTGGATTTTCCAAATTTTTTTGATATAGAAAGAATGTCCGGCGGTGCTTCATTCACTCTACAACGTTTTTAGGACCGTCACGGGTACGCTTCAATCTTAAATATCCGTTTATTTAGTTTTTCTGGTGAAAAACGGTGAAATGTTAACAGGTGCCGTGGCCGGTCGTAATGTAAAATTAAAATTTTGATTATTCAGTGTTTTGTTGTGCGAAAACTGTTTCAGGCACCAGTCTGTTATTATGTGTAATGTTTCAGAGTTGAATAATAATTCATTCACTGGGAAAATTAGCAATCGAGTTTTTTTCAAAAAAGTGGTTTTTACTGTAGTTAGGTGCTTTGTATTTGGATTTTCCAAATTTTTTTGATATAGAAAGAATGTCCGGCGGTGCTTCATTCACTCTACAACGTTTTTAGGACCGTCACGGGTACGCTTCAGACTTAAATATACGTTTATTTAGTTTTTTTTGGTGAAAAACGGTGAAATGTTAACAGGTGCCCTGGCCGGTCGTAATGTAAAATTAAAATTTTGATTATTCAGTGTTTTGTTGTGCGAAAAATGTTTCAGACACCAGTCTTTTACTATGTGTAATGTTTGAGTGTTGAAAAATAAATCCTTCACTGCGAAAACTTGCAATCCAGTATTTTTAAAAAAAGTGGTTTTTACTGTAGTTAGGTGCTTTGTATTTGGATTTTCCAAATTTTTTTGATATAGAAAGAGTGTCCGGCCGTGCTTCATTCACGCTACAACGTTTTTAGGACCTTCATGGGTACGCTTCCATCTTAAATATCCGTTTATTTAGTTTTTTTGGTGCAAAACGGTGAAATGTTAACAGGTGCCGTGGCCAGTCGTAATGTAAAATTAAAATTTTGATTTTTCAGTGTTTTGTTGTGCGAAAACTGTTTCAGACACCAGTCTTTTGCTAAGTGTAAAGTTTCAGAGTTGAAAAATAAATCCTTCACCGCGAAAACTTGCAATCCAGTATTTTTCAAAAAAGTGGTTTTTACTGCAGTTAAGTGCTTTGTATTTGGATTTTCCAAATTTTTTTGATATAGAAAGAATGTCCGGCGGTGCTTCATTCACTCTACAACGTTTTTAGGACCGTCACGGGTACGCTTCAATCTTAAATATCCGTTTATTTAGTTTTTTTGGTGAAAAACGGTGAAATGTTAACAGGTGCCGTGGCCTGTCGTAATGTAAAATTAAAATTTTGATTATTCAGTGTTTTGTTGTGCGAAAACTGTTTCAGACACCAGTCTGTTAGTATGTGTAATGTTTCAGAGTTGAATAATAAATCCTTCACTGCGAAAACTTGCAATCCAGTATTTTTAAAAAAAGTGGTTTTTACTGTAGTTAGGTGCTTTATATTTGGATTTTCCATATTTTTTTGATATAGAAAGAATGTCCGGCCGTGCTTCATTCACGCTACAACGTTTCTAGGACCTTCATGGGTACGCTTCCATCTTAAATATCCGTTTATTTAGTTTTTTTGGTGCAAAACGGTGAAATGTTAACAGGTGCCGTGGCCAGTCGTAATGTAAAATTAAAATTTTGATTATTCAGTGTTTTGTTGTGCGAAAACTGTTTCAGACACCAGTCTTTTGCTAAGTGTAAAGTTTCAGAGTTGAAAAATAAATCCTTCACCGCGAAAACTTGCAATCCAGTATTTTTCAAAAAAGTGGTTTTTACTGTAGTTAGGTGCTTTGTATTTGGATTTTCCAAATTTTTTTGATATAGAAAGAATGTCCGGCGGTGCTTCATTCACTCTACAACGTTTTTAGGACCGTCACGGGTACGCTTCAATCTTAAATATCCGTTTATTTAGTTTTTCTGGTGAAAAACGGTGAAATGTTAACAGGTGCCGTGGCCGGTCGTAATGTAAAATTAAAATTTTGATTATTCAGTGTTTTGTTGTGCGAAAACTGTTTCAGGCACCAGTCTGTTATTATGTGTAATGTTTCAGAGTTGAATAATAATTCATTCACTGGGAAAATTTGCAATCGAGTTTTTTTCAAAAAAGTGGTTTTTACTGTAGTTAGGTGCTTTATATTTGGATTTTCCATATTTTATTGATATAGAAAGAATGTCCGGCCGTGCTTCATTCACGCTACAACGTTTTTAGGACCTTCATGGGTACACTTCCATCTTAAATATCCGTTTATTTAGTTTTTTTGGTGCAAAACGGTGAAATGTTAACAGGTGCCGTGGCCAGTCGTAATGTAAAATTAAAATTTTGATTTTTCAGTGTTTTGTTGTGCGAAAACTGTTTCAGACACCAGTCTTTTGCTAAGTGTAAAGTTTCAGAGTTGAAAAATAAATCCTTCACCGCGAAAACTTGCAATCCAGTATTTTTCAAAAAAGTGGTTTTTACTGCAGTTAGGTGCTTTGTATTTGGATTTTTCAAATTTTTTTGATATAGAAAGAATGTCCGGCGGTGCTTCATTCACTCTACAACGTTTTTAGGACCGTCACGGGTACGCTTCAATCTTAAATATCCGTTTATTTAGTTTTTTTTGGTGAAAAACGGTGAAATGTTATCAGGTGCCCTGGCCGGTCGTAATGTAAAATTAAAATTTTGATTATTCAGTGTTTTGTTGTGCGAAAAATGTTTCAGACACCAGTCTTTTACTATGTGTAATGTTTGAGTGTTGAAAAATAAATCCTTCACTGCGAAAACTTGCAATCCAGTATTTTAAAAAAAAGTGGTTTTTACTGTAGTTAGGTGCTTTGTATTTGGATTTTCCAAATTTTTTTGATATAGAAAGAGTGTCCGGCGGTGCTTCATTCACGCTACAATGTTTTTAGGACCGTCACGCGTACGCTTCCATCTTAAATATCCGTTTATTTAGTTTTTTTGGTGAAAAACGGTGAAATGTTAACAGGTGCCGTGGCCGGTCATAATGTAAAATTAAAATTTTGATTATTCAGTGTTTTGTTGTGCGAAAACTGTTTCAGACACCAGTCTGTTATTATGTGTATTGTTTCAGAGTTGAATAATAAATCATTCACTGCGAAAAATTGCAATCGAGTTTTTTTCAAAAAAGTGGTTTTTACTGTAGTTAGGTGCTTTATATTTGGATTTTCCATATTTTTTTGATATAGAAAGAATGTCCGGCCGTGCTTCATTCACGCTACAACGTTTTTAGGACCTTCATGGGTACGCTTCCATCTTAAATATCCGTTTATTTAGTTTTTTTGGTGCAAAACGGTGAAATGTTAACAGGTGCCGTGGCCAGTCGTAATGTAAAATTAAAATTTTGATTATTCAGTGTTTTGTTGTGTGAAAACTGTTTCAGACACCAGTCTTTTGCTAAGTGTAAAGTTTCAGAGTTGAAAAATAAATCCTTCACCGCGAAAACTTGCAATCCAGTATTTTTCAAAAAAGTGGTTTTTACTGCAGTTAAGTGCTTTGTATTTGGATTTTCCAAATTTTTTTGATATAGAAAGAATGTCCGGCGGTGCTTCATTCACTCTACAACGTTTTTAGGACCGTCACGGGTACGCTTCAATCTTAAATATCCGTTTATTTAGTTTTTTTGGTGAAAAACGGTGAAATGTTAACAGGTGCCGTGGCCTGTCGTAATGTAAAATTAAAATTTTGATTATTCAGTGTTTTGTTGTGCGAAAACTGTTTCAGACACCAGTCTGTTAGTATGTGTAATGTTTCAGAGTTGAATAATAAATCCTTCACTGCGAAAACTTGCAATCCAGTATTTTTAAAAAAAGTGGTTTTTACTGTAGTTAGGTGCTTTATATTTGGATTTTCCATATTTTTTTGATATAGAAAGAATGTCCGGCCGTGCTTCATTCACGCTACAACGTTTCTAGGACCTTCATGGGTACGCTTCCATCTTAAATATCCGTTTATTTAGTTTTTTTGGTGCAAAACGGTGAAATGTTAACAGGTGCCGTGGCCAGTCGTAATGTAAAATTAAAATTTTGATTATTCAGTGTTTTGTTGTGCGAAAACTGTTTCAGACACCAGTCTTTTGCTAAGTGTAAAGTTTCAGAGTTGAAAAATAAATCCTTCACCGCGAAAACTTGCAATCCAGTATTTTTCAAAAAAGTGGTTTTTACTGCAGTTAGGTGCTTTGTATTTGGATTTTCCAAATTTTTTTGATATAGAAAGAATGTCCGGCGGTGCTTCATTCACTCTACAACGTTTTTAGGACCGTCACGGGTACGCTTCAATCTTAAATATCCGTTTATTTAGTTTTTCTGGTGAAAAACGGTGAAATGTTAACAGGTGCCGTGGCCGGTCGTAATGTAAAATTAAAATTTTGATTATTCAGTGTTTTGTTGTGCGAAAACTGTTTCAGGCACCAGTCTGTTATTATGTGTAATGTTTCAGAGTTGAATAATAATTCATTCACTGGGAAAATTTGCAATCGAGTTTTTTTCAAAAAAGTGGTTTTTACTGTAGTTAGGTGCTTTATATTTGGATTTTCCATATTTTTTTGATATAGAAAGAATGTCCGGCCGTGCTTCATTCACGCTACAACGTTTTTAGGACCTTCATGGGTACGCTTCCATCTTAAATATCCGTTTATTTAGTTTTTTTGGTGCAAAACGGTGAAATGTTAACAGGTGCCGTGGCCAGTCGTAATGTAAAATTAAAATTTTGATTTTTCAGTGTTTTGTTGTGCGAAAACTGTTTCAGACACCAGTCTTTTGCTAAGTGTAAAGTTTCAGAGTTGAAAAATAAATCCTTCACCGCGAAAACTTGCAATCCAGTATTTTTCAAAAAAGTGGTTTTTACTGCAGTTAGGTGCTTTGTATTTGGATTTTTCAAATTTTTTTGATATAGAAAGAATGTCCGGCGGTGCTTCATTCACTCTACAACGTTTTTAGGACCGTCACGGGTACGCTTCAATCTTAAATATCCGTTTATTTAGTTTTTTTTGGTGAAAAACGGTGAAATGTTATCAGGTGCCCTGGCCGGTCGTAATGTAAAATTAAAATTTTGATTATTCAGTGTTTTGTTGTGCGAAAAATGTTTCAGACACCAGTCTTTTACTATGTGTAATGTTTGAGTGTTGAAAAATAAATCCTTCACTGCGAAAACTTGCAATCCAGTATTTTAAAAAAAAGTGGTTTTTACTGTAGTTAGGTGCTTTGTATTTGGATTTTCCAAATTTTTTTGATATAGAAAGAGTGTCCGGCGGTGCTTCATTCACGCTACAATGTTTTTAGGACCGTCACGCGTACGCTTCCATCTTAAATATCCGTTTATTTAGTTTTTTTGGTGAAAAACGGTGAAATGTTAACAGGTGCCGTGGCCGGTCATAATGTAAAATTAAAATTTTGATTATTCAGTGTTTTGTTGTGCGAAAACTGTTTCAGACACCAGTCTGTTATTATGTGTATTGTTTCAGAGTTGAATAATAAATCATTCACTGCGAAAAATTGCAATCGAGTTTTTTTCAAAAAAGTGGTTTTTACTGTAGTTAGGTGCTTTATATTTGGATTTTCCATATTTTTTTGATATAGAAAGAATGTCCGGCCGTGCTTCATTCACGCTACAACGTTTTTAGGACCTTCATGGGTACGCTTCCATCTTAAATATCCGTTTATTTAGTTTTTTTGGTGCAAAACGGTGAAATGTTAACAGGTGCCGTGGCCAGTCGTAATGTAAAATTAAAATTTTGATTATTCAGTGTTTTGTTGTGTGAAAACTGTTTCAGACACCAGTCTTTTGCTAAGTGTAAAGTTTCAGAGTTGAAAAATAAATCCTTCACCGCGAAAACTTGCAATCCAGTATTTTTCAAAAAAGTGGTTTTTACTGCAGTTAAGTGCTTTGTATTTGGATTTTCCAAATTTTTTTGATATAGAAAGAATGTCCGGCGGTGCTTCATTCACTCTAAAACGTTTTTAGGACCGTCACGGGTACGCTTCAATCTTAAATATCCGTTTATTTAGTTTTTTTGGTGAAAAACGGTGAAATGTTAACAGGTGCCGTGGCCTGTCGTAATGTAAAATTAAAATTTTGATAATTCAGTGTTTTGTTGTGCGAAAACTGTTTCAGACACCAGTCTGTTAGTATGTGTAATGTTTCAGAGTTGAATAATAAATCCTTCACTGCGAAAACTTGCAATCCAGTATTTTTAAAAAAAGTGGTTTTTACTGTAGTTAGGTGCTTTATATTTGGATTTTCCATATTTTTTTGATATAGAAAGAATGTCCGGCCGTGCTTCATTCACGCTACAACGTTTCTAGGACCTTCATGGGTACGCTTCCATCTTAAATATCCGTTTATTTAGTTTTTTTGGTGCAAAACGGTGAAATGTTAACAGGTGCCGTGGCCAGTCGTAATGTAAAATTAAAATTTTGATTATTCAGTGTTTTGTTGTGCGAAAACTGTTTCAGACACCAGTCTTTTGCTAAGTGTAAAGTTTCAGAGTTGAAAAATAAATCCTTCACCGCGAAAACTTGCAATCCAGTATTTTTCAAAAAAGTGGTTTTTACTGCAGTTAGGTGCTTTGTATTTGGATTTTCCAAATTTTTTTGATATAGAAAGAATGTCCGGCGGTGCTTCATTCACTCTACAACGTTTTTAGGACCGTCACGGGTACGCTTCCATCTTAAATATCCGTTTATTTAGTTTTTTTGGTGAAAAACGGTGAAATGTTAACAGGTGCCGTGGCCGGTCATAATGTAAAATTAAAATTTTGATTATTCAGTGTTTTGTTGTGCGAAAACTGTTTCAGACACCAGTCTGTTATTATGTGTATTGTTTCAGAGTTGAATAATAAATCATTCACTGCGAAAAATTGCAATCGAGTTTTTTTCAAAAAAGTGGTTTTTACTGTAGTTAGGTGCTTTATATTTGGATTTTCCATATTTTTTTGATATAGAAAGAATGTCCGGCCGTGCTTCATTCACGCTACAACGTTTTTAGGACCTTCATGGGTACGCTTCCATCTTAAATATCCGTTTATTTAGTTTTTTTGGTGCAAAACGGTGAAATGTTAACAGGTGCCGTGGCCAGTCGTAATGTAAAATTAAAATTTTGATTATTCAGTGTTTTGTTGTGTGAAAACTGTTTCAGACACCAGTCTTTTGCTAAGTGTAAAGTTTCAGAGTTGAAAAATAAATCCTTCACCGCGAAAACTTGCAATCCAGTATTTTTCAAAAAAGTGGTTTTTACTGCAGTTAAGTGCTTTGTATTTGGATTTTCCAAATTTTTTTGATATAGAAAGAATGTCCGGCGGTGCTTCATTCACTCTACAACGTTTTTAGGACCGTCACGGGTACGCTTCAATCTTAAATATCCGTTTATTTAGTTTTTTTGGTGAAAAACGGTGAAATGTTAACAGGTGCCGTGGCCTGTCGTAATGTAAAATTAAAATTTTGATAATTCAGTGTTTTGTTGTGCGAAAACTGTTTCAGACACCAGTCTGTTAGTATGTGTAATGTTTCAGAGTTGAATAATAAATCCTTCACTGCGAAAACTTGCAATCCAGTATTTTTAAAAAAAGTGGTTTTTACTGTAGTTAGGTGCTTTATATTTGGATTTTCCATATTTTTTTGATATAGAAAGAATGTCCGGCCGTGCTTCATTCACGCTACAACGTTTCTAGGACCTTCATGGGTACGCTTCCATCTTAAATATCCGTTTATTTAGTTTTTTTGGTGCAAAACGGTGAAATGTTAACAGGTGCCGTGGCCAGTCGTAATGTAAAATTAAAATTTTGATTATTCAGTGTTTTGTTGTGCGAAAACTGTTTCAGACACCAGTCTTTTGCTAAGTGTAAAGTTTCAGAGTTGAAAAATAAATCCTTCACCGCGAAAACTTGCAATCCAGTATTTTTCAAAAAAGTGGTTTTTACTGCAGTTAGGTGCTTTGTATTTGGATTTTCCAAATTTTTTTGATATAGAAAGAATGTCCGGCCGTGCTTCATTCACGCTACAACGTTTTTAGGACCTTCATGGGTACGCTTCCATCTTAAATATCCGTTTATTTAGTTTTTTTGGTGCAAAACGGTGAAATGTTAACAGGTGCCGTGGCCAGTCGTAATGTAAAATTAAAATTTTGATTATTCAGTGTTTTGTTGTGCGAAAACTGTTTCAGACACCAGTCTTTTGCTAAGTGTAAAGTTTCAGAGTTGAAAAATAAATCCTTCACCGCGAAAACTTGCAATCCAGTATTTTTCAAAAAAGTGGTTTTTACTGCAGTTAGGTGCTTTGTATTTGGATTTTCCAAATTTTTTTGATATAGAAAAAATGTCCGGCGGTGCTTCATTCACTCTACAACGTTTTTAGGACCGTCACGGGTACGCTTCAGTCTTAAATATCCGTTTATTTAGTTGTTTTTGGTGAAAAACGGTGAAATGTTAACAGGTGCCGTGGCCTGTCGTAATGTAAAATTAAAATTTTGATTATTCAGTGTTTTGTTGTGCGAAAACTGTTTCAGACACCAGTCTGTTAGTATGTGTAATGTTTCAGAGTTGAATAATAAATCCTTCACTGCGAAAACTTGCAGTCCAGTATTTTTCAAAAAAGTGGTTTTTACTGCAGTTAGGTGCTTTGTATTTGGATTTTCCAAATTTTTTTGATATAGAAAGAATGTCCGGCGGTGCTTCATTCACTCTACAACGTTTTTAGGACCGTCACGGGTACGCTTCAATCTTAAATATCCGTTTATTTAGTTTTTCTGGTGAAAAACGGTGAAATGTTAACAGGTGCCGTGGCCGGTCGTAATGTAAAATTAAAATTTTGATTATTCAGTGTTTTGTTGTGCGTAAACTGTTTCAGGCACCAGTCTGTTATTATGTGTAATGTTTCAGAGTTGAATAATAATTCATTCACTGGGAAAATTTGCAATCGAGTTTTTTTCAAAAAAGTGGTTTTTACTGTAGTTAGGTGCTTTATATTTGGATTTTCCATATTTTTTTGATATAGAAAGAATGTCCGGCCGTGCTTCATTCACGCTACAACGTTTTTAGGACCTTCATGGGTACGCTTCCATCTTAAATATCCGTTTATTTAGTTTTTTTGGTGCAAAACGGTGAAATGTTAACAGGTGCCGTGGCCAGTCGTAATGTAAAATTAAAATTTTGATTATTCAGTGTTTTGTTGTGCGAAAACTGTTTCAGACACCAGTCATTTGCTAATTGTAAAGTTTCAGAGTTGAAAAATAAATCCTTCACCGCGAAAACTTGCAATCCAGTATTTTTCAAAAAAGTGGTTTTTACTGCAGTTAGGTGCTTTGTATTTGGATTTTCCAAATTTTTTTGATATAGAAAAAATGTCCGGCGGTGCTTCATTCACTCTACAACGTTTTTAGGACCGTCACGGGTACGCTTCAGTCTTAAATATCCGTTTATTTAGTTGTTTTTGGTGAAAAACGGTGAAATGTTAACAGGTGCCCTGGCCGGTCGTAATGTAAAATTAAAATTTTGATTATTCAGTGTTTTGTTGTGCGAAAAATGTTTCAGACACCAGTCTTTTACTATGTGTAATGTTTGAGTGTTGAAAAATAAATCCTTCACCGCGAAAACTTGCAATCCAGTATTTTTCAAAAAAGTGGTTTTTACTGCAGTTAGGTGCTTTGTATTTGGATTTTCCAAATTTTTTTGATATAGAAAGAATGTCCGGCGGTGCTTCATTCACTCTACAACGTTTTTAGGACCGTCACGGGTACGCTTCAATCTTAAATATCCGTTTATTTAGTTTTTTTGGTGAAAAACGGTGAAATGTTAACAGGTGCCGTGGCCTGTCGTAATGTAAAATTAAAATTTTGATTATTCAGTGTTTTGTTGTGCGAAAACTGTTTCAGACACCAGTCTGTTAGTATGTGTAATGTTTCAGAGTTGAATAATAAATCCTTCACTGCGAAAACTTGCAATCCAGTATTTTTAAAAAAAGTGGTTTTTACTGTAGTTAGGTGCTTTATATTTGGATTTTCCATATTTTTTTGATATAGAAAGAATGTCCGGCCGTGCTTCATTCACGCTACAACGTTTCTAGGACCTTCATGGGTACGCTTCCATCTTAAATATCCGTTTATTTAGTTTTTTTGGTGCAAAACGGTGAAATGTTAACAGGTGCCGTGGCCAGTCGTAATGTAAAATTAAAATTTTGATTATTCAGTGTTTTGTTGTGCGAAAACTGTTTCAGACACCAGTCTTTTGCTAAGTGTAAAGTTTCAGAGTTGAAAAATAAATCCTTCACCGCGAAAACTTGCAATCCAGTATTTTTCAAAAAAGTGGTTTTTACTGCAGTTAGGTGCTTTGTATTTGGATTTTCCAAATTTTTTTGATATAGAAAGAATGTCCGGCGGTGCTTCATTCACTCTACAACGTTTTTAGGACCGTCACGGGTACGCTTCAATCTTAAATATCCGTTTATTTAGTTTTTCTGGTGAAAAACGGTGAAATGTTAACAGGTGCCGTGGCCGGTCGTAATGTAAAATTAAAATTTTGATTATTCAGTGTTTTGTTGTGCGAAAACTGTTTCAGGCACCAGTCTGTTATTATGTGTAATGTTTCAGAGTTGAATAATAATTCATTCACTGGGAAAATTAGCAATCGAGTTTTTTTCAAAAAAGTGGTTTTTACTGTAGTTAGGTGCTTTATATTTGGATTTTCCATATTTTTTTGATATAGAAAGAATGTCCGGCCGTGCTTCATTCACCCTACAACGTTTTTAGGACCGTCACGGGTACGCTTCAATCTTAAATATCCGTTTATTTAGTTTTTTTGGTGAAAAACGGTGAAATGTTAACAGGTGCCGTGGCCTGTCGTAATGTAAAATTAAAATTTTGATTATTCAGTGTTTTGTTGTGCGAAAACTGTTTCAGACACCAGTCTGTTAGTATGTGTAATGTTTCAGAGTTGAATAATAAATCCTTCACTGCGAAAACTTGCAATCCAGTATTTTTAAAAAAAGTGGTTTTTACTGTAGTTAGGTGCTTTATATTTGGATTTTCCATATTTTTTTGATATAGAAAGAATGTCCGGCCGTGCTTCATTCACGCTACAACGTTTCTAGGACCTTCATGGGTACGCTTCCATCTTAAATATCCGTTTATTTAGTTTTTTTGGTGCAAAACGGTGAAATGTTAACAGGTGCCGTGGCCAGTCGTAATGTAAAATTAAAATTTTGATTATTCAGTGTTTTGTTGTGCGAAAACTGTTTCAGACACCAGTCTTTTGCTAAGTGTAAAGTTTCAGAGTTGAAAAATAAATCCTTCACCGCGAAAACTTGCAATCCAGTATTTTTCAAAAAAGTGGTTTTTACTGCAGTTAGGTGCTTTGTATTTGGATTTTCCAAATTTTTTTGATATAGAAAGAATGTCCGGCGGTGCTTCATTCACTCTACAACGTTTTTAGGACCGTCACGGGTACGCTTCAATCTTAAATATCCGTTTATTTAGTTTTTCTGGTGAAAAACGGTGAAATGTTAACAGGTGCCGTGGCCGGTCGTAATGTAAAATTAAAATTTTGATTATTCAGTGTTTTGTTGTGCGAAAACTGTTTCAGGCACCAGTCTGTTATTATGTGTAATGTTTCAGAGTTGAATAATAATTCATTCACTGGGAAAATTAGCAATCGAGTTTTTTTCAAAAAAGTGGTTTTTACTGTAGTTAGGTGCTTTATATTTGGATTTTCCATATTTTTTTGATATAGAAAGAATGTCCGGCCGTGCTTCATTCACCCTACAACGTTTTTAGGACCTTCATGGGTACGCTTCCATCTTAAATATCCGTTTATTTAGTTTTTTTGGTGCAAAACGGTGAAATGTTAACAGGTGCCGTGGCCAGTCGTAATGTAAAATTAAAATTTTGATTATTCAGTGTTTTGTTGTGCGAAAACTGTTTCAGACACCAGTCTTTTGCTAAGTGTAAAGTTTCAGAGTTGAAAAATAAATCCTTCACCGCGAAAACTTGCAATCCAGTATTTTTCAAAAAAGTGGTTTTTACTGCAGTTAGGTGCTTTGTATTTGGATTTTCCAAATTTTTTTGATATAGAAAGAATGTCCGGCGGTGCTTCATTCACTCTACAACGTTTTTAGGACCGTCACGGGTACGCTTCAGTCTTAAATATCCGTTTATTTAGTTGTTTTTGGTGAAAAACGGTGAAATGTTAACAGGTGCCCTGGCCGGTCGTAATGTAAAATTAAAATTTTGATTATTCAGTGTTTTGTTGTGCGAAAAATGTTTCAGACACCAGTCTTTTACTATGTGTAATGTTTGAGTGTTGAAAAATAAATCCTTCACTGCGAAAACTTGCAATCCAGTATTTTTAAAAAAAGTGGTTTTTACTGTAGTTAGGTGCTTTGTATTTGGATTTTCCAAATTTTTTTGATATAGAAAGAGTGTCCGGCGGTGCTTCATTCACGCTACAATGTTTTTAGGACCGTCACGCGTACGCTTCCATCTTAAATATCCGTTTATTTAGTTTTTTTGGTGAAAAACGGTGAAATGTTAACAGGTGCCGTGGCCGGTCGTAATGTAAAATTAAAATTTTGATTATTCAGTGTTTTGTTGTGCGAAAACTGTTTCAGACACCAGTCTGTTATTATGTGTATTGTTTCAGAGTTGAATAATAAATCATTCACTGCGAAAAATTGCAATCGAGTTTTTTTCAAAAAAGTGGTTTTTACTGTAGTTAGGTGCTTTATATTTGGATTTTCCATATTTTTTTGATATAGAAAGAATGTCCGGCCGTGCTTCATTCACGCTACAACGTTTTTAGGACCTTCATGGGTACGCTTCCATCTTAAATATCCGTTTATTTAGTTTTTTTGGTGAAAAACGGTGAAATGTTAACAGGTGCCGTGGCCGGTCGTAATGTAAAATTAAAATTTTGATTATTCAGTGTTTTGTTGTGCGAAAACTGTTTCAGACACCAGTCCTTAGCTAAGTGTAAAGTTTCAGAGTTGAAAAATAAATCCTTCACCGCGAAAACTTGCAATCCAGTATTTTTCAAAAAAGTGGTTTTTACTGTAGTTAGGTGCTTTGTATTTGGAGTTTCCATATTTTTTTGATATAGAAAGAATGTCCGGCGGTGCTTCATTCACGCTACAACGTTTTTAGGACCTTCACGGGTACGCTTCCATCTTAAATATCCGTTTATTTAGTTTTTTTGGTGAAAAACGGTGAAATGTTAACAGGTGCCGTGCCCGGTCGTAATGTAAAATTAAAATTTTGATTATTCAGTGTTTTGTTGTGCGAAAACTGTTTCAGACACCAATCTTTTTCTATGTGTAATGTTTGAGTGTTGAAAAATAAATCCTTCACCGCGCAAACTTGCAATCGAGTTTTTTTCAAAAAAGTGGCTTTTACTGTACTTAGATGCTTTATATTTTGAATTTACACATTTTTTTGATATAGAAAGAATGTCCGGTGGTGCTTCATTCATGCTACAACTTTTTTAGGACCCTCACAGGTACGCTTCCATCTTAAATATCCGTTTATTTAGTTTTTTTGGTGAAAAACGGTGAAATGTTAACAGGTGCCGTGGCCGGTCGTAATGTAAAATTAAAATTTTGATTATTCAGTGTTTTGTCGTGCGAAAACTGTTTCAGACACCAGTCTTTTTCTATGTGTAATGTTTGAGTAATGAAAAATAAATCCTTCACCGCGCAAACTTGCAATCGAGTTTTTTTCAAAAAAGTGGCTTTTACTGTACTTAGATGCTTTATATTTTGAATTTACACATTTTTTTGATATAGAAAGAATGTCCGGTGGTGCTTCATTCATGCTACAACGTTTTTAGGACCGTCACAGGTACGCTTCCATCTTAAATATCCGTTTATTTAGTTTTTTTGGTGAAAAACGGTGAAATGTTAACAGGTGCCGTGGCCGGTCGTAATGTAAAATTAAAATTTTGATTATTCAATGTTTTGTTGTGCGAAAACTGTTTCAGACACCAGTCTTTTGCTATGTGTAATGTTTGAGTGATAAAAATTAAATCTTTCACCATGAAAACTTTCAATCGAGTTTTTTTCAAAAAAGTGGTTTTTACTGTACTTAGATGCTTTATATTTTGAATTTACACTTTTTTTTGATATAGAAAGAATTTACGGCGGTGCTTCATTCACGCTACAACGTTTTTAGGACCGTCACGGGTACGCTTCCATCTTAAATATACGTTTATTTAGTTTTTTTGGTGAAAAACGGTGAAATATTAATAGGTGCCATGGCCGGTCGTAATGTAAAATTAAAATTTAGATTATTCAGTGTTTTGTTGTGCGAAAACTGTTTCAGACACCAGTCTTTTGCAATGTGTAATGTTTGAGTGTTGAAAAATAAATCCTTCACCGCGCAAACTTGCAATCGAGTTTTTGTCAAAAAAAAGGGTTTTACTGTACTTAGATGCTTTATATTTTGAATTTACACTTTTTTTTGATATAGAAAGAATGTCCGGCCGTGCTTCATTCACGCTACAACGTTTTTAGGACCGTCACGGGTACGCTTCCATCTTCAATATCCGTTTATTTAGTTTTTTTGGTGAAAAAAGGTGAAATGATAACAGGTGCCGTGGCCGGTCGTAATGTAAAATTAAAATTTTGATTATTCAGTGTTTTGTCGTGCGAAAACTGTTTCAGACACCAGTCATTTTCTATGTGTAATGTTTGAGTAATGAAAAATAAATCCTTCACCGCGCAAACTTGCAATCGAGTTTTTTCAAAAAATTGGTTTTTACTGTACTTAGATGCTTTATATTTTGAATTTACACATTTTTTTGATATAGAAAGAATGTCCGGTGGTGCTTCATTCATGCTACAACGTTTTTAGGACCGTCACGGGTACGCTTCCATCTTAAATATCCGTTTATTTAGTTTTTTTGGTGAAAAACGGTGAAATGTTAACAGGTGCCGTGGCCGGTCGTAATGTAAAATTAAAATTTAGATTATTCAGTATTTTGTTGTGCGAAAACTGTTTCAGACACCAGTCTTTTACTATGTGTAATGTTTCAGAGTTGAATAATAAATCCTTCACTGCGAAAACTTGCACACGAGTTTTTTTCAAAAAAGTGTTTTTTACTGTACTTAGATGCTTTATATTTTGAATTTACACTTTTTTATTATATAGAAAGAAGGTCCGGAGGTGCTTCATTCACGCTACAACGTTTTAAGGACCGTCACGGGTACGCTTCCATCTTAAATATCCGTTTATTTAGTTTTTTTGGTGAAAAAAGGTGAAATATTAATAGGTGCCATGGCCGGTCGTAATGTAAAATTAAAATTTAGATTATTCAGTGTTTTGTTGTGCGAAAACTGTTTCAGACACCAGTCTTTTACTATGTGTAATGTTTGAGTAATGAAAAATAAATCCTTCACCGCGCAAACTTGCAATCGAGTTTTTTTCAAAAAAGTGGCTTTTACTGTACTTAGATGCTTTATATTTTGAATTTACACATTTTTTTGATATAGAAAGAATGTCCGGTGGTGCTTCATTCATGCTACAACGTTTTTAGGACCGTCACAGGTACGCTTCCATCTTAAATATCCGTTTATTTAGTTTTTTTGGTGAAAAACGGTGAAATGTTAACAGGTGCCGTGGCCGGTCGTAATGTAAAATTAAAATTTTGATTATTCAATGTTTTGTTGTGCGAAAACTGTTTCAGACACCAGTCTTTTGCTATGTGTAATGTTTGAGTGATAAAAAATAAATCTTTCACCATGAAAACTTCCAATCGAGTTTTTTTCAAAAAAGTGGTTTTTACTGTACTTAGATGCTTTATATTTTGAATTTACACTTTTTTTTGATATAGAAAGAATTTACGGCGGTGCTTCATTCACGCTACAACGTTTTTAGGACCGTCACGGGTACGCTTCCATCTTAAATATACGTTTATTTAGTTTTTTTGGTGAAAAACGGTGAAATATTAATAGGTGCCATGGCCGGTCGTAATGTAAAATTAAAATTTAGATTATTCAGTGTTTTGTTGTGCGAAAACTGTTTCAGACACCAGTCTTTTGCAATGTGTAATGTTTGAGTGTTGAAAAATAAATCCTTCACCGCGCAAACTTGCAATCGAGTTTTTGTCAAAAAAAAGGGTTTTACTGTACTTAGATGCTTTATATTTTGAATTTACACTTTTTTTTGATATAGAAAGAATGTCCGGCCGTGCTTCATTCACGCTACAACGTTTTTAGGACCGTCACGGGTACGCTTCCATCTTAAATATCCGTTTATTTAGTTTTTTTGGTGAAAAAAGGTGAAATGATAACAGGTGCCGTGGCCGGTCGTAATGTAAAATTAAAATTTTGATTATTCAGTGTTTTGTCGTGCGAAAACTGTTTCAGACACCAGTCATTTTCTATGTGTAATGTTTGAGTAATGAAAAATAAATCCTTCACCGCGCAAACTTGCAATCGAGTTTTTTCAAAAAATTGGTTTTTACTGTACTTAGATGCTTTATATTTTGAATTTACACATTTTTTTGATATAGAAAGAATGTCCGGTGGTGCTTCATTCATGCTACAACGTTTTTAGGACCGTCACGGGTACGCTTCCATCTTAAATATCCGTTTATTTAGTTTTTTTGGTGAAAAACGGTGAAATGTTAACAGGTGCCGTGGCCGGTCGTAATGTAAAATTAAAATTTAGATTATTCAGTGTTTTGTTGTGCGAAAACTGTTTCAGACACCAGTCTTTTACTATGTGTAATGTTTCAGAGTTGAATAATAAATCCTTCACTGCGAAAACTTGCACACGAGTTTTTTTCAAAAAAGTGTTTTTTACTGTACTTAGATGCTTTATATTTTGAATTTACACTTTTTTATTATATAGAAAGAAGGTCCGGAGGTGCTTCATTCACGCTACAACGTTTTAAGGACCGTCACGGGTACGCTTCCATCTTAAATATCCGTTTATTTAGTTTTTTTGGTGAAAAAAGGTGAAATATTAATAGGTGCCATGGCCGGTCGTAATGTAAAATTAAAATTTAGATTATTCAGTGTTTTGTTGTGCGAAAACTGTTTCAGACACCAGTCTTTTACTATGTGTAATGTTTCAGAGTTGAATAATAAATCCTTCACTGCGAAAACTTGCAAGCGAGTTTTTTTCAAAAAAGTGGTTTTTACTGTACTTAGATGCTTTATATTTGGATTTTCCAAATTTCTTTGATATAGAAAGAATGTCCGGCGGTGCTTCATTCACGCTACAACGTTTTAAGGACCGTCACGGGTACGCTTCCATCTTAAATATCCGTTTATTTAGTTTTTTTGGTGAAAAACGGTGAAATGTTAACAGGTGCCGTGGCCGGTCGTAATGTAAAATTAAAATTTTGATTATTCAGTGTTTTGTCGTGCGAAAACTGTTTCAGACACCAGTCTTTTTCTATGTGTAATGTTTGAGTAATGAAAAATAAATCCTTCACTGCGAAAACTTGCAAGCGAATTTTTTTCAAAAAAGTGGTTTTTACTGTACTTAGATGCTTTATATTTGGATTTTCCAAATTTCTTTGATATAGAAAGAATGTCCGGCGGTGCTTCATTCACGCTACAACGTTTTAAGGACCGTCACGGGTACGCTTCCATCTTAAATATCCGTTTATTTAGTTTTTTTGGTGAAAAACGGTGAAATGTTAACAGGTGCCGTGGCCGGTCGTAATGTAAAATTAAAATTTAGATTATTCAGTGTTTTGTTGTGCGAAAACTCTTTCAGGCACCAGTCTTTTACTAACTGTAATGTTTCAGAGTTGAATAATAAATCCTTCACTGCGAAAACTTGCAAGCGAGTTTTTTTCAAAAAAGTGGTTTTTACTGTACTTAGATGCTTTATATTTTAATTTTCCAAATTTCTTTGATATAGAAAGAATGTCCGGCGGTGCTTCATTCATGCTACAACGTTTTTAGGACCGTCACAGGTACGCTTCCATCTTAAATATCCGTTTAATTAGTTTTTTTGGTGAAAAAAAGTGAAATGATAACAGATGCCGTTTCCGGTCGTAATGTAAAATTAAAATTTAGATTATTCAGTGTTTTGTTGTGTGAAAACTGTTTCAGACACCAGTCTTTTGCTATGTGTAATGTTTGAGTGTTAAAAAATAAATCATTCACCGCGAAAACTTGCATAAGAGTTTTTTTCAAAAAAGTTGTTTTTACTGTACTTAGATGCTTTATATTTGGATTATCCAAATTTCTTTGATATAGAAAGAATGTCCGGTGGTGCTTCATTCATGCTACAACGTTTTTAGGACCGTCACAGGTACGCTTCCATCTTAAATATACGTTTATTTAGTTTTTTTGGTGAAAAACGGTGAAATGTTAACAGGTGCCGTGGCCGTTCGTAAATCGTAATGTAAAATTAGAATTTTGATTATTCAGTGTTTTGTTGTGCGAAAACTGTTTCAGACACCAGTCTTTTGCAATGTGTAATGTTTGAGTGTTGAAAAATAAATCCTTCACCGCGCAAACTTGCAATCGAGTTTTTGTCAAAAAAAAGGTTTTTACTGTACTTAGATGCTTTATATTTTGAATTTACACTTTTTTTTGATATAGAAAGAATGTCCGGCCGTGCTTCATTCACGCTACAACGTTTTTAGGACCGTCACGGGTACGCTTCCATCTTCAATATCCGTTTATTTAGTTTTTTTGGTGAAAAAAGGTGAAATGATAACAGGTGCCGTAGCCGGTCGTAATGTAAAATTAAAATTTTGATTATTCAGTGTTTTATTGTGCGAGAACTGTTTCAGACACCAGGCTTTTGCTATGTGTAATGTTTCAGAGTTGAATAATAAATTCTTCACTGCGAAAACTTGCACACGAGTTTTTTTCAAAAAAGTGTTTTTTACTGTACTTAGATGCTTTATATTTTGAATTTACACTTTTTTTTTATATAGAAAGAAGGTCCGGAGGTGCTTCATTCACGCTACAACGTTTTTAGGACCGTCACGGGTACGCTTCCATCTTAAATATCCGTTTATTTAGTTTTTTTGGTGAAAAACGGTGAAATGTTAACAGGTGCCGTGGCCGGTCGTAATGTAAAATTAAAATTTTGATTATTCAATGTTTTGTTGTGCGAAAACTGTTTCAGACACCAGTCTTTTGCTATGTGTAATGTTTGAGTGATAAAAAATAAATCTTTCACCATGAAAACTTCCAATCGAGTTTTTTTCAAAAAAGTGGTTTTTACTGTACTTAGATGCTTTATATTTTGAATTTACACTTTTTTTTGATATAGAAAGAATTTACGGCGGTGCTTCATTCACGCTACAACGTTTTTAGGACCGTCACGGGTACGCTTCCATCTTAAATATACGTTTATTTAGTTTTTTTGGTGAAAAACGGTGAAATATTAATAGGTGCCATGGCCGGTCGTAATGTAAAATTAAAATTTTGATTATTCAGTGTTTTGTCGTGCGAAAACTGTTTCAGACACCAGTCATTTTCTATGTGTAATGTTTGAGTAATGAAAAATAAATCCTTCACCGCGCAAACTTGCAATCGAGTTTTTTCAAAAAATTGGTTTTTACTGTACTTAGATGCTTTATATTTTGAATTTACACATTTTTTTGATATAGAAAGAATGTCCGGTGGTGCTTCATTCATGCTACAACGTTTTTAGGACCGTCACGGGTACGCTTCCATCTTAAATATCCGTTTATTTAGTTTTTTTGGTGAAAAACGGTGAAATGTTAACAGGTGCCGTGGCCGGTCGTAATGTAAAATTAAAATTTAGATTATTCAGTGTTTTGTTGTGCGAAAACTCTTTCAGACACCAGTCTTTTACTATGTGTAATGTTTCAGAGTTGAATAATAAATCCTTCACTGCGAAAACTTGCAAGCGAGTTTTTTTCAAAAAAGTGGTTTTTACTGTACTTAGATGCTTTATATTTGGATTTTCCAAATTTCTTTGATATAGAAAGAATGTCCGGCGGTGCTTCATTCACGCTACAACGTTTTAAGGACCGTCACGGGTACGCTTCCATCATAAATATCCGTTTATTTAGTTTTTTTGGTGAAAAACGGTGAAATGTTAACAGGTGCCGTGGCCGGTCGTAATGTAAAATTAAAATTTTGATTATTCAGTGTTTTGTCGTGCGAAAACTGTTTCAGACACCAGTCTTTTTCTATGTGTAATGTTTGAGTAATGAAAAATAAATCCTTCACTGCGAAAACTTGCAAGCGAGTTTTTTTCAAAAAAGTGGTTTTTACTGTACTTAGATGCTTTATATTTGGATTTTCCAAATTTCTTTGATATAGAAAGAATGTCCGGCGGTGCTTCATTCACGCTACAACGTTTTAAGGACCATCACGGGTACGCTTCCATCTTAAATATCCGTTTATTTAGTTTTTTTGGTGAAAAACGGTGAAATGTTAACAGGTGCCGTGGCCGGTCGTAATGTAAAATTAAAATTTAGATTATTCAGTGTTTTGTTGTGCGAAAACTCTTTCAGGCACCAGTCTTTTACTAACTGTAATGTTTCAGAGTTGAATAATAAATCCTTCACTGCGAAAACTTGCAAGCGAGTTTTTTTCAAAAAAGTGGTTTTTACTGTACTTAGATGCTTTATATTTTAATTTTCCAAATTTCTTTGATATAGAAAGAATGTCCGGCGGTGCTTCATTCATGCTACAACGTTTTTAGGACCGTCACAGGTACGCTTCCATCTTAAATATCCGTTTAATTAGTTTTTTTGGTGAAAAAAGGTGAAATGATAACAGATGCCGTTTCCGGTCGTAATGTAAAATTAAAATTTAGATTATTCAGTGTTTTGTTGTGTGAAAACTGTTTCAGACACCAGTCTTTTGCTATGTGTAATGTTTGAGTGTTAAAAAATAAATCATTCACCGCGAAAACTTGCATAAGAGTTTTTTTCAAAAAAGTTGTTTTTACTGTACTTAGATGCTTTATATTTGGATTATCCAAATTTCTTTGATATAGAAAGAATGTCCGGTGGTGCTTCATTCATGCTACAACGTTTTTAGGACCGTCACAGGTACGCTTCCATCTTAAATATACGTTTATTTAGTTTTTTTGGTGAAAAACGGTGAAATGATAACAGGTGCCGTAGCCGGTCGTAATGTAAAATTAAAATTTTGATTATTCAGTGTTTTATTGTGCGAGAACTGTTTCAGACACCAGGCTTTTGCTATGTGTAATGTTTCAGAGTTGAATAATAAATTCTTCACTGCGAAAACTTGCACACGAGTTTTTTTCAAAAAAGTGTTTTTTACTGTACTTAGATGCTTTATATTTTGAATTTACACATTTTTTTGATATAGAAAGAATGTCCGGTGGTGCTTCATTCATGCTACAACGTTTTTAGGACCGTCACAGGTACGCTTCCATCTTAAATATCCGTTTATTTAGTTTTTTTGGTGAAAAACGGTGAAATGTTAACAGGTGCCGTGGCCGGTCGTAATGTAAAATTAAAATTTTGATTATTCAATGTTTTGTTGTGCGAAAACTGTTTCAGACACCAGTCTTTTGCTATGTGTAATGTTTGAGTGATAAAAAATAAATCTTTCACCATGAAAACTTCCAATCGAGTTTTTTTCAAAAAAGTGGTTTTTACTGTACTTAGATGCTTTATATTTTGAATTTACACTTTTTTTTGATATAGAAAGAATTTACGGCGGTGCTTCATTCACGCTACAACGTTTTTAGGACCGTCACGGGTACGCTTCCATCTTAAATATACGTTTATTTAGTTTTTTTGGTGAAAAACGGTGAAATATTAATAGGTGCCATGGCCGGTCGTAATGTAAAATTAAAATTTTGATTATTCAGTGTTTTGTCGTGCGAAAACTGTTTCAGACACCAGTCATTTTCTATGTGTAATGTTTGAGTAATGAAAAATAAATCCTTCACCGCGCAAACTTGCAATCGAGTTTTTTCAAAAAATTGGTTTTTACTGTACTTAGATGCTTTATATTTTGAATTTACACATTTTTTTGATATAGAAAGAATGTCCGGTGGTGCTTCATTCATGCTACAACGTTTTTAGGACCGTCACGGGTACGCTTCCATCTTAAATATCCGTTTATTTAGTTTTTTTGGTGAAAAACGGTGAAATGTTAACAGGTGCCGTGGCCGGTCGTAATGTATAATTAAAATTTAGATTATTCAGTGTTTTGTTGTGCGAAAACTCTTTCAGGCACCAGTCTTTTACTAACTGTAATGTTTCAGAGTTGAATAATAAATCCTTCACTGCGAAAACTTGCAAGCGAGTTTTTTTTAAAAAAGTGGTTTTTACTGTACTTAGATGCTTTATATTTTAATTTTCCAAATTTCTTTGATATAGAAAGAATGTCCGGCGGTGCTTCATTCATGCTACAACGTTTTTAGGACCGTCACAGGTACGCTTCCATCTTAAATATCCGTTTAATTAGTTTTTTCGGTGAAAAAAGGTGAAATGATAACAGATGCCGTTTCCGGTCGTAATGTAAAATTAAAATTTAGATTATTCAGTGTTTTGTTGTGTGAAAACTGTTTCAGACACCAGTCTTTTGCAATGTGTAATGTTTGAGTGTTAAAAAATAAATCATTCACCGCGAAAACTTGCATAAGAGTTTTTTTCAAAAAAGTTGTTTTTACTGTACTTAGATGCTTTATATTTGGATTATCCAAATTTCTTTGATATAGAAAGAATGTCCGGTGGTGCTTCATTCATGCTACAACGTTTTTAGGACCGTCACAGGTACGCTTCCATCTTAAATATACGTTTATTTAGTTTTTTTGGTGAAAAACGGTGAAATGTTAACAGGTGCCGTGGCCGTTCGTAAATCGTAATGTAAAATTAGAATTTTGATTATTCAGTGTTTTGTTGTGCGAAAACTGTTTCAGACACCAGTCTTTTGCAATGTGTAATGTTTGAGTGTTGAAAAATAAATCCTTCACCGCGCAAACTTGCAATCGAGTTTTTGTCAAAAAAAAGGTTTTTACTGTACTTAGATGCTTTATATTTTGAATTTACACTTTTTTTTGATATAGAAAGAATGTCCGGCCGTGCTTCATTCACGCTACAACGTTTTTAGGACCGTCACGGGTACGCTTCCATCTTCAATATCCGTTTATTTAGTTTTTTTGGTGAAAAAAGGTGAAATGATAACAGGTGCCGTAGCCGGTCGTAATGTAAAATTAAAATTTTGATTATTCAGTGTTTTATTGTGCGAGAACTGTTTCAGACACCAGGCTTTTGCTATGTGTAATGTTTCAGAGTTGAATAATAAATTCTTCACTGCGAAAACTTGCACACGAGTTTTTTTCAAAAAAGTGTTTTTTACTGTACTTAGATGCTTTATATTTTGAATTTACACTTTTTTTTTATATAGAAAGAAGGTCCGGAGGTGCTTCATTCACGCTACAACGTTTTTAGGACCGTCACGGGTACGCTTCCATCTTAAATATCCGTTTATTTAGTTTTTTTGGTGAAAAACGGTGAAATGTTAACAGGTGCCGTGGCCGGTCGTAATGTAAAATTAAAATTTAGATTATTCAGTGTTTTGTTGTGCGAAAACTCTTTCAGACACCAGTCTTTTACTAAGTGTAATGTTTCAGAGTTGAATAATAAATCCTTCACTGCGAAAACTTGCATGCGAGTTTTTTTCAAAAAAGTGGTTTTTACTGTACTTAGATGCTTTATATTTGGATTTTCCAAATTTCTTTGATATAGAAAGAATGTCCGGCGGTGCTTCATTCATGCTACAACGTTTTTAGGACCGTCACAGGTACGCTTCCATCTTAAATATCCGTTTATTTAGTTTTTTTGGTGAAAAAAGGTGAAATGATAACAGGTGCCGTAGCCGGTCGTAATGTAAAATTAAAATTTTGATTATTCAGTGTTTTGTTTTGCGAAAACTGTTTCAGACACCAGTCTTTTCCTATGTGTAATGTTTGAGTGTTAAAAAATAAATCATTCACCGCGAAAACTTGCATAAGAGTTTTTTTCAAAAAAGTTGTTTTTACTGTACTTAGATGCTTTATATTTTGAATTTACACTTTTTTTTGATATAGAAAGAATGTCCGGCCGTGCTTCATTCACGCTACAACGTTTTTAGGACCGTCACGTGTACGCTTCCATCTTCAATATCCGTTTATTTAGTTTTGTTGGTGAAAAAAGGTGAAATATTAATAGGTGCCATGGCCGGTCGTAATGTAAAATTAAAATTTAGATTATTCAGTGTTTTGTTGTGCGAAAACTGTTTCAGACACCAGTCTTTTACTATGTGTAATGTTTCAGAGTTGAATAATAAATCCTTCACTGCGAAAACTTGCAAGCGAGTTTTTTTCAAAAAAGTGGTTTTTACTGTACTTAGATGCTTTATATTTGGATTTTCCAAATTTCTTTGATATAGAAAGAATGTCCGGCGGTGCTTCATTCACGATACAACGTTTTAAGGACCGTCACGGGTACGCTTCCATCTTAAATATCCGTTTATTTAGTTTTTTTGGTGAAAAACGGTGAAATGTTAACAGGTGCCGTGGCCGGTCGTAATGTATAATTAAAATTTAGATTATTCAGTGTTTTGTTGTGCGAAAACTCTTTCAGGCACCAGTCTTTTACTAACTGTAATGTTTCAGAGTTGAATAATAAATCCTTCACTGCGAAAACTTGCAAGCGAGTTTTTTTCAAAAAAGTGGTTTTTACTGTACTTAGATGCTTTATATTTTAATTTTCCAAATTTCTTTGATATAGAAAGAATGTCCGGCGGTGCTTCATTCATGCTACAACGTTTTTAGGACCGTCACAGGTACGCTTCCATCTTAAATATCCGTTTAATTAGTTTTTTTGGTGAAAAAAGGTGAAATGATAACAGATGCCGTTTCCGGTCGTAATGTAAAATTAAAATTTAGATTATTCAGTGTTTTGTTGTGTGAAAACTGTTTCAGACACCAGTCTTTTGCTATGTGTAATGTTTGAGTGTTAAAAAATAAATCATTCACCGCGAAAACTTGCATAAGAGTTTTTTTCAAAAAAGTTGTTTTTACTGTACTTAGATGCTTTATATTTGGATTATCCAAATTTCTTTGATATAGAAAGAATGTCCGGTGGTGCTTCATTCATGCTACAACGTTTTTAGGACCGTCACAGGTACGCTTCCATCTTAAATATACGTTTATTTAGTTTTTTTGGTGAAAAACGGTGAAATGTTAACAGGTGCCGTAGCCGGCCGTAATGTAAAATTAAAATTTTGATTATTCAGTGTTTTGTTTTGCGAAAACTGTTTCAGACACCAGTCTTTTCCTATGTGTAATGTTTGAGTGTTAAAAAATAAATCATTCACCGCGAAAACTTGCATAAGAGTTTTTTTCAAAAAAGTTGTTTTTACTGTACTTAGATGCTTTATATTTTGAATTTACACTTTTTTTTGATATAGAAAGAATGTCCGGCCGTGCTTCATTCACGCTACAACGTTTTTAGGACCGTCACGGGTACGCTTCCATCTTCAATATCCGTTTATTTAGTTTTTTTGGTGAAAAAAGGTGAAATGATAACAGGTGCCGTGGCCGGTCGTAATGTAAAATTAAAATTTAGATTATTCAGTGTTTTGTTGTGCGAAAACTCTTTCAGACACCAGTCTTTTACTAAGTGTAATGTTTCAGAGTTGAATAATAAATCCTTCACTGCGAAAACTTGCAAGCGAGTTTTTTTCAAAAAAGTGGTTTTTACTGTACTTAGATGCTTTATATTTGGATTTTCCAAATTTCTTTGATATAGAAAGAATGTCCGGCGGTGCTTCATTCATGCTACAACGTTTTTAGGACCGTCACAGGTACGCTTCCATCTTAAATATCCGTTTATTTAGTTTTTTTGGTGAAAAAAGGTGAAATGATAACAGGTGCCGTAGCCGGTCGTAATGTAAAATTAAAATTTTGATTATTCAGTGTTTTGTTTTGCGAAAACTGTTTCAGACACCAGTCTTTTGCTATGTATAATGTTTGAGTGTTAAAAAATAAATCATTCACCGCGAAAACTTGCATAAGAGTTTTTTTCAAAAAAGTTGTTTTTACTGTACTTAGATGCTTTATATTTGGATTATCCAAATTTTTTTGATATAGAAAGAATGTCCGGTGGTGCTTCATTCATGCTACACGTTTTTAGGACCGTCACAGGTACGCTTCCATCTTAAATATCCGTTTATTTAGTTTTTTTGGTGAAAAAAGGTGAAATGATAACAGGTGCCGTAGCCGGCCGTAATGTAAAATTAAAATTTTGATTATTCAGTGTTTTGTTTTGCGAAAACTGTTTCAGACACCAGTCTTTTCCTATGTGTAATGTTTGAGTGTTAAAAAATAAATCATTCACCGCGAAAACTTGCATAAGAGTTTTTTTCAAAAAAGTTGTTTTTACTGTACTTAGATGCTTTATATTTTGAATTTACACTTTTTTTTGATATAGAAAGAATGTCCGGCCGTGCTTCATTCACGCTACAACGTTTTTAGGACCGTCACGGGTACGCTTCCATCTTAAATATCCGTTTATTTAGTTTTTTTGGTGAAAAACGGTGAAATGTTAACAGGTGCCGTGGCCGGTCGTAATGTATAATTAAAATTTAGATTTTCCAGTGTTTTGTTGTGCGAAAACTCTTTCAGGCACCAGTCTTTTACTAACTGTAATGTTTCAGAGTTGAATAATAAATCCTTCACTGCGAAAACTTGCAAGCGAGTTTTTTTCAAAAAAGTGGTTTTTACTGTACTTAGATGCTTTATATTTTAATTTTCCAAATTTCTTTGATATAGAAAGAATGTCCGGCGGTGCTTCATTCATGCTACAACGTTTTTAGGACCGTCACAGGTACGCTTCCATCTTAAATATCCGTTTAATTAGTTTTTTTGGTGAAAAAAGGTGAAATGATAACAGATGCCGTTTCCGGTCGTAATGTAAAATTAAAATTTAGATTATTCAGTGTTTTGTTGTGTGAAAACTGTTTCAGACACCAGTCTTTTGCTATGTGTAATGTTTGAGTGTTAAAAAATAAATCATTCACCGCGAAAACTTGCATAAGAGTTTTTTTCAAAAAAGTTGTTTTTACTGTACTTAGATGCTTTATATTTGGATTATCCAAATTTCTTTGATATAGAAAGAATGTCCGGTGGTGCTTCATTCATGCTACAACGTTTTTAGGACCGTCACAGGTACGCTTCCATCTTAAATATACGTTTATTTAGTTTTTTTGGTGAAAAACGGTGAGATGTTAACAGGTGCCGTGGCCGTTCGTAAATCGTAATGTAAAATTAGAATTTTGATTATTCAGTGTTTTGTTGTGCGAAAACTGTTTCAGACACCAGTCTTTTGCAATGTGTAATGTTTGAGTGTTGAAAAATAAATCCTTCACCGCGCAAACTTGCAATCGAGTTTTTGTCAAAAAAAAGGTTTTTACTGTACTTAGATGCTTTATATTTTGAATTTACACTTTTTTTTGATATAGAAAGAATGTCCGGCCGTGCTTCATTCACGCTACAACGTTTTTAGGACCGTCACGGGTACGCTTCCATCTTCAATATCCGTTTATTTAGTTTTTTTGGTGAAAAAAGGTGAAATGATAACAGGTGCCGCAGCCGGTCGTAATGTAAAATTAAAATTTTGATTATTCAGTGTTTTATTGTGCGAGAACTGTTTCAGACACCAGGCTTTTGCTATGTGTAATGTTTCAGAGTTGAATAATAAATTCTTCACTGCGAAAACTTGCACACGAGTTTTTTTCAAAAAAGTGTTTTTTACTGTACTTAGATGCTTTATATTTTGAATTTACACTTTTTTTTTATATAGAAAGAAGGTCCGGAGGTGCTTCATTCACGCTACAACGTTTTTAGGACCGTCACGGGTACGCTTCCATCTTAAATATCCGTTTATTTAGTTTTTTTGGTGAAAAACGGTGAAATGTTAACAGGTGCCGTGGCCGGTCGTAATGTAAAATTAAAATTTAGATTATTCAGTGTTTTGTTGTGCGAAAACTCTTTCAGACACCAGTCTTTTACTAAGTGTAATGTTTCAGAGTTGAATAATAAATCCTTCACTGCGAAAACTTGCAAGCGAGTTTTTTTCAAAAAAGTGGTTTTTACTGTACTTAGATGCTTTATATTTGGATTTTCCAAATTTCTTTGATATAGAAAGAATGTCCGGCGGTGCTTCATTCATGCTACAACGTTTTTAGGACCGTCACAGGTACGCTTCCATCTTAAATATCCGTTTATTTAGTTTTTTTGGTGAAAAAAGGTGAAATGATAACAGGTGCCGTAGCCGGCCGTAATGTAAAATTAAAATTTTGATTATTCAGTGTTTTGTTTTGCGAAAACTGTTTCAGACACCAGTCTTTTCCTATGTGTAATGTTTGAGTGTTAAAAAATAAATCATTCACCGCGAAAACTTGCATAAGAGTTTTTTTCAAAAAAGTTGTTTTTACTGTACTTAGATGCTTTATATTTTGAATTTACACTTTTTTTTGATATAGAAAGAATGTCCGGCCGTGCTTCATTCACGCTACAACGTTTTTAGGACCGTCACGGGTACGCTTCCATCTTCAATATCCGTTTATTTAGTTTTTTTGGTGAAAAAAGGTGAAATGATAACAGGTGCCGTGGCCGGTCGTAATGTAAAATTAAAATTTAGATTATTCAGTGTTTTGTTGTGCGAAAACTCTTTCAGACACCAGTCTTTTACTAAGTGTAATGTTTCAGAGTTGAATAATAAATCCTTCACTGCGAAAACTTGCAAGCGAGTTTTTTTCAAAAAAGTGGTTTTTACTGTACTTAGATGCTTTATATTTGGATTTTCCAAATTTCTTTGATATAGAAAGAATGTCCGGCGGTGCTTCATTCATGCTACAACGTTTTTAGGACCGTCACAGGTACGCTTCCATCTTAAATATCCGTTTATTTAGTTTTTTTGGTGAAAAAAGGTGAAATGATAACAGGTGCCGTAGCCGGTCGTAATGTAAAATTAAAATTTTGATTATTCAGTGTTTTGTTTTGCGAAAACTGTTTCAGACACCAGTCTTTTGCTATGTATAATGTTTGAGTGTTAAAAAATAAATCATTCACCGCGAAAACTTGCATAAGAGTTTTTTTCAAAAAAGTTGTTTTTACTGTACTTAGATGCTTTATATTTTGAATTTACACTTTTTTTTGATATAGAAAGAATGTCCGGCCGTGCTTCATTCACGCTACAACGTTTTTAGGACCGTCACGGGTACGCTTCCATCTTCAATATCCGTTTATTTAGTTTTTTTGGTGAAAAAAGGTGAAATGATAACAGGTGCCGTGGCCGGTCGTAATGTAAAATTAAAATTTTGATTATTCAGTGTTTTGTTGTGCGAAAACTCTTTCAGACACCAGTCTTTTACTAAGTGTAATGTTTCAGAGTTGAATAATAAATCCTTCACTGCGAAAACTTGCAAGCGAGTTTTTTTCAAAAAAGTGGTTTTTACTGTACTTAGATGCTTTATATTTGGATTTTCCAAATTTCTTTGATATAGAAAGAATGTCCGGCGGTGCTTCATTCATGCTACAACGTTTTTAGGACCGTCACAGGTACGCTTCCATCTTAAATATCCGTTTATTTAGTTTTTTTGGTGAAAAAAGGTGAAATGATAACAGGTGCCGTAGCCGGTCGTAATGTAAAATTAAAATTTTGATTATTCAGTGTTTTGTTTTGCGAAAACTGTTTCAGACACCAGTCTTTTGCTATGTGTAATGTTTGAGTGTTAAAAAATAAATCATTCACCGCGAAAACTTGCATAAGAGTTTTTTTCAAAAAAGTTGTTTTTACTGTACTTAGATGCTTTATATTTGGATTATCCAAATTTTTTTGATATAGAAAGAATGTCCGGTGGTGCTTCATTCATGCTACAACGTTTTTAGGACCGTCACAGGTACGCTTCCATCTTAAATATACGTTTATTTAATTTTTTTGGTGAAAAACGCTGAAATGTTAACAGGTGCCGTGGCCGTTCGTAAATCGTAATGTAAAATTAGAATTTTGATTATTCAGTGTTTTGTTGTTCGAAAACTGTTTCAGACACCAGTCTTTTGCAATGTGTAATGTTTGAGTGTTGAAAAATAAATCCTTCACCGCGAAAACTTGCAATCGAGTTTTTTTCAAAAAAGTTGTTTTTACTGTAGTTAGGTGCTTTATAATTGGATTTTCCATATTTTTTTGATATAGAAAGAATGTCCGGCGGTGCTTCATTCACGCTACAACGTGTTTAGGACCGTCACGGGTACGCTTCCATCTTAAATATCCGTTTATTTAGTTTTTTTGGTGAAAAACGGTGAAATGTTAACAGTTGCCGTGGCCGTTCGTAAATCGTAATGTAAAATTAGAATTTTGATTATTCAGTGTTTTGTTGTGCGAAAACTGTTTCAGACACCAGTCTTTTGCAATGTGTAATGTTTGAGTGTTGAAAAATAAATCCTTCACCGCGCAAACTTGCAATCGAGTTTTTTTCAAAAAAGTTGTTTTTACTGTAGTTAGGTGCTTTATAATTGGATTTTCCATATTTTTTTGATATAGAAAGAATGTCCGGCGGTGCTTCATTCACGCTACAACGTGTTTAGGACCGTCACGGGTACGCTTCCATCTTCAATATCCGTTCATTTAGTTTTTTTGGTGAAAAAAGGTGAAATGATAACAGGTGCCGTAGCCGGTCGTAATGTAAAATTAAAATTTTGATTATTCAGTGTTTTATTGTGCGAGAACTGTTTCAGACACCAGTCTTTTGCTATGTGTAATGTTTCAGAGTTGAATAATAAATCCTTCACTGCGAAAACTTGCAAGCGAGTTTTTTTCAAAAAAGTGGTTTTTACTGTACTTAGATGCTTTATATTTGGATTTTCCAAATTTCTTTGATATAGAAAGAATGTCCGGCGGTGCTTCATTCATGCTACAACGTTTTTAGGACCGTCACAGGTACGCTTCCATCTTAAATATCCGTTTATTTAGTTTTTTTGGTGAAAAAAGGTGAAATGATAACAGGTGCCGTAGCCGGTCATAATGTAAAATTAAAATTTTGATTATTCAGTGTTTTGTTTTGAGAAAACTGTTTCAGACACCAGTTATTTGCTATGTGTAATGTTTGAGTGTTAAAAAATAAATCATTCACCGCGAAAACTTGCATAAGAGTTTTTTTCAAAAAAGTTGTTTTTACTGTACTTAGATGCTTTATATTTGGATTATCCAAATTTGTTTGATATAGAAAGAATGTCCGGTGGTGCTTCATTCATGCTACAACGTTTTTAGGACCGTCACAGGTACGCTTCCATCTTAAATATCCGTTTATTTAGTTTTTTTGGTGAAAAACGGTGAAATGTTAACAGGTGCCGTGGCCGGTCGTAATGTAAAATTAAAATTTAGATTATTCAGTGTTTTGTTGTGCGAAAACTCTTTCAGACACCAGTCTTTTACTAAGTGTAATGTTTCAGAGTTGAATAATAAATCCTTCACTGCGAAAACTTGCAAGCGAGTTTTTTTCAAAAAAGTGGTTTTTACTGTACTTAGATGCTTTATATTTGGATTTTCCAAATTTCTTTGATATAGAAAGAATGTCCGGCGATGCTTCATTCACGCTACAACGTTTTAAGGACTGTCACGGGTACGCTTCCATCTTAAATATCCGTTTATTTAGTTTTTTTGGTGAAAAAAGATGAAATATTAATAGGTGCCATGGCCGGTCGTAATGTAAAATTAAAATTTAGATTATTCAGTGTTTTGTTGTGCGAAAACTGTTTCAGACACCAGTCTTTTACTATGTGTAATGTTTCAGAGTTGAATAATAAATCCTTCACTGCTAAAACTTGCAAGCGAGTTTTTTTCAAAAAAGTGGTTTTTACTGTACTTAGATGCTTTATATTTGGATTTTCCAAATTTTTTTGATATAGACAAAATGTCCGGCGGAGCTTCATTCACGCTACAACGTTTTAAGGACCGTCACGGGTACGCTTCCATCTTAAATATCCGTTTATTTAGTTTTTTTGGTGAAAAACGGTGAAATGTTAATAGGTGCCATGGCCGGTCGTAATGTAAAATTACAATTTTGATTATTCAGTGTTATGTTGTGCGAATACTGTTTTAGACACCAGTCTTTTACTAAGTGTAATGTTTTAGAGTTGAATAATAAATCCTTCACTGCGAAAACTTGCACGCGATTTTTTTTCAAAAAAGTGGTTTTTACTGTACTTAGATGCTTTATATTTTGAATTTACATATTTTTTTGATATAGAAAGAATGTCCGGCGGTGCTTCATTCATGCTACAACGTTTTTAGGACCGTCACGGGTACGCTTCCATCTTAAATATCCGTTTATTTAGTTTTTTTTGGTGAAAAACGGTGAAATGTTAATAGGTGCCATGGCCGGTCGTAATGTAAAATTACAATTTTGATTATTCAGTGTTATGTTGTGCGAAAACAGTTTCAGACACCAGTCTTTTGCAATGTGTAATGTTTGAGTGTTGAAAAATAAATCCTTCACCGCGCAAACTTGCAATCGAGTTTTTGTCAAAAAAAAGGTTTTTACTGTACTTAGATGCTTTATATTTTGAATTTACACTTTTTTTTGATATAGAAAGAATGTCCGGCGGTGCTTCATTCACGCTACAACGTTTTTAGGACCGTCACGTCTACGCTTCCATCTTCAATATCCGTTTATTTAGTTTTTTTGGTGAAAAAAGGTGAAATGATAACAGGTGCCGTAGCCGGTCGTAATGTAAAATTAAAATTTTGATTATTCAGTGTTTTGTTGTGCGAAAACTGTTTCAGACACCAGTCTTTTGCAATGTGTAATGTTTGATTGTTGAAAAATAAATCCTTCACCGCGCAAACTTGCAATCGAGTTTTTTTCAAAAAAGTGGCTTTTACTGTACTTAGATGCTTTATATTTTGAATTTACACATTTTTTTGATATAGAAAGAATGTCCGGTGGTGCTTCATTCATGCTACAACTTTTTTAGGACCGTCACAGGTACGCTTCCATCTTAAATATCCGTTTATTTAGTTTTTTTGGTGAAAAACGGTGAAATGTTAACAGGTGCCGTGGCCGGTCGTAATGTAAAATTAAAATTTTGATTATTCAGTGTTTTGTCGTGCGAAAACTGTTTCAGACACCAGTCTTTTTCTATGTGTAATGTTTGAGTAATGAAAAATAAATCCTTCACCGCGCAAACTTGCAATCGAGTTTTTTTCAAAAAAGTGGCTTTTACTGTACTTAGATGCTTTATATTTTGAATTTACACATTTTTTTGATATAGAAAGAATGTCCGGCGGTGCTTCATTCATGCTACAACGTTTTTAGGACCGTCACAGGTACGCTTCCATCTTAAATATCCGTTTAATTAGTTTTTTTGGTGAAAAAAGGTGAAATGATAACAGATGCCGTTTCCGGTCGTAATGTAAAATTAAAATTTAGATTATTCAGTGTTTTGTTGTGTGAAAACTGTTTCAGACACCAGTCTTTTGCTATGTGTAATGTTTGAGTGTTAAAAAATAAATCATTCACCGCGAAAACTTGCATAAGAGTTTTTTTCAAAAAAGTTGTTTTTACTGTACTTAGATGCTTTATATTTGGATTATCCAAATTTCTTTGATATAGAAAGAATGTCCGGTGGTGCTTCATTCATGCTACAACGATTTTAGGACCGTCACAGGTACGCTTCCATCTTAAATATACGTTTATTTAGTTTTTTTGGTGAAAAACGGTGAAATGTTAACAGGTGCCGTGGCCGTTCGTAAATCGTAATGTAAAATTAGAATTTTGATTATTCAGTGTTTTGTTGTGCGAAAACTGTTTCAGACACCAGTCTTTTGCAATGTGTAATGTTTGAGTGTTGAAAAATAAATCCTTCACCGCGCAAACTTGCAATCGAGTTTTTGTCAAAAAAAAGGTTTTTACTGTACTTAGATGCTTTATATTTTGAATTTACACTTTTTTTTGATATAGAAAGAATGTCCGGCCGTGCTTCATTCACGCTACAACGTTTTTAGGACCGTCACGTCTACGCTTCCATCTTCAATATCCGTTTATTTAGTTTTATTGGTGAAAAAAGGTGAAATGATAACAGGTGCCGTAGCCGGTCGTAATGTAAAATTAAAATTTTGATTATTCAGTGTTTTGTTGTGCGAAAACTGTTTCAGACACCAGTCTTTTGCTATGTGTAATGTTTGAGTGATAAAAAATAAATCTTTCACCATGAAAACTTCCAATCGAGTTTTTTTCAAAAAAGTGGTTTTTACTGTACTTAGATGCTTTATATTTTGAATTTACACTTTTTTTTGATATAGAAAGAATTTACGGCGGTGCTTCATTCACGCTACAACGTTTTTAGGACCGTCACGGGTACGCTTCCATCTTAAATATACGTTTATTTAGTTTTTTTGGTGAAAAACGGTGAAATATTAATAGGTGCCATGGCCGGTCGTAATGTAAAATTAAAATTTAGATTATTCAGTGTTTTGTTGTGCGAAAACTGTTTCAGACACCAGTCTTTTACTATGTGTAATGTTTCAGAGTTGAATAATAAATCCTTCACTGCGAAAACTTGCAAGCGAGTTTTTTTCAAAAAAGTGGTTTTTACTGTACTTAGATGCTTTATATTTGGATTTTCCAAATTTCTTTGATATAGAAAGAATGTCCGGCGGTGCTTCATTCACGCTACAACGTTTTAAGGACCGTCACGGGTACGCTTCCATCTTAAATATCCGTTTATTTAGTTTTTTTGGTGATAAACGGTGAAATGTTAACAGGTGCCGTGGCCGGTTGTAATGTAAAATTAAAATTTTGATTATTCAGTGTTTTGTCGTGCGAAAACTGTTTCAGACACCAGTCTTTTTCTATGTGTAATGTTTGAGTAATGAAAAATAAATCCTTCACCGCGCAAACTTGCAATCGAGTTTTTTTCAAAAAAGTGGCTTTTACTGTACTTAGATGCTTTATATTTTGAATATACACATTTTTTTGATATAGAAAGAATGTCCGGTGGTGCTTCATTCATGCTACAACGTTTTTAGGACCGTCACAGGTACGCTTCCATCTTAAATATCCGTTTATTTAGTTTTTTTGGTGAAAAACGGTGAAATGTTAACAGGTGCCGTGGCCGGTCGTAATGTAAAATTAAAATTTTGATTATTCAATGTTTTGTTGTGCGAAAACTGTTTCAGACACCAGTCTTTTGCTATGTGTAATGTTTGAGTGTAAAAAATAAATCTTTCACCATGAAAACTTGCAATCGAGTTTTTTTCAAAAAAGTTGTTTTTACTGTACTTAGATGCTTTATATTTGGATTTTCCAAATTTCTTTGATATAGAAAGAATGTCCGGCGGTGCTTCATTCACGATAGAACGTTTTAAGGACCGTCACGGGTACGCTTCCATCTTAAATATCCGTTTATTTAGTTTTTTTGGTGAAAAACGGTGAAATGTTAACAGGTGCCGTGGCCGGTCGTAATGTATAATTAAAATTTAGATTATTCAGTGTTTTGTTGTGCGAAAACTCTTTCAGGCACCAGTCTTTTACTAACTGTAATGTTTCAGAGTTGAATAATAAATCCTTCACTGCGAAAACTTGCAAGCGAGTTTTTTTCAAAAAAGTGGTTTTTACTGTACTTAGATGCTTTATATTTTAATTTTCCAAATTTCTTTGATATAGAAAGAATGTCCGGCGGTGCTTCATTCATGCTACAACGTTTTTAGGACCGTCACAGGTACGCTTCCATCTTAAATATCCGTTTAATTAGTTTTTTTGGTGAAAAAAGGTGAAATGATAACAGATGCCGTTTCCGGTCGTAATGTAAAATTAAAATTTAGATTATTCAGTGTTTTGTTGTGTGAAAACTGTTTCAGACACCAGTCTTTTGCTATGTGTAATGTTTGAGTGTTAAAAAATAAATCATTCACCGCGAAAACTTGCATAAGAGTTTTTTTCAAAAAAGTTGTTTTTACTGTACTTAGATGCTTTATATTTGGATTATCCAAATTTCTTTGATATAGAAAGAATGTCCGGTGGTGCTTCTTTCATGCTACAACGTTTTTAGGACCGTCACAGGTACGCTTCCATCTTAAATATACGTTTATTTAGTTTTTTTGGTGAAAAACGGTGAAATGTTTACAGGTGCCGTGGCCGTTCGTAAATCGTAATGTAAAATTAGAATTTTGATTATTCAGTGTTTTGTTGTGCGAAAACTGTTTCAGACACCAGTCTTTTGCAATGTGTAATGTTTGAGTGTTGAAAAATAAATCCTTCACCGCGCAAACTTGCAATCGAGTTTTTGTCAAAAAAAAGGTTTTTACTGTACTTAGATGCTTTATATTTTGAATTTACACTTTTTTTTGATATAGAAAGAATGTCCGGCCGTGCTTCATTCACGCTACAACGTTTTTAGGACCGTCACGGGTACGCTTCCATCTTCAATATCCGTTTATTTAGTTTTTTTGGTGAAAAAAGGTGAAATGATAACAGGTGCCGTAGCCGGTCGTAATGTAAAATTAAAATTTTGATTATTCAGTGTTTTATTGTGCGAGAACTGTTTCAGACACCAGGCTTTTGCTATGTGTAATGTTTCAGAGTTGAATAATAAATTCTTCACTGCGAAAACTTGCACACGAGTTTTTTTCAAAAAAGTGTTTTTTACTGTACTTAGATGCTTTATATTTTGAATTTACACTTTTTTTTTATATAGAAAGAAGGTCCGGAGGTGCTTCATTCACGCTACAACGTTTTTAGGACCGTCACGGGTACGCTTCCATCTTAAATATCCGTTTATTTAGTTTTTTTGGTGAAAAACGGTGAAATGTTAACAGGTGCCGTGGCCGGTCGTAATGTAAAATTAAAATTTAGATTATTCAGTGTTTTGTTGTGCGAAAACTCTTTCAGACACCAGTCTTTTACTAAGTGTAATGTTTCAGAGTTGAATAATAAATCCTTCACTGCGAAAACTTGCATGCGAGTTTTTTTCAAAAAAGTGGTTTTTACTGTACTTAGATGCTTTATATTTGGATTTTCCAAATCTCTTTGATATAGAAAGAATGTCCGGCGGTGCTTCATTCATGCTACAACGTTTTTAGGACCGTCACAGGTACGCTTCTATCTTAAATATCCGTTTATTTAGTTTTTTTGGTGAAAAAAGGTGAAATGATAACAGGTGCCGTAGCCGGTCGTAATGTAAAATTAAAATTTTGATTATTCAGTGTTTTGTTTTGCGAAAACTGTTTCAGACACCAGTCTTTTCCTATGTGTAATGTTTGAGTGTTAAAAAATAAATCATTCACCGCGAAAACTTGCATAAGAGTTTTTTTCAAAAAAGTTGTTTTTACTGTACTTAGATGCTTTATATTTTGAATTTACACTTTTTTTTGATATAGAAAGAATGTCCGGCGGTGCTTCATTCACGCTACAACGTTTTTAGGACCGTCACAGGTACGCTTCTATCTTAAATATCCGTTTATTTAGTTTTTTTGGTGAAAAAAGGTGAAATGATAACAGGTGCCGTAGCCGGTCGTAATGTAAAATTAAAATTTTGATTATTCAGTGTTTTATTGTGCGAGAACTGTTTCAGACACCAGGCTTTTGCTATGTGTAATGTTTCAGAGTTGAATAATAAATTCTTCACTGCGAAAACTTGCACACGAGTTTTTTTCAAAAAAGTGTTTTTTACTGTACTTAGATGCTTTATATTTTGAATTTACACTTTTTTTTTATATAGAAAGAAGGTCCGGAGGTGCTTCATTCACGCTACAACGTTTTTAGGACCGTCACGGGTACGCTTCCATCTTCAATATCCGTTTATTTAGTTTTTTTGGTGAAAAACGGTGAAATGTTAACAGGTGCCGTGGCCGGTCGTAATGTAAAATTAAAATTTTGATTATTCAGTGTTTTGTCGTGCGAAAACTGTTTCAGACACCAGTCTTTTTCTATGTGTAATGTTTGAGTAATGAAAAATAAATCCTTCACTGCGAAAACTTGCAAGCGAGTTTTTTTCAAAAAAGTGGTTTTTACTGTACTTAGATGCTTTATATTTGGATTTTCCAAATTTCTTTGATATAGAAAGAATGTCCGGCGGTGCTTCATTCACGCTACAACGTTTTAAGGACCGTCACGGGTACGCTTCCATCTTAAATATCCGTTTATTTAGTTTTTTTGGTGAAAAACGGTGAAATGTTAACAGGTGCCGTGGCCGGTCGTAATGTAAAATTAAAATTTAGATTATTCAGTGTTTTGTTGTGCGAAAACTCTTTCAGGCACCAGTCTTTTACTAACTGTAATGTTTCAGAGTTGAATAATAAATCCTTCACTGCGAAAACTTGCAAGCGAGTTTTTTTCAAAAAAGTGGTTTTTACTGTACTTAGATGCTTTATATTTTAATTTTCCAAATTTCTTTGATATAGAAAGAATGTCCGGCGGTGCTTCATTCATGCTACAACGTTTTTAGGACCGTCACAGGTACGCTTCCATCTTAAATATCCGTTTAATTAGTTTTTTTGGTGAAAAAAGGTGAAATGATAACAGATGCCGTTTCCGGTCGTAATGTAAAATTAAAATTTAGATTATTCAGTGTTTTGTTGTGTGAAAACTGTTTCAGACACCAGTCTTTTGCTATGTGTAATGTTTGAGTGTTAAAAAATAAATCATTCACCGCGAAAACTTGCATAAGAGTTTTTTTCAAAAAAGTTGTTTTTACTGTACTTAGATGCTTTATATTTGGATTATCCAAATTTCTTTGATATAGAAAGAATGTCCGGTGGTGCTTCATTCATGCTACAACGTTTTTAGGACCGTCACAGGTACGCTTCCATCTTAAATATACGTTTATTTAGTTTTTTTGGTGAAAAACGGTGAAATGATAACAGGTGCCGTAGCCGGTCGTAATGTAAAATTAAAATTTTGATTATTCAGTGTTTTATTGTGCGAGAACTGTTTCAGACACCAGGCTTTTGCTATGTGTAATGTTTCAGAGTTGAATAATAAATTCTTCACTGCGAAAACTTGCACACGAGTTTTTTTCAAAAAAGTGTTTTTTACTGTACTTAGATGCTTTATATTTTGAATTTACACATTTTTTTGATATAGAAAGAATGTCCGGTGGTGCTTCATTCATGCTACAACGTTTTTAGGACCGTCACAGGTACGCTTCCATCTTAAATATCCGTTTATTTAGTTTTTTTGGTGAAAAACGGTGAAATGTTAACAGGTGCCGTGGCCGGTCGTAATGTAAAATTAAAATTTTGATTATTCAATGTTTTGTTGTGCGAAAACTGTTTCAGACACCAGTCTTTTGCTATGTGTAATGTTTGAGTGATAAAAAATAAATCTTTCACCATGAAAACTTCCAATCGAGTTTTTTTCAAAAAAGTGGTTTTTACTGTACTTAGATGCTTTATATTTTGAATTTACACTTTTTTTTGATATAGACAAAATGTCCGGCGGAGCTTCATTCACGCTACAACGTTTTAAGGACCGTCACGGGTACGCTTCCATCTTAAATATCCGTTTATTTAGTTTTTTTGGTGAAAAACGGTGAAATGTTAATAGGTGCCATGGCCGGTCGTAATGTAAAATTACAATTTTGATTATTCAGTGTTATGTTGTGCGAATACTGTTTTAGACACCAGTCTTTTACTAAGTGTAATGTTTTAGAGTTGAATAATAAATCCTTCACTGCGAAAACTTGCACGCGATTTTTTTTCAAAAAAGTGGTTTTTACTGTACTTAGATGCTTTATATTTTGAATTTACATATTTTTTTGATATAGAAAGAATGTCCGGCGGTGCTTCATTCATGCTACAACGTTTTTAGGACCGTCACGGGTACGCTTCCATCTTAAATATCCGTTTATTTAGTTTTTTTTGGTGAAAAACGGTGAAATGTTAATAGGTGCCATGGCCGGTCGTAATGTAAAATTACAATTTTGATTATTCAGTGTTATGTTGTGTGAAAACAGTTTCAGACACCAGTCTTTTGCAATGTGTAATGTTTGAGTGTTGAAAAATAAATCCTTCACCGCGCAAACTTGCAATCGAGTTTTTGTCAAAAAAAAGGTTTTTACTGTACTTAGATGCTTTATATTTTGAATTTACACTTTTTTTTGATATAGAAAGAATGTCCGGCGGTGCTTCATTCACGCTACAACGTTTTTAGGACCGTCACGTCTACGCTTCCATCTTCAATATCCGTTTATTTAGTTTTTTTGGTGAAAAAAGGTGAAATGATAACAGGTGCCGTAGCCGGTCGTAATGTAAAATTAAAATTTTGATTATTCAGTGTTTTGTTGTGCGAAAACTGTTTCAGACACCAGTCTTTTGCAATGTGTAATGTTTGATTGTTGAAAAATAAATCCTTCACCGCGCAAACTTGCAATCGAGTTTTTTTCAAAAAAGTGGCTTTTACTGTACTTAGATGCTTTATATTTTGAATTTACACATTTTTTTGATATAGAAAGAATGTCCGGTGGTGCTTCATTCATGCTACAACTTTTTTAGGACCGTCACAGGTACACTTCCATCTTAAATATCCGTTTATTTAGTTTTTTTGGTGAAAAACGGTGAAATGTTAACAGGTGCCGTGGCCGGTCGTAATGTAAAATTAAAATTTTGATTATTCAGTGTTTTGTCGTGCGAAAACTGTTTCAGACACCAGTCTTTTTCTATGTGTAATGTTTGAGTAATGAAAAATAAATCCTTCACTGCGAAAACTTGCAAGCGAGTTTTTTTCAAAAAAGTGGTTTTTACTGTACTTAGATGCTTTATATTTGGATTTTCCAAATTTCTTTGATATAGAAAGAATGTCCGGCGGTGCTTCATTCACGCTACAACGTTTTAAGGACCGTCACGGGTACGCTTCCATCTTAAATATCCGTTTATTTAGTTTTTTTGGTGAAAAACGGTGAAATGTTAACAGGTGCCGTGGCCGGTCGTAATGTAAAATTAAAATTTAGATTATTCAGTGTTTTGTTGTGCGAAAACTCTTTCAGGCACCAGTCTTTTACTAACTGTAATGTTTCAGAGTTGAATAATAAATCCTTCACTGCGAAAACTTGCAAGCGAGTTTTTTTCAAAAAAGTGGTTTTTACTGTACTTAGATGCTTTATATTTTAATTTTCCAAATTTCTTTGATATAGAAAGAATGTCCGGCGGTGCTTCATTCATGCTACAACGTTTTTAGGACCGTCACAGGTACGCTTCCATCTTAAATATCCGTTTAATTAGTTTTTTTGGTGAAAAAAGGTGAAATGATAACAGATGCCGTTTCCGGTCGTAATGTAAAATTAAAATTTAGATTATTCAGTGTTTTGTTGTGTGAAAACTGTTTCAGACACCAGTCTTTTGCTATGTGTAATGTTTGAGTGTTAAAAAATAAATCATTCACCGCGAAAACTTGCATAAGAGTTTTTTTCAAAAAAGTTGTTTTTACTGTACTTAGATGCTTTATATTTGGATTATCCAAATTTCTTTGATATAGAAAGAATGTCCGGTGGTGCTTCATTCATGCTACAACGTTTTTAGGACCGTCACAGGTACGCTTCCATCTTAAATATACGTTTATTTAGTTTTTTTGGTGAAAAACGGTGAAATGATAACAGGTGCCGTAGCCGGTCGTAATGTAAAATTAAAATTTTGATTATTCAGTGTTTTATTGTGCGAGAACTGTTTCAGACACCAGGCTTTTGCTATGTGTAATGTTTCAGAGTTGAATAATAAATTCTTCACTGCGAAAACTTGCACACGAGTTTTTTTCAAAAAAGTGTTTTTTACTGTACTTAGATGCTTTATATTTTGAATTTACACATTTTTTTGATATAGAAAGAATGTCCGGTGGTGCTTCATTCATGCTACAACGTTTTTAGGACCGTCACAGGTACGCTTCCATCTTAAATATCCGTTTATTTAGTTTTTTTGGTGAAAAACGGTGAAATGTTAACAGGTGCCGTGGCCGGTCGTAATGTAAAATTAAAATTTTGATTATTCAATGTTTTGTTGTGCGAAAACTGTTTCAGACACCAGTCTTTTGCTATGTGTAATGTTTGAGTGATAAAAAATAAATCTTTCACCATGAAAACTTCCAATCGAGTTTTTTTCAAAAAAGTGGTTTTTACTGTACTTAGATGCTTTATATTTTGAATTTACACTTTTTTTTGATATAGACAAAATGTCCGGCGGAGCTTCATTCACGCTACAACGTTTTAAGGACCGTCACGGGTACGCTTCCATCTTAAATATCCGTTTATTTAGTTTTTTTGGTGAAAAACGGTGAAATGTTAATAGGTGCCATGGCCGGTCGTAATGTAAAATTACAATTTTGATTATTCAGTGTTATGTTGTGCGAATACTGTTTTAGACACCAGTCTTTTACTAAGTGTAATGTTTTAGAGTTGAATAATAAATCCTTCACTGCGAAAACTTGCACGCGATTTTTTTTCAAAAAAGTGGTTTTTACTGTACTTAGATGCTTTATATTTTGAATTTACATATTTTTTTGATATAGAAAGAATGTCCGGCGGTGCTTCATTCATGCTACAACGTTTTTAGGACCGTCACGGGTACGCTTCCATCTTAAATATCCGTTTATTTAGTTTTTTTTGGTGAAAAACGGTGAAATGTTAATAGGTGCCATGGCCGGTCGTAATGTAAAATTACAATTTTGATTATTCAGTGTTATGTTGTGTGAAAACAGTTTCAGACACCAGTCTTTTGCAATGTGTAATGTTTGAGTGTTGAAAAATAAATCCTTCACCGCGCAAACTTGCAATCGAGTTTTTGTCAAAAAAAAGGTTTTTACTGTACTTAGATGCTTTATATTTTGAATTTACACTTTTTTTTGATATAGAAAGAATGTCCGGCGGTGCTTCATTCACGCTACAACGTTTTTAGGACCGTCACGTCTACGCTTCCATCTTCAATATCCGTTTATTTAGTTTTTTTGGTGAAAAAAGGTGAAATGATAACAGGTGCCGTAGCCGGTCGTAATGTAAAATTAAAATTTTGATTATTCAGTGTTTTGTTGTGCGAAAACTGTTTCAGACACCAGTCTTTTGCAATGTGTAATGTTTGATTGTTGAAAAATAAATCCTTCACCGCGCAAACTTGCAATCGAGTTTTTTTCAAAAAAGTGGCTTTTACTGTACTTAGATGCTTTATATTTTGAATTTACACATTTTTTTGATATAGAAAGAATGTCCGGTGGTGCTTCATTCATGCTACAACTTTTTTAGGACCGTCACAGGTACGCTTCCATCTTAAATATCCGTTTATTTAGTTTTTTTGGTGAAAAACGGTGAAATGTTAACAGGTGCCGTGGCCGGTCGTAATGTAAAATTAAAATTTTGATTATTCAGTGTTTTGTCGTGCGAAAACTGTTTCAGACACCAGTCTTTTTCTATGTGTAATGTTTGAGTAATGAAAAATAAATCCTTCACCGCGCAAACTTGCAATCGAGTTTTTTTCAAAAAAGTGGCTTTTACTGTACTTAGATGCTTTATATTTTGAATTTACACATTTTTTTGATATAGAAAGAATGTCCGGTGGTGCTTCATTCATGCTACAACGTTTTTAGGACCGTCACAGGTACGCTTCCATCTTAAATATCCGTTTATTTAGTTTTTTTGGTGAAAAACGGTGAAATGTTAACAGGTGCCGTGGCCGGTCGTAATGTAAAATTAAAATTTTGATTATTCAATGTTTTGTTGTGCGAAAACTGTTTCAGACACCAGTCTTTTGCTATGTGTAATGTTTGAGTGATAAAAAATAAATCTTTCACCATGAAAACTTCCAATCGAGTTTTTTTCAAAAAAGTGGTTTTTACTGTACTTAGATGCTTTATATTTTGAATTTACACTTTTTTTTGATATAGACAAAATGTCCGGCGGAGCTTCATTCACGCTACAACGTTTTAAGGACCGTCACGGGTACGCTTCCATCTTAAATATCCGTTTATTTAGTTTTTTTGGTGAAAAACGGTGAAATGTTAATAGGTGCCATGGCCGGTCGTAATGTAAAATTACAATTTTGATTATTCAGTGTTATGTTGTGCGAATACTGTTTTAGACACCAGTCTTTTACTAAGTGTAATGTTTTAGAGTTGAATAATAAATCCTTCACTGCGAAAACTTGCACGCGATTTTTTTTCAAAAAAGTGGTTTTTACTGTACTTAGATGCTTTATATTTTGAATTTACATATTTTTTTGATATAGAAAGAATGTCCGGCGGTGCTTCATTCATGCTACAACGTTTTTAGGACCGTCACGGGTACGCTTCCATCTTAAATATCCGTTTATTTAGTTTTTTTTGGTGAAAAACGGTGAAATGTTAATAGGTGCCATGGCCGGTCGTAATGTAAAATTACAATTTTGATTATTCAGTGTTATGTTGTGCGAAAACAGTTTCAGACACCAGTCTTTTGCAATGTGTAATGTTTGAGTGTTGAAAAATAAATCCTTCACCGCGCAAACTTGCAATCGAGTTTTTGTCAAAAAAAAGGTTTTTACTGTACTTAGATGCTTTATATTTTGAATTTACACTTTTTTTTGATATAGAAAGAATGTCCGGCGGTGCTTCATTCACGCTACAACGTTTTTAGGACCGTCACGTCTACGCTTCCATCTTCAATATCCGTTTATTTAGTTTTTTTGGTGAAAAAAGGTGAAATGATAACAGGTGCCGTAGCCGGTCGTAATGTAAAATTAAAATTTTGATTATTCAGTGTTTTGTTGTGCGAAAACTGTTTCAGACACCAGTCTTTTGCAATGTGTAATGTTTGATTGTTGAAAAATAAATCCTTCACCGCGCAAACTTGCAATCGAGTTTTTTTCAAAAAAGTGGCTTTTACTGTACTTAGATGCTTTATATTTTGAATTTACACATTTTTTTGATATAGAAAGAATGTCCGGTGGTGCTTCATTCATGCTACAACTTTTTTAGGACCGTCACAGGTACGCTTCCATCTTAAATATCCGTTTATTTAGTTTTTTTGGTGAAAAACGGTGAAATGTTAACAGGTGCCGTGGCCGGTCGTAATGTAAAATTAAAATTTTGATTATTCAGTGTTTTGTCGTGCGAAAACTGTTTCAGACACCAGTCTTTTTCTATGTGTAATGTTTGAGTAATGAAAAATAAATCCTTCACCGCGCAAACTTGCAATCGAGTTTTTTTCAAAAAAGTGGCTTTTACTGTACTTAGATGCTTTATATTTTGAATTTACACATTTTTTTGATATAGAAAGAATGTCCGGTGGTGCTTCATTCATGCTACAACGTTTTTAGGACCGTCACGGGTACGCTTCCATCTTAAATATACGTTTATTTAGTTTTTTTGGTGAAAAACGGTGAAATATTAATAGGTGCCATGGCCGGTCGTAATGTAAAATTAAAATTTAGATTATTCAGTGTTTTGTTGTGCGAAAACTGTTTCAGACACCAGTCTTTTGCTATGTGTAATGTTTGAGTGTAAAAAATAAATCTTTCACCATGAAAACTTGCAATCGAGTTTTTTTCAAAAAAGTTGTTTTTACTGTACTTAGATGCTTTATATTTGGATTTTCCAAATTTCTTTGATATAGAAAGAATGTCCGGCGGTGCTTCATTCATGCTACAACGTTTTTAGGACCGTCACAGGTACGCTTCCATCTTAAATATCCGTTTAATTAGTTTTTTTGGTGAAAAAAGGTGAAATGATAACAGATGCCGTTTCCGGTCGTAATGTAAAATTAAAATTTAGATTATTCAGTGTTTTGTTGTGTGAAAACTGTTTCAGACACCAGTCTTTTGCTATGTGTAATGTTTGAGTGTTAAAAAATAAATCATTCACCGCGAAAACTTGCATAAGAGTTTTTTTCAAAAAAGTTGTTTTTACTGTACTTAGATGCTTTATATTTGGATTATCCAAATTTCTTTGATATAGAAAGAATGTCCGGTGGTGCTTCATTCATGCTACAACGATTTTAGGACCGTCACAGGTACGCTTCCATCTTAAATATACGTTTATTTAGTTTTTTTGGTGAAAAACGGTGAAATGTTAACAGGTGCCGTGGCCGTTCGTAAATCGTAATGTAAAATTAGAATTTTGATTATTCAGTGTTTTGTTGTGCGAAAACTGTTTCAGACACCAGTCTTTTGCAATGTGTAATGTTTGAGTGTTGAAAAATAAATCCTTCACCGCGCAAACTTGCAATCGAGTTTTTGTCAAAAAAAAGGTTTTTACTGTACTTAGATGCTTTATATTTTGAATTTACACTTTTTTTTGATATAGAAAGAATGTCCGGCCGTGCTTCATTCACGCTACAACGTTTTTAGGACCGTCACGTCTACGCTTCCATCTTCAATATCCGTTTATTTAGTTTTATTGGTGAAAAAAGGTGAAATGATAACAGGTGCCGTAGCCGGTCGTAATGTAAAATTAAAATTTTGATTATTCAGTGTTTTGTTGTGCGAAAACTGTTTCAGACACCAGTCTTTTGCTATGTGTAATGTTTGAGTGTAAAAAATAAATCTTTCACCATGAAAACTTGCAATCGAGTTTTTTTCAAAAAAGTTGTTTTTACTGTACTTAGATGCTTTATATTTGGATTTTCCAAATTTCTTTGATATAGAAAGAATGTCCGGCGGTGCTTCATTCACGATAGAACGTTTTAAGGACCGTCACGGGTACGCTTCCATCTTAAATATCCGTTTATTTAGTTTTTTTGGTGAAAAACGGTGAAATGTTAACAGGTGCCATGGCCGGTCGTAATGTAAAATTAAAATTTAGATTATTCAGTGTTTTGTTGTGCGAAAACTCTTTCAGGCACCAGTCTTTTACTAACTGTAATGTTTCAGAGTTGAATAATAAATCCTTCACTGCGAAAACTTGCAAGCGAGTTTTTTTCAAAAAAGTGGTTTTTACTGTACTTAGATGCTTTATATTTGGATTTTCCAAATTTCTTTGATATAGAAAGAATTTCCGGCGGTGCTTCATTCACGCTACAACGTTTTAAGGACCGTCACGGGTACGCTTCCATCATAAATATCCGTTTATTTAGTTTTTTTGGTGAAAAACGGTGAAATGTTAACAGGTGCCGTGGCCGGTCGTAATGTAAAATTAAAATTTTGATTATTCAGTGTTTTGTCGTGCGAAAACTGTTTCAGACACCAGTCTTTTTCTATGTGTAATGTTTGAGTAATGAAAAATAAATCCTTCACTGCGAAAACTTGCAAGCGAGTTTTTTTCAAAAAAGTGGTTTTTACTGTACTTAGATGCTTTATATTTGGATTTTCCAAATTTCTTTGATATAGAAAGAATGTCCGGCGGTGCTTCATTCACGCTACAACGTTTTAAGGACCGTCACGGGTACGCTTCCATCTTAAATATCCGTTTATTTAGTTTTTTTGGTGAAAAACGGTGAAATGTTAACAGGTGCCGTGGCCGGTCGTAATGTAAAATTAAAATTTAGATTATTCAGTGTTTTGTTGTGCGAAAACTCTTTCAGGCACCAGTCTTTTACTAACTGTAATGTTTCAGAGTTGAATAATAAATCCTTCACTGCGAAAACTTGCAAGCGAGTTTTTTTCAAAAAAGTGGTTTTTACTGTACTTAGATGCTTTATATTTTAATTTTCCAAATTTCTTTGATATAGAAAGAATGTCCGGCGGTGCTTCATTCATGCTACAACGTTTTTAGGACCGTCACAGGTACGCTTCCATCTTAAATATCCGTTTAATTAGTTTTTTTGGTGAAAAAAGGTGAAATGATAACAGATGCCGTTTCCGGTCGTAATGTAAAATTAAAATTTAGATTATTCAGTGTTTTGTTGTGTGAAAACTGTTTCAGACACCAGTCTTTTGCTATGTGTAATGTTTGAGTGTTAAAAAATAAATCATTCACCGCGAAAACTTGCATAAGAGTTTTTTTCAAAAAAGTTGTTTTTACTGTACTTAGATGCTTTATATTTGGATTATCCAAATTTCTTTGATATAGAAAGAATGTCCGGTGGTGCTTCATTCATGCTACAACGTTTTTAGGACCGTCACAGGTACGCTTCCATCTTAAATATACGTTTATTTAGTTTTTTTGGTGAAAAACGGTGAAATGATAACAGGTGCCGTAGCCGGTCGTAATGTAAAATTAAAATTTTGATTATTCAGTGTTTTATTGTGCGAGAACTGTTTCAGACACCAGGCTTTTGCTATGTGTAATGTTTCAGAGTTGAATAATAAATTCTTCACTGCGAAAACTTGCACACGAGTTTTTTTCAAAAAAGTGTTTTTTACTGTACTTAGATGCTTTATATTTTGAATTTACACATTTTTTTGATATAGAAAGAATGTCCGGTGGTGCTTCATTCATGCTACAACGTTTTTAGGACCGTCACAGGTACGCTTCCATCTTAAATATCCGTTTATTTAGTTTTTTTGGTGAAAAACGGTGAAATGTTAACAGGTGCCGTGGCCGGTCGTAATGTAAAATTAAAATTTTGATTATTCAATGTTTTGTTGTGCGAAAACTGTTTCAGACACCAGTCTTTTGCTATGTGTAATGTTTGAGTGATAAAAAATAAATCTTTCACCATGAAAACTTCCAATCGAGTTTTTTTCAAAAAAGTGGTTTTTACTGTACTTAGATGCTTTATATTTTGAATTTACACTTTTTTTTGATATAGAAAGAATTTACGGCGGTGCTTCATTCACGCTACAACGTTTTTAGGACCGTCACGGGTACGCTTCCATCTTAAATATACGTTTATTTAGTTTTTTTGGTGAAAAACGGTGAAATGTTAACAGGTGCCGTGGCCGGTCGTAATGTAAAATTAAAATTTAGATTATTCAGTGTTTTGTTGTGCGAAAACTGTTTCAGACACCAGTCTTTTACTATGTGTAATGTTTCAGAGTTGAATAATAAATCCTTCACTGCGAAAACTTGCACACGAGTTTTTTTCAAAAAAGTGTTTTTTACTGTACTTAGATGCTTTATATTTTGAATTTACACTTTTTTATTATATAGAAAGAAGGTCCGGAGGTGCTTCATTCACGCTACAACGTTTTAAGGACCGTCACGGGTACGCTTCCATCTTAAATATCCGTTTATTTAGTTTTTTTGGTGAAAAAAGGTGAAATATTAATAGGTGCCATGGCCGGTCGTAATGTAAAATTAAAATTTAGATTATTCAGTGTTTTGTTGTGCGAAAACTGTTTCAGACACCAGTCTTTTACTATGTGTAATGTTTCAGAGTTGAATAATAAATCCTTCACTGCGAAAACTTGCAAGCGAGTTTTTTTCAAAAAAGTGGTTTTTACTGTACTTAGATGCTTTATATTTGGATTTTCCAAATTTCTTTGATATAGAAAGAATGTCCGGCGATGCTTCATTCACGCTACAACGTTTTAAGGACCGTCACGGGTACGCTTCCATCTTAAATATCCGTTTATTTAGTTTTTTTGGTGAAAAACGGTGAAATGTTAACAGGTGCCGTGGCCGGTCGTAATGTAAAATTAAAATTTTGATTATTCAGTGTTTTGTCGTGCGAAAACTGTTTCAGACACCAGTCTTTTTCTATGTGTTATGTTTGAGTAATGAAAAATAAATCCTTCACCGCGCAAACTTGCAATCGAGTTTTTTTCAAAAAAGTGGCTTTTACTGTACTTAGATGCTTTATATTTTGAATTTACACATTTTTTTGATATAGAAAGAATGTCCGGTGGTGCTTCATTCATGCTACAACGTTTTTAGGACCGTCACAGGTACGCTTCCATCTTAAATATCCGTTTATTTAGTTTTTTTGGTGAAAAACGGTGAAATGTTAACAGGTGCCGTGGCCGGTCGTAATGTAAAATTAAAATTTTGATTATTCAATGTTTTGTTGTGCGAAAACTGTTTCAGACACCAGTCTTTTGCTATGTGTAATGTTTGAGTGTAAAAAATAAATCTTTCACCATGAAAACTTGCAATCGAGTTTTTTTCAAAAAAGTTGTTTTTACTGTACTTAGATGCTTTATATTTGGATTTTCCAAATTTCTTTGATATAGAAAGAATGTCCGGCGGTGCTTCATTCACGATACAACGTTTTAAGGACCGTCACGGGTACGCTTCCATCTTAAATATCCGTTTATTTAGTTTTTTTGGTGAAAAACGGTGAAATGTTAACAGGTGCCGTGGCCGGTCGTAATGTATAATTAAAATTTAGATTATTCAGTGTTTTGTTGTGCGAAAACTCTTTCAGGCACCAGTCTTTTACTAACTGTAATGTTTCAGAGTTGAATAATAAATCCTTCACTGCGAAAACTTGCAAGCGAGTTTTTTTCAAAAAAGTGGTTTTTACTGTACTTAGATGCTTTATATTTTAATTTTCCAAATTTCTTTGATATAGAAAGAATGTCCGGCGGTGCTTCATTCATGCTACAACGTTTTTAGGACCGTCACAGGTACGCTTCCATCTTAAATATCCGTTTAATTAGTTTTTTTGGTGAAAAAAGGTGAAATGATAACAGATGCCGTTTCCGGTCGTAATGTAAAATTAAAATTTAGATTATTCAGTGTTTTGTTGTGTGAAAACTGTTTCAGACACCAGTCTTTTGCTATGTGTAATGTTTGAGTGTTAAAAAATAAATCATTCACCGCGAAAACTTGCATAAGAGTTTTTTTCAAAAAAGTTGTTTTTACTGTACTTAGATGCTTTATATTTGGATTATCCAAATTTCTTTGATATAGAAAGAATGTCCGGTGGTGCTTCATTCATGCTACAACGTTTTTAGGACCGTCACAGGTACGCTTCCATCTTAAATATACGTTTATTTAGTTTTTTTGGTGAAAAACGGTGAAATGTTAACAGGTGCCGTGGCCGTTCGTAAATCGTAATGTAAAATTAGAATTTTGATTATTCAGTGTTTTGTTGTGCGAAAACTGTTTCAGACACCAGTCTTTTGCAATGTGTAATGTTTGAGTGTTGAAAAATAAATCCTTCACCGCGCAAACTTGCAATCGAGTTTTTGTCAAAAAAAAGGTTTTTACTGTACTTAGATGCTTTATATTTTGAATTGACACTTTTTTTTGATATAGAAAGAATGTCCGGCCGTGCTTCATTCACGCTACAACGTTTTTAGGACCGTCACGGGTACGCTTCCATCTTCAATATCCGTTTATTTAGTTTTTTTGGTGAAAAAAGGTGAAATGATAACAGGTGCCGTAGCCGGTCGTAATGTAAAATTAAAATTTTGATTATTCAGTGTTTTATTGTGCGAGAACTGTTTCAGACACCAGGCTTTTGCTATGTGTAATGTTTCAGAGTTGAATAATAAATTCTTCACTGCGAAAACTTGCACACGAGTTTTTTTCAAAAAAGTGTTTTTTACTGTACTTAGATGCTTTATATTTTGAATTTACACTTTTTTTTTATATAGAAAGAAGGTCCGGAGGTGCTTCATTCACGCTACAACGTTTTTAGGACCGTCACGGGTACGCTTCCATCTTAAATATCCGTTTATTTAGTTTTTTTGGTGAAAAACGGTGAAATGTTAACAGGTGCCGTGGCCGGTCGTAATGTAAAATTAAAATTTAGATTATTCAGTGTTTTGTTGTGCGAAAACTCTTTCAGACACCAGTCTTTTACTAAGTGTAATGTTTCAGAGTTGAATAATAAATCCTTCACTGCGAAAACTTGCATGCGAGTTTTTTTCAAAAAAGTGGTTTTTACTGTACTTAGATGCTTTATATTTGGATTTTCCAAATTTCTTTGATATAGAAAGAATGTCCGGCGGTGCTTCATTCATGCTACAACGTTTTTAGGACCGTCACAGGTACGCTTCCATCTTAAATATCCGTTTATTTAGTTTTTTTGGTGAAAAAAGGTGAAATGATAACAGGTGCCGTAGCCGGTCGTAATGTAAAATTAAAATTTTGATTATTCAGTGTTTTGTTTTGCGAAAACTGTTTCAGACACCAGTCTTTTCCTATGTGTAATGTTTGAGTGTTAAAAAATAAATCATTCACCGCGAAAACTTGCATAAGAGTTTTTTTCAAAAAAGTTGTTTTTACTGTACTTAGATGCTTTATATTTTGAATTTACACTTTTTTTTGATATAGAAAGAATGTCCGGCCGTGCTTCATTCACGCTACAACGTTTTTAGGACCGTCACGGGTACGCTTCCATCTTCAATATCCGTTTATTTAGTTTTTTTGGTGAAAAAAGGTGAAATGATAACAGGTGCCGTAGCCGGTCGTAAAGTAAAATTAAAATTTTGATTATTCAGTGTTTTGTTTTGCGAAAACTGTTTCAGACACCAGTCTTTTGCTATGTGTAATGTTTGAGTGTTAAAAAATAAATCATTCACCGCGAAAACTTGCATAAGAGTTTTTTTCAAAAAAGTTGTTTTTACTGTACTTAGATGCTTTATATTTGGATTATCCAAATTTTTTTGATATAGAAAGAATGTCCGGTGGTGCTTCATTCATGCTACAACGTTTTTAGGACCGTCACAGGTACGCTTCCATCTTAAATATACGTTTATTTAATTTTTTTGGTGAAAAACGCTGAAATTTTAACAGGTGCCGTGGCCGTTCGTAAATCGTAATGTAAAATTAGAATTTTGATTATTCAGTGTTTTGTTGTTCGAAAACTGTTTCAGACACCAGTCTTTTGCAATGTGTAATGTTTGAGTGTTGAAAAATAAATCCTTCACCGCGAAAACTTGCAATCGAGTTTTTTTCAAAAAAGTTGTTTTTACTGTAGTTAGGTGCTTTATAATTGGATTTTCCATATTTTTTTGATATAGAAAGAATGTCCGGCGGTGCTTCATTCACGCTACAACGTGTTTAGGACCGTCACGGGTACGCTTCCATCTTAAATATCCGTTTATTTAGTTTTTTTGGTGAAAAACGGTGAAATGTTAACAGTTGCCGTGGCCGTTCGTAAATCGTAATGTAAAATTAGAATTTTGATTATTCAGTGTTTTGTTGTGCGAAAACTGTTTCAGACACCAGTCTTTTGCAATGTGTAATGTTTGAGTGTTGAAAAATAAATCCTTCACCGCGCAAACTTGCAATCGAGTTTTTGTCAAAAAAAAGGTTTTTACTGTACTTAGATGCTTTATATTTTGAATTTACACTTTTTTTTGATATAGAAAGAATGTCCGGCCGTGCTTCATTCACGCTACAACGTTTTTAGGACCGTCACGGGTACGCTTCCATCTTCAATATCCGTTTATTTAGTTTTTTTGGTGAAAAAAGGTGAAATGATAACAGGTGCCGTAGCCGGTCGTAATGTAAAATTAAAATTTTGATTATTCAGTGTTTTATTGTGCGAGAACTGTTTCAGACACCAGGCTTTTGCTATGTGTAATGTTTCAGAGTTGAATAATAAATTCTTCACTGCGAAAACTTGCACACGAGTTTTTTTCAAAAAAGTGTTTTTTACTGTACTTAGATGCTTTATATTTTGAATTTACACTTTTTTTTTATATAGAAAGAAGGTCCGGAGGTGCTTCATTCACGCTACAACGTTTTTAGGACCGTCACGGGTACGCTTCCATCTTAAATATCCGTTTATTTAGTTTTTTTGGTGAAAAAAGGTGAAATATTAATAGGTGCCGTGGCCGGTCGTAATGTAAAATTAAAATTTAGATTATTCAGTGTTTTGTTGTGCGAAAACTGTTTCAGACACCAGTCTTTTACTATGTGTAATGTTTCAGAGTTGAATAATAAATCCTTCACTGCGAAAACTTGCAAGCGAGTTTTTTTCAAAAAAGTGGTTTTTACTGTACTTAGATGCTTTATATTTGGATTTTCCAAATTTCTTTGATATAGAAAGAATGTCCGGCGGTGCTTCATTCACGCTACAACGTTTTAAGGACCGTCACGGGTACGCTTCCATCTTAAATATCCGTTTATTTAGTTTTTTTGGTGAAAAACGGTGAAATGTTAACAGGTGCCGTGGCCGGTCGTAATGTAAAATTAAAATTTAGATTATTCAGTGTTTTGTTGTGCGAAAACTCTTTCAGACACCAGTCTTTTACTAAGTGTAATGTTTCAGAGTTGAATAATAAATCCTTCACTGCAAAAACTTGCAAGCGAGTTTTTTTCAAAAAAGTGGTTTTTACTGTACTTAGATGCTTTATATTTGGATTTTCCAAATTTCTTTGATATAGAAAGAATGTCCGGCGGTGCTTCATTCATGCTACAACGTTTTTAGGACCGTCACAGGTACGCTTCCATCTTAAATATCCGTTTATTTAGTTTTTTTGGTGAAAAAAGGTGAAATGATAACAGGTGCCGTAGCCGGTCGTAATGTAAAATTAAAATTTTGATTATTCAGTGTTTTGTTTTGAGAAAACTGTTTCAGACACCAGTCTTTTGCTATGTGTAATGTTTGAGTGTTAAAAAATAAATCATTCACCGCGAAAACTTGCATAAGAGTTTTTTTCAAAAAAGTTGTTTTTACTGTACTTAGATGCTTTATATTTGGATTATCCAAATTTTTTTGATATAGAAAGAATGTCCGGTGGTGCTTCATTCATGCTACAACGTTTTTAGGACCGTCACAGGTACGCTTCCATCTTAAATATCCGTTTATTTAGTTTTTTTGGTGAAAAACGGTGAAATGTTAACAGGTGCCGTGGCCGGTCGTAATGTAAAATTAAAATTTAGATTATTCAGTGTTTTGTTGTGCGAAAACTCTTTCAGACACCAGTCTTTTACTAAGTGTAATGTTTCAGAGTTGAATAATTAATCCTTCACTGCGAAAACTTGCATGCGAGTTTTTTTCAAAAAAGTGGTTTTTACTGTACTTAGATGCTTTATATTTGGATTTTCCAAATCTCTTTGATATAGAAAGAATGTCCGGCGGTGCTTCATTCATGCTACAACGTTTTTAGGACCGTCACAGGTACGCTTCTATCTTAAATATCCGTTTATTTAGTTTTTTTGGTGAAAAAAGGTGAAATGATAACAGGTGCCGTAGCCGGTCGTAATGTAAAATTAAAATTTTGATTATTCAGTGTTTTGTTTTGCGAAAACTGTTTCAGACACCAGTCTTTTGCTATGTGTAATGTTTGAGTGTTAAAAAATAAATCATTCACCGCGAAAACTTGCATAAGAGTTTTTTTCAAAAAAGTTGTTTTTACTGTACTTAGATGCTTTATATTTGGATTATCCAAATTTCTTTGATATAGAAAGAATGTCCGGTGGTGCTTCATTCATGCTACAACGTTTTTAGGACCGTCACAGGTACGCTTCCATCTTAAATATACGTTTATTTAGTTTTTTTGGTGAAAAACGGTGAAATGTTAACAGGTGCCGTGGCCGTTCGTAAATCGTAATGTAAAATTAGAATTTTGATTATTCAGTGTTTTGTTGTGCGAAAACTGTTTCAGACACCAGTCTTTTGCAATGTGTAATGTTTGAGTGTTGAAAAATAAATCCTTCACCGCGCAAACTTGCAATCGAGTTTTTGTCAAAAAAAAGGTTTTTACTGTACTTAGATGCTTTATATTTTGAATTGACACTTTTTTTTGATATAGAAAGAATGTCCGGCCGTGCTTCATTCACGCTACAACGTTTTTAGGACCGTCACGGGTACGCTTCCATCTTCAATATCCGTTTATTTAGTTTTTTTGGTGAAAAAAGGTGAAATGATAACAGGTGCCGTAGCCGGTCGTAATGTAAAATTAAAATTTTGATTATTCAGTGTTTTATTGTGCGAGAACTGTTTCAGACACCAGGCTTTTGCTATGTGTAATGTTTCAGAGTTGAATAATAAATTCTTCACTGCGAAAACTTGCACACGAGTTTTTTTCAAAAAAGTGTTTTTTACTGTACTTAGATGCTTTATATTTTGAATTTACACTTTTTTTTTATATAGAAAGAAGGTCCGGAGGTGCTTCATTCACGCTACAACGTTTTTAGCACCGTCACGGGTACGCTTCCATCTTAAATATCCGTTTATTTAGTTTTTTTGGTGAAAAAAGATGAAATATTAATAGGTGCCATGGCCGGTCGTAATGTAAAATTAAAATTTAGATTATTCAGTGTTTTGTTGTGCGAAAACTGTTTCAGACACCAGTCTTTTACTATGTGTAATGTTTCAGAGTTGAATAATAAATCCTTCACTGCTAAAACTTGCAAGCGAGTTTTTTTCAAAAAAGTGGTTTTTACTGTACTTAGATGCTTTATATTTGGATTTTCCAAATTTTTTTGATATAGACAAAATGTCCGGCGGAGCTTCATTCACGCTACAACGTTTTAAGGACCGTCACGGGTACGCTTCCATCTTAAATATCCGTTTATTTAGTTTTTTTGGTGAAAAACGGTGAAATGTTAATAGGTGCCATGGCCGGTCGTAATGTAAAATTACAATTTTGATTATTCAGTGTTATGTTGTGCGAATACTGTTTTAGACACCAGTCTTTTACTAAGTGTAATGTTTTAGAGTTGAATAATAAATCCTTCACTGCGAAAACTTGCACGCGATTTTTTTTCAAAAAAGTGGTTTTTACTGTACTTAGATGCTTTATATTTTGAATTTACATATTTTTTTGATATAGAAAGAATGTCCGGCGGTGCTTCATTCATGCTACAACGTTTTTAGGACCGTCACGGGTACGCTTCCATCTTAAATATCCGTTTATTTAGTTTTTTTTGGTGAAAAACGGTGAAATGTTAATAGGTGCCATGGCCGGTCGTAATGTAAAATTACAATTTTGATTATTCAGTGTTATGTTGTGCGAATACTGTTTTAGACACCAGTCTTTTACTAAGTGTAATGTTTTAGAGTTGAATAATAAATCCTTCACTGCGAAAACTTGCACGCGATTTTTTTTCAAAAAAGTGGTTTTTACTGTACTTAGATGCTTTATATTTTGAATTTACATATTTTTTTGATATAGAAAGAATGTCCGGCGGTGCTTCATTCATGCTACAACGTTTTTAGGACCGTCACGGGTACGCTTCCATCTTAAATATCCGTTTATTTAGTTTTTTTTGGTGAAAAACGGCGAAATGTTTACAGGTGTCGTGCCGGCCCTAATGTAAAATTAAAATCTTGATTATTCACTGTTTTGTTGTGTGAAAACTTTTTCAGACACTAGTCTTTTGCTATGTGTAATGTTTGAGTGTTGAAAAATATATCTTTCACCCCGAAATCTTGCTTGTGAGTTTTTTTCAAAAAAGTGGTTTTTACTGTACTTAGATGCTTTATATTTGGATTTTCCACATTTTTTTGATCTAAGGATATATTAGAGCTGCAAATAGTTATGTTTAAAATCACTTTTCAATAATACGAGCACAAGCAATATAATGTGCTGGTAACATAATATTTTAAAGATAAAAAAATACAGGTACTATATGCTTTTCCGAATCGCGCAAGTCTGTCCGGGGTGGGTCTTGTTACGACTGAGAATAGATAGTGAATGTGAATGCTGGTCGTTTGCCGGGCCTTTTATACCTGTTTCACTTGCGATTTCACTGAACCGGTTTCGTTTCCTGTGACTGATAATAAGAAGCCGTATAAATCCCTATAGTGCAATCACTGATATACGAACAATTTAAATAAAAGTTATTTTAAGAATAATAATGAAAATAGTAATTTTAATAAGAATTATAAGATGAGGAATAAGAATAATAAAAAAGAAAAGAAGAATCTAGAACTTATCGGTGCATCCCCTCCACACCGAACGGAAAATTCCCCCCTCTCGTTCAAATATTAAAAGTAAAATATTTAACCATTATTTATTATGTACCAATTTTTCACGGGGTTTTAGGCTTTTTCAGAGTTCCCAACCCGTTCTTTTTGTATTCGCGTAGTTTGCGTCTTTTGAAAGCCGTGTGATATACGATTTTTTCGCCGATTGCTTTTATAGGTATTATAGCGGTAGCGAGTACGACAGCCAACGACACGCAACAATCCCCCGGACGTTTTTATTTGTTCTTTTTATTTTCGCATATAGGATCGTGAATGTCGATCGATGTACGTGCGTTATTTATTCTATTGTTATTTCTTAAATGTATACGTATATAAGTTTGACTCGAAGCCCATTTGTCGATGTACAATACTGTTTTTTTTTTTATTCAACTTTTACGTCATACTTTTATCTTTAACCACGAGTTGTGCTGTATACCATAAAAGCGTTTCTTGACAACGTTTATGTAACACAATACTGTATTCATGTACATGGGTGTAATTGGTGTATATATATTATAATACATGATAAGTTTTTTGTAGGTGTATTAATGAGTTATTATAATAACATGTTATATATCTTTATATATCGTAATTTAAATTATAATGTCATTGGATGATGTGTTATAACAAATAAGTGTTCCTTTATTTCAAAATATTTTTATATTATAAATTTAATGATTTTTGGGAATTATGGGTGGTTGATGAGTGAAGGTGATGTGGGAGGCTTTGTTCCGCACAGTAATGTGATATTGAATTTTATGTGGAACGCTCGTTCATCCATCGTCCATTGAGTTCCGCTTCTATAGTGTTTTTCTAAATAAAACACTGATCACCTCCCGTAAGCATAAACCGAATTTAGATATTATGACTATAAGTTAAACTTATAGTTTATATGCGCTGTTATTTTTATTAAGTTATCTTATTATTAACCCGTTAAAGAATTTATTTGATTAACCTACCTCAAACGGTATTACCTAAACATTATGCCTTGCCAAAGACTGTGGTAATCATACAAGTTATTCCGTCTGGTAAAATAATTATTTTATACTCACTTCTTTTGGCGCAATTTATATATACTATATTTATGTGTGCTATTTAAATCAGTAAAGTTGTTGTGTTCCTACGATTCATTAGTATCACGATAAAATTATAAAACGATATTTACAACAGCGAACTCAGCAACACTGTAACATTTACATTTTACATAAATTAGTTTTAAAAAAGAAAAAACTACAATACTTGTTAACTTATAATACTTCATAATATTATATAATATTAACGTATATATTTTTTATTATAATGGCAATAATACTTCGTATAAAACTATAAACGTAAATACAATAAATATTAAATTGTATTAATACAATTCTTGATAAATGTGTTTTGATTTGTTACCTATAACACGGGCTACGTTACCTATAGTTTTATTACATAAATCTCAATTGTAAATATTGAGAATTATGTCAAGAATATAGTTAAGGGACGAGACTCGAGAGATCTGTATGTAGTTACGTATATTATATGTGTGTAATGTGTGATAAATTTAAAATTTATGATGTCGAGAATAATTAATTTTGTCTGCAGGTGAAATAATTTTTAATGTTCAACAATACGACTTACTAATTAAATAAATAAATGATTTAATTAATTAATTAATTAATTAAATAAATACTTACTAATTACACAATATTGGCTTATTTCAATATAATAATGTATAATTGTTGTAAAATAATAAATAATAATACTTTGTTAAAGCTATCTAAATTGAATTAGGTGTAAACAATTAATCATATCTAATGGTCGGTAATATAAGTACGTCGGGTGGTTGGTATATATTTTATACTTATACATATTATTACGTATATCAATAAATAAAAATAATTCTTTTATAGTAATAAATTATTAAATGTAATATGATACCAACACTAGTCCATATTATGATGCTGTCTTGTATGTTATTGAAATTAGTGATCATTTTTCTATACTTTTTACAACAATCATTGATGTGATAACATACACTTACCTGTGAAATGGTAATATTGAATAGCGTTTGATGGACGGGTTCTAAATGAATCGTTGTGAGCTTACTAAAGTTTACCCGTAGCTTGTTTGATAGTCGTAATAGCTACGAGAAAATATTTTTAAATTTAAAATTGAAATAATATCTAAGTTAGTTAACTATATTTGGATTTTCCAGATTTTTTGATATAGAAACAAAGTCCGACGGTTCCTCATGCACACTACAACGTTTTTAAGTCCATCGCGTGGACGCTTCCATCATTTAAATTAATATATTTAGTTTTTTAGGTGAAAAACGGTGAAATGTGTAAAAATATAAAATAATAAAAAATCATAAAATTATCTACGTCATATACATATTAGGTTAAGAAATTCAAAATCGTCGGTAATTTTTCGAAATTAAAATAATTTGCTAAATAAACAAACAATAACGACATCAAAACATTCGCGTTGTAATAATATTTATTTTTGTAGCCAATCAATCGATTGGAAATAGCTCACATACGATATAATAATTTATTGTATATCTATTATTATACAGTTCTTGGGAATATCCGACGTACAAACGCGTATAATATATTAAACTTACTGACTCTACACAGGGGCGGCACCAGACATTTATTTCTGGGGGGGCAGGATCCGGGCAAAAAAATTTTTGGTGGGGCAAGTATATATTTGTACATTATTGCTCTATAATTGGATTTTCCATAATACTTTTATTAATGGGATTGATATTTTGGTATATCAGCTGTTAAAGGCTATGAACCTGAATACTTTTTTACTATTCACCCAAGACTAATTAACATTTAGATTTTAGAAGGTAGGTATATAAATTACTGTAGCAATACTTCCAGCTTGATTCTTCTCTTAGGCTAAAAAGTAAAAACCAAATGTCTGATTTGACTATGTGGTTACAGCAGTATGTATATATAAATATATATATAGTATCATCTAATCAAATAAATCATGATTACCAATATATTATTGTTAAAAAAAAATTCTGTAAACTATAAAATATCAAATTATTTATTATAATAAGAAGTACAAATAAAACTATGTATCATAATAATGAAATTTAAAAATAAGTTATTAATTAATATTCTTTATTAGTTATTAGTTTAATTATTACAACATATTTATATTTGAATAGATTATAATTTTTTTTTAAATAATATAAAACCGAAATCCATGCTGTATTTGCTTAAAATAAAAAGTAAAAATTTGTGTGGATTTTGGTTAAAAATTATATTACTCCAATATTGTGATAAGCAGTTGTCCGATAAATTCATAGATAATATATTATCTATGGATGAATTATATACCATATTTAATACTCGATGTGGTGTTTAACTGCTAATCGGGGGAGAGAAATTTCACACAATATTGTGATGGGTAATATAAATATATAATATAACATAATCTTAATCAAATACATAATGAAATAGATGGAAAATTATGGTATTAGTAAATACTTGAAATTTAAATATTCATTTGGTCTCAAACAGGTAGGGCAAAGGTGGGGCTAAACCAAATTTGGGTAGGGCACTAGCCCCACCTTGCCTCCCCTTGGCGCCGCCACTGACTCTACATAACTATATAAGTTAAAGTTTGTGAAGTTAATTTAGTTATTATTAGCGTGATATAAAATGTTTCTATGTACCTAAAGTTCAATTGAAAGAAGTGAAATATTATAATTAAAAATTAAAACACCCATCAGACGGCGGCGCAGGTGACGACTCGTTACGACTGAGACTTTTTGCATTTAGGTGAGTGACGATATATTGTTTTGAGCCAGGAACACGGACGACAGAGGCGCCGGACCCATAGAAACTATGCGTTTCATAGGGTCCGGCAAGGCGTTACTCCGGCTACTAACCACGGTTGACAGACGCGGCCAACAATGTGACACGCCAGTGGCGAGGGGGAGAGCATAACTCTCTTTTTCGTCGCGAGGCGAACCGAAACCGGCCGGGGCGTGTCCAATTTTTGTGGCTGCCGATTCCAATGGGTCACATCTTCTTCATTCGTCCTGTGCCGTTTTGGTCTCCGTCACTCGTCCATAAGTCGTCATTTGCACCACCGTCTGACGCGCGCATGATATCGCGCACTAGCCGCTCGTCATTGCTCCCGCGGCTAAAGCTGTCGGGCCTCATTTTGCCATTTTGTGGTCGCCGTATCGTGTGCCCGAACGAATGATTTCGTGACACTCGTCTGTTTGTGTGCCGGTCGGAAAACGTTGCGGAGGCGACCAGTTGTCTGTAACACATTGCTTTTTTGCACCAAATCGCCATCTCGTATCCTCCCCCCTCGTCTAGTTTCATATCGTTCTACCGATATTTTTTTTTGTTTTCCTTTTTTATTGTCATTGTTTTCTTATTATCATAGTTATCGTTGTTTTCTTATTATTCTTATAATAAAATATATTTTTTTCATTCATATACATTGTTTTATTTATGAAAATGTATTTTACCTACTCAGTTAGCTCATCTAGCGAGTTTTTTTTATTTCATTTATTTCACTTTGCTACTTATCAAAATTGTCGATACCATTTTGTACACTGTTTAATTTATCAAAATATTTTATATTTACTGTTAGCCTGTATTTTTTTTCTTACCAAAATATGTTACATTATTGATAGCTCTTCCAGAAAGTTTTTTTTAAATCAAAATTTATAATGTTATTAGCTTTTTATGCAAACTTTTTTTATTATATTATTAATTTATTTTTATTTGTATCAATTATATACCTTGATTTGTTATTAAAACATCAATAAATTGAAAATCATATTTACGCAATGAATTATACTGTATATAAATCTATCGTTAAAAAATGTTCGATTCTTATTGCAAGAGATATTGAAAAAAAGCGGGTAAGTGAGTATCGCTCCGCTGTACATTAGGGGGTGGGGTGGACTTCGGACTAGGGTAGGTTAAATTTGAATGCAATAATAGGTATCATTGTATACGAAAAACGATTCTGAACGGAGATGATTTATCAGTCTAGGATATATTATACTTAAATATTGTCATATATTCGATTTTGAAACAAATTCAAACATTTAGGTAAAAGCTTCAAGATCTTACGTTTAGTAATTTTTTAAAAATAACAAAAATCGAAAGTTATTTATTAGTAAAACGTTATTTTACACATGTAGTTTTGATTTCAAATTAAAATTAAAACTTTAAACACTCGTAAAATATTTTTAATTGAATAATCCTCAAACTTTTTTATAATTATTCTAAGCTTAACTTATGGACAGCATAGTATTAAATTTTCAATTCTTAGCTTTTGATAGTAAAATATTTATAAATTTTTAACTACCAAATAGTGAAAAATATTCATGATTTTGACGAATTTTTGTCAATATTTGAACTTCAAATCAGGGACTGGAACCGAACCGAAAAGAACCGGTTCTGGAACCCGGAACCTTTAAATTATTAAGAACCGGAACCGGAACCGAAACCTTTATTTAGTTAAATAAAGTACCGGAACCGTACCGGAGTTTTTAAATTAAATAGGTTCCTTTAGGTTTTAAAGTTATAATTATTTTACATTATAATTTATTGGTATTGCAATTTCGTGTATAAACTATAAATATGTAATTCCCTACCTATGTATGATCATCTGTGTTTTCTAATGTTTCTCTGACTTAAATCATAGATCTATACAAAACTCGCAATCCGCATACCTATTTGACATTATTAATATTATTATTTATTATCCCTTTCGAGTAAGTTTTGATTGCATGTGACTACTAATGTTTTATCCAACATCATTATTTATCGGAATATTCGGAATCAATTTTATTTTTAGAAATTACCTTGAGTCTTGACAGTTTTTCGTGGACTGCAATTTAAGAATAATATATTTAATATTCTATTCTATAGTTAAAATTTAACACGTAATTATTTTATAATAATAATATGGTAAATGATAATACATTATAATTTATAATATTGTGTTTGACTGTTTGAGTTATAAATAAATATAATAAATGTAATTATTGGGAGAGTGGTCTATTATATTGAACCACTAACTTATATTTGTATTCATAAAATATGTTACAAACGTAGTCAGTTATTTTTATTAAGCTATTAAACTATTAATATTACTTTTTCCACATTTCTTAAAAAAAAATGACATATATAGGTACCTATAAATAAAAATTAACTAGAACCGGTACCAAATTTATTTATTTATTTAACGATTTTGGATTTTTTTTTATCACTTTAAGAACAACTTATAAGTAACCTTGTATTAAATTTTCAAGATTTTCTGGCCGGCCAAAAAATTTTTATCGTTATTTAAAAAAAAAATACTTAGAAAAATTTAAAATTTCAATTGTGTATAGATAACGCTAATATAAACATTTGGTGAAAATTACAAGTATTTACATCGATTAGTTTTTGAGTTATAACTTATAGAAAAATAAAAAATTCGATTTTGTCGAAAACTGGTTTTGCGTAAAAATCCCGTTTTTCCCTCATTTTTTTAGGGTTTTTTCCCGACTCATTTAAAAAATATTAAAAATTTTTAACTTTTGACCCCACCAAAGTACCAACTAGATTCAATTTCCTTTTCAGAGGGGCTGAAGTCAAAAATCGAACCATTTTTACTGCTCCAAATGTTATCGTCAGACACAAAACCAAAAAAATAAAAAAAAAACACACATCATTGTAAAATCAATACATTCATCACTCCGTTCAGAATCTAAAAGTGGCAGTGAAATAGGTTCAATAGTTAGTAGTTCGAACTGTCGAACGTATCCGAGTTGGATCCGAGATAACATTTGTGATAAAGATAAACAACTAATTAGATCCGTCTATAAAAACGGTAACACACAAATTGGGTCCGACTATAAAAACGGTTTATGTGGCAACGTGGAATTGGTTCTCGGGTCAATTAATTGTGTACGAATTGGTTCCCGAAAAAAAAACTTTCCAGTATACAACTAGGTATTCGAATTTTATTGGTTCCCGAATAAAATTACTTATCAGTTTATCAGTCTACAACTCATTGTTACAAGATACGCATATGTACAATCGATAATCTTATGGCCGTAACACGTTTGGGTACAGTAGACCCTAAACGCAACACGTTTGGGTACAAATGAATACACCGTTTGGGTACACCATATCTCTAAAAAAATAACACGTTTGGGTACATAGGACATAGGTAGGTATTAATATAACATTTAGAAACACCTAGAAAAATAACACTTTAATATTTAATCATTAATTTTAAATTTTTAGAGCTTATTAGCGTTATCCAGGAGACACCACGAGGAGGTTGGCTCTATTTAGTCTCCCAAAAATATTTTAGTATAATGTTTAATTACTTGTCATAATTTTTAAATTATTATTTGTTATATTATATACTATTATACCATTATTATTTATTTATTAAGTCTTTGTATATTATATATTATTATATTATTATTATATATTTTATAATTATATAATGTTTTTACCGGTAAATATTGGACCAATTAGGGATAAATATTTTGCAACATCTTTATCGACTTTGTATTCCTCAAATTTGTTTAATACATATGTAATATTATCCATGTCTTCTTTTCTTTTTTTGTTTTGTACATTTCGTTTAATGCTACCTATTTTTAAGTACGATTCTTTTTGAACTTCTAATAAAATATTTATTATTGCAAAACAGTTAGGATGACAAATATAAAATTTGTTAAAATCTCTATGAAAAGCTTCAGGTCCGTTTGTTGTCCTAGGATCCATAGATGGCTCACCTGCCCAAAAATGAGGTGGGAATAAACTATTTTCATCAATAAACATGTCTACAATATAATCGGTAAAATGTTCAACATTGAGTGGTGCATTGGCCATGAGAGATATAAAACCATCATTTAATGTACCCAAACGTGCTTCGCCCAATCTTATAATATTTTAGGTAACACACTAATTGGGTCCCGTTATAAAAATTGTACCACTAGGCTCCTACGTAAGGCGTTTGGCAAGCTAAGAAGTATGTAATAAACTGTCGTACAAGGAGCGGGTGACCAATATTATAATGAATAAACCAATTAATTTATATGTACATTTTAACATTTTTTACTATTTATACCTAATGATATTTTTTTAAATTTTACACTATATACCTACTAATAATCACATTTTTTACTAAACTTAAAAAAATATATATATAGAACCGCGAAAAAATATTTTTAATCATACCTGAGTTCTAATTTATAGATCACTGACAGTTCTAAGTCTGTAAAAATGATATGGGAAATGTTTTTTTGTACGGACCCAACTAGTATATTTCCCTAAAATATCCCGGACCCAATTAGTTTTGTACCTGAAAAACACCGGGACCTAACTAGGTTAAATAAGGGTCTTCCGGATCCAACTAGTAAACGCCGGAAGAGAATACTACTTGTAAGAATAAACCGGAAAACTATTGTAACCGATGTGCCCGGTCACTGTGCACTTCACCTGATTATCAAAGGTAAATTTGAAATAAGTTAACATTGTACGGGTATTATATACAGTGCTCAATTCGATATGATCACTGTAGGTTAAATATTGAATATATTTAAAATTAAATAAAAAATCTTACCAGGTACATAAATAATCTTAAAAAATCTAAATTAGACTCTTCAAATATTAGTTTTTAAATCTATTATCTATAGGCAGGGGCGCCAATTCAGTTTTAAAATAGGGCTGCCAAATTATTAAGCAGGCCAAATTTGCCCACCATATCAGAATATAGTAAAAATATTGAAATATATTATTACTGTCTTAAAAGATAGGGCGTGCGATATTCTTTATACATTTTAGCCTATTTGTAGAAGTCTCACAACCAGCCTACACACTCTTACTTCAAATCTTGATTATACTGTCATTATCTATTAACATAATTCATACATTTAACTTAAGCAATTTATAATGAATAATTATGACTTATTATCATTCAAATCAAATTTTAGATTCTGAACGGAGTGATGAATGTATTGATTTTACAATGATGTGTGTTTTTTTTTTTTTGTGTCTGACGACAACATTTGGAGCAGTAATAATGCTCCGATTTTGGACTTCAGCCCCTCTTTGAAAAGGAAATTGAATCTAGTTGGTACTTTGGGTGGTCAAAAGTTAAAAATTTTCAATATTTTTTAAATGAGTCGGGAAAAACCCTAAAAAAATGACAGAAAAATGGGAATTTTTACGCAAAACCAGTTTTCGACCAAATCGAATTTTTTATTTTACTATAACTCAAAAACTAATAGATGTAAATACTTGAAATTTTCACCAAATGTTTATATTAGCGTTCTCCATACACAGTTAAATTTTCAAAGAATTTAGACTTTTTTTGAGCTATTTATAGACAATTGAAATTTTTAATTTTTTTTAGTATTTTTTTTAAAAATAATGATAAAAATTTTTTGGGTGGCCAGAAAATCTTGAAAATTTAATACAAGGTTTCTTATAAGTTGTTCTTAAAGTGATAAAAAAAAATCCGAAATCGTTAGTCACAATTTTTTTTTATAAGTGCTTAAAGTTTGAATTTATACGAAATATGTCAAAATTGCGAAAATTTGCAAGTAATTTTGTGGTTGAAAAATCGTAAAATTTTTTTCTTTTATAAATAAGTTTTGAAAAGTTGTTACAAGGTTCTCCATACATTTTTCTTCAAATATCTGTAAAAAAAACTCTACCGGATTCAGACAAAAAATTTTTATGAGGGTTTGAAATTTAAATTTTTACAAAACCACGTTAAATAACGGTTTAGCCTCGAACGATTTTTGATATTTGTTGTTATTCAAACAGTATAAGTCGTAAATACTTGAAAATTTTACCAGTTATTTAGATTGCCATTTTCTTTACGTGATTTGATTTTCAAAATATTTTGACTTTTTTTGAGCTATTTATAGACAATTGAAATTTTCAATTTTTTTTTTATAAATGTTGATAAAAAAAATTTAGCTGGGACAAATCAATTGAAAATTTAATTGAAGGGTCCACATAACTTGTTCTAACTCTCATTCAAAAATTATAAAAATACATAGGCACAATTTTTTTTTATTAGCATTTGAAGTTCAAATATTGACAAAAATTCGTCAAAATCATGAATATTTTTCACTATTTGGTAGTTAAAAATTTATAAATATTTTACTATCAAAAGCTAAGAATTGAAAATTTAATGCTATGCTGTCCATAAGTTAAGCTTAGAATACTTATAAAAATGTTTGAGGATTATTCAATTTAAAAAATTTTACGAGTGTTTAAAGTTTTAATTTTAATTTGAAATCAAAAATACACGTGTAAAATAACGTTTTACTAATAAATAATTTTCGATTTTTGTTATTTTTAAAAAATTACTTGACGTAAGATCTTGAAACTTTTATATTTAAATGTTTGAATTTGTTTCAAAATAGAATTTATGACAATATTTAAATATAATATATCCTAGACTGACAAATCATCTCCGTTCAGAATCGTTTTTCGTATACAATGATACCTATCATTGCATTCAAATTTAACCTGCCCTAGTCCGAGGTCCACCCCACCCCCTAATGTACAGCAGAGCGATACTCACTTACCCGTTCTTTTGATTATACAAATAAAGCTGTAAGCAATATATTATAAAAAAAATCAACGTAAGCTATTAGCATGCAGTTATTTGTATCATTAAATTATTTGAGGTTTGAAATTAAGAGTTTTTAAATAATTAGCAAAATGAATAACGTAAGATTGATCTTTACAAATTTTTAATAATTTATATTTATATCTCAATCTTAAAAAGCTAATGTTTATTTAAAACAGATAAATATATTTTTTAATTTTGATCCATTGATTATAATCTTACAACTGTCAAGAAATGTTAATTACAATAAAGATTAAAATAATATACCTATTATTTACAAAATATTTTTCAAAAATTATTATAATAGTTTATTTGTTACAATTTAGCTGTACCGGCGCAGTATAAAATTAAGGCAGGCCAATATGTTATAAGAAATAAAGAAAAAAAAAGCGGGTAAGTGAGTATCGCTCTGCTGTACATTAGGGGGTGGGATGGACCTCGGACTAGGGAAGGTTAAATTTGAATGCAATGATAGGTATCATTGTATACGAAAAACGATTCTGAACGGAGATGATTTTTCAGTCTAGGATATATAATACTTAAATATTGTAATATATTCTACTTTGAAACTAATTCAAACATTTAAGTAAAAGTTTCAAGATCTTACGTTTAGTAATTTTTTAAAAATAACAAAAATCGAAAATTATTTATTAGTAAAAAGTTATTTTACACGTGTATTTTTAATTTCAAATTAAAATTAAAACTTTAAACACTCGTAAAATTTTTTAAATTGAACAATCCTCAAACTTTTTTATAATTATTCTAAGCTTAACTTATGGACAGCATAGTATTAAATTTTCAATTCTTAGCTTTTGATAGTAAAATATTTATAAATTTTTAACTACCAAATAGTGAAAAATATTCATGATTTTGACGAATTTTTGTCAATATTTGAACTTCAAATGTTAATAAAAAAAAATTGTGCCTATGTATTTTTATAATTTTTGAATCAGAGTTAGAACAAGTTATGTGGACCCTTCTATTAAATTTTCAAGTAATTTGTCCCAGCTAATTTTTTTTTATCAACATTTATAAAAAATAAATTAAAAAAAATTGAAAATTTCAATTGTCTATAAATAGCTCAAAAAAAGTCAAAATGTTTTGAAAATCAAATCACGTAAAGAAAATGGCAATCTAAATAACTGGTAAAATTTTCAAGTATTTACGACATATACTGTTTGAATAACAACAAATATCAAAAATCGTTTGAGGCTAAACCGTTATTTAACGCGGTATTGTAAAAATTTAAATTTCAAACACTCATAAAAATTTTTTGTCTGAATCCGGTTGAGTTTTTTTTACAGATAATTGAAGAAAAATGTATGGAGAACCTTGTATCAAATTTTCAAAACTTAGTTATAAAAGAAAAAAATTTTACGAATTTTCAACCACAAAATTACTTGCCAATTTTCGCAATTTTGACGTATTTCGTATAAATTCGAACTTTAAGCACTTATAAAAAAAAATTGTGACTAACGATTTCTGATTTTTTTTTATAACTTTAAGAACAACTTATAAGAAACCTTGTATTAAATTTTCAAGATTTTCTGGCCGGCCAAAAAATTTTTATCGTTATTTAAAAAAAAAATACTAAAAAAAATTAAAAATTTCAATTGTCTATAAATAGCTCAAAAAAAGTCAAAATTCTTTGAAAATTTACCTATGTATGGAGAACGCTAATATAAACATTTGGTGAAAGTTTCAAGTATTTTCATCTATTAGTTTTTGAGTTATAGCAAAATAAAAAATTCGATTTTGTCGAAAACTGGTTTTGCGTAAAAAATCCCGTTTTTCCGTCATTTTTTTTATGTTTTTCCCGACTCATTTAAAAAATATTGAAAAATTTTAACTTTTGACCCCCCAAAGTACCAACTAGATTCGATTTCCTTTTACGATACCCCAAATAGCGCCCCTGTCTATAGGTATCCAATTAGGTTCATACAACTGAAGAGTTAATATTATTATCTAAAAGTGGTTTGACATGATTAAAATGAATACTTTTTAGTACTGTTATAGTAATATATAATCTTTATAGTTAATTATTACTAAAAAATAATGTTAAACACATAAAGATAGGATTATTTTACTTAATTTATTATTACGTAGGTACATCACTCTTGTGGTTGCATTGAGTTGCAAAGTCGATCAAATTTATTATATTTACACCAGTTGGTGGTATATAATGTATGCAAGTACACCTAGCATACTCTTGAGTCTAACTACCCAATTTAGAACTTTTCTTACCATTTCATTTTTAAAAAAATTTGTACTGGTTGTACCTCATTACTCATTAGCCTGGATTAACCCATCTTTGCATATCATGAATGGCAATAGTGTTAGCGCAATATAGTATTGTGATCACTTTATTGTTAATATTACGGGTAGGTTCATATGATTATCGGTTATGAGTGTCTTAAACGAATAAAATATCCAAGTATAGTTTTCTAGTGTTATTGTTATGTATAAATGCTATTCGATATTATAAATGTGTGCAGCGCTTTATAATTAATTTACTTTTCCCACTTCAATCTGAGAACAGTACACTTTTTCCGGGCAATCTTGTACAATGCCAATCTTAATATTGTAACATTATTATTAAATCATACAATATTTTATATTACAGTAATTTTAGTAAATTCTGTTTTTCAATTTTTTTTATTGTAACAACTGATTCAAAATATTAATCACTGTTCATTTTGAATAAAAAATATTTCGGTGGGCATTTCTCTACAAAATTATACTTATGCGCATTTATTTACTTATATATGTTACGGACAAAGTAAGAAGTGCACAATGCCCGATTTCCAAAGGCAAAGTTGGAATAAGTTAACATTGCCCGAGTATTGTTCGATTTGAGCAATGTCGGTTAAACTTTGAATATATTAAATATACATAAAAAATCTAACAGGGTAGACGGGAGGTGACGGCGATGGGCTCGAGCGTTTACTGTCGCATCGTCTACAGACGGCGGTGATCTCGTGGATGGATGACATATATGCAATGCAAACTTCAACGGAAACTGTCGAAAATATTCACGAACAAACTCATCTCAAGCTCAATGAGTTTGAGCACTGCGACAACTACAGCCACGACCACTACCGAGGAAACATCTTCACTGTTCTCATCATAACGGCTGTGTCGCGTTCCGTTGTCGTCCACATTCAAGGGGTAAAGATCTTTCCGCTTCTTCGTAGTCGACCAGTCGGCTTCAGAGCGGAAACCAAATACATTCGTGTCGGAAATACCAGACATCCGGAATACAGCCGGCGATTGGAACTGCAGCGACTAGAATTGCGCTGTTCTACACGCCGCTGTCCAGTTTGGACATATTATATTATTATTGACTATTGGCTCGATGACCTGTCTCGTCGATGTATACCGATTACCGTCTGGATTCTGTTCCTACGGCGACAGCGTATGTTTACATCCTCCGTATATAACTGAATTATCGATCACATCGTGATTGAAATCAGTGAAGGTTCGGACAGTTTTTTTACACCGAGTTTGGTACCAGGTGCTTATAAGACATATGATAAATGATGTGTGTACGTATCTTAACATTTTTAAATTTATTACACATTAGTATACATTTAATTAAAAACAAAATACAAATAATAATAATAATAATAATAATAATAATATAATAACATTATATTTAATTTATTTTAATTTTATCTATAAATATCGGTATAACAGATTTGTGTGAGAGGCAACCCGGTCCGTGGTGGGTCGATGGCGTAATAGTTTATGTCAACAGGTAATATTGTCTGCTATCGGCCGATCGATTGTGGTTAGTAGTTACTACTCGTCTTGGAACACTACTGGCACTAGTTGTGCGATGATAGTGGACTGTAATTCTTATATTTTTATGTGACACGGAATGGAAGGAGAATATGGAGTATAGAAAATATTATAAACAGTACCTATACCAAAATAAAAAAAATGTATCGATAATAGCGGGATAGATAAACAATTCCGACAGTAAAATAAAAATAAAAATAAGTAGTCGTGATACGATGTATTGATAATGAATAATAAAAATTATTAAAACTAAATGATAATAATAATTTACGATAATATAATAATACACTTAAAAGGTTAGGTTAGTGATTATCTTATATCAATGTTATGGGTAATGTCGATTTGCACTCATTTTAGTTCGATTGCACTCAAGCAAGACTCAAAGAGTAGGCGAAATAGGCCCACACATAGGGCGGTATTTAACATTTTTGCATTATAGATATTTTGAAGTATTTACATGTAAGGTGCGGAAAAACTTAAGTTTGATAAGTGTGTTTAAACACTTGAGCCGGGCCTGATTGTACTTAGTTAATAAAGGTAATCGTTTAACTGCACTCATTTAAAAAAAAAGGTAAAGATCGAACTACACTAGGGTTCAAAAAGCAATGTAATTTTATATAATATTATGTTATAACACAGTTTCTTATAATTTCATTAAATATTATATACTTGTAACATACATTATAATATTATAAATAATTAAAAAGTATAAAAAATAATAATTAATATGCCAATGATTATATATTTTAAGCGAAAGGGAAAATAATAGTTTAAATTAACATATTTTTTTTTGGCACATCTGCATTTAACCAGATTGCGGTTCTATTATTATACATATTTTTACCTAAGTGTAATTCCACCATTTTATTTAGTTAAAAAGTGCAATTCGTCTATCCCGAATAATATAACAATGCTAATCAGCCGAACAAGAAAAAAGATAATTTAAAGTAGAATATTATTTAATAGAGCGGTATAACGACCGGAAACGACAATATACAATGATATAATAAGTGGTAATTAATCAATAAATAACAATGACCTATCTTTTACGTGGGACTCGGGCTCCTGGCTTGACCATGGGCAGAAACAGAAATAGGTTTGTTTTAGAACTGTAGATGGCTGATTGCTGGTGGATTTTCGAAGGGAAATGACCCTGAAAACACGTATTATTACCGCAAGTAGAGGAATATGGGTGCGTAGTTAGTACGAATAAGTTTCCCCGGTTATAAGTCACAGACACATTCAGCAAGTAAGATTATGGCTACTTCAACCAAAAAAGGTTTGCAGAGCTTAAGCATAATACATTAACACCATACGGTGGCGAGACTTGCGGTGACGGAGCGAGACCAGTCAGAACTGAGAGGCTGTGAGAGATGGCACATATTTAAATATAATGAGCATAATTATAATCACAAATATAAGTATTCAATTTGATTAGATGTAAGATAGAGGAAGATTAATTAAATATCAAGATGCTAGGGTTAGGTTAGGTACCTAAAATAATTCGATTGGTTTACTTACTGATTTTACAAGAAATTTTACTTTAATTGCCTCGCCTTTAACATCTAAAATAATTATGTTTTTAATTTTTATTAAAAATATTAGATGTTCTGAAGAAAGTTTATTTGATAGCCATAAATTAGATTTGGTGTCAATAATATTTTTATATGTAATATGTAAAGAATACTTAAAAATTTGTTTGCATTATAGATTATATACGATTTAAAACTGAAATCGCCTTTGCAAATTGACTATATTGATTAGTATTTTTTTTGTTTAATTAAAGTTAAAATTCCATAACTTATTTAAATGATTGCATTTATTTTTAAATGGTGATTATTATATAAGTAGGTACACAGTTAGTGTTAATTATAATGAAATAAAAAAAGTTCTAAACTGAGAGTTGAATAATATTATTATATATTTTTTTATTATACATTTTACCTTTTCATAGAGCATTTTCCTCAGGATAAAGCAAATTGAAAAAATATTTAGTATATAAAGTGGCCTAATAAAACTATTCCAGAACAGCCAACTATACTTTTTGGAAGCATATTATGACTGAAGTCCAATTTTTACAATGATACTAGTATAAATAATTATACTATAATTTTGTATCAGTAAACGGTGAACTAATTCATCGTAAATTTATATTAATTTATTTTATTTATATTAGGTATATTACTTAATTAATTTTAAATCCAAGCAATTTTTGGTGGTAATTTCAATCTTCTATAACAATCATTATTTTTAATTATAACATTATTTTTTAATCAATAAAATATTTACAATTTAAAGCATTTACTATAAATATATAGTTATGACTTTTTTTAATTATGTAAAGATAATATGTATCACTAGACACTAATTAAATAACATTGAATACTTACTTTAATTAAATTCAAATCGTTAACAAATCCAGTAAAAAGTTTTATAAGGAATGCGAAAACGATTGGAATGTCCAGTACGTTATCGATGTAATATTTAATATTACATAAATTGCAAAAATAATATAAAACTTATTCTATGCGTATAATAGTACTATGTACTTTTAACCAATATCACTGTATTATACCTAAATTAATAAACAGTTATTTTTATTTTTAGATGAAGATTGGGGAAGTCGAACAATATTTTGTCATAAATACGCAAATCATGAAATAACATTTGGTACTTTAGTATGAAAGATTTTTATTCTATCACGAATACACACATAACAATTCATAAAACTTATTCAATTGAATTTTGTAAACTTGTTGTTTTCAAATTCAGAAATTACAGGAAATTAAGGATAAGAATTGTTGGTTTTTTTTTAAATTAATTAGTAATCGTTTTTGTTTTTTACTTAGATATGTTTTTTGGATGAATACAGAAACTATTTTTTTTTAAACAATTACACGTAATTGATTTCGTGTATAAGACGTGTAGGTTATTTAATATTTATTGAATTTTGTTACTACAGCGACTAAATATATACATCATTCTTGGCAGTGATATAAACATTAATTTAAAATTTATTAGTGATTGCGTAGAATTTATACGGTTTATGGTTCATATCCAAAAGCATATCTATGATTCCTCAATGTTCCTCGTAAGAGAAATCTTATCTGATAATTATGTCTTAAAACACAGATTGTTGATATTCTTTTTATAATAATAATAATAATAAATACCTATATTGTACATAAAAATTGAGTACTTGTTCACTACATTGCTATACAATAATATTGTAATAAAATATTAGTAAACAAATACAAAAAGATTACTAAAATGTTCAGCCCTTGTAGCTCAACAACAATAATAAATAATAGTATGAGTTTAATGGTTATTATGGTGATCTGATATAATACTATTATATAAATTATAATATACATAATAAAATATTGGTTAGGTATACCTATACAGTTAAATCATTAATAGCACTATAAATACTTATTAGTAGTCAGTTATCTCAAATCGGTATGTAGCTTGTCAGCATCCTGACAAGTAAGACCTATTATATTAATATTCTTCAAAAAATACGTACACAACAAGTCAACAACTATTAGAATACGAACATTACAGGAACATTTTTTCAAGTGACTTATGTATAATTTTTGATCAGTAAATAACATACGAATACAAATCACATAAGTATAGATGTAATAATGACATTTAAACTGACTTCGCGGTACCGATTTTGCCGCCTTAATATATTTTATATATTTGATTTATCTCGGCGATGGTGGTCGTAGGATCTGCATCCATACATTCATTGTTGTACGTCTCTCAATAGCGCAACATTTTCTCGCTTTATTTTCACCGTCGGTAACTTTTTTCTACTCTGCAGTCGATTTTTCGTCATACATAAATTATATTCTAATAACTACTTATGTGAGATTTGACTAGATTTTGTAATAATTTTCATAACGCCATTTCGATATAGCCAATAAGTGTGCATAATAAATTAGTATTGATTTAATTCGTTGTATGATTAATATTATTATAGTTTTGTTAGTTATGATTGGATTTTGTGTCTCAAATATATAATATATATATATATATAAATGTGACAAAGCATTTTTATTTGAAAATTATTCTTATTAATTATTATATTTATATGTAAATGTTATTTATTAGTTTGTTACTATATTGGTGTACACTAACTGTTCGGAAACAGTTCAACACGTTTCTAAATTGTGGTTGTTCTTACTTTTGATTTAGCTGTTTCGGTATACAGCATAAACAAAATAAAATCCTATTCATTTTTGAATAAATAATACATTTGTTTTTCTATAATTACTATGGGGGTATTGTATACAGTCAGTAGCTAAAGTCCAATGTATATATTATCATGTTTAAATAACATTGTATTGTGCTCCTACATTAAGATCCGGCTATAGTTGACAAAATGTTTGCAATTCTATATTCTTTACGAGTATATAATTGCGTCGTTCTCAACCTAATTTTAAGATTTGTACATCAATTCTTCCACTAAAAAATTAAAATAATAATATGTAACCTGCAATTAATACTATTATCACGATTGCAAGTTGTAAGTTCGTAATTCTCGGTAATTACATATTATAATGTATTTATCAAGTGTATAATTAGAACACTATTATAATGATATACCATTAAAATCATAGACTTATAAAATAGTCTAAAGTTAAATATTGGACCACTTTTTTGGTCACGTGCAAAATATTTTAAATGCATTCCCGCAGGGTCTATGAAAAATGAACTTGTGATGTAAATACACGTATACTTTTTATGCTTATTTTTTTATTTTGGGAGAAATAAATTGTAATTTTTATTAAAATATTATATTGTATTGTTATAGAAAAATCCGAAAATATTACATTATATTATTATAATAATTAATTATTAATAATAATATTTTATTATTATTTATTATTAATTTATTACAACACCACAGCGCATTATTGACATACTATGGAACACCGATGAGATTTTGTACAAATTATACAGCCACTGGTCGCATATATATATAATATATATAAATATATATATAGATATATATTACGCCTTAGCTGAAAATTGCCACGAGCACGCTTAATTATACGTACTTTTTAATCTTAACGTACGGGCACGACGAACAGCTGATGTATATTATAGTGTTCGACGACGGCGAATGTACGTGTAAATTACTGCGGACAGGACTCGTAGTCTGCGGACAGCCACCGCACAGGTCCTGATACTGTGTAACTATCGTCCTGTTGGCTGTCGGCTGTCTGTATCCGGTCGCCGGCTGTCGATCTCGCGCACCTGCACGGGCTCTATCGTACACGGAAACAGCAGCTGAGTCGACACTGCTAACATTTTTATTTCAAGCAACTCAACTCGTACCGTCTTTGCCATCAATACGTCGTCGCTAACGTAGTCATTATTATTGGGTCCAAGTCGTGGTCCACTTTTTATCAATAGTCGCTGTATGGTTCGTCACGATGCGATAGCGATCATACCTATCCACTGTGTAGCGTCGCGGTAATCCAAACGGCTTCAAGTGTACATCGCCACCGTTCTTCTAATGTACTTATGTGTGACCAATAAAATAATAATCATAACGATTATTATGACTGCATATCACATATGTGCTTCGTTACATTCCAAACATCAATAAGGATTGTTAACCGTATGTCATCCTTTATAGTAATCATTAGTTTATCATATTAATTTCATTTTTGTTGTATATTTGTATTGTAGGATGGCGGTATCGAAACCGTACGTTTATACGCTACAAACAGTGGCTGTTAACCGGTGTTCCGTGGACTTGGAATAAGTGTTCCACCAAAATTTTAAAATCAGTCACAAAAAATACTAGTACCTATTTATAATCAATGGTCATTCATTCACCTTTTTTTTGCAAATAAAAGTTTACTATGTTAGTATGTTACTAATAAGTAATAATATAAACAATATAATATATAATAAGTTTCATATAGTTCATTTTTACTTTTAAATTTAAATACAGGTTATAATTAACATAGGTACACGACGTATTTATTTTAACAATTAATATTAGTATAATTATAAAATTTAATTATTATTATATATTTTTAAATTGTTATACTATCAATTTTCTTCAATATTCATTCAATAACTATTTTTCATTGTAGTTAATACGGTTCAACGCATCGGGAAAACTGTCTTGGTGTATAATTTAAACAAATGAGATAGTTGGGGTCAATGACTCGCGATTCTACGAGATACTAAGAAACAACATCTTATTTTAAATATAATAAGGTAAATATTACGAATATTTATTTTCAAGTATAATTATTTAAGTTAAAAAAAAAATATAGTTGGATTTCTAATTCTAAATAAATTATTGAAACCTAATAATTAAAATTTAAAATGTTTTGAATGTACAAACTATAGCGGTTTCAATTTTATTTAAAACAATTATAGAATTGTTGTTATGACGACAGTGATAAGCTCAATTAAATATTATAATAATATTGATCTATTTATTTTATTAATATAATATAATACAAAATAACAAAAAACATCACTTGATAACAATTTGTACATAACTAAAAATAATTCTGTGTATAATTTAATAAAAACGTCGGCTTATAAGTTTAATTTTAGGGTCTAGAATATGTTGTATCATATTTATACATGATACATCTCAATCAAATAATTACATCCAACTCGTTTTGTTATCATATCATCTAAGTCTTAAATTGTCAAACATATCCTTCTAATTTAATCGATTTAAATATATTGTATTTTATTTAAAGATTTAGAGATCATTCAATCTGAGTTTACATTTTTGAAGTCCAAATTGTTTCGTTTTGATATTGTTCTTGAATTTGTGACGGTCCACTAAAAAATAATAATACATATTTCGATTAAATAAAATATCGCTAAGCATGGGTGTTATAGTGTTATATAAAGAATTGAAAAAGCTTACAAATGATTTATTAGTTGTACATCCAATTCGTCTTTATTTGCACATATAAAAATATTACAGTTTTTTATTCCTTTAAAGACATTAGCTACACTGGGCTTTAGATCATACAAATATAAGTATTGACCTTTTTTTGAAAAGTCCTGTGACATCATAGAAAATACCTGTAAATCATTAAAAAATTATAAAATTTAATGATAAGAAAAAGTTATGTTCGACTTATAGTAGGTAATTAGCTATCATAGTTAAAAATCAGTTCAGAGGGAGAGGAATCGATACATTTAATTAGAATAACTGTCACACTGAAATTATTACCATTTGTCATTGAGAATAAAAGAATAAATATTGAAAATATTTTTATTTAAAATTATTTAAATACTACAATTTTGAGTTAAATAGGCTGTCAACCGTTTGTAGAAACAATTTGGATATTCCATCCGAGACTTGTTAGCTGATAGACTAATCTATGCACAGATAACGAAAAATGCAAAGTCTGTATAGCTAAAAAAATTATATTCATGAAAGCTCGTTTTAAAATTCAACCGTAATATTTTAATTAATTTTCTATTACAATCATTATTCAATACATATATAATAAATTATAATATATTATAATATACTAATGGTGACCAAAAATTAATTCTAAAATATTCTTACCGCGTGTACGATTCATCACAGATTCAGTTCGTCGCACGAAATTGTTTATTTTAATTTATTAATCTATTAATTGTTTATAGTAAAATGATACATATTAAATATTTAAATATTTGGCCTATAAAAATGTATTGTGTGTTAAAAATTAAATTGTTCATTAAATATAAATTAATAAAAATATATATATAATATATATTAGCAGCTTATGCATATATGTTTCCATACTGTTTTAATCTTTTATTTATTTATCTATTTTTATAGTCGTTACAAACTTTTTTTGTAATCTTTCATTGAAGAACTTGGATTTTCTTTTTACAACCATGGAATGTATAATTTAATATATTATAATATTGTTCAACAAGAATTTATTTATTGTTTAATAATTCTTCTTTTTTAAACTTCTCAATAAATTTCAAATTCAAGGATGAATTACATTTAACGTAGATGAAATACTTTCCATGCGACCCTTCGACAGAATTAATTAATAAATATCGATTTAGTGTGCGATATTATGTATAAAATTAGCCACGGTTATTTGCTGCACGGTGAATTAATTGTAGCGAATTGTGTGGATGGTCCATTGAACGTCATTTTAAGCGTTTGAAATGCTAGTAGATAAGTAGGTATACACAAATATTTTATTTGCCGTCTCTTTCACACTATTTAGCGGTCTTTTTCTCTAGTCTCTCTAAAAACCGCTTTATATCTTTGTTCTTATTTATTTATATATTTTTCCGAGCATCAAGGCCAAAAGTTATAACGATTTGTCTTATTTATCTTTTAGATCTCTTAAAAGAAATGCCTTCGAGGTATGCAGCTACATAAACACTGCGTCTCGTGCATACCCTTTGCTCCCGTCTATCACAACATAGTATATATGGTATACGTACGTTTGCTGTTGTGAAATCTGCCTCGAATACACTGGAACCATCGATAACCACTGGGATCCCAAGAGCAAGGCCGTGTTTGGTTATCGTTTGCCGTACGTATTCCATCGAAGGGAATAGCAAATATCTATCGGGTGTCAACAATAGATATTTGATCCCGTCGCGGTTCTATGAAAAAAATAAAAATAACAAGTTGATGTAAAATAATTAACATTAATAATATTATAATATTGACGGAGACAACGGATATCTAACCTTTTGAACTTGGATAGATATTTTTGGCTTGGCCGCACTGCACATTATGAATCCGACGTTGACAACGATGCCGATGAGCACTCCGTATTCCAATGGAAGAAATAAGCATGCGAAAAACGTGATCAACATAAGCACCAAATCTTTTTCTGCGGACAGCATTAATTGCGAAATAATAGATGTAATTAATAATAATATTTATATAATATTAATATATGTTATAATATCGTATTTTTTCGTTTTTAGATATCGTATAATACGATAGGTAATGATCGACGCGTGAAAAAACGCCATTCCACTGTGTCAGAAAGTAGCAGTTCCTCTACATAATGATTTACTAAATTTGCTAACCCCTAATTTCTGTTTAATAATGAAATTCTTCAAATTCTGATTTTTAACATTTTTAAATACACTTTAAAATCATATTCTCAAATTCGTTATAATTATCGATTTTTTATTTCTATATGGTAAGTATTAATTAAAGAACTTAATTTGAATCACGACGAGGCATTATTTTTGTACATAATGGTTAGCGTTTTATTTTTGTATAGCTGATCAACTATTTTGAAGTATATTTTACACTTATACTGATAAAGATGAATCAAGAACATTTGTAAGACTTAAATAATATCAGTTTATTATCTATAACTTAAACAGCTAAACCAAAATATCACTTGCAGATTATGTTTTATGCATTTTTTAAATATTAGTTTTAATAAGAGGTTGTTATTACAAGTTTATAATGAACTGTCGGGTAACCGTGTTCTTGCCCAAGACGCGATTAAGGCCTGTGTATCTAAATATTTATACGTTGAATACTACTCATACATTTGAGTAAAATAAAACATTTTTACAATACAAAATATATTGGTAAAAAGTTATAAAAATAATATTATTTATATTATTTATTAATTACTGATTTATAATAGTTATTAGCACGTAATTATAAGATTATTATATGTATTTATATTTTAAAGTATAAATTTATTAATATACAATACACGGGTCATGGGTAATAATAAATACATGTGTATTAAAAACACGAGTATTAAATTTACGTAGGTATATTAAAAATATGGACTTTAATATATTTTTAGTATGTGTACCTGTGTATTTTATTAATACCAGTTCATGACCGTGACCATTAGTTTTAATAATGTTGTTTAAATTTATAAATTACTTTATTGTCTATACCTATTATTATTTTTAATAATATACCTATTATCTATTAAATACCTATATATGGTGGCTTTGGTTATTTACTTTTCATATTATTAATTATAGTTGCCTTGAACATTTTTTTTCTGGAAATTGTTTTAATAACAATTTTTCGTTAATTTTTTCCTAAATTGAAGTACTCACATGGGCGTAGGATTTGCTATTTATTGATAATATATAATATAAATATTTTGGTCAAATTTTTTTATTGTTTTTTTGGAGTACCCTTTCTCACATTTTTACCAAAAGTAAAAAAGTGTTAAATTTTATTTTTATTTATAACTTATTTATTAGAGGAGACAGGAGCATAGTTATAATCATTTATAATATTTATTAGTAAATAATAAATAATTGACTATCCGCGCACTAATTTTATATCATAAGTACTAGGTATTTTCGTACTGCAACTGCAGGTTACTAATAAATTTTCTTCTCACTATTCTATTTTGTACGATCTAATATCATTATATATGTGTACTGTGTAATTCTAATGTATGATCGTAAAATTTACATAATATACATACTTTTTGACTTGTAAACGTGCTTGATCATCTTGACATCGACCATCATAAACGAGGCGGAGATTATAACGGCAGCTAGCGCAGTCTTCGGGATGTAATAGAAATATGGTGTCAAAAACACCAATGCCGCCATAACAGTAAGTCCTAAACTTTAAATTCCATTACAATTTTTTGGCAAACATGTGGTGGTATAACAACATATTTTAACATAAATTGATCATTAAAAAAAAATGTACCTGTGTACAGACCTCCGAGGGGCGTGCGCACGCCGCTTGAATAGTTGAGTGCTCCTCTAGCGATAGCCCCAGCCCCGGTAAAACCGTGAAAGAACGAATTACCAAGGTTCGCCATACCGATTCCCAATAGCTCTTGGTCCGTGTCTATTGGCTTTCCCTCCGCTAAAATATGCACATCAGGTTAGTTTGAATTCAGAAAATTTTTAAAATATATTCGAACAAAATTAGATTGGAAATGCAATATTAAAAATTCACCAAATTGTGTAAAATATAAAAATATAATAATGAATAATAGGTATACCACAATTTCTCAAGTTAATTATGTCAACTAAAAATATACCATTAATCACTAATGTATACTTTTTAGATTAACTACGTGCTTAATACGAAGTTATTCAAAAAGTGTATTGATAATGGTTGAGTCATGAACGGACCTGTTGGATGGGTATAGTATTAAGGGTATTTATAATTATTAGTCTAATAAAATGTAAAATAAATAATATGTTTGCATTTCTAATACTTAGTTTGTTATTTTCAACTAAAATTAGTAATTTATTTTTGAGATCTCCTTCTTCAATTAGAAAACTTTAAATGTAATAAAAATTGATACATTAAAATGTATATTATATATTTTACTATCAAAATTAGTTATTTTTTACACTTTTTATACAACTAATAACAGCAAATGTATATTGTAATATAAGACTTACCAAAAGTTCTGCAAAGGGATATGTTTTCGAGTAATGATATGAGTGGTATCACAATAATGCCTGAACCCATAAAGAAAATGATGTCGAAGAAACTTTCGTTAGTGTTGCTAAACTCTGGCCACTGGAAATGTGGCAATCCATGTGGTATTTTGCCTTGAAAAATTCACAGGAACGACTTAGAAATTAGAATAGGTCATAATTATATTTTAACCACTAGAGAGCTCACAATATCTTAAAATTAAGTGTGTATAGTAAACTTGATTTTCAATTATAAACTATGTAAACTGTACATTGTATATAATCGATAATATGTGAACTATTTTGAAATAAACGTATGTTTTAGTTTTAATAAGCTTCGACGGAATTAGAAAAATCTAGAGTTCAATATCTAATTATAGTATAAGATTCGATAGAACAATTATTGTTAATCGATAGAGTAATAATTTGACCAACTATTTAAATACTATTTTATTATAATTTATATTATTTACAATTATTTACATTATTTAATTGAAGCTCTTGAGATAGATGCACGTGGAAATTGTTAGGTTCTTATCTCTAGATCTGACCTGTGGCACACGTGCCTTTTGTGGTACATTTGACATAATTGAATGGCATAAAATTTATATATTATATATATTGTAATTATATTATTGTAATGTAAATTTAAATATTAATTTTTTATGGCACATTCTCAATTTTGTATTTTTTTATTTGGCATGATATAGAAAAAGGTTGGCTCCCCTGCTCTAAATATTAAAGAACAATTTTATCTACTAGTAAGTACCTTTTTAATTTATATAAATATTTAGTTTAAGATCATTTTTTTGCAAATCAGTTATAAAAATAATGAAAATTTGTTTGTATAATATTTTTAACATTATAATGGTAAAACAGATGCATTGCGTACAGTTTAATATTTTAAAGTATTGAATATAATTTATTATGTAGATTATCTATTGTTTATAATAGCTTGCTATTTTTATAAAATCTGATGAATACTAAATTTAATTACAAAGATTTACAAATATTATGCATGCGAGTAATTCTTAAAAATAATTCATTTTCTAATTTAAAATTATTTTCCAAACAATTTTTTTATTGAATACTTTTATAACTTTTATGTTGTCAATTAGTTGATTGTTGTGATTTCATACTTATATTTTTATCACATTGTACGTACCTACTAAACTACATTCAGTTTTATATATTATATTATAAAATGTATAAAATAAAGATTGATAATTTACATACCGATGATTTTAAACGGAATTGGTGGTGCCCAATCAGACGTGATATCGTGATTTGTTTTATGTACACACCAATAACAGATTATACTACATACGATTACTACAAATGAATTTCTAAATGCACCGATGGCCCAGATGAGCTTGTTTACATTTTTTTGCCATACATTTTGTAGTTCTTCTTCTTTTGGACCTATCCGCGTAGTACTGAACGCCTAGTTAAAAAAAAAATAAAATTATTCATTGTTATACATTTATAATAAAATATCGGTTGGAATTACGTGTAGCTTGCAGAATGATATCTTATAAAAAATCATGCTGGAAATCCAACGCAGAAAAAGATGCATAGAAAGATCTGCATTGTAAAACCATTGTTAAATACGACGGAGAGAGATGTAACAAGAATAAATACCATACTCGGCATAGGCATAAAAACAGACAGAGAACAATGAAGACTGTCCATTGGAGAGAGATAATAGAAGTGACAAAAGAAATGTTCTTTTTAATATGTCAAAAATGAAGAAGATACATTTTTCATGTAGGTATATTGGCTATAAAATCAACACGATTCCGCAAATTTTTGGAATCGTTCTCCACCGGGTACATTACCTATTTTTTAAATGTCTTGTTCAGAAATAAATATTTAAGTTTTGATAAAATCATATATATGATGGGCGTTGATGATCTATAAAATGTGTGTAACAAATAACATTTAACTGTAAGTGCTAACAGATAATAATATTCTTATAATAGTTCACTTATTGAGTTTACTTATTTATACATAAATATATATATATATATACAGGTATAAGCAATGGTATCATACACAATGCATAGATAATAACATTCTTTATTACTGCATGATAAAATAAATATGTATTGTGTATATTATCTTATAATATTATATACTTTTGATAATTTAAAATTTAATTTCAATTATAATATTATCATTATATTATACATGTAAGCTGTATAGGTGTACCAAGTGCCTGTGTATATGTGTAAAACTATTTTAAATTTAAACAATATACCTCATTAATTCAATGTGATACTTAAACCAGTTATTTATCACCTCTTCCAATTACTTACCTACTTATAACCTAACGTGATATTTAATTTGTGTATAGTACAATTATATATTAATTATTAATTTCTACCATACATTATTATATAATATCGTATACCTTTAAGAGCATCACCGTCCCTATGCACGCAAATCCCATGATCGTGTCTCCTATGCTGATACTACCGATGTGCTCCAATACGATTCGGCACATTTTCAATAGGTTTCCGCCGCCACCCTTGACGCCGATCAGGTCTTTTACTTGGGAAGTAATGATAAGAATGGCTGAAGCTGACGTGAACCCAGAGCACACCGGTACGGATATAAAATTGATGATGATCCCCAAGCCCGCAAAGCTCATTAATATCTGGATGATACCCGTCAGGAAGCACAACAGCGTTGCATATTCCGGTCCCCTGGTCCCGATTGTGTTGTTAATCAACAGCGCCACAATGGCGGTGGGTCCCATCGGGACTACTTTACTTGTGCCAAACAGTAGGTAAATAAAAGTTCCTACAAAGGAACTATAAAGACCATACTGGAAAATAAATTTGTTTTCATACATTAAAATATAAAAAGCTACAAAGTATGTGATAAATCACAATTTATTTTTACAATTAAATATCATTACGGCAAGATATAATAACAACTACGATTTATACCGAAGTATTATATAAGATTTTATATTTATTTCGTTTTATTTAAAACATCATTACAGTTATGTTATCTATGTACAAAGATGAATTAATTACAAATTATTATATTATTATTAAACTAAAACGTGATATTGCAGTGGACCTAATTTTTATGTACCTGAGCTGGTATTCCGACTATACTGGCCAATGCCATTGATTGAGGTATTACAGTTAAACCGATCGTAATGCCGGCTAAGAGATCGCCAAGAAAATCTTCGCTCGAGTAAACGGGGATCCATTGTAATATAAATAGTTTTCTTTTGATAAAATTGGTTAGATTTTTTAGACAGACGTCTTTAGTATGTTGGGTAAATTTCTTCTTCTGGTTAGAAGCAAGTCTTGACGATTCTACGTCATCCACCGCCACTAAGAAAAATAAAAATGTATTCATATTATGAATAAGTTGTTATAATATTTTATTTTTTTCTTAAACTTTGTACACCATTTTGATCCAATAAAAATAGTAGACTTCAATAAAATAATTACTGAGCACATATTTTAATATACCATAAAGATTTATAATCGTAAATGTAAAGTTAAATAAATTTAGAATCCTATTCTATATACTCAAACCGTACATTCTTGGTATTTTGGAAAATTATGATTTTTTTATAACTTATTACAAATTATTGGTACATAACAAAAATATATAGCAATTAACTAAGTTTCTATCATATTATAGTAATATACCTATATTATTACTAGAGCAGTAGGTTAAAGACTAAGGATAAAATAAATTACCAAGACTAAAATTATGAGAGAACTAAAAAATGCACCGAAATTATTGTCTACGTGACTGCACTTGTCGAATAACAGTGATGTATAAAATACTATAATAGCTTTATTCATACTACTTCATCTATCTTAAACTTGTAATATTTTCAAAAATAAAATATTATTTTACGTTTTTTAGGTAAAATAGTTTGTGTACCTAACAGTTTACTAATATTGAAGTCAAATTAACTTCTCTCAACCTATTTTAGTACTTTAAATGATATTATTAAGTATTAATAATTTAATTAGAACAAATTTAATCTACTAATCTAAAGTGACTATAATACTATATAGTTGTAATCAATTTTCGAAAATGTCAGTTAATTTCAGATTTAAGTAGCTTAGTATTTTATGCGATACTTACAGATAACATTATTGGTGGCTGTATCATAATTTAACTGTATATTGCAATTGTTAACGGCTGAATTTTGTTGTTGGCCATTGTCGTGTTGATACTTTGGGTTGTCCATTTACTTACAAATTATAAGCACATAATATCCAATAACATATATTATATATATTATAGCTACAACACTATTGTAAAACAGTGATAAAAGCGTTTGAATGTGAGACTATCATATAAATACACGAGAGATTGTTGAGTAGACACAAATATTTAAATAAGAACAAATAATTACGGTTTAACGTAATAAAAATTTTAATCTTTTTATTAGGTATTAATGTATCATGAATGAATAGTAAAACTATGACGAGCGGTTTGGTGACTAGTTTATAAGAGATTGTTGAATTTGAATTCGACGGTATAGGACACCTCCTATACTATAAGAGGTAGTAGGTTACCTATACAAATTATAACGTTAAGTATAAAAACAAAAAATACGAGTGTAAATGTTTCGGAAATAAAACTGTGTCAATATAAGTAGAGAAAATTAGGTAGTGTAAGAAGCGAACTTTCAAGGATTTATTTCGAAAGACGATCGACAATTTTGCTCGAAACGCAAGTCGTAGCGATATGACGTGCAGATGTCTTATTTGGCACAACGGGTCTTGTTAACGAAACTATCTAAATAATCGCGTCGTTTTTTTTCTGTTAAATGTTTGATTTGTTTAGAAGCGTACCTACCTATCTACTGTGTACAAGTGTACAACTGTATTATAGTAATATAACATACACACATACAATACTATAATGTTTACCAAACGTTAAGATGTCTTAATTTTTATCATCGTCATTTATTCGATTTAAAATTACTTACATCGTTTGAGTTATCGTAATGACACTGGTAGTTGGTACTAAAATATTTCTCAATTGATAAATTGTATAATATTATATATATAGTTACGCAGGTAGATACACCTGAATTATATTGTAATCTATTTGTATTGTAGAATATAATTAAATTAGTTAAATTTATATGTCGTATGTCACGTAACCTTACGTTTCAATTTAAAATTATTATGTTAGACGAAACAAAAAAAAAAGATTTAAAAAACTACAGCACAGTGTTTCTTTGTATTAAAATTGTTAATAGTATTACATACATATACGTTTACACTTAATATGACTGATAAAGTGATAACTCATTAGTCATTATCCGTGATAATAGTATATTTTATATTGCGATAAAACGTGATCCATGTAACATATCATAATTCCGACATTGTATGCGTATATTTTCTAAAATGTTGATTTTATTACGAAACAAATCGAATTAGGTAAAGATATATAGTAAAAGTGCATATAAATATAATATATATATATATATATATATATATATATATACATGATATTAACCACTAATATGTATTTAATAACTTTGTGTGTTAATATTTCTACTGTGCATAATCAAGAACTATTATTGCATTAATCATAACTCGATTTTTTTGGATGACAAAATAAGCCATCAATAATATTGATGATTATTGCTGAAAAATATTAATAATAATAAAAATAATTATGATATGCCGTACATAAAATTTATATGACGTAATAAAATAACTAGAAAATTTGAACCGTACATATTGAACAGGTATCCTAATATGAATTTTAAAACTCGAACGTTTTTAACATTGTGTATATTAATTTCTATATTGTTGTAACTATATCTATCTATGTATAAGTATTTACAGTCCGCAACGTGGGTATACTTAACGAAATATTTAGTCTATTTCCGAGAAACTCTACGGAGTGATCCATTTGACGTTAGTCACTCATTATTTCAGAAGACGTTTGAAAATATTTCTCTTACATCATTTTAAAATTTAAATCATTACAAAACAATATTTTTTTACAATTTGTATTGTTATTATTTCACCCTTTTGTATGACGATATACATTTTTAATTTCATATTTTGTAACAGTGGCGTAGCCAGGGGAGGGTTTTGAGAGTTGAAACCTCCCCTTAGGCCGTATTTTTATCAAAAATATAAATTTTATAATATAGAAATACAATCATTTATTCGTGGTGAAATGTATTCTGTTATGCTGTATTCACGTTATCGACTGCACTGGTGATAATAATCATTATCATTAAATTATTTTATTATTTCAATACAATTGTAAATTTATTTTATTTTATTACTAAAAAAAAAACCCCCCTAAAAAAATCCTGGCTACGCCACTATTTTGTAATAAAATATTATTCGGAGTATTTTAATTTAAACAATCTATAAAAATCAAATGTTGTATTTGTAGTTTATTATATAAGTATAGTTTATATAAGTATTTTAAGTTTAGTCAGTGCGTATGTTGCGGGGTGACGCTGATCACTCTACTCCACTAATCTAAACTTTAAGTATTTATAACTCATAGATTATCCGTTCAAAATGTTTGTGTATCGAAGTACTCTAGTTGTCATAATACAATTATGATGAGAAAAAATGGTAATAATATTATTTTTTTTTAGAAAAATTATGTTTTTGAAGACTTAAAATTAGGTATGGGAAAAAAATTATTTCAAAAACATTTGTATTTTTTAAATAATAAATGTTTTACATTGTATGGATCATCCGGTATTTAATATAAATATTAAATACCTATACAGGGTGTCCCGCGAGGATTTACCCATAGCGATATCTCCTGAAATAATGGAAATATCATAATTCTGGTTTTTTAATAAGATTCACAGGAACAAGAACTACAAATATTTCATGTTTTAATTTATTTTTATGTTTTGGTAAAAAAGTTAAAAAATGTATTTTTTTATTTGATTATTTAAAAAAAATTGATGATAGCCATATTGTAATTTTTTTTTCTGAAAATATTGACGTTTTAACATTTTAATTTCATCAATTTCCTGATTTTTAATATTCTTTTTAGTTTCGAAAAAACCCGTTCACCAGCCGCACGAGCACGCGGGCTACATGTTTGATACAGTGATACCACTATCGCACTATGGCACTATCGTATTAAATAATTCGCAGTTTTTTTCGATACTAGAAAAAATATTAAAAATTCAGAAAATGATGAAATTAAAATGTTAAAACGGTGGGTTTTCATCAATTAACATCAATATTTTCAGAAAAAAAACTCAAAAAAATCTTCAATTTTTTTTAATAATTAAATAAAAAAATACATTTTTTAACTTTCTTACAAAAACATAAAAATAAATTAAAACATGAAATTTTTGTAGTTCTTGTTCCTATGAATCTTATTAAAAAACCAGAATTATGATATCTGCATTATTTTAGGAGATATCGCAATGGGTAAATCCTGGCGGGACACCCTGTATAACTGTTTGATAGAATCACATAATTACTACCATGATAAATTGATAAGTGTGTTTTTATATAACAAAATAACAAATAGTACTCACATATTATATAACTATCGGTGTATAATTATTATAATGTATATTGATTTTCTGTATATTTTTTAACGTGTAGACCTGTTGAATATCCAAATTTTTAAACATCAACCATTGATAATGAATGCCACTTCTAACTATAAGTACGTACTACAATAGCGTGAACTAACTGTTTCAATTTACCCGTCATTATTAGAAAACAAAATAATTACACAATGCAGTAATCAATTGGCACCACGAAGCGAATTCTTGGTCTTGATAAATTAATAAAAATAAAGATCAATAAGTCAAAACAGGGCTTATTTATTAATATAGGCCATTCGAATAAACGATGTGGTTAACGTACAGATTTTTAATTAGTTTGATTAAAATAATATTTGGGACATTGATTTTACGTCCCGCTCATTATAATATATTAATATTATCGCTATATAATGCCGGGTTTTACAGTCAAATCTGCGATCTCGATGATCATCATATCTGTGTATGTGTGTGTGTGTGTAGTTTTAATTACACAAATTAGAGTAAAAGTACGATACATTTAATTTGTCGATATCGACGACTCTCACGTATGAGTACACGCAGCGTGCGTTTAGCGACTAGACGGTTAAATTGATTAGTATATTATTATAATATTATATGTCTAGCACGGCAGCGATTTGATATTGTTGTTTTTCGAAGCACCAACAGTCACTTTCAAATAAACACTGACGACTGTGTTATCAGATGTTTAGACGGTATGAAAATGTATACAACATTTAGAACATTTACTAATTAGTAATTTGTGTCGATTACCACTTATACATTTTTCTATATTATATATATACTATTATTCGATATATATGTGTGTGTGTGTTTCTAATTTTCTTGTAACATTTAGTAATAATTATAAATATATTACATAACAATATAAGTACATATTATTGTCAGTAAGGAAACTAGTCGTGTTATTTATATGTACTTTGAACTCTGAATTCTTTAACATATTGATGCATGACATTTAATAATGATTAATACCTTGACGTTAGACGCTGAATGTAATAAACGTCTCATCCTTTTATATAGCACCATAAAATGTATAATACAGATTACAAGGCGAAATCCCTATTCAAATTTTCGTTTGATGGGTTATTAAGAACTTAACTGCAGTTTTTTTTATCAACGAATAAATTAATAATTGGAGCTATAAAAAATGAATGACGTATTTGCGAAATATTTTTATTATTGAATCCGCGTTTATCCAACAAGTGTATGATATAATAAACAAAAACAAAAATATATTAAACTCGTATTAATTACGAATAATAATAATTACCTACGAGAAACATCAACTGAGAGTCTGAACTCTGAAATTTTACGTATTAAATATCAATTAAGATAATCCAAATTCGAAACTGTATGTAGACTTAAGTATATTCAGAAACAGTGAGAATAGATTATCTATTTCCTTAAGATTTTTCTTTAACAGTTTTGGAGAAGGATAGATCTTATAAGAGGTAATTAACAGTCAGTTTAACTTACTTTATTAAAATATACAACTGCATGTCATTTCCCTTAACAAGTTAATCAACACCCATGAATTTGCCCCGTTTTAAACTCTATTAAATTACCACACAGATTTTACCTAGAGTAATTTGGGTGGTTACAATTTTCAACCAAATATAAATTTCAAGTTTAAAATTATAGCCAGTTATAATATTTAGAGCTCAGATTTCAATGCATTTTTTTTAATCTATAAGAAATGTTTGATCTACTTCTTGTATTATGACTAAAAAAATTAACTTTATTGAAATATGAACATAGTAAATAGTAACAATTTTTGTTCTTTGAAAAAAGAAAAATTATTTAATATAAGTTTATTATTTTTTTGGGAGGAGGCATTTTTTTTTGTATTTTTAGGCTTTTTATAATCGAGTTCTAATAAAAACTATTTTGTTTTCTTCAACTATAAATATTACGCGACTGTACGTCTCTATATAAACAAAAAAATATTTGTTTCTCATTATCCAATAAATCCCAGTGGCGAGCCTCTTTTTAAAATTCGAATTTTAAAAAACACTTTCTTAATGCACCCTTTTTTAGTAAATGGTATGAAACTACGAAAGTACCCGTGAACATTTAAAGTCTCTATAGTAATATTTGTTTTAGCAATAGGTAAAATAATTATAAATTAGTTAGTCAGGAATTTTTCATTTTGTATATAACATACAAATTATATTTAACTTAAAAACAATTTTTTAATTTGTTTTAAATGATTATCAGTCGTCATTTCTATTCAAGATTATTGAGTATAGGTTGAAAACATACGAATTAATCTTAAATTGAAGTTATTGAGATAACCCTCAGTCAGATCACCCAGATCCTAATTTATAACTGTTTACAATCATCGTACCTATCATGTATTGATACATCGAGCGTTGTTAAATACGCGTGTGTTATTTAAGTCTTTTGAACGAATATTAAATATTAATAAATATTATCGAAACTGTAGGTATGTAAACATAAATCATAATCTGTATCTGTAGTATTCTGTATTCTATATATAATATATAAAACAGTAGGCTGAGTGACCGATCTATCAACGCACAGCTCAAACTATTGGACAGATCGGGCTAAAATTTGGCAAACAAATAACTATTATGACGTGGGCATCCACTAAGAAAGAATTTTTGAAAAATTAACTCTTAAAGAGATTAAAAAGGAGTAAAGGGGATAAAAATTAAAAATGTTTTTTTTTTTGTTCCGATTTGTTTGAAATTAAGTATACATACTCTATATTTTTATAACACAAATAAACATTGTCAATAAACTTTATTTTGTGAAATTAAACAACCTCTAAAGGTGGTTAAAATAAGGGTTGAAAAGTTTAAAAATAGCAAAAACCGTCTAGCTGAGACCGCTGAAGCTATGTGTGATCATATTATTTATATGAATGGTTCGAATTTATATAATCCAGAATTTAATACAAAAACAGTGTAAATATTATGTCGGTTAAAAGCGTGACAGGATAACTTTAATTATTCAGTTCAAAAAGAATTCCGAGTGAAGCCGCGTTTATCGGTTTTCGTTCTTTTTTATCATTTTTACACTACTAGAAAATTCCAAAAACAACCACCTAAGTGACCAATTCGACTGGCTATGACTTAAGAAAAACGTATAGTGTAAAAGAGATATCGGCGAATAAACGCTACTTAGACTGCATGATCAGTGTGTTCTAAGACATTTAGACAACTCGGCGCTTGGGAACAATCAAATGGAATGGATGCAGATTGCACCGAATATCCTAACGCCAGATGCCAGTTGGATATCCGGCGTACATCATTACACACAATTACACTATATTCTGCGGCGAAAAAGCGATTTTTCGCGTTGTACCGTTTTTATTTAATAACCGTCTATTATTCTTATCCCAATCATTGTTACGCTTGTCGATATAATAATAATAATATAGGATTTAGACACAACCTGTAGAAAGTTCATTGGTTTCAAAATTGATCTAAACCTGTCATCCCTAATTTGCAGCTGTAGCCTGTAGTTTCCTTATTGATAAAAAAAAAAAAATTAAAAATAGAGTACAAAAAGAACTAATTTTATTATATGATTTTAAATACTCAATTCTACAGCTGAATTCTTACTAAATATTTCTTACATTTTTGTCGTAATAATACGATGTATGAACTATACAGGGAAACTGTTCAGTTTCTCCGTATTTTTAAATGTGTTATTAATGTTATTATACAAAGGACAAGCGTAAAAACGTTTGTGCACGTCATTGTACACATTGTTACATGAAAATATGGATTTAAAAAACAGGTCAGGATGCAAACCTGACCAAATACAATTTTTCAAATGAAATCGACACATTCTATCAACGACGTACTCACTTACCGTAGGACGGTATGGTGAAATCGTAGTTGCAAGTTGTGTAATATATTTTCATTTCGAAACATCCATTAAATGATTATCGTCAATTATTCATGAATACCAATGAATAATGATATCATTTTTCATGCAGTCATAATAAATCGATCAATATTTGAGCTTAGGAATTTTAGTCCTAATTGATTTAACGTACGCAATAAATTAATAATGAAATGAAAAGCGTTTTTTTAGATTTTAATTTGCTATTATTACATGATTTTAAAATGCCTGAAATAGAGGATAGGGGATTAAGTTAAAATATTATTAATAAAAATCACTATTGTTAAAAAAAATAACATAGCTACTATAAAAAACTAATAAGTTTAAAGATAAAGTAAGTTAAAGATACTAAAAATTTAAATATAAGAAAATTATTTATCTACATTGCGTGTATACATTTATATATATATACTGTGTACGCCAATTATTTAATAATTTTTATGTAGTCTCTGTATAATCAATACAAAATATTATAGTGACAACTATGTCAACGAATTGTAGGCTAAGAAAATAAATAATTATATTTGCAATTTTGATCGAAGAGAGAAATGAATTGATTTTTCAATAATGTGAGTGTTTTTATATATTTTTGTTAATCGTGATTTTAGTTGTAATTAAAAAAGGAGCAACCGTATAGCCTTAATTTCAGCAATTTTTTAAAGAAGTAAATTATAGTCTGTAAATTATATAGTTTTAAAAATATTTTAGCTATTTTTAAGGAAATTATTTTAAACATTTAAATATTTGGCATTTTTACTTTTTTCGATTTATATTGATTACATTTTTATTTATCAGTCAAAAAATTTGTAAGCTTAATACAAACACCCTCATACGTTTTTCTTATAGTAATTAAAAAATGTCTTAAAATGTTAAAAATACATAAACATATTATTTTATATGAAATTAAAGTTAAAATTATTTTTCCTCAATCAGTTTTAAATTTTAATTATTTAGTGTTGTAATAAAAAATATATTTATCTTAAAAATTTTGAAACTGTTCGAATTAAAAATTGAAAATAATTGATTTTTAGTGATTTTACTCTACAAGCTAAGGAGAGCGGAAGATTCCTTAAGAGTAGGTGACAATTACTGTCCTGAGTTATTTTTTTCACTACAATATATATTAATATATTATATTTAATACTTAGCAAATACTTTTATTTTATCTTTATAATAATTAATTCTGTACATGTAACATACACAATTATCTTGTATTGAAGTTATTTAAATAATTCTCAATCCTCCGAATTGCTGTTTACTGACATATGTTTATGCAACAGTTGATCGATTTCTCGACTCTCGTAGAATAATCGAATGTTGAAGTCTTTTGGACGAACTCCCTCAAAAACATTGACTAAGCTTGGTTTCAGGTTATAAAAAAATAACAACTGACCTCTCCGTGAAAAATCTATAGTTAACAATTCTATGACCTGAAAACGAAACGTATAAATAATATTAATTATTATTATTGTAAATAAGGGGGAGAATGGAAGGTAACTGATAAAAACCTTGGCAGCAGTAAAATCTGCTCCGTATATATGTGAACAATCAATGACTACTGGTAAATTTTGTTTCAAGCTGTGCTTAATGATAATGTTTCTCACATAATCGACTGATGGAAATATCAAGCATCTGTCTGGAGTCATCATTAGATAATTAATTCCGCTCCTAGTCTGTAATAAAATGATACAAAAATATTTTAGATTTCCTATGCAAATAGCTAAAGAATTTAATTTTTATGCAATTTTACTATCCACCAAGACATATAGTTAAATTTAGTCTATTTGAAGTCAGGCAATTTATAAAAATGAAACATTTTGTATTGTTTTAAAAATTTAAGTATATTTTGTAAAAATGTTATTAAAAAAAAAAAACTATGTATTGTTTATTAAAATGTAAAATACATAAGTATATGAAATATTTTTAATTTCCTGTCCTTCGGTTAGGACTTAAATTATAAATAAGTATAGATAACTACTTATTGCATGTGATAGTACGAATATAAAAAACGAATAAAAAGATTATGTTATAGTTACACATTTGTCATTTTTGGTAAATTCTAGTTATTATTTATTGTTACACGTTATGATTTGGGGACATTTGATGGAACATTTACACATATTACCTTTATTTATTTATGTATTTAAATAATACATAGATTTTTTCATATAGAATAGCAATAGGTAAATAATTAATAAGGAAATATAGTTAAATTTTTAAAATAATACAAAATGTTTCATTTTTATAATTTGATTTGAAATAGGCATTTGATTAAAATGTCTTTGACTATTTGCTTATGACATATACTCTATTTTATTGTTTGCAGTTGTACCAAAGAATAAATTTAGCCAACTTCCTTACCGTGTTTACTCTAATTGAAAGTTTAGGTCTTGCCGCGTGGTAAAGAATCGATATCAAATTTAAGCCAACGCCGATTAAAATCCCTATTTCCATGTGCAATAACAAGCAGGCAAAAAACGTTCCTAGACCGGGTATGAGATCGCTTTCTAAAAATAAATAAAAAAAAACATTTATTAACAAGTAAAAAAATTGAAATTTTCCAAAATACTCATAAAACAATAATAAACTAAGTACTACGAAGTCGACGCTGTAAAAAAAAAAAAAAATCTATTACAAGTAGAAACGCACAGTTGATTAGCTTGTTTTTCTAAGAATATTTTATTAAAAATTTGTAATTTTCACTCTTATAAGTAATTTATATTTTCAATTAAAAATTAAAGCATTTTTATCGTGTCAAAAGACAAAAATTAATGACAGATAAAAAACCAAATCGTTATAAAATCAATACATTCATTTTCCGCTCCAAATTGAAAATTAACAATACACATAATATGTGATTCAATAACATTATTGATATTCATTCTAAAAACGATTTGATTTGTAGCTATAATTTATAAATTCTAGAAAATGGTATTCAGTATAAAATATTCAAAGAAAATACAATAAAATGTTAAACGTTAATATATTAAATCATATTTTGTATAAAGTAAAATCTGTTTTAATCTTTAAAATTTTCGAACCTCGGAAAATTCTAAAAAGAAAATGTTCATTGTTTATATTTTTAAAACAATATAAAAATACAATGGATATATGCATACAATTTTAAAGGTAAATTTAAAAATAATGTATACTCAAAAACTTAATAATGTTCCGTAGAGTTAAATGGATATTTATGAAACATTAACATATCGTTTCTGAAAGTAGTTACATTTATTAAATACAAATATAATAGTCAACACAATAACATGTACTTATGTATTTTAGTTAACTAAAGATCCTATAAAAACAGCATGTAATTAAATTTTACTACCTACTCCATAATCCACCAGGTTAAATAATTAGGTACTAAAACAATTATTACACTTAACAATTATTACAGAACATATTTGAAATAATTTAGTTACAAGTGTTTTTGAATGTGATATTAGGTAAATAATTGAATTATGTTAGATTTTCATGAATATTGTTTTGTGACAATCATATAAATATAAAATAAACAAATAAATAACATTACTTTTTGATCGATAAATTGGTTTAACAACACGAATTTCCACCATGAATATGACCGCAGCAATAATAATCGCCGCAAGAGCCGATTTCGGTATATAGTAAAAATAAGGTGTACAGAATAATAAAGCTACAATAACCAAAATTCCTGAAAATAAAAATGATGATTTTTAAAAATTAGACAACACCCATAAAACACAAGATATTGGTAATATTCGATTGATTTGAAAAAAAATTTCTCACCAGAATATAAACCTCCCATTGGTGTTCGTACACCACTGGCGGCATTCACAGCACTTCTAGAGAAAGAACCCGAACCTGGTAATGCATGAAAAAACGAATTACCAATATTACACAAACCAATTGCCACCAACTCTTGTGTAGCATCAATAGGTTTTCCCAAAGCTACAAAAATAAATAAATAAATAAATAATTCATAGATTCACAGTAAGCAAATATTTAATTTTTTGTTTCAGTTATACTGACAAAATGTCTTGCATATGGATAAGTTTTCAATTAATGCTATTATTGATAAGACAATAACTCCAGAACCCATGTCTGAAACCATCTCAAAGAATCCGGCCGTGGTTCCGTTGTCTCTCGTAATGCTAAACTTTGGGAAATCGAAATTCGGCAAACCCGGTGGAATTTTTCCTGTAATATTATATTATATAAATTGACCTGTTTACAGTATCAGTATAAATTAACAATCGCGGTTCCAATGTTATACGTCATATTTACCGATCACTTTAAACGGTATAGGTGGAAATTCATTAGATGTCACATCGTGGCCCGACGAATTCACGTAAATAAATCCAATTAACGTGGTCACGATGATAACGATTGAATTCCTAAAAGTGCCAATCAACCACATACTTCGGTTGATAAATCGCTGAACTTTTGTCCTTTCGCTGTCTTCTTTAGGGCCCACGTGAATCAGAGCTAACATCTCAAAAATAGTGAATATAGATCAATCAATATCGTAATAATTAATAAACATAAATTGAATTATAGTTCGTAATTATAATAACGAGATAACGATAGTGAATAGTTAGTATTTATTTTGTTGAATTTGAAATTTGTTGTTATTTTTATCTATTTGTAAATTTGAAATACCTACTTACAATCGGTACTTTAAAGTACAATTTTTCTAAGTGATTCACCAAGTATGCTCGCCACTCTTTTTTCTTTAGTAATGTAGTTCTTAAAAATCTGATTTTTTGGAGCTTTTAAATACACTTAAAGATCACATTTTAAAATATTTAAAATTTTTTTTGTACACATCACTTAAGATTTGTTTTGTGGTTATAGAAACTTTTATTTTTCGAATAAAGTGTATGTTTAAAAATGTCGAGAATATAAATTTGAATAAATGTATTTTTAAAAAGAATATGGGGGGTAAAATAAATATGCTTGGCAAATCACTCAGTATAGATAAATTTGAACATAGAATATATTAAATTTAGATTTTTTTCACTTACTCTTAACAACAAAATCACAACGATACACACCGATCCAAGTACTATGTCTCCAATTCGAAAGTTACCTATGTCTTTAGACAGAGATATAACTATGTCGAGTAGAGTCGAACCCACAGCGCGTATGCCTATTATGTCTTTGACTTGGGACACGACGATGAGTATGGCGACGGCTGACGTGAATCCCGCGTTTACCGGCCCAGAAATGAAATCGATCAAGAACCCTGTGTACGAGATATTGGGAATTATTCGATGAAAAACATTACTATTATGATTGTCTTCAAATCTATACGATGTATACAGCCATACCTAATCCCACTATTCCCATGATCAGTTGAATGACTCCCGTCAAAAAGCACAGCAGCGTGCCATACACTGGCCCTCTTCCGTTGAGCGTATTATAAGTCATTAGCGACACGATGGCCGTCGGACCCATAGGAACTTCTTTGCAAGTCCCTATAAAGACGTACATCAAACTTCCGACGAACGAACTGTATAGACCGTACTGAAAACAAGTAGATAATATAAGGTATGAGCTTTGGTAATTAAGTATATACATAATATGAAGTGGATAGTACCTCCGTCGATAAACGATGCTGTCATCGCATCCGAATTACATGCCATCTCTTAAAAGTTAAAATGTTGTTTCATAGTTGAAAGTTGCATAACATAATCGGTTATATAGGCTATAGCCTATATATTATTTATAATAGTATGTGTTATGTATATTGTATAATATTATGTAATTTTAGATTCTGAACGGAGTGATGAATGTATTGATTTTACAATGATGTGTGTTTTTTTTTTTTTTTTTGTGTCTGTGTACAGCATAACTAGTCAAAATAATGCTTCAATTTCAAACTTTGGGGGTGGTTTCCGATGGCAAAGTGGATATCCTTGGTGCATTATAGAGGTGAAAAGTAAACATTTTCCAACAGTTTTCAAAAAAATCGAGAAAAACAAAAAAAAAATGACAGAAAAACGGGAATTTTTACGCAAAACCAGTTTTCGGCAAAATCGAATTTTTTATTTTGCTATAACTCAAAAACTAATCGATGTAAACACTTGAAATTTTCATCAAATGTTTATATTAGTGTTATCTATATACAGTTAAATTTTCAAAGAATTTAGACTTTTTTTGAGCTATTTATAGACAATTGAAATTTTTAATTTTTTTTAGTATTTTTTTTTAAAATAACGATAAAAATTTTTTAGCCGGCCAGAAAATCTTAAAAATTTAATGCAAGGTTTCTTATGAATTGTTCTTAAAATGATAAAAAAAAATCCGAAATCGTTAGTCACAATTTTTTTTTATAAGTGCTTAAAGTTCGAATTTATACGAAATATGTCAAAATTGCGAAAATTTGCAAGTAATTTTGTGGTTGAAAAATCGTAAAATTTTTTCCTTTTATAACTAAGTTTTGAAAATTTGGTACAAAGTTTTCCATACATTTTTCTTCAAATATCTGGAAAAAAACTCTACCTGATTCAGACAAAATTTTTTATGAGTGTTTGAAATTTAAATTTGTACAAAACCGCGTTAAATAACGGTTTAGCCTCAAACGATTTTTGATATTTGTTGGTATTCAAACACTATAAGTCGTAAATACTTGAAAATTTTACCAGTTATTAAAATTGCCATTTTCTTTACGTGATTTGATTTTCAAAACGTTTTGATTTTTTTTGAGCTATTTATAGACAATTGAAATTTTCAATTTTTTTTTTATTTTTTTTTTATAAATGTTGATAAAAAAAATTTAGCTGGGACAAATCACTTGAAAATTTAATAGAAGGGTCCACATAACTTGTTCTAACTCTCATTCAAAAATTATAAAAATACATAGGCACAATTTTTTTTTATTAGTATTTGAAGTTCAAATATTGACAAAAATTCGTCAAATTCATGAATATTTTTCACTATTTGGTAGTTAAAATTTTATAAATATTTTACTATCAACAGCTAAGAATTGAAAATTTAATACTATGCTGTCCATAAGTTAAGCTTAGAATAATTATAAAAAAATTTGAGGATTATTCAATTTAAAAAATTTTACGAGTGTTTAAAGTTTTAATTTTAATTTGAAATCAAAAATACGCGTGTAAAATTATGTTTTACTAATAAATAATTTTCGATTTTTGTATTTTTTAAAAAATTACCAAACGTAGGATCTTGAGACTTTTACTTAAATGTTTGAATTTGTTTCAAAATAGAATATATCACAATATTTAAATGTAATATATCCTAGACTGACAAATCATCTCCGTTCAGAATCGTTTTTCGTATACAATGATACCTATCATTGCATTCAAATTTAACCTACCTTAATCCGAGGTCCACCCCACCCCCTAATGTACAGCAGAGCGATACTCACTTACCCGCTTTTTTACTTTTTTACTTAGTATAATTGTATTTATTTAGTGTGTTTAAACTTTAAGCTCGAAAAACAAACTAAAATTCAAAATGTTGAGTGGTTAATTTAAATGTTTACTGTTTTTCAAAACGATAGATTGTATGCAACTTTATTATTTTAATTCTGGCATGCAATTTTGATACAATGTTCATACAATCTTCTATTTTTAAAATAATTTTAAGATACTACATACTGTCATCTGTCAGTACTATCGTCACTGGCGCAGACATGTGTAAGTCTAGCCACTCTGGCAATGCACCAGACCTGTGAATTTAAATTAACTCAAAACAAATTTTTGGATTTTTATATGTCGTGGGAAAATTGATTTCTTTGTATAAAACTTCTCAAAACTATAGTCAAATAATATGTCAAATTGTTAAACATCCATATGGCTATTGGAATTTTGCACTTTTTTATTTCAAATTATATAGTTTGTTATTGTATTTTGTGCATATTTTCTATTGATAAATAAGTAAAATAAATATTAATATGCTTAATGCTTTTGGGATAGGCTTAATATATGTTTTGACTCAATTTTTTTAATTGCTTATTGTTTATAAATCATATTAATATGACTAATAAGAGTTATGATCATTTATTACGATTTATTTACGATTCATACAACATTAAGAAAATAAGAATTGATTAATAAGAATTCTTACTGTTTGTTTACGACCTTCACGACCTTGTTACGTTAGCGAAACATTTATAAATAGATTATTTGGGGATAAAACGAAGGTTTGTACAAACATTTTTAAAACATTTGTGTATAAAATAATATGTTCATACTGTTCTTCGAATATTGATTTAGTGCTTGAATTTATATGAGTTTAAACTTTAAATTGGTTCTTTTTATATTATTTAATTTAATAACGACATTTTTTTCGTAATATAATATATTTAATTTTTCGTTTAAACTTAAGTATTTATATACGTTTTTACATTGCATAAAATATAAATTTGACAAATTATTTATTTATTACTTATTAATTATTATATTATATTTTTAAGGCATAATTGACGAACACGCATACAAAAATTATCGAACTTTTACAAGCCATTCTTTTGGATATTTACTTACTTGAGGTGGTAGACCAGCAAGAGCCGCGAATGACATGGATTGTGGTATGAGTGTTAGACCAACTGTGATGCCAGCTAGAATGTCTCCAATACAGTCTTCCTTCGTGTAAATCGGCAACCATTGCAGAAATGGTAACCGTTTAGGTATGTTTTTGCGCTGGAATGCCGATTTAGTCTTGTCCGTTATTTGTGTGCAATAAGTCTTTAAATTTTTTTCCTCGTTATCGCTCACTTCGTCTATCACTATAATAAATTATATACGACGTGTCATGAATTACAATAATATTTATATAGGCATCATACATTTTTATTATTATTATGCATATAATATACCTATAATAACCACAAATACTCATACATTAACAAACGACCAAAACCAAACGCAAAACACATGTGCGATTTGTCTTTCAACAGAGTTAAAATCGTCGAAAGAATAAAATATAATAATATATCAACTATTCAACTATATATATATATATTTATGATTTTTACAATACAATACGTATAGGTAGGTAGTATATTATTATTATTTAATATTGTTATAGGCGTCAAATTGTTTTCTTTCATCAACAACAATTTAGATAACACTATAATAGTCACAAAAAAAAATTGTGTATTGGTGGGCACAGTGGGTCGAGCCGTGGAATCGACTAGACCCGTCACAACGCTTATGGTGTAACAACTACCTAAGAAAATGAAAAGCCTATTTTACAGTAGTAGAAAGCACGAAGGACATTATTCACGAATTATGTAAAATATTATAATACTTTACTCTATTCGTATTATAACGGTGGTCTGACTATGGCGTTATTCTATAGGCTGTCACATGTATATACTTACGGATGAAGTCAGAACTACCAATATTTAATATCTCACGGTCGTAGACCAATATGTCCGCTGAATTCTCCGTAATATCCGGCAGCGGATTGTTCTGCGAACTACGAGGACTGGGGGGCATGTTTATTTAGATCTTTGACGTTTATTTTCCTATTTATAAGTAGTAAAATAGTGCGCGCCAAAGGTGTCGAGTTTGTTGCGGACGAAAAACTACATCGTTCACGCGTGTAACATCGGTACGCGATATAGCGAGGTAATAACAATAAATAAATAACAGAATATAAATACTGTATTATGACTTATGACGTTTGAATAGTAAAGTAACACTAGGTATACTGCTTCTATTATGTATCATTATAAAGTGGTTCGACGGCAATTCGTATATTTTAGATATGTCCAATGAGAATGGTTGTCAAATCGTTATCATCATCGTTTATATTACACCGAGATCGAGTAAAACACAAGTGGTATCAATTCTGACGAATTAGTTTGATGTGATTAACATAAGTACAATGTATATACAGAGCGAATCACTAAGGAGCATTATCGTTCCCCTTTACTACTTCAAATGCAATTATTCAAAATCTAATTTTCGAAATTTTTAAATAAGTTTAAATACTGTATTTTAAAATTCTTATGCAGTTTTAAAGAAGTGTCCTGTGGATATACACATTTCTGCTTTCAAATAAGAACTCTTCTTTTCTATTATAAATTATTTATGATCATTTAAAAATGTTAGTGATTAATATTAATCTATCAACATTTATATAATTTGTAAAAATAGTCCAAGCATACTAATAAGCGATAGACCTAAGTAGTCAACATAATATTAATTTTATATTTTTGTAAAAACCATTTTTAAGAATTATTATCATTAGTAATAACTGAGAAACTATTCGTTAACATTTTGAATTAAAAGTAGACACAAAACGAAATGTTCAAAAAATAGATCCATCAAATAATTTACACTAAAAAAGAAGGGTTCTCATTTGAAAAATAGAAGTTTGTTATGTCACAAAATATTAACTAATACAAAAAATCATAATAATTCGAAAATGTGATCTTAAAGTAAATTTCAAATATTTCGAAAATTAGAATTTAAAAAAATGTATTATTATATAATGAAGTTAGGATGGTCGTGTTTGGTGATTCATCCTGTATATTTAAATACGTTTATACTATTCGTCAATGCTATTGTAAGCAACGGATAAAATGACAACGCACGAAGGCGATCATAAAAATGTTTATGATATTATTATTATTTATTGATCATGATGCGCACAATACCTAATTCTCATTCCACATGTGATGTGTTGTCATCCAAATGTACTATTTAAGTTCAAATGGTAAATTACAAATTTACCTGTGGTACGAATATTAATTATTATATTTTAAATTTTACTACACACAAATTCAAACTATAGTGCACAAAGGTGCTATTAAATGGAGTCCTTAAACAGAAAATTAGTCATATAGTTATTACTTATTCACTTCACTTGAAATGTTTCAATTGAAATATTGAAAAATATTTTTTCTTTTTTTAAATGTATTCGGTTATAGTTGATTAGAAATAATATATTAATTATATACAGAAAATATTGATAGTAAATATGCAAAAATATGCGCTTTTACATTTTTTATATTTATCACTTGTATTATTAATTGGGTCCTTATTGGTTAATATTATCATTATTTATTATACATATTTTCTTTGTTTCACACAATAAACCAACTTTTGAAAATTTTCACTTGCAAGTTGACGTGATTATAAACTTTAAGATATAATAATTTATATTTTATTTTTCATTGCAATGAAATATTTCAAGAAAATAAATTTCATGAAATTTTAAAACCCTATTCACCGCTGTAAAAATTTTTGTTGGTAACAAAATAAAAAAATTGTATTACAAAAATTAATTTAAAATGTATAACACATACCTATAAATAGTATAGAAAGCACAAAACATAATTTTTTTAATTTATTTTTATAATAATATTTACACGTTACATTCTCCATCTTTTATACTTTTCGAATAAATAATAATTTCAAGGCAGGTCTGGCAGGTATAAGTTTTTGTTTTGAGCAATGACATCTTATAGCATATTATACGATATAATTATAAGATTATACTAATAACCTTTTATAGGTTCCTTACACTATTACGTAAAAATTATGCATTTTATTGACGGGAATAATATATAATATATGTACAATGTACATATATATACAATATATACATATTTAATTTGTATAAAGCCAAATTTAAAATTACAGTACATATTTCATTTATTTTCTTGTTTAATTGACACTTGAAAAACACATATGAGTTATGTTATAATATACTATATTAATGAAAAATAAGCCAAAGCAATTTCATTAATCCATTTAAAACACATTAAACATAAAATTATTGAGTAGGTGTTAGGCAATATTTTATTTTTAAATATTATAATATACCTAGTTCCATAATTTCTTTATTTTGCATGCCAGTGTCAATGGATACTTAAATTTTTATTATTATCGGCTTACACAATTTATCATACTATGTCGAAAAATATATAATCTTGCATACATCTTTATTTCATTATATATAATATTAATATTAATCCCTATATCCCTATCCCTTAATAGGTATTATAAATGCGAAAGTAAACTCTGTCTGTATGTTATGCTTTCACGCTTAAACCGCTGAACCCATTTTAATTAAATTTGGTACAGAAAAAAATTAGAACTTGGAAACGCGAGAAGAACTTAATATTCTACCTTTTGATGCGATAAAAGGGTTGAAAAGGTTGAAATAGGGAATGAAAGTTTGAAGTCGCGTGTTGTACATTTTACAACAGTCCTAATATGTAATGATAGTCGTACAAATATCAAATGTTAAATATTTATAATAATACATTATTAAAGTAATTAATTTTACGTTAAGTATTACGGTAGATTAGTACAATTATTATTTCTTAAAATATTGTATTTATTGTATTATTCAATTATTGATATTTAGTTGTTATCTATCTATAAGTAGGTATAAAAAAAAATTGGGTATTTTCAATTTGTACACGATATATCGAAAACTACTCGACCAGTGAAGCTTAAATTTAATAGGTAAATAGTATATAAGTAGAAGATGTCTTCTGCGAACGGGTTTTGTGAAATTCAACCCTTAAGGGGGTTAAAAAGAGTAAAAATTGAAAAAGATATTTTTTGGTCGAATTTTTTTGAAACAGCACACATAATATTGAAGTACAATTATTTACATTTTACATCAGTAATACAAATAATAAAATATCTATTTTCTAAGTATCTAATTTTCCATTATTCAGTCCCTAAATAGATTAAAAAGGGTTTTCCTAGTATAAAACATTATTTTTTAGTTGGATTTTTAAAATCTGTTAGTAATGACACATTCAAGAGTTGATCTCGTATACAAATACTTAAGTTCACCTATATTATGTACCTATTGGCTATTACCATTACAGTATTATACTTTAAGTATACTGACATACTATGTTAAGTTATGCTGAATTTCTTAAATAATTTAATAATTTCAGTCGATTGTTTGTAATAGAAAAAACAAGTTATAAGTTTGAATTACCTACATTAGTCCGTGCGTGGTTAAGCACAAATATTATAGAATTATATTGGGTTACATCCACTATATAATATAATAATTATTATCTTCAGCATGCGGATAGTAATTCTGAGTTATCTGAAAGATAAAATTGATAATCTATAAATATAATAGCGGAAGGTCATATTTTATATTTTTAATACCCGGCAACGATGGGCAATTCAGCTAATTATAAAATATAATTAATTTCTATGTCATTGCCAAATTTACATTAAATATATAATATTTTAATACCTACTTATAGTTATGAGTTTTGGAAATAAAACAGGTGGTACATATAAATACATACATGTATCATGTATGGTTCTAAAAACAACAATAATACCTATATGCATAGATAACATAGATATATCATTATTAGTTTTCAGTTCTAACCAATTTTAAGATATTAAAGACATTTGTTAAAATTTGTATTCATAACAAAATAAAACAAACACAAAATAATGTAATAACACTAATAACCAATTATTTGATGAAAAGTAAATAATTTAATCAATAACTAATTATAATATCAATGATTTATTGAGTTTTACAATACTATTAAGAGCATAATATTGTAATTTATAAAAGCACATTGCTTAATAGATACTATGTCAATACACTATTTGACGTTGCGATGTTGCAATACAAAATACACATAATATTTCTATTTTATATATGTTACACTTACACACACATTCTAAAAAAATATTATTTAATAACAAGTTTGTTAAAAATCAAAATGACAAAAGCTCTCTCTCTCTCTCTCTCTCTTGCTCTCTTTGTGTGTATTATAATATTATGATTTTTTTTTCTTAAATTATAAATATTTTTCTAATTACATTATTAAAATAAATTAACACTAAATTAAGTATAAAATTGCAACTGATTTCTAGTGTAATAATTTTAATATAAATAAATAAAATCCATAGCGTTGTAAATCTTATTATCTAGTTTCAAAATATTAAAAATGCATAGGTATTTCGTCTGCTTAAAAATAATGATTTATATTTTCTAGTAAAAATAAATCAAACAAATCATACAAGATACAAATAAAATATTAAAATTCACTACAGAATGATAAATTAGTATAAATAGGTACACATAAATATACCAATGTTGTCAATGGAATTAAATCATGAGTAAATATATATAATCGTGAACAAATATTAAAATTATAAATATAATTCATAAGATCTTCATCAATTTTTAAATTTAATTATTGTTTAACAGAAATAATATGCGCTTTGCTGATTTTGAACTCTGAATATCATTCTGCCGGCGCATGTTCGATTTGTTGACGCTGTTGTCTAAAAAATAATAGTTTTTATTTATATTAAAGGTATTTCAACACAACTATTCGGTATGAATACTGACTTCCATTTTTGGAACAACTGATCTAAATCATGTCTATGATAATACGTTATGAATCCTTTAGGTTGGACTCCTTCGAATACAGCTACCACGCTAGGTTTTAAATTATAGAAAAACAGAGCTTGACCTCTTTTTGAGAAGTCTTGTGTTAACATCTCGATAACCTTGAATGAAATGTATAAAAATCAATACCCGGTATCTATTTATATACATTTTATTAATGACGTAAATATCTGTCGAACCTTTGCTGCGGTAAAGTCCGCACCATATATGTGTGAACAGTCGATGACAACGGGAAGTTCTCGTTTCAAACTCTGTTTCATCACCAAATTTCTCACATAATCGACCGACGGGAAAACCAAACATCTGTCTGGTGTGACCATCAAATAGTTTATGCCATCCCGTGTCTGTAATCATGATTTTTTTTCAGGAAAAATTATTAAACTGCGTTTAAATTTTACGTTTACATACTTTATGCACTTCAATCAACAGTTTTGGTCTTGCTGCGTGATATAAAATCGAAACCAAATTCAACCCAATACCTATTAAAACTCCTATTTCTAGAGGTAAAACCAAACAAGCGAAAAATGTCGCCAAACCTGGTATGAGATCACTTTCTAAAAAAAAAAAATTAAACATAAAAATAAAAAAGCGGGTAAGTGAGTATCGCTCTGCTGTACATTAGGGGGTGGGGTGGACCTCGGGCTAGGGTAGGTTAAATTTGAATGCAATGACAAGTATCATTGTATACGAAAAACGATTCTGAACGGAGATGATTTGTCAGTCTAGGATATATTATATTTAAAATTTAAATATTGTCATATATTCTATTTTGAAACAAATTGAAATATTTAAGCAAAAGTTTCAAGATCTTACGTTTAGTAATTTTTTCAAAATAACAAAAATCGAAAATTATTTAGTAGTAAAAAGTTATTTTACACGTGTATTTTTGATTTAAAATTAAAATTAAAACTTTAAACACTCGTAAAATTTTTTAAATTGAATAATCCTCAAACTTTTTTATAATTATTCTAAGCTTAACTTATGGACAGCATAGTATTAAATTTTCAATTCTTAGCTTTTGATATTAAAATATTTATAAATTTTTAACTACCAAATAGTGAAAAATATTCACGATTTTGACGAATTTTTGTCAATATTTGTACTTCAAATGCTAATAAAAAAAAATTGTGCCTATATATTTTTATAATTTTCGAATGAGATTTCGGATTTTTTTTATCACTTTAAGAACAACTTATAAGAAACTTTGTATTAAATTTTCAAGATTTTCTGGCCGGCTAAAAAATTTTTATCGTTATTTTAAAAAAAAATACTAAAAAAAATTAAAAATTTCAATTGTCTATAAATAACTCAAAAAAATTCAAAATTTTTTGAAAATTTAACTGTGTTTGGAGAACGCTAATATAAACATTTGATGAAAATTTCAAGTGTTTACATCAATTAGTTTTTGAATTATAGCAAAATAAAAAATTTGATTTTGTCGAAAACTGGTTTTGCGTAAAATTTCCCGTTTTTCTGTCATTTTTTTTTGTTTTTCTAGATTTTTTTGAAAACTGTTGGAAAATGTTTACTTTTCACCTCTATAATGCACCAAGGATATCCATTTTGCCATCGGAAACCACCCCCAAAGTTTGAAATTGAAGCATTATTTTGACTAGTAATGCTGTACACAGACACAAAAACAAAAAAACGAAAAAACACACATCATTGTAAAATCAATACATTCATCACTCCGTTCAGAATCTAAAATAAAATTCAAACATTTCTCAACATTATTATGTTAATAATTTAATAACTTATTTCTTACTTATAATAATCTATTTACATTCTATAATTTATAAAAATGTCTGATTATATAACAAATTAATAGCTATTAATAAAAAGGTACTCAATTAAAATATATTGCATGTTTTATGATAAATCTTACATTTGTGTAAAATAATTTTTAAGGATTATTATCCTTTTACATATGAGTATAAGTATCTTTATACTATACCTACATTGTAATATCTCAATAACTATTCGTTTAAAGATTAATTTAGATAAATCAAAATTTTCAAAAATAATCCCTTAAATAACGATTTTCAATAAAAAGATATCGGTTTTCATTTAAAAAAAATAATTGGTGTGCCACTAGATACTTGGTACATTAGATACTATGGTATAAAAATCTAAATATTTAAAAATATCTTAAGTATACCTATCTACTTAAAAATTCCAAAATTCAGAATTTGAATAAATTCATTATTTACGAAATAAATGGAGGTGAGCATGCTCGACATTATCATTCGCTGTATACACGAATGTAAACTTAATGAATTTCACCATAATTCTCATAAATATACATAAATGTAAAAATCATATACTTACTTTTCGATCTATAAATGGGCCTGACCACGCGCACTTCAACCATGAATATAACCGCGGCAATAATAATCGCCGCGAGAGCCGCTTTTGGTATATAGTATAAATAGGGCGTACAAAAAAGCAAGGCGACAATAACCAAAATACCTAAAAAAATATTAATAATTTCTTGATTTAATACAAACTAACATTCAAAAACAATGACGATGTTGTACGATTCGAAATATGTGATTAGGTTTCGTAAGTACTACATTCTAACCGGCGTATAAACCCTCCATCGGAGTTCGAACTCCGCTAGCTGCATTCACGGCGCTCCTGGAGAAAGACCCCGTGCCAGGGTACGCGTGGAAAAACGAATTACCTATGTTGCACAGACCGGTCGCCAATAACTCCTGAGTGGCATCGACGGGCTTACCATCAGCTGAGAAATAAATTAAGTAGTCATTAATTAATCATCATAAGCAATAACACAAAACTCAGAAACTATATGAAATTCGGAGCCATGTAAAAAGGTTAAAGGTTCCACCCCGCTGACTATTATAGAGGTAAAAATTTAAAGTATAAATTTAAACGATTGATTCAAAAATTTAAATAATTGAACTTTAAATTTATTATAACCTGAATAAGTAGCTAACTTTTTATTACGAATCATGTACACTAGTACACTAAATATAGGTACAAGTAATGATATGTCGAGAAGTTTTGTTTCATTTTATATTCGGTTTTTAACCGATAATATTCAATTCTGATATTTTAATATTCATGATAGTTAATACAGTAGAATCTCGATTATCCGAACTAATTGGGACAGCACCTAGTTCGGATATGCAAAAGTTCGGATATTGGAAATTAAAAAAAAAAAGAAATTTAAAACAGTTAAATATTTTATATTTTTATAATATGTACATACATATTTGTTATTATTAATATTTTATTAGAACTACATACATTAGTACATTACATTATTTGAAATACATTACATACATATAAGATAATATTTGTTATATTTTTTTGAGAAAATTATCGATTTTTATTTGACGATGAGCTACAACGCGCTTTTCTGCAGCCGAGTCGCGGATACGAGTTTTAATGTTCGGATACGATAATTGCAGTTCGGATAATAGAGGGTTGGGATAATCGAGGTTCTACTGTAGATATGTACATTTTAAAAGCATATATCAATAACCAGCAAGTAAATTTAATATAATAAAAGATAGTTATGTCTTCAATGATTGTAACCACTATAACTTAGACATTTAGTATATAAATTACTTTTTTTGAAATATTTTAATTTATAAGACTATTCCTACTGAGTCAATATAATGTTTATCGTTAATCCAATAATCAAAAACTATACATATACGTACTAAAACATTGATTATTATTATTAAATAAAATACTTACGTGTAAAACCAAAGTACAATATCATCAATTATAATATTAGTAATATAGTATTTAAATATAATCAATTAAAATGTCTACAATATACTTTAAATTGACTATGTGTCTATGTATATAGGTATTAATGTATTATATTTGTAACAAAGTGAAGAGTAGAGTTTTAAATTAAATATTTTTTAAAAATATGGGGCCAAGAGATGTTTTTAAATGTCACACCTATATATTGTTACGAAACTAACAAATGTGTAGTATCTCAACCACTCTTTTAACACAGCTCTTTATACAACTGACTTTCTACTACTATATTGCATTATATAACTGACCGAACGTTTTACATATAGAAATGGTTTCAATCAGCGCAATTATAGGTAACACTATAACTCCAGAGCCCATGTTCGAGACCATTTCAAAGAATCCTATTGTAGTTCCATTATCTCTCGGGATACTAAACTTTGGCAGGTCAAACTCTGGCAAGCCCGATGGTATTTTACCTGAAACACATTATAATTTTCAGTTGGTACCGTGTATACCCGCTACCCACCATAACCACGACTCAATAGATAGTGGTTTTCTACCATAGTGGTAGTCGTGATGGTCTACAACAGTGTTCGTTTCTACTTACCCACCACTTTGAATGGTATCGGTGGTATTTCTTTAGAGGTCACGTCGTGTCCAGTCGCAGTTATGTACATGTAACCCACGTAACTGCTAACAATAACTACTATCGAATTTCTGAATGTACCAATCAACCACATAGATCGGTTCATAATCTTGTGAAACATGGTTTGCTCTTTCACGTCCTTAGGTCCGATTTGACACAGAGCCATCCTCTTAAATTTTTTAAAACAGTGAACATAAAATACAGCCGATCGGTATATGCGGTAGTAGGTTGTAAAATGAATACAACCGATTGAATTCCGTAACCCATTTTTTTATACCTACTTACCCTCAACAGAAGAATAACAACGATGCAAATTATCCCAAGCCATGTGTCGCCCAGTTGATAATGACTAATATCTTTGGATATCGATATTATCATATCCACTAGTGTTGTACCCGCAGCTTTTACACCAATCAAGTCTTTGATTTGTGATGCGACGATGAGTATCGCGACGGCTGATGTAAACCCTGAGTTTACCGGTCCAGAAATAAAATCGATCAAAAAGCCTATGACATTATCGAAAAGTATAATAGTTAAAAATCGTGTTTAAACTAATGTACATTGGATGTTTACCTAGTCCCACTAAACCCATTATCAATTGGATGACACCTGTTAAGAAACACAGCAAAGTGCCATATACGGGTCCGAGTCCGTGGAGCGTGTTGTATGTCATTAGAGATATAATAGCCGTCGGTCCCATAGGTACTTCTTTACAAGTCCCGAGAAAGACGTACATCAAACTACCGACGAACGAACCGTAAAGACCTTGCTGAAAACGATCAAATGCAGTAAATATAAAATAGTAAAAAAATAACCGAAAAAAATGAAAAAAAAACGTTTATTTACTTGTGGCGGTAGTCCAGCTAGAGCAGAATAGGCCATTGACTGTGGTATGAGCGTCAGACCAACCGTAATGCCTGCCAACAGATCTCCGATACAGTCTGCTGAGGAATACGTCGGCCACCATTGTAAAATCGGTAGTCTTTTGGTGATTGTTTTGTACGTAAATACTGTCTTAGAATTACTGTTTAGACATGATGAGAATTCGTGTAATTTTTCCTTAACATTTTTCTTAGGTCTTTCACCAACTTCGTCTACAACTGTGAAACTTATTTAACATAAATTTCTTCTAATTCAATGTGTTGCTTTGTATTAATCAGTTACCGTATTTTATTAAAAATTGTTAATTAATATTAGTATATTATATCAATTCAAAATTTGTTTTTATGAGCTTTTATTGCAAATCTTAAGAGTTAAAAAATCAGTAATAATCATAAATAATAAAACGTATACTGTACTTTGTCCAGAGAGAGAGAACAAACCGTAAACCGACCAAAATCAGTATTTCTGCGCATTCCCTAATGATACCCAGCCATAAGCGAACCAGTTTTGATAGCATGGTGACGCGAGGGGATGCGCAGAAACACGCCGTTTCTCTCGCTGGACAGACTATAGTATATTGTTTAATAAAATATATCAATTGATTTTTTTAACACATTTTAACATGATTCGTATTTACTCACGTATAAAGTCGTTGCTTCCTATTGTGTATTGAGATCTTACATTTTCGTTTACCTCCATTTTTTCACATCGATTTTGGTGCCGATCGTTATCATCATTAGTAATGGTCATTTAGATAAATCTGAAAATTAAATCATTAAAAATAGTTATAATTTATAAGTATATTTTTTTCGTGTGTATTAATTTTTTTTTTAATAAGTTTAAGTTAAGAGTAGCTGGTATGTTACACGATAATTTTCTATACATAAATAATATTATAGTATTAAATATAACTATTATTTTTATAATTACTGTGGACATTTCACCGGGAACAATTTTGGTTGCGAGCTATTCTGAGTATTCTGACACAGAAACATTTTGATATAGCCAAAAAATTACCCGTTTATCAAATTTCTAATTCCATCTCCACATACGTTTTAAATGTACTATTCGCACAATTATTTATCATAGACGTATTGGTTTTTACTTATGATTTTTATTATCATTACATTTTGCGTTAAAATATCATATGATATATGTCATCCAATAATTTAGGCTTTTCTAAATTATTTAAAAAATAATTCAATTAATGGTCGTAATTTTTTATTTATTGAGTAAACTCCAAGAAAAAGACCTTTAATATTTTTTTATGTTTTATATTATTTAAAAATGCATAATATATCCCATGTTATATATTCTGAATATTATAATACTTATTAAGTACCCTAAATAAATTTTTAATTAAATAAGTGAAAACTACTATATAATATTATACAAAATAATTAGTGTTAAAAATAATTTATTTAACTTTTATTTATTTAAAATTATTTTTTTTAACGTATGTAAAATTATGAAACGCTTATGAAAAGTGCTACAATTCGAATATTATAGATGTACCTATTATAATTTATAAGTAGTTCCTACTCAAAATTATCCCTTTGACCAATCAAAAATTTTATTTCACGTGGACTGGGGGACCAATAATTGTTAGTTTACTATTGGCATCCACAGGTCAATGTCTGAATATTACGGGCCATGTATAGCTAGGATCCATTAAAATTAGACAACGCACATTATTTTATCAACAACTGTACACACGTTAATGATTAATAAATAATTGTATAAGAAATATGGGGCGTGTGTGTGACAAAATATGTCCATCTAGCGCAAACAATTAATAAATCAACGGCATCGTACGGGCACTGAGCACTCGAGGTTTTTTTCTTTTTTATTAACGGAAAAATAAACGAATTGATGAGAGACGGCTTATTATAGATATTAGATATAAGATATTATTTCAATTGGTTGAAAATTGATTATTGTTGTTATATGACTGCGTCTTTATACTGCCATAAACCATGGCAGTAATGGTTTTGATAATTTTTGTCGTAATAAATAACGATGCAAATGAAAACTGAAAAATGAAGCATATACAGTCTGTAATTTCAAAAAATTTAAGATCTGAATACAAGGTTCCTCAAAAGTTAGTATAACTATTTAAAAATATTAAAAATACATAGGTGTAGGTTTTTTTATACGTACCAATAAAAAGTTCAAATTTTTACAAAATTTGTCATAATAATGAAAATATGAAAGTAATTTTGAAATTTAAAATGTATATTATGTTAAATTTTTGTGATCAAGACATGAACATTTAATGCAAGGTTCCCTATAAACTTTTCTTATCTAAACAATCTAAAAAATAATTAAACGCAATTTTTTTCATAGACATTTGAAGTTAAATTTGATCAAAATTACATATCTATTTAAATTAAAAAAATATCGAATTTGGTTATTTTATTGTAATTCAAAAATATTATCCATGGAGACTTTTATGTATATTATTATATTTTCAAAACATTTAGATTTATTTCATACTATTGCCTATCTATACCTTAAACTTATTCACACCGAGAGACCGCCTTTACTCAGAATCGTTTTTATTACATATATTTGTCATAAAATTGAACACATACATATTACAGTAATTAACTTAAGAACTTTCCCTCCTTATTTTGGCTTATATTTTAGATTCTGAACGGAGTGATGAATGTATTGATTTTACAATGATGTGTGTTTTTTTTTTTGTGTCTGACGACAACATTTGGAGCAGTAATAATGCTCCGATTTTTGACTTCTGCCCCTCTTTGAATAGGAAAATTTATCTAGTTGGTACTTTGGGGGGGTCAAAAGTAAACGTTTTCAAATAGTTTTCAAGAAAATCGAGAAAAACAAAAAAAAAGGTGACAAAAAAACGGCAATTTTATGAAAAATCACTTTTCGACAAAATCGATTTTTTGATTTTGCTGTAACTCAAAAACGAATTATTGTAAATACTTGAAATTTTCACCAAATGTTTATATTATGGTTATCTCTTTACAGTTGAATTTTCAAAATATTTTGACCATTTTTAAGCTACTTATAGATAATTGAAATTTTCGACTTTTCTAAGTTTTTTTTCTTCAAATGCCGATAAAAATTTTTTGGGTGGCCAGAAAATCTTGAAAATTTAATACAAGGTTTCTTATACGTTTTTCTTAAAGAGATAAAAAAAAATCCGAAATCGTTAGTCACAATTTTTTTTTATAAGTGCTTAAATTTCGAATTATTACGAAATATGTCAACATTTAAATTAAATTTCATACTCTCATTATGCGTATGTTGCCAAATACTTTTTTTTATTAATAAACAGATACTATAAAGTAACTATAGTAACATATAGTAACTATACTATTTGTTTCAAAATAGAATATATGACAATATTTAAATATAATATATCCTAAACTGACAAATCATCTTCGTTCAGAATCGTTTTTCGTATACAATGATACCTATCATTGCATTCAAATTTAACCTACCATAGTCTGAGGTCCACTCCACCCCCTAATATACAGCAGAGCGATACCCACTTACCCGCTTTTTTATTTTTTTACATTATTATATAAATAAACATTTTGTATTCGTTTTTTATTTTAGAAATTGTTACCTATTCTGCTTTTAGTTTTTAACTAGTTTAAGATTAAATAATTTTAAAATATCATTATTAATTGGAACCTTGATTTGTTTTTGTCTTAAATAATTTTAGTCCACATATCACATAAATCTTACGACAACTCACAATCAAACAACTAGAGACCTTTACATATGGTTTTATTTTCTAAATTACTGAATATATTTGTTTATCACATGTATAAATTCATATCTGCGTATCTAACAATGTGAAAGTAAATTGTTAATTTTATTAATTGAGTACAATAATTAGTAAATGTACTTTTTACTTAAAAATCGATTTCATATTGTAACGAATTATAACTTAATAAGTTGTATAACATAAGTTAACAAATTAAGATTATGTACAAAATATATTTATATAAATTATTATTTTAAATTAATAGTAAACTATTTGTATCAGCTATTAAATAAATTATATAATATTACCTACGTAGGTACATAATACGATAAGATATATAATTCATAGTTTTAAATGAATCATTTAGTTATTAGATATATATAACTGCGTATCTTCTTCCAAAACTTACTAGGTATTTTTTTTTTTAAAGAATTATTAATTATTTATTTCTTAAATGATAAAACTTTTATGTTTTAAGGATAGTATACAATAGTGAATTGATTAAAAAATGGTTAGGTTATAGTATATTTGTAATTGACATAATTATTATTAAAAAGATGATTAAAAAATTATATCACTCAGTATTAACTTAACACCATTTTATAATTTATTAAAATTGTCTGAATTTAAAAAAACTAGAAACAATCTAGAACATAACATCTATCTTTCAATTAATTTAAAACTATTGATAAGGATTATTATCCTTATTAGTTAGTACCTACATTAAGTCGAATAACATATAGAAACTACTCGTTCAAATTTCGACTCAAATGCGTTATAATCTTTAAAAAATGAGTTTGCTTAAAAATTTACAGTAAAAATGATTATTCTTAATTGGAAAAAAATTTTATATCACCAAAAGACTAAAAAAAAGGAAAAAAAATCGTATTGTTTAAAAATATGGTCTTTGGTATGATAAAAAAATTCTAAATATCAACATTTTTTTTTTAATTACATTTTAAAAGAAAAAAAAGAGTGAAGTGATCATACTTGGTGAATTGCTCTGTGTTTGTCAGTATTTTCTAGAATTGTATATTTATACTTATATACAACTGCATAGACCTTATAAGAATATAAAACAATAAGTATTACTACTATATTAGGTAATAATAATGATTATTACTATCACTTATTATCGAAAAATACCAACTTTCATTTTAGTTTTGAGTTCTACAAAAAATATAATTTTTTTTGTTAAATTACTAAAATTATGTATTAACTTGAATTATATGATAACATTTATGGAATAATAATAATCAAGATTTAAAATGTACATAGTCATGTTTACTAATTTTTAAAGTACATACAGGTAAACACAAAATAGATTATTAATATATTTAATATATTCTAATTTACAAATAATTAAAAAGTATTGAACATTGCAACTTATAAATATAACAGTTAAGTTAAATAGGTATTGGTTAATATGCGTAGCGTTAACAATTATCATTGTTCCAATATTCGACGGTAGGTAGTAGGTACCCAAACATATCAATTATCCTTTATCATCATTTTACAATAACATAATTAAAGGGAATTCACTATTAATGTTCCCCATGTTTCCTTTAACAATGAACTTTTAAGTTAGTTTATACTATTTACTTGATGGAATATTTTCAATTTCAATATTGATATAAACTTCTTTTTTCAAAAAAAAATCAACATATTCTATTGTTATATGATAAGCTGATGATTTTTTTTTTTTAGAGGTTTTGATAATTCTATTTCAAAATTTGATTGAGTAGTTCTGAGTTATTAAAATGTTTATACTATAAGAATATTAGTTCTTAAAAATGGTTTTATATATATGTATAAAAAAAATAAGATCTAAGTTTTGTATTTATTATACTATGGCAATTTTTACAAATTATAAAATGTTGATGTATTAATATTGTTTACAATAATTTTCAAATTATTATAGTGCCCATATTTTCCAAACTTATAATCACAGACCTATTATTAATATATAAAAATAAATAAATAAAAAACCACTGTTTAAATTTTGATTTAGTTACATTTAACGTTTTAAAATGTACAAAAAAAAGTTCTCATTTGAAAAAAAAATGAAAATAAGAAAAAAAAATCCGTCATTTAGATAACTATTCTGCTGTATAATATTATTGCTAGGTGTAACTCGTCATTAATTAAGCACTTAAAAGACTAATGAACATGTTGAATATGAATCTAAAAATATATCATTGTAAACAATAAACTAATAAAATCTATAATAACTGAGGTTACCAAACAATTAAGCAATTATTTTAGTAATAATATTACTATTTTAACAAATGTCCGTATCCCCCCCCTCCCGGAGGTTAAGATAACTTTTAATTTTTATCATTCAAAAACATCAACTAAAACCAATTTTTAGCTAGATCAAAGTCAATGATCAGAGCATTCTACAAAAAAAGTGTCTTCAAAGACAAAAAAATTAAAAAACACACATCACTGTAAAATAAATAGATTCTTTGCTACGGTCAGAATCTATATTAAGTTGACTACAATTCACTCTTTAATTGGTATATAAATACGATTCTTAAGTATATAAATAATTTATAAAATTCGAATTTAAATAAATTCATTATTAAATTAAAAATGGGCGTGAGCATGTTTGGCTAATTACCTTGTATATCATAATATTTAAAAATGTTCATAAGAGACTTTAATTTGAGAGATACTTACGTATCATATTCAATATATTACATTTTTTATAGTTAAAAATCGAATTTGGGGCGAGCAGTTTATGAGTTCTACATATTTAAAGTTTAGACAAGCGGAGTAGTTGACAAACATTTGCAGAGTAACTCCGTATCTATCACTCCACTCCGCGAATCAAAACTTTAAATACTTATAACTCATAATTTAATATATATGTGATTCAGTAATAATTAATAAGTTAACCATTGTATTATTGTATGCGTAAACATTTTTACAATGCAATCTATTTTATATAGGTTTTCATTAAAATATTTTCCAGTTGGTATAAATTGAACGGCTTAATCGTCTATTATCTATTACACAACAGTTTATCGCGTATGAATTTTTTTTTATATAAAATCGAGTGGTACTTACTTATTCGAGAGACTCCAAGTCCAAAAACTTTATATTATATAGAATAAATTGAGTTGGTAATAATGTATAGTTTTCGTATTTCTATGATCGTTATGTACAAATCATAACGATTGTCAATTATGCTAATCGAATCGATATTGTAAACAACGACTGGACACGAAAAAATAAAACCTAAAAGTCACTAAAAAAAAAAAATTAAATTGTAATGATGATAATATATTATATTAGCTGTGGTTATAGCATGTGCACGATACAATGCACTATAGATCGCGATGTATATTACACAAACATATATTCCGGTATATTATATAGTATAGAAGATATATAAACTTGAATGACTTTATGCATATAATATTATATTATATTGTATTATTTTACGCGTATGGACACTGTCGAGTCTCTAACATTACACTAACGACCGACTATCGTACAGTATGACCATTATATTATTATTATTATTATTATTATTATTATTATTATTATTACACTGTTGCGTATACGCGCGCGTAAGGGTGATGCTTATAATTTATAATTCGTATGGTTGCATCGTTTACACATCTATACGTTTATCTGCGTATATACATTCCACACTCATTAGCATTAATAGTGTTATCATTTAACGATTGTCCGTAAATTATCACGCGAACGGTGGGTTGTCTAATAGCATTAGACATTAGACAATGGCATTTGCCATTGTCGGATTGCGTATATATAATTTATAATAATTAATAATATAAATAATAATTAAAAAAGAAAAGGCTGTTTACAAAACACGCACTAATCAAACGTATGGTGTGCTTTAAATAAACTCGTTTTACTATTCCCAGGTGCTTAAAAACACAATAATATTTAGTCGTGTTAGTACTCAGAATAATGTTCAGAGACCATTAGGTGTGTCAGCTATCCAACTTTTGAACATCATAAACGGTTACATTTGTTTAAATGTAAAAAAATATTAATAATTCATGTTTAGGTGACTTCAAATTTATAAACGATCACATGACCGTCACTTACTTGTTACCAACTTTATATACTTATATACAATATAATGTACAGTGACCATGGCTATATATTAGTATATAATTGTAATTGAAATACTTGTTAATTGTATGTTATTGAAAAATAATCCACGGTCGACTCTTTCTGACCGAAAAAATAATAATATGTTCTTATATTATATTTGTGTTACCTATATATCAAAAATGACAAAACATCATAGTAGATACCTATTATACAATATTGTACGATTCACCAATAATTGTAATTCATATTCTATGCACATTTTTTCTTAGGATTTATAAATATTTGAGAGAATTTAACCAGTAAACGACTATTTCCTCTATTACGTTATAAAATCTTACGGTCATTAAACAACACGGAAACAGTAACACACAATAATTGAAAATAATAGATACCTATATATAGCTATATCATAACAACTATTGGAATAACGAAAATATAATATATATAATATAATAAAATAATTTTACTATGGGAAGTGTATTTAAGTTGTATGGTTACTGCATAGTTCAAAAATCAAATATTTTTATTTATAAATACAACTGCAACTGAATATTGTTTAAATAATCGATACCTATTAGAATATACTCAAAAATAACTGATCTGATAAAACAAAAATAAATCTCGTTAAATATTATTTATCGTTATAATTACCATATATTTTGCTATAACTGCTATTTATCATATAATGATCATCTCATAAGTCATAACGGGTTTCAAATCAACTCGCATAACTGACAAGGACGAAGACAAGAATGCTTTCGTTATTTGTAAATCATTAAGTATCAGGTACTTACACAAATATACATGAAAAATGTTCCTATACCTATACATTGGTTTTAAATTGATGTTTTCTTAAAACTATGTTTTTCTGTAAACAGTAAAAACTTTTATCAATAGAAGGAATAATTATTATATGTTTTTTTATTATTGGTGAATGAGTAATTACTAACTTAATGCTTATAAAATTTAATGTCATTATTCATAAAATAAAAAGGATATCTTAAATTTAAACAATTAAGTCCTAAATATAAATTAGTTTAATTTCGCATTAATTACCTATGAATTAAACACATTTTACTTAGTTTTAAAATGTAGGATAAATTTATTATTGATATCTATTTTAATAATTTATTTATATGATCAGATTAAATATAATTTAATATTTATATGCAACACATACTTATATAGTAATATATTATATTTTTAAGTTCGAGTTTAATCATGTACCACAATAATTAGTTGGTTGTAGGTATAAACTTTAATTATATTCACTCTCCTTAAACACAACCATAAACTTTTGAGATGTTATATTTAAATAATTTAATACTATCTAGGTATCTGTACATTTTAATAACAATAATAATGCATTTTTAACCCTCTGAAACACTTAGCGTTTTCCTTTTCATTAACTATAATTCTATAAATATGGTTAGAACACCACCTCATAGTCATCTACCCATAATCCGCCTTTTCAATGTTTGAGCCTGACGCATACATTTTTAGCATAGCATGTATTTTTAACATATTTTTAATAATTGAATACATATTTTTTATTACGAATGTAATCCACAAAATATTTTTAAAATAATAGGTGGCTCTCTGTCTCAAAAGGTTGAAATCTCCTGACCTATATGATGTACACGGAATAGAACCAAAAGACAACATAAAAACGTTAATTTTTTTAATTTTTTTTTTTTATCAAATTAAAATTTATCTGCGAGAAAAAAATAAACTGAAAGTATGACTAATAATGACCATTCAGAAAGTGAAATTGTAATTAAGATCAATAAAATATAAATACCTAAACAAATAAAAATAAATTATGAATTATACAACAAATTGATATAATAATATTGCATATAACAGATACCTATAACATTCACTAGTTGCTTAATCAAGGGGATCATGATCATCCACTAATTTAAGTAATAAATAACATTTCGTATATTATTGTCATTTTTTGCTTTAAATTAGTATACATCTAAGGTGTCGTTTTGTATCAAAATGTATTGGCGATTTCGCGTTATGAGCAACGAGGTAACCGTTCGCGGTCGGCGAGAGTAGTCAGACGTGCTGATTACTCTCGCCGACCGTAGGCGGTTACCTCGTTGCTCATAATGCGAAATCGCCAATACCTAATAAATAGCTACCGTATAAGTATAATAATATATATTATACAATTCAAAAATAAAAAACTTTATTTAATAAAAAAATAAGTGGACTACTCACTTTGTGAGTTGCTATATGATTTATGACATATTTTATCTTATCAATACAGCTTAGCTATATAGTTTAATTAAATCAATCTCTCAGCTGTTAAAATATAAGTAAATTTTAATACAATAGTTTATTTTTTTTTATTTAGTTAGGGTTTTAACACTGGTTCAAACTTGTTCAGTTATAATTCAATTAATCTTAAATAAATTCAACACAATAAAAAGCACCTTATTTATTGCTCAAAAGTTTAAATATTAATATAATATATAGTCTATAGTTATAGGTAGTCATAAAATAATTGTATTATAAGGTCTATATATCTTTTTTTCGTAGCAGCAAACATGTCATTGACCTCATTTATTTGAATTCCCATGTGTCTATGAATATTTAGTAAAGCCACATCCACCCTAGTCATAATAATCATAATAATGGAATTTAATTTATAATTACAGCTTCCACAAAACAGTAAAAAAAACGAGTTTAGGTCCTCACGGGGGACGCCCCTATAAATGCCCCCCTCAAATACGCCACTGACTTAAAATTATTAGTTTTAATAAAATCTATACAAAAATTACCATGAACCATGATCAGCCGTGGACAGATTGCTTATGGAAACGTTTATTATTTGTAGACTTATAAGGTCATTATTTTACACCACGCCAAATCCTAGGTATAAGACCAGACAAGCATTTTGATAATATTAGAAATTATTAATTTGTCGATTATAGTATTACTTTGTCCGGTTATCGTCGCCATTCAAGGGTGTGAGAAAATCGTATAAGTAGTAAGTGATACAAGCATGCAACAGTAACTGGGATAATAATGTTATATCTCTAACTGTTTTACAATATTATCGAACACGCATATTTTATACGTTGACATAGTTCACGGAATGCGTATATACAATACCATACATCTTACTATTGTAACACAAAAATACACAATGCGCATACATACATACATACATACATACATACATACAGCTTATATTATTATGTCACACAATCGCCCAAAAATACTTATTATTCGCGAGTTTACGACTACGGAATTAAAAAAAAGTCTAGTTCAAGCTTAGAAGATAGTAGATATTTTATTTGCACTGGAACGATAACCTACACAGTTATACGTTTTTACGGACAAAAACAAGTCCACGAACAATGAACAGTAAAAATATAAAAACATATTACATTATTATTTTAATATGTTCGTGCACGATATCATATCAGTACCTAATATTACATAGTATATATACGTAATAATCGTAATAGGAAAGACATTTGTAAAAATATACAGTAACTTTCAGAATTTCGAATTTTTGCGTTTCATTAAACTCAAATAGCTTCTAATTTTCATCATATTATTCATATGAAATAAATCAATTAAATAAACGAAATATTTCGACTGATCTTGAAGAGCTAATTATATCGTTTACATCGTTTGACTGTAAGTAATAACTGTCTACGTTGATATTAACTTATAATAGTTATTAACAACAATAAAATATATGTAAATGATGTAATGTTTTCAGAAAAAATAGTTCAACAACCCATAGGCGAAGATAGGAGAATTGCTACACGGAACTAAATGAAACTAGCTTTAAATAAAATAGTTTTTAAGCATCCAAAATGATTAAGTACTCGTAAATTATTAAATGACTGCGTCGTCTAATATTCGATACAATTTATATTTATAGTTTATCCTCGTAACAACGGATTATAGAACGATATTTTATCATTAAAATTTATGAAATTCCCTTTTGGTCAATTTAAGAGTTGAAATTGTATTATTCTCTAGTCACTCGTCTTTCCCAGAAATAATAAAAAAAACATTTAAAATGTCAATAAAATCAGCCAATTAACTGGTATGTAATATTTTTAAAATAATTAATAAATACCTATCTGTTCACTGTTAGGTACATAAAAGCGTCTGTAGCGTGAGCGTAATCAAAATTTGTTCATCAATTGCACTAGTTTGACTTCATCTATGTGCTTATAAGCCTACTATACTACCTACCAGTAGAAAAATAAACTAAAAAAATATCCTTAGAAATTAAAAGCTGATATTCTTACACTGCCCACTCAAAATAATTTTTCGTACATATCAATTTATCATCGAATTCAAAATTAAACACATCCATTACAGTGACCAATTCAATAACGTAGTTCCTGTATGCACTCGAAATCTATTATATACAATAGAGCGATCTCTGCTATTTTTTACATTATTTAAGAAACATAAAAATATTTAATATTTTAAAAATGTATTTATGCCAAAATATAGTTGATTATAAATGTATAAGTTATACTTACCTTTCTTAAAATATTGACTAAAATATAATATTTTTTTTTTGTTTTCTCCACCATTTTGGTTTTGTTTATAAAGTAAAATTTAAACCAAATTTAATTAATTTTTCAAATATTGTTAGTATGAATTTGTAATATATCTTATTGATATAATAATATGTAATGTTTTTTAATCGTACCTGTTTTGTTAGCGCACGCCCGATAAGACGCGTATGCGATAGATAAATATAATATGTTATTTGGCCACTGCACAGTGTCGAAGATGAAAAACAAGGGAAGAAAATACAATTGTTTCCAACGTCCAGTTGTCCAGTGACAGTACGAGTAGACTGCTACTTTAATTTGTGTTTGATTAAAAAAAAACCGCATGAAATTAATCGTACATTGGCAGAAGGTTTTTTTTTTTTTTTAATTTCAAGTTTAATTACCAGAGCAGCATCTCGTATATAAGAAGTTATTATAAGGCATCCCCACCCAAAACCAGTGATCATTGCATTCACTCTAATTCATAATGGTTAAAAATACTTTTAAAATAAATTAAATTAAATATTGTAATACAAAAATATTTAAATGTATTTTCAACGAGTACCTACCTACTTAATATAAATACATTTAAGTAAAAATATAAATAAATTGTAAACATTTTTCAAATAATTTTAAATATCTATTCATTTATAAAAGTGTACAGAGCTCTTATTCATAAAATATTTTTCTTTATAATATTATTTTTTTTCAATTCTATGGAAACAGTTCATAACTAATGGATCCCTATACAATTTTGGATACAATTATATTAAGGTTTTTTGAATTTATTTGAATTACAAAATGAAAATCACAAATTAAATATTGAAAGCTTCTGAGTGCATTGCAGACCTTGCGTACAACCAGTCGTCACGAAAAATGGAAAATAATAAAATAAATTACAAGGTAGGTACGATGTAAAAATACATTATTTGTTATGTAATATATATATAATAAACATAATAATAATAATTTAGGTATCTATTATTTTAATTGCATAATGAAAGGGTTTATTATAAATCAGAGAAGTTTATTATTATTATAAAAACCAAACTGCTTTATTAGTTATTAATAGTTACAAGTACGTACCTAGGTATTAAAAAGAACGGTGAACGATCCATTTTTTAGACCTATATGACGAATGGCTTTAAATAATATATTAGTACAAGGACGTATAGTTAGACTTACTTTTATTAGGGAGGAGACCCCTAATTATATTCCCTAAATTCACACTACCAATATAAATAATTAATAAGTACCTATAATATATTAATATAAATGTTCTGCGACTCGCATAGCAACAATTTTATAAAATATGTAAATAGCGCAATTTATGATTTTTTTTTTTTTTATATAGGAATCAAATTCTGCTAATATTCTAAAACTCTTCTAGAATTGAGCACGATAATTGGATACTAATCGAAAATAAATACTACCTACATACTACGTAACGCACCTTGTAACTGGCAACTCGATACAATACAATGTAGCATGTAAGTATAGGTACTTATTTATAGTTAAAAATTAAAGTTTACCTAATTACATTGATTGTTGTATTCAGAGTAGGTTATTGGTTTCATTTTAAAGTTAAATACGTATACTATTAAGTTAGATTTTCAGTGATAAGTCATAAACAAAATATACTTATAAATATTTATACAAAATGAACGACAATGTCATTCAACAAAATATCATTCATCATTATCCATAACAAAATCATCATTACAAAAACCAATCTAATTAATTACAATTTCAAAATATAAAAATAAACGTCAATTAGCTAGAGTATTATAAATTATGATTGTAATCGAGTGCGTCATAAGACTCAAATTAAACTGCCTATTAGTTTGTACAAATAAAATGATCTAATGGCTATACAAGTAGCAGATGATAGTTATATATATATTCCATTTATTCATTAAATCAATCGCCTAGTAAAATTTAAATTGGGACAATGAAAGAATCAGTCACGTCAATAAATATATTATTGAATTTTGCGACCATTGAATGAATGAAATACCTATACAAACACGATAGACCTTTTGGAAACCAAAATTTTTTGAAGAGATTTTTGAAAAATTTACGTTAATGGCCGAATGTTTGGGCCATTAAGGGGATTGGAAGCGTTGATTTTCTGTCTTTGTCTTACACACATGGAATATAGGAAAATTATAGCTATACGTGCCTAACAAAAATTAAGGTACTTCTAGTTGTTCGATTTAAAATATGTAAAGATGATTGAATTGGTATACAAGTTTACTTTGCATCGGTCGAAGCACTTTTTCGATTGTTTTATTGTTTAAAATAAATATTTTGATAAGAATAAATATTTTAAATTTAATAAATTTTTCAATTTTTTTTATTAAATATATATTGAAAATATTAAAAATATACTTCGAGCGATGCAAAGTAAACTTGTATACCTACCAATTCAATCATCTTTACATATTTTAAATCGAACAACTAGAAGTACCTTAATTTTTGCCAGGCGCGTATAGCTATTTTTCCTATATTCCACGTGTGTAAGACAAAGACAGAAAATCAACGTTTCCAATCCCCGTAATTGTCTTTACAATCAATAAATTTGAAATGTTTATAAATTTAAATTTGAATATTTTAGCATGTAAATTAGGTATAGAGTAGAGTAATCCTAGACCCCATTAAAATTAAAGTATATTAGGTACGATTTTCTAATGTTATCTTTTCTTGAATAATACTCTTCAACTTTGTTTAAATACATTTAAAAGTAATGAACAAAAAGTTTCAATTCAATTTGAAAAAATTGGCCCGTCCTACAAAAGAACTGATGAAGTTGCTTATATCTATTTTTTTGTAAAATCTTCGCGGCCGACTATAATAGTTGTATTGGAAAGGCAAGTTAAGGTTTTTAATGTTGAAAAGTATTTATTTATTAATATTAGAGTATTAAACCAGTGCTAAAATATTTGTTGACATAAGAAAATGTGTAATATAGTGGGACAGTGGGGACTCTGGACACCGATAGCCCTAGAGCAGGGGTCCGCAATCTTTTGAGACAGTGGAGCCAAAAGTTACAATTTACATTATTTTCCAGTTTTTAAATAGCCACGAAAATTTTTTGTTTCAATATTTTAGTAGGTATTTGTTTATAGATAAGTACGTAATTGATTTTCGATTTAAAATAAACGAATTTAAACATGAAATAATATGTATTCATGTAAAAACATACAAATATTTTCAGTACTAAACATATTCAAGTATATTTTTACCCATAATAATAAATAATACATTTGTTGAATAATAGATAGTTATATCGTTACATCAATGGGAGCATTGGCTTTGTATTCATTTGGAAAGTTTGGTGCACACTTTTAATTTTAGTTGATTATGATGATGGCCTGTGCAGGTATTTCATAATATTCTTAAAAACAGCAAATAGGTATGTAATATAAAATAATATACATAATAAAATAATTATTTTTTCGTGTAGACTTAGCTAGAGATCCGCAACTTAAGATCGAAAGAGCCGCAGGTTACCAACCTCTGCCCTAGAATCATATTGGAGATTGATCTAAGAATAACTAATAAGAAAAAAAGAGCTGAAAAACAATTAAAAATTATTGAAGAAAGACGTAAAAGAACTTATGAAAAATCGGAGAAACATAGTCAGTTTCACACCAAAGAAATCAATACGTCAACACGTTGTCAAGCATTACATCTATCATAGAGTATAAAGAATTTGACAAGCATAGTCCAATTTTAAACACTAAAAATATCAGTCTATTGATAAAACATAAAAATGTACCTATATTAGGTAAATCACAAATAAAAAACCGTATGGACGCAATAATAGATTTAAGACTAATCAAGATGGATACAGAAATAAATAACATAAGATAAGCCGATAGGTTTTGAACCCAAAAAATTGCTGCACTGCGATTTTAAATAAGAACCTTGGAGATTTAATTTTTACGAGTTCAATTCAATTTTTTTAAACGTTTCAAAATAATTACTGACTTTCGTTCAATCCATCAAATAAAATTACATCTAGAAGAGTACTATTTTACATAAATAGTTAAAAAATATATAAACGATCCTATCACGCGGATATACCGATACCTATATAAAACTAATTTTTTTTTCAAAAATAACCTAAACTTACGTGTATGTATTCTTTTCTAGTTTCTTGACTAAGTTAAAATCATTAATCACACGGTAATGTTTAAAACCAAAAGTTCAAGTAATCATTATGTTGCTACAGGGTGAGATGTTCAATGTTGTGATAGTCCGCCATGAGTGACGTCGCCCGTAAAAAGAGAATTTAACTTCGTGTAGTTTTATAGGTATACCATGTACCATAAACATTATAGATAGCCACTAAACAGTAAACATAGATAGGTAACCAAAATATTCCAAAAACTAAATATCCAATTCATAAAATATTCTTGTCAGTAATATTTTTTTTATAATTATCAAAGTTACTTATTTTCCACGATTCAATGTTAATTAATCTATAAACTTATAAATCATGTAATAGGTCAGGTGTCATTGTTAATATTTGTAAAGGGCAACATTAGTAATCTGAACTTTTTGAGGGCCATCAAAATTCTGAGTACATATTTACATTATTTAAAAACCAATAATATTTAACAAAAATAATAACACACATAATGTTTTCATAATATGTGTTATTTATTCTTTGTCTGCAAGCTGAATAAAATGTGTTCGCAGGCCGTATGCAGCTCGCGGTTCACCATTTGGTGATCCATGATGTAGGTCATATGAAAGAAGTGTAGTAAGTGTACTATCTATTATACAGATTTTTAGTTTAAATATGCCTTCATAATATAATACATCAGTAATATTAAATGATGAGACAAATATCTTATTTAATTATGATTGTTTTTACTGTATGACTAATAATATATTTTCATCACTTCCCTTTAAATTGAATTAATTGATTTAAACATAAACATATTGCTTAGTGTTTACTATTTATTATTAATTAGCACAGAATAGCTAATTTATTAAGATTTATGGTACAAGTTAAGTTTATATTATGACTGCATTTTCCATTATAATTTAAATTATGAGCGTATGCATTGCCCGAGTTGTGTAGTTAATTTTTGTAGAAGTATACATTCCAACTAATTGTTCTGTAATATCAACATCCTACAACAGTTGGATAGCTATTAATTAAATTAATGACATCATATATTTTTATTGAATAACATGCAAACATCCAGCATATATATATTATGAACATGTGAGCTTTTTCTACCATTATAAATTATTATAATGTATTATAAATTATTTAGTACAAACGTGCAGTAATGTAGTTACAAGTTATATATGTATAATACTAAATCAGCATTCAAATTTAGTGGGTAGCTATAATATTATATTATTCATTTTGGTGTAATAAAAATGGTTAAAAAAATTTTTTTATGTATATTATAATAGGTATCAAGTATAAATATTTTCATCTTTTAAATTAAAAAAATAAACTTTCACCGATTAAAATAATATGAACCTTGATTATTTTGAAACTTAAGAAAAACATTTATTATAACAAAATAATCAGTTTATAATATATTTTTTATGTCTCTTTATTGTTTATAAAAACAGATTAAAAACGCATTCATGTTTCAAAAATTAAATTAAATTTAAATTCATCAAATAATATTAATGTAATAAACTATTTAAAATAAATAAAAGAAACATTTTTTAATGTAAATATTACTAACTTTATTCAGTTTTATTGGTTAAATTTTTTTTTAACTGTCTGTATGCTAACACAGCTGAATCTCTTTCTCTTTCTATTATCCTCCGATCAGATAAAGACAATGCTTTACGTTTGCCAGTAAATGCTTTTCGTTGAATTGCACTTTTACTAGGTTTTTTTAAAATGACATCATTTATTTTCTTTGCTTTTACAGAGTTGACAGTATCTGTTAACATGGATTTCAAGAACAAGTCATCTTTTCGACCAGGCTAAAAATAAATATAATTAATAATCAGTAAGTCCAATAATAAACACAAATAATAACAGATTATGATTTTTTACTTACTCTATTTTCAAAATCATTAATAACTGCTTTTCTAGGTTTTACAGTCAAAGTTGGAGGACAATGTACAGTTTCTCCAAATTCAATATTGTCTTTAATATATTCAATTGCATGTTCTTCTTTATTTTGTATTTCTTCGTCAAGTTTTTGTTTTTTTTTCTCTTTTTTTTTATCTCTTTTTAGTTTAGTTTTTAATTGTCTTTTTCGTTTAGCTTGTACTAATTTTTCTTTTGCAGTCTGAACAGCTGTGGCTTCAGTAACAACAACTCCGCTTTCCCGAATAACATGTGTTTGTTCAGGTTTTTCTTCTAGTTCAAATGCACATTTTTGATTATTTTTTGTTAATCTATTTCCTATATCAATGTATGGTTGACTTTTATTTTTAAGACCACGTTTAGCTAATTTTTTTAGTTGCATAAATTCACGTAAGCTCCGAGGTATATCTTGACGTTTAGGATCTTTGGGAGGCTCATTAGTTTTTCCTTTTAACCTGTATTCAGTAAAAAATTGATAGTTTATACTAAATCATAATAATTATAAACATCCTAAAATAGTGTGTAATCAAAAATAAAGCTCGAGCAGAAGTGAAATAATTTTAAATTTAGTAACTCATATATTCTGATCAGATTTATAAATGTCACTATGTTAGCTTAGGTATATTTTATTATAAATTTTATAACAAAAAAATATATTTTAAAGAAGTATTTAGGTAATCACTGAATGTTTTAAAAGTGATTGAAAAAATTGTTTATGAAATCAATGATTATTATTACTATACTATGTATGTAAAACATTGTAGAACAATACATATTAAGAAAATGTCACCTAATGATTCAACACTAATTGTTCATTTTTTGTAAGCTCTAATAAGTAGTAGACGATACATTTTGTATTTCAAATTAATATGACAACTAATAAGTAAATGATCTCATAATGTATAGATAATATTCATAAAATATGTTCACAGTGAATTAATACATTGCCATTTATTCATAATATAATAAAATTATAGCCAATAACACTCAGTGTCACAACTAGCGGTGGTGTTGAAACTTCATCATTTCATAAGAGGGGCTCTAAGACTTCGACACTAAATTATATTAATACATATAAAATGTAACCTGCACCTAGGCCTGCAGTGCCCAACTTATGGCACAGATATCTGATAGAACTATAGTAAGTCAGTATATACTAATGTTACTATGAATAGATTCATTAATGATTTTAAATATTATAAGTTATTGGAATATATTATTCAGCATTTTTACAATTTAGCGTTTTCAATTTTTTCATAGAGAATTTAAAGAAACGGGTAGGTACGTATATTATTATTTATTATAGTTGTTGATTAAATACGAAATTTTAATTAATTTACTGTGTCTGACTTACTCTTCATTTCGTTTGGAAATTTGTTCAAATACGTCTTTTACTTTTTTTTGTTTTTTACTTTTAAACTTGCGTGCCATTATACATAAATATAAATAAACATTTAATTAAGAATTAAGATAAACAGAAAAACGAAAAATTAGAAAAATCAAAACAAAAGCACGTTGATGCCATAATATTGTGATAAGCACTTGTTCGAAAAATGATAAGATTATAAAATGATTATTCGGAAAGCAGTTCCACAGTAGAACCAACTGAATGAATCAAAATAACCATATTTACTACCACGGCCATTTAGATATATATAAATTGATCCAGAAGCTACAATAAAAAAATGATATAATTTAATAAATCTTATTTACAGGGGTTTAAAAAAAAAAATCTAACCTTAACTGTATTTGGTTGGGTATCATTAGTTTCATATGTTCCACTATAATTGTTAACTCCAAGAATAGGAACAGTGTTAGGTTTCAATAGGGTCTTACTTAGAGTTGTCTCTTTCAGTAATTAAAAGTTAAAAAAAATTAAATAAATAATATAGTTACATACATTTATATTAACTATCCATACTAATAATAACAATAATTATGTATTTATCTTAAAATAAAATATATTATTTATTTATTAGGGGGAATGACTACCGTATTAAACTTGATACTAAAATTTAAAGCATAGTGAAAATAAGTAAAATACATTTTAACAAATATCTGCTGCTTTTGGTGATTATTGCCTATATAATTGCATATAACATACTTTATTATTATTCCATTAAAAATATACTCAGTACTCACTGTAGTACTGTACAAATAATATGATTTGTAATAGGATATTTGTGTTCAATTATTTTTTTCCATATTAAACATACCTATTCTAGGCATTTTAAAAATAATTATTTTCAATAGCTTGAAACTAGAGTAGGTACTAGATAAACTGTATACTACCAGTTAATTTTCCCATTAAATCAGATATTATATACTATAATAATATTATTATTATTTATTATTATATTATATTATTTAATATTTTTAAATACAGACAATGGATATGTGATTATACTATACCGGATTCCCTATAATATTATTGTAGCTTGTATAATATGATTATTTTGCCATCTATCTTACCAATACAGAAAGCGTGTAATACATAGATAGTTATATTATGAATGTAGATAGCGCTACTTAGAATTCCCCCGATGTGACTACAATAACAGCACATCATGACCATCTACAAACACTTAACTGTAGAGTTGCCAAACTTATTTATATGGCCGTATTAACTACATATTCAATTGTATAAATAATAAGGTTTAAAAAGATTTGCATGTAAGAATACACGAATATATTAGGTTTAAAATACGTTATTGGTGCATTTTTGTATATTTTCGTTGGAAAAATTGCGTTTAATTAACGTCGATAATACCTACATGTATTTTTGGCGTATAAGTATAATAGGTAGTTGGTCGATATTTTCATATATATTTGGCGGAAAAATTATTATAATATATATTATTATATATTATATATAATATTTTTGGTGTATAACTGTAATAATTGATCGAATTTAAATAAATATATGTGTTAGAATACACGAATATATTATAATAGGTTTAACATACATTGATGCATATTCGTATATTTTTGGTGGAAAAATGCGTTTATTTAAATTAACGTCGATAATACGTGTATTTTTGGTGTATAATTATAATAGTTGGTCCAACATAAGTCAATTTATGTGTAAGAATACACAAATATATAAGATTTAAAATATATTGATGCATATAGGTAAATTTTCGGTGTAAAAAATGTGTTTAATTAATGTCGATAATTCGTGTATTTTTGGTGTATAAGTATAATAATTGATCGAATTTAAATAAATTTATGTGTAAGAATACACGAATATATTAGGTTTAAAATACGGTGATACATATAGGTAAATAAAAGGTGTAAAAATTGTGTTTAAATAACGTCGATAATACGTGTATTTTTGGTGTATATTATGTTTAAAATACGTTGGTGCATATTCGTATATTTTCATTGAAAAAATTGGTGATCGTGATACTATCAAATCGTAGGAACAAAACAACCTTACTGATTTAAATAGTACACATAATATATAGTATATGTCAATTGCGCCAAAAGAAGCGAGTATAAAATAATTATTACGGTTTATTTTACCTGACGAAATAACTTGTACGTTTACCACAGTCTTTGGCAAGACATAATGTTTAATACCGTTTGAGGTAGGTTAATCAAATAAATTCTCTAACGGGTTAATAATAAGATAACTTAATAAAAATAATAGCGCATATAAACTATAAGTTTAACTTATAGTCATAATATCTAAATTCGGTTTATACGGGAGGCGATCAGTGTTTTATTTGGAAAACCACTATAGAAGCGGAACTCAGTGGACGATGGATGAACGAGCGTTCCACATAAAATTCAATATCACATTACTGTGCGAAGCAAAGCCTCCCACATCACCTTCACTCTTCAGCCACCCATAATCCCCAAAAATCATTAAATTTATAATATAAAAATATTTTGAAATAAAAAAAACACTTATTTGTTTATAACACATCATCCAATGACATTATAATTTAAATTACGATATATAAAGATATATAACATGTTATTAAAATAACTCATTAATACACCTACAAAAAACTTATCATGTATTATAACATATATACACCAATTACACCCATGTATGTGAATACAGTATTGTGCGACATAAACGTCGTCAAGAAACGCTTTTATGGTATACAGCACAACTCGTGGTTGAAGATAAAAGTATGACGAAAAAGTTTAGCTACCGAGAACAAAAAAAATAATACAAATATATGATGCAATTTATTGAATAAAAAAAAAACAGTATTGTACATCGACAAATGGCCTTCGAGTCAAACGTATATTATATACGCGTACATTTAAGCAATAACAATAGAATAAATATCACGTACATCGATCGGCATCTGTGATCCTATATATGCGAAAATAAAAAGAACGAAGTAAAACCATTCATTGCATATTCGCATGGATGTTTTCATGGTGAAGAATTTATTTTTCAACTCTGAAAAACTTTACACGAATCATAAGACGGGTTGCCAAAACACTATAATATAAATACTATACTATAAATAATAATTTGTATAATATTATACTATTTATACTTAGGTAGTCACTTAACTTGCCAAAAATATTTTCCCAATTTGCTCTATCCTGAGGAAAATGCTCTATAAAAATGTAAAACGTATTACAAAAAAACATATAATAATTATTCAACTCTCAGTTTAGAAATTTTTTATTTTATTATTATTAACATTAACTGTGTTCCTTCTTGTATAATTACCATTTAAAAATAAATACAATCATTTAAATTAATTATGGAATCTTAACTTAAATTAAACAAAAGAAATACTAATCAATATAGACAATTTAGTAAATTTGTAAAGGTGAATTCAGTTTTAAATTTTATATAGTATTATATTCCTGACGACTGGTTTTAAATATTCTTTACATATTACATATAAATATATAATTGACACCAAATCTAATTTATAACTATCAAATAAATTTTCTTAAAACATCTAATATTTTTAATAATAATTAAAAACATTATTATTTTAGATGTTAAAAGTGATGTAATTATAGTAAAATTTCTTGTAAAATCAATAACTAAACAAACCGAACTATGTTAAGTACCTAACCCAACCTTAGCATTTTAATATTTAATCAATATTCCTTTATTTCATACATCTAATCAAATTGAATACTTATATTTATGATTATAATTATACTCATTATATTTAAATATGTGCCATCCCTTGCAGCCTCTCAGTTCTGACTGGTTTCGATCCGCCACCGCGAATCTCGCCGCTATATGGTGTTAATGTGTTATGCTCAAGCTTTGCCAACCATTTTCAGTTGTAATAGCCGTAACATTACCAGCTGAAAGTGTCTGTGACTTATAGCCTCGGGCACTTATTCGTACTGTCTACGCACGCACTTTCCCCTACTTGCGGTCGTAATACGTGTTGTTTCACGTGTTTTTGTGACCATTTCCCTTCGAATATCCATCAACCATTTACGGTTCTAAATCAAGTATATTTATGTTTGACGCCCACGAAAATTATACAATCGGGGATAAATCCCCGACTTCCCCTCCCCTAAATCTGGCCCCGATCACATGCAAACATTTGTATTTTAAAATATAAGACACAAATACGTTACCTAATGATTCAGTAAATGAGTAGTAAATATGAAGTTTCAAATTAACATGAAATAAAAATAAAATCATTAGTAAAATACATACTTATTAATTATTAAATAAAATATATGTAGATTCAATATTTTAAGTAAAAGATATATACCATATTTCTGGCAATACTATACTAATATACTAATATAATAACTACTTGGAGTCTTTTTATAACAACTCAAAGTCTCAAAAAATATTATTTTTTTCAAAACTATTAGATTATAATACTTTATAAAACTTCAATATTTCCCGTTTCTTGATATAAATAATTATTTAATTGATATTTAATAAAAAAAAATGTATGTAAATGTAAGGTACTAAGATAATAATAACAGTGTTGTGTAATTTTCCTCACCACCTTTATTATTAAACGGCGTATTATAACATCTTCTGTATTTTTTAATAACTGTATGAGGTATTACACGAGGCGCGTTTTTTTTATTGTGGTGTCCCCAGTAGGTTTAATCCACATCGTAAGCGTGAACGCGCGAACGCCAATCGACTGTAATAATTGTTATAGATACCAGGAATAGTAACTGCACTTTTTCGTAATAGAATACGTCTCATACATCAATATAATTAATAAATATAATATATGGGAAATATAAATAAATTTAAAAATTAAATATTAATAAATAAATAAACATTTTTAATAATGTGCTAATTGGTTTTAACTTATAATTATAGTTTTGTCATAGCACGGTATTCGCCCATTCCCAGCTTACTAGTGTTGAATTTAAATACGTGTCTTAACATATAAAGTGATTATCACTTAAGTGATAAGTGAGACTGCAGATGCCGAGGAATTATTAGTCACCTCGTATTATTAGTTCAGTTTCATTATGATATAATAATAACATTCATTTTAAAACATTAATAACCAAAGGTGTAGGACTATAAATAGTTAACATATTTGAATGCATACATCGCAAGTATATTGTGTAAGTAAAATACAAATATACAATTTGTAGAAAAAAATTGTTATTTAAAAAAAAGTAATCAAGTTACATAAAATATAATATCCATTCTCCGGTTACTATTATTTAAATTCAACACTTTTATAATTCTAGAATTATACTTAATATTATATAAATATTATTATATAATAAAAGGTATATGATATACTATATAAATCAATGTAAATATTTAAATTAGAGATAGACATCTACTGTAGCTGAACTATTAAAATTACAAGACATTATAGACTAATTTTCTAATTTAATTTTTAGTTTATAATAGTATAACTTACTAAAATAAATAAATATTACACAAAATGATGTATAAATGTTTTATGGATCGCAGACTGGTCAACTAGTTCGTGTGATACTATTTTAGACCTCCTATTCTTATATATAGGTATAATATTAAAAAAAAACTGACGAACAAGATATTAGACATTATATTATAATTTATAACAGTTATTTTACAGATATGTAGGTAATAATTGTGTACAACATACGCCTTATAAAAATTCAATACATTTTTTGGTGTTTTGCTTACATCATATGAAATATTAATGCATTCAAATAATTAAAAAAATATACAACTTAAACTATGTAGGTATCAATAATACAATATAAATTAGTTCAATAAAGAAACCTAGAAATAAAAATTAAAAATACGATTTTAGCTATATTACAAGCTTCTAAAACGGGTAATGTGTATAATAATAATATATATGTTGCCAGCCGGCAATAGTCAATGTGTTGGATGAGTGGATAAGAGGTAATAAGCGGTGACAACTATATAAACATTATTAATATAATAACATATTAACGTCAGTAACTATATTAAATATGTGTAAAGTAATAAATACTTATTTATTATATACCTACTACATCTTTACAACTACAATACATAAAAAAAAAATATATAATAAGTCTATGCACTAAGTCCTTATACATAATATACAGTATGCATTTATATAATATATTAATATATACAAAATAGCTAGTTAAACTTACCTGTTAGCTGTATTGATCAAGACTCAAGGCCGGATTGTACAAATTCGGTTCATCAAGCTTCTGAGTTATAATATCAACAACTTAAACAACTGTATGGTCTGTGTAAGTCCAAAACTTTTAATCTCCAATTCTTCGAGTTATTACACTTAATATATTTTCAGTCACTAGCTCCTCGTGACTTGAGAGGCCCCAACATTGTAGCGGCCAATCGAGTTTACTCAGTAAGTCGTCAAGTCCGTCCGACCCTACCAAGACTTATATAAAAGTAAAATAAACTTTCTTACCATCACATGGACTCGCAATTATTTTTCTACAATGTACGTTCAACTATTAAGTATTAATATGTAACATTGAGGTAGGGTACATAAAACTATTTTGGATCTGTTTTCTGAAGAATAGGAACCGCTGTTTGCAATTTAAAATTAAATTCATTGTTGATGTATGCATCTATGAAGCTAAAACGATGTAATAATTTATATTTAGAATAAAAAAAAAACAAATTCTACTTGAACAAAAAGAATCAAAGAAAGTTAAAAAGAGTCGCGGAAAGTGTAAGAAATTATTTATAAGAAAAGTAATCGAAGAAACATAAATATTATTTATGAAAATAAAAACTGATGTAAATTAGTGAACAAAACCAAAAAAATAAAAACAATAATAAGAAATAAACAGTTTAATAGGTTTATTAGTTTATTAGTTCCTTATATATTTATTAAAAGAAAATTAATAACAAATTAACAAATATTATTGAGCCTGCGTCGTAACGTTTGCTACCCTGGCGATGTACAGCAAACACCGCTCCATGTAAACTTTGTCGCTCCGGAGCGGGACCGTACCGTTGGTGCCCGCCGCCGCCGTGTCTTTTTTCTTTTACAGTTTTACCGTCCGTCTAGCGGAGCAGTCCGTCTGTCTTCGTCCGTTGTCGTAAAACCGTTGCGCCATCGTCGCATTCCGCACTTGGTTTACGCGCATCCGCGAGCTCTCGCGCTCATCGTCGTAGTGCCGCACACGTCCCGTGTCCACCATCTATTATTTTTATTTTGTTCTGGCTTTTGCGCCAAGCAAATAGCCTTTTTCGTTTCGTGCCATCGCCCGTCCGAATTCTCGCAGTGCGACCGAAGCCGTTCGCGACTAAGTGCTTTCCGTTTGTTCGACGAAGAGCGAACACGATTGATTATTGTTTTCGTCGTATTATACCATTTAACGTCGGAATCCGGCAATCGCATTCACCTATTTTAATATTGTGTATAGTTTTGTTGTATAATTGTGTTTGTTTAAAACCCTCCGTACGCATACTTGGTCGTTGACCCGTGTTGTCCAACCGCGACGTTCGGTGGAGTGTCGCCGTCTGGTCGGTCCCTGCTTGCTGTTCCATCGATGTGCCGGGACAACGGCAACAACAGCCACAGTCATCACCAACGCTTGCTATCAGCTGTTATCAGGTCGTACAAAAATATTTTTGTTTATTATTTGTTTTTATTATTATTATTCTGTTTCGTCACCAGTGTGGTATGGCATATATTTATATTTTATATTTATGTAATCTTACCGATCGGGTTGTGATTGTGCTATACCATTAATTAACATTAGTTATAAGATATTTTATTAATTGTGGAACATCAATAAATTTGTTCTTATCTTTTTCTATTAAACATTGTTATTGACATCTTACTATCTTGAGGACCTCGCACTCAACATCGATCATGTAAATAAATACATTTATTTGAACAAACCTCATATACAGTCCACTCGTCCGCAAGCTTCTTGTGCTGCCTCTCACACAATAACCTATAAGAATTATATAGTTTTGCACAATGGTAATTTATTATGTCATCGTCTATGGTAAGATCTAGCTATTATGATGCCAATATCATCATCTCAGTCATCGCACAAAACACTTTCTTCATTATACCAACGATATATATATATAAGGAACCGTAGGATCACAATATTATTCCAAGCGATCATATTTTTCAAATATTCAGTACACTATACGGTTGAATAATGTTTACCTAAAGTATTTTGTGATTTTGTGATTTTTTGTTAAAAAAATGTATTTACCTATTGAAGATTGAGAAAAAAAATCATATTTATAAACTACAATGATAAATTAATAGCCAAGTTAGTACTGTCTATAGTAGTATTTTATTTTTATTTTTTTTATTGATCTAAAAACATCGGTTTCTTTGGCCATTAGTTTGACATTAACTTAAGATTAGATTACAGGTATGTTTAACTTATGTTGTTGTGTGACTTAAATTAGGTTATATAGCTGAATTTCTTTTATGAATTGTTAGATACTGATAATTACTGTCTAGTATTATATAGTATATACTAATACTACTGTACCGTACTTACTTAGTCAACATCGTTCGCTGCAAAAATAAACTCATCGTTCGAAACTTCATCAGAATAATCCCGAGAGAAGTTATCTAGAGTTTCCAAATCGTAATACATATCCACAACCAATTCAACGCCTTCGTTATTACTTATTACTAAGGTAGCACGATAATGTACCATCGTCAGCATTGCCTGACATCTGAGCCACTACACCCACATAATCAATTGCATCGACTTAAATAAGTTCAGAAATATTTTTATTAAGTAAAACTAAACAAAAAAAGTGGGCGAGTTGAGTATCGCTCTGCTGTATAGTAGAGATGGAGAGTAGGTCACTGGTCACTATAATGGATGTGTTAAATTTGAATGCAATGACGGGTATCATTGTATACGAAAAACGATTCTGAACGGAGATGATTTGTCAGTCAATGATAATTAGTTGGATATATTATATTATTACCCGATATTATTACCTATATTTTAATTGTATAATATATCGTTATTTTACGCGATTTCGTAAAAAATTAAATTTCATACACTTATTAAATTTTTTCTATATTGATGATGGAATTTTTTTTACAGTTATTTGAAGGAAAACTTATGGATAACCTTGTATTAGATTTTTGAACCTTAAGTAGGTATAAATCACAAAAAAATTATGAATTTTCAATTTCAAAATTCCTTGCAAATTTTCGCGATTTTGATATATTTCGTAAACATTTGAACTTTAAATGCTTATAAATAAAAATCGTGACTAACAATTTTTGATTTTTTTTTTACTATGATACGTATAACTTATAATAAACCTTGTATTAAAGTTTAAAGATATTTTGGATAGCCAAATTTTTTTTATCGGCATTAAAAAAAAAAAAAAATTTAGAAAAGTAGAAAATTTCAACTGTCTATAAGTAGCTTAAATATTTTGAAAATTTAACCGTAAATAGATAACCATAATATTAACATTTGTTGAAAATTTCAAGTATTTACAATGATTCGTTTTTGAGTTACAGCAAAATCAAAAAATCGATTTTGTCGAAAAGTGGTCATGCGTAAAAGTTCTCGTTTTTCCGTTATTTTTTAAAGGTTTTTCCCGACGCTTTTGAAAACAAATGGAAATTTTTTACTTTTAATCCTCCAAACTCCAAAGTACCAACTAGATGAATTTTACTATTCAAAGAGAGGCTGAAGTCAAAAATCGAAGCATTATTACGACTCCAAAACGTAATGACAGACACAAAAAAAAAAACACACACATCATTGTAAAATCAATACATTTATCACTCTGTTCAGAATCTAATAGTCAGTATGTTTAATAGGGTCTGTGAATTTTCTTATGCCGTAATATTTAAAATAGCAGTGATCGTACGTATAGTGCACGCGATTTCGACGGACCAAACTAACTTAAAATACATGAATTATAGATTAAAAGGAGAATGATGACTGGTTTTGTGTTACAATATTACAATATTTGCATTTTACATTGTGTATCTACTACTGTAAAATGTCTGTATAGTATTAATTTGTAAATAAATATAAACTTTGTTTTTACTAGAATATTTACTAAAAACACGAAGCGAATTAAATTAAAAGTTTATTTAGACATATATAACAATATTAAAATCGTATGTTGGATATAAACAAAATATAATATGATGTTGTTGTTTGTTTATTTAGCAAAGTATTTAAATTTTAAAAAAATTACTCACGATTTTTAATTTCTAAACCTAATATGTAATGACGTAGATGATTATGTGATTATTTTTTTGTTTTATCTTTTCATTTAAAACCGCATATAATGTATTGTACGAATGTAATATGATAATTCAGGTTTACAGAGATCTATCAATATTTACCATATTATAATATTAATTTTAAATCGACCACCTACGCATCGTTCGTGTTTTGCTTTGGGACATCAAAGTTTTTTACACTACTATAATGTCTTGTATTCTATTAAATAGGTATTAATACAATAATACTAATAATATACATCGTAGGTATGAAGTATTTCACTACACAGCATATCTGTAGACCACGAATGTTCATTATTTTGTCTGTGCGTGTAATTTACGAGTATATACGACGTGCAAAAGTTAGTCTGCATCGATAAAGATAAAATGATCAAATAATATAAGTATTAAGTATAATAATAATATACATTATGTGTATCGCATTACGGACAATTTCACTATATTTATTCGTAGAGCAACACATCAATGATAAAAATATAATATAACAATGTCGTTTTAACATACTATCTGCACTTTAACTTGACACTCGGTGTAGTATACCGTTAGTCGAGAACATAAAAATATATAGCTAAATGGATATTTTTAGTTAAAAGTCTTTTGAAAAATAATGTTAATTCTCATAGGTACTAATTATATTCTTTTTTTGTTAAAAGATTATTATGGTTTCAAAATTTTATAATTATTCAAAAAATAAATGATAATATACATAATTAAAAATTAGTTAGTGTTGATTGAGTGACGAGTGTATTGGTACACTTAAAATCATATATCGTTTTGGTACGTAAAATGTGTAGCAGCCCAACAATTAAAAATTCATCTTGGTATGTAATTATCATTGCAATCACATGTATAAATGTATAATACTAATCGTCTGTGTATCGACATCGTGTGTTATCGTTGAACAGGATAACTGCAACATGGATAAAATACTGCATTAAGTCAGTGGCGTCAATTAAACTTTTTTTCTACACATGGCGTATAAAGAAGGCCACTTTAAGCGCAAAATACTAACAATTTTTCAAGCCAATTAATTTATAAAGTAGGTCTAATTACTACAGTATTGGATTTTAAATAAGCAAATGTGTACCCTGCGCGGTAAACGTAAATTACGCCACTGCAATAAATATAAGCTTATTATGTCGATACATATAAGTCAACTACGCACTTTATTCGGACACCCAAAGACTTTGGTGGCATGGTGGTTATAACCGTGCAAGCGCGGTTAAAAACGCCATCCCACTATACAGTACCAAATATTACAGTGATAGTGCCGATAGTGGTACGTTATGACGGCGGCGAAAATTTTTCACAGGTCAGCGTTGCGGTGGTCAACGGCAATCCAAATCAAATTACAGACCGGTAAGGCCACAACCACAGTCAGAATATATTACATAATGTATGCATATATTATGGATATCGTTCAGTACTGTCGTGTCACCGCAATTAGCCATCGTCACTGCAGCACTCAAAAACCTGCTGACCGTTGGTCGTGAGTTTCCGTAATCCCATATCAAACGATATTTGATTTATTTCTATTTTTTTACTTTTACAATATATCTTGGTGAGACGTCTCCTACGTCCTACACACCGACATTGTATTTTTGTACGATCGCATAATACCTTTTTATCCTTAAATACCTTCTTTATCGGTCGCCGTATTATTTTTATGCGTCCCCGATTCCGTTCAGCTGTTCGTCAGCCTCCGATCGAGTTGCGATGCGTAAACGTCGTACACCACCGGCCGTTTTTATATTGACGTGCGACCGAGTGCACCACCACTTCGCGGTAACCGACTCGGTGTTAAACGCTTCAGTACGTTTTTAATATTTTTATCATTGTTGTCCGGCTTTTTCGCCGGTTGTTCCATCGCCGCACGCCAACTTCTCTACACCGCTTGAGCTGTCGTAAACGATTGCCATAACTGCCGTATTGGTGTCATCGAGGCAACATCGCTGTCCGCTCCGGTACCGCTGGCCACGGTGTCGCCGTCGCCGCCGGACCGCGCGATCGTAAAAGGCGAGTGTAGTTCAGCTGTCCGCCATGCAGAGGAGGTCAACGCGCGTCTATATCCGAGCGTGCGACACCCTATTGAACTCGTCACACGATGGGGTACCGGAGAACGTACGCTGATGATTTGTCGCCAAACTCCGTAGTGCCTCCTCTTTTTCGTACTCCCGATCCTGCATCGCTGCAATCGCCATGTGCGAAGGTTTCACATGAGAACCACAATTTTACGTACGCCGTCGGTTCGTCAACAGCGACATCGTATCTTTGTGTAATTCCACGCTGTTTACGTTAACGTTACCAAAATGGTAATCATTTACACTTCGGATGCCGGTCGTTGCTATACCATTCACTATATATACGTATACTGATGCGTATAACTGATTATATTATACGAAATAGACAATAATAAAATATAATGCTACGACGTTTTATACAGATAATTTAGCGGCACCTCTGTAGTGAGCAGATACAATATTATTTTTATTATTATTATTATTACTATTATTATTATTATTATTTATAGTAATATACTTATTATTGTCTATATACTATACACAATTTTTATTGTTTTATACCTTGTGATTTACATTTTATTTGACAACTTATAATAGTAGGATAATAATTAAAAGTAAACAATACATTATTTCTAATTTAATTGGTGTTTGGATGGGTGTGTATATTATTGTCCCCTCCGCCCACGCCGTCACAAACACCTAACCTAATTACTGGTACCTTGAAAATATGAAAACATGGTTTCACCCGAGTAGCAAAATTTTACGCCGGTGCATGTCATGCTACTTGCGTCCGAGATTATTATTAGTAAGTGAGTTGCGTCCCATCAAAAATGGTTCAAAAAGGGTTTTTGCGTCCAACAGTATCTTTTTACACAACCTAGTTGCGTCCCAGTTTAATAGCATAAATTAAATATTACAGACTATTATAAATCAGAATATTATATTGATTACATTTACATATGATTCTATTTATATAGTGAATTATATATTCCACTAATATAGGTACATTTGATTATATCGCATTACATTATCACATCACGTTTAAATAGATAAAATTATACTAAATGATGTAAATAAATATATTAAAAAAATTATGCATGATTAAAAAATATAAAAATAATAGTTATTAATTTATATCAATAAAATCGTCAAAATTAACAGTAAAATAAAAATAATTAACTAAAACATGTATTGTACATAAAGCTCAAAAATATTAAATACATGAATACAAAAATTATTGAACTATAGAAAATATTTTTTTAATAGCATAAATTAAGTATTACAGTCTAGATATTATACTATATATATATATTAATTACATGTATGATTCCACTATATACATTGGATTATATTGCATTACGTTACCATATCACATTTAAATAAATACGATTATACAAATTATTTACATATTATGTAAATAAACATATTAAAAAAATTTAAAAATAATAATGTATAGGTAGGTATATTATTAATTTTCATTAATAAAATCATCAAAATTATCTACAAAATAAAAAGAGTTAACTAAAAAATGTAGTACGAAAATTATTGAAGTATAAAAATAATTTATTACTTAATTAAAATAATGTCGGCTGAAATTTTAGTGAAACGTTTTTTAAATAGGTATATAAGAGCAGAATTTGTTTTTTCTCTTAATTATTTTATTTCTTTATTTAAATAGTCAATTTTTTGGTAACCCTGAAATTTTTTGGTGACAACCGAACATCGCCATGGTGTGTATTCAATTTTATCACACTTACACTAACACGCTATAATATTATCTCTTATATAAAGTGTGCAAATGCTGAAAATATTTTATGTTATTTATCTTGGACGCAACTCGGTTACAACTATTATAGCAGGTATGAAGAATAATATAGTCGAGTTGCGTCCACAAAACGGGACGCAAGTTACCTGTTGTATTTACTACTTAAAAAATATACCTTTTTTGGGGACGCAAGTAGTATGCAGCCTTTTACGTATGCCGTCGGTTTGTCAACGGCGACATTGTATCTTTGTGTAATTATACGCTGTTTAGTGTTTAAGTTAACGCTGCCAAGATGGTAATTTTTTATACTTCGGATGCCGGCCGTTGTTATATCACTCACCATAATATTATATACGTATACTTATACATATAACTGATTATATTTAAAAAAAATAGTTATTCAATGAATATTAAAGAAAATTGATAGTATACAAATTTAAAAATATAATATAATGATAATAATTGTTAAAATAAATATGTCGTTGAATGTTTTTGTGGGTTAAGAGATGCTGATATCCGTATTCATAGATTCATCATTCAGCTGAAAGTTCACACGTAGTGTGCATAAATAAACAAATTGTATAATAAAAAAAAAGTCGATTAGACATTATAATAGGTATTACATTATCATTAATAAGTTACTCTACGCATAAATGTAGTCAAATTGTCTGTACAATGCGCCGGACAAGACGAGTAATGTGATATACATAATGTATTACTATTATATTTATATTTATTTGATCATTTTAGCTTTAAATCCAGGTGTTATTAGCTATACATAGTTACTAAACAATATCAATTATTTATTAATCATTCATTACCATGGACACCTGTTGGCGGTTTGAAAAAAAACTAATTTTATGTATTTTTAAGAGAGTAAAAATGTGTTAAACTACTTTAACTTGAGAAAAATGTTGGCAATAGCGGAAGAAAATTCTTTAGTGCCTCTGGGAATCTTGAAAAAAGCACTTTTTACCAATTAAAAAAATTGACAAATGTACGTAATGTACGCGTTAATAACAATAATTAATGAAACACTGATGTCTCATTTTCTTAATTCCATTATTAAATTCACACATTGTATATTAATATGTATAAATAAAAAAATATTTTAAAATGCATGTATAATGAATAAATTGTCGTTTTGATAATAGAATAAAAATACTACTTTTGTAGGCTCATTTCGCAATACCGTTACTACACCTCTAGCTGTATACCTATTTAATACTTATAATGCTTTAGTAGTTAGTGTTATTTATTTTTATTGTATGTTGGCTATAGACGCTATATAGACATAATTTAAAACGTAAACTAAATTTATTCGTGTTTTATATTATAATTTAAAATAAGTAGAAATAAAATAATATTTTGCTACATAAATAATGTTTGTTATTAATTTTCTTTTAATATATATAAAATACTGATTAATTATTTTTTTATTATTTTTTATTTCGTTCAAAAAATATTTTTCAAACATTTTTAGTTTTTATTTTCATAAATAATATTTATTTTTCTTTGATTACTGTTCTTATTTATAACTTCTAAAAGTTTTCCATGACTCTTTTTAACTTTAAAAATTTTAAATTAACAACTGTTTCTATTCTTCAGAACACAGACCCGAAATAGTTTTATGACTTCCTAATGCATTTCAACAATTCGCGTACACAATATATGATATATATATATATATATATATATATATATATATATATTATGTATCTGTCATCACCGATAGAGAAATCTGCAAATATACAACAAAAATTAAATCAATATGATAAATTAACGATTACTATAAAATATGACACACGGTTAATAATCATTATTGACATTTGGAATGTAACGACTCTTATGTATGATATGCAGTCGTAATAATCGTTGGGATTATTATTTTATTGGTCACACATAAGTACATTAGAAGAACGGCGGCGATGTACACTTGAAGCCGTTTGGATTACCACAACGCTACACAGTGGCTATCGCTATCGCATCGTGACGACGGACCATACAGCGACTATTGATAAAAAGTGGACCACGACTTGGGCCCAATAATAATGACTACGTTAGCGACGACGTATTGATGGCAAAGACCGTACGGATTGAGTTGCTTGGAATAAAAATGTCAGCAGTGTCGACTCCGCTGCTGTTTCCGTGTACGGTGGAGCCTGTGCAGGTGCGCGAGATCGACGACGATCGGATACAGACAGCCGACAGCCAATAGGACGATGGTTACACAGTATCAGAACCTTTGCGGTGGCTGTCTGCTGCAAACTACAAAGTCCTGTCCGCAGTAATTTACACGTGCATTCGCCGTGGTCGAAAACTATATAGGTACATCAGCTGTTCGCCGTGCCTGTACGTTGGGATCAAAACGCACGTATAATAAAATTAAGCGTACTCGTGGAAAATTTCAGCCAAGGCGTAATACAGTAGAATCCGCTTAATTGGGACACATTGGGCGGTGACCTATTGTCTCCATTATCCGACTGTCCCGATTAACCAAATAACTAATACACTGATATACATTCGTTCGGGACTATGTAATCTGTCCCTATTAAGCGGTTGTCCCCTTTGTGTGGTGTCCCAGATAAGCGGATTCTACTGTATGTATATATATATATATATATGCTGCGGGCAATATTGTATGCATTGCCAGGGCAATGTAAATCACGAATTTTTTTTTAATCAACTTATATTATTTTTTATTATTATTATAAATTATAATTATTACCCATTTATAGTATTGATTTTTTTTTTAAACAATGATTATTAATTTTATTCATGTATCGTAATATTAAAAATATTTTGGTGGAATAACAAAACAAATTATCAAGTAGTATCATCATTTTATTTTTATAATAAATTAAATTAAAATTGCAATTATTTAGAATTTTAAAATAAACTATGAATTTTTTGAACACTATAAACTTATTTTTGTTACTTTATATTTATAAATTTTTAATATTATGATACACGAATAAAATTAGTAATCATTATTTTTTAAAAAAAAATCAATAATATAAATAGGTAATAATTATAATTTATAATAATAATAAAAAATAATATTAGTTGATTAAAAAAAAATTCGTGATTTACCTACATTTCCCGGTATTCCACATTGGCCACATTGCCCGTAACATATATATATATCGATGTGACCAGTGGCTGTATGATTTGAACAAAATCTCATCGGTGGTCCACAATATATCAATGCGCTGTGCCGCTATAATATTATTATACATTATAATAATATAATGTAATATTTTTTGATTCTCCTATGACAATATAATATAATATTTTAATAAAAATTACAATTTATTGCTCTCAAAATAAAAAAATAAGCATAAAAATATACGTGTATAGATCACAAGTCCATTTTTCGTAGACCATGTAGGAATACATTTAAAATATTTTGCACGTAACCTAAATAGCGGTACAAGTTAACTATAGACTATTTTATAAGTCTGTGATTTTAACGGTATATCATTATATAGTGTTTTAATTATATACTCGATAAAACCATTATAATATGTAGGTACCAAGAATTACAAACTTACAACTTGCAATCTTGATATTTGTATAATTTTTAGGTACATATTCTTTTAATTTTGTAGTGGAAGGAGTGACTTACAAATCTTAAAATTAGATTGAAAACGACGCAATTCTATACTCGCAAAGAATATAGAACAATAGAACAGCAAACACTCTGTCAACTATAGGCTATAGCCTAATCCTAATGTTGGATCACAATACAATGTTATTTCAACTTGATAATATATACATTAGACGGTAGCTACTGACTGTATATACAAATGTATTATTTATTCAAAAATATATAGGATTTTATTTTATTTATGCTGTATACCGAAACAACTAAATACAGGAGAATTATATATATTATGTATTATTATATTATATAAAATATTTATTCCATAAAACGAAGTCGCATGAGTAACAAAAAAATGTAATATAAAGGAATTCGTTGAATAGAATTACATAGGTATTTCAAATCTATATATTGTATTAAAAATAAACATAAAATACATATATCTATTTAATTTATTACAACTAAGTCTCGTTTGTTTATTATTTTTATAAATTGTACTTTTTTCGTAAAATGTTTCGATTTCGTTTACAAAAACGGGTTGTTATCAAATAGTTTATTTGTTATGTAGAAACATCAGATTCTTTAAACAGATATAAATTTTGGTAAAACACGATTCCGTACGGTAATTATCAGCGTACGGAATTGTGCACATTTTAAAACACACCATTCCGTACGTTTTGTACTCAAGAGCATATAGTGTAATGTTGCCAGATTTCCATAAGGTTCCGTAGGTATTTGACTATTTAATTTAGTTATAGCGTTCTACGTACGTTTCGCGTACCAAACAGACGATCAGATTTTGCCGGCCGGTCACCATATTCCTCCAAGTGCAGTATGCCGAAGACGGCGCCCGGCGTACTGAGTGAAATTAACGATTCCGGCGAAAAACAACACTGTCAACTTACCACAATCTAACTCTTTATATAAAAAATCGGACTGTAAATCCGGTCGTCTGTTTAGTGTTTTATATAATGTCCAGTTTCATAGTCCACACCCTTTTATTCATTTGGTTATATCAGTTCTGAAGAAAACACAAGAAGAGAACTGCACAAATGCCACAAAAATAAGATTAGCATCTAAAAAGTGTTTCAATAAAATGACCTTAGCCGACAAATAACGTTTAGATCACACAATCAACGAATATAACGAATGTTTGATTTATAAAAATATAATAAAATATTTGTTAAGTATTTCAAGTATTTTTAACAAATACCAAGGTATAAATTATAATTATTTTTATACTTAATTATTACTTTATTTTATTTTTACATTTTTAGTTTTTACAATTTGTTTATAATGTTATAATGTAAGAAAATTAAACGAATTGAAATAAATATTAAATGGCAACATTACACAGACAACCCTACGTAATCGTGTTGTTTTTTTGGGTCTTTTTTTTTATTCATAGTTAATAATGAAAGTCATGGTTTTCAAAAATAAATCGTTAAACATAAAATATCGTTAAATGGAAGTTTTATTGTATAATAGGTAATGAGAATTATTTTTTTTTATATTGTACTTAAATAAAAATTATGCATTTTTATAAAACATTTTCACAGACTTCTTTATAATACTAGATAAGGTAAACCATTACAAACTATGAAGTTAGTTGATTAAACTGCCGACATGTTTTCAGTTGCCAAACCATTACATTTATTATACAGAATGTATTAGAAATAAGTTGGAATAACAGTTTTAAATGGTTAAATAAAATGATAATTCTATAAAATTTCATGAAAAATAGTTTTCGTATTTTTAAAAAGAAACAGTTATACATTATTAAACATCAAAACATATATTAATAAGTACCAAATATACTAATTGTTTATAATATTTTAAATAATATAACAATATAAATGGCATTTTTTGTTGATTCACAAATTTTAATTTATAAATTATTAATTTAAAAAATATGTACTACTTAAAATATATAAAATATATCTAATACCTTGGTATATGTATATATATATATATATATATATATTGTGACTTAAATTAAAATAAAAGATAATATTATTGATTATTAAATAAAATTAACTGGATTAACATACTATAAACGTCGTGTAGCAACCATGGCATTTTTTGTCTTATAGCAACAAACTATAATGTAAAAGAATTTTTAAGTATTCTTTATACTACATATTACATATAAATATATAACTGACACCAAATCTAATTTATGGCTTTTAAATAAACTTTCTTCAGAACATCTAATATTTTTAATAATAATTAAAAACATAATTATTTTAGATGTTAAAATTGAGGTAATTAAAATAAAATTTCTTGTAAAATCAATAATTAAACAAACTTAACTATTTTAGGTAACTAACATAACCCTAGCATCTTATATTTAATTAATCTTCCTCGCAGCCTCTCAGTTCTGACCGCCAACGCGAGTCTCGCCGCCATATGGTGTTAATGTGTTATGCTCAAGCTTTGTCAACCATTTTCGGTTGTAATAGACGTAATCATACTTGCTGAAAGTATCTGTAACTTATAACCACGGACACTTAGGTATTCATACTTTGAACTTTCCTCTAATTGTGGTAGTAATACGTGCTGTTTCACGTGTTTTTGGGGCCATTTCCCTTCGAAAATCCACCAACCATCAGCCATCTACAGTTCTACATCAAATCTATTTTTGTTTCTGCCCATGATCAAGGCCATGAGCCCGAATCCCACGTAAAAGATAGGTCATAGATATCATTTTGTATTGTCGTTGCCGGTCGTTACCGCTCTATTACATAATGTTATACTTTGTATTACTTTTTTTTTTGTTCGGCTGATTAGTGTTGTTATAATATTCGAGATAGACGAATTGCACTTTCAACCTAAATAAAATGGTTGAATTGTATTTGGGTAAAAAATATGTAAAATTATAGAACAGCAATTGGGTTAAAAGCAGATGTGCAAAAAAAGAATTTTAATTTAAACTTTGTAAAACACTATCATTTTCCCTTCCGCATAAAATAAAATCCTTTGAATACTAACTATGATGCCCGGCTCAAGAGTTTAAACAGTAAACACACTTATCAAACTTGAGTTTAATCGCACCTTACATGTAAATACTTCATAAAATCTATGATACAAACATTTTAAATGCCTTTCTATGCGTGGACCTATGTCGCCTACCCCTTAAGTCTTGCTAGATTACAATCAAACTAAAATGAGTGAAAATCAACCTTACCCATAATATTGATAGAGGATAATCACTAAACTAACCTTTTAAGTATATTATCATACTATTGTAAATTGTTATCAACATTTAGTTTTAAATAATTTTCATTATTCATTATCACTACATCGTATCACGACTACTTATTATTATTTTGATTTTATTGTCGGAATTGTTTATCTATCCCGCTATTCTCGATACATTTTAGATTCTGAACGGAGTGATGAATGTATTGATTTTACAATGATGTGTGTTTTTTTTTTTTTTTTTTTTTTTTTTTTTTTTTTTTTTTTTGTGTCTGTCGACAACATTTGGGGCAGTAAAAATGCTTCGATTTTTGACTTCAGCCCCTCTTTGAAAAGGAAATCGGATCTAGTTGGTACTTTGGGGGGTCAAAAGTTAAAAATTTTCAATATTTTTTAAGTGAGTCGGGAAAAACCTTAAAAAAGTGACGGAAAAACGGGATTTTTTACGCACAACCAGTTTTCGACCAAATCGAATTTTATATTTTGCTGTAACTCAAAAACTAATCGATGTAAATACTTGAAATTTTCACCAAATGTTTATATTAGCGTTCTCCATACACAGTTAAATTTTCAAAGAATTTTGACTTTTTTTGAACTATTTATAGACAATTGAAATTTTTAATTTTTTTTAGTATTTTTTTTTAAAATAACGATAAAAATTTTTTGGCCGGCCAGAAAATCTTGAAAATTTAATACAAGGTTTCTTATAAGTTGTTCTTAAAGTTATAAAAAAAAATCCGAAATCGTTAGTCACAATTTTTTTTTATAAGTGCTTAAAGTTCGAATTTATACGAAATATGTCAAAATTGCGAAAATTGGCAAGTAATTTTGTGGTTGAAAAATCGTAAAATTTTTTTCTTTTATAACTAAGTTTTGAAAATTTGATACAAGGTTCTCCATACATTTTTCTTCAATTATCTGTAAAAAAAACTCAACCGGATTCAGACAAAAAATTTTTATGAGTGTTTGAAATTTAAATTTTTACAATACCGCGTTAAATAACGGTTTAGCCTCAAACGATTTTTGATATTTGTTGTTATTCAAACAGTATAAGTCGTAAATACTTGAAAATTTTACCAGTTATTTAGATTGCCATTTTCTTTACGTGATTTAATTTTCAAAACATTTTGACTTTTTTTGAGCTATTTATAGACAATTGAAATTTTCAATTTTTTTTTAATTTTTTTTTTATAAATGTTGATAAAAAAAAATTAGCTGGGACAAATTACTTGAAAATTTAATTGAAGGGTCCACATAACTTGTTCTAACTCTCATTCAAAAATTATAAAAATACATAGGCACAATTTTTTTTTATTAGCATTTGAAGTTCAAATATTGACAAAAATTCGTCAAAATCATGAATATTTTTCACTATTTGGTAGTTAAAAATTTATAAATATTTTTCTATCAAAAGCTAAGAATTGAAAATTTAATACTATGCTGTCCATAAGTTAAGCTTAGAATAATTATAAAAAAGTTTGAGGATTGTTCAATTTAAAAAATGTTACGAGTGTTTAAAGTTTTAATTTTAATTTGAAATTAAAAATACACGTGTAAAATAACTTTTTACTAATAAATAATTTTCGATTTTTGTTATTTTTAAAAAATTACTAAACGTAAGATCTTGAAACTTTTACTTAAATGTTTGAATTAGTTTCGAAGTAGAATATATTACAATATTTAAGTATTATATATCCTAGACTGACAAATCATCTCCGTTCAGAATCGTTTTTCGTATACAATGATACCTATCATTGCATTCAAATTTAACCTTCCCTAGTCCGAGGTCCATCCCACCCCCTAATGTACAGCAGAGCGATACTCACTTACCCGCTTTTTTTTATTTTAGTATACTGTTTATAATATTTTCTATACTCCGTATTCTCCTTCCATTCCGTGTAACATAAAAATATAAGAATTACAGTCCACTATCATCGCACAACTAGTGCCAGTAGTGTTCCAAGACGAGTAGTAACTACTAACCACAATCGATCGGCCGATAGCAGACAATATTACCTGTTGACAAAAAATATTACGCCATCGACCCACCACGGACAGTCACACCGGGTTGCCTCTCACACAAATCTGTTATATCGATATTTATAGATAAAATTAAAATAAATTAAATATAATGTTATTATATTATTATTATTATTATTATTATTATTATTATTTGTATTTTGTTTTTAATTAAATGTGTACTAATGTGTAATAAATTTAAAAATGTTAAGATACGTACACACATCATTTATCATATGTCTTATAAACACCTGGTACCAAACTCGGTGTAAAAAAACTGTCCGAACCATCACTGATTTCAACCACAATGAGATCGATAATTCAGTTATATACGGAGGATGTAAACATACGCTGTCGCCGTAGGAATAAGATCCAGACGGTAATCGGTATACATTGACGAGACAGGTCATCGAGCCAATAGTCAATAATATAATATGTCCGAACTGGACAGCGGCGCATAGAACAGCGCAATCGTAGTCGCCGCAGTTCCAATAGCCGGCTGTATTCCGCGGATGGTCTGGTATTTCCGGCGCGAATGTATTTGGTTTCCGCTTTGAAGCTGGCTAGTCGACTACGAAGAATCGGAAAGATCTTTATCCGTTGAGCGTGGATGACGACGGAACGCGACGCAGCCGTTACGATGAGAACAGTGAAGATGTTTCCTCGGCAGTGGTCGTAGCTGCAGTTGTCGCAGTACTCGAACTCGTTGAGCTCGAGATGAGTTTGTTCGTGAATATTTTCGACAGTTTCCGTTGAAGCTCACATTGTATATATGTCATCCATCCACGTGATCACCGCTGTCTGTTCTCGATCGACATTATAGTATCTTCACCGAGTAGACGCTCGAGCACATCACCGTCACCACCCGTCGTCTCTGACCAATACGGGGAGCGTGTGCCTAGACTAGATAACGGCAATTGCGTGTTTTATAGTTCATAATAATTGTAGAATATAATAATCATAATAGTTTTAATTAAACTGTCATAAAAGTATTTTATAAAGCGTCTATTTTAGACTTTTTTTATGATTATTTAAGTACCATGTAAGATTTTTTACATATTTTTAATATATTCAATATTTAACCTACAGTGCTCAAATCAAATTGGCTACTGTGTACAGTACCCGAACAATATTAACTTATTCCAACTTTGTCCTTGAAAATCGGGCAATGTGCACATCTTACTTTGCCCGTAACATATATACATAAATAATTTCGCATGGGTATAATTTTGCAGATATGCCCACCTAAATATTTTTTGTTCAAACTTAACAGTGATTATTATTTTGAATCAGTTATTACAGTTAAAAAGGTGAAAATAGAAATTACTAAAATAACTATATAAAATATTGTATGATATAAATAATGTTACAATATTAATACTGGAATTGTACAAGATTTCCCGGGAAAAGTGTACCTTTCCTCAATTCAAGTGGGCAAAGTAAATTAAATACAAGAGCGTTGTACACATTTATATCGAATAGCATTAATACATAACAATAACACTAGAAAACTATACTTGGATATTTTATTGGTACGAGACACTCATAACCGATAATAATATGAACCGATCCGTAATCTTAACAATCATATAAACACATAATACTTTATTGCGCGAACACTATTGTTATTTATGATATACAAAGAGGTGTTTATCTAGGCTAATAAAATACCACCAATACAAATTTCTTTAAAAATGAAGTGGCCAAAAAAGTTTTTAATTGGGTAGTCAGACTTAAGAGTATTCTGGTGTATTTGCAATACATTATGTACCACCAACTGGTGTAAATGTAAAAAATCTGGTCGTCTTAGTGACTCAAAGTACCTCAATAGTAATGTATGTATAATAATAAATTAAGTAATATAATGCTATCTCTATATGCTTAACATTATTTTTTAGTAATAATTAACTACAATGATTATATTTTAATACAAAAGTATTCATTTTAATTATCTCAAACCACTTTTAGATAACTTAATAGATAGATTAATAATAAGATACTTTAATAAGAATATCAGCGCGTATAGTATATAAGCAGATAAGCTTAACTTATAGTCATATTAGTCATAATGGTAAATATAATTTATTAACTCAATACTAAGCGGATAAGTAGTTATTAATTTATTAAATATATAATAACGTATTTATCTACTATTTAGGTATATATATAAATAAAGTTGTTATACTAGTACAGTAGTACGTTCATTTTAATTTTTTTTAGTGTTTGGAAATAGAATTTTAAGTGATTATATATTTTGGAAAAAAATATTGAGTGTAAGGACAGGAATTAAACCATTATTTTTTTTCTACTTTTATTTTAGAAAATATTCTACTCCAGAAGTTTGAAGTATGAAATAAAAATGATAATAATAATGATGATTTTATTTAAAAAAGTAAAAAACTTAGAAGATGTTAATAAAATAATAAAAACATAATTTTTGTTGATAAAATATGTGTTTATCTTTAAAAGAAATTACCTATGTAAATCTCAATTAAATTAATTTTCGATTAAAGCGCGTATTTCAATTAATCGAATAGTTTTATTAAACTATTTCAACAACCGAATACTGTACTCTTAATAAAAATTTTTGATTAATCGAAATTTTCAATTATTTCTGAATTGTTAATAATCAATTACATATAACAACCCTACTGTTAGTACTATTTAGTATCTATAACTATAAGACGTAGAATACTAATTACATGTCCATGTGAAATATCATAGCTTCATAATGGTCACAATTCGTGTAAAAATTTAAATAAAAATTAAAGTCTAATAAATTCTGTAGATAATATTCGTACGTATAAGTTTGATACTAGTTATTGGGTTAAAATGTTAAATCAACTTGATTTAGGTAATAAATTGACTATATGAACAATGTCGGTGGTTGTAAAATTATCCATGATAAATAGTTGACATCGTGATGAATTTACAGCGATCTTTGTCGCATGATAAGCTTTAAATTATTAGTTTACGAGACACCACACTGTCCACACTATGTATGAGAAATAACTCAGAAACAGCAGGAACGGAATATGATTACAAGTCACTTCCGCACGTTTATTGGTGATGGTCCGTGTACTAACGGGGACGGCGGCCAACAGCCATATCAACCAAATGGTAATCGCTAACACAAAAAACATCATAACGGCTTTGGACGTTGGTTTAATTAATGAATACGATATCGTAGAAACATTGCATGCATACAAAGGTATAGACGCGAGTATAATATATACATATATTTAAATTCGATTTGCGTTTGCGGGAGGCGACCGAACAACAACCTGTGCTACACCAGCGATCGGAGACGTACGCACACAATATACGTATAATCAGTTAGTATCAGTGTATGTGGTGACTGAGATATAGCACCGGCCGGCATCATCCGAAGTGTAAATTATGGTATTTTTCGATAACGGCATAAACAGCGTGGAATTATACAAAGACGCAATACGTCGTTGTCGACGATAAAGTAGTTGACGAACCGACGACGGACGTAAAATTGTGGTTCTCAGGAGAAGACGTCGCATAAGACGACTGTAGCGATGCGGGATCGAGGTCCGAGGGTACGAAAAAGAGGAGACACTATACGGAGTTTGGCCATAAATCACCAACGCACGTCACCCCGTCGTGTGACGAATTCACGATAGCCGCACGCTCGACTGTGGACGCGTTACATCCCTTCTGTATGGCGGCCAGCCGAACGACACCCGCCGTTTACAATCGCGCGGCTCGGCGACGAGCGGGACCGAAGTGGACGACGATGCTGCCGCGTTGACACTAATAGCAGTTATGGCTATTGTTACTGATTTACGGCGAGAGCTCAACGATTAATCGTTACGAAACAACGCGACCGACTGCTTATGATGGTCACGAAACGTCATAAACAACGGTAGAGTAAGAGCGAGACTGCATTGCGTGTACATAGGTAACGAAAAACGGTAGAGAAGTTGGCGTGCGGCGATGGAGCAACCGGCGAAGAAGCCGGACGACAATGATAAAATTACTGAAGCGTGTAACACCGGATAGGTACCATGAAGTGGTGGCACACTCGGATGCACGTCATAATAATATATAAAAACGGGCCGGTATACGACGTATAACGCTGACGAATGGCCGAACGCAATCGGGGACGCAGATAATACGGCGACCGACAAAGAAGCCGATCGAAATCGCAAATGGTATTAAGTAAACAAATAAAAATAAATCAAATATCGTGTGATATAATGGGATTACAGATACTCACAAAGTCACGACCAACGGTCAGCATGTTTTTGAGTGTTGCAGTGACGACGTCTAGTTCCGGTGGCATGACGGTACTGAACGAAATCCATGTATATTATATATACTCTTAACTTTAGCGGTGATGACGATATATATTTATTTATTATATATCAAAATATTGTAGTGACATAAAATTACATCGCTGACATCGTGTCACGGACTAAACAGGTGACGAGTTTGCACTGTTATGACGCGTGATTTAGGCGTGAGGCCGTCGTCCGGAAAAAGTGCATATAATATGTACCTATACGTGTGGCCGTATTGACAACGAAACTGATGTGTCGCCGATAAAAAAGGCCTACGCACAAACGATCGGTATAATATTGGTGATGAAAAATCATTGCGAACACCAAAATGAATAGTGCATCGTCGGGCGGCTATGAATTTTACGCACCAATAAAACGATACATGGTTTTGACTTTCGAGTGTGCCAATATTCACTCATTACTCGATCAACATTCAACACTAACCGATTTATATTAATCAATATCAATATTAATACATTATATTATAAACATATATATATATATATTCAACGATTGTAAAATATACCTGTTGGCTGTTACATTTTACACAAGTACCTATATGTATGTATATTAATTTAATAATTTAATATTGTAATTTCTTATGTTATAAAATAATATATGATTTATTATAACTTACCGGTCCATAAGGGTTTGTAGTACTTTACCTGTACAAGTTACTTTCGAACACTTCCAACGAATATCTGATTTATTTATTCTTAAAATGGTATAATCATAACCATATTTAATAATTTAGTTTATGGTTGTTTATTTTTATTTCATAGTGTACTGGTATTTCAGAGTGTAAATGTTATGCTCTACTGTGTCATCGCCAAACCCATGTCTTATACTAATTTCAATCACGATTCACGATCTAAAGTTTTTAGTAATTTAATATAATCTTATCTTGTAAAATTGCAGTATTCGTATTGTACAAAGTGTCCGCGGTCGATTTCTACCAATTATTAATTGTAACCGTACAAAGTGACCGGAGTATGCAACTCAAACAATAGGTAGTACAAAGTATTCGTTTACCGTATTGTTATACCCACTTATCAGTTGTTTTTCTGCATGCGTATTAACATCATTCTTTGAATAATATTTATAACACGTACCAACTGATTAAATACATCGTCGTCATGGATGATGCCAAAGCCGTTATTAATTTAGTCGAATTTTATAAAGCAGAGTACTGTGTAAAGAGCCATTTTTTGTATGATATTAATATGTGATTCTATGTGGAGAAAAAATAGTAATGATGTTGAACGTTTTGGACTGTTGAAATGCAAATGAACTCGAATTTTCCGTATAATAATATTATTTCTAAATCAACCACCCATCACATATCGTTCGTGTTTCGCTTTGGGACACCTGAGTTTTACACTACTAACGTCTTGTATTTTATTATATAGGTACCTATTAATACTAATAATTATACATCGTAGGTGAAGTATTTCACTACACAGCATGTCTGTAGACCACGAACGCTCATTCTTTTCTCTGTGCGTGTAATTTACAAGGGTCTACAACAGGGGTCACCAATTAATATTTTTGAAAGGCTACATAAGGAATCTAAAAATTTTTCGCGGGCCATCAAGATCCTAAGTACATATTTACATTATATAAAAACTAATAATATTAAACAAAAATAATAATTTACAATTATAACACATATAATTTTGTCGTAATATGATGTGTTATTTATTTTTTGTCTGCGGGCCGAATAAAATGTGTCGGCGGGCCGCCATTTGGTGACCCATGGTCTACAACGTGCAAAAGTTTACTTTCATCGCGATACCACGATATTCATTCAACGCAACTTAACTTAAAAATTAACATCGCGATACAACATTATGATTTATGATTGCAGGTTTCATTCTGCTGTTTTGATCTAACACAAATTTATGGTACCGCGAAAAAATAACCCCGGAAATTTAGTCCCCGAAAAAATAACCACAGAAAAAATAACCCCATATGTGATTTTGTAAGATTTTAAATAATAATAATTGTCTAATATTCAAAACTAAAATGTATATTCTAATAAATACGCGTATATGAATAATAAAATATTTTAATTATTAAGTGAATTATGAGCATTTTCAAATATTTAATATTTTTCATACTTATAACTCACCTAAAAATTAAAATATCGTAAAAATCAGATTATATAACAGATTATGCTCTTACCTAAAAGTTAAATAAAAGCACACTAGATATATTGCGGGCGCAACATCCTCTTAAGATATGGTATATCTTAATATCTATAAGTCATCCTATATTTATATTTGCATTGTAAATATAGACTTCCTAATCTGCCAATGTTACTTCTCGCCTAGTTACTAATAATATAATAAAATAATAATAAAATAACCAATACCAATAATATATAAATTAAAAAAAATGTAAATAATTTTAAGCAAATAGTCAATTTTTTCAATTACCGTCAATAATGTATAAATAAAAAAAATGTAAATAATTTTAAACAAATTGTCAATATTTTCAATATATCTAGTGTGCTTTTATTTAACTTTTAGGTAAGAGCATAATCTGTTATAATCTGATTTTTACGATATTTTAATTTTTAGGTGAGTTATAAATATGAAAAATATTAAATATTTGAAAATGCTCATAATTCACTTAATAATTAAAATATTTTATAAAATATTCATATACGCGTATTTATTAGAATATACATTTTAGTTTTGAATATTAGACAATTATTATTATTTAAAATCTTACAAAATCGCATATGGGGTTATTTTTTCTGTGGTTATTTTTTCGCGGGGTTATTTTTTCGGGGACTAAATTTCCGGGATTATTTTTTAGGTAAATCCAAATTTATACATATCTAGTGCAACACACGTAACGAATATCATTTCATGTGTCGGTCTGAATTTTTTCGTCTACACTCTACAGTGATCAGATCGGGTTTCACGATGATTCAAAGTGTGCCAATAATACTTGTTTTAAACGTCTACGCTTGTATACCCGATTCGCGCGTATAATAATTATGAAAATGAGTAAAAATGGTTTTGCGGACTAATTAGTATTAGCTACACAGTGCAGGCAAATTCCGCTTAGATCGAGCTTAATATGAACTAAAATTATATTATATTACACAATTTATACATATTACATGAGTCCCACGTGTGAAGGAAAGCATTTTATCTTATGTACCTATACGAATATAATATTTAAGTCGATAAAACGCCATTCTACAAAATATGTAACTGCTAATTATTTTTCATTGTTTCCGTAAACTATATAAATATTTTTGTTAAAACTTTTTTCTCAAAAATAATCTTAAATTTTTTTTTACAATAATAATATTAATTCGATAATCAGTAATCTTATACAATTTCTGTTTATCCATATACAACTAACAAATAAAACATTAAAATATTCATATTTCATACGACAATATATAACGGAATTTTTATTTTATTAAATTAACAACACAGAAAATTTTTAATTTTGTATTCAATTTTGTAGATTTGTACGTTATAGAAATTCACTACAGGCGTCAAGTCGATCTTACAAATTAATCAAAAAGAATGTTGAAGACGTTCGGCGGTATCCGGTCAAGGATTCGATTCATTTGATCGTACCGGCAGAGAACTCGGCCGTTTGTCATTATCCTATTATTCAACGGGTTTTCGACGAATAGTGTCCGTGAACGATGTGCATAGTACATGAGTCATCCTCGAAAACCTCAAGGAGTCTTTCACAATCATATTAATTGTGCCGAATAGAATCCAAGAAACGACCAGAATCCCCAAACAATACGGTAATAAGCTTACGGACATATAATCAACGGACATGACAGAATTAGCCTCTGCACATTCCGACTTTGTATAAAATTTGAAATTCATTTTAAAACTTTACTATTTTTAACATTATATCTAGTCTTATTATTTAATAAAACGTAACAATGTCATCTTTGATGTTTGCAGTGGCTATTCTCTTTATAGTTTATACATAATATGTATAATAATGTTGATATGGCGAGATTGTTGGATTTCTATGTTTCTAATAAGTGCAAAATGTTTGGAAATATAGAAATAGTTAAAATATTTATACCGTTTTATTTATTAAAACTATTAGTTGATTTTAATTTTCACGTGTCTTTGTCAAAATTGTAGAAATTTATAGGGTATACCCATAATGGCTTATAAATTTTTCGTAAAAATAAAATAGCTTTTACACAAATATCGTTTAATCAACAATAATAAAGTATAGAAACGAAATGAATGAACAAATTTATCATTATTTAGGTTAACATGACAACGAGTTTACCACGGGGTCCGTGAGGACGGCTGGATGATCCGAAGAAAAGTACAAAGATAAAACATTATACGAATTGTTTATAAAATTTAATTTGAAACATCACAAATGGCGTTATAAAAGTGAAAACTTTGTGATGAAGCTTATTGAGATAATAACTATATAATATTCATATTTATTTCAATATAATAATTGTGCAATGTTATACATAGCAGTTTAGAAATTATCACTTTAATTTTTTGGTTAATGTATAACGAATATTAATATAGTTGATTATTTAAAATGAATAAGTTAATAGGAACAATTAAAAAACATAGGAATTTTATTTATAAATTCAATGATGTGTGAAATGTGGATGATATGTTAGTAAAGTATAATATGTAAAGTAAAGCAAATGGGTATTCAATTGTTTTAAGAATAATAAATTAAGTTTATTTAATAAATTACTTTGTGCACGCGTAATAGTGCATATTACAATTATTCATGTAAGTTGCATATTGTACAGATTAATCAATTGGTGATTTTAGCACTATTTGTATAACTTAAAAATAATTTACAGAATATGCAGACATAACCGACGGGGCGATTATAATTCTGTATCGGAACCGGTGCGGTGGTTGACTTTCTGTATTTTCAAATCAATGATAGTAACTATCTATAACGAATAATGCCTGCAGTATTTAAAGCTAAAATGATCAAATAATATATACGATATATAGGTAATAATAATATACATTATGTGTATCGCATTACTCGGCTTGTCCGGTGCATTATACAGAAAATTTCACTAATTTATGCGTAGAGCAACACATCATTAATGATAATAATATTATAATATTACAATGTCTAATCGAAGTGTTTTTATAACATAATACTATCTGCACTTAAGCTTGATACTCGGTGTAGTATACCGTTAGTCGAGAACATAATAATATATAGCTGAATGGCTATTTTTATTTAAAAGTCTTTTGAAAAATAATGTTAGGTCTTATAGGTACTAATTATGTTCTTTTTTTTTAGAAGATTATTATCGTTAAAATTTTTTATATTTTTATAAGTATTGAAAAAAATAAATAATAATATACATAATTAAAAATTAGTTAGTGTTAATTGAGTGACGAGTATATTAGTACACTTGAAATCATATATCGTTATGGTCAACTACACACTTTATTCGGCCACCCAAAGACTTTGGTGGCATGGTGGTTAGCTGTAAAAGCGTTGCAGTAAAAGACGCCGCCCGACTACAGTACCAAATATTACAGTGATATAGTGCCGATAGTGGCACGTTATGACGGCAGCGAAAATTTTTCACAGGTCAGCGTTGCGGTGGTCAACGGCAATCCAAATCAAATTACAGGCCGGTGAGGCCACAGCCACAGTCAGAATATATATAATATATATATATATATATATATATATATTATGGATATCGTTCAGTACTGTCGTGCCACCGCAATTAGCCATCGTCACTGCAGCACTCAAAAACCTGCTGACCATTGGTCGTGAGTTTCCGTAATCCCATATCAAACGATATTTGATTTATTTCTGTTTTTACTTTTATAATATATCTTGGTGAGACATCTCCTACGTCCTACACACCGACATTGTATTTTTGTACGATCGCATAATACCTTCTTTATCGGTCGCCGTATTATTTTTATGCGTTCCCGATTCCGTTCGGCCGTTCGTCAGCCTCCGATCGAGTTGTGACGCGTAAACGTCGTCACCACCGGGCCGTTTTTATATTGACGTGCGTCCGAGTGCACCACCCACTTCGCGGTAACCAACTCGGTGTAAAACGCTTCAGTACGTTTTTAATATTTTTATCATTGTTGTCCGGCTTTTTCGCCGGTTGTTCCATCGCCGCACGCCAACTTCTCTACACCGCTTGAGCTGTCGTAAACGATTGCCATAACTGCCGTATTGGTGTCATCGAGGCAACATCGCTGTCCGCTCCGGTACCGCTGGTCACGGTGTCGCCGTCGCCGCCGTACCGCGCGATCGTAAAAGGCGAGTGCCGTTCGGCTGTCCGCCATGCAGAAGGGGTCAACGCGCGTCTATATCCGAGCGTGCGACACCCTATTGAACTCGTCACACGACGGGGTACCGGAGAACGTACGCTGATGATTTGTCGCCAAACTCCGTAGTGCCTCCTCTTTTTCGTACTCCCGATCCTGCATCGCTGCAGTCGCCATGTGCGAAGGTTTCACCTGAGAACCACAATTTTACGTACGCCGTCGGTTCGTCAACAGCGACATCGTATCTTTGTGCAATTCCACGCTGTTTACGTTAACGTTGCCAAAATGGTAATCATTTACACTTCGGATGCCGGCCGTTGCTATATATTGCATTCACTATATATACGTATACTGATGCGTATAACTGGTTATATTATACGAAATAGTAAATATAATACTACGACGTTTTATAATATAATATAGTTAATTTAGCGGCACCTCTGTAGTGAGAACATACAATATTATTATTATTGTCTATAGTAATATACTTTTTAGTTATTATTGTCTATACAGCACTATATATACACGGTTTTTTTTTTATTGTTTATTGTGAACATATCTTGTTATTTACATTTTATTTGGCGACTTATAGTAGAATAATAACTAAAAGTATTTCTAATTTAATTGGTGTTAGGATTAAGTATAAACTAGGTGTGTATTGTGTATATGTTACTGTCCCCTCCGCACACACCGCCACAACCTAATTACTGGTAACTTAAATATATGAAAACACAATAATTTAAATAATTTTATCAATAATGTTATTGTTAACATTTGATGTTGAATAATTAAACTTTAATTGAATATTATAAGTTATAACAATAAATAATTGCTATGAATTGTCAATATAGTGTTAATAATATTATAATATACCTAGTAATCATAACAAACATTTAAAAATAAACAAATAAACAGTATTTTATTGTCAGTTATTTTATCAGTGTTATGTACATGAAGAATAAAATGTGATTCGTTTTAACTATTACATACTATTTTTCACTCAGTAACTCACAAAACATTTTGAAATATAAAGCAGAACATACGAGACTAATACTTAAAAATATACCTCCATAAAAAGTGTAAGTATTGTGTTTTAAGCTTTTATACGGCCCCTGAAAATGCAAAATAATCCCCGATATAATATATTTGGATCCATGTATATTTTATTTATAGCTATAAGTAGGTACGTAACATAAGACTATCGAAGATAAAACTGATCCTCCAGTATAGAATATATTTGTTATGTTTTTAGTAACCATATTGCACCTAAATTCCTCAGGCGTTTTTACGAAAATACGTCATAGTCTTAAATTTTTAATATTTTATTATAAATCATAATATTATGATAAGAATTATGCATAATATAGGACGGGGGTCAGCGATAAGTAACTTGAAGTTGCAATAGTTATGGAAGGCTGATTTTTAAAATTTTATAAAATTTAGCGAGCCAGACACGACAGATAGCATAAATTTCTATGCTGAAAACTAAGTAAAAAAATGGTCATTAAAATGTATTAACATTTAATTATAATTATAACCTGTTTAAATGTGAGATTTAAGGATGTGTAGTTACAGATGACAAATGAGCAGAATTGACTTCTATTTCTATAGTTGAAACTCTTAATAAATATTCTAGGGTTTCATCTGTTGGGTGATTTTTTCCTTGTATATCCTTCGTTGTAGAAAATGTAAACTCACATAATATGTAAGTACCTAGTTTGAAACATGGATAACATTTTAAATGCAAAATTTCATAGAAATTCAAATTTTTCAATTGGTAATTATTAGTATTTTCATCATCGAATTTTCATTTTTTAGCGACCTTTTTGAAATACTATAAAATACGAAAATAATAAACATCAGTAATAATCAACGCTCTTGGCCAGCGGGACACGATAAATACGACTAAGCTAATAAAATTATATATAATAAGTACCTATTAGCCATGCTAGCTATAATTCTATGAATAATATATACTTAGACGTTTAATAAATTAACTGCAATTCAAAACTAGATAAGAACTAATATCTATATTTCACGAAAAACGCAATAAAATAAAATACGAATATATTTTTTTTTGCTTTTTAAAATGTATTATTTTTAAAAAAACGTTGTAGCGTTCATGAGGCACTGTTGGACATTCTTTCTAAATCAAAAAAATCTCTAAATCCAAATATTAACCACCTAAATACAGTAAAAACCACTTTTTTGAAAAAAACTCGTATGCAAGTTTTTGCGGTGAACGATTTATTTTTCAACTCTGAAACTTTACACGAATCGTAAGACGAGTTGCCGAAAGAGTTTTCGTGCAAAAAAACACAAAATAATCGAGATTTTTATTTTACATTACGGCCGGCCATGGCCCTGTTCATTTTTCGCCGGCTTTCACCTAAAGAATTAAATATACGTATTTTAAGATGGAAGCGTACTGGCGATAAGTTTAATACACAATCTGTCATCTGAAATTATTATTTTACAATAAGCGTATATTATGTGTTGAAGGTAACATGGATTGAGTGACAGGAGCAGGGCCGTCCTTAGGAGGGGGCGAGCAGGGCCCAGGCCCTGGGCCTCGCGCTTATAGCTTAAATTTGGGGCCTCGCGTTTTTTTTTAATTGTTTTTTTTTTCGTAGTATTAAATTGTATGTTTTATATACCAAATTAGTAAATATGAAAAAATATTATATAAAAATAACGAAGTTAGTTCAACGTAAAAATTGGAATATCCATAATACAATATTTTCGTAATCGTAACACATCAGCCTTGGTGATGCGGGTAAAACACTCATTATTTCAAAAAGTATTCATGTTTTTGAAAACATTAAACTATAAATACGTATAACTCATAAAATACTCGCCCTAAATTCGATTTTTATGTATCAAAATACTCAGAATATTATTCTGCTTTGGAATATGAAATTAAAACTCTATGTTGTCATTCAAAAAAGTAAAAAACTTAAAAAAATATAAGGATAAAAAATATTTAAAAATATAAATTTTTAATAAAAACGTAGTATTTTTTAACGACTTAAAACTATGTTAAAAAATGTTTTCAAAAATATGAATACTTTTTGAAATAATGAGTGTTTTACGCTTAATCAATCACCCTGTATAAACATATTATAATTTATTTATAATATAGATAGATATAAATATATAATACCTAAAATATGTACAAGTATTTTCGCCCTGGGCCTCGCAAATCCTAAGAACGGCCCTGAACAGGAGATAATAAGCCAACCATTGGAGGCACTTAAGGGTAGTCGTTTGTTTTTACAACGTTAGTAAGAGAGAAAATACGAATAATCGCTAAAATGTAGTAGGTACATAATTTGAAAATGTAATACGGGCCATATGAAAAATGTACGTGATTATCCTTGAAATTTTCCATCCTTGATAATTAGGTAGGTAGATTAGAAATAACAATAATATAAAATAATATAATAATAATAAATAGCAGTCTACCAGTGTACAAATTCAAGTAGTCTATTATTACTCTAATATGACTCTGGTATCTGACTAGTACGACTATGCTCTCTCCTCCCTATTGGAGTATTAGGAGCTATTGAGTCAACACTCAACAGATAACAAGACCATAATGGATTAATATGCAGGATTTCGGCGTCTATGCCGTTAATGGCTGTGGTCCATTATGTGACCTACCATCGAAATTCACATACTAGATTAATATTCATAGACCATAGTATTATACCGATAATATTATTTTATGAAATTAAATTTCCAATAATTGCAAATAAGGTTATTAATATCGGCTAATGTGTTCGCATTAATAGACGTCGGACGCGAACTTGTAATGTTGTCTCCGTCTTATATTATAACACTTACGCATATTCCACATCAAAATATACATTCACGGTCCCAATTTGGGTATTTAGCTTAAATATTAGGTAGTGTTAAATTACCTGTTGTAAAACCTAATGGTAAGAAGATCATTTGTGTCCCTTCGTCTATTTCTTAGCAAATATTAATTTTTAAGCGAGTTATGCATAAAAATATGTAAAACATTAATACTTATTAACTTTATTTACTTTATTTAAAAATGCTTATTATAATTCACTTAAAAATAAAAAAATCGAAAAAACCGACGAGAGAACACGGATAATGTTCTTATCTTTAAGTTTGATAACCAGTAATTTCATTATAATATAAACAAATAACACAATTAGAACTGCAGCTGAACGTATAGGTATATTACATTTTAATGTTGTGTATGCGTTAGTAAGACGGAGAAAACACACACAGACACAGGTATGACGTTCTTTAAAATTTAATCTATAAACTATTACAAATTAACAAATTGAAAGCTGATAAAATATATGAAAACAATTATCTGAGAAAATGGTAAACAGTTACCATAACTGTTTGTGTTTACGGGTATTGTGCGATGAACGTAGGTTCAAGGCTAATATTTTATAAAAAAAAATTAAATAATCATTGCGATTTTATAACCTTTGTGCATCATTCGGTAAAAAATAAAAATGACTTCTACAATTGAATATCTCTATAGGGTCATGGGGACATTATTTATAGTGTATTATTGTCAGTGGCGTATTTTCAATTTTTTTGTGGGGGGGGGTCCTAGTATTAATAGTATAAGTTTATAACATTATAATAAAATACATACGAGTTAATTTAATTATGATACTTATTATTGATATTATTTATATAATATTTGAAAAAAAATTTCTGGGGGGGGGGTCGAGACCCGGGACCCCCCCCCCCCCGTAAATACGCCACTGATTATTGTGTATTTGTGTGTCAAATGTTTGCGAAACATACTGCAGTTATTACCTCAATATGATGAAAAGCTTTAAAAAAAATCGTATCCTTAATATGTGACAAAAAAGTTGACAAACCTATAGTTCTGCAAGAAAAAAAGTTTGATACAGTTATAATGGAATTAGTGTGACTTTGTAAGGTGCGTAAAATGTCAATACATTAAGCCGAAAACCCAATGCGAAATTCAAATCAACGATGCTTCAATTTTGCTCGCTAGGGCTCAGTAACTACTAACTGAGCAGCGGTTGCTTCGGAAGGAATGGTGAAAGTTCCTAATGTACATAAAATAAAGATAAGTACCTACTATATCATTGAAATTGAAAAATATCTTTGAAACCTTAAATCGTCACTTTTATAACAAGGTAGGTACCTAGTTAAAATGTTAATGACGGAAGATCACATATTTGTGACACCTGTGAATTTTATTTTCGGCCAATTGTCCAAGTATAATTTTAATATTGAGTATTGACACAACCGCAATTTTCAAATATTCCGCGATCCATTTGAAAAAACAAAAGAGTAAAGTACTAAAGTTATGACCATGGTTTAAAGTATCGTAGTTTAAACCATCAGCTGACCACCATTTTTAACACGATATTATTATCCTGCGTTATCACCACAAAGTAATCACTGATTACTGAGCATATGATTTTCATTATCGTGTGTATTTACTATTTATTTTTTAAGTCGAAGTAATCGAAGATTGTATCGAACTCTCTTGTAGATCGTAAATGTCTCGTTAGGTACTCGTGAACGTGGGTAATTCTTATTACGTATTAAATATGTTTCTTCACCTAAAAACTAACTGTCTGATTCCGACTATTTTGTTTGTAAAAAAATAAAAATGTTTTCTTCAGTTTAGAATAAACTACTCAACTTAAAAAAAATCGCCCCGTTAACGTGTATTTAAGACGACAAAAAAAAATATAAGAGTAGGTATATATCATTTAAAGTTCTCTAACAAATATTTAAAATAGTTTAAATTCCTTTAACTTCTTTTAGTTCTCATTAAAAAATTGAAATGGCTGCCGATACTCTGCGTGTTTTAAGGTAAAATATTAACTGAACTTTCATCAATTTAAATAGCATTATTTACTTGAATTTTTAATATCTTTATAAAATAATCATGATGTTTAGGAAAAGATCATTAGAAGAATATGATGATGAATACAAACCTTTGTCCAAACGAATGCACAGTATGTACTTGAAAGATGGTCCACTTGCCACTGAAAACCATTTGGCTATCACAAACGCCTACGGTGTAAGTATTTTTATTTATATTTGAATGTCCTTTAATGGAAATCTTTATTTGTGTATAGAATAATTATCAACTTTGAACATAAAATAATACATTATCAATTAATTTTTTTTAATTCATCACTACAATATAATTGTGTATTACTTAATAAATTATATTGAAATTGTAATTTAAGGTTTACAAAGAATATTTCAAGGTTAATGTTAAAGAATGGTTATTAACCATCAGTGTAATATCAATATATACTTGTTTACTTAGGTATATTTATTTATTATTTTTTATTTAATAATTAGGTAAACCATATTTTGATTTGTACATAATAACTTTTAATCTAAATATTTATTTGAGGTTGTTAAAAAAATATATAAAAATTAATTTAATATTTTATTTAAGTAGATAGTATAATTATTAAAAGTAAATAGTTTTTACTTAATTATAAATTATAATATTTTAAAGTGAAATTCTATTAGAAATACTTATATTTTTCAATATTTTTATGGCAAAATGAGAATATTTAACATACATTTTTTAACTCAATATGTTGGAATAAGAACTATTAAGTAGCCTTTAAAAAAAAAAATTTTTACTATGTATTACTATTGAACAATTTAAGTTAGATAATGTTGTTATTTTAGTCATTAAAATTCTGATTTTGATTCATGTGAAAATATTACAATAAAGTATCCATCAAATATCAAATTAAATATAATCACTATCAGATTTCTTAGTAAAATTAATTTTCTATATATAGCTCACAACACTAAAATATGATTATCACAAATCTGTTTATTTATGTACTATTGTACTATATATATATTATAAATAATATTTAATGTTTTAGTCAATAATTCATCATTTTAAGTATACTGCAGTTAACTGCTATATAAAGGTGCGTCCCCACTGGCGTGCGGCTAAGCCGCGCGGCTTTTGTAGCCGATCGGCCGAAGCCGCGGGTTCCCGATGGTTGTCGGTAAACATCAAAGAAAGCCGATGCAGTGGAGACGCACCTTAATATCTTATAATTCTAATTGTTACTATCTTTAAAAATCGATTTATAGAATGCATCTACATCAACACAATATAGCCAGCAAACGGCCACTGATTATAGTCATCCTGATGTAAATCATCAACAAAACACAGTCAACGACCCACAAGATTTACAATATGATCCAGATCTGACTTCTGATCAAAATCCTTATTATTATGAAAGCAATAAATTATTATTTGACCTACATGTTGAAAGGGTTCATCGTCACGGTCAATAATAATTTAAATTTAAATAATACGTAATAAATATTTTGTTATTCCCTAAAATTAAAATATTTACCAACTATAGTCCCTCATGGTATAACATCATATTATAATAATAAGTCAACTTAGTTTGACTATATTATTACTTTAACTTAGTGTTCATCTATTTATGTTAATTTTTTTAACTAGTAATGAACATATTATATTTATAAGAATTTGTTGACATCATGTTTCCTATTTTAGCCATTTGTAGGCATAAAAATAAACATTTTAGCTTTAAGTAATCAGATGGATTATTTTGTTAAGAATATAAATTAAATTTCTAATAATGAAATAATTCTTTAGATATTTAATAAAAATCTAATTACAGTAATTTACTTAGTAAACTAAGTTAACTACATTTTATTTGTTTATTTTAAATTTTAATTTATTCCCAGGGGCCAATTCAAAATATACGTCATTGTTGTGTGATTCATTAATATTAAGTTAGTATTTGCTTATTTTTGTTGCTCATTTTTACTTGTATTTAGCTATTAAAATATGTATATTTTTTTTTTTTTTGAGTGTGTTTCTTATACCCATTAATTATTTTAAAAGATATATAAAATATAAATTCATAAAAATCTGTCACATTTAACAAATACCAGTTTATTGCTGTTTTATTGTGTATTATTTATTTGTAATTTGTTCCTTAAAACTATTTGGATAATGTCAAATTCTTAGTACATTAATTTCCAAGTATGTAATATAAATAACATTAATAAGAACTTAGTATTATAAATGTACACATTTTTTATTATTACTATTATTAATATTTATAAAACAACTACACAAGCAATCGATTATTCAAATAAAATATTATTTCAAACACTATTAAATACACATTTTTTTAAGTTATATACCTTTAATAAAATATTATACTAATTCAAAAACTGATAATAAACGTCAATTTCAATATTGTAATTGCTGGATGAAAATGTATTATTAGTGCTTAATTTTTATTTTGTATATAGCTATTTAAACAAAATATGAAATTAAAATTAAAAACTCTTTAAAGCCTTTTAAATGGCCTAAATTATTTATATTGAAACTGTTATTTATTGATATTATTGAACAAATACAAATCAATATTAGGATCTAGTACTACAAATCAAAGAAATAAACTGTACAATTGTATTTTATTTTTAGAGATTTAGTTGTAAAACATTTATAAACAAAATAAATAACATATATCATTATTAGAGATTGTGCATTTTATATTATAAGGCATGTGTATTGTGTAATCAATGCTGGTGACCACTTTAAAAATGATGTTATAATTTTGGTTCCTAAATACTATAAATTTATTTTATTAAATATTTTTGTTCTAGTATTCAATAGAATCAAATTGTAACTAATTAACTAGTATATTAAATTATTACATATAAGCTATTTTTCAGCAATTTAAGAAGAAGCAAATTTTAAAATAGGGTTTTTTATAGTTTAAACCAGGAATCACCATATGGCAGATCTTTGGGTGAAATTTACTTTTTAAATTATTTGGTTTTTGAAGGTAAATTAAATGGAGTTCTTTAATTTTTAATTTTACTTTCTTTTTCTTTAGATAAGCAAATACATTAAATTGTAATGGCATCTGAAAACTTCCCAATTGCCAAAGTGGCCTTCTACAATGATTAATTGGTGATCCTTGGATACCCTATTTAATAGTTTTTGAGTAATATTTGTATAGAAACAATCTTAATAATTGTTAAGTTATAAAAATTATGCTGTTTAGCATATAATATATTACATATGAGTTATGATAATAGTAAAAACTATGTAAATTATATTTTGCTAATCACAGAGTTATTATTTAAATATGTTATAAGTTTAAACTTAGTTCATATAATGTGAAATGTTAATTATACATTTATAAAGTTTCATAATATTTTGTTAACTCTTGGTTTTGATGGCTGTATAATGTGTATAATATTTATTTATTATTTGTTACTTGATAAGTATTATTATACTATTTTTTTTATTATTATATAATACGGAGCATATTTTAATGTTGCCTAATAAAATAAAATAGAACAAGTAATACCTATTATATACAATTTGAAAAATTAAAACACAAATGTGGAAAAAAAAATTTTAGATCTTAAATTACCTAATATGAATGGTTGGTTGGTACAAAACGACAAAACGTAAACTTATAAAATGCTTTATTTCTGACATTATTTTCTAATTAGATAGATAAGACAATTATAGCAACTCAGTTAAAAATTAACATGAACAAATTGTTTAGTTTTACAGAAATTAAAAAGCGAATATAGCAATAAATAAATCAAATTACTTTTCAAAGCTATGGTTTATAGGTATGGAATAGACGGGAATAGATAAATGCTAAATGGGGACAATGGAGAGCATAATCATTTTCGCATAATATTTATAAGAAAAAAAGTATTGTGCTAAACTGATGTTCTTTTTGTGTGACTAAAAAAATGTAGGTCAAAGAATTGAATACAAATAATACAATTCATCATTGAGTAATTATTAATGTGACAAATAATGATAATTTTATTTTTATTCTTAAAGTCTGTACATCAAGAAAGCAATTTTTATACAAGAAACAGTAAGTTCGTCTCCTTAAATCAAAACTTGTTCCAGTTGTTCCAATGGCGTACCCAGAGGAGGACTGAAAAGGCTGTAGCTTTCTCCTGAACTATCAAGAAAATTTAAAAATTATTTTAATTTTTAATGGTTAATAAAAATCGCTATAAAAATTTTAAATGTACTTAACAAATATTGATCAGCCCTTCCCGAAAAAAACCTTGCTACGTCACTGAGTTGTTCGTAACTTCATAAGACAAGAGTACTTGTAGGTATATACTATATATTAATCTAATAATAAAATAATAGGTAGGTAACTATTTATTTAAAAGAATATATTGAAAATAATAATAAGAAAAAATAAACACAACCTAAATACAATTTAAATTGTGAATTACATTTATTTTATTACTATGTATAGACTATAGATAGTTTGTATAGGTACCTTAGTAGAAGTATAACTTAGTAGATATTAAAAATGAGAAATTTTCTATATTAATATGTAAAAGAAAAAATGTTAAATAATTTAAGTTTCTTTTCTCAAATCGATTAATCGATTTCGTTAAAAACTGGATTTGAGTGAATTTTCGTTTTTTCTGAAAAGTGTTTGGAGGTATGGAGGTTATTACCTACAAACTAGATGTTCTAAAATCTAAATCCAATTTACTACTAATAACAGAATTACAGAAGTAACCTCTTTCGAAGTTGAATATTAAAGTATTTTTCATATTCTAAAAGTGTCCTCGAATAAAAAAAAACCATTTAATTATTTTTCCTCCGCTCAGAATCTAAAACAGAAACAGTTTTTCAAACACTCAGTTTCAGTGCCTAACCATAGGCGTGCACTGTGCGCAGACTTTAAAAGCAGGTAATGCCCATATTTATTATTGGCCTTCTGATGTCTGATCAACCGTTTTATAACCCCCTTTTCTTACGTAGGTATAATGTAATTTAATATTAAAATATTATTTTAAATACTTTATACTAAACAGGTAGGTACTAGTAAATTAAGATAAATTATAATTATCCAACAAGTATAATAAATAATAATTATGAATTACATAACTAACAATCATAAATGCATTTTGTGTACTTAGAGATGAGACATTTTTGAATATTAGCAATATTGTTGAATTCATATATTACTGCATTTAAATCTACTTTCGATAGGTACCATATTTCTTGTTCAAAAGCAGTAACAACGACTCCAAACGTTCATGATCTATATTGTACCTACCCTATTGCATAATTTGATTGTTTATTGTTTAAATTTGTTTTTACCTAGTTACAAGCACGGTTGTAGATAGAATCTTTTTCTATTCTATCTACAACCGTGGTTACAAGTGTGATTGTAAACATTTTTAAAATTTTTAAAACACAAGTATATACTAATTACTAGGTTAATAGGTACCTACTGTGGAATTTCCAGTTTTTTTTCAACCAACGAATCCATTTAATATTTATAAACAAAATACAAATAGTAAATACACTAGTATAATGGTAGTAACACCATTTAGTTTCATAAAATTTTGATAAAATTAAAAGTTTCAGTTCAATAAATAAATCTTCTTTTGAAACCTTGAAAAATGTTAACAACATTTTTGTAGTATTTTGAGTTATATTCATGTTTAACGTGGATTCCATAGCATCATCCAAGACAAATTTATCCTGATTAAATCTTAAATTAATCATAATGAATTATTCAATTTCTTTCAAAATTCGCTTTAAAAAAATTATCTAAAATTAAATGAATTTAATTATTAAGGTAGATTGAGGCTTAGGGCTCTTTGGCCCATGAAAAATCACAGGGCGTGACTGGGTACCTACACTCGGCACACCCTGTGAGCACGCCTATGTGCCTAAAGCCTAACAAATAACAATACGCATTTAAATAAGCATATCTCATATGTATACTAAACAGCAAACTAAACTTATTATTTAAACTTTCTATTTTATTATTAATTAATAAAAAATAATTATGACTTTTGTGTTTTTTTGTTATACTTTTAAAATTGATCGCTCTTTTGTATAGTACTTCCGGTCGAGAAAGCAATCCAAAAGAAAATTTTTTTTATCATTTTGTTTTAACGGATGTTTTTCTTATCATGAGATTATTGTTATTGTTCATTTATTCACAGTTATCTACAACTTACAAAAGCTAAGGGCTAAGATTTTCGTAGTTTCGTAATTTAATCTTTTATTAAAAAAGAATTTATTGTAACTAGCTAAAGTGGGTTATTGAACAAGTTATTATCTACTACCTATCCAGGTTAACTATAACTATAACTTATATTATAGTCTGTCGTTTTTGACGATAACAATGATTTAAATCTTAAAATACTTTTATGTTTAATCATTTTTGTGTAGATTTATTTGCGATGGACGACCACCACATTTATGATGTTAACTTCACCGAAGAGATTAACAATAAGATGCAAGTGCCGAAGAGTATTCGAGTTAATGGAGATGTTTCTAATTATCGGTCGTCAAACTATTACACTGATGATAACAGCCGATTTGGTGACAATTTTGATATGAATGTTCCAGAAAAAATTGTTCTTATAGGTAAATTTCACTATGATTCTCTTTTTTTTGGAAGTTTGTGTAACTTGCATCATAGTTCTGTTATTATAATTTGAAGTACCTAAATAGTAGATACATAGGTACAAATTTTTATTTATTAGTATGACATTTTATTTTATAGTTTTTACATTAAAAAGCTAAAATAACATCAACCATGTTTATTAAGTCGTTTAAATTATGAAAAATTACTTTAATTTTATTAATTTTTAATTTTTCATGGTGTCTATTCATTAAAATACAATTTTAAAGAATTGGTAATTTATATCTTTTATGTTTTAATAATTATGACTAATATTGATTTTTGAATTTAAAAATTGTGTTTACTTTTTTATACATAAACAAAAATATTTTAACATGGAGTTAAATTTGTATTTTTGCTACAGTATTCAAATATACGCAGTCACTATCTTTGAACAGGTTCTATGCATTTTAATAAACTTAACATACTAAGCACTATATAAACAGCATAACTTATTATATGCATCATTTATAGACATATAAAATATAAAACCTCTAAATAGAATCTAAGTATAGTAATTATATAATACCCAGATATGGACTTAAGTACTTAACATACTTAGTATTCAATTTGAAATAACTTCTACTGAATAATTAATTTTATTTATATATAGTAGTACCAAATATATGTTCAATATATATATAACCATTAGAATTATTTATCAATTCTAATTAATTTTGAAGCCAATAGTTCATCAATTTATTTATTTGTATTTAGTTGTACATTATTTTAAAGTAATGATAGAAAACTGGTATTTTGGTTATATTTCAAATTAATTCAGTATCAAATTAAAACTGATCATAATAAAATTAGATTCAGATCTTATAAAAACTTCTATAGTATATATATATATATATATATATATACTATAATAGTTTGATGTTAATTGTAAATCATTTAATATACTAATACATTTTTGCATTTTGTTAAAGTTTAAATACATTCCACTACATAATATTTTAGTTATAAAAAGTCATGCTTTTAATTTTCTATTCTAAAATTTTCAATGTTAGAATGTCATAGATTAAAACAACTTTTTATTTATTGAAATTGGTAGTTAACATTATATAGTTTCATTGATTTTGAATTTAAATTATTATAAATAATTAACTTAACAATACATAATTAACATTCTATAAGAAATCAAAAATATAATTATATACTATTATGTAGGTAATAATCAGCATAAGGGATCTTCATCAAAACCAAGAGAATTTGCAATTGATGATTTGATTATTCCACAGCCACCCGCTGAAGAATTTATTCGTGTTCAGGTATGTGTAATTGTTATATTCATATACTATAATAATATTATTAACTGTTATAAAAAATATAAATTTTAGACTCCGCCGCAAAAAATTACCATGTCGAGACATTATTTCCCTTCTGTGTTGGATGACTTCGAAGTAAAGTCTATGAATACTGAACAATGTGAAGAATCAATCCCGAACAATACTGAACCAGTGACTAATGCTGTGCAAATAAATCCAAAGTATTATGAATGTTTTACTGTTAATAAAACAAGATACACATCTCTATATAATGACACTATACTGAAAATTGAATTTATGTACAATTATTTGTACCCCATAATTCAATTATTGCGGATAATGGCTATGTGCATAATGTTTATAATTAAAATAAAGTGTTTATTATCTAACAAAAAAGAGAGAACCTTACCTATAATACATCTTTTTTTTTTAAATGTTTTATTTTAATTAAAAAAAAATAGTTTTTAATTATTTAATTGTATTAAAAAATATATACCTACATATATATGTTTGTAACTTATTTATAATTAAAATATTTATAGTTCGATGAAACATTTTACTATAAAGAAAGCTCTCTTCTTTGTTAAGTAAATTTAATTTAAATGGGATATTATAGGAATGTTATTTTTTAGAGAGATGATAGTAAATATCAGTATAGTGTCATCTTATGTTAATATAATCTAATTAATGTGCAATGGTATATGTGTTATTTTGGTATTCAAAATTTAGAAAAATGCTTTGGAAGAAGATTATATTATATATTTTTTATTTTTTTTTTTAAGTATGAGCTTTTTCAATACGAGTATGAGTGAACCAATGACAATATCTGAAGAATTAGCTCACTTACGCCAACAGATGGGCCGCGTGTCACGCCGAGTTATTGAATTAGAACATACAGCTTCACTGCCTTTTTATGTCAGAGAAAAAAAATTAATTGTCACATTGGTATGCAGTTATGTGGTTTTTAAATTTGCATCATGGTTAACCAGACGTTAGAAGCATTTAATTTATTGAATGTGTTCCAATTTCTTGTAAATGCCATGTTGATACCATACATTTTTTTCATTGTTATATATATTTATTTATATATTACTACAGCACTTACCAAAATTTATATATAAAAAAATTGTGAATCTTAAATTCACAATTTTATTACTTCATAAAATATTTTTCAAATTTTGTGAGTTGGCTACTTACAAAATATTGTTAATGTTTTGAAACAACTCAATACAATGCAGTAAAATATGTATGACATGTACAGAAATGGAAAGAAAATACTAAAATAGAATTTTTTAAATTTAAACAATGGTTATATTTCACTTTCTTTAATTTGTTGTAATCATTTTTTTAAATTAATTATTAATACATACTATATATTATTGTATAACATATATGATATGTGTGCTTACATAAGAAAAATTATCGCAACAATTTAAAATTAATATGTACCATAATAATAATAATTTTGTTATAAGTTAGTCTAGAATTGCTGATTTATATATTTTAAAGACAAGACTGCATCGTTATTGAGTAGTTTTTAGAGATGTGTGATGTATGACTATCTTGTTTTTATAAAAATTTTAATATGATGTTGTTTAACCTAATTTAATTATCTCATATTTGAATGACGTATTAAAAATAAAAAATACTAAAATATCAACATCAAGTTATTTCTTATTATTTTGATTGCAACTTACAACTACAATGTAAACAATTTTTTAAAATATTGTTACTGATCATTAAGACAAGTATTAAATAACTTATAAATGAATAAGAAAGATATGGAAATTAATTGTTCCATATTATGTAAGCCTAAATTTTACTATGTAATTAAGCTTATAGAAATTAAGTATATTAATTAGAATTTAAGTTGTTATTGTATTCATTTTTGAGTCAAATACTATTTTAATTTACTTTATAGGATCTTTAGTGGAGCAATACTCGTCTTTATTTTGGAATTAGGCAACCGATTGACCATACTATTTGATAAATTATAATGGACAGATTTTGGTAGTATAATTATTTCCAATACCTATTTACTTATTACCTTTTTAGTTAACTACAAAAAAAAAAATACTATTAATTTAAAATATATTGCGCTAGGATGATAAATACAAAGTATCTCAAAAGTATTTAATCAACGATTTATCACAATGATTATACAAATAAAATAGTGTATTTTCTATGATTTCAATGTTATAAGAGGCATAAGAATGTTATCCAACGTTTTCATAGCTTTAGTATGTGTACAAATGTTGTATTAAAACTTTCTATACATTAAAACAATGACAAAAAGGAAGGGAAAATACTGTAAAATTATAAGTAAAATATTTGAAAAAATAAAAAAATAAAAATTATTTATTTTAATTATTTATATGATACATTAAGTTATTGTACTTAAATTAAATTGAAAGAATTGATTCAGCTTACATGTTACATGTTACTGTGAAATAAGATAAATATCAGGTTAGTAATAACTAATAAGTTAACATAGGATTATGGTTTATTTAGAAATTTCTATTATCATAATACTTCAAGTTTGACTTCAATAATATTTACATCAAGTTAGGCCCATGATTTAAATATATTTTAATAAAATATCTTAGTTTATTGAAATTTACGTGTACCTATTAATGTTCAAAATTCATTTGTATTTGGAAAATTAATGTCCTGGATCCTGTAAGAATAATGTTGATGATTGATGAAAATATATGAATTTAATATTTTAGAAAGACCCCGCTTAGGTCTTAGGATATGTTGTTTTTATAATATAAGTAGTTAATTGGCAAGATTTTTGCAATATTGTTCAGTCTTTAAAAATGCATGTGTACTTTATAGTACTTACATGTTAAGATATTGAAAAGTTTAAAATATACGAATGCTTTGAATTATAATTTTAATACTGTAAATTCCAATTATCATATATATTTTTTTAATATTATAATCGCATACGTGTAATAAGTTTATCAAAGTAAATCGCTTTATAAATATATGTATATTATATACGCATACGCTACACAATATCCACCCATATTCCAAACAATAGGTCAACGAAACATAATATAATAATATGTTATCGATAAAATTATAATTATATTATATACTGCAGGTAAAGCATTATTTTCATTCCTCTTCAGTTCTCGGTCATTGATATTCATATTATATAATTAAATGTTTTAAAATATTAACTAGCATTTAGATCCTGACTTAGCATTTAGATCCTGACTCATTAAAAGTCTATGCGTTTTCGTGTAGATAGCTAGGCATCAGTGATATCGCCGCACACAAATGGCTCCCCGGATTTGAAGTCAGCTAAACGCATTGAAAGAAAAAGTACGTACTTTTAGTAGTCTATCGCCGGTGTATGGTGATTTATTTTATGGCATTATACACCATAATTCTAGTCTCTACATATATTACAGGGCTCAGTGGTGTATTTGAGTGTGTGCGTATGTGTGCTTGTAGGAGAAGGGGTGAGTATTTACCCTTTGCCACTCTAGACATGCCAACTGTAGAAATATTATAAATCCTCTATACCAAAAAAATAATGCTATTCATTTAACATACATTATTCCATAGGCGTCCGCAGAAATTTTTCTAGGAGGGGGCAATGTTAGGATTTGTTATATAATAAATAGTATAATTTATCTTAAAACATTCAATTTAAAACATATTTTTGAAAAGCCAGGGGGGGGGGCAAATGCCCCAGCTTGCCCCCCCTTCCGGACGCCTATGCATTATTCATAAGATGAAAAAATGTTATTCTTAGATTATTGTATATTTTTTATGAATTCTTATAAGTTCCTACACAATAGTTATATTATTTAAAGACAATGCTATTTATAATTTATTTTCAACTCAAATAAAATGAGTTTTAAGAGAAAAAAAATTAGTCTAATAAATAAATAATAGGTATTGCACTATTGCCCCTCTTTAGTTTTTTTACCCTGTTACATGTCACAAATAGCCAATGGGTTGCCTTGATTTCTTATTTTTGCACGTATTTGAGTCCCACTCGAAACTTTAATAAAAATTAGGTACACCAATATTGTATCCTTATAAATACTAGCTAACTTAGTTAGCTAGACCTTTATCTAGCTATAAATAATACTATAAAATGGTTTATAATTTTAATTTCTGGTTTATTGTATGTATTTTATGTATTTGTATATTGTATTATATGTAGATACATACGACATACCTACTTAGTACCTAATATGATAGGTACAACATTAGCTATAAGTAAAACATTAAAAAAGCGGGTAAGTGGGTATCACTCTGCTGTATATTAGGGGGTGGGGTGGACCTCAGACTATGGTAGGTTAAATTTGAATGCAATGATAGGTATCATTGTATACGAAAAACGATTCTGAACGAAGATGATTTGTCAGTTTAGGATATATTATATTTAAATATTGTCATATATTCTATTTTGAAACAAATAGTATAGTTTTTATATGTTACTATAGTTACTTTATAGTATTTGTTTATTAATAAAAAAAGTATTAGGCAACATACGCATAATGAGAGTATATGAAATTTAATTTAAATTTTGAAATATTTCGTATAAATTCGAACTTTAAACACTTATAAAAAAAAATTGTGACTAACGATTTCGGATTTTTTTTTATCACTTTAAGAACAACTTATAAGAAACCTTGTATTAAATTTTCAAGATTTTCTGGCCACTCAAAAATTTTTTATCGGCATTTGAAGAAAAAAAAACTTAGAAAAGTCGAAAATTTCAATTGTCTATTAGTAGCTTAAAAATGGTCAAAATATTTTGAAAATTTAACTTTAAAGAGATAACCATAATATAAACATTTGGTGAAAATTTCAAGTATTTACAATAATTCGTTTTTGAGTTACAGCAAAATCAAAAAATCGATTTTGTCGAAAAGTGGTTTTTCGTAAAATTGTCGTTTTTCTGACACTTTTTTTTTGTTTTTCTCGATTTTTTTGAAAACTATTTGAAAATTTTACTTTTGACCCTCCCCCCCCCAAAGTACCAACTAGATGAATTTTCCTATTCAAAGAGGGATTGAAGTAAAAAATCGGAGCATTATTACTGCTCCAAATGTTGTCGTCAGACACAAAAAAAAAAACACACATCATAGTAAAATCAATACATTCTTCACTTCGTTCAGAATCTAAAATACGTATACGTGATTGCAAATTTGTCTATCCCTAAACTGTGTAGACTGTATTACTATTATAGTAATATGTACCTACCTATACGTTAGACTTTTTTTTGGACACACTTTGACACTTGGACTTTTTTACACTGCAACTTGCAAGTATATTAATGCTTAAAGTATTAAATAAATAGTTCTCCAGCTTCACCTTAAATTGCAATAAAATCCTCCTACAATACTCATTTATCATTTTATTATGTTATATTTATCATTATTACATATAGGTAGGAAGGAGAAAGTGTGGTAAATTGACAAATTTAAGGTTTGAATGATATTAACATTATTAAAAAATCTTGAAATTTTGTATGAGCATGGTCATGAATATCAAAAATAACGTGTAATAATTGTAAACCTTAATATTAAAAGGATTATTATTATAAATTTAAAAAAAATATATGGGGTAAGATTTTAGAAGAACTTAATTAAAAATACAAAGTTGTATGATTTCTATATTATAATGTGCCTAAAACGTTGACGCATTTTGAAAAAAGAAGCATAGCATAAGATTTAAATAGTTCATAAATTATAAATAGTTGATTTAAACAATGTTCGTAATCTTTACAAATAATTTACTTATGTTATTCCTTATATTTATAATTGTTTATTATAAGTAATACGTATAAATCGTCAGCTAATCGCTAAGCCACGGACATAATTAGGCATTTCAATTTTTATAAACAATTTTATTGCATAATAATTATGAAAATACAATAAAAAGCTAGACAATTTCTATAAAATATAATTTTGAAATATACAAAATAAAATTTTAGATTAAGATTCTTTACATTCCAAATCGGATTATTTGACACTGCTATTTATCGAACTATCCCCTCAAAAAATTAAACAACAATATTGTATAGGACATAGGCGTTGGTACCAGGCTACTACTCGCGATCAATCCATAGTTACATACGGCCTGTCCAATATATGAAACTCGCTGAAAATAAAAAAATCGTATTATTATAATATACCTCTTTGATATTTTTATGTGAAAAGCGTGCAACAGATAAATGTTATAGTATATCTTATTTCTGTATCGTTGGACGAGTAATAGCCGTTAAAGTTAATCTTCAAGGTTAGTGTTCCTATACCTTGTATTGTACTACCCTTAGGTTTTATCAAAAAGTCGCAGAGTTCTATCTGAAAAACAAATAACAACTTTAAATCCTTTTGGACATTTCTTGTAAATAAATAGTTTTGTTTGAAAACGTCGCCGATAATCTTTCAATCTTATTCTTTTACAAAGGTTTTTTTTTATTTTTAAGTTTCCGGGAAGATAGATACTTTACAAAAGCGTTTTATAAGGAGTTAGCGATAAAATTATTAGATCGATAAATAAATTAATTACGATAGCTGTGGCAATGTCCTAGTTTCAACTGCACGCTAATTATTTAGATAATATTATATACACATTCTTTTGTCGTTGTTTAATCAATTTCAAACTAAAAAGTTCGCTAAGTTCACTTCATAAATAATTATAAAATAAATTTTATATTTTTATTTATAATTATTTTTTTTTTTAGAAAACCATGATATATCATTATATAAAAATTTTAAAATAGAAAACTAGCTATGTTTCATAATTAAAATTGTATTTATATATATATAGGTATTTAATATTAATATTGGGAATTTATACGTTATGTATCGTAAATTATACATAGGGCATGTACTTCTTAAATCATAAGGTTTATTACTTTTATTAGATTTAATTAGCCAGCGATAAAACATTATATATATGAAAAAAAATTATTTTTATAATTTTTCTAATTTTACACGAAAAAATATTCCCACAAAGTTATACATTATTATATTATAATTATTATAATATACATACTAGATAAGGACTAAATAGTAATAATAATAATTATTTTAAATCATTATTAAATATAATTGAACTAAAATAATGGACATTTTTAACGCGTGGCCTACCCTGCGTCTTCGTATTGTCTTGATAGGTCTTTAGATAATTAATATTTTAATTGTGCTCGACTAATTCAATATAGAATAATAAATAGTTAATTAGGGTAAATATTTTATACACTTAAAAATGCAATTCCCAAGCGTCATGATATCAGTTTGGTTTTCCGCTATATCCGAAACATCATATTTTATTTACATTCACAGATGGTGCGTAATAGAGCTCATGATCTCATGATAAATTATAAATATCATACATTATTCCAATCGAATTATATGTCTATATTTTTGTTTATAAATATTCTATTATGATTTCATACGAATGTTTTATTTTGTCACCTTAAATTGTATTTTTACATCTCTGAAATTTTTCATAAATGTATTTATAATTTCTTCGTGATTTTCGCCGTACTTTTTGGTTTTCGGGTCTCCGGACAACGATTCGGTCGTATCAATAATGAAACAACGGAAAATATTAGAAAACCTTTTGACGTGTAGGTATTTTCAAAGATTCAACGCGCCCAAAGACTAAAAACAATAATATTATATACTTACCCACATTAATATTTCAACAAAGTTCATGGACTGTTGCTCATACACAATAGCCTGAAAGACACTTCCAAGGTCTAAGTTAAGTCGATATAACTTAAAGTCAGTATAGATCAATATTTTGTTTCAAAGCCAAAGTAGATACTTTACAGGTTTTAACTTTACAAATATTTCAGATTAAAATAAAAATCGAATATTATTATCATAAAAGTATCTTTAAAAAGTATACAGTTCACTGTTATATTATGTGTAATAAATTCACACATATATATATTATTTTAATTTATTATATTACTATTTTAACTTTTTATCTGAAGTTTGACGGAATAATGATTGATCAAAGTTCAAAAGTTGTCAGTGTTAACATTGTAAACTTAATAATTTAATTTATACTAACAAAAGCATTAATCAGATTGTATCGTTATAAACTTATAAGTTATAATGAATAAATTTAAATTTCAAAGATTGATAAAAAACGTCTTTTAAACTTTTTGCTTATAATAGAAAATCTCAAATATCATACGAATATTACGAACTGATTCAAAAAACAAAACAAAAGTACTTTTTTATATTTATAAAAAATTTTATTTCTAATAGGTACTTTATAGAATATTTATTTATCATGAGTAAGCAGACTTATAGCCTTTTGGATATAAATACAAGTTCAAACACAATTAAATATAACATAAAATCGATCAATATTAAGTTGTAGATATTTAAGTATACTAACATGCGGTACAAACAAATTTAATTCAATAACATTTAAAAAGCAAATAAAGGCTTTTTAAAACATTGGCGATGAACAATATGTGTTTAATAAATTCATTCGACTTATAGTTTGTAATGGATAGTGGAATGTAAAAGGAGACACAATTTTTGACTGAAAAAATTTTGAAATTTAATTAGAAGTGTAGGCAAATTGGTTTTACTAGATTAAAATAATGTTGAATAACTTTCGCTATTAGATTAAAGTCATATTTAGCACGAGAGCTGCCTATAGTAAAGATTTAGTAAATTAAAAAAAAAACCTCACTATAAAAACGGTAGATTTGAGTTCCCAACTGCTATTTTAATATCTATAAAAAACACTGCAAACCAATAATGATAAGTATAGAATAAGTACTTTTTGGGTACTTTTTAATATGTTTTGGATATTACCCGCAGGTTTATTAAAAAATAACCACCTTACAACTTTAACAATATAACAAAACAAACAAGTCAATATTTTTTTTTTTTTTTTTAATTACAGGTTAGTGTTTAAGTATTAAAAAAATTTATTTTAAAAATTAGAAAAAAAGACAGAAACATTTATGAATATAATGTTATTTATTAATAAATATATCTGTAACTAATCTACAATAATAACAATAATAATAATTAATATATATTTATATATTGTCTATATTCTATAAACAATAAACATGCATAATAATAAGTATTAATTTAAATTTCATAAAGAGGTAATAATAAAGTTATAACGTAAAACACAAAAATGTATCTATCATCGTAATGCTCGTACAAGGAAAAATATTTTATTCTTGATAAAATTTAAAGTATTCAGAAGAAATTTTTTAAACTATTGTAATATTACTTACCAAGGATCCGTCGTCGAAACATTGCGTAATTGATTCTAAGAACGACGTATCACGTATGAGCATCCATAACTATTTTGACACAAGTAGCTCGATGGGTTTCATTTTTGAACTGTTCCCATTTGTCGTTAATCATTTCAAACATAAAGCTTTGAATTTCGTTTACGCAGCTCATCATGTCTGGTAGAAATGCGTCTATGTTTCTCAAAATTGATTTCAGTTCTATTTGTCAAAATGCGTGTAAGTATTTAAAACTAAAACTTAACGAGTATGAAAGTTTTTTACGTAAAAGTGGATGTAGGTATATATGTATTAGGTATAGTGAGTTATGAAGCAGTTATATTACTATTCGTTTGTATTTAATTAAAAATATATTTATGTAGTTATTTATAATTTTTTAAGTATTAGTATAAAACTTACTAGAAATTAGAAAATAATTTTATATTGTATATGTGTATTATCTATGTTTAAACATTTTTAATTAATTATGAATTCACCAATCTTGTTGTATGATGTTTTTACAAAATTGGCAAGTTCCTGCCAAATTTTATGTGTTATCCAATCTACATTTTTCAGTCGTCATAGGAATTGAAAAACTTTCGTATAGTAATTTAAGGCAAGGGCCGAATACCTGCAATGTTAACACACTATAATTAGTTTAGTGTTATTTTTATAATTACCACTACAGCTGTGATGAGATTTACTTGATTTAAAGGTTGTCAGTCTTGTACTCAAATTTGATACAATCCCAGGTTTTATTTTTTGGTTATTTCGATTCTATATTTCAGGTTATTAAACAGCTTCTTACTATCATTTCCAGCAGATGTTAAAACTCTACATTTTTTATAATATCTTTCAATTGATAATTATGTATCTCGTTATTTCCAAAACATGGTTTAAAATAAAAAATATATTTGATATTATTTAGTTTTAAAACAATTTAGATTAAAATTTTACTCTAACTCGTGTATTACATAAGTGTAAAAATCTCTACAACCAAGTAACATGTAATTTTGAAATCCTTCGAAGTGTTGATACAAATCATAATCACCATTTAACACTTCCATTAATAAAGCAGACGATTGGTCACACGAGTCAACTATTGTTTTTGATGTTTTACTACATTTGTCAGACGACATAATAATATTGAGTCCGTCTAAAAACACATGTAAATTAAATTTAACATTTTAGTTATTTACATCAAATCGCCAATTACCTTTACTAGAAGCTAGAATTTTGATATTTTCTCATTTTTTTCTAAGTTCATTATTTTTTGTTTTTATTTTTGAACTAAACATTTTTTACAGTAATTTCATGTTTTTTTTTCAGTTTGATAAATTTCGGTTACCTGATATTCGTCGAGAAAATCTAACGTGTTAATGGAACTATAACAATTCATATAGCTTATACACATAAAATATAGATTTTTGAATAATTTTCATGACATTTTTCACTAACCTTAATACGTGGTTGTTATTTCAATAATTTTTAGACGGGTTTTCTATTATAAAAAATTCACCATGTTCATCTTCTAATTCACCATCTATTATCCAACGGAGAATCATCGCCTGTATGGGTTCGGTGATCTAAAAACAGAAATGTATCATTCAATAAATAAAATCCCTAAAAAACATTACCTCATTAAACATTTTATTTTCAATCTCACAAATTCTGGAGTGAATCACTGACGATATTAAATTGTAGCCACTCTTGCCTTTAGCACTGTTTACAACTTTCGCTAGACATTTGAACATTATCAATACATTATGGTCTAAAGGAATAAACATGTGTAGTAGTCCTAGTCAAGTAGTCCTTAGAATGTTCTAACACCTCAAAATTGGTACGTAACTGCAAAATAATAATCATTTATTAGACTGGATTTCAGTTGAATATTCACAACAAAAATATTACTTATCCAATTATTTACTTATACGTAATATGAATTCAGTTTCTCTTGTAAACTAAATCTTAAAGCTTTGGCTTCACTATACCGTTGTGTTCGCTGTCGTTGTTTATGTAGTCTTTGATAATTTTATGCAGACGTCCAAGTTCATTGACTTGTTTTAACACAAATTCTAAATTTGGAATTGTTATGCACGCGGTTTCTTTGTCCGATTCAAGCCATTTAATGTCTTGGCCATATTGATTTAAAAGCAGTTCTTGTAGAAATTGTATTACTAAATAAAATAGTGCTTAAATAATTATGTTTTAAAGAATTAAAATATACAGTGTACTACGCTAATTAGGTACTATTAAATATTTTAGCTAGTTCACCTTGGATTGAAATTGAGTTCCAAATACAAATTTTAAATTCTTTGGTGGTTAAAAACATGAAATAAATAACTTAGGTAGGTATACATACTTTTTTTTAGAATAAGGCAATTTTATTACAAATTCCGGTAACTTATTTTTTTTAAAATTATTTTCTATTTTTAAGATTAAAAGCTAGTTTAAGTTGAAATTTTCAAAAATCTGTTTTTAGTCAATTTTTTACCATGTTTATTTTATAGTAGATGATTGATATAATCCCGACATAGTGAAATTATTATTTATACATAGACAATGAATATGCAAGTAAACATTGATGTTTATTAAATAACAAAATAATGTAAACAAATTTTTAATGCATTAGTTTTTAAAATTTTCGTTGTATAAAAACCTCTATATGCTATATCTAAAAGTATAACAATTAGGCTAAATAGAATATTTGAAATTAATATAAATAAATTAAATAATATAAATGCACTTAAGTTGTACTTGAAAATTACGATTTTACTTATAAATTATGATTAGAATTAAATGTAAATCTTATTAGATACATTACAATTCAATTAAAACTCTCCAACACAAGCTATGCTTTTAGGGGAGATGCATATATTTTTAATATTATATGTTATGTATATATATATATATGTATTATACGAATATTTGTGTTCTGTTTGTTGAATTACTAAAAATAAATATTATTATTTAAGTACTCCCTTTCACTTCCTGAAAATCCCCGTTTTAATCCAAGTTAATCAGCTTAAATATTTAATAGTACACACTACACACTGTATAATGAATAATATTTTCTTTGCACCTAAATACAATTATATATAATGATTTACCTGTTAAAAAATTAATTTTATTTGCTGGCAAAGTAAAACAATCATCATTTTTATCCTCAAACAAACCGTATGGCAATTAGGTTTCATTTCGATTTCGTTTGTCAACTTTAAATTGTGTTTGTTGTCCAAAATGTTGATTGACTTGTATTCTGACTTATTATCTGTAAAATATAGAAAATTAATAACTGATTATGAGTATTTAACGAGTTAATTTATACTTGAGAATGACGCATTTGATTTGTTTTGTTCTAATAATCTATGACGTAATCGAAGTACATGATTTGTGTCTAAAGGATCCTAAAAAATAATAATAATAGCAATATTTAATGTTAATTATTTTATTTATAGGTAGTTAAATAAAAAAATAAAAAATAATGTAAAATTTAAATACATTTTTAGTTTTTGATTCAATAAACAGTGATACAAACTATTCTTTTTGGGATGATTCTAATTGTTTTGTAATGTTATCTATATTTATTTCATTTGTTTGTCCCTGATGGCTTTTTAATATTTTTGCGTAAATAATCTTAAATACATCCGATCACCATTCCCTACTGATTTTCCGAAGAAACGATTTTCACTCAACCACCTCGAAGGCGGTTAAGCGGCTTCTACACACCGAAATCGAGTTTCACCTGCCCCTAGTATTATGATACAGTAAATTAATATTTATATATATAATTAAGAATAATCTTATGTCATGAATTAAAATTAAATTTGGGATTCAATCATGATTACACAAATGAGTGCTCTAATAATAAATATAGAAATACAGATATGACGTCACTGAACACATTATAAAGGAATGGTCTTGATAAATTTAATAAAATAAATTTTTAGTAATTTATACAGCTAAATACATTTTTTTAGTTTCAAAAATTATTCATGTATTTATTATGACAGTTATGAGTGTTATGACATTATGTGATTTGGAAATAAAACACATAATTATACCTACTATAGAAAGATTATCATTTATTTCATTAATAGTCTTAAAATAATTTATTATGATTGTTTTGTTGTAAATTTACAAAATTCTAAAACATTTAAAAACTCATAAATCTATTGATATTGAACGTGAATTCTCCTTGACAAGAGTAAAGCTGAAAATGTAATTGTAAATTGTAGATTGTAATTTCATTTATATTTGTATTTACTCTGTATGTCTCATGTATGTTTTATTATGATCAGTATTAATTTATTTTTATTTTTTGTCATCTGCATTAGTGTATATAAGTATAATGACTTAATACTATTATTTTTAATTTATAATATAATACTATATACTACGATATTTCATATTTATCATTTTAATATACCTTTGTCGTCTAGATTTCTACGATAACTAATCAAGCAACAAGATAATGGTATTTAATTATAAAAAAAGTTCCTTGAAAGTTAAAAGTAAGTATTTAATTTATATACATTTATATTCATATCTCTATATAAAACGATTAATATTTTATATAGACTTGCAGGTGTCTGCAAGTATCTATACTTGCCTATAACTATATAAACTCATTCTGACGCAGGATAGTAATGCGATACTGCGCTATTATAATAAATTCAAATATAATAACATTATAATGAGTAGGCAATATGTAAATTATGTTCATTAAATGTTACATTCAAATTTCAGTGTACGAAATATATTTTGAAAAAATAATTTTGCGAATAGACATAATATAAAATCAGACAGACATCGCTTCTTTATTTATAAATTATTATGAATTATAAATTACCTATAAATTATTATTATTTATTATTATAAATTATTAGTATTATATTATTACTATAATGGACTTCCTCCATATCCTACATTAAATTAAGAATTTAAAACTTAAGACTGCAAGATTAGGTAGTTCGAGAATAATTTTTATAGATTTACAGTTAAGCCTAAGGCTAGGTTCACATGACAGGCGTTAAACGCGCGTTTACAATATTATTATGCAGCTGTATCATAACGCGCGTTTACAGCTTTCCGGCGCGTTACAAAGCGTTAACGCGCGTTGCCATACATCCTGTGTAAATTTTCTAAACGCGCATTCATTTAACGCGCGTTTAAGATCTTCATGTGAACCTAGCCTAAATTTTTCATCGTTTTATAATTGTATTATAAAATTAATATTAAGTTCTCCTTTTCACTTTGTATCTACAAATGTTTTTAATGTTAAATACATATAAATATAAATTGTGTTCTCTTATTAACTGTATTATCATGTTAAGTTAATTATTAACAACATTATCTTGTTGTATTAGCTAATTTGTGTTCTTGAAAATTGCAGTTAGGCTTATATAAATAATAATAATATAATTTAACTATTTTTCAGTTAACATATTTTTTGTTATAACTCATTTTATAATACGTCATACAATATTATACCATTAATATTGTGCCTCATTAATATTTAACAGCGGTAATCATAAAAAATAATTGATACAACCGTCAGCTCCTGGTTAAACATAGGTCGTACATTCGTACGTATATAAACTCATAAGTGGTCAATAAAATACGAATGATGTTTAACAATAGTTCATGTTCAATTAATTTAACACAGTAATTAATAATATCAACACTCAAATAACGGGTTTATATTATATAGCATTTAAAATTGTTTTCTGCATCATTGTACAATAATTAATATGTTCATTTATTCATTATATAATACAAATATTTACTTGGTTAATTAATACACACGTATTATAATTTATAACTTAATATCATAACGTCATAAATTTAAGAATGTTATAAAAAAAAAATTGAAAACTTAATGAGTACCTAATGACACGACCTATAGGTTAAATATTATCATAAATACTTATAACTGTAAATTATAGCTTTGCTCACTTATATTAAATATTTTAAAACAATAATATCATACTAAGAGAAAGATACGCACACACACATTATATGATGATGTACACACATACCATAATACAACATACAGTGTACACGATGTTGCATTTTAAGATAATCTTGTTTGTTGTATTAAGATGTATGTATATTATAATGAAATTCTAAATGCATCTGTTTTCACTGCACACAAATGCTATTCTCCTGCACTTTCCCCCCTCCAATTTATTCGAATGGACGTAATATGACACAATCATATATATCAGCTATTGTGATTGTGAATTATAGTTAAGATTTACATTGTATATTTAGGGTATACCATAATCAATCGTCCACCGATTTGTCCATCTTATCCAGTGTCATTAAATTTAATAATATTATGAAACCAAAACAATATTTTGTTGACTATCAACCACTTAATATAACAATAAAAATGTTAATATTATATGAAGTGATCGAATTTCAGTTCATTCCACGCTCGTTTTTAGGTTCCACCACAGATTTTACGTATTATTATGAGTAATTTAATATAAATAAACCTATTTCTGGTATATTGTGCATAGTGCAGCAAAATGGACATGAAAGGTTCTCTATGTTTTCTTTTTTTTAAGCATCCTGTCCAATGTCCTCTTGTCCCGTTTTTAGTAAATAATCTCGTTTTAATAACATTATTTCCATATTATTATATACTTATACGAGATAGATATATATGCGTGTAAAAAAAATGTGTACACGAAAAAATAATATTATAACTGGCTTGTTGTTCAGTAATTAGTTTTAAAATCCACAATTAAAAGCTATAACTTATAAACAACAGTTTTTATAAACCGAGCCTGGAATAATAACTGTCATCGAAATGTTCTTTACTCCTTTATATGGTGTATTGCACAGTGTAGTATCATGCACCCCCCCATAACAGTCAGGGCATCTTCACCACATACACAGTCGAACGTTATTTCTAAAATATCATTAAAAGTATAAAAACCACTACAATTTTTAGAGGATTTTTTTAGGTATTACCCAAAATCTTTTGTCTTATTTTTATATTCAAATATGATTAGCGATCACCCTATTAAGTACACATCCAATGCCGATCTTACCAAAGTTTTTTCTTAGACCATAACACATGTCTTGAGCTGTAGTGGTCATCGGACGGGGCTCGATTAATATACGAGCACGAGCACCGCACAGGACGCATCCTTGAACGGAAGCAATAATTATATGATATAACGTCCGGTCGTGACGAGGCCGGTAGGTACCTGCTATACGCAGGCATAATACTTCCGGTTGGCCGTATGTTGTCGTGCCCAGGATCGTACTGATTCCGCGTCTAATCGAAACACCTATAATATATGCGTAAGTACTTTTGGCAACGGGTTGATTATTTTAATCCGGTGTCTAAATATGAACTGCTTATATTTTATGACACGCGTATTATGTATTTAATTTCAATCAGTGTCATCACAAAGCCAAAATGTTGTAATTGTATATAATGTGTAATCGATCAACCAATATTGATATTTGCAGGATAGTACATTAAACTGTTAAAGTAAATTAAACTAATAATTTTGATGTTCGATCGAATAACATGGTAACACAATAATACAAATAATGTAATGCCCGAGGTATGTGTACAACCCAAATTGATGGATAGCCGTGGATAACATCACATTGTGAGAAATGTATTATTGTGTATACGTGTCATTGAAATACAAGCCTCTACGAAGATTACAGTTCCGTGTCTACCGCAGTGTTGATCGGTCAACAGTCCAAATGTGTATCGTGTACATACCTACGATAAATAATTAACAACGGTCGACGTCTCGAACTGCCATTGTAATGTGTTATCATTTAGGCCACAGTAATACGAACAATTGATTTTTCATTTAGGTTTAACATTGTTATAGTAACGCGATATGCTCAGTATTGAAGATGTCATAATATTATAGCTCTTGATAATTTAAACACAAAGCTAAGTTTATCTTTGAATCACAAATAAAAGGGTATAATGTATTATTGTGTAATGTATATAGTAGATATTATATAGATGTGCAGACTGCAGAGTATGCTACGAATACTACAAATATTTTAAAGTATGTGTATAATATGTACATAGTAGTTTTTAATATCTTTAAAAACTTTACATATATACTTAAATAAGTAATTAATTTTCGTTTGACACTCGCTGTAGGTATAATTATTTTGAAAATTAACTTATGCACCATATATAGTACAATTTTAGAAATGAAACAATATTTAAACTGCTTAGCTAATATGAAAAATGACTAATTAAAAGTTAAATACGTACTTATTTGAATTTGTAGAATGTAGAAAAGTAGTAAACATAACTAGAAAATTCAATTATTCACGAACCTGTATAGTATTATAGTGTATATATTATGGTTCTAAATATAAACTATATTCATTATTATATACTGAGTGATTATTTTATCAAACAACACCTTTTTATTTCAAAATCTATTAATGTTTTTGAATATTTTTTTTTATAGTTTACAGTCGAAAAAAGACAACATTTTTTAATTAAACTACTCACAAACTACTTATTCGAATTTAAATTTTTATGTATCAAAGTACTCCGGAAAATAATTTGTTTTAGAATATAATACTAAAAATGTATGTTAATCATTCAAAAAAGTAAAAAATTATAACGATAAAAATATAATTTAAAAATATTTGTTTTATTTTAAATGGAAATTATATAAAAATTTTTTTCAAAAACATTAATAGTTTTTTAAATAATAAGTGTTCGATACAAGAATCGCCCTGTTTATATTTATAGATATATATTAGGTAAATGATAACAACTTGCATAATTTCATTTAATTAAATAATCATATACGTAAAAATGTTTTTAAATGTTAAAAAGGGTGATGATACTGATGTATAAACATTAAGTATGTATAATATACTATGATGTTTATTATATATATGAAATATCTATATAAATAATATGTATTCGCTTTAGACGGCTAGGCGAAAAATACAGGCAATGTCGAATACAAACAAAAATCTCTTTTAAGCTGTCTTTGCGCAGTGCACTTGTGCATTGGAAAAACAATCAATCACGTTTCGTTTAATATAATTTATACATAGTAAATAAATTATTACTGATCATTAAAAAAAAAAAAGGATTTATTTGTAGATCCTCGTACACACAAATTACGCTGTATATATTATTATAATGGATGTCGATATAGTACCGGTCTCGTTGTATACGCCGCATGCTACGCGTTGATAAATTCGAAGAGTCGGCGGCAGTTTATAAACATTAAATATTCTTTTATTATCAAGTAATTGTCAAGGATAGATGAATTATGCGGAATGACACAAATTTCGAAATAAAAGTTTATTAACTTTCAAAACATTCACGGTTTAGATAGATATAAATATATAATTCATAAGACATCCCATCCGAGTTTTCAAACGGATTTGTTAGATTTCATCGTTTAAATAAACAATTATTATTATTTTTATTACGAATCGTTAAATAACTGTACCCATATATTTTTCCTATTGACATTTAACATATTTTATGTAATAATACAATGGTTAATAAATAATAATAATTGCGAACTATGCACGTTACAATAGTTACAACTATAAATTATCGCAATGTAGTCTCATTTTCATTTTTAAATGACAAAATAAATAATAATGGCAGCGGCAACAACAGTATAATTTAAATTTGCAAATATTAATAGGTCAGTCAAATTGAAAAAAAAAATTGTTATCATGCAATCATTGAAGGGTTTGAACTTAAAGTTGATGTATAATGCGTTCAACGTTATTAGTACAATTATATTATATCCGTATGGGCATATGACATTTTGACTTGTTGCGTCATAATAATATGAAACAAAAAAATTGTGTAAAATAAAATTATTTTTGAAACGCAAAGAAAACTTCTTATTAGTAAGTATATTACGCACTATATTTTTATGGTTTTTTACCTAAGCAATAATAAAAATAATAATTATTGTAAACCCAATATTAACGAAAATTCATATGTGCAAATATATCGACCTATAGGTACTACGTAAAGGTATAATAATATAATAAGATCACTTTACGTGATAATTCACCGCGAGCATGATAAGTGATCACTCTCGTGTTTCGTAATGAAATTATTCAAATTCTGATTTTAGACCTTTGATAAATTTAAATTAATGAAATTCGTTACTAAGACATTATTTTAAATCCTTAAATATATTATATATACTTGAAAGTTGAAAATTCAAATATTGGGATTTAAATAAATTCGTTAAATTATTAAAATAAAATGTGAGAGTATGAGTATATTTGGTGAATCATTCTGAATATTATTATTATTATAGTCGATGAAATCGTTTCCATAAATATGTTTTCATACATAAAATTATTTATAATATATTATAATATAGTGTTGATTGTTAATGTAATACATATAACTTATTATAGGTAGGTACTGACTATATTGATAATAATTTATACGAATTCTTTTATTTTATAAACTTCATTCTATGCCGGAGGTCGCATTTACACATTTAGTACATTACACGGTTGTAGAGTCCAGAGGTCACCATCGACGAATTGCGAAAAACGGTAAAATCACTGTGAAAATTTAACAAAATTCATAATTACCCGTTTATTTCACGAATATATACTTATTATGTATAACATTTTTGGAATACACAGGCAAATTGTTCACTATACGTACATCAGTACTGTAGATGATTTAATAAATTATACACATTACATTTATGCATATAGTACATAATACCCAAGGCGTATTCGCGATTCGTGACCCTGTTACATATGAGTGCACTGCATGCTGCACTTGTATAGGTGGGTATAACTGGTAGAATTTTGGTTGGTACGCATATAGTACGATTTACATAACATCGTTATTACTCCCCAATGATTTTTCAAGGGTTTTATTTTATCCTTATTCGTTTTTCTCCTTTCTCACTTATATATATATATTATATATATACACAGTATACACAATCAAAATATACATAATATGCAGAATATTCGAATGAAATACTGTAAGATATATCGTTTAATCTTTTTCGTTTTTTTTTTATACAATTAAGTACTCTGAATTGTATATTTATTATAATTTATTAACGTTCATATTTAGGAATTATTGGATTAAGAATTTAGATATTAAGTTTTTTTTTTTAATAATCTGTAGTATAATATATCAATAAGTATCTATAATAATAAAATGTTACTTTAAAATTATATGTTATAAAAACAATGTGAATATATTATTTTTTTATAATATTATTAATAGTTTTCTTATTTTCATCAATAAATAACCATTTTTGTATAACTTTCCAAACTAAATTATTTTAATATTATTGAGTAAATTTTTAATAAGAAATTTTAAAATATATGTATTTTATATTAAAGGGGATGTGTATGAATTCCCATCCCTAAAAAGGAAGATACCTATACTTCGCAACGACCAACTTGTGTTCACGGTTTAGTACAACACGTGGTTTCTCATAATGTTATTATTTCATAAATTTCATAAATTATAAACTTAAAACTAAAAACGACAATTGTCATTAAAAATAAGTATATTATAGGTTAGGAGCTTAAAGATTTAAAAAAAATAAACATATATGCTGAATAAAAAATGAACAAACATGAACTAAAACAAAAAATGTTGACTGAATTATTGAAATTGTTATTTTTTAATAATTATACGAGTATACGTTATTAATTTTTCTCTTTTTTTATAATAATATCGCTGTCATTTTAATATTATCTAATCCTTTAATAAAAGGATACACAACATCGTCAACATCATAAGTCAATAGAGATTAGAGATTGTCAGACGGTTACTCGTTTCGCCGACGCATAAACCGGTCTCTGATAGAAAAAGTTCCAATTTGTAAACAGATCGTAATTTCACAGAAAACAAAAATAATTTTCATGTAGAAATTATGAATATGACAATCTAGTAATCTACAGTCAAATATTAATAGTATTATTGATTATAAATAGGTTAGGTATGATATAGTATAAATTCGACAGTTAGTAAACATTGCATCGTTAGTTTGTTGAATGATTTATAATGTTAAATTTAAAATTTTGAGGCTTAAAATAATGTAAAATGTTTTAACTAATGAACCATAGGCGTAATTAGTCCTTTTTATACATAACCTAAAGGGGGATAGATCATAAAAATGTTTTATTGCAATTTTTTTTTAATTTGATTATTATTTATTGTTTTTATTGGTGTTTATAACTGACTTGAATGATTATTCGTTTATATGAAACATTATATTTTTTTATATTTTAGGCAAACATTTAATACTAATATTGTTATAAATACATACATTTACAAAAAATTCTGGTGGAGGTGAATCCCACTCAAGCCCTAGCATTCGTTACGCCTTTGGAACTAACTATATTATATTATAGCACTGACGGAGCAAGACATAAAAACCGCCTTGAAGAATGAATGGATAACATCATGTCTTCAAAATTTAAAGTTAAGTAAATCATTCACAAAAAAGTAGGTTTTACTTCCGTTAGAACAAACTTATGATGAACCTTATTGTATTACATTTTCTAAATTTAAGTATAATTAATTCTATGAAATTTTAAAATTTTATGATTATAAATTTTCAACTACAAAATAATTTTTTAATTTTAGCGATTTTAACAAATTTTGTAAAAATTATAATTTCAAATGCTTATAAAAAAATTAGTATGAACTGAAAGTTAATTTTATTATTTTAGTATTAATATAAGTAATAACTTATGAGGAATCTCGTATTAAATTTAAGAAAACGACACAATATCTACATTAAAATAAATGCATTCATAATTTCGATCAGAATCTTATAAAAGAAAAAAGTTTATCATTTGCAAAAACAACAATAATATTTATAAATTTGAATGACATACCACATACCTATACTGGCTATACTTAATACATTTTTCTGAAAATATTTAAAATTACTATTTTAAACAATAAAAATGCAAATTTGTATGATTTCTGTATTATTATAATGTACCTAATACTTTGACGTAATAATGTTCCTTTTTCATCTTTAATTAGGGTTAATAATTATAATTATGATAATACAATAATAAGATAGATAATTTGTAATTATGCTCTAATAAATATAACTTTGAAATATGCAAAATAAAATTTTGGATTTAGATTCTTTACATTCCAGATCGGATTATTTGACATTTTGACACTACTATTTTGCTAGTAAGCCCTAAGCTTCGTTATTTATATAACGTACCTAAATGTACGTAATATATCCTGAGAATCCCAACTATTTAATAAATGTTTGGTAAAATGTGTTCGTTAGATATATACATATATAATAAATAAATTAGTAGTTATTTACATACATTTACAGGGTTAGTATAAATAAAAATACGTTTATACATTTTTTTATTATTAAGTTTTAAATTAATAATTAATTGTCCTCCTTGAAATTATTATTTTCACTAAGACTAATAAAATAACTGACAAATATATTACATAATTCTACTATATTCATGAATTTTTAACATAATATGTTGTTATTGTTGTTGTTAGGTATTTATTTAAAAGCAAAATTGATGTTGATTAATATAACAATATTAGTATTCATAGTTTACTAGTTTACACCAAGCACATTTTTAATCGTCAGATTTAATTTAATAACTATGCACTATAATATATATAAATATTAGTGCCTTAACTACTATTTTATGCAACAAATAATTGCGTAGTTTTAAAAGTAGGCACAATGTCTAGGTTAGATTCAGTAGATCGTGTACATTTTAAATATCCTAAACCCATCACTATAAATTGAGCAAAATTTAGATTTATCGATTTGAATAGAATAGTTTATTGTGATTTTTAAATTTAAAATAATAACACCAAATTTAATTTGCTTTGTGCACTTCTGTATACTAATAGCATATTATAAGTACTATTCTAAATTCTATTAGGAGGAACTTTAATAAAACAAATTAAATGATATTTTAATTTTAAAAATTATCTAAAGAAAATATTACAAAAAATAAATCGTTAATAATTATAAGTTTAAAGTATACATACCTAACAAGGATTATAATTTATAATTATATATATTTTGTACGAGATTTAATTTTTCAATGAACTATAATATCTATCTGCCTAAAAATAAAATATTTCATTAAAATCTTCAAGTTTACATTCTTATAAAGTTATAAACGAATAGCTATTCACTAACTTTGTACGGATAGTAATTAAATTAGTGTATTGTGCATCTTAGGTCATGGTGAATCGGACATAAACAATTTAAAAGTATATGTGTATTGTATATATGTATACATTTTGGATTATGATTACCGCGTTTAGTAGCATTCATGTTCCGTTTCGTTCCGTTATGCCCTTGGAGTATACCTCTGGAAATGTATTATTATTGTACATACCTACCACGTTCTAGAAAGGTAATAATAATAATACTCCTATAATAAACTAAAATAAAATAACAATATGCATAGTAAATAACCTTTAATTAACGGAAATGATTTTTCCAAAATATTTAATACTTTTTACTAATAACCACATTCTTCTCCTCAAATAATTTATAGTGATCTTAATCACAAATTAAAAATAATATGTAACATTTTGAAAGAAAGTATGAACTATGTAATTTTGATGAAAGCATTATAAAAACTAAAAAGCTATTATTTATACTTATTTTTACTTTAATGTTGTTACTTTAATTTTAATTTAGTATATAGATATATGTAATTTAAATCTTAGGAAATAAATAGTAGTAATTTGTCTTAAAGCTAACAAGTAACTATTAACATTTACATTAATTTATAAGAAAACTTAAACGTATCGCATTAATCATGGGATTATTAAGAATTATTTAAGTAAATTACTCAAAATAGCAACTATATGTAAATATGTAATATGTATTATACATTGTATTGTAATAGATAGAATATTATGAAATATTGCAATGACATACCAGTTTTCTATCGAATATTGCACTAATATAATGATTTTTTTTACGTATTATTATATAGATACTTATTTTAGAAGATCCGTCTCAAAACCATATCTCGGTCGTCGATTAAGGTCATTGGACAATAGCCAAAATTACACGGGAAAACTTACTACACTTAGTACACTTATAATACATACTCTCACTACTCACCAGACTTATGTTTTTAATAAATTTATTATAACATAAATAATTAATTTTAATTATTAAAATATCCATACTGTTTAATGGAACTTCGTACCAACTTAAAAATATAAATTCAAATACTCATGCAATAATATTTGTAGATTTAATACAAAGTTAGGAAGGTATGTAAAGTGTGTTTTTTTTTTATTAAATTATTTTTATGTACAATCTTTTGTACAGTCATTGTAGTAATGTAATAATACAATAAGTTAATTTGATTAGAGAAAAAAATTAATATAAAGTTTACATGATCAGTAAAAATATTCATTAATATTACTATACAAATGATTAGTAATAACTAATAAGTAATATTTGTACAAGAAGTTTTTGGATAATATTATCTAAGTTCAATTTTTTTTTTTAGTTATAATATTGACTAGGTTTTTATAATAATTAGGTTAAAAGATCTTTGGACCATTTTCTTTTTAGTTGGCGGGTTGTATCTTGAAAATATTATTTCAACTTAAAAATAGATAAAGGTATAATATACCTAATCGATATACGTATAGACTAAAAAGCTATATTAATTTTAGATACTTACCTAGTAGTAGTTATATATGACATAAAGTAATAATTATAGTTTTTTTTTTTGGTATTTATTTTATGTAGAATTAATAATAAGAAACAAAATAATAATTCGATTCTTATATCAATTTTAATCATTTACTTGAAATCGACACAGTTACGTATGACAAATTGTAAATTAATCTGTGAATATAATAATTAATCTATGAAAAATCTAATGAAAATATTCATGTAAATTAAAATTCCTATTGACAATTATTTTAAAATGATTTGATTAAATATTCTTCTGAGAAAAAATGATTGTAGGTCTACTTTTACCAACAAAATTTATATCCACCTCTGCTTCGAGCTAAATTGCGGTTGGGTATAATTATTATTTATTTGACACAATGGTTGCTATACCTAAGTTATTTTTTTTATTAACAATTTTTTCTTTCGTAATATATTTATTACGTTTTACAACATTCTATATTGTTTTACTAATAATTTTTATAAAAATAGGAATTTTCAAAATTCTAAAAGTCACATAAAATTTAAGTATAAAAAAGTTGACTAACGAAAGATAATAATACCATATATACCACAAATACATAGTTTTTGTATATTAATACATATATATATATATATATTATAATATTCTGCATAAATATGAATGCATTTTTTTTTGGTTTTTAATAAATTAATCATAAAAAAATGTATGTATTTATAAAAAGAATACAGAAATTCTATCCTTTATTATCATAAATACTTTAAATATACTATAGTTGAATAATGCTGATTTTTTTCATTGAATAATAATAAATTAGGATTAGACATTATTTTTATTATACATAAAATATTAATATTTTTTTGTATTAATATTCTGTTTTTGGACCAAAAATAAAATGTATAATAAACTTTTAAAATAATATTTTAGGATATAATGCATTTATTTATATTCTTATTTAAAGCCAATGAATTATGTCGGATGTGATTAGGTAATAAAAATAATACATTTTACTATTTTAGAATAAAACTGTTATGTAGTTTTAAATAAATAGGTAATCTCGTTTAATTGAATGAGCTTACAGTGAACTTTTATTTTAAAGATTAAAAATAATGACCACGCTTGAAAATTGAAATAGGTATCTACAAAAGTTTAATTGAACTGGAAAATAAATTAAACATTATATTAATATCATAATATCCTATTATATACAAAAGTTCTGTTAATAAAGCAAAAAAAAATTTTATCATACAACATTTACACTTTAACATTTCTCGTTCAATATCAACATGTTTCATAAATGGATAATTATACGCGAAAGTCGTAAAATGAAGCTAATCAAAGAATTCGATTAAATACAATATGAGCAAGTATAGGAAACGTTTGTACATCACACGACAAAAAAAAAACTGGTAAAACGATATTTTTATCAATTTAAGCGATAAAACTTTTGTTTTATTGTTGTATCAGTATTAGATAGTATTTTTTTCAAGGACATTTACAAATGTCTATTGAATAATAAAATTTAATAATGAACTATAACTGCTGGGATGCAGGGTTGTTGAGATTATATTATTTTATTATATATTTTTTATTTCCGAAAAAAATATTACAATTTATACGTGGATTAATACCTTAGGTATTTTAAATTGGTATTAAATAATATAAAAATTGAGAACATATCAATGAAATAAAATATTAAATTACAGTAGGTACTTTGTTCTCCATTATTTGTTATTACATATTAGTTATCACTAAACAGTATAATTATTTTACATATTAATAAATGTGTTTTAACTGTTTTAAATGGTTATAATGTGTAAGCATATAAATATTAAACAATTAATTTCTGCAAATAAGTTATTTAAATGTAACTATTAAAACTTATTAATACAATATTATAGAGTTAAAAATCAGTGACTTGATGAAGTTCAATTTTATAATTAATAATATAAACTAAAATATCGACATACATTATATATTCACAGTGTATGCATAAAAATAATATTGTTATTTAATTTACCTATATCCAATACATAATTATAATCCGAGTAATTTTGCTTAGCATAGGTACCTAAGTGTTTAATCTAAAATGATGAAATAAAATATTTAATAGATGTGATAGGTAAGTTAATGATAATAATATTAAAATAATAACATACATACTTTTATGTAACATGTACAGGGCGATTATTTTATCGAACAACATTTATTATTTCAATATCAATAGAAATTAAGTAAAAATATTGTTTTCAGAAACGCTTTAATATTTTGAAATAATGGTGTTGTTCAATAAATGTACCACCCATTGCTTATGTACATATTGGTTATATGAGAAGAAATACATAACTTTAAATATGGTTCTATATAAGTAAAATATTATATTCATATATTTTGTAGTAAATTGTTTTGTCGAGCTATGTATAGTCGTACAGACGTCATAACATATAGTAAATTATTAAAATATATTGAAGTCTAAATACCATCATATATATGGTTATTAATAAAATAATTTATATTGTCTATTGTCGTAGTAATATTATCGGATATATTAACTTAAAGAAGTAATAATATATTTTAAGTCAGATAAGAATATATGAGAACAAATAATCGATTGTCAGGATATTTATTTCCTCGGAAAAGTTAACATTGCATTTTCTTATAAATTGGAGCACAATTTCTATATTCTCTATAAGCTATTACTTTCAATCCTAGATTCGATTTCTATGTAATTCGTACATTGTTTTAGGAAACTATCAATTGACAAATAATTGTGCGCTTTTCATTCACTGCGGTCTTTGGTGTCAAAAATGCAATTTACATGACCACAAGTCATAACTTACTACTATATGGTCTAAGTTTCTCTGCGAGGCGTTTGATTAACGCATACGTGATACGTGTAGTATTTAACGCACAACAAACACGATAAATTTAATATTCTCATAATTAATTTTCGTCTATATAAAATTAATGTAGATTTTTAAAACTTTTGAGAATGGTTTTGGATTTGTTCAATTTTACACAGCCGAAAGTTAATATTATTATTATACTATAGTAGACTACTATAAAATATCAATTTTAAGTTGCACAATAATAAGCTACCTAATAATAACGTTCTTGTATATTACAACCATGTTATATTTTGAAATGTATTGATCATGATCCCTATGGATTTTCCGATTTTGTCACATTACTGATTCCAATGTTTTATCGAGAAAACAACGATAGTTGGGTGTTTCAAATACTTACACTAACTTTACAATACAATTTAATTATTATTGTCCTTGGAATCGTGTTAAGCTGCAATTCCTTTATCACCACACTACACATCATCATAATACTTATGTGGCATTACTGTATTATATAGTGCTAATTAAAATACCGTGCAATGTGACCTTAAAGTGCGATGTATACGAATTAAAGCAGTACTTTTGATTAGGAAAAATAAATATAAGTTATAATATACGTACTCGAATTATAATATTGAATGAAGCATCTCAAGACTTTTCGATGCTGTTCGCGGACTCCTTATATGTATTTAGGTCAACGAGCATGTCACGGCACATTTAACATTGTATATTGACAAAACCAAACGCTTGTCATTTTCTTGTGCGCGCGACAATATAAGCAATATAGTAGCAAATAAAAAAATTTAAATTTACAGCGTTTAAGGTGTGCCCGTCGAGGTTTATTTGTATTTTTTTTTTACGTCAACGACGCGTTGGAAAACAAGTCTAACGATTATGACCAATAAGAAAATTAGAAAAAATGTATTTTTTAAGAAAACACAGAGATATTTCTTGAGGAACTGCTTTGTAATAAGTACGAGTGACTTTTTTGCTGACTATATAATAATATAAAACCTATGTAGTGATGTATAATAAAAAATGTTATCAATTATCAATTAGAAAAATAATAAATGATACATACACATACATATGTTCTTTGTATGTACCTACATACAACATACTTACAAATTATAATCATAATTTATACTTATTAGAATAATAAATGATTCATAATATTATGTAGAAAAAATATGATTATTTTTATTTTTATTTACAGCAATAATATTTAAAGGTTATTATATTACATTAATTAAAGATAATATAAGATAGGATAAATTACAATATGAAAATCGTTAAGTCCCTGATTATATTTTTTTTAGCTTCAGCATAAAAAGGCCTGTGAGCTTAACACAATTTTAACATTTATATTTTTATATTTTTGTTGTATTACTTACTCATTAATATGTTAGGAACTAAAGAAAAATCAAATTATATAACATGTGAAAATTCAGATATAATATCTTTAATAATATAATAAATGTTTATGTATAGAACGGAATAAGGAAGATCAAAAATAAATGTCAAAATCAAATATATATATAATGATTACAATGATTAATAAATTATAGTAAAGTCAAAATGTTTTAAGTTTTTTTTATGAATTATGTAACTATTTTAACCATAATTACTGAGGATATTGAGTAAGTAACAATGAAATTATTGTATTAAAAATGTAATAATGTAATTTATTCGATTCATCGAAGTACTCCAAATAGGTGGCCCATGTCAATTCATAACATCTCTCTTCATCTTCATTTACGCTCAATGTAAAAATTTTTTTTTTTTTTTAAATAGATTGTGCAATAAAAATAATATTATATATATTCAATTCATAATTTTTTTAAAACTTTTTTGAAATATTAAATAACGACTATACCATAAATAAAACTATTACAATTAAAAAATATTATTATGAACAATAATGTATTTATTCGCAAATAAAAATGTCACCATACATAGAAACTAAGAATAAAAACTAAGAAAGTTGATAATTTCAGCTATAAATAGTTTGAAAAAAGTCAAGATCTTTATAAAATCTTAGTATAATTTCAAATACCGACGTAAGTTATTTATAAATATTATAACTGATTTAACGCAAATAGTCCTATTTTTTTGTTCTTCCTGATCATTTTCGAAGTTTCTGGAAAATTTATATTTTCATCACTCAAAGTAACACTAAATCCAATTTTCTACTTTCCTCAAAGTTGAAGATCAAAGAAATTTTTCTGCTATAAATAGTATATTTAGAAAAAAAAAAGAAAATTCACACATCATTATAAAACCAACACATTTACAGCTCCGATAAGAATCTAATAAATTTAAATATATTTATACTATGTGAGAAAAAAATGAAATGAAAAATAACATAATATGAGACATAATATAATACATATGTTATTTTTTTCGACTTTATTTTAGATGCGACTTATTAGTCACCCATCGACGATATGGTATATCTATATTTTATATAGTATATCATTAGTATAATAGTGATTACTTTTGCAGGATCTTGATATGAAAATGAATATCGTAGATGAGATAATGTAAGAATTATAAACCTAATGATACCTATATGATTGCGAGATGTCAGACGGGTCGTGTAAGGTATGAAAACATTGCATTAAAACTATATTTACTGAGATGCCTAGAATCCTATTTTTGATATTTTTATTAACTAGTGCAATAACTTAAACGTTAAAATTAAAAAACAACTTAAAGTTTATCATGAAACATTAGAAGATTAAAGTGGGATGATTCAATAAAAGTGTTATTCACAAATCTAGGTGAAATTCTGAAATTTTCTTTTTGAAAATTATTTTAAAGAATAAATTTTATTAGGGGGCTAGGTAAATATTGGGTCCGCGGTAATTTGTGTATATTTTGAAAGTGGTAAGTTAGGTTCCGGCTGTAAACCATTGGTGAAACTAGGCCTAAAATATTAAAAACTTAAAACTTAAATATTCTTTATTTATACAATTTATTTTTGAATAATTCTGTTATAATGTTCGGGCCGGGAGCATATTGTGGTACACCGCTCGGACACAAATTAATTCTACGCATCGACAGATAAACAAACATTAAAAACAAATAATAATATTAAGGGAACAAATGAAAAAATATACTATTAATCTGAATCCCGATTTGAATTTTTAAATCTTTATCATTAAAGTTTTTACCGAGAACATAATATAAAATCTATCATATATATTTTAATGTATACCATTTATACAATATTCATATCATAACTATAAAAATGTACGTAGGTACTACATTTTTTTCCAGGACTCTACTTATCTACTATATATTATTTGCGGGACCCAATTTACTAATCTCTGTTACTAGGTATTAATAATTGATATCAAAATGTTTGTTGTTATATAAACATGTAATTAGAAAATTCGAATGGAAATCTCTGGCCTTATTTACTGGTGAACTTCATTCCTGTGGTTTTTGTAGCACCGGTCTGAATATTTAATCCCTAAGCTTCGGGAATCAAAATCAGCTTGTATTTGAAAAATAAATGTACTTAGTGATTATTTAAGATACATTGTGTAAAATATATTCATAACGTATAAATAAATTCATAAAGTATTTATTAATATGAAAAAAATATAATTCCAATTACCTATTATGGTTAGATTTATAATGGTGATATTATTATTGTTGTTCATATAACAGATGAGAAAATGAAATAATTTGTAATCTGAAGAAATACAAATAAAAATAGCCTAGGTATTCTTGCAAAAAAAAAAATTTATCACGTTGAATTAAGTTCAAGGATTATCTAAAGGTTATGTTTTTATTAATAAACAGTTTCCTAAATTTATTATTCATTCATTATTTTTTTCCCAAGTATAAAAATTGAAAATATTAATATTTACATAAATATTTATTGTCCATCACGATTTTCCATTTACATAATAATTATTGAAATAAAAAAAATATATAATCTTAATCTCTATATATAAAGGAAAGTGTACTTTATAATAATCAACGCCCAGACCGAACCGCTGGGTCTAGAGACTTAAAAATTTTTACAGAGGTTCCTTAAACAATATAGCGGCGCACTAAGAAAGGATTTTTCAAAATTCGACCTCTAAGGGGGTAAAAAGGTTTTTTTATATAGCTATAGATATATGCTTCTATTAATTGTTTAATAAGTGTTTGTTATTTCTTCTATAAGCGGTTGCTAGGATACTAAAAATATGTCTAACTACTTTAGAGTCCAGGGATCGCCAAACGTTTTGATAAAGTTATAGTGAGAAATAAGAATATGTTTTTCCTTTGTGGAGTCATAAAAATACATGCATCTATTGGATAGGGTCGACTGGAATTTTTTATTAAACTAATCAATATATAATACATTCTAAATAATAACGCCGCTGCCGTCTGACGTACTTCACTTCCATTGCATCTTGCGGCTGTTAAACACGTATTTATTCGAATACGTTTTGGAAACCGTTTGATCGACATGAGCTTCACATATTATTAACGAATCTAATACATGCAGGGCAACGCCGTGAAAAAACAGTTAGTGTTGTATAAAAGAGTCCATGAGTACATGACTTCCTCGAATAATCTATACATTTATAACAAAAGTTTTAGATAAATACCTACTACATTAGACATATTATTTTTCATTAATTACGTATCATCATATTATTATTATATTATACAAATAAAATAAATTATTTAATTTATCTTGATCTGAAAACATTTTTTTATAAAATCAATATGTTGCATAATAAATTATAATAAAACATTGAATAAATTAAATTTTATAAACCATTTTAATGTTGAAAAATCATAAACATTTAATATAAGGTTCTTCATTCAAAAATAACACGTAATAATAAAAACAACTAATAACTCAATTAAGAACCCAATTTAATATCTGTATAAGATAAAAAAAATAAAAGGATTGTTATATATGTAATTGTTCAATTTTTTCAATATTTCTGAAGTTTTTATCTTTAATTTGCCCATATAAATTACAACCATCTCTAGATATAAAAAATAATAAATAAATAATATACATTAATAGTTGATAATATTTGGAATTGAGAATTTTAGTTTTCTCATATCATATAAAATTCGTTTGAATTTAAATAATATAATAATCATATAATCATATAATAAGTATAGACAGTGCCAAACTTAAGGGTCCTAGCCCTCTGGGCTCCTAGGAAGCTACTTAAGAAGCGCCCTTTTTTCGGGGGTTTATGTCCCGGAAAGGTAAGAGTCCCTAGACAGCTGCCAGATTGCTTTGACGGCACTGAGTATAGAATATAGATACACTGTTTAGGTTATAAAATAAACTTAAAACCCAATCTATGCCTCATTATTTTACTGGATTATATTATTTTCTATAAATTATTACAGATAAAATAACTATTTTTGTTATCAATGTTTCTAATATGTCAATGTGGTTAAGCTATATATTAAGTAAAGGTTAATGTTCTAATAAAAGTTATTAATATTATAACATTCTTTTGTATACCTACTTTGCTTATTTATCTTTATAAAAAAACACCTGAGATAGTTACCATACTTATATGAATAGTTTTACAGTTATACAGTATTTTCACGGTCGTCATGATGTAAGGAAGATAATTAAATATCATTTCATACTTCAATGTACTATATCATATATTTATAAGTTATAACCAAAATAAACATTTCATTTTGATTTTTTTTCAAAAGTTTTTTTTTTAAATAATCGGTTTCAATTTGGTTCATTATCAATGTACAATAATTTTTGTACATGGTACAGTGACAACTGACAGGGTAATATATTATTTTGTCATTTATTGATTTCCACATTTGTGAACATCGTTACATTTAGAATAATAGTAGTATTTATTAATTTAACAAAACAAAAATAATAAATAAAACTAGTTGTTAAATTGAAATAATAAAGTAAAAAGCAATCAATAGATTACAGTAGAACAGGAACTATGATTGAAAGATGTATAGTTTAAGGCATCAATTACTTAATTGCTTAAAATTATAAATGAGAATAAACCTAATAAGTTACTGTTAACCTTGTGAAGGTAATTAAATTGTTCGTTGTTAATTTTCAAAATGCAAAAACTATTAATATTAGACAATGATTTTAGTTTCCCGTGCTCTGTAAAATTAAACATCATCACAACCAGGCACGTATACAGGGGGGTGTTTGGGGTCCCCTCCCCCTCCTGAAATAATTTCAAGTAACGAGAAAAAAATTGTTTTATTATCATTCGGCATAATTTGTGTTCCGAATTTGTTCAGAATTTAAAATTATTACAATATTATTAACTTTATTATAAATAATACTTACCTATTAAGTTATACTCTGCATAATATTAAAAAATGTAAGACATTTTTTGCATGAATAAATAATTGATTTATTTTGTAATTTTAAAATTGTTATTCTAAATATAGGTTAGGTTATGTATGAAATTATACATATAGTCATACAAAGTACAATTTATTATTTTCTATAAAAATTTCACATATTTTTTACTTGAGTGTAATTTTACTTTTTTACATGAGTATTTATTACATATATACTATACGTCTTAATATATATTATTTAAATAAATACACACAGCAGTAGACAGTTAAAATTAATTCTACGAGTATATATTTTAAAGGTAAATATTTATTTTTAATATAATCATTAAAACTATTACAAGTACTGGCAATTAACAAAGAATTGTATAGGTGCTGTAGACCTATATTTATAACGTTTATAACATTAATTATATTTATTATATTAATTATATTAATTTACTAAAAATTATAAATAAATGTAGACAAAACAAATTAACGACAAGTATTTCCGATTTTAAAAGTTAGATTAATTATTTGAATATTTGAATAATGAGTAAATTTTAAACATAATAATATTAAATTCCAAGGCAATTCTACATAATTTATCTTATAAAATATATAAACAATTAATAATAAATATAGATATAACATAAATATTTAAAATAATTACTGCAAAGAATAACAAATTTGTATGACTATTTCCAGAATTAACACGATCCATATTTACGTTTAAAAAAAACATAATATGTGGCTTGACAAACTGAATTAATCTAAGGCAAAGTTAAATATTTAAATGTATAATTTATTTATATAATTAAAAATTATCAAGTAATTAGAACGTCTTTTTAAGTGTTTTATCAATTAAGAAATACTGAGAAAAGTAATAGTAGGTATATTGTAATTTTTTTATTATCCTTTTCATTTTATTTTTTATATTTTTTTAAATGTAACGAAACAATTGGCACCATTTATTTCGTTTGTAGTTTGTTTGGAATACATTCTTTTGTTGACTACATGTGTTTAAATCGTTTCAGTGATAAAAATAAAATTAAGTATTAAATAGTAAGACATGGTTTTTCAAAAAAAAATATATATATATAAAAAACCTTTAGGCCTATTTTGTTTACTTAAATGCGTTCGATTTCGTTCAAAGTACAAAAAAAAAACAATGGGCATTGTGAACCAATCAGTTGACAATGATTCATCATTTTATCATTGGTAAAAACCTAATTCGATCTCTATTAAAATATTTGTCATTATACTTATATATAGTATATACCCAGGTACCTTTCATAACGCATTTTACAGGGGCGCATACTACATAAAATAGTATGTATAACAATACGGTCGATGTATTATATTGCCGTTGGTTCAGAGTTCGTGGAACGATAACATATTATTTTTATAATTTTTGTTGTCGTTGATACCTACCTGCATTTTTTATTTCGACGTTATTGACAGACACAGTAGTATATTTGTCTTAATTTCGTGACTAGTGTTTATTACGATATTTTTTCATCGTAATCGTCGCTGTTGGCGGGAAATTACCAGCTACACCATACCTAGCAGTCTACCACTGGTCCGTGTCACTCAAATATATGACGTATGGCGCAATTAACAATTTGGTGCAGGATATATGGATTTTTTTTACGCACAAAGCCTATACCTATTAAAGTTTATTATCCCCTTCAAGGTGTAATATTCTCCAGTGAATAATGTTCTGTAGCTGGTGACTAATGTGCGTCTTACTTTGATGCGTAGCCCTAAATATAATCTTGGCAGTACACGACGGTCGACAATCTGTATTGTGTATATTATTATTATATAACTAATAACTACTGTAGTCTGTAGTACTCGCGAATAGGTTACCCTTACTGTTAACCACGAAATAATATGCTATTTATACTGTCACAGTGTCTCCGATAACTATACATATTAAGTATAGATAGCATAAAAAAATATAAATATATTATAGTATTAGATTCTAAAGAAAATAAATATGAAAATTACTAAGTTATAAATATAGTAATAAAGTACCAAAGTAATGATGAATATGCTGATACAGTGATTGTTACCCCTGTAGTATCTAACTGATTTGTCCACAATCATACCATATAGAGCGTTCATAAAATTTGGTGAAGTTCTAAAGTTGTAAACCGTAGTAAAAGCTCCTTTGAAACGACCATTGTATAAACTAAGTCTACGAATATATGCAACCATTTTCACATTATATCAAGACCTATTATGATTGTTTTAAAAAGGTAAAAAAAAGGTACTATTGAGAGGATAAGCGCCATGTTACAGTCAAACAAACCATTTTTGCGAATTCGTTCACAAGTGCGTCTAAAATAAAATGGTATACATTAAGAATGGCGTACAATTCCCCCCCCTGGACGTTTTTCCCCCATTTTTTTAGATTCTGAACGGAGTGATGAATGTATTGATTTTACAATGATGTGTGTTTTTATTTTTTTTATTTTTGTGTCTGACGACAACATTTGGAGCAGTAAAAATGCTTCGATTTTTGACTTCAGCCTTCTTTGAAAAGGAAATTGAATCTAGTTGGTACTTTGGGGGGTCAAAAGTTAAAAATTTTCAATATTTTTTAAATGAGTCGGGAAAAAACCCTAAAAAAATGACAGAAAAACGGGAATTTTTACGCAAAACCAGTTTTCGACCAAATCGAATTTTTTATTTTGCTATAACTCAAAAACTAATAGATGTAAATTGTAAATACTTGAAATTCTCATCAAATGTTTATATTAGAGTTCTCCATACACAGTTAAATTTTCAAAGAATTTAGACTTTTTTTGAGCTATTTATAGACAATTGAAATTTTTAATTTTTTTAGTATTTTTTTTTGAAATAACGATAAAAATTTTTTTGCAGGCCAGAAAATCTTGAAAATTTAATGCAAGGTTTCTTATAAGTTGTTCTTAAAGTGATAAAAAAAAATCCGAAATCGTTAGTCACAATTTTTTTTTATAAGTGCTTAAAGTTCGAATTTATACGAAATATGTAAAAATTGCGAAAATTTGCAAGTAATTTTGTGGTTGAAAAATCGTAAAATTTTTTTCTTTTATAACTAAGTTTTGAAAATTTGGTACAAGGTTCTCCATACATTTTTCTTCAATTATCTGTAAAAAAACTCGACCAAATTCAGACAAAAATTTTTTATGAGTGTTTTAAATTTAAATTTTTCAAACCCACGTTAAATAACGGTTTAGCCTCAAACGATTTTTAATATTTGTTGTAATTCAAATAGTATAAGTCGTAAATACTTGAAAATTTTACCAGTTATTTAGATTGCCATTTTATTTACGTGTTTTGATTTTCAAAATATTTTGAATTTTTTTGAGCTATTTATAGACAATTGAAATTTTCAATTTTTTTTTATTTTTATTTATAAATGTTGATAAAAAAAATTTAGCTAGGACAAATTACTTGAAAATTTAATTGAAGGGTCCACATAACTTGTTCTAACTCCCATTCAAAAATTATAAAAATACATAGGCATAATTTTTTTTTATTAGCATTTGAAGTTCAAATATTAACAAAAATTCGTCAAAATCATGAATATTTTTCACTATTTGGTAGTTAAAAATTTATAAATATTTTACTATCAAAAGCTAAGAATTGAAAATTTAATACTATGCTGTCCATAAGTTAAGCTTAGAATAATTATAAAAAAGTTTGATGATTATTCAATTTAAAAAATTTTACGAGTGTTTAAAGTTTTAATTTTAATTTGAAATCAAAAATACACGTGTAAAATAACGTTTTACTACTAAATAATTTTGGATTTTTGTTATTTTTAAAAAATTACTAAACGTAAGATCTTGAAACTTTTACTTAAATATTTGAATTTTTTTCAAAATAGAATATATGACAATATTTAAATATAATATATCCTAGACTGACAAATCATCTCCGTTCAGAATCGTTTTTCGTATACAATGATACCTATCATTGCATTCAAATTTAACCTTCCCTAGTCCGAGGTCCATCCCACCTCCTAATGTACAGCAGAGCGATACTCACTTACCCGCTTTTTAAATATAATATATCCTAAACTGACAAATCATCTTCGTTCAGAATCGTTTTTCGTATACAATGATACCTATCATTGCATTCAAATTTAACCTACCTTAGTCCGAGGTCCACCCCACCCCCTAATGTACAGCAGAGCGATACTCACTTACCCGCTTTTTTAAGTTCACTATTTAATAATATAATATTATTTATTATTTAATAAGAAATTATTATTTTTTTTTTCATAAATCAATTATATTATAATTATCTATTATAGTACCTATAGATGTATATTTTTGATAAATTCAACTACTTTTAACAATAAAAAAATAGTACTAGCATACTAGCTAGTAACATTGAAATTAAAATTGTATCTAAAACCCAATCACTTACTGGGTTGTCAAAAACTATCTATCCAAATATTTGGATGTTCATTAAAGCTGCATTACTAAACTCAAATTCAGTGGCAATTGTAATAAATTATTAAAAATTAAAACATGCAGGTTTGGTTTTTTTTACAAAAAAAAAAAATAAAATAAATATGAACTAAGGTTACAAAACCTTAGGTATAACAATAGAATTAGAAACTAAATGTTTTTTTACAAAATATTTTATTTTTATGTCGAAATATTTAGACCTTATTTTATAAATATTTTTCAACCTATTTTACTTATATACAAATTTTTTACATTTAATTATATTTGTGAAAAAATAATTAGTCATTTTTATTAGTTATTAATCATATTTTATGTAAATATATTTATAAAATTACATTATTTACAGTTATAATTTATTATATTTATAAAAAAAATTTAATTTTTAAAAAATGGGGGGAAATGTCCGCATTGAAACATTTTTCCGGAGGAAAATGTCCTACTACGCTAAAAACAGTTTGAGGGGGGGATGGCTGAGGGAAATTGTCCGGTTACCATTATACTAGTCTATATAAGCAATTAATACGTGTAGGGGTAGTGTGACGACATTGCGGCTGCGAATTTCGTCCTTGTAAAGTTGTAACCAACTGTTTTTGCCATCCACGACAATTGTTTCCATCGTGAGTCGTGACTTTTGTGGTTACACGAACAAACCATTAGTTTGTCTTACCTAATATAATCACCTCAATCAGCGGCAATTAACAATCCCTGGTCCCTACGTACGAACATTCTCTGTCAAGAAAATGATCAATATTTTTTTTCTAGGAAAACAGATTGTGGCAACCGGTAATTTTTTTCATGTCTGTCACGCCCTCTGGTTTCAGCAACATTTCTAAATTGAATCGTTTTCCAAAACCGTCTGTAAGGATTATATAGTTGGTGCAGCATGAAAGGGTCAAACATTTTAGTTATACCATTACTATTGTTTCCTGTATATAAATGCCAAACGTCGTGTCAAGGTATGAATGTTAAGAATGGTAAGATGCACATCAGCCTCCTCAGTATATTAGTTATCACAGGCTATTATTGTTTTTTTATAATAATTAATTATTATTTTATATTTTACAGGTCGATATAAAGTGTGTTTGTACCTATCACATGTTTTTCCACCAAAGATATTATGAATGAAATATTACTACAGTAAGTTGAACATGGTAAATTATTAATACATATCAGTATACTATACATTATTGAATTAATCATTGTATGAACCTTAATACCTTATCGTTTATTAGTTATCAGTAAGTTATTTCATTATATACAAACTTGCAATATTGGTTACATCATATTAAGTATCAGCATATAATATAAGATAACAGATAATAGTAACTTCTAACCTACTAACTGGATACTACTAATTTTAATATTTATATTTTACAATAATTACATATCAGAATATTACTTATAATTAACTTTTAATGATAGGTACTAATTTTCGAAGTAATTTTATTATGAACTATGAAGATACATAGGTACCTAATAAATTTAACTTGTAATGAAATTATCATTTCAAATGCTTATGATAAATTTAATTTGTATTTCTTTCCATTGAAAAATGTCCATATTTTTGTTCCATAGACAATTTTGTGGTTGACATATAACAATAGAAATAAAGTACAGCAAGCTTGCAAGCTACGTTAAGTTTTCGCTAGCGCGCTACTTGATATTTTCTCAGCTGTAGCACGGAAAAATATTGAACCGTTAATATGTGCAACAAGGACCCGCAAAAACATATTATCTATGATTCAATGTATTTCCGTTCATCAAAAAAAAAAAATATCAAGTAGCACGCTACGTTTCCGTTAATTTGTGATAGACAAGCTAAATTATTTTAAAATGTATATTATAGATCTGCAGTAGCCAACGTCCAGCGGTATTGTGAAGTGTAAGTATAAATAAGAATTATAAATAAATGGGTAGGGTAATTGAGTGGGATACTATATAAAAACGACGAGTCACCACTTACCCAATAAATTGTTGTACAAATCTATTTAGTTTATAACCACGGTTTCCATACAAAGATTGTGTATAAAATATACCCACGTGGTACGTATAGCCGTTTGGGGGAGGTCCTGTGTATTATACCACGGTTACTTTAACTAATACTATATTGTGTACGTATTATCATCCCTGCGAGCAACACAATACTTCGCTAAAATAGAATACCGCGAATTTTAAATTCATTATTGAACGGTTCCTATTTTGAATTCGTTTGAGGTTGCGGCTGTCAAACGAAGAACGTGCTCACTCGGCACATCGTAGATGGACCGGAAAAAAAAATAAGCAAACGCGTACGAATCCGCCGGAGAGGGAGGTGAAGCTCTAATATCCAATAACATAATAACAATAACAAATAATAGGTATAACAATAATAATAACATTTCACTAAATGGTAGGTACCATAATAATAAAATATATAATAATATAATAATGTACGTGTACGGCGCGATACGCGATCGACGTCGCGTGACTCCCACCACTGCGGCGGCAGGTACTTTCTTTCTAATCAGCTGACCTTCTGGCCAAAACGTTTGCGTTTGCTTGCCGGCCGACTCACACACGCACTCAGACGACAGTCAGTGCGCACACCGATACGTATCGCGACCGGCTGGTTTGAACACACGCGCGCACGCACGCACTGCCCATATATCGTATATTGTGTGATATAATATTATAATAAATCGTAATTAGAATATTTTGTCCCTTTCACAGGGTTTGTTGACCGAGAGAATTTTTCGCGTTCAGTGTCTCGTTTATTTAGTCTTTTTGGTCACGTGCCCACGCGGATTAGATTCGATTAGATTCGAATTTCAAAGTGCCCGTCGAAGTATATAGTTTTCCAAATGTCACTTGCGTACAGACAACTTAACACGATAATAATTATATAGAACGATAATATTTTAAATTTACCCGTTGTCGAAAAGTTCAACCGGTTCTTATCAATTTTCCACCCCTCCGATGAGTTAGTGGTCGGTCGGCTGTGCGAAATAATATTATCGACTGTCTATAGCGATCGTTAATTACCTACGACCATCCGTGTTGCCGTTGTTTCCATTACCCGTTCGGTGCATTTACCTGTAGACGTTTTGGATAATACCACAACTGCACTCGGTGCGCGGGACGAGCTATAAACCCCGTCGAAGAAACGTGAGTTTTATTTTTACTACATAATTATACCAAAATACTCAATACAGGGTGTATTAATATATTATTAAATAAATGATATAATTAGTATAATAAACGGTAGGTACGTCATAATATTATCATGTTGTTACATAACAATATTATTATTATATTGTAGTATGCAGGTAGTTAACCTATCACTATTATTATTATAATAAATACTCAGAATATATTATATCTTCGAAAACCACAAGTTAAACTTATTCTTACTTAGCAGCTGGTGTCTTTTTCTGTGGTATATATGTGATACAATCTTAGGAAGAAAATTGTATTTTAAATAGTTGGTACAATAATATTATTAACGTGATAATTATTGTCTCCTGTCTCCGAGAAGTATTTTTTACCTTCTAGTAACCTAGTCGATTACGTACGATAATCATTCATACAATATATTTTGTTACCAGATGTAATATTATTTGATCATGTGTTGCGTTTTGGCGGCTTTTATTGTCAATTCATCTTTAACAAACAGGAAATATCATTTTGTTGGTTTTTATATTATATTATAGGAAACAGAACATCAACGATTTTTAAGGTCGCATGGCAGAGTAAGTTAAAAGCTTCTGCTGGCGATGTGATTTTTTAAAACTGGTTTTATGTCTGATTACAGTACTTATTACCTATATGTTTCGAAAAACGTTCTACGAAAGACGCAATAATTATTTTGTAAGGCCGATTTAATTGGGAAACTCGATTTGTATGAAAAACTGTACCGGTACAAGTGTACGCCATTCAGCGTTGTATATTATAAACCAACCTACCAGTTATTCACTTCTCTTTTTGTTTCAACACATGTAAACGACCATAATAATATAACACTATACGAGACACCGCTACACGCATCGCAGGACACGTTTAAAATAATATTGTCTACGACGACAATATAATATACTGAGCGAAAAATAACTAGTCATTGTTCCGATTTTACGTTTGGTTTTTAATGAATTATTAATAACGTCAAATCGATCGTGCAATATGGTTTGTAGGGCGATTTTTTCAACCTTCGGAGACCTTTATAATTATTATCATCTAAATATCCAAGCATAATATTATGAATTATAATGTACCTATAGTGTGATAACAATATTATAACAGTTATTTTCTTCTATAAAATGACCGTTAAACCTAAACAACATTTTTAGGATTTAATGTATAATATAATTGTTTTAACTATATTTACATATTTTTCTTGATATTATCTATATTCTAATATGGTCGATTGATTTAATTCTAAAACTATAACAATACGTCATTTAGAAATTAATCTCGTTAAAAAATTAAAAATTATTAGATATTCCTATACATTATATATTGTAGAAGCATAAATTATCAAAAACAAATTGTGTGTCGATAAGGCAGTAGAAAAACTGTTTTATGTTGATTATCTTAATATTTAGTAGAACAGAAAATGTCCCATTGTGCGTTAATACCTATAAAGTATAAATATTAAATATATTTACTTAATATTTTCAATTACTATAAACTTACTCAATCATGTTGTTTTAATTTATTTATACGAAGAAAATATACTTAGGTTAGTATGTTATCATAAAATATTAATAAAAAAGAAATAAAGAAATATAATTGTCCCTATGTGTTATGTATTTGTTAACTAAAAATATAAATTCTAGTGTATCTGAAGTCAAGGTTCCACCTGTCTATGAAATGAACTGACCGTGGAGACCTTCATTTAAATTTGGGATTGCACCCGAACTGCTGTTTATTTCGATTATTTTACATGTATATCATGCAGTTTTTACTAAAAAAAAAAAAATAAATAAAAAAAAAATCTATGATGAATATTTCAAACAAATTAAAATTGTTATAGTTTAAACGAAAAATATATATTTTATTATATTTTTTAAGTACATGGACATTATCCAATATTTTGTTTAAATCCAAGGCCTAATCTTTGTTGAATGATTAAAACGATTTAATAGTTTTTGTTTAAATTATAAGTACAAATAGATAATAGATAAAAATTGGTGCGCATTTTGTAAATTATAAATATTTTTGATGGATTAAATAAATTTTTATAGTATTTAAAAGTAAATTCTAGTAGTATTCATTTAATGATAATATCTTATTTTTTTTTGCAAACTTGACAAATTTACACATATAAGTCTGATATAGATCAGAGTTCTATTTAAATAAATTATAAAACAATAATAGGTATTTAATTTTTTAGGTAAATTGTCTATAATAAGGTTTTTAATTTAGGTATGCAAATAAACTTATTATATAATTCTTAGTAATCATAATTAGTAGCATAATATAAATATAATTTATATAATTTATTCATTTTGGGTATACTTACCTACTTTAAATTTTAAAAATATATGTATACAAGTAAGTATACACGCAATAAAATAATGTAATACATGTTATACATTAACTCAGAAAATTAATGTACACTTGTAACTTTAATTATATTATTTATTGATAAATTATTATGAATTTATCTACAAGTTCTTTTGTTTAAATAAATAAAGATCGTTTAAACTGGTGATTTTTAGTTAGGTATATAACATTTAACACTAAAACAAAGTTTAGGTAATAGGTATATTATAATAAACCCGAGATAATAGGTATTTAATATTCATTGAAAATTATAAACGTCTATAATATCCTTAAAAGTGGAATGTATTCTTTTAGGAAGTTTAGGCTTTGCATAAGTTTTTTAAATAATTATTCATAATTATTGTATAGTGATATATTAAACATGTCTTTCAAGTTATTATTTATTTTATTTAGTTAATTAACTAAAATGGATTTTTTTAAATGTTTAAATGTTTTGGTATTTAAAAGCACATTGTAATCGAGTAGAACATTTCTAAAATGATAAATCTAGGTAGTATTATTAGTTGTATAAACATATAATTTATATTATAATGAATTATCATGTAGATATTATTGTACGTATGTTACAAGAATTCTGGCATAACATTTGATTACTAAGAATTGTGTTGAAAAATGCACGTATACTTAATTCAATAATATTTATGAATTATATATATATATATGTATGATCTTGTGGAGAGATTCATATTTATATCAGTTTTTCATTATTATAGTTCATTCGCTGTCAGCGTCGTCATTATTGTTTGTAACTGGCATGCATTAGGACACTGCAGTTCAATTTAAATATTCACTGAAATTGTGACTGTTTTTTTTTTTTGAAGCCAAACAGGATTGTCACTATATTATATTATGGTATCTGATCAGTTGCACAAAACCGATAACATGACAAAAATGATTTTTTTTTATGTTTATGAATACGGGTGGTCGAAAAAATGATCACTGTCCTCCTCCATAATTTCTAGGATTTCATTTGGATTTCACCCTTGATATTTTAGTGGTTTTTTTTTTATTTGTGTACAATCCTAGGGTAATTACTATATTATATGCGTTTTGTTATGAAGATCAAAAGCGTTATTAAATTGCCCGTAGGCAATTGCGCAACTGTAGTTGTTTTTTATCTTTCCTGTAGACATGGCGCCAATACAATATTATGTGTATAATGTATTATATATGTATATATCAATAGTGTTTAGTGTTTATGCACGCTATCCCCTCTCTCTATTTTCACTCGCCGTGCAATCAATGTATCGACACGCACTTAACCTACTATATAGGCCCAAAATGATCAACGCGAATTTGATATTATGTTTATCATATGTAATAATAATAATAATAATAATATAGATGACTACTAATTGGAAGGTGGCGTTGTGGTGATGGTAGCTACTGGTTTTTTTTTTTTTAACTTTGCAGACCATAATGTAGCTACTTTGCGTTTATACAAGTAAAACGAGACTGCTATCATTGTAAAGTGAAGGAACATTAACCCAATGTTGTTAACTGTTGCCGTTTGTCTGTTGGCTACGGTGTTAGTTTATATTTTAAATGAAAAAAAATCATTTTTAGCGACTCATCCCCGTGTTTGCAAGTCATAATTATGCTTGTATGACGATGGTTTACCTTTATCTCTTATTTGTCACACGTTTGCAGCTTTCAGCTTAATGTCACTAGTGAAGGATATAATATATTATTAATATATTATCCTATGCATACTTGAAAAATAGCTTGATTTAGTTTTTAATGTAGTAGTCAGTTAGCCTACAGTGAATAACTTGACCTCAATTATTCAGTCAGTGTTTCAAAGTTTGAATGTCGTATATTAAGTATCTATAAAGTTACGACTTGATGAATATGATTATATAAATATATTTGATAGATTTTAAGTAATTTAGTTAGGAAATGTTTTTGGATAAGATTTAATATAGAATAAACTATCTAAATAATTTGTGGTGTATCTTTTAATTAGACTATTTTAAGTTTACAAAAAAATGTACTTTGTTGAATAAATATTATTCAGCTGTTGTAGTTATATAATAAATTTGATAAAATTTTTAGTTAAATTAATTTTTAAAATATAACTAGCATCGTTATGTTATAATCATTCATTACATTATTACTCAACCAAACGATTATAAAATTTAAATATATGTTTTTCTAAATTAAAAATTTTAGTTTGGTTGCACTATACTATTATTTTATAGATCATAAAATAAATTTGCATAGTCATAATGGGAAAATTATTTTTGAAAACAAAGATTAAGATCTTTTAAACGCATATAATTTTGTAGATCTTAAAAGAATTACTAGTCTATATATATACCTACGTTTTTATTTCATACAAAAACAATGAATATGTATTTATATTTTCAAACGACTATCACCAATATTATAAAATCGGTTTATACAATTAAATACTATCATAAAATTAAAGTAGGTAATAGATACTTAAATTGTAATCATATTTATAAACATCAATTAAATTAGTACAATTTGTAAATATTAACTATAAAAGTTCTACAAATAATCAAATACATTAATACGGAATCATAGTAAGTAAGGCTTAGTGATACTTGTCAAAAAACTTGATACTACGACTTGATATTAAAATAAAATAATTAGAGTAACCTATCTATTTTTAATGGGATGTTTTCATTTACATAATTCCACCTATAATGAACAGTGTTATGTATTTAATTATTTGCAGTCATACACTAAGGAGGTTGTAATCTAATAGATCGAACCACATATTATAAGTTAACTCTAAACTTTTTTTTTCGTATAGGGAATACTGTATTTTGTACCTTTGGCTTAAAACAATACTTTAAAAAATTTTAAGGTAATTTTTTAGATATGAGAGATATATATTAATTTTACAATGAATGTTATTTTTTGTGAGTATATAATCAAGTTCAAGGCTGACAATTTGATCTAATATTTATTATTTTAAAATTAAAGTTTTTATTTAAGTTAATTTTTAGTTATTTATATGATTATTCAAACATTTTGATTTTAATTCAATGATAAATTATTACATACAAAAAATGCTCAAAAAAAAAAAAAATAGAATGATTCTGACTAAAGATGGCATGTTAGCCTACATTGCTAATAATACTAATAATACCTACTAATAATTAAGCAAAATGTGTGAATAGGTTTGAGGTATATAAATAGGAAATAGCATACAATTAATCAAAATGTCATTGATTATTGTGTATATAAAATATTATGTATATAAACAAGATTTAAGTCCTTGTGAATAATATTTTTGAATTATTACAATCAAATAAGAAAATTGTTTGAGGAGAAATCATTTTTTAGTTGCGTGAATATCTAATTACGTCAAAATTTTAACTTGTGAAATTACGCTCTACTTATTTTTTAAATTCCAGTTATAAAGACTTATGTGAAACCTTAATTCACTTAAATTTTTGAATTTTAGATATGAATTTTAATAGTATTTATGTGCTTTTAACTATAAAATAATTTACGAATTTAAAAAAAAAACTAACTTCAAACGCTTATAAAAATGTTAAATTTTAATTCATTTCATTCTATAATAACATGATTTAATTTTATATTATTCATTAATAGTTTGTTATTAGTTTTTTATAATGTTACAATTATTATTATTTTTATTTTTTGTGTAATAATAATATTCTAGTTTAGGAATTAAATACTATATAAAATGTTGTATATTTTACAAATTAGTTTTTCTTGAAGATTCGAATAAGACAAAATGTTACGCTCTGTTAATTTCTTATTTAAATACACAATAAAAAAAAAATGCATAGAATTCTCTAAGCGGTCAAGTTCAGGGACATATTTTATGTTTTTAATTCCCACGAAGAAATTAAACTTTTATTTCATTTCTATACCTACGTTAATCCGTGAAAAATCATTGAAACAAATCCTTCATTTCTTCTAAAAATTATAAATTAATTTATATAGTTTATTTTTGAACTTGGTTAAGATAGATTTAAAATTGGAGCTGAAGTTTGGAGCTATTTAAATTTCTATAAGGTGTATAACTCAATATAGATAATAATATTTTAAAAGAAACATCAAGGCTATTGTGTAAAATTAATTTTATCGGCCAATCAACTCATCTTCAAGATAACATGGTGCTTGCGTGAAATAGATTTCATTTAAACCCGAATATAATAATTGAAATCCTGACTTTGAAACTGACTGTTTCATAGGGTTATGGCGTTGTTTTTATGACATTTACCTATACGATACACGTATATATAATAAGTTTTTTTTTTATTGAATTATCAAATTATTTTCACGCGCATTTATGCTTGCTTGTTGTTGTTATTGACTTACGTACATATTCATAAATACTGATCCGGGTTCAAACACACATCATTATTATTACTTTTTGTATTATTTACTAACCCACGTGTCTTTTGATGATCTGGACCGGTGAATTCTTTACGACCTATCCGGAACCATAAACATGAGAAAAACCGATAGAATTCGAAGATATCTAAAGAACATTCAAAATAATGATGCGGAGTGACCATTATAATTATGTATATGTACATAACACTGAAATTACACTAAAAAATGCGTTTACACAGCTTACCGACTAAATCATCATCACTTTCTCTTTCGTCGGCTTGCTGTTGTAGATACACTGTTAAATTACTGCAGCGAGATGCGTAAAAAACAATAATCTGTCGCCTTCTTGTCGGATGTGTTTCGGAGAATGTCCAGTAATTCATACGGTTTATTCTTTCTAGTTTCTACACAACTATATTTTAATGGTAATAAGAATTCTTAAAGTTATGATATTATTAAACAATAAAATCTGAATCATAAGGACTCATTGGTTTAATTTAGTTAGGAATTTGATAGACGAACAGTTGTACAAATGTACATCACGTAGATCGATATTAAGTTATTATTATACTATTTTATAGTAGTTTTAGAATTTAATCAGCTACATTTATGTATACAACCCTTAAGCAAAAATATATGTACCTTTTTCTCAAGTATATTAAATGTGAATACATTAAATGAAACATAAAATATATATTTAACTATTTTACTTTTGTTATGAAATTATAAAAAAATCATACTAGGATTAATGTCCCCGAGATATTATTGATAACATATTATTTAATTAATAGATGTTAAAGTTTTAAAAATCGCTTTCCAATGATGTATGATCGATTATTCTAATAAATCTGATTTGATTACGTTTTGACAGTTTATCTCTTTATTTAGTATCCTTTTCGGGATAATCTTCAAATAACTCAATTACCCTTTATTAAGTACTATTTTCTACAAGATTATTGTTTGTTTTCATTTACTTACATAACTAGCATACTTTGAAAGTTTTATTTTTTATATTCATGGCTATTTAAACACTTATGTTAAATACGCTAACTTTCGAATGCTTTGTTTTTTAATATAAGTACTTTTGAGATAATAAAGAGGTTGTTTAACATTAAATTTTTAAATTTTAGTGAATACTTGTTTCAAATTTGGTATTTTAAAAAAAATTTTTTATAAGATTGTAAAATCTGGTTTGTATCACAAAAATGTAGTTGTAAAGAAATTAAAAAAATATGCGTTCCTTAAGATTAGGTACATTTTTAAAATGTAATTTAGAAAAATCACAAGCGGTACGTTTATTGAGGTATAGGTATACCTTGACCTATACATTTTATTAAAATATGGAGTGCATATAGTTTTAATTTACATTGCATTAAACTAAATTAATTTAAACCTTTGCAGTATTTGTGTATCTTCTTGAAGTTATAATATTTATTGTTAGTTCATATATTAAAAATTACTAAAATATGCGTTAAGTATGCATTTAATTATTTTTTTTTAAGTTAGTAGAATAATAATGAAAAGAAGGGAAAAAAGATGCACAATTCAATTAATATGAAATTATTATAAATTGTAATTTATAATTAGTGATTTTGACAGATTTTTAATGTTGGTTGTCGAACAGCATATTTTTGAGAGATGAGAGAAAAGTTTCGTTCTACATCAACTAAACAAATTTGCGGATATTTAAAATGTATGAAATCATTAATTAAAAAAATTTTGTGACCTATAAGGCCGTTTATTGTCGTTTCCTCTCCTAACATGATTTTTGAAATTTTAGATAGTTATAGCCTATAGGTATAAGTCATAAATTTTAACGTATATTAAAACTTTAATTTATTTTTAACCCAGAATTTTATCCAAAGTATTATCTGGATAGAAATTACATAATATTCTCGATAATATTATATAGTACCTACAACCTACATAATATACTAATTTTAAGCAGATTTTTATTTAACATAGACAATACATTTTATAAAGACATATTTTTCAACGAATATATTTTGAAATTATGCTCACTCCGTAATTTTCATGAAATATTAATAATATTATTAAAAATAATAATAATAATAATAATATGTAGTAAAATTTAATTTTATTTAAAAATATGTGTGTTTAACTAAAAACTTCAAAATATGCAAACTAAAATTTCATTTTTGAATTTGTTAAGTTGTGACTTAAATTTTTAGCTAATCCAACAACTTTTGATGTACTTAGTAAAATCATGCAAATAAACTTCCGGGCTTTAATAATTATAAGTATAAATTATATTTTTATTACTATATATTTTATAGAACGTTAGCCTATAGACTGTTTTGTAGATTTATGTACTTCTAATATGTACTTCTGTATTACATTTTAATTAATTTTATGAAACTTTATTATACAGAATGACTAGTTAAATTAATATGATAATTAATCGAGGTTCTCTTGAGAGGGAGGAGGTATGTGGGATCAAATTTTTTTTATAATCTTCATAATTCTAAATAACTGGTGCTTTTAATAATAGAGTGTTTTTTAATTGCTCATGTATTTCCTGTATTTAGCTAATAACAATATATATTTATAGTGATACCTAATTGATAAATACATTTTAATACATTGTATTTTTTCATAAGTATTTTATACTGAGTATTAACCATTTTAAAATCTTGTTGAATTTTACATCGACTCTACTGAATTAATAATATGCTGGTAGGCAAATCCCAGCAAATTTGATAAGGTGTTATCTCTTAAAACAACCATAAAAGCTTTATGTTCTTATAATAGGACATAGGTTAATAATTCATTTATTAAAATTATTCTGCACCCTATTATTGTTTATTTCAAATAGTCAAAGATTTCAAAGTTTTTCATCGCTTCATCGCATTCATGTATATTACGCAGTCTCGTGCCACGTATATGACTAAAAATAGAACTATTACAAATTTCAATACATTTATAACAATAGTAATTTATATTTTATAGTATTCAGTAAATTTTAATTACAAATTAATACATTTTATTTACAAAAATTGAAAATAATAAATTTTAGATACCTATTTAGATCCGTTATAAGTAAAAATAATTTATTTATTTACTGTAGTATTATCACACTATCTTTCGCGTAGTTTGATAATCATGGTTAGGGTATACCTATTGGAAGCGTTCACGTTAATTATTGAGAGATGGCATTCTCGTGTAGAAAGGAGTACTTAAATTTTCTAATATAACTTATTATTTTATTTTTCCTAATTTTATGTAATTTTAATAACCGTCTGTTGATGTTTGTTGGTGTTAACAATATTGGATATTAATGAAAAAGTGTTTATTGATTCCAAAAAAGGTTTTGATATGATGTTTCAAAAACTAAGAAAAATCAATTTTCTTACTTAATTTTATAAATGATAATCAACAAATTTTAAAATATTATTATTATAAGGCATAACAAATATAATATTTGAATATTTGTTGATAAATAAAAATAAAAATGTTTTTTTTATTAAATTAAGTATAATAATTTTGAAAATGTAAAATTGTACATTTGTATATGTATATTTTATTTTTATAATAGGGTTTTTTCAATTCTGCAGGATTCTTGCAAACTCAAGATTAAATATAATTTATTATTGGCTTAACAAATCTCCATCGGAATTGTATTATTACTTAGAAAGTTTTTTAACATACGTGCTGATTGAGAATTTTTTTTAAAATTTTTTAAAAATTGGTTGGTATCAATGTTTTATATTTTGTACAAACATAAATGTATCACTGTATCACATGTGAATCACATGTCACATGATGTGATATTTCATTTTCATTATTCTTTAATTTATTACATGTCCAAATAGGTAGTGGTAAATACACAAAGTGAGATGTACAACCATATTATATGATCCTGCGTCAATATCTGATTTTTTTGTGAAAATTATATCTGTGAAGTATTCAAAAATATTTTAGTATTGACTGAATTGTGTAAATGTTCATAATACACAATATTATTGTGTAATTTTTTCTCGCAAATATGTGTAATAAACGTATACATTTTATATTCTGAACACACACACACACACACACACACACACACACACACACACACACACACACACACACACACACACACACACACATACACCATGCATGTTCAAAACACAGGGTCTAATACATTATGTTGACGTTGATTCTTGAAGGTATTTTTAATAAGAAAGAAAAACGATACTGTTTATTTGTGGAAAATAAAGCGTCTACAGCAGTACCTACCTGGCTACCTATACCGTTCACGGTGATGTAGCGTCGGCATATTATAAAAACGAAAATTACTGGTCACACAGACGTGAGAATAAAAATAATTGCTTGTAAAACCGGGTTGGCCAATTTTATGCATTTTTAAATGAGAGTTCGGGAAATTTATTGTTAGAGCACGGGCAGTGGTCTATGCAGGAGTATATGTGGTATAAGAATCGAATATCTTAAAATACATTGTTTTTAGTTTCTGAGAGGAGATTTGCATATCCTGCCATCGCTGCTGCTGTCTATCGGCTATGCATTATTATATTGCTTTGAACTTGATACCACAGTTGGCCGGATGACCTAGGCCTACAAACGGGCTGCGCACGAGTTCCAGTTTTCACAATGCTCGCAGACTGGATATTTGCTGCTGCAGGTCGGTGTCTGCACAAGCGTATTATACATGTATTATGTATAATATATAATGTAAATTTTAAGATATATAAATAAATAGATGCTTGTTTGTGGTATATATATATATATATATATAGGGTGTCACATCGTGTTGTTTGTCTCAGTCGATAACTTTGATTAAATAATGCTTTTGAAACATGACTTCAGTTTGGTTATTGGAGAATTATAAATTTCAAGTATTATAACTTACAGTAGTTTTTAGTATACTTACTCGTACACTCAGTATAATAAAATTAAAATATTTGTTTTTGTGTTTCCTAAACATCTGAGGTAACTAATTTATATATTATGTATTTTGAAAAACGAATAAATTATTTCCACGAATTAATTTTTTAAATGGTTTAGATAGGGGAGATTTAGTGTAGTATATTATATAGTTAGCTGGTGGGTATGATATTAAGTACGTTAAGACATCCTGTATATAGTTGTAGGAAGGTGTGTTGGTAGACTGTACACTTTAAACAAAAACTGACAATATTCGTAAAATTTACATTAAACCGACAACCATCGTTGCCACCATCGCAGACCGTCTGTTTTATGCAATAACATATGTGGTACGTACGCACTGCAGAGCGCGGGCAATGCGCAAAATTGTGTAACGCGTTTGGCGAATGCCTCCGCGGCCAGTGATGAATCGAAAAAAAAGAAAGTACCTACACATTAGTAATATTTATTGGCAATATAATATATGTATATAGTTAGTTATCGTTATTTGTTTCAAAACTGCAATGTGTTTACATTGTCATCGATAAAGAAATTAATAGATATGATATACCTGTGTGTCGTGTACACATAATACGTATCTACCTATTGATATTTGCAGTGCTATATGCGACTGTGAATAATAACTCAACTTTCATACAACTCATTAAAATGTATGTATATAATATATAACATGTAATATTTATAACACGTACCTATGTCATGTTTCTACTTTTGGGGTTATTTTATAAGTTTATAACCATGAAAACACATTTACTTTTTCTTCAAAAATATTTCCAATCATTCAGCTAATGTATTGTATTAAATATAACCGTAAATATTATACTCATAGAAAAATTTCTGTAAATTTCTTAACATACGCTTTAAAAGTTGGCATCTCTATAATAAGTGTCTATTATTATACATATTTTTACAACTTCCACTTATTCAATAATATAGTTATAGTATATAATAATAATGCAATATTGTTACTTAGTAGATCTCTTAAAAACAACGAAATAAGTTTATGTCCTCTAGATTTAAGTTGTATTTGAGTATGAACCATTTAGTAAGATTGTTTTATAGTATTTAGCATGTTGCAAAATTCTTATTAATAAGTATTGCTATTTAATTATTTCAGCCATTTATAGTTTATTCTAAAACATTTTACGATATTATCGCTATTCTTAATATACGCGGTACTGTTCCATTTTTTTCTATTTTGTTTTGTTAATTTAGATTCGTATTTATTTGTTGATTTGCTATTTGAGATCATAGATTTTGTATATTTTATTTTTATCAATCTGCTGATGTATTATGTTGTACTTATAGTTATGGATCATATCTTAAGATTTAAATCTGGTGCCGTTTCTTTACCTATTTGAATTGTACTTATTTTATGCCACAATATTTCATATTATTTATATTTAAACATGTAATTTGTTTTATATATTATTTATATTCATAAAAAATAAAAAATATGATTTCACAATTATTAATAATTTGTTAAAAAGTAGGCACCCGTATAATTTGGTCGTTTTAATGTGTATCATCACAGTAATGACGCATAGTAATAAACAGTTATTTATAATTGCAATATGTTTACAACGGTATTGTGTGTAGCGTTATGCAATTGTGATTTTCAATGTTACTAGGTTATGATAATTGTTGTCTCTTATTATGTGTTGTAGGTATGGATTGGATATGCAAATAACTACTCAAAACATAATATCTAAAAGAGAGAGAGAGAGATAGCTCCTGACAGTATTTTGAATTTTATTCAGATAATCGTTTTTTTATTTGTTATATTATGCCATTTTCATGTGGTAAAAAATTATACCTAAGACATTTTCAACTAGTTTTAAACCGTATAATGTATAATATAAGCCTGTACCTATGTTTTTTTTACAAATTGTCAGTCTTAAGCTATATTTTAACTTCCCTATTAGCGTATATCAAGGTCAATAAAAAAAATAAGTTTTTGCAAATAATAACTATTATTTTTAAAGAAATTAACAGTAATAATATTCGTTTCACACAATCTGTTAAATCTAATTGAATTTCTATAAGCATTAAATATTATGTATAAAAAGTAGCGAAAGTAAATTGTATTTATTAATGTATATCTATATTATATGGTCAGTTATCAGTTTGGTGTGTATCTTATATTCGCAATCCGCATGAATAATTATGTTATGAATATTATTATTTATTATTAAGGCTAAGAAAACCAATGCAATGAAGACCTACAGTAAAGGCATTAAAAATTTACCAATAATGCTACAAAAAAGTGCATTTTATCATAAAAAAGCTACTAAAAATGAAATGAAAATGCAAAAGTACAGCTGAAAATAATTTTTAGAACATCTAAATAGAATTTAATATTTCTGTAAAACAATAAATTAAAAACTGTTTTATTAAATTTTAGGTGCCAGTTTATTGTATAAATTAATATAAATAGGTACTCAATAACAAATAATGTATAATTTGCTTTATATTGTATTTTTTCACTTTTCAGAAATATTTACCGATAAGGTGATAACATTTTACTAGGTAAAAAAATATATTTATAGTTATTTTACTTTAAATTGATAAATACGTTCGTAAATTTTCTAAAAAAATCGAATATGCATAAAAAGGTAATTAACAAAAACTAAATATAAAAGCTAAAAAACTGACACAAAAATACTAAAATGCTTTATTCACAAATATCATAAGAAAAGTTGTATGTCTCAACTCTGATGTATGAATTGAATTTTGTTTTTGATGAGATATTTCTTGGAATATTATGAAAAAAATTGCAAATTATACAATTTCTTAGCCTTAATTATAATGTTTATAAATAATATACATTATATATCAAGAATAAAACTTTCACCTTTTAAGTTATATTAAAAATATACTAGTATATATTGATTAAATTCCATCGAGTTTTGTGTGTATTATTTAATTAAAATTGTCTTACATTAATTTCGTAGTAGTTTGTTATTGTCATACTAATTTTTAATTGTTATAATGATATTACAAATCTGAAAATTACGATTATCATATTTATTAGCTCATAATAAGCAACGTTGTAGTATTTTTAAATACGTATATATTGCAGTAAATATAGGTATAGGAGAAAAAAAGTAAAAGTATGAAAATGAAATTAAACAAATAGGTATAAGTTTGCAGTTAATTATTTTATATGGCTATAAAAGTGAATTAATTATTATTACTTATTAATATAATAGTTCTTTTGTTATTAGGAATATAATTTAAATGAATGTAAATAATACATTATGTAATAGATTATAACATGTAATTAAAATATCTTTTGGTAACCATTATATAATTATTCAAAATAAGCATAATTTGTTTAAATACGTACATATATCGTTTATGAAAAATTAAAATATAAAAATGTATTATGTTACAATAACAAAATGCTTTTGAGCCGAGTTGTTAAACTTATATAGGTATACCAAACCACATTTAATAAATATCCTTTATTTTGGATAAATTAAATAACGTTTTATTTTTTGAAAACTCATGAAAACAGTTAGTAACAGACCAATGGAGTACTAATTAGCTTAACACAAGACTTAACATACACAATTAATGAATTACACGATTGGATAAGATCAAACATCAGTCGCTTCTAAAAAAATACCTATTTTGGATTACCAAAATATAGGTACTATTTTCAAATTTTAACAATGAATAATACTTACAACACTTTAAGTTAAGTTATGTACAATTATGGAGATAGGTAATTAAAAAAGAAAAAGAAAAAAATGGGTTGCACGGAGAATTTTCCACGTTTCATGTTGTAAAAATAAGCAGGTTAAATACAGTGAAAAAACTTTGATCGCATAGTTCACACTGTGCTGTTTTATTTTTTACAGTCAAGAGAAAGCAATAAATTAGACTATTTTTTTTCAAAAATAATTTTACGTCACGGCCAAAAGCATACTCGCTACGTACGATTAAAAGATTTTAGGTCGTCAATAACTGTGATAATACTGTCCTGCGTACCTATGTATTTTCGAGCATTTTAAAGTGACCGAAATATTGTGTATATTCTTAGAATTGGGTCGTATATCAGCCACTGTTGAGTGCAATTCTTGATTGAGGTCAAATGACCATATAATCGGTCACATATCGCACATGTCGTTCTACCCTAAGAACTTCTGGTGATTTCAACGTACAAACATGAATCACAAGTGTTGGAAAAAGTGTAGGGAAATTAAACGATTTTGAAAGAGGCCAGTTGTACGAATCACGCATAAATCACAGCTGAATAATACGCATATTATTATTATCGTGTGACCTTCGCCCTTTTATATTCAAGATTACAATGTCATATCTTCCAAATTACATTATTATTATACTGCAGCTGTACAGTTGCTGTGCATATTGCGCACATTTATACGATAATTATTACTTTTTTGTACCATAAGCTATTTTGAATGTTTATCAAATAAAAGTATTTTTCATATAGTAGTAAGTTGCGTGAAATGTTGATCACGATGAATTTTTCATAGTTTAATGGCGATTTTTATGATTGGGCGAAAAACACAATTGTACGATTTGTAAGTCTCTTTTTTACGGTTTTGTGATGACGGAGGAATATAAACATTTATTTTCCAATATGTTCTTGTTATATCTATATACCTCTTGTTGTTATTATCAGTATTGTGTAATATATTTATCTGATATGACTGATAATAAGAAAGTTTTGTACTTATAAAAATATATTATTATTTCTGATGCTTTTTTTCTTTCGTGCTTCGATGTAAAAGCAAAAAAAAAAAAAAAAAACTAGTAGTTATTTTTATACCATCTTATGTTGAGTTTGTTTTCTTGAGGCTAGACTTCCTTTTTATAGCATAATTTTTTTCGAATAGTTTTATTTTATTTATGATTCAACAGGCGCTTCCATTTAGACTGGTAATGGGCAAGTCAGGTGCCTGTAGGTCTAGTGGCACACACATGGACACGTGCACACACTTGTGAACATATATACTTACGATCTACTTAGTAGCCTCGTTAACCCTATATATTATATATATGGCTTCATAAAGGTCACGTGTAACTAACCGGTAAACAGTGTGGTACCGAAAATTAATAGAACGAAGGATGTGGTTGTGCAACGCGGGTGAATTGTTTTAACGGTACTTTTACGTGTTCTAACTTATTGGTTATTACCTATTAGATACTAAAACTGTTATTAGACTAGTAAAATTACTTTTTTATGACTCAATTAGGTAAATTCATATTTTTAACAATTTATTAGGATAGTTTTAATTTATGTACCTGATATCTATTAAGAAAACAATAAAAGTTTAATATTAATTATTATTTATTTTGAAAATTCAAAAGGGTTATTTTAGTTGTTAGTTCTGAAATCAAATTAGGTTTATTCATTAATATCACAAATAATAAAACGATATCCTCGAGTAAAAATGTATATTTATATACATTGAGTAAATGTATTATGCTGTAGTTTGCAGTTATATATGGGATTAGACCATATAAATGACGTATTTATAAACTTAACTTCACTCTACAACCGTTATGAAACAAGTTTTCATTTTGCGCAACGATATAGTACCTATAATATTATTAAACTGCATGTTTATACTCAACGAGACTTTAATACGCTAGTCAACTTTACGTTGACTAGCGAAGCACCTTCGAATGAGTTATGTCACTATGTATATTTGTATACGCGACCACAGTTTAAACGAATGTAGCTTACCGCGTAACGTGCTTGTACTTTATTTTTTAAAGTAATAAACTTCCACATAATAATAATTGCACAATTTAATTCTTATCAGAGTTCATAAAGTACTCACCATTACATACAACGCACATGTTATTATTATACATACTTACACGTCATGAACACCGCGCTTCTACTTAACGTATATAATAAATTAATAACCTACATCAACGTATATATGAGCATCGCGTACGGCTATTGTCTAACCTACTAAATAATATGTTCTTTTTTTGCCGATGCATCTTGCGTGCGTTTGAAAGTCAAAACTCGTTGTTTAAAGAGTAGGAGGCTGTGTGGCCAACATCCATAATATGCGAAACATAATATATCCGCAACCAACGTGCGTGTACTATATAGCACGGTTATCTACTATATAGATAGCTATGATATATACAAGTACGAATGTCGACGTCAGAATTGTGTTATCGGTTATTGATTCATGTTGTATCCGGCAGTGATTATATGAAATATTACGTTAGCAATCGTCGGCAAAACTTGAAAACAATATTCTTTTTTTTCAATTTGATTTTTAATAACAATTTTCCGTCAACTCTTGTACGAGTAGCTATTTTCATTAAATGTACCTACTCTGCTTTGAAAATTAGATTCAAAATTCAAAATCCACCGGAAATGTATAATATTTTATTTTTAATAAGTATTTAACAAGATCAATAAGCTTTTTAATAATTATTTCAATCATATACATAATATGTTATTTTTTGAGTTTTTAAAACTAAGACTGTCTCAATACTTATTTCTCTATGGACAATTAGGTAACCCATAATAATAAATCCTTAACCATGTATTCAAAATTCGTATATGATAATTTAAGATTTAGCTATAGATTTATAAAAATAACTGGGTGGTCTATTAAAAGGTACTAGTTATATTATAGACGTATCATTATTCAACTACAGTATACGTAAGCAAATATATTTAAATTTAAAGCCAGTAGCAGAGTCTCCTTCTACTAATTTATTAAAACAGTTTCCATAATAATTCATAAGTTTTCTTACGTACTTTAATAGTAAATATCACTGATGCTGATTATTATCAGTTTTAATTGAATATTGCCATAAATAATATAAATCGTTGTAATTAAATCATTGAATAACTGTTATAGTTATATTATCATAATGTATATTTTATTATATTTGATGAAAAATGATAACCTATTTAATTTTGACGAGAGTTTGAATAGAAACAATTTTTTAAATATTAATAATTATTTTAAAATACTGTAAATCAAATATATTGTAAGTAAAAAGGTGAAGGATGGTGCTAAAAAATTGTTACTGTTCGTACAAGGGTGCCAGTCATGTTAAACTTAGATTACTGGTTATTCGTTAATTATTAACATAATTGAATAAAAATATTTTAAAACTAAGAAGTTTTGTATGCTATACCTAATAGAAACTGAAATTTAATAAATAAAATATATTATTTTCCGCAACCGGTGTTTGCTTTAACACGTCATCTTGCAGATAAATCACTTACGATTACCAACGGTATAATATACTATAGTAACATGTATATTTATAGTATATAGGTACTTGTCTGTGTACGATAACGTATCTACACAATTTGAATTGTTCTTTCAACTAACTTTTTTTCAAAAAAAAAGTGGGCACTTTTTAGTTCTACTGAAAAAATGAAAGTATAATACCTATCGCATTTATATAGTTAACCTATCAATTTATATCATTTTGAGTTCTTCTAAGTTCTAGTTATCGAAATACTGACTGCGAATTCATTTCAATAAAATACTCATTTATAGGACCAACAATCTAATAAACTATCAAAGTTTAACCCCTTCGCATATTTCGTGATAGGTAATATTATATATATATATATATATATATATATATATATTATTAACCAGAAAACTGGCTAATGATCGATAATAAATAATTATATTGTGTAAATTATATTCTATGCGTGTTTTTATTACACCATAAAAATATCGTTATTGTAATATTATGATCTTAAAACATAAAATAATCGACATTGCACCAGATAGACAACAATAAAGAGAATAAGACCTTTTCTATAATAGCTGTTCTCTGCATAATATATATTGAATAATCAAATAATCATTAAATGTTTCAAAAAATAAAATGGCTTATTGTATTTAAAAATAAAACGTACATGAAATAGGTTCGTAACTAATTATAAAGTATTGTTGGGTATTAATGTTTTTTTACCTAAAATCGAAGTTTTTTGAAAATTGGTAAAAGTAGATAATTATTGTGAACCACTGATTAAAGGTGACGGGTATATTATTATATCTGGAGGCGATTTGACTGACCTAGCTATTATCACTTCGGCTAGATGTCAGAATATATTTACGCGTGGGAGATGCGTACCTGCAATAGATAATACCTTATCAATTATATGAACCCAACCCATCGGTGGCTACAGCTGTCCATTCGTAATTATATCAACAACCGAAATGGCGGTCATTTTACGCGCGCAGGCACAAACCGGACCGTCGCCGTGAAAGTGGATCAAGGGCAACACTGCCGGTACAGTATAATACGTCGATCGCTCGTCTCATCGTATTCGTCTGTTCCGTTTCAATTTTGAAATTTTGCCGACCCACGTTGAAGAGGCCACACGAGTCGCACTATTCAACGTTAAGAATAAAAAAAAAACCACCTATGAAAAGCGCAAATTACTTATGTTCAAAAATTGTTTGTTTGGATGTAACATTCATATAATATCGACTGCTACAGTTGTATTTATTAAACACAAACTTATGTAGGGAGAGAAACAAATTGCACTCACCTCAGAGACATTCCAACAATCTTGTATAGTATAGCCAAATTTTTTATATTTAAACAAGCAATATTCTAATATTCTCCAAATTAAACGTGTAGTCGCCTAGGTGATATAGTCCATGCATGATATTTAAATTTTGTGTCCCGCGTTACCTTGATCTTACGCTTTGAACTAAAGGAAAGTCGTATTCATCAATTCATGATTGATTAATAACAATATTATACTCTTGTTGTCTGCGCCCAATTACGTTTGTTTTGTTGACTTATTTTTTTTATGGGGGGTCGGTGGCCAAATTTTTTCAAATATTTAGAAAAATAATTGAGAATGATTCATGTATTTAGATTATTTGAATCGATTTTACCCCGCACTGCAAACAACTTTCATCGCCTATCCATTTCGTGCCGCAAAAACTCGTCACGTCATACACATCCGTATTGTAATAGGTTCTGAAACGTTTTAATGATCACCAGTGGTCTCTTTGCAATATTATTATACATCTTCCGGTCGTATTTTTCGGATGGACCTCTTCTCAACTGGCCAGCCGCCCCGACGCCACGCCACTGTGCCCGTCCGGATGAGTTTCGTAACATCGCGGGCGACGGTGGCACACTTTCTACACACATACACGCATACACGCAATATGATATCCCTATTCCTTATTCGACGTTTGCAATAAGTATTTCTTAGTGGTGTCATATTGTTATCTGTTTAAAAATTAGTATTGCTATCTACATCAAAGATGTTATAACTAAATAAATGTAACGATCGACATTTTACCATATATTTTCAATAAGTTGTCGGTACATTCTGAATTACTGAGGGTTTGATATTTTATCAGTTTTTTCCTCGGTATATCTTGTTGATATTTTAAATATTTAATAGTGTTTATACAATGTAAATTATAGAATACAAGATTAATATATTTAAATAGGTTGATCCTGGAGCAATATACAATTTTTATATTTTTCTATATACGCAAACATATTATTATCATTACCACTATCCGCTATATACACCGTTTGACATCGTTATGCCTTTGGTGACTGTATACTTGTAGTATAGGCATATTTCCAATTTCCATGTATATCTCCTACCTCATATCTAAGGGTTTAATTTATTTCAGTCCTAATATGATGAAAATATGATAAGAAATCACGAATTTCTGTGACCAATAATTTCCAATCGATATCTACGCCATTTTCCCGTATAACTGTTTGTGGTTGGACGCGATCGCAAGGGTTATTGTCTTTTATAATTTATTAATATATATAACATTAATGTATGAAGTGTGGTTTCACAAGAATATATTCATAGTGTATCATTATGAACTATAACTCTAAGTACGCCATATTATATTTTGTCACAAATTTTGATAGTTTGATAGGTTTTTAGTTGTAAAATGTCAACCAATATATAATGATCAAATTCACGAGCGTGGTAAAGCCAAATTGATGCAAATAAACAAGTCAATTTTCTCAATAAAAAAAATATAGCCTTATAATTAGTTATGGGCTTACCGCGAGGAAAAACACTTTTGAGTAACATTAAAAACGTATTAGTTGGCTGACTGCAATAGCTGCTGCGTAAAATGCAATGGTAAAACGATTACCTAATGTTATTTATTATTGTTCCAATACACGATATTTTATTGTATTTCTTAACCACCAACAATATATTATGTATTATTGTGTTGAGGATTAGTCGTGTTAAAGCAGACTCATCGGTTTTTGACAAAATAATTATCAGCCCTCGAGGATAAATGTTTTAACTTACGTCCGTGTTCTATAAATTTTTTTTCCCTAACATGTATAATATATTATAATGTATAGGTTCTTATATTATACTTATAACGATGGTGTTGTAGTATAATATTTGGAACTCGGCCACGTATTATGACAATATTCTGGAAACCGTCCATACCCTGGTTTCCGTTATACATGCATTTGTGAACGAATTTTGTTCACTAATAATTTATCTCTTTTTCGTCAAAACTAATAAAAAATGTATAATCGTCTCCCACCTACTTCAGTCGCGCATTAGAATTCTACGACAAAATACACATTTGTTACTTGTAATGATATGTGCAATAGGCTTAGATGTATATTTAGCATCCAATTTCAACGATCAAGTTGCGACTTTATGTAATATATAATACGCTTATATACATTAATCTCGGATAGAGCTGCAACCTATAAGTATTGAATACACCTACACACTCACAAATATACGAGGAATGAAAAACATGACCAATAAAATCTATTAGTGGGTACATATTTCCTAATTTAAAAAAAACTGTTTGATTGATTTACGTCTTGAATGGCTTCAATATTGTGTAGAAAATACGCCCGTTAACAATTTCCTAATTATTTAGCGCAATAAACTGTGTGCAATTTATGTGACAAGTTATTCAGAAATAATTATGTGCTTATATTACGATACCTTATTGCTGTGTGATTGTGTGAAATATTGAATATAATATATATATATATATATGTGTGTGTTTAATAAGAAGGTAGTAAAATCTAAACTACATAATGTATTTTTATCTCGTTTATGTTTTATATCTTATAATGTACAGGTACCTGTATCTAGTCATATGACTAGATTAAGAATTCAATTATATACACTTTTATGCGGTAGCTAAATGAGTAGGTCGATGTACTCTAACTTTGACTTTTTTCACGTTTTGAGAGTTGCAAAAATAATTTTATGGCTACCGAAAAAAAACCACCTGACATCTGGTTAATTTCCCAGCGCAACGACCTGTGTTGTAAAAGTAAAAAAAATAAAATGAAAAAAAACGAAGCCACTGTATGGCCAATTACAAACATATTTACAACGGTGGAAAGTAAAATATAAAAAAAATAATTTAAAATGGGTATAATGATATAACTTTGTCCGAACAAAATTTGCTTTCATTTCATTATTCGCATATTTGTGAAATTGTCCGCATTAACACGTATATGCAACGTTTGCTAGATTTTTTCTCAAAATATCTATGAATGCGTTTGGTGTCTCGGACATTTCGACGGGTTTCCGCACGATATTTCGTAACCGACGTCCGTGCATTTACCCATACATATTGTCATGTTATACGCGTCAATACGTGGTTGTTATATATATTATATAAATATATATATGATGTAGGCTAACAGTTTAAACCGTGCAACGATCGACGAGAACAATCGTTCGATATCGTCGACGGACGGGCTGTTGTACACGCCAGTGCGTGTGAACACGATCATAATATATAATATTATAGACGTTACGTTGTCGCGTCTCTGACACCGCGGCTACAGATAATATTTCGCGGGTAAACCGTATATAGAATATAATATGAAATGTAGGTAGTACGTTTAAGAGATACCTTCACACTTCATCGTTTCGTAATATAATCGATATATATATATATAGTATATACGACTTGTTTAAGTAACGTGTTAAAACACAACGACACGATGAAGCGCGAAGACCTCCTAAGTAGCTACCTATAGGTATTATTGTATATATATATATATATATATGGAATCTTATTGTAATAATGATTTCGTCGACGACCGCAGCGGTTATTTAATGTGTGCCTTGTAATGTTATAATATTATTGTCGTGAGCGAAGAACATCATTCTTCCGCTGACGTTGCCGACGTATACCTTTTGTACGGTTCCCATCTCTTTAGGTTAGTACGTATAACGTATATGTATATTTTATATATTTGTGTATTTGTGTGTGTGTGTGTGTGTGTGCGCGTGTACGTGTGTACTTAACGCATCGTTGATCGTGGTCGAAGTGTCATATTGAAACTTATTTGTGTTTATAACGCTGCTGCTGCCAGCGCCGGCGTCGGCGTGTTGTAACAGTGGTTTGAGCGAAGAGCAACGAACTCTGGGCGTTTGAGACGTGAAAAACAAAAACGCAAAAAGTGCCCACTGCGCGTATTTCACGACGTGTATAATACACATGTTTTAATATGGTTATGGTATAATAATATTAATAATATTCGTCCAGTGGACGCGAGAGGAGAAAAGGGCGAAGTAATAATAACATGGAGCGAACGCGAAAAATATTATGAGAACGACATGAAAAAATCCATCAGTACACTGTACACATACGCGCGACGTTTGTGTAGCAGTTATATTTTTCGTAACGTCCGAATAATATTTGTATGAATTATAACGATAGAATAGTAATAATAATAATTATTGTGTGATTGCGGGGCGATGCGGCCGATGTGACTGTGTCAAAAATTAACGGCCCGCAGTAATTTAATTGTCGTACCGATGACAATGCAGTCACGAATGATAGTAACAATAATAATAATAATAATAATTATTATTATTATTATTATTGTTATATTACATGAATAATTTAATAATATTATAATAATGTATGTGCGTGCGTTCGTTCTACGATGGTGGGTCCTTTAACACGATCACGAATTCTCGCGCGGCATGACAGAGAATCGCGCGCGCGAATATGTACGGTACAGATACACGACCGAAATATAAATCGCCTGAATCTGCGCTGCTGTCCTGCCGCCGCTGCATTGGTCGACAGCCGTATTTTGTACTTATATACCTACTCTTCCAGAATGTATATTATTATTATTTATTATTATCATTATCATTATTACGACGGTCGTATATTACGTCATCAGGTCACACGATTGTATATTATACCTCCCATTTAATATAGTGGTCGTCACAGTAAATAACGATTGTATTGTAACATGAAACACGTTCGTTTTTGTTAAAAAGAGCGTGTTGCGACTTGCGAACAAGATCAAACAACCGTATGAAAACAATAATACCTGAGTAGCATTCTGAAGTTGGAAAAATATTTAGAATACTTTTCAAAAGTATAGTTATTATCCCAAGAAAATAAATACTTCTAAAGATCTGGTTATTTTTTTAATCACTACTTGTTCGACTGCGTATCATGATCGTCATCAGCGTACCAAAAATTATATTTGGCTAAATGTAGGTATGTTATTGTTTATTTTTTTTTTTGAAACAATAATATTATTTGGACAATCTAATATAGAAATTATACAATTATATAATTACTAATTAGATACCGACTAGCAATTATCTACACTATAGATTCTATAGTATCATTATGCAAATTACAATAATCATGTTCCAAAACATTCGAATATATCTATTTTCAATAATGTCAAAAGTATTTTACTGAAAATACTATGTACTTATGATAAAAACTTTAAGGAGACTTGCGTTTATATGATCGATTGTGATTTATTGTCAGTCAACAAATCCATTATGATAAACGCTATTTTTTCAACGAGCTTTTTCTGCGTTACACTTAGTTTTCCTACAACATATTCTGCGTATTTCGATTTTGTTTTTAAATTTAAAATTCCTTTTGCTATGTTTTTTTGTTTATCTTGAGTACACAACATCGAATTCCGCTATTGTTGCGTGTTATTATAAATTTATATGGCGTAAAATACTGTTGGTAAATGGATAATGATAAAAACGGCAAATTTGAAAATAAATATTTTTATTATCTGCAGCCAAAATACCGTATAAGCGAAGGCGAATGATAAACGAGAAATTAAAAATGCGCACTTTATGTTCTGGCTGCAAATTGTTATTTATGATGGCATTTGGTATATTTCAACGTAAAAATTCGCATCTGGGGCGCGTCTGGCCAGTTATTTTCATTTTTGTTTTTCTGCAATGTCGTAATCGTTATTTTAAATCATTGCGATTTTCCAATCATTAATACATTCCTTAAAGCTTTTAACGATAAACGATTTTCGGTCTTATAATATTATTACATCGTTATAATGAAGACACCACGACTGCCTAGTTATGTATATCTTCGCTAATATAGTATTGTATAATGCTATAATGTATGATGGTGTACTATGCATAATACATATATAAAACATTTATATATATATCGACTCAACGAATCGCGTTAAGTATAAAACTTTTTTATACACAATATGCGCATCATCGTCTGCTTATAATCGAACCACGTTCAATCCTTTTTGCACGTATAGATGTCGAATTCGACGTATAAGACTTAATTATACATAATTTCGTATTATGTTCCCGAGTATAATAATAACGGCGGTATACTTGAATAATATGATTACAATGAATATAATATACATATATAATATGTATTATGTTAAGTAGTTGAATGTGAAAATGTTATAGTTGTGTCACGGAAACGTATCTATATGTACTGAACACAGATACTTCTACTCAGCTCAGATTGATTTAAAATGGACGTTATAGTCTGCAGATCAATGCGAGTTAATATCGAGTTGATCTATTTACTTATATTCTTTGTATACTGTATAAACTATATATATATAATGCTATTTACAACACAAAAACTATATCGCGTTTCTTTTATTTTGAGCTTGACTTATCCCTTTTTAGAAATAAGTTTCAGTCACAATATACAAAAAGTATATAATATTATATATACTTATACATACATTTATACAGGCCACAGGGTGATTCGTAGAGCATACTTACCCCCATTTTTTCTATAATAATGTATTTATTCAAAGCTCATACAAAAGTTATAGACCAATATAAGTCTAAATAGAGTTTTCAACTCTGTTGAATCTCTTCGAAAGAGTTATGTTTTACAGAATAAAATCATTCTTAAAAATTATATTTCTTTATTAGTTTGGATTCAAATTCTTCAATTTAGCAATTCATTAACTATAAAGGATCTCCGAAATCTTGGTAAACGTATTTGAAAACAAAAAAATACACCACTGCATCAATCTTTGATGTACCTATCACAGGCATTTGATGAATTATGGCACAAATGATTTATTTTAAAAATAAGAATCCTAAACTTGCCAACATATTATACACTCTTGTCATTTATTACCAATCGTAACTTCTAGGACAGAATAGGAACCGACATCTCACAAATACAACGAATAAAGGCGGATGTTCCTCAAGGACAAGTTATAGGACTAACGTAATTTAATATTTATTGCTTTGATGTAGCATTACCATTTACCATAGCAATAATTACGTAAAATAAAATCCTAGAACCCACAATAAAAGACCTTTTGCAGCAAAACTTTCAACACATTTTCTCGAAGGTTCTCAAAATGGAAACTCACGCTAAATCCCACTAAAAATGAAATAAAAATATTTACACATTAACACCAAGAAAATATATAAATCTAATCTTAATACAAATGACCAACCAAGAAATTCAATAGAACAAAAAAATGACTCAGTGAAATACTTAGGGCTATACCTTGATGAAAAACTAAGTTGGAAAATACATATAAACAAAAAAATAAAGTAAGGGTAATGGTATACTAAATTAAAAAATCCTATTACCATTGCTGAACTACAGTTCAACTCTACAGACGAAATTCTCCTTATTATTATACATGACAAAAATATGACAACTAATAACCTATGCATGATCAATGTAGGCTGCAGTCGCATCCTGAACAAAAATTAAAAACTATTCAAAATGAATTCTTAAGAATAGGAATTTAAGTCCCTTGGTTCATGCGAAATGAATAATTATATAATGACACAGGAATACCTCATCTATTAATATGAATAAGTGCCGGATTAAGACCGATCATAGCCCTAGGCAAATCATTTTTTTATAGCCCATTGTAAAAAAAAAAAAAAAACAAAATTATAAAAATGTTTAGATTTATTTATTTTACAGGTTTTTTCTTGCTTTTTTAGAGCAGAAGTCATTTATTAAATCAGCTATGATAATTATCATAAACAGTATCAATTATTATCAAAACCAGCTGCACTGCTGCGGTGATTCGCACTTTTTCGAAAAATCAAAAAAACCATATTAATATTTAAGACATTCACCTCGAAGTGGCACGGACTTCCACAGTGTCACTATTAAAAAAAAAATAGCCCCCCTCTGACGGCCACTTTTATCTAGCCCTAAGCACATGCCTACCCTGCCTATACGTTAATCCGGCACTGTCAGAATAATAAACCAATTCAAAAACTTCCATGAAAGGCTTAACAAAACAGAAAGAACATTTTGCTTTAAAATTGGCAATTTAACTACTAATCCAAGACTAAAAGTACACATACTATAAGGTATCTTTTTATAACCTTCTTTTTTTGTTTAATGTTTAATGTTTAACTTAACTTAATTTAATTTAACTTATAACAAATAATATTGAATAATAAAAAAAAAAACAATTTATTCAAATTCTGTCTGTGGTAATTTTTAAGTATACTAAAAAATCATATTTTAAAACTTGATTTATTTGGTAATACTTATGGTGTGTTCCTATTATTATACAAATATTTGATTTTAAAATCAGAGCTCTCCATTTTCTTTTTTACTTTCAAATTATTTACTGAATAATTTTATTGAAAATATTGATTTAATAAGTACCTAATTATAAATTCGAATAAGTAGTTTCTCGGTTGTATTGGATCTAGTATTTATTATGTTTGAACCATTTTTAATATTTATTCATGTTGATAGATTAATACTTAACCAATCTAAATTAAATTAAAATATTTAAAACTCTATGTCTCCTTTATCTTCTAAATCTTTTACCACGGACCCATTATCCTTGTAGTATACAAAATTAAATAACTCAAAAACTACTAGTTCGAATTTTGGTTCTGATAAGTCAAAATTTTCAGAAAAAATGCGTTTAATAATGTAGTAACAGTAGACAAAGATTGTTCTCGTTTATAATACAGAATAGTTTTTAACTCCATGGGGCTCTCCTTAGGTAGTACAAAACATCTCACCAATTTAAAAATAGTGTATTTTTAAGTAAATTTAAAAATTCCAAAAATGAGATTTTGAATATTTGTTATCTTGAAAAAAAATAGAGGTGGAGAATCATTTTATATATTAGTTTGCGATATGCTATGTACTTATACTTTTCTGTTAACAGCAGCTTTGTATCAATCCCGGTGGTTCACGGACAGTTGTTTTTATAATTGTTTATTATTGGCGTATATATATTATACAGGTTACTATCTACATTTGGAAGTTTTGTGTTAACAATTTGTTTTTTAATTTATTAAAAATTCTATCGATAATAACAATATTATTGCTGAAAATACGTAAAATCAATAACGATAATATCAGTCGAGGTTCAAAAAAACAAGTTATATTGCGTTAAATGCGCGTTATAAAAAATGCAATAGGCGTGTATAGGTTATAGACGACGGCGATCAGTCGAAAATATTACCAAACTATACTAGATTATATACGTATATAATATGATTTTACAGTTATAATATTATTGTTGTTATACGCATTATACATATTTCTATTGAAAATATTGACATCACAGTGTATAAAATTCGTATTGGTTGATGATAGATGTAAATCACACTGCTGTTGTAAAAATAGTTGCCTGATGCAGATAAGTAAACATCTTATCGTTATTATAATTATTATATCATTATACTATGATATTATATTATTTCACACATCTAACGGGAGCCGATTGCAATGAATAAAAGCACACTGATAGGCGCATGATAAATCGAAATAAACTGGCGTAATGTAAAAGGTGTTCAAAGCGTTAGGTTAGGCGCGTGCGATAAAGTTTCTCGGAATATGCGTATAATATTATTGTTGCGTTTGATGCTTGGAAAAAAGGCGTTACAAAAAATGATAAGAGTAATGTATCAATATCTTTATATTTGTCGATAAAAACTTAAAAGATTTCATTCCTGTTTTTTTGCAATCATAATAGTTTATTGTTTTTTACATTTTTTTAATGCTATTTACGCGGTAAAAACTTGTTCACCATTTTTTACACCCCACCTAAAATCCTGTACACGGGTCGTAACACTCGTAACCGCAGTCGCGTAGTTACTATTATTATTAATATTATTCACATTATTATTATTGTACAGTTGTTGTTCCGTATGGGAAACGTTACCGTTGTGAACAGCGTCGGGTCCACGGAATTCCATATAAATGCACTAACTTCAATAAATATTTAATATAATATTATCCTTTTTAGATTCTGAACGGAGTGATGAATGTATTGATTTTACAATGATGTGTGTTTTTTTTTTGTGTCTGACGACAACATTTGGAGCAGTAATAATGCTCCGATTTTTGACTTCTGCCCCTCTTTGAATAGGAAAATTCATCTAGTTGGTACTTTGGGGGGTCAAATAGTTTTCAAGAAAATCGAGAAAAACAAAAAAAAAAAAAATGACATAAAAACGGCAATTTTACGAAAAACCACTTTTCGACAAAATCGATTTTTTGATTTTGCTGTAACTCAAAAACGAATCATTGTAAATACTTAAAATTTTCACCAAATGTTTATATTATTTTCAAAATATTTTGACCCTTTTTAAGCTACTTATAGACAATTGAAATTTTCGACTTTTCTAAGTTTTTTTCTTCAAATGCCGATAAAAATTTTTTGGGTGGCCAGAAAATCTTGAAAATTTAATACAAGGTTTCTTATAAGTTGTTCTTAAAGTGATAAAAAAAAATCCGAAATCGTTAGTCACAATTTTTTTTTATAAGTGCTTAAAGTTCGAATTATTACGAAATATGTCAAAATTTAAATTAAATTTCATACTCTCATTATGCGTATGTTGCCAAATACTTTTTTTATTAATAAACAGATACTATAAAGTAACTATAGTAACATATAGTAACTATACTATTTGTTTCAAAATAGAATATATGACAATATTTAAATATAATATATCTTAAACTGACAAATCATCTTCGTTCAGAATCGTTTTTCGTATACAATGATACCTATCATTGCATTCAAATTTAACCTACCATAGTCTGAGGTCCACCCCACCCCCTAATATACAGCAGAGCGATACCCACTTACCCGCTTTTTTAATACTTTAATCGTTTAATTATGGTTTAAGCGAATAAAATCTCATAAATCGTTGATCATATAATCACAATTTATGGGTTGTAAAAATAATACAATGTTGCCATTGTGTTACATAATGTTAATGATAATAATATCCCTATTGGGAGGCAATATCAGAGAATAATTGAATGAATTGCCTCGTGCTTGCGTATTTACAGCGTTCCGGAACATTATAATTTACTAATAGTTTTCTGCGTTTAAAGAGAATTTTTTTTAACTTTAAATTTTTGCATTTTACATTTTAATCTCATTGACCAATTTCTAAACTGTGCGTAGCCAATAGTTGAACTAACAGTTCAAAAATCAAGTCTATTATTGATTATACATAGGAACACTTACCACTTATAAGATATAACTTAATTACATGAAGATGTATTCTATTTTTTTCAGTAGCCCAAAATTAGTCGTGGGATTTTGATAAAAATGTAATCCATAATATATTATTTGAAATTATTATTGCGAAATCGAGTATGAATATGCTTTTTTTAAAAAAAATATTACGTACTGCATTATGTATGCGCGTGTATATTATTATTATTATTATTATGTATTCGCCCCCCGTGAGTGTGGAGCAAGGTCGTACAATGCGGTCCGGCATTTCGTGGTTTTGTCAAAGGCCACCCGTCGCGATCGCCACGATCTCAATTAACGTCAGTTCCATTGTGTACTGTGCCTGTATCTGTGCGTTTGCATTTATTCCATTTTTTCTATTTTCAATTCACACAAACAAACGTATTAATATAATTTTAATATCTTCATTTGTCCGCCTCGCGTGCGTCAATTATTCGATTATTTTATTTATTTTTTTTAATCTGTTATTCCATTTTGCCACCCGGCTTTAAGAACACTTTACCGGCGGCGCAATAAATATATAATACGTCCATAAGAATCGCATCGCTCTGGAATGCGGTGATCGCATGATTGCTTTATTGTTTTCAAATTGTAGCTATATCTTCGTATTGTGTATACTCGGTCAAAACAAGCGTAATTTTCCCTCCGAGAACACTGGCGGACAAATTTGAAAATCGTTTTCAAACTGATGAGATCGGTTTCAGTGACCCTTATATTAAATATATTTTATGCGTATCCATAGAAATGTAGAATTCTTTTAAATTATGTTATATTATTAATAAATAGTGCATTTTAAAAGTAATTAGGTAATCAATTTGTCTTAAAAATAAAATAACCTAAACAAATTATTATGGACTGGACGGAGATGAGTTTATTTATTTTGCAATGAGTTATGATAATTATATTAAATTAATACTTGATAGATAGTAGGCACCTGAATAATATTTTGATAGTCACGGAAAGCAGGGACGCCCGCAGAAATATAGTTCAGGGGGGGGGGCAAAAAATTGTAAGTATCTAAATACTTATAGGTAAATTTATCGCTACATCATTCATCTACTCATATTTTGCAATACTATCAATAATATTTTTTTTAAAAATCAAAACTAATTTAAGTTAATATAAAATTACACATTTACACTATTAGTTCTAATATTTGTAAGAAAAAACATAATAAAGTTTAAACAACTTTATTTGATAAAATTTATTTCATATTTTATTATTTTATTCAAAAAGTAATGGCAATCTCCTTTTGTTTGAAGTAAATAAATTAATTTAATTAATTACTTTGACTCGTCCGCGTTAACAGACAATCTGTAGGAACCAGCCAAAAGTTAAAAAGTGACTTAGCGATTGAAAATAATCGTAATGTCTTTTTCACGATTAAATAATAAAAACCTCCTATATGATTTGTTAGATACTTAGATACAAGGATTGTCAAATAGTCGCTGACTTTTATAGATCAGCTTTATGTGAAAAACTTCGTTATTTTATGTATTATGTACGTTGGTCGTAAGTCAAATTAATGAAAATTTAAATAAAAATTGAATGTCCATTCTATAGTCAAAATATTTTTTTTTTTATTACATATTATTATTGTGGAGTACAGGTTGTACTTATTTTTGTGAAAAAAAAAAAATTATAATTTTTAAATATATTTGGTTTAATTTTAGTGAACTCTTTGCTAGCCATCACGCTGTGCAGTTATTAATTTATTGTACCCGTTTCACACGAATTATAGTATTTTGCCCAATCGCCCGTATTATCTGCAGGGTATACAAATAATTTTACAGTTCAGGATTAGTGGATTACTGTATTGATATATATTACTATGTTATAATTATATTGTAGGTTTGAACCTATTAGGTACATTATTATATGTATGTCAATAAAATTAAACTATCTTAATTCTTAAGAAATACATTTTTAAATCTTTATCAAAAATATTTCAATTTAAATATTATGAAAAAATATACATGAATTTAAGTTTTATCTCTTAAGAAGGTAATTACAATTTGTAAATTCTCTCCTTATTATACCTAATAGGTACGCATAGTTATATAGTTTTGGTTTTAATGACAAATCACATATTAACCGTGTTAACTTAATGCCATGTTGTAAATCTTAATCTTAAGTATTTTTAAGTAAATTAGGTAATAAATTGAAATTATCTGATATTATATCAATAATAAAATATGTTCAACATTATATTTTATTATAATTTTAATAATTTGAATAGTTCTCATACTAATTATCATTTATATACCTAAAATTTATTCTGATTTTAACTAGAAAATTGGTTTGAAGTTAGGTACAAAATATATATACACGTAAAATAAAACCAAAAAAAATGAATACATGTAGTATAAAAATCTATGCATAATCGTTTAAATAAAAAAAAGTATACTTAAAAAAAAAAAAAATATTTTCAAAAAAAGCTACTTGTGTAAATCAATTTAGAAACTGTGAATAAAATCCCTATGAAAAAAGATTTAAAACTGTGATACAATTTAAATTATTTTCGAAATATACTTAGTTTAAAAAATTAAAAAAATTAAACTCATTCATTATACTCGTATTAACGTAATATAATTTTAAACAAAAAATACTTGGATAATTAATTATAATTTCTTTATAATAATGTATTGGTATATCGCGTGACGCGTATTATATTTTTATGCTGTAAATACAATTTATATTTATTTCATTCAATATTGATATTCAAGTAATATTTTCATATTATTGTAAAATTATGGTATGTACAAATTAAAATAAAATGCTATTCAATCATTTGAATCATTTATAGAAAAAGGTATTGAGTTGTGTCGATTTGCACTGAGGTACAATGGCATATTATAATGCAAATAAATAATAATAATATAAAATATTATAACAAGTGCATAATATAGCAACTGCGCATGTATAATACATACGGGTTCCATTTAATAATACCAACTCAATGCACAGTGCACACTCTTATCTTAATCGTCTAATAAGGCAGTTGACCTCTATATAATGTACCACATTTAGTTTACTAATTGATTTTTTATTGTTCTGAAAAATATTGCTATTTTACGGTAGTCCTTTTCAAATAATTAACCGAAAACAAATCTACTATCAAGAAAAAAATTAGTACCTATGTATTATAATATATTTATGTATCTTTTAAAACTGCTACTCATCTATATGAACAGTAGGCTAGATGTACAGTATGGCCTGTATCTATTTACGCATAATTTTGTCTTAGAATATAATTTAAAATACCGAGTTTGGTTAATGAATGTGTGATTGAATCAATTTAAAACTTGTTGTGTAAGTGCAAGGTTTATAATATGATTTAATTAAGTATCTACCTAGATATCAATCATGAATTAAATTAGGTCATATTTTTACCATATAATATACATTTTTAGAAATTGCAAATGTATACTTTCTAATTTTAATCTATTATCTAAAGTGTTCTTATAAGTTATGTTCTTAATATGAATTTGTTTGTTAATATATTTTTCAAATTATAATATACTTGTTATTTTAGGGAAGTATATTATATTTTTTTTGTAATAGTATTAGTTGTGTATTTTAAGTAGGTACACATTTTTTTATTCTTATTTTATTAAATCAACCAGTGTAATCTATGTTACTTGATTACTTATAATACTAAATTGTATAATGTATATAGTTAAACATAAAAAATTGGAACATTATATTGTTGTGTTCATAACACGAATGAGTATATTTTGTTTAGTAGTGCAAAATCAAAGTTTAATCGCGTTGACTTAATTTTTTACCATAATCTGTTCAATAATAGACATTTGAGATCAGTTTGATTTTTAATTTATTGTTCGGAGTTTAATTTAATACAAATAATTTAGCACAAGTACCATGACTAGTATAACCTTGATAAAATACTGAATAATTTGTAGAACAAAATATTATGGTATTTCATTTTACAAACATTTATTGTAAACACAGTTTTTTATTTTTATGAAAATGAATTATTTTTGAACTTGAGCTCAAGGATCTTTTGAAATAACTCATAGAAAATAATTAATCTTATACCTATATATTATAATAAATAATAATATATTAACAGCTTTGGTATCGTGTGCTTAAAATGTTTTATTAAAACTATTTTATGAATTGTTTATTTTAATGTCACGTAGTATCTGTTGTATGTTATTATAACTGATTTGAAAATTATTATTAATTTGTTGCTCTAAAAGAGAAAATCTAATGTCGGTGTTTAGCAAATCGATCCGGAAACGATGTGACAATTATTATTATTATTATCGTATACTTGCATATATATAATAAAAACTTATTATACGTATTATTATGAATATAGGTGGAAGAGGGTACAAATTGTTAGAACTAAATTATGAAAAACTGCACGAAATTGCGTTACGTTAGATATTTTCTTGTCTGTCGAACGGCGGCATTGTTGTCGCCACACACCAGGTTCCTTTACGTATATGTAATAGTGTCCATAAAATAATAATGATACTAATAATAATAGCGACGAAACAATCGATATATGTGTATAGTGACAGTGAAAGTGAATCTTAAGAAAGACTTTTATGAACAATTTTTTGTAGTTTTCATATTTTCCGCTATGTTATATAATTTGCAATAATAATATTATGTATGTGTGTGTAGTACCTACATATTAATATATTATTATGTTTTTGATAGTATAATAACGATTTATACAATATTTTATTTTTAACAACAGCTAGTGAATAATAGTAGTCCCGTTTACGAAGGATTACAAAATTATGCACACCTAGGTCACGGCTTGCCATAACTGATTTTTTTCTCTTTCAATGCAGTTTACTTATAAAAAAATTTTTTATTTCGATCAAATAGGTTTCATAATTATAATAATGATATCAAAATCGTCGTATTTCCGGTATTAAATGTATAAACATTCGATCGATTGAACCTTTATATTGAGTTCACCTACTTTGAGCTCATCGTGCCGCAACAAAGTTGACGATGGGAGTTTAATAAAGCATATTGTCATACCATAATACGACGCTTCTCCCTATCTGAGATGAGCATGAGTTAAATATATATATTATATACACATATAACTACGTACTTTTTTTAAATGACTCGTCGCTTTCGGAAGTGGCAATCAACAAATTCCCTTTGTTCGCACTCTACGCGATTAACATCTGCAACTAAATACTTATTGTTAAGTTGCTGTAGGAGGTACCCGGATAGACGGCAACAACGGCAGCGGCCTTGTCGAACGATTGGAAGAGTTAAAAATATAGTCTTTTATCGGTTCCAAACATAACGACACCGTGATAAGTGAAATCAATTTAGCCTGAATAAAGCACATGGGAGAAAGTCAATATATATACGAATATAGTATATATCGTAGGTAAGGAAGTTGCGTTCAAGTATCATTATTACTAATATCGTGTCAGTGACGATTATCATAGATATAATATTTTATGATTATTCGTATAAAAATATAATTACAAATGTTGCCTTGTCCACATATATTTATTTTTGTAAAAAATAACTGTCATCGAGTTGGTTCTGTACTTGTTTAATGTATATATGCAGTATCTATACATTTACTATGATGAATAATTTATAAAAAAAACAATCGTGTTCATAAATATTATATGTAATAAATTATAAGTATGTACTTGATTTAACAATTCATTATTTAATATTGTAACATTTATACATATATATGTTAACTTAAAGTATAGAAAAATCGAAATCCTTGACAAAATCAGAATCAAACGAAAATATAATCGGAAAATTAGGATGGTTGTGGATGTGTTTACTTAGGTGGTAGTGAATTGTAAGTGTTGTCAACGCCGTTTATAACCGGGATAAGGTTCTCGAATACGGGCGTCAACATCATACTGGGCACGTAACAATCCACGTGGTCGATGATAAAGTCCTATGTGTTGCTTTCCAAAACCTACAGGACGTCTTTGCTATCCACGTCCACGTTTGTTATCAGTCGACAGTTTCTACTCTTTGGTACAATCATGAAGTTCTCTTCGAGAAAACATTGCTTCGTGTCCCAGATGTACAAGTGATTCTGGTCCTCAATCTGGAAGTAAAGAGCTGACCCATAACCCATGCCTAAAAACACCATTTTACACGGATTCTTGTCTGAAAGCGTCCCATTCGAAATCGTGTTATTGTTATACGTATTTGATATTGACCGTAAAAACATTGCCGTACATATTAATCTATACTAACACTAATACTAATAATATTATAAAGAGGAAAAAAATTGATTTTTGTTTGTATTGAATAGGTTCCGAAACTATTGAACCGATTTAAATGAAATTTTGTACATAGATAGATTAGACATTATAAAACATTGCCACGTCTTCGTGGACGAGGAGGAAATATCGGTCAACAGACTCTGAATTCATAATTAGTTCTAACCGTCGGTTAAATAGATCAGCAGAAAATTAATTGTCGGACAATTCAAATTTAAGAAACTAGACTGCAATCACACGTGTTAATGAAAATAAAAACAAACAGCGTTTGTAAGTGTATCTCGCATTGACACGTGCATCACTTTTTCGCCTTGCGTTTGAATATAAGTCGGACATTGACTATTCGTCGACCAAAAATAGTATTTATCCTCACGCTAAATGTTAGTATTAGGCAACCAAACTTAACACGGGTGCATTTTGTACGGACAACAAAGTGCACGGGGACAGCTAGTTTAGTAATATAGCATATTTATTATTTAATATATTATATACATATTTAAATCTATCGAACCTACCTCTACCTTACCCATGTTGACTATTCACTTGGAGTTCATGCGTTTCTGTAGGTCTTTGGTCCGGCCCCAGAAAATGTCTTGACTCGATAAGTACGTCTTAAGTCCAAAACGGACTTACATAATTGTAACACTTAACACTTCTCTTTGTGTGTAAATTCTGTGCAACTCAATGTGAATGGTACTCCCCGTCTTAAGTCATATTAAGTTATAAAAAAAAATTAATTTAAATTTAAAAAATATACATAAGAGATATCAACACGTTTAATTGCGTATGAAAAATTATTATAATATACCTATTCGATTTTGGTTTTTCAAATTGACTGAACAAAAAACACATGGTAACAACGGTGTGTTCAATACTTTTCCGTATGCATATTGCATATATTTATATAAATTTTATATTAAACATAACGACAAAGTTAAGTCGTATTTTAGAGCGTGCTAAACCTGAAATGCCTTACTTGTAACGAGGGGCGGCCAGAAAGACTCGACCAACACACTTAAAATCTTGTATAAATTATATTTTTGGTATACACCGTTTTTCATTAATGAATTTTTTTTGTCTAGATTGACGGCCATAATATATAGTGACCATTTAATATTAGTGGCATATCTTGGATGCTACTATTATCTGATTTAGCCAATGGAATGAGGTAAATTAACAAATGCAAACAGTAAAGTTTCATAATGCTTGGTGATGTTTTGTTAAACTTCTGAACACACGGAACATATTGCTGATACTGAATTCAAACAATATTTAGATCATTACGTTAATAATGGCTGTTTTAATTTATTTTAGGCTTTGAATTTTGATAAAATTAATTTATAATACATTTATATTTAACAATCAGACGTTTGTATTAAAACATAATATGGTACTTGTGAATAATCTCTAAATTATTTTCAAAATTGTTAAATTAAAATAATATTGATATTTGATAATGAAAATAGTAAAAAAAATCCGTTTGCGCATTTTTATTGTTTTCAAATCAAATACAGGATCTCAAAGATTTTTTTTTTATTTAAATTATTTAATAATTTTGAATTTGATATATAGTACCTAAGTACTTATATGCATAATAATAAAACGTAAATTAGGATGTTTTTACCTTATAAATGTTTAAAAATATAGTAAAAGGAATAAATGAAGTGCGTAATCATATATAAAGCGAAAAAAATATCATTACAATAATGACACAATTTTATATTTATTGATAATAATATTAGGCATATATAGTCTTAGGCTGCAACTTCCATTAATCGAATACGACATATAATTCAAAGGAGATGTGTAATGTACATACGTGAATGTTAAAGAATATTATTCATATGAAATATAATTACTTTGTGGTTCATTGAGATTTATAACAAAAAAAAAATATTATAGGAGTGTGTGGTTTTCCTTTCGTCATAAATATCATACTTCGGCGCGATCGATCGGCTGTCATAATAATAATAATATCCAAACGATATAATATGTATATAACATAGCAGCTACCGACGACAAATTTCACGCGATTTTCCACGGTAAATACTCGTAAATTAATCGATGTCCAGCGATCTTATCGGATTTGAAATCATAATTTGAAAACACTCGACGATGACGTCTATTCTTGTATTTGTCACGCTATTTTAAGTACTCGTAAATCATAATGTGTATTGCATTAAGTCGATTTATATGCGTGTTCGATGTGTTCGATCAGATGGACAGTTGTTTTCTTTCGGCGGTTCCTATTTTTATCATACCTCACTTTGTCGTAATGATCATCAATTATAAGAGGAGTTATTTCGGAATGACATGGGCCCGCAATGTCTTATGTCCGTCTTACAAACGTACAATATACCAAATTTTATGTCCAAAATAATTCTCTCTATTTTTTTTATTTTTAAATTTGAGTGGATTCGCTTAAGTGAATGTAGTTACTATTAAAAATTTTAGAGGTAAGATTATTATTTCAGGCTTATATTGGTATTTAAATTACAAAACAAGTTATGTGCGTTTTAAAACTATACCTATATTGTTTATACGTTTTGAAATGATCATAACTTTTCTCAAAATTAAAATATAAATTAATGCATTTCAATAATCGTAATTCTATATTTTATAATGTAATAGATCAATTCACTCTAATTTTAGAAATAATCAAATAAAATAAAATATTGTGAACTTAAAATGTGGTATGTTATATGTTTGTAATACGGAGATAACATATGTGGGTGTGGGCGGCTGGCGTCTTTTTAACTTAAATGTGGATGACCTCATCTGGTCCTGATGGGGGTAAGTATCGCTTCTAGTAATATAAATGTACATGATCAAATAATGAGTTCGATTGTAAAGGTCGTCGTCGTTATAATGACTGCAGATGCGCCACCTGTGATGTGTAATTTTGAATCGGCGGCAGCTAATGCGTCTCATTACGCCGTCAATTATTATTAGGATAGTCTGGTGTACTTAACATTTTTTTTAGGTTATGCAATTATAATACATATAACTTGATGCGCACGCCATCGTAAAGGATGTATAGTTATTATTATCTTTTCACCTTCCCAGTCTTTAACTATCTCTCTCTCTCTCATCTTGAGGGTTCATTGGGTTCCGAACTGCATGCATTAGGTCATTACTGGATTATTTTCTAGAGAATATGTTTGCGCGCGTTCACAATGTCGTTAATTTAATTATCCGTCGTCCATGGGCTTTTATGTTGTTGTCGTTGTTGTCGTTGTTATGTTGTTGTATTGGTGTTTGTGTGTGTGCAGTGTACGCGACGAGGTCTTTTGGCTTCTATTCTGGGTACAATTTTTTACTTTTCGAAGGACTCATCTTATTTGTTTTGTGCACGCAAAATAGAAATAAGAATCAGGTCAAGTAGTTATATAGGCTTCGACCGAAAAATAACACATTTAGAAGATTTAAACTCTAGGTCATTGTTCTTTGAGTAGATCAACGGGTTATAGTCTATAATACTCACCCGTCTCAACACATATTATAATCTATATTAATTTAAACATAGTATATGTGTCGTTTTTAACCATGTTTTATAGTATAACCATGTCGCTTTTGTTAATATTTGACTTTTTGACCTGTGAATTATAATTGCAAAATATTGAAGTATTGTAATATTTGTAAGTCTTGAATAATTGAATACAATAGTTAAAAAATAAATATGATAAACCAATGATGTTAAAGAAAATATCTTCAATAAACGTTTATTGAAGATACTGGCTTTATGTTCATATAGCAAACAGTATTAAACCGTAATAGGTACCTATCTCGTTTATAATAAACTTTTTTTTTAAATTAAACTCCTAATCAATAAAAATGTAAGTATTATTATAGATATTTAGAATTATTATTTTTCGAATTACGCAATGGAATATAATTTGGGCAGAACACGTTGGTTATAATGAGCTTATGAATCACATTAGATATTTTTTTCGAAAATAATGACAGACATATTATTAATTATAATTTATAATAATTTCTTTACAAAATGTATTTATTATAGCGCGCATTGAAGATAATATACAAATATTACAAATATTACAATATCACAAATTCACAATGATCTGACACATTCAAATGAGTATTTTTAATGTACAATTGTCATATCTCCAAGATATACCATTAATTAATATGTACTTATTATACCTATCTCTATCTGATATTATGGTTGCGGAATGGGCTGTGGTAAGTTCTCCCCAGTTGTTTTAAATATTATTGCTACATTATAAATTAGTGAGCCAGATTTTCAAACTAAAGTAGGTATACATACAATTTCAAAGTTGCAATAAATACAATAAAATTAGTAAAAACAGTCATAATAAAACTATAGAAATAACCATATCATAAACAATAGATAATTTAAATTTTTTTGAAATCTGTATGTTCATATTGATATTATCATTAAAATTAAATTTATATATTTTTATTTTATTTATATTTTGAGTATAATCATAGCCCACGACGATGTCTTTTAAATATATGAATTAACCAAGTCGTTAATGTAAAATGTTTATACGTAGGTAAATTTTGGCGCTAACGGGTAACCCTCTACCATTGGGAGAGTTGACAATCGCCCTGTGAAATAATGCGCAATTATTTAAAGACCTACTATTATATATATGCGTATTATACATTGATACTCATATAATGCCTTCGGATTTTAATTTCGTTGTAGAGTTTCAGGTTTTGTATTGATTATTATATACGTCAGTCGGAGAATACCTATAAATCCTGCAATCGTCACTCCACTGTGTGGTCATGGTATCATTCGTCAATGCGTTACTATACAGATAACTATATATTTTGTTTATTTCCCGTGAAAACAACAGTGCCCGTCCGAATGATTCATTTGTGTATAGTGATTAGTATAGTGGTAGATCGTATCTTTAAATCGGTTGACCGCGCTCGAGTTGTCGTCTTGCAGTGCCGCATTGTTGCGGCTGACAAGATGATTCATCGCGCGTGGCGGATCTCGATACATTGCTATTAGGGGGTTGATCAAACAGGTGTGATTCATAAGAGGTTTTCGAGCAGGATAGAAAGTGAAGAGAAGGGTAGATGGGCGTGTCGTTGACTTCAAACTTGTTTATTATTATTTTTATTTTTTTTATTATTACCGTCCACCAACGATCGTTGCACGGCCGCCGCAAAGATGAATCATCGTCACTAATCACTTTATATACCTATACATTGTATTGTACATCATGTAATCCGTTTACCTACATAATCTACTCGATAATTGATTTGTTAAAAAAAAATTGGGGTCCTGAGACAACGTTTGGGATTATTCTCCTGAGATTCCTGACAAACGAGCACCCACGACAGTTATATACATCGGCCTCGAAGACGTTGACGTCTTCCACCGTTGATCTTCACAGTCTCTGTCGTCCGTGCATATTTACCTACACATCACATTATTATAAGGTACACCAACGACCTATGTACCTACTTTAAGTCTAAATAGTAAGTCTATAGTTTTTACATTTATTTTTTGATGTTGTTATGCTGTGATTTATATCTGTTATATTTGTCAAATTTTTATAATATGTTCTTTGAATTGTCGAGATACAATTTAATCTTTAGCTTTTATATAGAATTTATATAAATATAGCCATATTATAGCTACATGACTATAAAACAAATTTTTAAATCATGAACTATTTTAAGTTATTACACGAGCGTTAAAATCATAGAATACTTAATGACTTTTTGAATTTTTACATTAAATTTCACAAGATATAAACGCAATATATGCGTATTGATAATAAACAATAATAGTTGTCCACTCATACTTTTGATAATTATTCATTTATATATACATTAATAAAACACATGCACTATGTTTAGACAGCAAATATTAAACCTAACTAATTTCCACGAAGTTGATTTGATAAATTAAAGAATATTTAACATGAATAAATTTAAAATGTACTTGTATAAAACAAAAACAGAGTGACAATATTTGAGCTTTAATAATCAAATTATGATTTAATTTTCTTAAAATTAATTTTAAAACTTAAGAATTTGTGATGAATGATTTTTTTTTATGTGTTTATTCTGTCAATTTTTGTCACGATAAATTTAATAAAAATTAAACATATTTTATTTTCATACTCAGTAATATAAATATCAGTTTTGGATCGACGTTTATACTTCTATGATCTTCCAACCAACTACAAACGTTATTCTGTACTTTATTTTCAAAAGTTGCAAATATAGGAAATAACAAATTTATTATCATCATAATATAAAAGAGCAAATTCTATAAGTATAAATTAAAGTTTGATAGGTAACAACTATAAAAACTAACGGTTCAAAGCCAAAATGTACTAACCGAAAATACAATATATCCTACCCATCCTTATGACTATTTTGTATGAATTTAAATACTCAAATAAACTATTAAGTTAGGTTATTAAATTTATTTAGTTTGTATAGTTGATACTTGATTTAAATTTCAAGTATCATTTAGCGTAAAAATATATGATGAATCATAGGCGTGTCTAGGCCTTATTCGCAGGTCATGCACAACAGTGGCATATCCAGGAAGATGGAGTTACTGCACTAGAATTATCAATTTTTGTAGTCTTATAAACGTTACAAGTCCATATAATGAAAATTTAAAAAAATTATATGAAAATAAAATCAGAAACTGAGAAAAAAATAAGGTTATATTATGCATCACAATTTATAATGTAAGTTAGATCAAATTTCGCAGGTCATGCCTGTGCAAGACAGGCAAGACCCGTAAACACGCTTATGTGATGAATTTTTTTTATAAAAATAAGTTTTATAGTTTGTTCTAGTTTTAATAATGAAATTCTATACCACTAACAATTGTGCATGTTCCTAAATTACTAACCTTGTTTTTGCTTAAGGGTATTGGCAATAACTAAATTATAACATTTTTATTTTTCATTGAACTAGATTATCTATAATTAATTAATATTCTATGTGTAATTTGTTTATTGAAAGTTTTCTGGATTATTCAAAATTACGTATAAATATTAATTTTGTGTACATTTTGAAAAATATGTTATTTCATTTTCAATTTAAAACCATTAATTATTAATAGGCGCATATCTCATTGAATGTAATATAAAATATGTGTCTATATAGGCTATGATGCGTTTATTCATTGTCATGTAACACTCAATATTTTTTACTCTATATTATAATTGGTAATATAAATATGATAATATTAATTATAGTAAAACGTCGATAATTGAAAAATGTACGTTAAGGTATATAATATATGATTTTTGTAGGTGGCTTTAAATTAATATAAAAGAAATAAATCGAAAAAATAGAAACGGATTAATAATAATAATATTATATTGAATACTCTCGATTGTTTAGAATTCGTCGAGTACGCCTTAGAACGGACAGTATAAGACAGGTGCACGTATGCAACGTCGCTATTATTATTGTATTATTTTTTGTTTCGTCGAAAACGAAATCGATGATTTTATTGGGAAAGAATAAAGGAGAGGACAAAATAGCGTTTGATGCATTAACAGCAGGTTCTAACCATCGCATCATTTCGTCGGAAGTGACACAGATACAAGATACACAGAACAATAACGTAATAATACTATGTCGTAAAATATTAATGATAGTAAAAATATTCGTGCTTCGTATCACCGGCTGGCGAGAGGTCGTGGAGAAGAAATGCGAACTTGCCCTTGACGATAACCCGCGGCAACAAAGCTGGCAAAAATAAAGGAAGAAGGATCGTGGTCGGAGACTTATTATATTATGTATAGTTAGGTCGGCGGTTGCCACTCGTCGTCGTCGTCGTTTCTAAACTCGATGGAGCGTTTTATGACGACGACCGGCCGTCATGCTCTGGTTCGTCGACGAGCACGCGGCGTTCTTTTCCACCATTTTCTAGACCGGTCCTCATATTTAAAACGTCTGTATACTGTTGCCGACCGCGAACTCGTTGTCATCACTGGCACGTTAACGCATAATATGGCAGTAGATTCGTACATAAATATTACTACCTAATTCGGTAATTTGGTTTGACGCCAATCGTATTTCGTAGTATTAGTATATAGTCTTTGAGCATACATGAGATATATATATTTCACCTATGCAGATAAAACGAAGCAACACGTCACATCAAAGAATAATTTCGATTAGATACTATACATTTTAAATTATATGCGTTCTATTATTATAGTTCATTCGTCGCTGCTGTTTATTCTTGAATTAAGCATTGGATTCCTCATTAATAATCGGTAACGAAATATTTCTCGCTATTCCGTCCCAAAACGTTAAGAGTGATTCGATTACAACTTTATCATAAATTATTTAAATGTCATATAAGGTCCAAATTATTTCTATTATGCTATTAATATAATGTACTGTAAAGTTGAGTAGCAATAAGTTAATAACTAGCAAGTTTAAATTAAATTTAGTTAGTTTTAATAATGCAATAAATTATTATTTTATTTTTATAAAAATTAAAATTAAAATGGAACACAAAAAAAATTTTAAATTGTAATAAAAAGAACTATTAATTAATAATAAAATTATTATTTATTACGATTACTTGTAGAGTTATCTGCTATATTACATAATATTTATAAATCATTCAGTATTCATAATTTAAAATATTATGATGAAATTGTTGGATAATAATATCAATGTTTTGATAACTATTTTCTTTAATATTATTATTATTATTACAATGTACCTATAGTAATATATTATATTTGTTTGTTTAAATTTATATCAATCATTTTTACTTTTTAGTCATTCTTAAAAACTTTATCTTGGTATTGTGTTCTTTAAAACGCAGGTGTATTATTTTTGTTTTACTTGCACTTTGGATTTAGAAGAACTTTAGCTGTCTCTATACGATATATTATTATTATAACACTTGTTACGGACGCTAGTCATCTGTATGACTGTATAGATAAAATAAATATAGAAGATAACTTGTTCATTAATTTTTTGTGATTTTCATCTTATCAACCATGATATTGGAATTCCTTATCATTATTTTTTTTGAGAAAAACCAAGTAGGTCGTAAAAAAGCGTCTATTTTGATAAAACTGAAATCGCATAATGGTTTATCTATAAATAATAAATATATACATACAATCAATCAAGATTAAATGTATTAGGTATGCTCCCTTATTACAGATCTATAAGGATCTAGAATCACGGTGAAAATACGATACTTCATATCGTAAATCGACGATGAGAGGTTGCATGCAGGCTCGGATATTATACTGTTTTATAAGCAATGTGTAAATAATAAAATAATATTATATATAATACTATATCAAAATGATTTTGCACGCATCACGATTACATAATATAATACTCGTGCGTATATATTTGCCTCGCAAAATGTGGATAATATACCTATACGCTTAACGCAATAACGTGTAATGCTTCGCAGTGCGGATCTCGAACCCGGCGGGGTTATAGGATCCTGAAACGCATCTCAACTGACGCAGTTCACATATTATTATTTATTATCCTTTTCACGCTCTAACACAATGCGAACACCGCGGTGTCATCCTGATACTATTATATCATATTTATTGCGCAACGCGCGACGTGTAGCCTCATCGCCGTAGGTTTCGGGTATAAATACGTATAATACTTCTTTTTTTCTCACCTGTTCGACCGGTAATCTAGAAGACCATGGGCTCTATAACTGCTTATATGCGTGTATAGTTTTTCCCGCGCATTTCCTCGGCCACCGACGTCGTGTATTTGATCGCCGACTGTTGTCTTGTCCGGCCCACCCGCGCAATTTTTTTCATCATCATTCGCGAATTTAGCTGAATGTACGGTAGTATTTTCTAGTAGTTTTCGATTCAACCGTGACGCATTTAGATTGAGGATGGGAGAGACATCAGATAATATTGACAGAAATCGATAATACTTCATTGTGAAAATTGTAAGTAAAATCCAAATAATATTGCTATTGTACGTAATACTTTATTATATTATTATGTCAATGCATTATGACTAATGAAGTAATGAATAGACAGAACTTAAACATACAGCTATGCTAAAAATATTACGATTTACAAATTTAAGACCAGAGTAACAGTGTTTTTCACCGTGTATTGCACGGCATTTTCTGTCGAATTCAAAATTCATTGTTTTTTACTGGATAGAGTAGCAATACTCAATAACGGATGCAGCTATACATATTATAATGTTTTTATCCGCAGAAAAAAACGCTGGTAAACCCGCATTTCTGCAGACGAAGGCCAAAATAATATAAATACAAACTCCTAATTTTATATTGTGTTAAATTAGGATGGGTTAGAGGTAAGTACTATGTATTATGGTGACAGAAAACGTTGTGTATAGCTCTGCCCTAATACATTTATCAGGAAACAATATAACAGCAAATACTTGCAATATAATATTATTAAGTGTAACAATGATATTTTTTCATCAAAGTATTAATTTAAAAATTAAAAATTTGAAAATTAATGCAAATTATAATTAGTTATACTAATTATAACAGAATACAAATTTTAATCAGTTATAAATTATAATCATTATAATCGAATAATTTTTTTATATTTAATTAATTCTAACATTCGTTTATAAAGTGCGTTCATCTCATTAATACTGCAATGTAATAAATAAAATTTTCTATAGTTTTAGTTTTTAACTCATTGTTATTTGATACCTACTGTTTACGTATAGGTAGGTTTATTAGGTCTTGTATGCGTATATTTATTATATGTTTGGTTAAAAAATTAAAACTATTTTTCACGTATTTTTCTCGAATTGTAATATCTGCAAATAAATTGACTGTTTGTCAAAATTGTTTTGTGTAACAATACGAAATTGCGGTTAAAAATGTTTTAACAATAGCTTAAACTCACAAAGGTCTTTAGTGAAATACGTCTAAGGAAAAACCATATATTGTGTATACAACTTTTTATTTATACTTTATATATTTGATTTTCAGCTTAAATTTCAATATAATATAATTTAGTTCAGTCATATATATATAATATATATCAAAACCAACAAATTAATATTATAACATAAACACATTTAAATCAATCATTATAAGTGTAATTGTAATTTATGAACACAACAATTTAACCAGATATCAGAATATCTTTATTATTTGTGTATTTAGGTAGATACTATATTTGTATAAAAAACAAAAATGTATATAATTTAATAAAAATAGTTTAAGATAATGATTCGTGTGAACTTACAAAATACTTTAAAATGAGATAATATATGAACTGTATTCAACTGTTCAAGGCAGTTCAAGGCGAATAAGAATTCGCGGACAAAAATGTATTAATGGAAACATTAGTCATGACGAATAAAATATATACGAATAGGCAAACTATATATATAATAATCCTAGATTCTCATGTTCAAAATAAAAATTTTTGCACATATTTGTTGTTAGGTAAGTCATAAATAATATTAGATATAATATATCTATACATACCTACCTACTTTAAGTATAGATACTTACATATTATATCCTAATAACCTGTGATGAATGTGTGATGCAGTTTTTAGACTTTGATTTTGTTTAAAAAAAGTTTTTACAGTATGTACAATATACATTTTTCAAAATGAGTGAATTAGATGTATATTTATATTAAACGTCATACGAGTTTAATTATATTTCTTAAAGTTTATATGACGAACACGTTTTATAGTTTTAAAGTACATAACTATATAGCAGGTAGATTTGGCATACTATATTTGTAGCAGCTCCAAAATAATTAATTAGTCTTGTAATCATATAACATATATAATATATATTTAATAATAAATTATGTACGTGCATACGTATGTAGTTAATAGGTAATAGTACATATATAGTTATAAGATCGTTCAATAAAATTTAGCACGTCGAACCCGTTTCACGGCCACATTTATTATAATAATATAGAGGGAGTGATCTATGCAATTTATGTAGTCTATACACACATATATATATATATATATATTATAATTGTAGGGGCTTGTGTTGGCGGTGACGCGGTGTGAACTTTGCTATAACGTCGTCTTTTGTAATTTCGTATGCAAATGTCAACGATCCGTTTTACACGTGTTTTGAATACGGTAAAACAAGCAAGACTCGAACACGGTTTGCAAAAACGTAGTATATTATATATATATATGTATAATGTATATACTATATATGTATACAAATATTAGGCACGATAATCGGATGATGTATTTAATTGTGTATGAAATGTTATAAATTATCGTCAACTAGCCGGCCTAAGGCTTATAGGTATAGAGATTATTAGATCGGCCATATAGGCTGCAAGTTCTGCAGTTTGATTGTCGTATATTAATAGTAGTAAACCCATATTAGCTGAAATGTCCCGAAAAATTAACATAGTAGAACTTGTCTCTTCTCCCTTCCTTCGTGACTATATTTACGCGTTTTTTGTGAATAATATATTACAACAATATCCTAGAGTCTGAGGATAAATTATCGCATATCTGCAGTTTATTATTACAGATTTACCTTATTGTCGTTATTATAGGTAGATAGGTACATGGACTTGAATAGTCTGTGCGAATAAATTCAATATTGTCGTTTTCGTTACACATTGCTCGTGTCCCGTCGGTTTTTCTGTTTTCGATCGAATACTCGCAAATGACCGGGGTTATACATTTATAAAACGTATATTATTTGAAGGTCATCAACTCAGAATAATACGAAAATTACAAACAAATAAACAGAAACACGCGAAATATCATGATTGCGTATACTTAACACTCACACATGCACTTATACAATGTATTTATGTAATGTACATGAATGTATAAATAGTGTTCGGCAATAATTTAACCGTAATCGGATCGCTCAAATTAGCATCTGTTTTTTTTCATTCGTCCCAGCTGCCCATCATACTTCCAGCTGCCGCATCCTGCTTATATCGCCCTGAAATAAAGAAAATATACAAATGTATTTTTAATAATATAATATAAAATATGTTGCCTATTCATTTAAAGTTTAAACTACAGTTTTTATTATTATCACCATTATTAATTTTTACCGTTTATTTGGGGTGATGGATATTCTTAGTATTCTTAGCCGCCGAAAAAATATCATACATATAATTTATATAGTTATCCGTATTCTGCAACTATTTGTTTGGTTTGAACCATGACCATCTTATCACGATTAATTCGTATCGCGCCATTATTGTTTCTTATTTTTTGATTGCCACCGTAACATATATATACGTTTAAATTGGTAAAGAATTGTTTTCTTCTCCGATCGTCATGTATCGTGTGACGTTCTTCCGACTGACAAATATAATATATACTCATCATTTTCACACCGTTGAAATATAGGTTTGAACGTGTATATACCTACTTATTATATTTGTGCATAATATGTTACGGGTTTGGTGAGAATTTAAAGAAAATGTATGTAAAATTCTAAATAGATATATTTTTCCTTACTTTGACTGTGCACAATGTTCGATTTTTTACTTTGCTCGTAATATATTATAAGACATGTTGACATATGTGTATTTCCACCATAAAATGTCGAAAATAGGTAACTCTAAACAATTATCATTAGATGTTTATAATATGTTTTTAAATTGGTTGATTTAAAAAATTGCTGGAATATAGACTATAGTATAACAATATAGCGTATACTGTATATACTAAAACGTATTTCGAGGTATAATAATAACGAACATACAATTTAATTAAGTCTATTATAGGGTTTTGAATATTTTTATAGCTTACATAATGCTAAACATTTCAAAAATAGAAAAACGTTTTATTTAAGTTTTCTTAAATGGTCATATTTAGTTGATACTTTTTAGTTTGCTTTTGGGTCATTATATAATTCTCAATTGTAATTATTATACTTATATAATATTGGTGCTCGGACATTGTATGTACAACGTATAATGTATTATTTGGCTCGAAATCGAGTGTGCTGATCGTCGTGATAAAATCTCGTTGGCGCGTATGACGTATAAACGGTATAATTTTTAAGGGCACGATGACGAGGGTTGTTCGTCTTGAATTTCTGTCCGAAAAATTGGTATTATTATGTCAAAAACGGAAAATAAAGAATAGAAAATAAAATGCACAATACACACGCCACGGTACACGAAACAAAAATGTACCTAATACATTATGTCAACATAGTCGGCTCACGTATGCGTCATCTGGTGCATTTTATACGGGATAGACGGAAATGCGGTGTTTTTGAAATACGTTTGTGTTTCATAAACAGCAATATAACAATAACAAAACATTATTATAAACGTATATTGAAGAAACTGAATTCCTGCGAAAGGTGTACGACCACCAACGAGTAGGTAGGTATTGTATGATGTATTTGTTGTATAAAATATTGTTATTGTGTGTACGCATAAGATTTATATGGGGTGGTGAGTCTGTGGGTGGGTATACCGTGAACTCCCGAGAGAATCATCATCAATTGGTAAAAACAAAGTGTAGCATATTGCACATAATAAACAATAATAGCAACTTTTGGTGTGAATTTACGGTTTATTTTTAAAAACAATCATCATATTATTGTTAATTATGTAAATTAATTTTGTACTTCTTGCATACCAATTTATATTAACGAACGTTTGCGGTTCTTGTGATAAAAATTCTAAATATTAATCAACTTTTTAAACTTGAGTTTAATCATTATATTTATTCAAATTCTAGAAACTCATTTTAAATGACGCGTTGAAATTCGAATGCCGCTGACTGATAATTAACCATCCACAGTATCTAAACTGTCACCCGTGTTTTGCCTGATCCAGTTAAATTGATATACTATTAAGTTTTAACAGTTTTTATTTATTTATTCTAAATAAAAATTATTCCTCTGTATACTTTCGTGTGACGAAATTTAATTGATAATTATATAGTTTAGGGTTGTATTTAATTTTTAACGTTTTTATCATATCTAGTATATAGTTATATCGTGGTGGATATCATCAGTACTATTTCTATGGAGACATGTCGACATCTTAAGTTTTTTGCTTTTTAGCTAAAAAAAAAAAAAACAATAAAGAAATAACGTGTATTATAATAATAAATACTAAATAGTAATTCCATCATCACATCCAGTAATTTTTCACGCCAATTATTTATTGAACGAATGTCAAATTCGGGATAAGTATATACCTACATTATTATTATATATACGTATTTGAACATTTTTATCATAATAATTACGAATTATAACTGTGAAAAACGTTCACTTTTATGCTGTACAACGACTTTATCGGTAATAACGTTTCTATTCATTTTTGTGTACTCGTATATATAGTGTGTTGTAAATAGTAGGTACTTAATATGCTAAATGTATTACTTTTATATTTTTACTCGATTTGCCATCCGTTAGAATTTTTTCTTATTTCCCATGATAATCTAATAATCTACTCGGAAACAATTGCAAAATGTTTTATCGTGAACCCCCACGAGTGCTTTTATATAATATAATATGCACGAATACATATATGTATATATAACGGGCTTTCGAAATAAATTACTGAAATGATATAGTTTCAAGTTTGCGTATAATAGACACAACGGTCGAAACGATAACCTTAAAAACATACGGTCCCAAAAGACCTAACCTTGAGAAAACAGTGAAAATTTGTGCCAAAAACTCGTCAACGCGACACACAATGCCTGCAACGTATGTGTATAAAATATTGTTATTGACGGGCGAAAGGTGGTGCCTCTGTGCATGTATAATACTAATAATAATAATAAATAAAAATATTATAATAATATCGTGCTCGCGGCGTAAGACCTTCGCACCTACTGTTTCGTGTCCATCGTTGCGTGTGCGTTTACATGCATCTATATACACATGCATATAGACAGTCTCTCTAAAAATCGCTTTAATGATATTATTAGTGCGACGGAAAAAGAGGAGGGTCATTGAGCCAAATATGTCGAGCGCGAGATCGTTATAAATTAATAATTGATCGGCAGTACCTATACACACATATATACCTACACTTTATCTGTAGAAGTACTTTTCTTTAAATATATTATTAGAGATAGTACAAGTATTTGTATGTAATATATTACATAAATATATATTATATATTACATTACACTAGGTGTGCATGGGTGGTTTTTTTATTTTATTTATTTAATCTTTTATAGTAATACAAAAATAGGGGCTAGCGTTGCTATAGGATGTTACAATCAAGCACTTTATAATTATTATTAGGCTTGGAACGTAGACTTTCTTTACCTTATTTTATTATAATATTAAAGCTTATATATAATTATTATTATCGAAATATCTTTGGGTAGTGAGAGTATATTTATATAAAAGATTTGTACTACTAATATTATCACAGTTTATCTATTATTTTGGATAAACTTATTAATGTAACCTGTGTACAGCGGACAATAGTAATAAGCGATTTATCTAAAGATGAGCTCAGGAGATGAAAGTTCACAAAACGAATAAGCCCAAAATGAGGAATTACTTCTTAGGATTCTAAAACAATTTTTTTTGTAAAGTACCTACGTAAACCTGCAGTATAAATTAGATATCTATCAAAAAATAGGAACAGTCAACGTAGTGAAATTGAAGACTTATAGTTTTAACTAATCATCATCGTGTCGAACTGTTGAAAACTACCTGTGATATCATAATTGGGCTTTATTAACTTGACCTTTCGTGCTTGTTTATTTATTAGATACATAGGGTGATTTGTATTTTATCATCCGACCGGGGTGGTAAATATTAGTTATTTAATGATATAATTTTAGCTTTCTATTATACGACTTATAGACTATCAAGACTATTTTTTTGAAATTCATATTCGAAAAGTAGAATACTTTTCTGAGAACTTTGATGAATAAACCTCACATAACCTTCGTTCTATTAACAGTTGATTATCTATGGGCATTTAAAGTCTATATGAGTGGAATTGAATGCCGTAGTAAGTGGGGAGATCGTGTACATTTTTGGCGCGCCACTCAGCTCACCATAGGTAGGTTAATACTTTACTTAGATAATTATTAAATTATATAAACAATCGGAAATCGAATTTACTTTCAAATCTAAAAAAAAAATTAATAAGAATAATAGAAAAAAATACTCTGTACTTGTATTTATAGATCCGGGTGTATCCGTATCGAATAATGATGGGTTCTTTCTCGGACAGATGGGAGAGACGGATCTAGAGAGAGAAATTCAAAAGGACATATTTAGACTTGCGTAATATTATTATGGAAATGATGGCGGCGGACGCGGAATTCTCATGGCCATTTCGTTACATATCATTGAAGTTTATTATCACTATCGCGTATTATTTTTACGGTTGTCATGATATAATATTGTGTGAACTTGGGCGGCGGTTGGATACGAACCCTAAAGCATAAGTCATGCGGTGTGCAGTCCGTTGACATAACACCCGGACGCGAGTCACAGTAACATGTATGAGCAATGGGTATTTCTTTCTTTCCGATTCGTATTCGTCCACACGACGACGACCCGGGCGTGCACTATTATTATTTATTATTTATCATTTATTAATTATTATTACTTCAACGCTGGGCCGAGACGCGCGTGACCGCCGATGGATCGCGTGTTTTGATTATTATTGGGAGGATGTCAGCCAAACGTATTATGTTGTCGGCTTGTCGCTGTCAAACATACGTGGGTACCTATGAACTGTACAGCGAAATCGCTGTTTTTTTTTCATTTTTAATTTTATATACGAACCGATGAAATCAGATAACCGTGACCTATTATAAAAATTACTTAGGAAGTGTTTATCTATTATACTCTACCGAGGCTTTTTTTGATGGTTAAATTATTATAAAATCTATAACAATAACTGATTTATTGTTAGATTCAATTGATTTTATTCCACTATACCATTATTTCACGTTATTTTGAAATCAGCGTCCTTTCATAAAAAAAACTCAAAAAAAATGTTACAAACCAAGTTATTATTTTCAATTACATGCTTATTTAGGACTTAAGACACTTAGGTACATTACAATATTTAAATTTTTAAATGAGTTATGTATTATAAGCTCATAAATTGTTTAAAAATTCAAATTGTAAAAGATTATCGTTTAAACAGATAATATTCTAAAGTTAAAGTTTAATAATAGTAGGTATAAATTCACTTCTATAAACGTCCTCTTAAACTATAAGCATCGAGACTCGAGAGTTTGGACGTTTCGAAAGAAAGACGTCTAAAGACACCCGAATGATACGTTTGTAAAAATTAAAGTTGCTGACATATTTTTGCCTGCCTACCAAAACATCATAATAATATACTCGTATATTATGATTAATTATTATGTTGGTCACATACTCACAACTCAAATTGTATAAGAAGTAAAAATAAAAATTGATTGCGTAAGGTGTGTTATCGATACAGTTCATCTTATTATTTTTAAATGGATCTACTACATGGCTATATGCAACACAGTATACACTTAATTTGTATTGTTATGCATGTTACATAAATAACGACGTAGGCGATTGCTATTGATTGACGTATGAGTGATTCCGGGTATGGTCAAATGTTATCCGGCCGTCGTTGTTATCGCTGTTGTTGGAGACGATTTTTTCCTAGTCCTATGCAATAAGTTTTCCGACTGATTGTTTTTCTTTGGAGAAAAAAAATATAAGTACTGTGAAGTTGTTCTCGCTGTTCTCACTCTATTTTTTTACACGTTACCCCAATTGTGTCGGCTGTAATAATAAAAAATATAATTTGCGCGTACTAATGTTTTTTTTTTTACGTTTGTGGTACACTAGCAGTTATTATTTTTATCATAGACGCACCTACGCTTACCTATCACGATGACAATATAATAGTTTTAATACAATGAAACCAGATTTTAACGTATGATAGCAGATTAAACGGAAAAATATTATATTACGTATTATACCTATTAAGTATATATTTAATAGTTTAATGAGAGTGTGAAAATCGTGTTGTGTGTGCGTATGTGCACGGTAGCGTTCAGTGAGTTTTTCGCTCCACTGTCCGGATTAAACGTGATTTATAGTGCTGCAAGAGGTGAGATTTAATCTTAAGTATACACATTGTATAGAAGAAACGTACAGACTTGGGACCGGGTTTCGATTGACATTTTTTCCCCCTTATGCGTTGTAAATGAAATAATGACAAACAGTATACCTATATATAATTAAAACAATAGTTAAAGGTATCCGTTTTCAATATTATAAATATACGACTAACCGGCTGGCAGCTGATATTTATCAGAAAAGATGCCTTATTTTTACATATCTATAGTACATCACTATAAGTTATGCAAATATTGATGTTTAAATTGGTGTAAATAGGGAGGGATCATAAATTAGCACTTTGATCCCCGAAACTATACCAATTACCAAGTCTGCTAAATCAAGTATAAGAATGCTATAAGTAAATACATTTTTGAAATTAAAGTTGTAAAAATTACTAAAAATATTATTTTTAAGATACATTAACTAATGTAAACACAAATGATAGGAATTTTTATATTTTTCTATAGAAAATGTATATGTGGTACAAATGTTGTACCTACCTTATAATATGACACTACCATCATGTAATATTTTACTATAGATTTAGGGATATATAATAAAATATATTATATACATTATATTTATTTATTTATTTAATATAAAAGGACGTGAGTCCTAAAACATAATAATATTGATATTAACATTGTGTGTGAAAGAACACATTAATACGTAAAACATAATTATAGTTTATACTTAAAATTAGAGAATGAATAAAATAATAATGCTAAAGTAGATATAGAATATAAATCAAATATAAAAATTATTATTCAAATATAATCAAAAACAAAAGTATTACTGCAGTCATAAGAAGGTTAGCGGGAGCGTTCAAGCTATAATTTTTTGTTGAAAAAAGTGGATAAAAGGGTTTTGGATCTCTAGAATTATGGTGATTAATTTTAAAACGGATTAAAGAGAGAATTTCAGGACAATCTATTGAACCTAATATTAGTTTTTGTAAAAATTTAGAGAGTAAAAGTGTACGACGGTCAGAGAGTAGAGAAATATTAAGAAAATTTAAAAGAGATAAGACGTAAAAAATTATTTTGGACAGATTCCAGTGTAAGAGCTTGTTTCGACGTACTATTTATCCATATGAGGGTGCAGTACTCTAGATTAGAACGGACAAGAGAGAAGTAGAGGATTTTTAAGGGAATAGGATCTGAAAATGCAGCACAAGTACGTTTAATAAACTCTAAGTTACAAAAAGCTTTATTTTTAATCATTTCAGTATGAAGAGAAAAATTTAATTTACGATCAAAAATTATACCCAAATCTTTAAATTGATTAACAAGCTCGACATTTGTACCAGAAATTGAGTATTGAGAGTTAACGGGATTTTTGATTAGGTGAAATTTCATAAATTTAAATTTTTGTGTATTTAAAAATAGATTATTTTCATTACACCACAAAATAAGGTTATTAATGTCTAATTGCAAATTAATAGCGTCTTCTTCTGATTTAATAATTTTTATTAATTTTGCATCATCGGCAAATAGAAAGATATTAGAATTAGTGATAACATTAGAAAGATCATTTATAAAATATATATTAAAAAAAAAAGTTGACAAGTGGTCACCTTGAGGAACACCGGGAGGTATATTAAACTGTGTAGAGGTAAAATTTAGATATTAACGATTTGCTGACGTTCGGATAGGAATGATTGAAACCAATTTAGTAGAAGAGAACCTGAAAAACCAAATATTTGTAACTTTCTAATAAGAATTGCATGATTTACCTGGTCAAATACCTTAGAAAAATCGGTATAAATAATATCAGTTTGTGCATTTAATTCAAAAGAATTAAGGATTATGTTTTTACCACACCTAAATTATTACAAGAAGATCGCTTGGGAGTAAATCCATATTGATGATTTGATAGTAAGGAAGAACAGTAGTTTAATAATTTTGAGGAAATTAAGTGTGAAAATAATTTCGGTATAATAGATAACTTAGAGATATATTTGAATATAAATAATAATTTGTATTTAGGTATAAGTCGATAATTACAGTTGAATGGTGTTTTTATACGGGTAACTATTTACATGTCATTTCGTTTTTTTAATATATTAACATCGAACAAAATGAATGCGTAAATTTAATTTTAAATACGTCAAGAATAAAAGTTTGTGTGGTGTTGGCTTATTGGCGGACTTTTGAAGGGTTTGCGCACGAAATTACGATCGTATTGGTGTAAATTCCATGTCAAATTCCGATCTTGTGAAATAACATATAATAACGCGCGTCGTATAGCCGCCATATTAAAGGTATAGTATAACCTGGGTAGGTGATTCCTACGATAGATGTTTGTGAATATATAATATGCACAACCAAATAACCTTTTTCGATGTTAACGTATTATACAGTTCTCGTTATAAACGTGTTTTAAGGGCGTGTTAAACAATATACAAGTCCGTATCATATTAATACTAGTGTTTATTTATTTATATTATATATAAGAATGTATGCGTCCACGAGATAAGAAAACATGTCCTTGAAAAGCTATAATGTGTTATATTGTATACATTATAATATATACCTGATATATATTGCACCCAGTGGCTGTGCTTGCTTAACCTTCCGGTCTCCTTCTATTTTAGTTGATTTTTATATTTTTTCCCCTAAATTTCCCCTTGCAGACGATGTACCTACGAGAAATCGTGTCAACAACACCGCTCGCCGGCGGTTGTTCGATGATAATAATAAAACAATAATCGTTTTGACCGTAAAATTATGTTTCGGGGGCTCGTTGAGTTCTCTGCAAACAGAATGATATATTACATCACTACATGTTTTATCGTATATAGTGATATTGTTACAATATAATAAACAGCGTAGAAAACGAGGAATAAAAGCAATAGATAATTACTTTCTGGTGTTTTTTTTTATTATACTTCGTCGAACCTAGTTATTGATTCTCAATGTTCTCATTATATTATGCATTCGCTATATAAAAATGTAAGACTCATTCGGTCCATTAGATAATAATTGTATCGTTATCACTCGAGTGTTTTTAGTTAAATTATAATTATTATACTATTATTCCGTATAAAGTTTTAAAAACAACAATTATTCGCTTCAGTTATTATAGTAGAACATATTTTATTCAACAAAACGAAAATGAAATCTTATATTTTTAACAGCGCACATAATGTGCAATTATTATGTAATATTATCTATGTGAACCAATAAATTTTACGCGCTTCGTCCACGACACAAAACAATTTATTCGATGAGTATGACGTCAATTATATTTATCGTATTTTTTTTTTTGACATTCGGCGCAAAATTCAATGAATGAAATTTATCGAAGTTACTTAAAATTGGATTTTGAGTGAATTATTTTTAAGTTTTTTTTACAAATATTCGCTATTTAGGAAGTTTATAATTTTTATCTGATTTTATTTTAGTAATCGTATAAGTGTTCATTTTTTATTTATTTCTAAAACGTATTAGACTTATCTCTGCATGCAGGTTTAATCAATCAAGTTCTTTTAGATTTTCGTAATGTTAATTTACCCAAACAACTTGCGCTCACAGCGCGCATATTAGTGGGTTCTAAATACCACTGTGATATTATATTAACGGTATTAATTGTATTATAATTTTATATAGTGTTCCTTTACCTAATTATATACCTTTAACTAATATCAAAAATGTAAAATACAAATATTTTTATGTCCACAGGCATCCGTGGTTATATGGAGGAATTGCAGAGACGACTCCCGGTCGGTTAGGTTAGGAGGCATGACCGGATCGTTGCGTCTGAGCGCTCTGCTGTTGCTGTTGCTGTCCCGCTGGGCGTCCGCGGACCTCGAGAAAGGCGAGGACGAGTTCGTCCGCAGCTGGGTCATCATCGAGGAACAGCTAGTGCCACCGTCTAGGGACGAACTGCTGGCCACCGGCGGCGTGGGCACCACTGGCGGTGGCGTCAGTGGTGGTAGCGTGGCTGGTCGGCGGATCACGCCTAAGTCGGTGTTCGTCGCGCCGTCGTTCAACAAGTGTTCGGACGGTTATCGGCCCGACAGCATGGGACGATGCGTCAAGGTGGTCAAGATCAACCAGGCGGCCCAATGGGACTTTTTGATCAAGCAGCTGAACTCTATGTACGGCGCCGGAGCAAACGGCGGAGGATTCCCGATGTTGCCGGGCGCCTCTGCATATCAGCCGGCCACAACCACGACTACAGAACCGCCATCTCAGAAGACCGACAGCCCTGGACCGTTCCAATTGAACATACCGTTGGGTGGCGTCAGTGTCAGTGATATGGACAACCAAACGATGGACCCCGTGGACGAACTCACTACTGGCACTACCACTACGGCGGCCGTGCCCACTACAACCAATCCAACTACTATTACTACTACTACTACTTCTACTACCGTCACCTCCACGACCGTCGAGGATGAAAACGACGTCGCCACCACCGACCGTCTCGTTACGACCACGGTTGACGGCGACCCCGACGACCGTACTGCCGCGACTGTTACTGCGACCGCTGTCACGACAGATACGGCGGATACCGCCAGACCGCGACCTTACCGCAACCGTTACCAGACGACGCATGCTGAGGACGCCATCACTGTCACTCCGCTTTCTTACGATTCGACTACCACCGTGACGTACGCTAAAACAAAGTAAGTCAAACAGTTTTCTATAATAATGTATATACGCTTCTGTAGCTTTAGTTTTTAAATCCATCTTTTGCTACGTGTTCCATGTAGTGACTTTTTATAGTTTTTATTAATATTAATTCAACGGGATCTAGAATATGCGAAAGAAAATCTATTTACGACCCTTAAATCTCAAAATTAAACAATATTAGTGTTAAAACGTTGACAGAGTTTTAATAGCATAATAAAAATTTCCAATAATTATTATTATACCCATAGCTGTTGTATGAATCACCAGTCTTGGCTCATAGTTTAAAGCTTAGTCGATGATATCGTGGTTTATCACAGATTCATAAAAATATTATTGTATTATCTCGTTGTAATATAAGAAATTTTATACCAAAACAATAATGATAAAAAAAAAAATTGATAACTAATAAAATTCACCACTGCAGAAATATGAATACTTGGACAACAATGTATAATAACACGACTAAATTTTATAATGTATAAGTTTTTTTTTTTTAATATTATTATACTAAACTAAAATTTACCCGTTATACCTATTAATATTTTATAATAAAGTAAATAAGTCAACTTTATAGTGTAAGTACAAAATATTATATCAAAAAGTGACAAAAATCAAATTTATTACTGCTGCCATATACATAGGTATATTAATTATTTTTCAATTAGTTTTATGTAGCTTCTGAGTTATTGAATGTATGGTTTTGTACTATTCTTTACATGTTGCAATTATTATAATGTACGACTAATTAATCGAAAAATGTGGGTATAGTGTCTAACTAATTTTTTGTATGTTCTGTTTGAATTTTTTTATGACGATTTGTTCGTTCCACACTCAAATACTCAAAATGATGAGCAAATCTCTAAATTATTTTTCTGTGAAAGTGAATATGCCTAATGTTACATCCAGCTACTCAACTCAATCATGGCCCAGTGGATATATAAATATCTAATGTAAAAAATGTAAATGATTTTAGTTCCCGCACTTATAAAATATTTTTTAATACCACGTCGATGGAAGTAGAAAACAAAACTTCATGGTTAAAAAATAATAAATTCTTCTTTATTATTTAATTAAACGTAACGCATAACATTGAAAACAATTTAATGATTTTGTATACATTTAGGAATATTTTAATTTAAATTTCTCTCATTTTTGTATCAATACAGAGAAACTGTGGCGTTAACGAGCAGCTTAACGTTTATATATGACTGTTCCGCGTTTAGCATAATATTTACATATCTATATGGTGAAAAACTTGAAGAATTGTGTCACATATCGTAGCTGTATATACTTTTTTGCGATTTTGAAACCTTCAATGTGGTCTGTAAAACTAGTTTTTGTACATACATTATACAGGATGAACCAACGTATCTTCCAGTGTTAGCTTATACTGGACAATTATAAAAAAACACGATAGTCTACTCCATACACATAGAATAATTTAACTTGACGTCCGAGAGTTATAATTAATCAGATGCTTATAGTTTCGATTAGTCTTGACATAAAATTAAACTATTAAATAATCTATAAAGAGTTATAAACTTATATAATATATTTGTTATTTATCGTTAGGTTTGTTTTATTTGTTTATAGTACCTATACCATTAAGCGAATGAAAATTATATTTCCTGAAGATGTGTGAATGCTTTAACAATATTTTAAAAGAAAAAAAATTTAGTCGTGAAGTGATGCGTATCAATATCTTTGATGCAGGGGCGTTCTCAGGATTTTTCTATGGGGGGGGGTTCTGAAAATTTACTTGAATTTAATAGTATATAATATCAAAAGTAGAAAAAACGTGTATTACTAAAATGTAGGAAAACAAAGATCCTTGGGGGGGATCTATCCCCCATATCCCCCCCCGTGAGAACGCCCATGCTTTGATGTGTATTTTCATTAACCTTAATGAAGCTAAATCATAATACTTTGAATTTTACTATTGAGATAGTATACCTAATAATATAAATAATACAATTTATTGGCATAGTCGTATATATTGTATTTCATAAATTTGTAACTTTGATTTCAATCATCATAAGTATGATTCATATAACAAATATTACCGCGTTAACTTAATATATAGTAGAGGTATACCATCCATTTCTCTCACTTTAAATATTTGCATTTATTTTATTTAAATGAAATGTATAGTGCATAATGTTGTCCGTGACTCTATAATATCTGTGCGGCTAAAAAAAGAAAAGGGTGTGAAACGGATTACATACGTATTTATTTTGTTTATTTAAAGAAAAAAAATTACAATCTATATTTCAGATTTCTTTAACACAATAAGTAAATTTTATGATAATACAATAAACAATAAAGATAAAATATAACACACGTGAACAAGATGAAATTTTCATTTTCACGATTGATGGAAGTCCTATAGTGATGAAATCCTTTAACCAAATATACATTTTTTATTTTTATTTTAAGAATATTAATATTTATACTAAACAGAACCATATAATATTTAATTATTAAAATCTATATTATCCCTGAGTATCCTATAGTATAAGCAACCGCCAAAATTGTTCACACTTTAGTCTCCCAATCGCTTACACTATCATAGTAGTATCACGCTATCACACCAGCTGGCATTTATACACACCTAATTAATTTCATAAATTTTTTTTTGTTTTCTCAGGTACCCAGATAGCAGTACAACGACCATCGCCGGGACGGAAGACCCACCTCAACAAACCTTCAAGACGACTGCCAGTGCGTCGCTCTCATCTTCGTATTCGTCACCCGTAGTTACCACTACTGCGGTTGATGCGACGGAGACTGACAATCCGGTGACGGCCGCAACTCCGCCAGAAACCGAAGAAGAGGACGTAGTAACCGTACTAGCTGTGGCTGCCGCCGACAGCGGTAGTAGTAGACCGGTTAGTACCACGCGGTTGCCGTACACAACGGGTGGAAGGACTCAATCATCGGTCACAGACACAGTTACGCCTGAGTACTACGATGATCAACCGGAAGAGCCAACGTCCTCGCCGGAACCGGATTGTTCGGCTCCGAATGCTTATCGGTATTACGCGGCGTGCGCGGGTTTTCGGCAGCAGCAGCAGTTTGAACAGCTCCAACAGCAGCAGCAGCTGCTCCAGCAACACCAGCAGCAGCAACAGCTGTATCAGCAACAGCAGCAGCAGTTCTATCAACAGCAACAACACAATCACATGGCCACCGAGTTGGTCAAGCGCCCGGCCGTCGGCGGGGGCGTGCAAGTGCGGTTCCCAGGAGACGAAGACCCAGTGTCGGCGACGGTGGCTGACAGTGCGAACCTGATCAGGTTCCCCGGACCAGCCCCATATAGGACCACCAACAAGATGTACGAGAGCAGCAGGCATCCCACGTGGTGGCCAACGGGATGGCCGAATCAGCAGCAACAACAACAGCAGTACCCCGACGACTCGGTGCAGCAGCAGCACCGGCTACAACATCACCTGCCTCAGCAGAAACAGGACGTCCGGCTCTGGGAATTTGGGTCCAGACTTCCAAAAACTACGTCGACCACGACGATTGTCCCAGCACCCCCAACACAGTGGTACCACAGGTTTTTCTGAATGAGTATACTTACACGGCTGCGCCTTTTCCGACCATCATAATACTTACTCGTATTATTATAATTTCATTTTACGCTAAATATTTTATAATTATTCACATCCCACGCCGTTCAATTAATATATTATTTTTATCCTTTAAAAAAAATAAAGTTTTTATTCAGTATTTTGGCACTAGTTTATTCATTAGTTAGTACTTATTATTATTATTATTATTATTATTATTAGTATTGTATTTTTGTTGCCATATTAACGTCCGTAGAATAATATCATTATTATAATATTATACTTGTGTTTTATATTTTACTTCAATCACATGCGTTTTGTTTATAGTTTCAGCTTCAACTGCGTAAATAATTTATAACCGTATTAGTAGCAAGTATAGCGTATAAAAATCCTATATACATGTACGTATATGCCTATGTATTTTACATGGCATGTGTACACATATATATCGATATTACGATTTACGAGTAACAGAAAAAAGATTGCCACACATTAATATTATAATATATCCCGTTGCTATATATTTTAACGTTTTGTCGTAAAGACCAATAACATATTAACCGTACTATGATTATTGTTTACTTATTGTTTGTTTGTTTTTTTTTATATTTATATTATATATATTATAATATAATGATTTTATGTAAATAATCTGCGTGTTCCTATTATAAGATCACGGCCTCTAGTTGTGCGAATAGCTGCTGCCGCTCGATGTATTAGTATGTAAATAATCAGTATCGCAAAAATGTACAGTGCGCAAATGCAATACAGTGTAATATAATACTTATATACAATTCATATTACTATTACCATATACAATAATTTGATAATAATATTACTTTAATATCGATGTATGAACCACGCGCTATGGGCATAATACAATCATTAACGTCAGTCATGATAATTCCGCCTACGCATTGTGTTATTATATTATATTATACATTCAAATCGAACGAACTATATTATTATAATAATTATTGCTGTATTAATAAAATTAATATATTATACGAAACACAAACTTTATTCTATAACGTTTTAAAAATCAAGTGACCTGCACTTCCGCCGTGAGCTCAGTGTTATTATTATTATTATTATTATTATACATAATTATAATATTTTTAAATTGTATACTTAATTGAAATTTTTTTTAATTGATTTTTCGTTTTAACTCACGTTTATACTACTTTTATAAAAAAAAAAATTTCTAAATTATAACTTATGTTTCAATAGTTATGAAAAAAACATATGCTTATATTGGATTTATATTTTATTACTGTTTACTAATAATAATAATATGATATCGAGAAAAATGATTTATACTATTATATTATATCGTCTCGTTATTGTATGTATTTTTACGTTTGGATTTATAGAAGAATAACAATAAAATGTTTGTGTTTACCTATATTATGAATTATTTTGTTTTGTTTTAACTGTTCCGTTCCGTTTCGTTCATCAAAATGTACTGTGTTTCACTTGAACAATGCCTACCTACGCCCTTATCCTTATCGCACTGTATTTTCGGATAGTAATGAGTGTATTATAATTATATTGTGCAGTCGGACGAACGAAAATCAAACGGCTTGCAAGGGGTAACACATAGGCAACGACTAACACTCCATGACAAACTTTAATTTACTATAAATTGTTCTGGAAGAGTGAAAAAAAAATGTCCATTACCAAAATAATATCAACACAACGATTTACTCCTGTGCTCGACGGGGTCGACTTGTCCGCGTTTCGGACGACATGTCAAATAAATAATATAATTGTTTACAATAACTATTATAGGTGTACTAACTATAATCAAATATTTATTCGCGAAACGGCAGTTGTACAGACCAACGCATTTACGTCAGTGCACGTGGAACCCACCTAGATCGAACACTATAACATCGGTGTTTGCCACATGAATCCAACAAATCAAATTTGAGTCTAAACCAGGTAATTATTTTCGTGATGGTATTTCGGTCTTAAATATTAACGCGCTTAAAAATATACGCTTTTTTTACCACCGTCAATATTTTACAGAAGAATAATAATAATAGATTATATTGTACTTCGATATCGCTGTGCAATTTAAAAAACACAAGATGTTTCCCCTCTTCAAAATTTGATTAAGTCTCTTCGTCAATGCCTGTATGGGACGCAAACTGGAAAAAAAGTGTAAAGAGCTAAATAATTCTGAAGTCGAGTACAATGCGATTCAGAAGAGATATTACAATGAACTCACCATCTGTAGTTGTACACTGTGTTAAAAGGCTGGCCAAATTAATTAAAGCTCGTTAAGTTGTTATTAGAAAATATAAGTTTAATTTTTATTTGAAAGCTGAATGTATTCCAAAATCACAATACAATTTTATAAAAGTAAATTATTGCATTATGTGCAAATAAAAAAAACAATATATATTATACAAGAGTATTTACAGAAAAATAAACTAAAAAGAAGGCCATCCATTGATAGAACCCCATCATGCTAACAGAAGTTAGTTATTAATTAATTAGTTTAATTTTATGGTTAGTTTTATTTTTAAGAGGTCATGGCTCAGACATCTCATTAAGTTTATTTTGCAGTGTTATTGTTGAGAAATTCTAAATTAACGTGTTGGGACTTAAATTGTAATTTTCCATAGAAATTTTTATAAAATTGAGTTATATTTAGGTACCTACATACGTTATTTTAATCACTATTGAAGTACAAAAACTGTATATTTAACATTTCAACAGTGTAAAATTTAGAGCTTACGAACTAAATATTATAAATTATAAAGCTATAATTGATATTTTTGATTATTAAATTATTTTTTTTATAAAATAAAATATATTTTAAATTTGTAAAGCTTATATTAGCAGAAAAATTAGCTCATAAAGTACGAAATTAGGTTTTTTTTTTTAAGTAACTCGTTATGTAACTTCTTTTTAAATTTTTTAATTTATCAATGCCAAACTTTAACTAAAGGTACTGCAGACTGATGCGTTTCATTTCACTCTCTTGATCCTTGTATAAAAGGGAAATAATAATCTTAACTATTTGCAGAGCGAGCTTTGACCGGATTTCGTTGCTTAGTAGCATAGACTGATTAAAAATGAAACGCGTACTACGACTTTGGACTGTGATCAAACAATTTTGATAAATAATAATAATAATAATTAAATAACTAGTGTAAAAATGTATTTTTACGATCGTAAACAGTATAGTCGAATTCCATCATTCGGTAGCGGTAAACAAGCTCTCAACGACTACTGGTCCATTATGATATTTAAGTATGTAATGACTGACAAACCCGTAAATTTCCGGTTGGTTGTAAAAAAGACTAGCAAGTATAAGATTTCAAAAACCATTTTTTTCTCCTCTAGAATCTAGATACATGTGATATGTATATTAATTGTCTCTTGTTCCCAAATTAAATTTTATTAACGCACTTGGTGTATTATTTTAGTATGATATTTTATTGCGTCAGTTTTATTCAATAAAACTCTTGGCTATAACAACACATGAATTGCGTTTCTTATTATTGTTACAAAATATTTCTTAATTTTTAATCGTTCGCGTAAATTACTATTTTTTCATTACAGCACACAATCCAACAACCTAATATAGGGTACAATACTACTTTGATAGATTTATTACTTACTATTCTATGTGTACTTACTACTTGTTTTGTCATATTTATCCAAGGCGCCAAAAATATTTAGTTTTATTTTCTTGATTTTTATGAAAAAAATAAAGCTAAAGCTAGATATAAAATACTGTTATGTAATGCATTCATTGAAAATATAATTAAATGCACCTAAGCATAATAAATTATAAAGTTAACTAAAAAACTAACTTTTAAGAATTTGAAAAAGAAAACTAAACATAGAGCTAAAATAAATGTACCTAGTTTTTTTACCTTATAAATCAACTGAACTAATTTTTTTTTGCACTTCCCTGTTTTTTGTTAATTGATCTTATAAAAAATTGTATATCGTTTCATTTGGTGTACCTAAATATAAGTAACTAATCATATTTGTCAAGGTATCTGAATTTTGAATTTTGGTAACGTTTAAGTCATATACCTAAATAAAACATATCGTTTTATATTCTCAGTTTATTTTTTAGATTCTGAGCAGAGTAATGAATTAATTGAGTTTAAAGTGCTGTTTTTTTTCTTGGAACATATTATTATTTTTATTATACGCAATGAAATATTCAAAGTAAGTATATTGATTAATTTTATACTATTGCATACAATTTATACCATGAACTCAATGTTACAATAAGGTGGTGTTGATTCAAAATGTAATAACAATTATATAATATTGTGGAGTTATATATTATTATAATAATTAATTACTAATAATATAATAAATATAATATTTTTGAAAAAAATAAATCATTTTTTTTAAAAATAATTTAATTAGCGATATAATGTAACAAATGTCTCAGCTCAGAATCTTTTTTCGTATTTAATGATACCTATATCATTTAATACAAATACTAACACATCCATTTTTAAATACATAGATACAATGAGAAAGTAATAAAAATACTTTGTGTGCTTCTTCAAAAGTATTTAAATTATGTATTTGAGTGTTTAAAATTTGTTTGAATAATTTTACTTTAGTACTTGACAAGTGTTAATGTTCATACTAATGAACACTGTTAAATATATCAATGCAGGTTCAATAAAATACCATGCTTTCATTTCATACATTTTTTTTAAACTAATTATTAAAATATAGTTCCATTCAACAAAACATATTTTTTAATGATAAGAATTATTTTTCTTTGTGCATTTATTTTAATAATGGATAATTTTTAATTAACTTCAGACAAAAATATGTGTCGTTAAATTATACAAGGGTTAATTTGATAATTTTTTTTTTTATTTCACTAATTTAAGAATTAGAACTTTTTTATTTCAGGCCGGAGAAATTATAAGGATACGGTTACGATATGTTTTAAATTATTGTTATATATGTAACCTATGAAATAAAATTGTATTACATTATTATATAACTTAAATCAACTATATACCTATAATAATATAATATACGAAATAAAGTAAATTAAAATTGTGTACCTAATGATTATTATTTCGACTAGTTATTTATTTTTTCACGCCCATTAAACATTAAATTAAGTAATTTAAGTAATTATCCTTTTTTAAAAACATAATATTGATAGTATAAAGATTAAATCGAATTAGTTCATGAAATTAAAATACTTTGTGCAGGTCTGGTTTATAAATTATAATGAAGCATTTATATTGACATGATATTATAGTAATGTGTTCAAATTTAATAGATTTCCAAGTCCTCTCAACAGGCGAGTGTGTTTGTAGGCGGGGAAAGGGGATGAACTCAATAGTCAATGCAATTCTCGTCTAAAATATATTATATCAATAAGTAATATATTCAAGTATATTCAATGATTGTAAGGCAACGCGTACCAACATAATATTATACTTATGTGTATTGAATACGTCATGGAACACGATGCGTTGAACACACCTAAACTCGATACCACAGATATATTTATATGTTATAATATATATATATATATATATGTACTCGATACCTGTACTATATTTGAGTATTAGATGTCTGTGGGTTAAATCCAGTGAGGTTCTAAGCTCATCGTTATACGCACACTACAGTGGTTAAAATTTGGTGACTGTTGTCTATTTTTCGACCGCGGTATTTTCTGTCATCGGTCAGTATAATATCGTATATTCCGATATTCATATATTTTTGAGAAGTCATTTTTTGCATATCTGCAGAGCTGTCCTATTTCTAACCGTACCTAATAAGTTTTCGCGAAGTCGTGTGTGGCGGAGTTTTAACGTTATTTTAGTTGTACAGTGTGTATATTATCAATTGCTAATTGCCGTTAACCCGTTTGTATGAAACATTTCCCAAGGATTACACACGTGCTGGGAAAGGTAAAAGATCTAATAAGATATTATTCACGAGTTTCTTGTTGTAGGCACAGTCGATATTTTATACCAAGTCTTGATTTATTTCTATTATAACTTATTAGTTATTAGTCATAATTATAAAAATAACTCATAATAATATTATAATGTAGATTTTAAAAATATTAGTACAATAAATTTTGTAAAATAATACACTGTCCTTGAAAATAGTTTATTGCCAGAATTGGAACAAAAGTTTAAAAATGTAGTAGTGTACATTTCTCGGGACAGCAACGCAATGGCGAGTAACCTACGAAAAACTCTAACCAGTGTCTATGTGTAGTGGTTCTTAGTATTCGATATTATGTTACTTACTAGTTACTAGAATCATAATAAATTATTATTATTAATGATTATTATTAACAATAAATATTTTAAAACTAGTACCTATTAGGTCGTAGTACCTCCGCTGGGAGGCCTCTACACTCAGTCTAATCTGTCGTTATTTATTTTTTTGTTTATTTTATTTTTATTAATTCATCAATTGTTCTTATTGTTCTATTTTATTGTAACAGATTGAATAAAAATCTTTTAATAACAAAAAAAAGTACCTATTATAATTATTAATCAATAATTATTTAATTGATCATCCTAAAAGATCCTATGTACCTACAAATTACAATGCTATAGCTTTTTATGGAATGTATAATTTAAATAGTACATTAACATAACTTAATATTATATTCACCTCCCCTGACCCCTTAAAGATGCCCATGAGTTCATTATTGCATTAGTATTATAATATTAACTCTGGTGTTAAAATAATAAAATGTGTCATACGCGTTGCTTTAAGTTATTATTTAAACGCGTAATATGTGTAAATGGACATATTTAAAACCATAAGAGTACATATATACTTATTTGTGTATGTTATGAGAAGTCAACAAAAATACGTAGAAATTATTTTCTATGATGTTATACCTTGAAAACGAATGAATAAATATTTTGTTTTATCGTTTATTGGTCTTCATAATATGTATTCATTTTATTTGTTGGGTTAGCAAATGTCTTGAGTGTCTTATTTTTTTTTTCAAGAATTTAAATCCAAATTAAAATAATTGTTTTTTATGAGCCATTTCCACAACAAATAAATATATTTTCAATTAGTTTAATATGACGTGAAATATTTTATTCACAGTGATTTAAAGTAATTATTAATATTAAGTACATGTATTAAGTTTAAAAAAAAAATTGTGTAAGCTGTTCTATAATAGAACTAAAAAGCCTATTAAATTGAGTTAATGTTGAAAAAAAAAATTGTTATTAAGGCAATCGAGTGTTCGATTCACTTATTTTAAGCTATACACCTATACAGTAAATTGTTTATAATCATCAAGTATTTATAATTATAATAATTAATAACTATACCATCGCATTCCCGTGAAAAAATAATTGTTTAATTTGGTCTTTTAAATGCTCATTATAACAGTTAAGAAAACGTTTATTTAAAAAATGTGTACTTAAATAATATATATTTATATTTGATATTATTTTTTATTTAAAGGCTTTTCAACGCGATGCTCTTATTTACAAAATATAAGTGTTATTTGTTGTTCAAATAACCACGTTTACAGCAGGAAGTATCCTTGTTTTCAATTAAGTTTCTTATAATACTTAAACCGTATGAATAAACAAAAATTAACTACTAAGGTTAACCGTGTTTTTACTAACATAAAAACCAATTTTCCCGATTTTCTTTAAAAATATTCTAAAATATTCCAACGATAAACAGTTAACATTCGGTAATGCAAATAAATAATATACGAATATGTAGGTAGGTACGTATATAATATATGTTACTACAATTATAAATTAAACATTTATCAAACCTATAGTATTATACTATGAATTATTTAAACCATTATAATTTAAATAAACAAATTATATGCAACAACTAATGAATACAGAATATTTTTAATATTTTTGTCTGAGATATTTTAATAAAATCGAAAAATATGAACGAGAGTATTTTTTGATAAATGTCACTAAACTTTATAGAGTAAATATTGGATATATTAAAAGCCTTTATGCATAATATATATAGATGATAAGCCTAACTTTTTTTAAAATAGCTTCTTTGACCTGCAAAAAATAAAATATAAGTGCCAATAGATATACCTATGTGTTTAATATCAAGAATAAAACCTATTCAAGACAAACACTGTTTATCTAAACATTAAAAAAAATTCTTATAAATAATTTTATATCGATTAAAATTAAAAAGCATTTGAAGCATGCTGCTGAAAAAGAACACTGCACATTTTTTGACAGAGAAAGTTAAAAACTAATAATAATGCTCAAGAATAAACGAATGGAAAACAGTATGGTAAACAATCAGAGAAAGAAGGAAAATAAATCGAAAATAATATACTAAGAAACAATGAATGATCGCCAAAATGGAAGAGAAGATAGAATGGAAAAGATTGAAAAGTAAGACTAAGATTCTCGTTGAGTCCATCGAAGTATCGTAAATCCAGAATCAATCATCAATCTAAGTGTTGCAAAAATAAAATAAAAATATTAATTGATTAAGCCTTTTTTTAAATTATTTCAACTTAAAAAAATTGGGACTAGTGTTAGGTTTAACATTTAAAAGAGACAAAAATTTTACGTTTCAAAACAAATATTTGACTTGTAAATTATGATTTTATAATATGTATTATTTATAGGAATAGAAAAAATACAATAACGATAACTTTACTATATGATGCCATTATGCTCCTTGAGATCACTCGTCCTCCTGGTTTCCCTACATATAATATGTTATAGCATTATGAGTAATATAATATTATGTTGTCATATACGAGTATGCGATAAATGATAATAATTAAATTTAGTTTATATTATGTATTACATTATTATTTTAATCCGTTTACCCGTATCCGATGGTTTTAAATACCCCTATATAATTTTATAATAATAATAATAATATTATGATAAGCCGATAAGAATATAATAGGTACTTGTAGTATTTCTATCATGTGTGCTTGTGTGAAAGGACAGGTGGTAACAACGGTGTTTCAGAAATGAACAAAACCGTTTATAAAACAATAATATTAATTATTATATTATGTTCAAAAATCCTATATTATACTTATAGCTTGTGCAGGGGGTATATGTGAAAATCTGAGTGAGTAGGTGTACTGAGACCCTGATTGAGCAGTGAGTATCTACCGAAAAGCACCATAGTAACTGTCAATAGATTGACGTAAAGGCGATTTTGGTGAGTCTTTCGGTATTTAGTATCATCTTAGTTCTCAATTATACGAGTTTACTGTTTAACGGATTGAGCATTTGTATTTACTATAATAAAGTTTAACAACATTATATAACATCATCACTATAACCTAGGTTTTTATGTTAATGTATATTTTTTCAAAAATCATCTAGTATAATTTTAATTAAAAATATGGGTAAATTGTTTGTGTGCATATTTTTGCATTCATGAGTAGAAAAATATTGTAGAAAATAGAGTAAAAATGACTATAAATTGCATATTTCTATATAATTGCATAAAATATGTACTTTTTATGAGTAATAAATGGAAATTGTATTTAATTTCAATCTGATGAGAAGTTTTTCTTAGTGTAAAACTATGCTACTAAATACTAATCATATTAGTTTCCAATTTGAAAATCTTAAATCAAATTTTGTAACTTTGTGTTGATACACGTTCCACAATTTATGTTACGCTTACCGTTGTTAATTTTGTATTTACATATTTAAGGTTAATAGTTTGGTAATTATTTATTAACAAAAATATACAGTCATTTAATTGAATTTTTTTATTTTTTCATTCTCGGTACATTTTGTAATTTGTTTTTAGGATGTTTAGTTTTTTTTTAGTAAACAATAATAATATTTTTTCGAATTCTTTGTATACATATTCGATAATATTTTTTGCAAAAAAATTCAGGCCCTAATTATGTCTATCGACTATTGTTAATGTACCTAACTCTTATTATACGCGGCGATACTCGCGATGACCTTTGCGTTTTGTGTCCGGTATATCGATTTCCGTGCAACTGGTAACACTGCTCGTCGACGTCCTGGTGACGTCACCTATACACGCTAATGTGGTTGGATCGGTCGCGGGTGTACAATGAGTATTGGGAGGCGGTATGCGTGCGTGGGTGCGCGCGCACCTACCCCTGCGATGGGGATGACGGAAGCGGACACGGGATTTTCCACCCACGGCGGACCCTGCTTTTCCACCCAATGTTCATTCAAAACCGACCGTAGTTGATCGCTGATTTGGCTTTGGCGCGTATTGTGTCACTGTCGCGCGTATCGTGCACACTCACGTCGTCGTCGTCGTCGTCGTCGTCTGCCTTTACAAGCATACGAAAATCATCGCAAACCGCGTAAGTATAGTATATATTTATTAAATGCTTATAGTACGTTATAATTGTTATCAAGCAATTTTAGTTTATTATCGCTAATCACTTTTTGCTTACGGCCCACGGAGTAGGACATTATAGAGCTTTACAAGTCCATAAACATTTCAGAAACTAAAATAATTAAAAACCCCAAGTACATCCAAATGTACTAATAACGTATTGCAATTTGTATTTTGATCCATTATATTATAGTTTTAGATGTTGGATATTATATTATTATATATCATAATATAACATATTTTTTAAAAATGTATAGGTAGTAGAAATTTAATATAATAATATACCTAATATCACATAATATAAACATACACAATTCGATCTATTTGATTTCGCAAAGTAGTCTAAATTAAAACAAAATATCAACTCCAGTATAAAATGATTACTTTAAGAACTTTTTCTTAAGCCACGACATAGTTAAAACTAAAGCCATGTTTTTTTTTATTATTACTAAAAGCTATCTATGGATTAATGGATTCAAAGGCCTTCGATGAAACATTAATTTTGGATTAGCTCCAGTTATATTAAATATAGTTGTATTATTTACATAGAAACTAAATTATTTGAAGAATATACCTTACATAATAATTTATTTAACTGGTGAGATATTTTGTTCTTGTTATAGATTTGAGTAGTTTGACAAAGAAGTTCCTGGTTTAGATGTTCTGAAAGGTATCGGAAAATTTTCAATTTGTTCCTTACTAACATACAGCATATAGTATATACTAGTATATTTATTCTTCATTCTTATAACTGATAAAATAAATAAAATATGAAAACATTTTTTTATTAGAACTAAAGTGGTGTATAAAAGTGAATAATTAACAAATCTGTACAATTTTAATTTTTCGTGTAGATGCATCACAATTGCCTACACAAAACGCCTTAAAACTTGTGACGTAAAAATGTCAAACTAGTGTTATGTACTTGTAATTATCTTTTAAATTTAATCATAGTTATGCAGATTTTTATAATAGCGACTGTGAAGCAATTTAAAACTAACGAAAATATACTAGCTGATTTTGCACAGCATTTCCCATCTTAAACTTCGTTAAATGTAAACTAAACACATTTTTAATAGTAATTTGAGTGGTTTTGATAGAATATAAAATACAGGTATAAAATTATACCAATAATAATGACAATTTTATTTTCTATAACTAATGGCTACGTCATATAAACAAAATAATTATGCTCGTATGCTAAAAGGCATTATCTCTAATATGTAATCCTTTCTTCAAAGTTTGAATTTCTCAAAATTCTTCTTATTGCACCTCTATATAGTGGTAGAAAGGTATAACAATTTTTAGTCAATACCTATTATAATTGTTTTGGATATACGTTTATTATGAATCAGTTAGTCAGTACTTATTATTTCAATAGATTCAAAATATTTTAAAATGTATTACATTACATTTATAAAATTGTATCTATATTCTTATGTCACTTAATTTTGATTTTTTTTTCCAAGTATCTAACAGATGGTATTGAGAAATACCAGTATAATACTATAATATTACTTGTATACTATAATGTTTACAAGCTAGTGATTTTAATATTAATCCGTCTTTTCCCATTTTCTTAGTTGGTTTATTACTGTTAATACTTGATATATGAATCGTCAAATTTAAGTCTGCCGCTGTGCAAACCGTTTAACATACGCTTGTTGGCGTTAAAATTGCTTGATATTAAAAAGTTAGAATCATGGCTAACCATGTATACAGCGTTATTTGATAATATTATTATTATAAAGAAACGACTTTCACAATCTATCAGTTCTCGACAACTTACCGTAACACATTATGTTATACAGTATGAAGTATTGTCGTGTTCAATTCTTTTACATTTAACAATATTTCGATCCATTTATACTTTACAGTATCTTGTTGTTATTGTGTAGACATCCGTTAGTAAAATTTTATCGGATGCGATAAAATAACAAAACGATATAGATAGGTTTTGTTTGAATTCGTGTGATGAAATATTTTTTTTCATTCGTTTTTGTAGTTTCATTAAAAGGTAATCGGTAGTGGGTAATACTTTTTTTTTTAATGGCATCTGCGTTTTTTAATAACGTCAAGTTATTACATTTTTTCCCTGTTATTTTTAACAATATTTATTTGTATGGGAGTAATTTTAATTTTTTCAAAGTAAAACATATTCAATATTGATATGTTGTTTTGAAAGTTTATTCGTATGTATATCACCGATGAGTGGATTTATTGAAATGATTTGTATCTTAATAGATTTATCTCTTTACAGTCAAAATTACTATTATATAAGTATAATTTTTTGGCACCCCTTAAAAAATTAAGATTTGTCATTTTTGGCTTCACTTCGGAAGTATAAATACTTATATTAGATATATAGTATTAATCATATTTCTAAAAAGGAGGATTTAAAACTATAGAATTACTATTATAAATAATAATATATTATTAATTAATACACAAAAATAGGTGTAATTCTAACAAAATATGCATGTAATATTGTTGATATAGTTTTTAAAAATATCAGTAAAAAATTTGTCTATAATGAAATTACTTATGTAAATTTGGTCCTTGCATTATAATTTAAACTTGATTAAATCTTTTAAAGCTTTCTAAATAATTTAATGGTTTGCTTGTAGTGTTTTATTATTTATTTTTATTGTTGAAGATTAATGTAAAAAAAAATAATAAATTTCATTTATCTATTTTTATATACATTATTATACATATTAATTATTTATTATTTATTATAAAAATCAAAGATACATTTTTCCTAGTTTAAATTTTTAAAATATACTTATTTTCTACAATCAAAAATATTTTAAATAAATATCTCGAAACATATGAAACAACTATTCTTATAACCACTCAAATTACTTTACTGTAGATATTTTAAAATATTGATAACAGGATATCGATTACATTATTGTAGTAAAAATTAAATCGCTATATAATTGATTATTATATATATATATATATATGAGATATGACATTTGATTGTATGTAAATTAATCATAAATTTAAATGGAAATTGAAAAAATTAAGAACAATATATATATACTAATATTAATTGGTTTTACTTAATTATAAGATAAATCAGATTTTACGTTCTCAATATTCCAGAAAATATTCACAAGACAAGCTGATAAGATAATTTTCTGCTTCAATTTTTCTATTTGATATCATCTTAAAAATCTAACTAAATAAATGTGAGTTAAAAACTAATAGTAAAAATATATGTAATTTACTTAATTATATATTAATATATTATTATTTTGTAACTACTTATTATTAATTAAGTTATCTACCTTTAAAGTAATAATTAATTATTAAATTAACAATTAATTCAAAATGTATAATAATGAAATGTATTAAGATAATAGTAAGTGTTCATGAGATATTAGACCGACCTAGTTATATAATAATAAAACTATAGTATTAATATTATTATTATTTTTACTTACATTTTTTAAGTCTTTGGAACTTCATTATTATTGAACATAACTAATCTTGTACTACAATATAACTTTTTCCATAGTAATTTATATCTTATATTCATATGTAAAGCAGTTACATATCATAAATAATTTAAATTAATTATTAAAATGACAAAAACATTATTAATGACAATATGAATCGAAAAAAAATTTGCGTATGTAGGTAATAATTTTAAAATCTAAAATTTTAATTGCAAATGTATTTGGTATATCATTTATTATTTATTTAAAACATAACATACCTACATATAATTTAAGCTCGATATTTAAATGCTTGTAAAATACTATAAAGGTACTAATCACCATTATAATTTATTCATCAGAAACTAAACGTTTATATAGCTAATAATTACCGTTTATAATGCTTTTTCGATGATTATCTTTACATTTTACAAATTGAAGCCACTAGAAATTCTGGAAAAATTAAAATAAAAAGTTATTCCTTTTCGTTGTCTTTGCTAAGTAAACCCAAATTCGTACCAATAATATATTCACACATTCCCGGTAAATTATATTTAAGCATTTTTGTGGACGATTAATTGTCTTATGAATAAGTATACAGTATACCCCATATTCAGCTACTTCGTGTGTTAATTAAGTGTACGCAGTATAAATATTTTACTACAATTCCTATTTACTGTTTAGAAATCATTTACATCCGTATAAGTCAAACGTGGCTGGTTGACGCCATGGAATGACTAATTTCTCTTATTATGTCACTATTGTTAGTTATTTTAGGTAAAATTCTGCGAGCTCGAATGACGTCAGTTATGTATTACCTAGGTATATAAGTACATAAATCACGTTTTGCGTGGTAAGTAGGATCGCTGAGCCCTGTGCGAATTTAAGGTAAAAAATAAATGAAAATTGCATTTTAAATTATCGCTTGTCAACGACTACAACAAGTACGTGTCACCTTACACAATTTAAACGATTTACAATCGCAACTCCCTATAATTAAAAAATAAATATTTTGCATAAAATTAAAACGTGTTCACTCATACTATTAATACAATTCATTTTAAATTATAGTTCTATAAACCTGTTGATGACAATAGAAATACGTTGTAGATACCTATTACCTATTCACTATTGAATAGCATCGATGTACCAATGGTTTTAGTACTGTGGTCAGTATAGACTATAGAACAGGATAGGCCACTCGTATAGCATATATTAATTATGCAAGAACTAGAAAGCCACTTAATTCACTCATCATGAATTGTTTTATATTTTGATAAACTAATTTGCCATTCAATTTACATAAAAACAGTTAATATAATTTATTGTTATCAATTTAATAGTTTTCTTTACATAGATTATTAATTAAATGTCAAAATTAATGAGATAATATTTACTTGAATGTATTATTCCAATAAAAATTAGTTAGGTTCTTACTTGGGTATTTTATTAATACAATTTAAACCTATTAAATGGCGTGACACTCATATGTGTTGTCTCTGTATTGGAAAATCGTGCTCTGTTATTTTTTTAATAAATAAAATGAATATTTATTACATATTTTAAAATTTTATGTTTTGTAAATTTTAAAATGATTATAATTTGGTTCAACATTAAAACATAAATTAGTAGCCTCAGAGATTTACTAAATAATCTTACTTTTAACTTTTATAATAGGTCAATTCACTCTAATTTTAAAAATAACAGAGTAAGATTGACTTCTGTAAACGTAAAAATGCCCATATTGTACGTTTGTATGACGGAAACAAAACGTGAGGGTATGGCATCCACAAAAGTGAATGTCATTGAAATTCTTATATCTGATTGTTTTAAGTTAGATAGAATTCAAATATACATAAAACCAGTCTTGTGTAGTTGTGTTGTTATCTTTGATATTAGAGTGAATTGATACATTATCAAAATTAAATGTGAGATCGTTATCAGTATTTTTACACCAGTTTTTTTTATAATATTTTAAAGCAAATAATGATCTTTTTTTAATTGCGATATTATTTACTTACTCATAACTCGTTAAAAATGTAAATTTAATGTTAACTTATCGTACATTGTAGAGAGCATAAGCAACATATTTAGAGAGTAAAATTATACATAAATAATATATTTATTTACATTAATACGGACATACAGCGGTAAACTGATATTAATTAATACCAAACGTAGTAGATATGCGGACAATTAGCCCTCGTCATAATTTTATACTTGGCTAGTTCTGTTTCTGTGTAGGTATGTTTTATTGAAATAATTAGTTTTTGTTTTTTGCAGCATGATATATTTAACAAATTAACGAATTAAGATGTTATGGAGTATAATTGTTTCATTAATAAACACTGCAGTCTGTAAGTACATCGTCAATAAATTGAGGTGAATTTTTAAACAAAATAACAAAAGACATGCATTTTGTTTGGTTATAACTTATAAATTATACCTTAGGTCTTAGACTAACTATTTTTGTAACGAACTGTTTTGAAAATTTAAAAATTTTTCATGGTGATTTTACACTGACTACTCTTTAGTCTTTATATTTCAATTAATATATTCCTTGATTATTCAACCTATTAATTGATTTGGTTTTAGTACTGTAAATGCTAGATAACTTTTGTATGTCAATCTTATTTTGAATATTAGTAATAATAATGGAGTAGTTTAATACCAGCCATAGAATAATTAAATTGAAAAATATAAAAATCAGAATAATAAACAAATTTTCATTATATTACAGAAACAAAAATAGAACGGAGCCTAATTGTCTGCATATTACGTTCTTTTACGAGAACCAATTTTCCTATAAATCTACATAATATAGCTACTTCATTTATTTTACCCAATGTCCAAGTCCTTGCAATTGATTATCTATTATATACTCTATATTAAGTTGATAATAGGAATAAAAATCATTTCAAAGAAGATATCATGTAGGTATACAAAATGTTTTTCTTTGATTGATAGCCGTCGAATGAAAATTTTTCATCCACTGTTAAAAAACTAACAAATTTAATATAGCGTTATAGTGTAAATTTTGTAAAATAGGTTTTATAATTATCTTTATCTAATAAAAAACTATATTATAAAAATTCTAAAAAGAACCTTATGTACCTACAATTATCACTAAATTATTATTATACTGCAGGGTACTACACATATTTGTTTAAATATAAGTCTTATTTATAGTTGTGTTAGAACTTAAGAAAGAAGCTATAAAATATTGAAAAAGTGTTATTAGCTATATTAACTGTCAGTAAGCTGAGATTCCTAAAATCCGCCACTGGGCTTACATTTGTGGTGAATAGTATTCTTATTGAATTTTTTATGTCATTTTTAAAATGTGCTGTCGAGTAGGTTACTCCCCCATATTTTATTTATGTACCTATTTGAAAATCTGATTTATGTTATGTACTTATATAATTTTATCAGAGTTAATAGTTTGATTGGTATATAGCAAAATTTAGTGTCTCCATCAACACATAGTATATAAATTGGAAACATTTTTTTTTTCATATTGAATACACTGAATATAATGTTCCTACAATTAAAACCTTAATTAAATGCAAAAATTAGTACAGTAAAATACCATAATGTAATATATACTATCTGTACGAGGTGATTAGAATTTAACGTTTCATCAGTTACTAATATAAAATGTGTGTTATAACTATTATAATTTATAATAATAATATATAAAAATGTATATGATCATACATATATTATTTTTCATAATATCGATAATAGCGTTCGTTTTTCGACTTAATGTACATTTATTTGATGACATTTTCGTATTCATATTCTGAAAATATATAGATCGTTACATAAATTTTACTTACAAAGTTCGCCAAAAACGTATTTAAAGTTTAATAATAAGAGCCTTTGATGGTTAGAAAAATGGTTTTCCTGACCTCCTATAAATAAATACCTTAAGTATGAATTTATAAAACTACACCGCGCGTAACTTGAGTTTTCTTTTAATATAAAATTGTTGTTCATCGTTATACTATAGAATATAACAATATGATCATACCTGCTTAATTATTAATCTCAAAAATAATGAATTAGTGAATCCTGTATTTTTTTTTTTTTTTTGAATTTTATGTGCAGATACAGTAAACAGCACACCAAATTTAAATATAAATAATCTATTATCCTATGTAAATTGTCGTGTTGAGATGAGTATAATATGAATTCGAAATTAATTGATTGACACACATGTCCAATGTCCATGCGTGTATATTGTATACGTACAGAATAGTATTTATCGGTACAAATTTTATTTACAATAATGAATAAATAACTATTAATAAATAATATAGGCTATCGAGACGTGCGTGTTGGCATTCATAGTATGAAACCATTTATCTATAGTGCAGTGTCTCGCACGCCCTGAGCGCACGTGTGCTTGTATAGTAGATATGACGTACGCCTTGAACAAATAAAATATACATCATTTTATTTCTCTCTCTCTTTTTCTCTATAATAGATCAGTTAGTCAAAAAAAAAAAAAAAATTATGTACTCATAATTTTCGTCCAACACCCGTCTGCGGCCAGTGTAAATATTTTTTGTATATAAACAAGTTAGACCATGTATTATACATTAAATATTATAAAGTTATACTGGTACTCATGTATTGACTTTTAAAAATTAACCCTCATAACTATTATGTTTTGGATACATATTTTTACGGTTTATATTTGAGTTGGGGAAAGAATAATCAATTTATTAACTCATCGAAAAATTCGTACAACGCTGAAATAGGTTCTAAAGAAGACACGGCAGTGACACTCCAGTGTGATTTACTCGCTTAAAATAAATCCAATTAATATCACTCACTGCAGTACCTTACCATTAATGTGTGTGTAAGGCATGTTTTTCTATGTCATATTAATATGTATTATTATTTTGCTTTATTCGATGATGATTATCGAATGCGTCTGACAACGGATCGCCATTTCTTTACGTATGCGTGTGCGACTTAAGACTAATATGCTTTCTATATGTCTGGACAGAGAAGATCAACAGTTTGAAAAGAGTTGGTGTTTATGTGGAACCCATTATCAGAAGACTATGAATTTTTCTTAGTGATAATGTGATACATTTATTTCATTGTCGGGACGTGTGTGTAATATTTTTGTACACTTATAATGTTTTTTTTCAATTACTTTTGTTAAAGTATAATATTAAATATACAGTTTAGAAAAATAAGCTAAAATTCAATCCTGGTTTACATAAAAATTTTGATTCACGGTTAGGGTAGGTGTTCATATTATTGAAACCAAATTACTAAATGAATTTTTACTCTTCAATAGTTCATACATAGATCTAATCATAAAAGGACATTTCTTAAAGTTAAACATAATTTTAAAACCAATTAAATCAAAATTAACGATGACAAAAAAGTTTGAATTTAAATTAGTTATTTTATTTAAATTGAATTTTTTCAATTTTCAATTTCAAAAAAATATTTGATATAATGGTTGCTTGACTATAGTTTTTATAAAAGTAAAAAAATTTTTTTTTTACTATTCTAAGTAAGATATTTTTATCCAGATAAATAAAAAACATTTTACAATTTAAAATAAAATAACCTTTTATAATAGTTTCTCGTCCTTATATTTATAATATATATACCTGTCCATTCAGTACCTATGTCACATATCAAATAGTAGTTATTTTTAACAGAGTGCAATACCAAATTTAAAAATAAGTATGGGTTATAAAGGACAGATAAATACATTTAATATATTATATATTTATTTTAATTTAATTTAATTCAATTTTGGTGAAAAAAATGGTTTTAAAAACATCGTACAACGACGAATATTAATTTAACATTTTTATGACTGAAAGATTGAGAGAGAATATAATTATTTAAATGATAATATTATGTTTAATCAATTATATGTGTATATGTACTTGTAATGATAATATTTATTTCAACAATTTGGTTTCATTCAAATTTCAGTATTTTATCAAAATATCGTAAATTATAATGGTTTATATAATATACGTTTTATCTCACAAATAGCATAATATAATGTATAACATTGTTTCATAAATAATTCTTGAAAGTTTTCAGATCACCTAAACAATTTTCAAATATGTTTCGTAAAGGTTATACATTTATTATAATAGTTTTAAACTGAAAATGCGTCTACAAAAATTACATTAAAAACAGTATATAACAGTAACAGAGTTTTTGTGTAAATTAAACTTAATAATTATTCCAAGCGAGATAAAAAGTTTATATTACGTCATGATAGTCGTACATTTTTATTTGAAACTTCAAAAAATTTCCTTTCATCACGTAATATGTATACCCAAGCAACAAATTATTATTACTATTTCTATTATTATTACAGTTACGTTAAATTCGTTCGCAGGTAAATTTACAAACATATCTATAATGAATATTAACTATTAAGTATTAGCTATTTACAAAGTTTAAATAGGTTACTAAAAATTAAATTTCGTTTAAAATTGAAGTGGTATCTTATAATATCCCAATAGTGAAATACAGTTGATTCCCATAACAACGAATACCACTAAAACGAAAAATCCAGTTATACGAAAGTTATAGAAGTCCCCTGCCAAAAAGCAGGGCTTATAAAGAGCTTATTTGAATTTTCGTTACAACGAAATTTCCGTTATAATGAAAAAAAAATTCAGTCCCTTGAAGTTCGTTGTAATGGGATTTTACTGTACCTACTACTAAAAACCGTTACGTCACCTTGTCAGCTTTTTCGATATACAAATATACAATATGCTTTAAGTATTTCTAAATGCTAATATACAGCTTTACGAAATTCATAAGTATTCTGTAGGTACCTACCAGCCACTATAATTTTATTATAAGGATCATTTTTCAACGCTTTAGAAAAAAAAATGACTTATATACGTCCGTCAACCAGTTTCTTACGCCGTATTAGATAATACCCGCCTAGTTTGTCTTATTTAAATTTCGTAAGACATAGGACCAGGAATATCACATGGCGGAAAATATATTTATAACGTTGCAAACACGTATCTCAAAATATGACAGGGCACGTATCGTGGTGTTTGGTGGATAGGATTTACGGTAAAATTATTCCGGACACATTTAAATATGACACGCGAGTGTACCAAGTATAGAAACATTAGCTTTTAAAAATTACTGCAAATACGTTCCTGGAAAGTATGTTTAAAATGGATGCGACAGTGTCACCAGTGTCACTATGAAAAACAAAAATACGTTCCTGGTTCCAAAATGTGTGTAGGTCACTCGCTATATTAGGTGAATTATTATGATTGTTTTTTTTCAATATTATATTTTTTACATGCGTGTTACATTTAATAATGTATGAATATAGTACCATGTACAATATATTATATGATCAAAATTTCACATGTACACATTATACCATAATATGCATGTATCGCCTTACTGGGCGATCGATAAAAATGTATGTACCAAAATTATCTTTGCAAAAACTATAAATTTACGAATTTTAATCTATTTTTCGAGACTATAAAGTTAATTATTTACAATAATACGCTCAGCTACATTATCAGCCTTCACTACTGTTCGTAGCTAACTACTTTTAACGTTTTAGGTTTAGAAATTAACGAATCGTCGCTGCTGATGTAAATTTATTTTCATTATTATTTGATTATTTTAAACTTATAAGACGCGTTTATTATTTAATCAGCGAATACATATAAATTTATCACAATGATATAATATAATATTATTAATATTAATATAATATATTATAAATTATAATACATAATATTATATACTTATACATCTTTATTTTGCATAGTGCATTAAAGGAAGACGTGTGTAAAGTAGGGTAGTTTGAAAAAACGAGATACGGCCATTATTTAGTTAGTCTATAACCTTTTATTAACAATTTTATAAGGCGTATCCATGCATGTGATATTAAATATATTCATTTATTTATTTAAATGTATTTATGTATTTTTATTATTAGGTATAGCTGTTTTCTTCATGTGATGATGTTGTAATATTTTCAGCCGAGGAAAACTCACTTTATTGTTTGTTTTTAAAACAGGTCGTTATTAAATTTCATATAAAACTGTAATGTTTTTAATATTTTATAAAAAAAATTATTTTGAATAATTAAATTAAGTTCGTGTAAAATTGTTTTATGTAATAAGTCAATTGTTGTTAAAGTAGGTACCTATTTTCACTTTCTAGCTATATTTAGCACACCTTTCCCCTACCTATTTTTGATGATTGTGTGATTTATTGTCTAGCAGTGTTTCCTAGTTTCCTACCATGCGATTAAAATAGGGTAAGACACAATAAAAATAAAAAATTGGATTCCTTGAACTATGTTATATAGTACCATATGGTAAACAATAGAAACACATTTAGAGGTCTCCTATTTACCAATCTCTCCCAAACATTTGTATAAAAAAACATGAATATTTCACTGAAATATTTTATATACCCAGTTAATTAAATTAAAAGACAAATACTATGTACATAAATTCGGGATATAATTTCATAGTCCATCCAATTTGTTGGGGCTTGATACAGAGGATGATGTTGATGATCATGTATAGTGCATGTTTATAATATGTATCATCTCTCGTTACATTTTTAATATAGTTTCAAAAAGGTCTTCGATATTTAACCATACTTGTGTATACATTATTAGCCATTTAGTTGCGTGTTAAACATTGTAAATATAATCGATGAACAAATCCCAACATAATCTGTGGCTCATGGTATGGTAAATTTTAAAATGCAACGATTTCGAAAGATGATTTCCCATACGTTTCTATAATAGTAGCCATACATTATGGAGTCAATATTCACTTTATAATATTCAAGTTATTGAGAAATTTATATAAAACTAACCTCGTTTGACCATTATTTTATGTTGAAACTTTTAATCCGAATTTCATGCACTTGCGTTTACTGCAGCTTATCCCACGCGCGTTCAATGATGGTACTATGGGATACAACTAAAATGACCGATTATTATGTAATGTGGTCCATTGCTAAGTATAAACGATGAAGCGAATGGCCACTCGGTATTAACTTTCACGACAGTTTGTATGTTATTTTAAATATCACTCGCGTTTTGTCTGAAATCATCGTTGTAGATACCTATTATAATAGTATGAGGTTGTATATTATCTGTTTTATTATTCGTTCTCTAGTTTTGAAATGAACATAATATATATATATTATATGGTACCGCCAGATTTGAATTCATTCCTAAAAATTCTTATCTAAGCTCTTATTTGTGTATCGCATATATTATTATGTGTCGTATTTTTGTCATTCGTTTTTCACTGAGCGGAATACACTGATGACGTAAATTGAACGGTTTGCTACAGAAAAACAAATAAATAAATTGTAGTTTCCTCTATGTATGTACTATTTGTACGGCTACACGTTTATTTCAACATGTAATTATGGCGAAAATAAAGCGCCACCTGATGCACTGGTATATATTTATAGACGTATTGTTTATAGTTTACAGTCACATGCATGTTCACATTATTCGCGCGCGCGCACGAATGTTTGTGGTGTGTGTAGGAAACGGGATGAAAACCATAACTATAAAGACTACCGCGAGATAAATACAAAATATTATATTATTTGTCATCAAAAACATTACACGTCCTAGGTAAAAGTAAACGGTAAAAAAGTCTTAGCTTCTGGCGGAACAAAAGTTTTCAAATATTTCATACCTTCGTCAATTTTGTGTATTGGTAATAAATTAATTATTCCTTCTAATATCCCACAAAAATGACTTTATTTGTCGTTATTTGTATACAATTTCTGTTAACCTAAATTTTGTATTTTTCAAAAGATACGTGTTTTTTACACAGCTGATAAAAATATTCTCTTATTTTTAATTAAAATCCAATTATTTTATAAGATAATTTTAATTACTTCATTTTATATTGGTATGCTATATATTATTATTTATATTATTATTTATACTAAAAATGCATGATTAATAATTAATGCATATTAAAATTTTTTTTTCTTGGACTTTTTTCGCCTTGGCGTGTATAGGTTTTAAATAGCGTAAATAATAATAATATACCTATATCGAATTTAAATAAAACACATATTATTACCTACAAATAAAATGTGGTACATTTTTAATATGGTAGGTATAATATCTATTATTATCCTGTAGATATTTTACACGCGTTAAATACAATACACATTACACCAACTATAAAAGGTATATTAGAAAATAAAAATGAAAACTAAATAAAAAGTATAAAACTCAATTTGCGTTTTTGTGAAAATAATAAAGTGAATAGTAATAGTTTAGTGTTATATAACTTTGCGTGAATAATATAATTTATTTAAGAACTTCGTTATATTTGTTAAAAAATATATATATATATAATATATATATATTATTTGCCTATACTTACTGGCTGTTACCATATTGTCTATGTTTATACATCATTACAATGTCATATTTTATTATAATTAATGTACAATTGAAGCGTGATTAATTTTGGAGTATACGATGTACAAAGTTTTATATATCAAAATGTATTGACAGAAATTGTAATTTGTAACGTTCATGATTATTACCATTCCAATTATTAAGAGTTATAAATTTGATTTAATTATACAATTATCTCACTATTTCAAAAGAATTGGACACAATAACTTAAGTTTAACTAAATAATAAAAATACAACTTTAAAATATAGTAAATATTCATATTTTAATTTATTATTAGTTGAATGTGATCGTATTCGTGAGAAATTGGTAGATAAGTGTTGTATTATCTATACTTCTATGTGGCTATGTCCCTCTCACTTGAAATTTTCTTATCAAATAGTGTAAAAAAAATTAGATACATACATATATATATAATAACTGATTATTGGTACCTCTATCATCACTATTCTTATTATTCATTATTTCTCTTTTACAGAAACTATAACTATGATCAGAAAAGTTCAACTTAATTTTTGATTTCTTTCAAATTTTAAATTTTTGATACTTAATATTATACTCATATTTTATTATATTTGATAAAAATATACCGGTTAATAAAAATATAAAAGTAAATACATTTGAATATCGATAAACTTTTATACGAATATAAAATATACTTTTTTTTTTTTCATAAAATCATGACACATTTAAATTTAATGTTTTGTTAATTTTGAGAAATAGTAATGTATAATTCAATTATTATGAATTTTTCATATATTATGTATTACTGTTGAAATATTATTTATAATTATTTAAATTTTTTATTGAATGTTCAAAATTTAATAATATTATAAAGGACCTCGATCCGTTAAACTATTTATAAATAAATAATAATCAACAAATGAATATCATGCAATTGTTGAATTTTCAGCACTGAACCGTCATGACTAATTCGTTTAATATATATTTTGTTTCTTCATTGATTATGTTCTTCAAGTAAAATTCCTTTTTTTCAGATTTTGATTAATAAAAAAAAATATATTTGTTTAATAATAATGTATTCGTGCCAATTGTAGTAAATCTATTTTTTTTTATTAATAATATTTCCAATAAAATGTCTTTAGGAATAATTTTTAAAAGTTTTTTTTATAAAAATGAATAAAGAATTTAGAATATTTTACAAAACGCATTGAGTATTAAATAATGATTATTATGGCTGCTTGTATAGTAATTTTATTAGGAATTTAATATGAATGAAAATCATAAAATATATTACTCTGATTATACTCAGTTTTCGTTTATGTTTAGATTATTACTTTTTTTTATTTTTAAAACTTTTTAATATGTATTATTTTCACAAATTATTATTGATTGTTTATATGTTTGAGTTATCCAGTAGGTATAGACATATTATAAGATATTATGTGTAGATGGATGTCGGTTGTTCGAGTTTTGTCCGATTATACGTAATTATTCATTTTAATGAAGTATTATATTATAAAAATACAGTAAATATATATATATATGTATTGTCAATTATTTTAACTTAGTAATTTACTAATTTTATTAATGTATATGTATATTTTTAGTATTATTAATTGATTGTTATTTATTAATTTTAGATGATATATTATTATGTATTATAAAGGGAATTAATATTTTGGTCACGTATAGCATATATAAATTTGTTACATATGTACTACTTTAGAATAATGTTGTGTGTTATAAAATATATATTAGAATATTTTTACTAGGAAGTAATATATAACATAAAAATTGAAATACTTTTTAATTTTTTAATTCTAACGTTAAACTTATTGTTAATTGTATAGTAAAATGTCCAATAAGTTATACGTTTCTTATTTCACGTCGTTTTTTCCCACTTTACAGAAGCTAGACAGCTAGACATTTCGTTGAGTTCTTGGATTAGGGTTGAGTGTCAGCCGAGATACCAACTAACAATATAGTGTATACGTTCGTACATAATAGTTAATAAATCAATAAATAAACGTTTAAATTTATTTAATTTTATAACAAATTATAACACTAAATATCAATGTTAACTAAAAAATATCTAAGATTAAAAATACGGTTATAGACTTATAGTCAATTTATTTCACAAAATAATTTAATATTTATTGTTGGTATTCGTAGTCAAAAATCTATCCTTGGAATTAAAAATTACAGTTATTTATAGCGTATTAATATTTTCTTGCTTAATAGAATAGACAATAATATTATGTCATCTAAATCAAAAAGATAATATTATCACGAGAATATTTTGTAATAGTGGTATGAAAATAACTTAGCTTTTTAAAATTAAAAATACGCAGTATTCATTCAACTTCACTACTAGTTGACTCACTAGTGAATCACTAGGTACTTTAGATTTAAATTTTTTATATAGTAATCCTACTATTTGTAATAATAAAACTTAAAAATTGTAATGGTTAAACGGAATCGTAATTTTTAATATCGAATATTATCAAGTATAATATTAAATTGCAATACAATTTCCCTTTTATATATCTACCTAGATATTTTAAAACATGAAAGTAAAATTGTAAATGTTTTTAATTTTAATCAACTTTATATTTAAATTTATATTAAACCTATTTAAGACCCTTTAACTGGTTTTATTTTATGCATGCATAATATTGTTCTAAACCTTTAATGTTTTGTTTTTATTATAGCTATTAATTACTAATATAATTTAAACATGTTAATAATAGTAGTAACTTTTATTATTTTAGTATCGTAACTGCTGTAAAAATAGTAAATAAAATCGAATATCAAAATGGTGCATAATATCATTAAAAATAGAATTAAACATTAAATATTACTACTTGCCATTACATAATAATAATAATGCCAATTTAACTAATAAAATAATATTATTTTATATAATATAAACTTAATAACAATTTTCTTAGTAATTTTCTACGTCGATGGCGGAAATTTAATTTCCATAGCAATTCTATTTGTATAAATAATAAGTACATACATATGATGTTAATTTAATAATATTATTTTTTCACTAAAATTGTTATCGATTAACCTTAAACTTCGGCAGGTGGTCGTTTAGTATTCAGAATATAAAATCCCATACTTTACGTGGGTTACAGTATAATTGAACTTTTAATTTTTCTACACATTTTTCGTTTTAGGTTATGTAGTTAAATTTTCGAATATTAATTTAATGTTTTTTAATGCAACAAAAACTAGTTAGTGTGATCGAAGTATTAATTTTTAATTTCAAAATATATATTGTGTTTTCATAATAATAATAACAATTGAATTGAGGTTTATTAATTAAAATACTCGCAAGATTTTTTTTCAAATTATGTATAATATAAATCATTTTACATAAAATCAACGAGAAGTTTGAACTCGATTCAATCGTAAAATGGTTTTTTATACGAATGTAGAGGAAAATCGAATTTTATATTTAAAATCATATTTTTAGTTTGTGGGTATACATTGACATTATTTTATTGAGTAAAATAATTTCTGTCTAAAAAACGATACCTATTGTAGTTTGTCAGAATATTTCAATATGTGAAAATCTTTTACGGAACAAAATACATATACCTATACGTTCTACCTCCTATCTACTTATGTACCTATTATTATCTTACACTCGTCGTTGTTTTTTTCATTTTATTATTGATTAATCAAAATAATAGTGATTATATTATATAATATTACATGTACCTATGTACAATGAGTACTCTTGTATGAAGCTACAATAATTAAAAAAACAAAAAAGAAATGGCTAAAAATAATTAATAAATAATTAAAACTTTGATACTTGTGAATTATGAATGTATAATAATCAATGGAAAATATTTCATATTTTTAATTATTTTTTATTATCTTTCAAAAATGTTATAAAAATAATTAAATATTATTGTTGTAAAAGATATAATAACTGTAAATTCATTCAAGTAATTTAATCATATTGTTCCCTTCTTTGACTTGTAAATTATTGTATTAGTATATATTATTAAAATTTAATATATTATAAATAAATATTTTATAAATTAATACTTTAAAAATATCTAGGTAAAATTGTTTATTTGTTGTAATTTTGTCATTATAAGACGAAGTCTTAACTTTAAACTATTGATTCTTGTTAAGAATTTATACAAACAACAATTGTATCCTGTAGCAAGGTAGTGGTAATTTTATTTAAATAAATCCACTAATTCTTAATAAAAAGTTTTTTTACCTTAATGAATAATTTATTGATACTTTCATGTAACTCTGGATTGGGTGAAGTCAATATCAACAACTTATACTTAGACGATAAAAATATTTTTACAAAATTGTATTTCGTTGTTCTATGTACCAATATTATTTATTGCCATTTGAGTTACTTAGAATTTCCTATAAATCACAAGTTAATCACCTCATCTGTTACTGCTGGTTAAAATAAATCTAAGTTAAGTTATTATGTTTCATAATAACAAAATTTACTTTCATTTTAATTTAATATTGTATCAATATTAACAAGAAAAACGAAAGCTGTACATAATATTACTGATTAGAATTAGTCGTAGATAAAATATGTATAATATATAAATTGTACAATGATTTATTATTATGTTATCATTTGAAACACGCTATAGCATAATTCGCACACAAAGATAATAACATTGAGTTAAATTATAAACGTCTTTCACTTTCAAATATTATACAATATTAGGTACTTTTTAAAATGGTTCAAAAAAATTGGTTTTCTTCAAAAACGTGTTCGTAACATTTTATGATTGTAATAGTATTACACTACTGTCTATTGTCTACCACACTATATTATAAGTATAAAATTATATTTTATACTATATTATATACAGTATACAATCTATAGGATGATTCACCAAGTAAGCTTACTGCTCAGTGTTCTACCCTTCATCTTTTAAAGGTCAGGTTAGTATTTTAAAATATAAACATGGAATCTACTTTAAAATACTTGGATTGTTTATAGTTTTATATCATTTAAGGAGTGTCTTGCTGTAACGAAATCAACTTCTTTTAATGTTTTAAAACGAAAATTAATTTTTTTTATATATTTATATATTGCACAAGACTTTTTAAAAATGTTAACGAATCTGTTTAAATTAAAATTCAAAAAAATTAGTATATAGTGGTTTACAAATTAGGCTTGAAAATTCATAGAAATGGCATGCAAAATATTCGCAAAAAATTTGTTAATTTAATTTTTTTTTTTTAAAGAATTGGAATGACATGTTGCTAACTCTTTTCGTGTATTTTTGATTTTGTATAATTAAGTCTAATAATATAAGTAATAAATTCAATATTACATATATTTTATACCATAGAAAATTATATTTTTGTAAGATTATTTTTAAGAACCGTTTGGCAAAATATCTATATTAGTTGTAATAATTTAAAACTATACCAGATTGAATTCTGAATTGGATTTATAAAAATTTTCTAAAAGGTGATATTATAAAGGCTGCTTAATGATGTTGGGTTTCGATTGAAAAAAATGTGGGCAATATGGTATAGTATGCTGTATAGTAGGTGTCAATGAACCACTTCATTAATGGATGTGTTAAATCTGAATTCAATGATATATCGTTGTATATGAAAAATGATTCTGAGCGGAGTCGTCTGTTAGCTTATATCACTAACTACTGCAGAGTATATATTTATTTCACACTGCGTTTATTGATGTTTTTGATAAAATTGTTTATTTTACTATTTGGGTAACAAAAGTTTGATTACATTTTTGATGAAAATATTGTATTTATAAATATTATTAAAATGATTTATATTTACACCATATTATATTATTATTACCATTAACTTATGAGTCTATACTTCTTTGTTATAAAAAAATATATGAATAGATTCATGGTATAAATAAGTAATAACATAAAATAATCTATATATTTTAAAAATGACATTATATTTCTCCACGAATTATGTTTTTAACAAAATAATAAACATTATTATTCATTATTAAAATATAAAATTTTGTCCAAATCTGAATTTCAAACGTCTGTGAAAAATAATTATATTAATGTATATTTTAGATTTTTTTTATAACAGAGTAAAATATGTGGATAGATATTATATAATATCCAAATTTATAGAAATGCAACTAAAAATAGTTGAAAATATCAAGTTAACAACTCAAAAAGAGTTAAAATATTTTTAAAAATCGTTCCATGTATAGAAAATAATAATTTAAACACTTAGTAAAAATTTCAAGTTTCTACGGTCATTCGTATTTTTAATTATAATAAAATAAAGAAATAAAATTTGGCGTAAAAATGTCTGTATTTGTTTCACTGACTTAAGACAAATTTTGGGCATTTTCTATACCTATTTTTTTTTACCAAAAACCATCTTAGAAATAAAATTAAAGCATTTTTACTGCCTTAAAAGGTAATACGAATTCAAACCTTTTATAAAATGAATATAATTATCGCTTCACTAAGAATCAACAATGTTTGTATTGCCACGGTACTCTCTTATAAATAGTTAAAAAATTTCAATAATTAAAAATACGTTTCTCATGTATGCTTATTGCTTTGAAATTTTAGGAATGAGTTTGAATGAATTCATTATTTAATAATAAAAAAAAAATAGAGGTGAGCATGATTGGTGAATCACCCTGTGTTCCTGTGTAATACAATTTACGAAATAAAAATAAAACGTGCTGTTCACAGTGATACATTCCCCAAACATTCTCGGTGGTTTTGTTGGAGTATTAACAATATTACTTTTTTGACCATTGCTGTAAAAATTTATTTTTTTTTATACAGAGTTGCAGTGGTACCTGAAAAACATGATGTGGTGCCGTTATACTTTATTGCTATCCGCTGGAGTTTTAGTGATTCTGTTGGCAAACCGTGGTGAAAAATGTTTTGTCGAGGGCTTACCGATATCCGAAACTTACGGTGAGTCATTTTTCTTTTTTCTTTTCTTTATATTTTTCCGGAAACCGAGATGGTTTTGTTATCATTTTCTGACGGCTATTGTCGGAATAATTTAATGATAACTTATCCATTAAATTATCCTCCATCAACCATCGTAAGTTTGTAACGTGTCTTACAAATTACTTTATATATAGGTAGTTATAATAACGAAATAATCTTTCCGCAAGCTGCGATGGAAATTGATCGCTGCCTATTTATATGTACGACTAGGTACTTACATAATGATGACTAAAATTAAAATATCCATATCTACTGTCTTAACAAAATTATTAATTAACGGTGTTTGCAACTAAAACTATATATGATTAATTAAAAAAACATTCTTCTAAACAAGTTAATAAAAACTTTTTTTAGTATGAATCCTTTACCATTTCAATATTGTACTGCACATAGTTACATTCAATAATTATAAAATTTAATTGCTTACAAATGTGTCATGCACTTTATAGCATAATATTATAATATCCTATATTCATATTTATAAAAAGAAACGTTAATATTTATTTATTTTCGAGTGGTGTTTTGAATATATTATGATTGAAACGCTATAATTAGGTTTTTATAAGACCAATTATTATTTGCAACAAATTTAAAACCAACTATCAAGTACTACAAACTACTAGATAATAATTATATATCATTACTGAAAATAATTTTGCTATAAAATCGCTATTTTTTTTTTTTTTTTACTATTTATATCTATACGTTTTTTAGTCACATTAGTGTGTTAAATTAAAATTCAATGATATATCATTTATATATTATATTGAAAGCAAGAAAAAAATTGAAAATTTATCATGACTATAAACAATTTTTAAAAAATTAAAAATATTTTGAACATTTTTCATGAATATAAAATAAATATTTGGTGAAAATATTAAGTAGATACGGTTATTTGTTTTCAAGTTACGTAAAAAAGTAAATTGATTTTATCGAAATTTGGATTTGTGTTAAAAAAAAATCCAATTTTTTTTATCCAAAACTACCTTCAAAGTTTAAAATCGAAGCATTTTAACAATTATTTATCATGAACACATACATAGAAAAAACATTATTGTAAAATCAATATATTCATTGCTATGCTCAGAATCTAAAAATTAAAATATCCGATTCTAATATGTGCTTAAGGTGTTATCACTTTAACGGAATTTCGCTTTTATCATAAAAGAGTTCACTGTTTTTACATTTAAGTCTCAAATTAAAATACTTTTATAAATACTTACGAAATAATTACTCTAGAATATAATATTTAAGTGCTATATTTTAATAATCGATTTTAACTTCATGTTTAATTTTTAATTTTTATAATAGTTTGAACAATAAATGGAAGCTTTTGTAATAAACTCGTGAAATTTTTGTTATGTTTTAAGTTTTGACTTCATTATTTAATTCATATTTGAAAATATTTAGGACTTTTTCAATTACAAAAACTGTATTCTTCACGAAATTACGTACCTATTTGAAATTTTAATAGTGTGTATTGTGTTGTATTTGGTTTTGAGATAAAATATCTATTATTTTAAAAATAATATTTTATTATATTTATTTATATTTTATATTATAAAAATTGAATTCTTCCTCGCGAACCTTGATACCTAAATTGTATGATTGAATATTAAAAAAAAACTTTTATCGTGTTTGATGTACCTATCAGATAATATTGCATTTATATGACTATTATAGCGATAACCGTAATATAATATATTAGTATTAAAACAATCACTAGCCTAAAGGAGTATCTAGGAAATTTTCTTTTAATAAAAAGTCAAGATCAAGTTAAAATTAATTTTTTTAATACATCATGATAAATTATAAAATTTGAAATACTATCTTTTTTTCATTGATGTAGAATCAAATTAAATATAATCGAGACATTTTTACAAAGCCGTGTTATTAAATATTATAAAATAATATTTTATAGTTTAATTATATTTATCTCATATTATTATTTAGAAATTTAAATATTTAAAATATACAAAATACATAAATTAGGACTTCGAATTTATATGTATATTTTTCTTTCATATAATACGTACCTGTAATGGTGATATAATTTATTATAAAGGTGAATTTACTTTGACAGTGCCTATCGATTATTAATAATTTATTACCTATTAAGATTATTACTATCAAAAAAATTCTTCTATTGTGTTATTTTATTAATAAATTAATTCTGTTGTAGTATACATCATTGACGTATAATTGTGGTCTCCCATAATAACGTGTCAAATTTGTTGTTAACTATAATAAGTATTATAAGTTATTATTTATTATGAATCACCTCAACTCAAGTTATTCGTGTATTAGACGTGTTTAAAAGTGATTAATGATTATGTTTGGTTTGGTATAGAGTGATTTTAGAGGTATGTATTTAAAATTGTATATAACTCGTACAAATAAATAATAGTTAAGCATTTATTGAATATAAGTAGAAATTAATTTTAGTATTAATTAATAACCTTGTATTTATTTACTTAAAGTTACTAGTTAATATTTAAAATTTATTGTCAGATCTAAACATATAACTTTTGAATCACTCCTATATAAAAAAAATAATAATAATAAATGACGTCTTTTTAAAAAAACTGTGTTAGGTATTTAAAAGTGGAATTGAAAATTGAGATCAACTTTATGGTAAATCGCAAATAAAACAAAAATGTAATATTATACTTAATGAGCTTTCGAAAATAGTTTTTATGATATAAATGGGCTTAAGTTTAGAATTGTACATATTGACCTTGTAAACGAAACGACGTAAAATATAATTTCCTCTTCACATTATATACTATGCAACAGTTGGCATTTAGAATTTTACAAGGATAACAATATCAACATAGCAACTAGCAACATTTATATATATTAATATTTTGTATACTATAATATATTTACCGGATAAAGGAGGTAATACTTTATTATATTAATAATTTTAAATTATATTAGATTCTGAACGAAGTGAAGAATGTATTGATTTTACTATGATGTGTGTTTTTTTTATTTTTTTTTTTTGTGTCTGACGACAACATTTGGAGCAGTAATAATGCTCCGAATTTTGACTTCAGCCCCTCTTTGAATAGGAAAATTCATCTAGTTGGTACGTTGGGGGGGGGGGTCAAAAGTAAACATTTTCAAATAATTTTCAAAAAAATCGAGAAAAACAAAAAAAAAGGTGACAAAAAAACGGCAATTTTATGAAAAATCACTTTTCGACAAAATCGATTTTTTGATTTTGCTGTAACTCAAAACGAATCATTGTAAATACTTGAAATTTTCACCAAATGTTTATATTATGGTTATCTCTTTACAGTTAAATTTTCAAAATATTTTGACCATTTTTAAGCTACTTATAGACAATTGAAATTTTCGACTTTTCTAAATTTTTTTCTTCAAATGCCGATAAAAATTTTTTGGGTGGCCAGAAATCTTAAAAATTTAATACAAGGTTTCTTATAAGTTGTTCTTAAAGTGATAAAATAAAATCCGAAATCGTTAGTCACAATTTTTTTTTATAAGTGCTTAAAGTTCGAATTTATACGAAATATTTCAAAATTTAAATTAAATTTCATACTATTATGCGTATGTTGCCTAATACTTTTTTTATTAATAAACAGATACTATAAAGTAACTATAGTAACATAAATTATAGTAACTATACTATTTGTTTCAAAATAGAATATATGACAATATTTAAATATAATATATCCTAAACTGACAAATCATCTTCGGTCAGAATCGTTTTTCGTATACAATGATACCTATCATTGCAATCAAATTTAACCTACTGTAGTCTGAGGTCCACCCCACCCCCTAATATACAGCAGAGCAATACCCATTTACCCGCTTTTTTTATTTTTTTTTATCAATATTAGAAAAAAAAATGAAAAAACTTCCTGTGAGACTATGACGTGATATATAAATGTATAAATACAATACACGAAGTATGCAATAGGGTCTAACACTGCATGTTATGCATTTGTACACATATATTATTGAAAGAATAATGTTACTATGGTTACTTCAGAAAAATATATAACAATGTTTCCTTAAAAATAGAATATTTTTTCAGTATATTTGTATTGTTATTTTTCGATCTTTATTAAAATTTCTCCCAAAACGTATAACAATTATAACACATTTTGTTTTGGTGTTTTAGATTCTGAACGAAGTGATGAATGTATTGCTTTTACAATGATGTGTGTTTTTTTTTTTGTGTCTGACGACAACATTTGGGGCAGTAATAATGCTCCGATTTTTGACTTCAGCCCCTCTTTGAAAAGGAAAATTCATCTAGTTGGTACTTTGAGGGGGTCAAAAGTAAAATTTTCAAATAGTTTTCAAAAAAATCGAGAAAAAAAAATGACAGAAAAATGGCAATTTTACGAAAAACCACTTTTCGACAAAATCGTTTTTTTGATTTTAATGTAACTCAAAAATCAATCATTGTAAATACTTGAAATTTTCACCAAATGTTTATATTATGGTTATCTCTTTACAGTTAAATTTTCAAAATATTTTGACCATTTTTAAGCTACTAATAGACAATTGAAATTTTCGACTTTTCTAAGTTTTTTTTCTTCAAATGCCGATAAAAAATTTTTGGGTGGCCAGAAAATCTTGAAAATTTAATACAAGGTTTCTTATAAGTTGTTCTTAAAGTGATAAAAAAAAATCCGAAATCGTTAGTCACAATTTTTATTTATTAGTGCTTTAAGTTTGAATTTATACGAAATATTTCAAAATTTAAATTAAATTTCATACTCTCATTATGAGTATGTTGCCTAATACTTTTTTTATTAATAAACAGATACTATAAAGTAACCATAGTAACATATAAAAACTATACTGTTTGTTTCAAAATAGAATATATGACAATATTTAAATATAATATATCCTAAACTGACAAATCATCTTCGTTCAGAATCGTTTTTCGTATACAATGATACCTATCATTGCATTCAAATTTAACCTACCATAGTCTGAGGTCCACCCCACCCCCTAATATACAGCAGAGCGATACCCACTTACCCGCTTTTTTTTACAGTTAAATTACTGTAGATGGTATTACAAACTGACAAAAAAGATTTATTTTATTTGTTTTCTCAATTATTTGGAATGTAACCGCACACGTCATTGCGTATAATATAATAACACGTGAATAATAATGTAGGTACTCAGTGTATAATCGGATCTACTTATAATGTTATATAGAATATTTATCATTTATGTATATTGCATATATTATATTGATAAGTTTAATTTTCAAACCATTTTAATTAACTATGGTACACATTATTTATTAATATATATTCCTCAAGTTGCGTTTCATTATACCCAATACCCAGAACCAATACAAAAATTGTTATTTCGAAATTATTTTAATTTAATAATTCTTGAAAATTAAAATTGTGTCTGAACGATTAATACAGTAAAAAAAATCGAATTACTATCAACCATAATTCTTATACCATATTTTGTTATTAAATGACAAAAAAAAAAGTTCTAGCTTCAAGTACTGAATAGGAAACCAATGTGTTATACAGATAGAATATCGATAATAATTTTGCAAACTTTGAAGCTGAATGTGATTTAATATTCCGTTTAATCTTCTGAGTATACACGTATAGAAATTGTTGTCGTGTATTACGTACAAAGTTATCGTAACATGAGTCTTATAAGTTACAAAACATAAAATGTATTTATCAGCTAAGCAAAAAATTAATCTTTTTGAGTAAAATTTTAGAATCCTCTTAAATAAAAGTGTATTATATATTATTATTAAGCAAAATAAGTTCGTTTTAACTACACATTCCTTATTCTTTTTTTTCTAAATTGGCGATATGTTTTATACTCTCGTTGAAGACCGATGTATCTATATATTATACCAAAAATTTTCTCTTTAATCTTTAATATCTTCGAATGTAAGGTAGATTTAATAATTATTGTAAACGTTGGTAATAATATTAAATTTACAAATGTTTATTTTCGAAATGTATTGTAGGTAATCCTTTTCGTAAATGACACATCGATTATTTTCTGAAACTCTTACATGAGTTAACGACACCTCATAAGACAGTAGTAAGAGTAATATAATATAATTATTATATTAGCAAGTGCCAAGCATAAGATATTTACCATTCTATATTAGCCCTAGTAAAAACTTATTTCAATTTAAAAGCTTTTGAAACATCTTCAGTGCATAATTATTAAAAACAAAGTCTTTGTTCACTTAAATATTGAAAGATTTATTAGAATTATCATAAATATATTATTCATTGTTAAATTAAATTATAAGCATACAATCTTTTACTTACCGAAATTATATTTACGAGTAGACATAGTGTACTTGTATAATATACAATATATATATATGACCTGTAGGTCACTGTTATTTTATGTCTGTATATAAAATATTAAAATTAACCTGTTTTTTGATGAAATTAATTATTTCATCTCTTGTCTTGATTTGTTACATACCCACGAGATTAATTAATTCACTTTTATTGCCCATATAGCCATACGACTACATAATATGACAAAAGTCATAATATTAATAATAATTTTTCACGCCTTGAAAATATTATCGATACATATTGATAATATTGTAATAAATTTTATCCTACCTAATTCATCATAATATTATTTTTACTTTAGGCACACCGTATCTAGTTTTCACCAAATATTAATATTACTTTATGTTTTTATATTATTTTAACAAATATATAATATATATATATATATATTATAACACTATATTATAGTTACAATAATTACATATAAAACGTATATATTTATATTCCATTATAGTTGGGGATGGAATTGTTTTTAAGTTTCTTCGGTTAATACGAATGTATTAGATTATAATATTCGTATATTTAATTATTTTTGTATAATACTATAATATTTTATTCTAAAATATATTTATTTAATATTTACTTAATTATTTCTAGCTAGGTAAGTGATAAAATTGTGTATTAGGTATAAATTATTGATTTCATAGTATTCAGTATTGTGTAGTATTATACAAAATCATATTACACTATTAATTGTATACAATATATAGTACGTAGAAATAAAGAAAAATAAATTTTACATCGTGCAAACAATATAAAATACTATTTATAAAATATATGCTATGTATATTGTACATAGTAAATTATAATATAATTAAGGACAACATATTTTGTGTTGAAATTACAATTTAATTTCTCAACTATATATTATTATATATAGTTAGGTGTATAAGGACATTATTGATTTTATCTTTTATCTTTGTTGTTTTTTATGTTTACTTAAGCTTAACTGATGAATGGAAATGCCTGAACTTTTAATTACCGATAATTATTTTAAAGTTAGTTGAATAGAATTTTAATAAATATTTATTGAATATTTAAAAAAGAAGGTCTACTTTTATTAGGTATCTAATATGTTATGATCACATCAAGAATATTATAGAATGTAATTAATTCTAAATGAAGATGAAAGTGTTTGAATTTCTATTAATTAGATAAACTCCGATGATTTCAAATATTCGTCTTAAGTACTTTAAATTGATTATTATCCATATTTATATAATTTTTAATCAGAGTATGGTATATGCATAAAATATTCAACAGTTCTTTAGTTAAATAGAGTAGATAATATATATTTTTGGAAAATATCGTCTTTAATTCGACGATTTTTATTGATGATCACATTGCAACACTTATTGTTAATCATTAAAATAAAAATAATTACAATATGTAACATACAACTATACATATAAATATTAAAGGTTATAAAACCTCTATTAATGAACGCCTCTTAATAGTAGGCCCTTTCCAATAGTGGACACTTTTAAATTCCTCGGCAAAAATGTATTCCCATAATAGGATTTATAACCTCTTAATAATGGACACTCCTCATAGTTGACACACACACTAAAAACTGGTTCCAAAATTAAAAATTACCTGTACCTGAAAAAAATACATGTACCGATCGGATTTTAACGGATACAGCGGAATACGTAATGAAATATGAAAATGATGCATATTAGAATATATTCTCAGAACTTGTACTGAATACTGTTGAAATTGAGAACTATATTTCTATAGATCTATAGATGATAATATCCTAACAGAAGACAATACATTTATAATATCAGATATAGTCAATATTGTAATCTAGACAATTTGTGTGAAAAAGAAACCGAACCGCCGGAAGAAAAACAAGAAGAAGAATGTAAGTCGATATACAATCCCGAAGTTTGAAGAAATTTGGAAAACAATAAATAATTTGATATGATTTGAGATAAGATGACCGCATTATCAATGGTAGCCAATTTGCAAATCTATGTACACAAAAAAGATCATAGATTTTAGATTCTGAATAGAGTGATGAATGTATTGATTTTACAATGATGTGTGTTTTTTTTTTATTTTTTTTTTTGTGTCTATGTACAGCATAACTAGTCGAAATAATGCTTCAATTTCAAACTTTGGGGATGGTTTCCGATGGAAAAGTAGATATCCTTGGTGCATTATAAAGGTCAAAAGTAAACATTTTCCAACAGTTTTCAAAAAAATCGAGAAAAAAGAAGAAAAAAAGCGGGTAAGTGAGTATCGCTCTGCTGTACATTAGGGTTAGGGGGTAGGGTGGCCCTCGTATTAGGGTAGGTTAAATTTGAATGCAATGATAGGTATCATTGTATACGAAAAACGATTCTGAACGGAGATGATTTGTCAGTCTAGGATATATTATATTTAAATATTGTCATATATTCTATTTTGAAACTGATTCAAACATTTAAGTAAGAGTTTCAAGATCTTACGTTTAGTATTTTTTTTAAAATAACAAAAATCGAGAATTATTTATTAGTAAAACGTTATTTTACACGTGTATTTTTGATTTCAAATTAAAATTAAAACTTTAAAGACTCGTAAAATTTTTTAAATTGAATAATCCTCAAACTTTTTTATAATTATTCTATGCTTAACTTATGGACAGCATAGTATTAAATTTTCAATTCTTAGCTTTTGATAGTAAAATATTTATAAATTTTTAACTACCAAATAGAGAAAAATATTCATGATTTTGACGAATTTTTGTCAATATTTGAACTTCAAATGCTAATAAAAAAAAATTTAGCTTATGTCTTTTTATAATTTTTGAATGAGAGTTAGAAGAAGTTATGTGAACCTTTAAATTAAATTTTCAAGGAATTTGTCGCAGCTAAATTTTTTTTATCAACATTTATAAAAAAAAAAAATAATAAAAAAATTGATTATTTCAAATGCCTATAAATAACCCAAAAAAAGTCAAAATATTTTGAAAATCAAATCACGTAAAGAAAATGGCAATTTAAATAACTGATAAAATTTTCAAGTATTTGCGACTTATACTATTTGAATAACAACAAATATCAAAAATCGTTTGAGGCTAAACCGTTTTTCAAACACTCATAAAAATTTTTTGCCGGCCAGGAAATCTTAAAAATATAATATAAGGTTTCTTTTAAATTAGACTTAAAGTGATAAAAAAAAATCAGAAAACGTTAGTCACAATTTTTTTTTATAAGTGCTTAAAGTTCGAATTTATACGAAATATGTCAAAATTGCGAAAATTTGCAAGTAATTTTATGATTGAAAAATCGTAAAAAATTTTTCTTTTATAACTAAGTTTTGAAAATTTGGTACAAGGTTCTCCATAAATTTTTCTTCAAATATCTGTAAAAAAAACTCTACCGGATTTAGACAAAAAATTTTTATGAGTTTTTGAAATTTAAATGTTTACAAAACCACGTTAAATAACGGTTTAGCCTCAAACGATTTTTGATATTTGTTGTTATTCAAATAGTATAAGTCGCAAATACTTGAAAATCTTATCAGTTATTTAGATTGCCATTTTCTTTACGTGATTTGATTTTCAAAATATTTTGACTTTTTTTGGGTTATTTATAAGCATTTGAAATAATCAATTTTTTTATTATTTTTTTTTTTTATAAATGTTGATAAAAAAAATTTAGCTGCGACAAATTCCTTGAAAATTTAATTTAAAGGTTCACATAACTTCTTCTAACTCTCATTCAAAAATTATAAAAAGACATAAGCTAAATTTTTTTTTATTAGCATTTGAAGTTCAAATATTGACAAAAATTCGTCAAAATCATGAATATTTTTCTCTATTTGGTAGTTAAAAATTTATAAATATTTTACTATCAAAAGCTAAGAATTGAAAATTTAATACTATGCTGTCCATAAGTTAAGCATAGAATAATTATAAAAAAGTTTGAGGATTATTCAATTTAAAAAATTTTACGAGTCTTTAAAGTTTTAATTTTAATTTGAAATCAAAAATACACGTGTAAAATAACGTTTTACTAATAAATAATTCTCGATTTTTGTTATTTTAAAAAAAATACTAAACGTAAGATCTTGAAACTCTTACTTAAATGTTTGAATTAGTTTCAAAATAGAATATATGACAATATTTAAATATAATATATCCTAGACTGACAAATCATCTCCGTTCAGAATCGTTTTTCGTATACAATGATACCTATCATTGCATTCAAATTTAACATACCCTAGTCCGAGGTCCACTAATGTACAACAGAGCGATACTCACTTACCCGCTTTTTTTAATTGTATATCAACATTATACATTTTTATACCTAATTTTTATTACATATATATTAATATATTAATGAAGTATTATTTATATTAAATAAATAATAAATAATATTTCAATATATTATACCTATTTCAATGTATAACAAATTCTCTATAGTGGACATTTTTTAATTCCTCATGGCTATATGTGATAGGTATGTATAATATTATATTTGTATGTTAATTATAGTACATACCATGCTTTAATATTGGTCCATTATTGGATGCATAACCAAAAATAATAATAGTATCACAATTAACAATAAATCTTAATGTGCCATTCGTATTTGTGGTAAATATATATAACGTAAATCTATGTTTATAAGTTATATACATGGTATACATTTTTACTCCGAGTAATTAAAATAATAAAATATATTAGACTTGTCAAAAATAGGAAAATTCGAAATCCAAATTAAAATAAAACATATTCATAAAATCAATATTGACCTAACACTTGATAACCTTACGTATACCTACGCAGATATTAAATTAAATGTCATAATATTATTGTATATGTATATTAATTTAGTTAAAATATGCTTATAAATAATTTCAACCGTTAAAATATTGATAAAAAGCGATAGTGCTGTCATGCATCTAATAATATTTATTATAATAAGGTATGAGTGTCTTTATACTCTTATACGTCAAACAACCTTGTATGAGTTCTACAAACTATAGTGGTGCATTTTATCTTCCTGTAATTGTGTAATTTACTCGATCCATATAATTTTGGATGTTTCGGAGTTCAACATTTGTTTGGCGGTGAAAAGAGCTAAATGCATTGAAAAAGTTTTTGCGAATAATATTATCATTATTTAGTAGTGTAGTCTGCCGTCTATAGTTAAGTGGGGTTTAGTAAACCAACGATGCCATGGCACACATGTAATGCGTAGGTTTCAGCCTTTAGTGAATTGCGATTAAAACGAGGTATTACGGTTTCCGTGGTTAGCAATCATAATAAAAGGATAAAACTCCTCTCTGCAAGCCAAAAACACCCCCGTGCTTTTACGTCTGTGAAATCGCACGAATTCCCGCGATGAATTCAATCTGGAATTATGAGTTATTTTAATTTTATGTAACTTTTAACATAATTTTATTATTTTTATAGTCTTACAAGATATGTACATGGCAGATAAATTATATTTTATAATATTATTTGGAAATTGTCTACGAAAAGGAAATAATTTTTCTAAAATAATAAATCTTGGCTTAATTTATTTTTTTGCATTACGTTCCAGAAAAAAATAGTTTAAATCGGTCACGACATGCTAGGATCCAATTGTATTTTGCAATTGCATAATTTTATTTTGGAGAACTTATATTTAGTCTTTAGGATGTACAGCGTTGTGTTTTAAATTTATTCGTTATTGTTACCGGTTTCAAACACTAGATTTTTATTTTAACATTTCTTTTAGCACTATCAAAGCACTTTCAAAACTAAAACGTACTGCGTAAAATATGTATCTATGTTATTATCCTAGTGAATGGTACCAATTCAAATGTCAACGTGTCTACTGAAAAAATAAATAGGGTACATACCGGCTACTAATAATCTAGAATCAGGATCTAGTCTTTATTAACATTTTATCAAGTTATTTTAGATTTAAGTGGTTCTTTAAAGATCATTACTTATTAAATGCATATAAATACTATAATTGAGGATGTTATTATATAGTAATATAATATAACGTATTATGTAAAATTAATGAAACATGCTCGACACAAAGATTGAAAAGAATTATTTTTCTTTGAAGACAAGGTAAAATTTAAACATGATTTACTTTTAGTTATTGGTTTACGAAAAGTGTAATAAAATAAAAAGGCACTGTGTATTCTTTAGCACTCTTAGCTGTAAAAAAAAAGTAATTCTCAAAGGCATTTTTTTTAATCTTCTTGTTTTATAGCAAAATAATATAATTTTAATACATAATCATTTAAAAAAAATAATATTGGAAAATTAGATTTTATTTATTTTTATATTTAATTTGAACTTGACCACACCCATGATATTCATATTAACTTTAAATTAATTATTCAAAATAACAATTAGTCTTAGCAAAATAACAAATTGAAATACATTTTACAATATATAAGATAAATTAAATAGTAGCAAATAACTATAGAAATACTTATGTTTTCATTCAAAAATGTTAATAGAAATAAATTAAAAATAGTCATTGTTAAGAAGAATAATACTAAAGAAAGAAAAAGTCAATGCTTGTTTTTTGTTTCAAATTTATCTATAAAATGGTCTTTGTAAAATAAATATTATATATATTTATTTATACAAGTATAATATCCCGTTAATTAAGATTTATTTGTTTAAATTTTCCACATAAGATTAATGTAAGATAAAGATATGATGTTTAGTTAATAAATCATCATATTTAGACTTTTTAGAGTAACATATAATCAAAGAAACATTAAACGATTACATCCAAAAATATATTTCTGATTAAATCTCAATTAAAATCGCGTTGACCTATATTTTTTCAATTTTTATTCATACTTGTCGTTAGTTTTTTCATGCCCTAAGAAAAAAATTAAGAGAACCTAAAAATTAAATTTTAATAGTTGCATCCAATATATGATTTTCAATCTTTTAAGCTGCGTCATGAAACTTTTTAAACTAAAAAAAGAGTTTTCAGAAATAGATAATAAATAAAAATAATATTGGTAAACCAATACATCCATTCAGAATTTTAGATATGTTATGTATTATGTAAATAGAAATAAGACTTAAGTTTATAAAAAATCCATAAAATATACATAGTAAAAATGTATTAAGTATAAAATATAAAATATTTTAATGATTTAAAAAGATCAAATATACTTATATTATTGGCATTTTTTTATTTTACATATTAACTACTTATTACATACTATATTTAGCATTTACCTAATGCAATTTAAAAAATTAAATTTGTTGCATTCAACCTGATTTATTCTGCCCTAGTTATTAATTACGATATCTATTTTAATATAATTAGGAAATCAATGTGTATAATATTATCATAATGTGAAGTATTTAATCATAACAAATATAGTTTTTTTATACATATTTATACAATAATATTTTTGTGTTCGAGCTGAATAGTATGCTGTCATAAATCACAATAATAGTTGTTATTAAGTATTATAATATTAATTGATAACAGTAATAGTGACAAAAAAACTAAAGGCGGCACTGTGTATAGGCAATTTCAGTTCACTACGGCTGTGTACAATATTATTATATTATAGTTACGCTGAGCCGTGATATAACAGCACGATACATAATTATAGTAATATTGCGTGGATATTGAAAATAATTTTAAAAAAAAACTACCATCGTAGCAAATTCGTCAATAAAAATAACGTTCATTCTGTATGAGAATATATTACGCATTTATTAAATATATATTATAATAATGTATTAATGACTATAATAGTCCATAACCAATTGGTTATTTTTTTCTGGTGTATGAACGCTTTTGTTTGGACTCCAAATTAATTTTAGTTTTCCACGTCTTTTATACGGTGAAGTATAGACGACCTTTATAGATATGGGTTAATTAACAGTAGGATTTAAAAAATTCCGTGTTTGTTGTTTTGCTTACAGCCTGCAATGCAGCTGCCGTGTGGTATAATTACTATCTTTGTATTATAGAGACAATTACGTCATACTTACATAATAGTCACGTACGCTATAGCAGTACATACAAATGCATGTGTTTATTAACGCCAAACTTGAGAAGATAACGACTTGATGCGTTAAACAGAATGTTTTAATTGAGTATAGTATTAAACTATTAAGAAAAAAAATTAGTCATAGACATTTTAGCATTAGATTTTTCAGGGCCTTAATTAGGGATAGGGTGTCCCTGGGCTTTTATTGATGGGTGCGCCGAATAATTAATTTTTGAAAATAATATAATAAATGTATAATTATTATTAGTTATTTATTTAATTGAAAATTATCTACCATAATTTGTTAATAACATACTGAGCAAAATCAAAATAATTTATCACAATCATCCTGTACTTAATCTTTAAAAAAAATAATGGTCTAGAAACAAAGATTACCCTTTATTCACTCAAACACAGCCATGTTAGATCATAATATATTATAATATATAATAATCTTTTCGTTATTATTTTCACAACAACATGTTTGTACACTTAAAGCACTTGATTTCTAAAGCAACAATTCTATTATTATATGCAGAGTTGTCAATCTTAAATTTTATCCTTTGAAGTGACCGTGTGAATAACATCATTTTTAATTTATAAATATTTATTTTTATTGTTTGATTCGATAATGGTTGTTTGTTGAACGCTCTTTATATCATTGTTGTGGAGCTCACTAATCAAATATGGAAATCATACCGAAAATACGTTTTTTTTACTGTATATTCATACTTAAATTTTGTTTGGCTGAGTCCAAAGGTTGCTTTTCCACGAAATAAAAAATATTAATTTACAGTTCGAGTCACATATATAGTGTATACCTACTCATTTGTGTACTGATACAGTAAATTTGGTGGCACTAAAAAGATATAATAATGGAGTTTTACACAAATAAATGTTTCCCGTGGGTTTCTTCTAAGTTCTAACGTGTAAAATGTATATGTATAATTTATAACCGTAATAAATTCTATTTTTTTTTTACTGTGTAATATGTATCTGAATAAAATTTCTAAAATTTCGAATCACACTGGTTTCCTAGACAAATTTGATAGTTATTAACAAATAACAATTATCTTCAAATTCAATTAATAACTCAGATATGGGTAGTCCAAAGACTCGAAAATTTGGATGTAGGTTATTCGCCCAAAAATTACCCTCCTTATTTTGCCCAAATTTTAATATTATATGATCCCCGTTTTGCGCGTCTAGACTAGTTTAGATTAATTTAAAATTAAGTTGATTCAGTCAAATATTGTTCTCCAAAAAGTTTGTTTTTCGGATCACAAAAAAATTATCATTGAAAAACGGATGTAACGACTCGCACGCATTTATCATACACAGAATACTTGCTGAATTACATATCCATAGATTAAGGATAAATATATTATTCTCAGTAAATATAAATGTTTATTAAATAATCACAATATTTGTCATTTCATCATCAGTAACGTATTATTCCGGCATCAAATTTTCAACAAAACAATCTGGTACTTCTTTACACAAACGATCTTATCTTGATTGCCTTTTTGGGATCAAAAACTTGTCTAGTTCTATATAAAGTGCATTATATCTAACAAATAATGTTAAAATATTATAAAAATAACGTACAACAATATTTGACTAAACCATTGCCAAATCAATTTTAAATGTATCTAAACTAGTATGGACAAAACCATGGGTCCCGCCTAAAAATGTGTATATATCATTGAAATGTTGACTATATTTAAAAAAAAAATAATTGAAATAAATTTTTTTATACAGTTTATTATTTTATAAAAGTTTACAATTTTATTTTTCTTCATTAAGCTATAGACAATGTGTTGTAACATACCAAATATAAATGAGCCTTAAAGTAATATCTACACAATTAAAGATTTTATTAAATTGTTTTATTTATGAATGGTTTGAAATAATTCGCAATATCTATTTTAAATGATTAATAATGTAGTAATATTGTTAGATTTATAAAATTTGTTTATTATGAATAGTAAATATTATACTTTTTGTACTATTTAAAGTTATGGCTAAAGTTATATTAAAGTTTGGCCATCTGTTATTTATATTTTAATGTCAACATATTAAAAATACGTTTTAACCAACAAAAATATAAATAAGTAAAAATTATTTAAATTTTAAAACGTAGATAAAGTATGAATTATCACTAAGTAATACAAAATTCAAATATGGCCAATGTTGCTCTCAAAAAATTATTTTTGTAGGTACATTATTTATTTCATCTTTATTCTATTCCGTTTTTAATTCTTAAAGTTCTTTTTAAAATAGGATAAATATTTCCTAATGTATTTAATAATTACTATTTAAATAATACTTAACTTGATATACCTATACAAAATATTTGGAAACTTACTTAGAGAACTTTCATAGAGAATATTTATTGTTTTTAGTTATTTTCAAACAGGTAATAATTATTTATTAATGATTTACAAAATAAATTTATAGATATAAATAAAAAGCCAATACAGTTTCTTGATTCATCGATAACCTAATAATTATAAAAGTGATGTCTTAAAAATAACATTTATTTAGAGTTTCAGTTTTAAAATTTTAGATAAAATAATACATATTTTTAAATTTAAATGAAATGCTTCATGACATTTTACATACTACAGGTCGGATGGTTTACAGTTCATACCATTCTAAAAAGTATATTTTAAATATTGTTTTTAAATTGAGAGAATTTATCTTATCCTAACCTAGGTTTTTGTAAGGATATCTTAGGGCGTACACTATGTATAATTAATTTACGTTGATCTATTACTATAGAACGTACAAGCAGTTCACCATCGCGATCGTGACATGACTTTTTGTGTAGAGTAAACAGATATATAATAATATGTGTACCTTCCCTGTATACTAAGTGATGACTGATGTAATACGTGGTTTAGACGGTGTGGTATTTTTGTTTACACGAAAATATATAAAAACCTACCATTTTACGTTGACGGGCAAACGGATTAATCGTAGGACCTATAGAATTTGCGCTGGTTCGGTATCGGGACAAAGCCACATTGATTTTATGATTTATTATACGTACATACGTCCATATATATATATATAATATATATGCGCATGTGTTCAATGCAATATTATGTGTCCCGGAATCGGAATGGTACTGGAGGGATAACTGAAAAGTATTACCTTTTTTCGTCGAACTAGAAAATTGAACTTGGAAGTCTAGAGAAATCAAACATAATATATAAATCGTATAAAAATCCATTATCCAAGCATCACTAAACTCAGTATTTGTGTAATCTGTATGTGTATAATGTATATGTACTTAATAAAACCTAGGTAAAGTTTTACTTATATACACGTATAATATTATGTATTTCGGTCATATCGTCGGTTTTTATTTATATTAGCTTCAATTTATTCCGTAAAATGTTTAAAAATAAGACATACATAATGCATTAATATATAATATAATATAGATATGTATTTCACTTTATGTACACGCATACTATTTGACAGTATTGTGAAATAAACGAATGAAAAACAATTAGATATTACAATAAAATAGTAGGTTTATACTCATTAAAAACTCAATATCACCACTTGCTAGAACTATATACTTTTTTATATATATTTATGACATTTTCTCCATTTTCCTCATTTATACGTATTTACTATACATGGCTTTACTATCGTCTGTAGTTAGGTACTTTATATTATCCAGATTGATTAGCTAAAAAAAATATTCTTCTTTTTTCTACGGATCCAAAATCAATATAATTTATCCGATCCTTGAAGTAATTTGCAACTATGAAGGGTTGTCTAACATAGATACGTAATTTATCATACTTGGTCAATTCTTACAATTCAATTTTCCTCTTGTTTATAATTTTATATACTCGTATATTGTAAATTTCCTATAATCGTATCTGCATTATCATCTTATATTTTCACTCTTATCAAAATGTTTTATTTTTACCATTAAAATATAAAATATTGTTATTATACTAATTCGTAAGTAAAAGATTTATACAAAACTTATCAGGGATGATAAATAAAATAATTTTAACTTCATAAATTACCAAAATATTTCAGTTCTTTCAAGAAAGAAGTGATTTAAAAATTCCCCTAAAAATTGATCAACTTTATACTTTAAAAACTTATTTTTACTGTAATAACAACTAATATCAAAAAATAGTTATACATATATTTAATAATAATTAGGCACATATTTTATAAGAGAAAATGGCATATTAAAATTAAACTGTATGTTTTAATTAATAATTTTATAAACATTTAAAATTACATAAAACTCTGATTAAATTATTCCATTTAACGTGTCATAGCATTTTAATGACGTAAATATTTACTATAGAAATTAAAATCAACTCCCATCCTAATCTATTTGTTGAAAATCTCTCAGTCTCCATTATTTCCAATATTCTTCCTAGACGTCTCAAACAGGTAAATTTTAATGGGGTTAATATCTGCTAAATATATGATAGTATAATACTAATTACCAATTACAAATTAATTCACTTAAATCCAAAAAAAAGTTTAAAAAATAAATCAATTAAATTATTAAGCATAGCTTCTATCCTTAAAATATGTCCAATTATTAGTTATATATATATATATATATATATATATATATATATATATACATGAATTATCAAAATACTTCTTAAATTATATTTAAAAATGTAAACCCTGAATACAAAATACATACATTTTAATGAGTAATAACGAAATAAAAAAAGTAAATGTATTAAGAAAAAAAACAAAATTTGTTTAACGTGATTATATAGTTTAATTTATAAATTCATATAATATCTACACTTATATCAATTATATATTATTGAAAGTACTAATAAAACTGTTATGTTGTGATTTAAAAATTAATCAAATAAATAATGTGACAATATGCATTATGTGTAAGATATGTATTATGTAATCTATAGGCTATACAACAGTATATTTGTAAAAAGAAATATGTACCTATGTAATAGTATATATTTATATTATATAGGGACGTTCATAATTTAGTTTTAAAAAGTTATAGTCTTTCACCCTTATTAACAATGGTTTCGTTTCATAATACAAACTCTGTAGTTTTTAATTGTCTTCCAAAATATCCCAAATGTATATAATACTAGGACCTATTTTGTTTGTAAAACGCAACACTGTGTATCATACAAACCTCATTAAGGGTAGCATGACATTTTAGTATAAAAAACGTGGCTTTGTACATTTATCCCAAACGCAACCGTCACAACTTCCACAGAAACTTGACCTGCGAATAACAATGACAAATTGTTAACATCACTCATAATAATAATTAGTGAAATAAAAATGAAAAGTATTAAGTATTTGTTTATTGTTATTATAAATATTATATCAGGAAGAAATAGTGTTTAAAGATAAAAAATAATTTAGAAAAACACTTACTAAATACAAGATACGGTAGGGTTGTATTTCCTGAATGTAACTTACCCTATATTTCATTTATTAATTGTGTCCTCAAATAAAGATTTTTATTTTATTTCTCTTGAAAAATTTAATCAAAATTATACATAATATTATACAATAAAAAAATTGCTTATAATCAAATGGCAGCATATATAATTAATTTGTATTATGTTGGTGATACAAGTGTCTATTTTAAACACAATTTTATAATAATTTATAAATGACTGATGATTCTGGTCACTATGTCCATTGTCCATTAAACTTGTAATTTAACCACACCCGAAAACTTTAAAAATTGAATTTATAACATTTGTTTATATCATAGCGTTGTTGTGCGCTTTCACGTAACAAAATATGGTTATCAATATTTCAAATAATTATTATTTACAATACGAAACAAAACTTTGTCGCCAGTAGTCTTTACCTACAATAGTACGCAGACAATACTAACTTTCACCGCTTTTTAATATTATTATCACCCAAAGACCATTTTTTATGAATTATTAATAAACTGCAGGTAGGTACGAATCCTAAATGTTTTGTTAGTTCGTGGCCTGTTAAATTTGTTACTACTACTGATAACCATAAAATTAAAAACCTAACTTTATTCATGTTGAGTCTATAATAAAGTACCGAACGAATTTAAATAGTGAGTACGATAACGATTTAATATTTTTCGTATCACACGAGTAGTTTAGACGATAAATTGAGTCTACTTACTATTATATACGACTGTACCTGTCCCATAATACCGCAACATAAATACTTTTGAACATTTATGTTTATAAATAAGTTATTAAATAGTTGTTTTGTATAAAACGGAATGTTAAAAACGATTGAAGCGACGTGGAAAATACCCACGCAATGTTCTACGGAAGTCCCTACGGAGTTCTTCCACAGCATAGGGATCGATAAAAACCCGTCTAGAAACGCACGCGTATGATCGTTCGATCGATTACGTGTCGTTAGTAAGTGGGAGTGGAATCCTCGTTCGCATGACGTAGGTACATACTCTATAACCTTTACTGCATAATATTCGACCGCATGCCATTATTCAAAATTGATATTAAAATAGATATCGGTTTCTCCGTCATCCCTTTTTCCAAACTTTAATTTATGCTTACCATGAACTATTATTTTCCCAGTGTTTATAATATTTATTAATTTATTTAAATTACTATTAAATGGGTAATGGTAGGCGTCAGTCACTCTTCCCATCAATCATTTTAGTTGCTATAACATATTTATTTACTAGCGTTTTTAGGCCAATAACTTCTAAGTTATCATTATTATTATAATTCATACTAATTAACGGATATTTGAAATACTGTATAATATAATATAACCAAAAAAGCAAATATGACTAATTAATTAAATAATTCATTATTATTTTGAATTGTATATTTATAGGTATGAATGTTTTTGTTTAATAATAATGGCGTTTGTGTTTAAATATTTGTTATTTGTTTTTACTCTCTAAGAACAGTTTTAATAGTGAAGACAAATTAGATTCTCTAAACTTCCACTTCGAGGTTTATTTCTGGTAAATTTAATCTAACTTGCACTATGATAAATCAAAAGTAAAAATGTCATGATTACTACTGAAAATATAAATAAAAAATAAACAAAAATATTTTTATCAGAATTTTCTACAATTTTAAAAATATTTTGACTCTTTTAAAGATCTTTGGTTCTTTATATACTTTGAAACATTTAAATTTTGTATTTTTATTTTGGTTCAAAATTTACTGTAAAATGTTTTTAATTTTTTTTTTTATGAGAGTTTTTTTTTATAAGCATTTAAATTTCAAATTTTGAACCGGGAGTGAATGGGTCAATGTGAGGCTCCTACTATACTTATTTGAAAAATATATAATTTATACTACTGCTTCTCAGTATTCAGTATACAATAATCTATCATCAAATTCTCGTTAATCCATCATTGCATGATTTTTGAATTGCGATTTACGTTTATAATGCATATTAATATTATGTATACTACAGTATTATCATATCCATATCAGTATTCAGATGACATCTAATGTACGTAACAACCGATAATTATATCCTATATAATATTATAAAATTATATTTTTTAATTTGGTAAGCTAAAAATTAATTGAATTAACCTTAAATAATATACATTAAAAAATATGTATAACAAAATTCGAATTTTTTTTTTAACTTTTATTATAGGTGATTGTACGTCTATTATTTACTTTAAAATACGCAGTATTTATTATGTGAATACGAAACAGCATTTAAGTAATTTAAAAATTAATTAATATGATTATGAATGCGTTTAGACTAAATAAACTATACCGCTGTTATTAATCAATGGGTTGATGAATGGAATTTCTTAAATTACAAAAGAAGCACTAATAATATGCAGTTTTTAATTTTTGCAAATGATTTATTTTAGTTTAGTTTTACTAAATAGTATTATGCGTAGATTGTATCATACACTATATATTATTCTAACATAAATAATAAAAATATTTTGCAAGATAATCCCAAAACATCGAAATATACCTACAAAATTTAAAAAAATTAATATGCTTAGTATCTTGGGACAAATTTGTATGTCTTTGCTTTAAACTAATACGACTTAGCGATATTTATATGCAAATGCACGAACTCACGATCCCTGAATTAAAATACAATTATGCTGATTTATTAAATACAGCAACCTGCAAGCATTATTGTTTGTCTTATTATTAAGGGTTTGGTGTAAATGGTGATGACATAGTCAGCAGACCTTCGTTCGGTCGATATCTTTTTGACTGTAGTCATTTTTTACATTTCAAACAATAATTGTAGGTCATTTTTTAAAAACGAACATACATAGTAATTATTTACGGTGTTATCTACATTAAAACCATTGTTTCAAGTCCGCAATGCACACGAAAGCTATACATAAATATAACCATCATTACTACGTATCTATTTAAATTAATCTATACTATATAGCCCTATAAGATAATATTGCAACCGTGGTCAAAGACATTTAATCAAATTATGTTTGAACAAAAACAATAAAATTAATAATTTATCAATAACATTTTTCATGAACGTATTTTTCATTAATAATAATAATCCATATTTTATTTTGATTTTTAGTGTGTAATTAGCTATAAATAATATAATATTATATTGAGTCAAAAAATAAAATATTTTATAATATATTATTATCGTAAATTTATTAATATTATGTTGAATGATAAATCTTTTGATAATTTTACATACCTACCTATTGTAAATCCCTTCCTGTGGTTTGCATATTGTTTAATAATTTAAATTTGGTTCATCCGTAATTATTTCAATATCAAACTTCATAAGACGAAATAATATTTACACATGAAGTTGGCCTATTCACTACAATAAGAATAAACTCAAAATCGTTGATAAGAATTCTTAAGACCATTTTCATAATTTGTGAGTTTAGCCCATACACACAAGCCTGTTTTTCAATCACGAATCGATTGTCCACCCAAAGTAACACTTCATTGGAAGACATTTTTATTACTTTTATAAGTTTTATATTATTATCGTTTATCTACCTAGTTAATACGATCATTAATTGTGGAATTCAAACAAAAACCAAAATGAATTTTATTTGGCATAATGTGATTTTAATGAACACTTTATTTTGATGAACTTTCCTGATACCATATTCAATTTTATGACGTTCATATTGATATTGATTGTGGTTTCTGTAAAGTGCCGTTGTGGTATTCACAAAATTCGATTAAAGTATAGTTAAGATGGCTGTTATTGAAATTTTCTAGTTTCTATGTGCGTGGTCATAATACTTATTGATGAAACGACACGTATTTTATGATAGACTCATAAATACTAGGTGAAAAATGTAGTCATTTTTTGGTTCTATGTTGCAATGGAAATAAAAATATTAAAATATGATATGTTTGAGTAATATATCTACTATATAGTAGCATGTAACACCTTTGAAGTTTATATTACAGGGATGATCAATATTTTTTCAATAAAAGTCGGCATGATATTGGTTTATAATATTTTATCTTTATGCATAATGTTATGCCTTGCTTATTATTTAATGTATTATGTCATATTATTAATAATATTTAATTATTGAACATTGGAATTAAAATTTAATATTTTAATACAATTTTTTATTTTTTGTTCTATCTATAATACTATGTAAAAATATACAGTTATTTTCTAAATATTGTAAGTTGTACGTTTGAAAACTATGTATTAATATTTATCACGTCGGAGACGCAATTTGTCAAATCTAAATGCAAGGGAATACATGAATATTCGATTTAGAAACGAAAATTCAATTAATAAATTTCTACTAGACTTAATTTAAGTTCACGAGAAATTGGAGATATTTCAATTCGATTGTATTATTGTGTTACGGTTTTAATTTACGTTTGAATAAAATAAAATAATTTTGATATGACTAATGTCCTATATAATATTCCAATCATTTTTCGATTCAGTTCACCGTTCTCTCACAAATGTGTTCTAAAACTCGTATTATCACCTGTACGTGAGTATAATATTATAAACAACAAACACATAATATTATAATATAGTAGAATTGGAATAATTCTACTATATCACTCAGGTATGCTTACGCTCTTATTTCAATATTGCAGTTATTCCAAGATTATTTTATGGCATATTTTTAAATATACTTTAAGATTATATTTTCAAATCCTTGAGATTTTTTTTACTTCTTATTAAAAGATATCCTGTGGTCTTACAAACTTTTGTTTTGCAAATGAGAAAACCTCTTTTTCTACAGTAAATTATTCGACACAATTTTTTGAAAATGCTTACGTACCTATCTGTCAAAATTTTCAAATTCAATCAAATAATTTTTGAGTTATTTAACTTTGTGTACTAAGAATAATTATTGGTCTAAAAATATGAGATTTATGGTGACTTAAAAATGTTGATAATTATTATTAATCTTTTAAAATATTTTGTAGTTTGTAAAAATGGTCGAAGTATAAAAAAATATTAACTCTAGATACAATATGATATTTATTTTTTTTTCTGTAAAACTATTTACAAGGTATTTTACTTTAATAACTTAAATATTAATCGTTCGAATTTTGGATTAGGTACAACAAAATAAAAAACTATAGTTTGAACAATTTATAGTAAAAAGAGAGTTTTCATTTGAAAAATAGAAGTTTGAATTTCCACATAACACAACTTACTTAAGTATTATAAAAATCTCAAAAAAATTGAAAATATTAAATTTATAAGACGTATAAAAAAAAAAATAAACATAAATAAATATAAACAAAAAAAATAAATAAACATAAATAAATAACATTCTAAAAATCAAATTTTAAATTAATTAATTATTAATTTAAAAATTTGAATGAACATTCTTAATGAATTATTCTATGTATAATAGAACATTTATTACGTTGTTTGATTGTTTTAAAGGGTTTTAATATTATTTTTCCCTTCTATTCTTTATCGTGTACTATTTCGAGTAACATTATCCAATGTTTGCTAAATATGTCCCTCGCGTTCCTTAGCAAATTCTGTCCAATCACGTAGCGCGTATATAATCAAAACAGAAATGTTCTACTCAGATTGCCATAGTTAAATTAAATTAAATTTAGTCGACAAAATCAAATAATATAGACATATTATAGTGAACCAGAAAAGAGAAGCCATTTAATTCAATCGACTTTTAGTAACCATGTGGGCATACACACATCAACATATATGTAGGGTAGAAACATATGAGCTGTTCACTTACTGTGATAGCAAATAATATCACGTCTGTATGACTTAGGTTTATCAAACGAGACCGGAACACATTTTTAAGATGAAAACTATCACCACGAGTTTTATCTACTCGTATATATACGGCATACGCGTAATGAATAATGTACAGTACCTATATACGCTTTTTCTTAATATACTTTTTTAAAACTCAATTTATTAAAAAAAACTATTTTTTACACTTTGCTCCCCTATCAATTAAGTATTGACATTGACTCAAATAAATAACTTAATAACTATAAACTATATATTTAAGTTTGTTCAATAATTTTGTATAAAACATATATAGCCACACAGGCATTGAATTGATTTAATTTTCGATTTCATGAAGATAATAATTATTCATAAATACAATTTTAAATTAATTGACTTTCGATAATGGCATTTTATAGATAAGTACTTTTATTATCTTATCAGCCATCACCAAGCATATAATGTTATAATTAAATATGAAAACTAAACGTAAAAAATTGAATACTACAATATTATTACTACATTGTTCAGACGTTGTACTAAACGTGTAAACACCTAATACTATTGTCATTGGATCGACGAATTCATTTTTTTAATTTTAAAAATAAGAACTTTTCACACGTGTAAAATATGCAAAATATAATTTTAAATTTAAACATTAAATGTATTATGAAAGACGCTTAACTATGTATTTTCCGATTTTGGACTATTGATTAAAATGATGCTATAACTAATTAAAAGTCTCTAAGATTATATAATAATGAATAATCTATAATATAATGTTTATCCATCATACTTAATAGTTTATATACAGGATATTATCCCGTGAAAATTTTCCCATTTCAATTCTCCTGAAATATTGAAGATATCATAATTTGTTTTTTTTTTTTTTTTTGTGAGACATAAGGACAAGGAATACCTACAATTATTTTAAATTTTAATTTAATTTAATTTTTTAGTAAAAAGTTAAAAAAAATAATTGTTTCCTTGATTATTTTAAAATAAATCGAAGATAGCCATTTTTTAGTTTATATTTCTGAATATTTTGAAGTTTCGACATTTTATTTTCATTAACTTCGTGATTTTTGATATTTTTTCTAGTTTTGAGAAAAATTCTGAATTATTTTAATACCATACAAGTGACAGTGTTATCAAACATTTGGTCCACGGGCTTGTGCCCGTATAATAATACAAAAATATTCTCAAAAGTCAAAACTAAAAATATATTAAAAATTACGATGCTAATGAAAATAAAATGTTAAAATATTAATATTTTCAGAAAAATAAACTCAAAAATATCTCAGCTATCTTCGATTTGAAAACAATTAAAAATTTATTTTTTTTAATTTATTTACCAAAACATTAAATTAAAATATGAAATACTTAATTAAAAAAAAAAACATAATTATGATGTTTCCATAATTTTAGGAGATATCGCAATGAGTAAATCCTCACGGGACACCCAATATAATATGTACATTATAACTCGTGTGTGTTATTTTTATTCCTTTATGTTTAATAAGCAATTGTTTTTTTTTCACTCTCTACAAATTTATAAATATAAGTGTATAGTTTAATGTTAGTTCGTCTGTTTTTATTTTAATCACTATAATCGTGAAACATTTTTTCTTTGTAGATATTTGTATTTTATTTATTTTATTTTTACGTGTAACGACGCGAAGCTTGCGAATTTAATTATTTTTTTGTTTAGTCTGTTTAAATTCATCCTTGATGCGTTGAAACTAGCATGTGCATAAACGTATATAATTGTGTTCAAAAGGGTATGGGTATTATTGTAACGTGGTACAAAAGTAATTTCATCTGTTATACTGCAGCTATAACAGGTAGGTTATGTACAGTATAGTAGCACAAGGTAATATTTTTGTAGACATACTGTGGTGTAAAAATGTACCTATCGTATTATATATAGACATCTATCACTTTTCAACTTATGAGATCGTTAAAAGGATATACATAAGTATTTCTTAAGTTATTTATACGAATATAAAATATATTATTATATTGTTTACGTTTTTATTGCGGAAATCTATATCAAAAATATGCTACAAAAATCGTTGATTACCAATCACACTTTATTTTATCATAATTTGCTTATGTTAAGTGTATCGAGGTATCAAATTTAGGTGGTAATGGTACAACAACCATCAATGATCTATGCATAGATTATGTTATGTTATCCATGCATTCGTGTCAAATTATATTATATATATATAGCTGAACTATAATATTCCTAAATATTATGGCTAACTATTAACTATTATAGGTATCTATACATCTAACCTTTGTTGTAAAATAATCGTATTTTCTGAAAATGAATTACTTTTGTTATACTTAACTATAATTAAACATGTAATAATTTTTGTTCTAATCATTATTTTTAAAAAAAATGTAATATAATAGAATTAATTAGATTGCCTATTATAATATTTTTATTAAATATATATTTATATTATAATATATATATTGATTAGTGAAAATTATATTATATATGTGCGTTTATATACAGTCGTTAATGCGCATTATACAAATTAAGCTTGAAGTTAGGTGTATTTAAACCATATAAAAGCTTAATTTTTAATTCGCACTGATAAAATTCAATACCCAATGCCCAATAATTAATGTTATACAGTTGGTTAGATCGAATAAATGTATTAGCTATTATATATAAACATGGTAACAATTAAAGGGTTATAAAGAAAATGATAATAGTCAGTATTCCTAAAATTTTCAGTATTGCAATTTTAAAGTTTCAGAACTCAAAACAACTAAAAGATCAAGTACGAAATAATTAAAAAAAAAACAATTGTACCTAGTTATACAATTTATTTTATATACAAAAAATAAAAAAAAATATTAAATTTAAATTTTAGATTTTATGAGAGAAAAAATAATTGGGAAAAAAAATTATTTTGACTACCTATATCCTATATTATCGTTTTTCCCCATAGCCCTTAAATATTTATTTATTTCTGCTGTTACACTCTGACACCCTGTATCCAAATGTACTTTTATATTCAATTATATCATGTATATACGTGTAAATAATACAATATTCCTTCAATATTTAAACTAGATTGTATATACATGTGGCTACAGTAATCAGTACAATTACAATATGAAACTGGTCGTGTACCAATGTGTAATTAAATTTGAAAGTAGTATATTCCGTGATCACGTGTAAGGAATTTCTACGTTATAATTTAAAAATTGTAAGAAATGCTTAGCGTGAAAACATACAATAACTGGTAAATAAATAAATAACAAAACTGACATAATAATATCTGAGATTATTTACTTCATATCATTATTAGATGGGCTATCTGCTACATATAAATTGTTTTAGACGTGCAAAATAAATTTTTATATAAAATACTTTGTTCTTCTACCTGCATTTGTATTTTAGTTCATTATCAGTGTTATAGTAATATATTCTGTATATCTTTCTTATAAATAGAAACATACGTTAATACATATTTTGCACTTGTCAAAATTAAGTACTTTTAGGTTTTAGTTTAAATAAATACATAAAATATCTGGTGACTATATTTAAAATTTTGGATTTTGTCATTTTATTTTACTACATACAAATATGTCATATTTTTCATAAGTTTATACGTGCGCAGTGTATTATTATAATTTATAGATGAAAAATATTTCATAATATAATTTTGAACAAAGCATCAGACGTACTTTATTTATAGCAATTTTTTGGGACGTCCCTAAAATAAAATATAAAAGTGCAAAAATGTAAGATACTTAGTGTGCCGTCCGAACGTGTCGTGTTACGACGACTTAAGTACTAACAACACGGCGTTTTTGCGAATAAAATCCGATACTTTTCTCTGTAGTCGATCGTCAACACTATATTATGACCATTTTTAACAATGTGTATGTTATGTAGGTACTACCACTGTCGAACAAACTCCCTCTATGGACATTTATACAATTTCCTTGACAAAACTATTCAACTGTGTAACTATAAATATAATGGCCTATATCAGAGGGTCTCTTACCTTTTTTTTAGGGTGGGTCAAAATTGTTTGCGGAGGAGTATAGAGGGGCGAGACCGTTTTCGACCAAAAACGTACCCTTCCCTTTTCGGCCGATTCACTTTTCGACCAAATTAAAAAAAAAAAACGATTCGCCTTTCGGCCAAAATAAAAATTATAAACATAATAATACTTGTATATAATTTTTGTAAAATTATAGCAATTATAATATAATTATACAATTTTTTAAAATGATTAAAAATATAAGTTGCCTAAAATTATTTAAAATATAAGCATATCTATATATTGACATTATTGTTATGTTAATATGTTACAATATGTATAATATTATAATATAAAACCATAAAATAATAATATACAATTTTTGTCAATAATAATTAAGTATAATAGCAATATAAAATAGGTAATTTTGAAAATTACACGATACAAAAAGTTTAATGTATTACGTTTTATGTTATACATATCGAAAATGATTAAAATCAAAATATTATGTAATATTTCAATATTTTTCATTAACTATTTGAAAATAATTTAATAGGTGTACAATTGCTATAAAATAATGGCAATATTATTTTATGTTTTTATATTATATTATAAATATTGTAACATATTAATATAAAAATAATGTCAATATATAGATATGCTTATATTTTAAATAATTTTAAGCAACTTATATTTTTAATCATTTTCAAAATTGTATAATTATATAATTGCTATAATTTTACAAAAAATTATATATAAGTATTATTATGTTTATAATTTTTATTTTGGCCGAAAGGGGAATCGGTTTTTTTTAAATTTGGTCGAAAAGTGAATCGGCCGAAAAGGGAAGGGTACGTTTTTGGTCGAAAACGGCCATGCGCGTATAGAGATACAATGAGATGAAAAAAAGAAAAAGAATCATTTTATAATTTTATTTCATCATTATTTTACGAATGAAACAAAATTATTTTATTAATTTCTTCAAAATAACTTTCGATATACATCTATGTATATATTATATATATATCGTAGCTTGAAGTTCAATATCAAAACATCTGTCAGATTGGCTGACTGGTTAAAAAAACCTTGATCGTTAGTTGAAGACTATTGGCGTATTTTGGCAATATTTCAATATTTTGTAAGTACACACATAATATTGTATAATATGTATGTATGTGTGTGTGTGTTTTGGCGACGGTGTATGAAACGACCGTTGGCCTTATCATGTAGATAGAAAATGTTCCGTTCAAGTCTATATCATATAATACTCCATATAGGTCTACGACTAAAAATTGCATATTGCTATAGATCAAATTTAATTTATCGTTCATTTATGTGTAAGAAAAGTTTATCGATACAAAACGCTATCTAAAATAATGCACTAACGTGCATTCGCGTACATACATTTTAAATAATCACATCTTATAATAAAAAGTCGACCCACGCAATTTCGTATTATTTGCGTATGCTATTAAGAAAAATTGTATTATTCGTTGTGTCACTGCTGCGTGGCATTTTCCTAAAAAACAAGTAGCTATCCCAAATGACAGGAAATTAAATGTTCAGCCTTTTCCGGGACGTCACACCGACCTAGATTTGTTATATTTTTTCGTTCGTCTTCGTCGCTTACATAATATTATAATTTAATAACAGCACGTACCCCTATTGTGCTACTAGACACGACTTAAGACATTTTACTGTGACTTAATTTACTCTAATATATACATCGTGTAAGATTTTGATAGCTGAATTCGAATTAAATCATAATTTTGAATTTATTATTATTTTAAATTACCCATATAAGGGGACAAAGATTGAACAATGTTTGATTTTAAATTTCTCAAATCAATTATTATTTTTGCATAAAATTATTATTATTATAAAAGATATTGACGCAGTGAATTTAAAGAGAACGTGATTTTACTATATAAAAGTGTATATTTTTAAATTAAATTATTTAAAAAAAAAAAAAACTCGTAAAATGAAGATAAAAATTTTGCAAGAAAATAATATAATACCTATTATGAATTAATTGATTGCATAATTGTATACTTGTATGTATTTTACGAAACGTATAATTGACAATAGCTTATATCTATATTAATTAAATGGAATACTTATTATTTGTTTTAGTAAAAATCTTGGTCAAGTTTTTAATACTAAATATAAATGGAAAAAATAGATTCATGTAAAATTATGTAAGTCATTATTAATGTATTGATTCATGTCAGTGTTTAATGATGCTTATGCATTGGAGGACTTGACGTTGATGTGTTTATATTTGACAAAATTAACGTTTGTTAAAATATTATGTTATACGACAACATTCAGTATGAACGCACGCACGTCGCTTTGTTCGACGTATCGCTCCGTTATCTCTGTGCCCGCTCGCCAATTAACATTATGAATATTCTAGTCAACATCAACTATTTGTTTTTATTATAACTTTATAATGAACAACAGCACACTTAATCTGGGCCTCGTTTCACCACGCCCACACAAATCGTCTAAAAGAAATTTGTCCAGTTCGTCGCTGCCACCGAGTCTAACTGACAAAAATTTAAAAGTTTTTATAACACTAAATCGTTTTGCTGTACTCGCCACAAATGACTTCGTTGACCAAGAAGCCGCAGACATGCCCACATCCAACTCAATGGACGTTCCTCCAGCAAACCAGCCTCACACCGTTCAGATCAGAGACCTGGACATTCTATCTATCTTTATTAAAGATATAGCGAACTTTTCCGCTTCAATACCATATTAACCAATATTACCAGTCAGAAAGGTTTCACCTGCAGGGCGTCATCGGCATACCTCAAGTCGTATAAATTACAACAAAATTGTCGAATACCTACATGAAACGGATGCCAGCTTCCACTCAAATATCCCCCGTCACCTCCGCACCTACAGAGTCGTCATTAGAAACCTGCACTATTCCACATTAAACATCGACATCATAAACGCTCTGAACGTGTTAGGTCACAAAGTAAAACACGTGCACAACGCCAAAAACAAAAGCAAATCCCCCCTTCCACTATTCTTTGTGGATGTCCTACCTAAGGACAACAATAAAGACATTCACGACATCACATCGCTACTCAACACTAAAGTTAAAATAGAGAAACCGCATAAAAAGCGCAGCCCTCCACATTCCGCAATGTCATAATTGCCAATCATACGGACACACGAAAAACTGTTGCGGTCATAAACCAAGATGCGTCAAATGCGGTGAAAATCACCCCACAAAAAACTGTCCCAAAGACTGCAATAGCCCCGCCAAATTCGCCCTATGCAGCGGGGACCACACAGCCAACTTTAAGGGATGCCCAGCATACAGGGCAGCTTTCCATAAAGCTACTCCAAAAATTCCTCCAGCCAAGCGCCCTGAATTTAAAGTTCATTCTAAAGCAAAAACTTACGCAGAAGCCACCAAACAACAACAAAACTCACATACAGAAAAATTCACCGACACCTGTTGCAGGTTTATATCTAATTTGAGCTCATTAATCAATCCTCTTATCTCCTTACTCTCCACAGTATTAAATACTCTCATTGCCAAAGGCATTATTTCCCCATAACTACATTTGTCCAGATTCCCGATTAAACCTATACATTAAATCACATATACCATAGTTAGATAAGCTAATAGCTAATATTTATATTAAATATACATTATGTTAATTTAAGCTACTTTGTAATAATACTAAGTGTATTGAAACAATTAATTTAAATAAATAAAAAAAAATAAATATTAATTAACTATAATGTAGCATCGTGTTTATTAATAATTATCAAGCCGTATCTTACCGTAGCTTTTCTCCATAAAAATAGACTCGATACTGTTATCGTCATAGCAGAAAAAAAAAAAAAATTGTTTTTAAAAAATATTTCGTATTGAATGCTGTTATTTTTTATTACCAGTATATCACATATAAATAATATACATAATAATATATTGTATTTGATGTTTGTGTATAATTACCTTTTTTTTTTTTTTGTTATGGTATCGAGGACTGGAGGAGGAACCATGATACCAGTACTTCTTTTCCAGCCCCCATATAATTACCTATCATAAAACCCTTTTATACGCTACTAAAAAAATTGTTTTATTTTATTGTAGATGAAAAATTTAGAAATTTAGATAATCACGATTAAATGCATATCATATGAATGAATATTTAATATTCTTGATTTTTATTTTATTTATCACTACGATTGGTATTGGAAATATTTTTTACAACGGAGAAAATATATTTACCAATTAGTAGTCCATACAAGACACAGCATCAGTTCTGATTCAACCTCTTTAAAATATTTTTAAAGTTCACTTTTCTTATATTATACAATTATGTTATGCTTAAATTCGTTTGGAAGCCAACAACTATGTATTGTTTACAATAGAAGAATGGAATTTGATAAACGTAGTGCATCTTTCTATACCATAAAAATGAATTAGTTTATTAGATATTTGCTATTTTTCATATCTATACGTTTGATACTAATTAATAGTAAATTCGTAAATCAGTTACGAAAATAGGCATGCTATTGATTTTATATATAGAAGAAATCGATTTATATTTCGCTATTTTTATTAAAAGATTGTATATTTTTAAAATATTTTTTAGGTTGATCTTAACAAAAAACTTTAATAAATGATAATATATATATATATATATATATATATATATATATATATAATACAAACTAATACTAAAATAAATAAGGGAACATTTTAATTTTTATTTTAAAAAATGCGTCCGTTAAATAAACGCTTGGATATTATATTATATTATAATTCAACTCTTCCAGCCATAATATAATGGGCTATTAAATATTAAACTGTTTTAAAACAACAATAATATCGTATGCTAAAAAGATTTTTGTGTGAAATTTTCAGTCGTATTATACGCCTCGTTAACCTTTCATGTGAAATTGCGACACCCTTGTAAGCTATAAAGTCAAGGCAATTTATTTTCATTTATTTTAACAACTACGTTTTATCCGTGTTTGTTATGTATACTATATATATTATACATAACACTTTTATGTAAAAATGTAACGTAATTCTAGCATGCCAGTGTGGTTGCCCGACGTTGTAATTATTTGGTGTTCAGATGGTGGTCTTTTATTTACAAAAAAAAAAAACCAATAGATTTAATATGTTTTCTTTCTATGATTATTACGGTAGTCCTTAGAAATCTCTACATTAAAAATGACCAAAGAAACTTTATGCCAGGTTTGGCAAGATTAAATTTCCAAAACTTTACAAAAATGACCAGAAGAAAAACTATTAAAATTAATGAATTTAATGTATTTTTATTTTATATTGTAGAATTCATTAAAATGAATAACCCTAAGATAAACGTGTGTTTTTTTAAATGTAATCATTCATTTTTCATAATATTTTTTATTGTAGATGCAATATTATCATCATTTTAAATAATTTTATTGATTACTTACTTGATTATTTAAAACACGAAATAAATAACTTCTTTGAAACCAATAACTATTGAGACCATTCTAAAAAATCACGTCAAATTGAGAAAAATGTCATATTAATAAACATGTATTCTTCACTTCGGTCATTGAGTTTTTACTTTGGTTGTCAGTAATTTAATTTAAATAATGGTGTAATTACTTAAAATAATTTTTAAAAATTTATTGCGAAAAATGTAACAACTAAGTATATAAACGTAGAGAATATTTGGCTATTTTTGGATATTTATGATTTAATTTTAGTTTTGCCTGTGCAATATTCTTAGTACGGCAAAAGTGGTTTGAATTTCAGAATAATTAATATATAATCAAGGTAAGAATATTAAACTTAAAAATAATTTATCTTATAGTTATACATATATTTTATAATATATAATATACATTTTACTAGACTTAATACTCTTAGAATTATATCAACTATTAAAAAATGCTTATCAAATAGTTTTTTTTTAATATAGCAGGTTAATTTTCAGGTTTATTGCAAAGAATTAATCATAGTCTAGATATATTATACTTAAATGATTAAATTTTTCCCAAAATAAATTGTATCAATTAGACTTTATTCTAAATAATGTACGAATTCAAATTTAATGTACTAATGTAGGTACACTGTATTTGTTTATTTTGTTTTTATTACTAGTAATTATAATAATATTATAATATTATTATTATAATTACTTTATAATTATGTCATTAGATAATAATATATTTTAGTATTTTACATAACGAATATTAACATAAAACGATTCAACTCTTTTGTTGTAAACCTTACTGGCCTATATTTTAATATCAAATATATCTAGTACGTATTATTCCCACTATATTTCTATGGTATGAACTACAATATTAATTTTAAGGAATCTGAAGTTGAGTTATTTTTAATGGAAATTTAAATAATCAATATAAGTAAAAAATTCTTAAGCCTCGAGCCTTTAATAATATAAAAATATATAGTTCCATTAGATCTCAATATATTTATATTTGTTTCAGAATGATAGATAAATTATTCTTTAATAGGTAATATTATACCTATGAATTATGAATAATTCAAAATATTAACTGGTGGATTTGGTGATGTAATCAAATATTATAATAAAACAGTATATTATATAATAATTATACAATTTGTCCTATAAAAATCATAATTATTTAAATTATATTTGTCTGAGATTTAGAAATACTACTCATAAAAAATGTTACCACTATTCAGTTTTTAGTATAAGTCATTTTTGAATCTAGAAGCCTTCATATTCCCTGAATTACATAATAATATTTTGCGAATAATTTAATATCATACAACAAGCAGGTATCTTTGAGTATAAAAATATATACAATTCTAGTGAAAAAATGACGAAATGAAAACGCATTTTTTTAAAACACAATATTTATATATTTTTTATATAATACAATTGACATTATATTATATATATTATATATATTACATACTTGTACGTTTACGATGATTATAAAATATCATCATAAATTCGAAGATAAAATAGCAAAAGTAGAAATAGTAATCATAAAATTTAACATTATCGCCGTCGACAACAAAACGCAATGGCGAGATCATGGTAAAGATTATAATATTAAAGTAAGCAGACAGGAGAGGGGTACAAGGATAACAAAGCTATAGTTGGCTCTTAGAAACCACTATAGATGTGTTGCGGATAATCATTATAGGTCAAGCATATATAGTACAAGAATAAGGATAAACTGGGCCGGGGTGGACTACGTCTTCATTGTCCTATTGGTAAATGGGTTCAGGAGTGCTGGGCAGAGTGGCGAGAAGTCTGAGCGATTCTTGGATCTCAGCTGGGATTGGTGGTGGTGTGGGTAAATGGGCTCCGTACGGCTGGTAACCGTTTTCGTCGGCAAGGTAGCCAGTTTGAATGGTCTGACCGTCTGGGGCTACGTAAGCTACTGCTCCCTGGAACACTGCTACTGGTCCTTCTGGGCCTGGTTTTAAGTAGCTGACTTGTTCTTGTCTGATTCCGTTATCGGTTTGGAAACTGTAATAAGGGCACCGTAATATAATATAAATGTGATTAAGAATAAACATATGCTTTTTTTTGTTTTAAATTATTTAAATGGAAATTAAAATGATAATATAAAAGTTAAAACGAAAAATTATCCTCTGGTATGATCCATCAGCTAACAGTTAAAAATATTTAAAGTACGTGTCAAATTATATACGTAAATTCTACATAGATCTCCTAATATTTTATCCATCTATCATGCGCGTTATGCCGTAATACATTATATATAAAGTCGCCGGAGGTTTTAAGTTATTTAATTTAGAAATGTTATGTTAATGCATTATAATATTATATTTTACTATTATAGACATTTTAATTAAATATATTATATAAAAATTAAACCAATATAATTGTCGTTGTTATTAGCCTCATACCGGCACCTATACATCCTTAATGTTCAAAAACATGAGACTGGCGCGCTTAAAAAAATTGACCGTGTGTACATGGTTTAAAAAAAATTAATTTTACATACTTGTTCTTGGACGAACCATCGGGGTTGTTTCCCGATTCTTGGCTCAAGATAACGGCTCTGGATTCTGGACTCTGTCCTGCGGGGTAGGCGCTGACCGCAACGGCGGCTAACAGCAATGATGATACAACCAATGTAACCTGTGTAAAAGCACGAAACTTTAGTAAAGATTATCATCGGTATAGAAAAAATTTGATTTTTGTATCTTCGACTCTTACCTGCATTTTGACGAGTTTTTGTTCGTTTGTATTTCTGTAGTACTCGCTGTTCGGTGTACAATGAGTTTGTGAGGATGATGGTGGATACGTTTCTTATTTATATACACACGAGCGAGTGTGTTTGTATGAATCTTCATGCGGCATAAGAGACAAAGACGTAAAAAAAAAAACGGGGGATACCTGTTTTGTGTTTAGCATAATAACGGAGGCGGAATCGTCCAAACTGAAAGGTCGCAATCGCATTATACTATTATTATTACAATTATTATGTCAGCGTGTTACGAAAGCGGTCCGACGACATTTGTTTTGGCAGAATGCGCCCGCTGAGGTTGCGGACAAACACGTTTTGTAAATCTTTGCCCTCGATGAAATCGAAACTAATCGTTAATCATCTTCGATATTAAGTCTTTGTCTAGGATACGAATTTATATATAACAATATACATTGAAGTTTGTTTAAATAAACTATATTGTAGGCACCAGCTGTTAAAGTGACATTATATGGGTATAGCTGTAGGTATACGTCAACAAAAAATACGTTTGAAATTGTAAATATTGTGTAAATGCATTTTTAATGTCAGACAACTTCCAAAAACGTAGTTTTTTAAAAAAAAAAAAAATCTCAGACTATTACAAGGATGCGTGAAACCGGTGTTGAGCAATCATGATCTCCCTTCGCTAATCTCGTTGTAATCAAGTTATTCCATTATAATATTTTTTTGTGGTATATGCAAGAAATGTATGATAAAATATGATCACATTTGAAGACAATCAAAACGTTTGTATATAATACATGTTAAATTATTATCGGCTATTAAATTGTATAATGTTTCATATTTTTAAATAATATTGTAATTATTTGTTCCTTCAGTTTCTTATACTTTATCATTTCTTTATATTTGTGATTTACAAACATATTAGTTTAAACATAATATTATACCTTTAAAAAATGTAAAATTAATTATTCATCAATGTTTACGGTTTATTATTAAATAGTGGCTGATAATATGTTAACTATTTTCGGGGACACGAATACCGTGATATATACGAATATAAGCCAATACGCAAATCAACAATTCCAGATAACAATATAACAATACACAAAACATACAACAATATATTTTTTATTTGTATGATGTAAGTTCAACCTAGGTACTAGTTGACAATTATATAAAAGTTATTTATAGTATATAATTCCTTTAGAAAATTAATAAAGTATCAATATTTTTGAAAGTTTATTTTTTTATTTATAATTTTACATTATTACAAAACAAAACAGATATTTAAAAAAAAAATTATACTTTTTTCTATTCTTTATCATTACGTTTTTAATTTTTTGATTTTTGTTGACAACATATCATGTTAAAAAATGTGTAGTCATTCAAAAAATAAAGAAAATTAAATTAAACTAATACAATAGAATACAATTTAAAAAATATTGTTTAATTAAAATGTTTAAACTTTTCGAGAGAATTAATTACTTTAATATAATTAACTTGTATACATAGCTATTATTTGCATGTTATACTAAATGCAGAGACATATTTAAAGATTTATCGCCCTATGGAGTGATCATTTTTACTATTTTTTTTATATTAAATATGATTTAATTTTTTTACGAGTAGAACTAAAAAATAACTCTTTGACGAAGAATTTAATATGTAACAGTAAAGAAATATTCTTAAAAGGATATTGTGATCGCATTATTTGTTTCTTTTTCCAGATCCATACGCGACATAATAAATATTTTGTTTACCATAATCATCTGCATGTTGTTAGCTTAAGTATTTTAAAAACTTTAAGTTAAGAACATAATTTGCGTTTGTAGGATCAACTATATACGTTATATTTTAATATTAAAGTGAGATAATATAAGCATTTTCAAATTGTAATAATTTATACAGTCATATAAATCGCATAAAAATTGAAATAACATAAAGATTCCGATATATAACTACAAATACTAATCCTAGCTTAAAGTTTAATAAAATTTCATTTTACTCTTATACTAAAACTAACATCACAAGTTTAGTTCGACTAAACTCAAATTTACTACCTTATACGTAGATCATAAAAAGAAAACAAGCAGTGCGCTGACATATTTTTAAGGCAATTTTGTTATAAATTCTTTAAGTTTATTATTTATAATTTTGGAATACATAAATTTTATTTTTATAAACAATATCAATATATAAAATTTACTAAAATTTATTATAAAGTGTGTAATTGGGGATCTTCTTTATATTAATTTTATATCGACATTTAGTAATTGATTATGAAATGAGTGATTTTGTTGATTTTCTAACGCTATGCATGTTATTATTTTTCATGATAGTTATTTTTGGACATTCCATTCTTTGATTTTTGTTTAAATTGTTTTGAGTTATAACGAATTTGATACGAATAATTGACTTATTATTAATATCAATCATAAAATACGAATTCGTTTCGGCCGTGTGGTTTACAGGACTAACTGTTTGTTGTTACCCATCGAAAACAAGACGGGTTTATGGTTCTAACTTCATACCATAATAACATAAATTTAAAATATAGCACTAACATATGCACCTCCCCTTCCACACCAAAATATTTAACTAGCTTAGCATGATATATTAGAGTATGCCATGTACGATCTTATTTAATTTTGATAAAAAATGTTATTATATTTTGAAGTAGGTACCTACAATAAAAGCACATAATATTTCGATTCACACATTTGTTTAATTTTGTAACGTTCGATAAGGTTTAACAGCCACCAAATGTGTTTCATTCTCTTTATACATTAAAAAAAAAACAATTTAATAAATAAATATATTTTTTAATTTTCAGATATCCCACAGGACATTGATTTTAAAAATAGCGCTTCTCGGGTAAGTTTAAAGAACAGTAATTATTTATTTATTTATTTATTCATGTAAAAAATGTATTCTATTTTCGGCAAATAATTATATTTTTCTTTAATATGATATATGTTTTAAGCAAGGTAAATCAAACATACTAAGAAAATATTTGCAATTTGATGTTATAGAAATGAAATAAACATTTGAATTACATTAAATTTTTCATTCTAAAGTAGGTATTATTAATATTATATAACCTTGATCGGTGATCAGTGATCACATAATACAAGGTCCTTATAATGGCCGTGTAATGTACGAATGTATGATGGGTTTACATCTTCAATATTTAGTTTACAGCATAATATATTAGATATAGTATGTTGCTGGTTTACTTTTTGGTCGGCAATTGTGTATATATATTTATACTTTTATCTCAATACATCTACGAAATCGACAAATCGATGTAGTCGACGATAAAATAAATGTATATATTAAACGATAATCCCGCCTCCACACCATAACCTACCAACGGTTTAAGGCGGATTTCTATAGTATACATGTATCAATTAAAACTACTTTCAAATGAAATTTCATAAATATACATGTATTCATTGAAACGAATCCTATCTTCTAACAGTAATCCGATGATGTATATGTACAAGGTGTCTTCAATGTTTAAATATTAAAAAGGTGTGCTAAAAAAAGATTGCATAATCAAGACACAAATAAATCATATAACAATAAAATGTAGGTAATACAAATTAAATTTATATACGTATTTATCATAGTGTGTACTATAATTTTAAAAGTTAAAATTTAAGAACATTAATTACAAACATAATACCAATTCATTTAAGCTTATTTTATATAGGTATATTATATATTATTCAAAAGATATTTCAAACTTTCAAAGTTAAATTTTATAAAAATCACAACCATGATTTTTTCTTGAAAAAAATTCACTTTAAACAATTTAATTCATCTTCTAGATAAAATAAAGAGTTTTTGAACTTTTAATTCAGTAAGAGTTTAATAAATTGATATAATAATTATTTTTGCTTTGTAATAAACTTAATAATGTATACAATATGGTATATTATGTTATTTAAAAAATTGTGATTATAATTTAAAAATATTTGAAAAGAAATTTCATAGGTATGCAAGTACCTATTAATACCTAGTAGTTTAAGTTTTAAACCAAAGTTTTATTAGTTCTTATTTTTTTTTTTTATTATTATTATCATTATCCTTAATTTTTTATTAAGTTATTTTAAGTTTTATGATTTCTACAATGCAATAAGCTTCAAATCAATACTATATATGAAATACTGTAAATTGTATAGTATAGTAGGTCAAAATATCTGTTTAAACTTCAAACAACAAATACATCGAATTGCTAATATATTTTAATATTATGAACCTATTTAACTCGGATACCAAAATATTATATAATCTGATTGTTTTAAGAACGCTTAGACTGGTGATAGTTGTTTTGTAGTTTAAGTTTTTTAACTTCAAAAGAATTTAAAGATATATAAATCATTTAAGATGTTACATATATTATATACAGTTTTTGATTAAAATACCTCTGAAATGATAGCTCTATATAAAATATCTAACAAATTAAAAAAACAAAAAAAAAAAAAATATTTCTCTTCCATATAGCTAAATATTTCTTGATTTTTGAATTGATAAATTACTTATTACTTAATCATGCATCGTTTAATTTATAATAAAATAAGTAATTAATACTTTTATTCTTGATGGGTATAATATTATTTTACTATAAATTAAATCAAATGAAAATAATTCATGTGTATCAATAATATAAAACATGAAAAATAATAAATAATATTATAATGTTTGAAATACATTTTGTTATAACATTTAATCACGTAGTTATTGTGAAATTATAAAAATAGAACCTATGATTTAAATAATATTAATTTTAACTATTAGCACCTAAACATAATATTAAACCTAACGTATACCTATTTTGTACCAAAATAAATAACGTAAAACACTCTAAATAATTTTAAACAATTTTATTTTTAAATTGTATTAAGCTGTATAATTAACATTGGTAGTCAATTAGTCATATAAAGTAAATGTGCTTCTAAACAAAAATAAAAAATACATGATTATCATAACTTAAAAATTATAATTTCTAATACTTCCATCTATGAAATAATAAATGTTTATTTCAGTTATATTTAAAATAAATATTTAATACTATTATTATACTATTTACTACCATTATTATTATTATCATTATTGTGGCAAATTTCCATACTATCACCTTATAATAATAACCATATTAATATGTAATTTTGCTCACAGAATTAAGTTTATTTTTATTTTCATTCATATGTAAACATAAATAATACAATTAATATTAAATTATAATAATTAATATATTTATAAAGCGCTAATGGTCAAATAATTGAATAAAAATACGTAATAATCAATCAAATAATAGATAATATATATATATATATCATACTAATTGTAAATATCTTTTGCAGGCTATTGATCAGGATGTTCAAGAGTTAGAGAAATTGAAAACTCCATCGGGTAACTTATGAAATTAAAATAGTTTGACAATAAAATTTTCAACCAATTTACTTTTTTGTTAGGAGCATTGTCTGAATCAATTTCAATGATGAAAACACGTGAATCTTCGTACACAAACGACAACGGAAAAGAGAAAACTGATGCTAAAATAAAACAACAACGTTAGTAATAACAAACAATATACATATACCTACATTAAATTATTATTGATTGTATTTTATTTTATTTATAAAAAAATGGAAAAGGGAAATATAAATGGTTTTAAAATGTTATTTTGACAATTTTATTAAATAAGAATTACATTCGTTTGATGTTTCTGCAAGATAAACTTCATTCTTAACCTACTTATATATCATAAGAAATATGACAAATTAATAAAATACTTTCCGATATTAATTTTACCGCGGTACATACTTAAGATATACTTTAAAAGAGATATTGATTATGTATAATTGTATAATATGAGGAAATATTTACAATTTACGGTTCCCACGAAAGAATAATTATTACACTTTAAATAACGAGATAAAATGTTGAGTATACACGCATTTTTATAATGGGATAATATGTTCGTGGTAGACACACATTTTTATGGTCTTTGGAATTAAACTGTGTAGGTATATTTGATGATCCATAAAATATAACAATAGTATAACGCGTGTTGTACGCGTTCCATAAATTTACATTTTATATTGGTACCTAAATTTTAAGCAAAGATAAATAATAGTTAATAATTCATATATAAATGCTTATATAATATTATTTATGTCTACACGGATGCATAAAATTATTAGGCTGCATTTTAGCATATTTTTTTTTGTTTTGAGTTACTGCTTTAACGTTAAATACATATTACTGTTAATAAGGATAAATGTGAAATTTATAATTTTTTTTAAACTAAAAATGGATTGATTACGGTTGTACACCGTAATTTATATTGACACGAGTTTTGTCGGTCGATTTAGTGAATAAAAATGGTGAATTGATGGCTAAGTTGGAACAAAAAATTTCGTCAAAAAACGACCACGACGCTGGTGGTCGACCGGACACGAAGGTACAATTGTCAGTGGACATACCGAGCAAGGGCATACACAAACAGACTATGTACGCATCTGACGGTGAACCGCCAAAGAAACGGGACAGCAAATACAGAGAATACGACAAAAAAAACTACGTAAGAGTCGCAAGAACTGTATATTTCAAAGTTGTAATACCCGACCCTAAGATCCCTTCTACACTTCTATAATAAAATATACATTTCAAATATTATTTGACAAAAATCAGCCAATTATAGTCGTTCGATGATATTAGCGATTATACCGTTTAACTATTACATTATGTTTTGTTCGTAATTTATTATTTGTTAATAGGTATTAAATAAAATATGTTAATAATATATTTTCAAAATATTACCATGTCTGTTTATGTTATTAAAATTAAATCAAATAAAAATAATATACTATCGTTTCAAACCCTTGTGATAACTACATGTGATTAATGATAATACGAGCTTATATCACATAAAGACCCTTTTCCCAAACAACGTGTTGTATAATATAATATTAGTTTTGATACATTTTCAGGACTCGCAGTTCCCTCCACCGGTGTCGTCTTACTTCAACGTGGAAGCGACACCCGAGGATATGGCGGAATACATTTTCTTCACAAAGGACTTCAAGACGGTGACGCAAGCAATAGAGAAACTCATCCAGGACGGGAGGGTTAGTACAACAGCTATTGCTATTATATATTCATACATTTATATATTTATTATTACATTACTTTAAATATATATATACATTTTTTAATGCAGTTCAATAATGGAATAGTGATAACACGGCGTGTAACATGGATAACCATCTAGATAGATGGTTAAACTATCTATGGTCAACAATCTAGGTGCTCTTTTATCACAGATTTCTATATAGAAATATTTCTAGTATAGAAGTCTGTGTCTTTTATCACGTGTATGTTTTCCAATAGATAGGTAGCTTATATAATATCATTATTTAAAATAAACTATTATTAATTATTGTAACCTTCCCTCCCACAAAAAAAAACTCCAGATATTACAAAATAATTTAATAGGAACAATATTAAAGGTATAGTGAAAAACGGTTGAAGATAAGCAATTTGCATTATCGATATGAGGGCCAACATTTTGATGAAATAATTAATGGTCCATACAGAAGTAGAAAAAGAATACATTTAGTTTAAGAAAGACAGAAAATACATTTTACTTCCTTAAATTTTGGCTTAAATACAAGTTCTTCTGTTAGGTAGTGAAAAAAGTTATAGAAATAAAATAATAGGAAAATAGTCATGCAGTAATTAATCTGTTTTTAAAATATATCCAAAAAATTACAATAACATACATTATTAACGCCCCAAAAAATATCTACTATGATTAATAGTAGAAACTAGAGAGCCTAGATAATAGTATCGTAATAATATCATAATATTATTACCTATAGCAGTGGTAGATTAAGCTATTTGCCGCCGTCTCAAATTTTAATATAATATTATAAATATATTTTATTTTTTATTTTTTAAGTGCGCCAAATTTGCCGCTCCAATCACCTTATTATTTTGCCTGTAGGGTAACCCGACGCTGACCTATAGGCTTTCTAATTAATAGTAGGTATGTGGATCCTATGTACAATACACATACATATTATACTACAAAACGTATTAAGACACACTATTATAAGGACTTATTAGGACATTAGGAACAACTAATGTATATTGAGCATAAACACGTCTAATATAACCATGAAGTTTTAGTACCTTACAATATAATACATATTTGTATGTGAGTACATGGTAACTTTGGTATCAAAAACAATGCCCAAGTTACTAAATATATTTCCTTTATACATGTTTCAAAGTTGCGATAATATCATCATAAAAAATAATAAAATAATAAGATTAAAAGATTGACATAGAACTGTATTAACATACATTAAGAGAAAACCCATTGACATAATATAATATATATTATATATATATATATATTATGTCAATGAGAAAACCCAATGTTTTTCCATCGTTGACTGTAATATGCTAAAAAAATATCATAATAAAACATATTAGTACTATGAACTTGTAATAACAATTGATAGAATCACTAAATATTATCTTAAACATTCAAAAACAAAAAATCACAATTTAAATAAAAATAATGTATGATAGTATTATAGTCGTAGATAAGAAAAAAAGTAATTTCATTAAATTTAAATAATCCTTTGACATTTTGCAGACAAGTTTTTCTCATTTTGTGTACATTTTTTTTTTAACTAAATGCCACGTCGCCACCTATATAACGTGTATAGATATTTTTTCATAATGGCTTATGACGTGATCATAATATCGTCATTTCTTTATTTTAAATAAACAATTTAAAACAAAAACATTTATTTGTGACTGGTTTCTTATTTTTTAAATTATTAGTTTATTATTATTATTTGTTATTATGAAATTCAATATGGTTTTTTTACGCAAAATAAAATCGTTAGGTTTAATATAGATTGTAGGATAGTAAATATTATTTAAAAAAAAAAAAAAAAATTTCAATATAGGTGAATGATCTGAGCTGTGTAGACCAAAAATATACTAAAGCCAATTAACTGTTTTTTCTCTTGGAATTACCAAATTTATATTAATTTTGATCAATGGAGTAAATTGAATTAAATTTAAAATATCTTTTTGCAATTGAATTGTTTTTAACCAACTCAACATAAACTCGATAGAGTTCAGTAATTTAGTTACGTGTATTTGTTTTTGTCATGTCTAGACAAAATCTGTATAAAAACTTTTATTTGTTTATTAATTTACGGAATGAAAATTCCTTATTTAGTAAAGCACATGACAATAATATAGTAATTTAACATAATTAACATATACAAGGGGCAATTGCCCAAAAATACAGTAAAATTACAGGTACAATAAAAATTATAATAATTATAAATTAAGACACAAATAAATTACATACTGATATAACAAAATAATAAAAAAGATACTACAATATCAATAACACAATATTAATGTGAACTAAGAAAGGTGGGATCCACGTTAGCCAACGCATCATGCGGTCAATTGGTTTGTTTCTATCGTAATTTGTGCAATGGAAAGGTACAGCAAAAGGAACTCGAGATCTTGTGGCACGATGCGGAACTTTAAATTTTACTTGCGCGAGCAGTGTAGGGGCATTTATAGAACCATCAATTAACTTTACCAAAAAGTCTAGGTTAGTTTTAACGCGTCTGTCTGCTAAGGATGAAAAGTTAAGTGCGTCCAATCAATACTTTTAAAAACATAATTGTGTAATTATCAACTTAGGCTAAGTCGGTTTTAAAGTGTGAAACAATAAAGGACCAGTCTATTGATTTTTAAATAATTTAGATTTTAAGAATGAACACTATTTTGAGTAATAAAAAATCAACATATTTTATATTAAAACAAATGTAATATTGAATGAATATTATATTTTAAGTCAATTTCCCATTAATACAGGAACCAATAAAAATTCTAATAAAAACGTGATATTTAATGATTATTTTAATTTTTCCTTTCAAAAAGAATGACACCCAATTATTATAATTTATCTTTTAATAATAATTTTTTTTTTCGAGATTATATAAGTGCATTAGCATGTCAATTTTAGAAAAAAATAGTCAAATACCTACATGAAACAATATTCTTATTAGCGATGAAAAAATATTTTTGATGATATTATAATTTATAACATAAATATCAAATTTTAAGGTAAAGTGATAGTTTTCGGTTGTACTTATTCCGTCACATCCTATTAATCGATAACAACGAAATGTGCTTCAATGTCCAATTAACATACTATTGAATTGAAATTAATTTATGCATAAAGAAGAAATATAGTTAAACAAATTTAATAATTAATAGCATTAATTTAATATAATTCAATTCATTTGGTAGTCTTGAACAGACTAAATCCTATCGTTGTTAATGATGGACAATATAAGCATTGCGTACCTATGTATTTATGCATTAATTAATACATTTTACGTATTATTATAGAAACTTACATTATATTCGTTAAAAAAATAATAATAAAATAAGCTAACTTATTTCTGTAAGCATTTTCACTGTAAATATATGGCTTCAAGCAAAAAAAGAACTTGTACATTGTATATGTATACGACCTCGAGCGTAATAATACACTGTGTACCATTCATTTTTATAAATGAAACTATGAAACATTGCCAGTACCCAGTGGATATAAAAACTTTAATAATATCGCTTTTGTACGAGCGAAAAAATATATATTTACTTTCGCAAATTCGTATACCTACGCTTTTTTTCTCCTTATAATCGAATTCGACTGCAATTTTTTCAGAGACTTTATATACTTTAGGTACACAATAACATACACACAATCAAACTTAGGTTTATTTTTAATTTTAATGAAAAATACGTTACAAATTTTCAAATAATAATTTACATTTTAATTTTCCCCGACTAATCGACGTAATTTTTTAATGACACGGTTTTTTTTTTTATTATTATTACCAAACTATTTAACAATATGAATAGATACCTGAACTTAGAGCGTACCAGCACATTGAATTTTCGTGACACTGAATTTGAAATAAATTTGGGTCGTCCAAAGATATAACCTGATTGGCTGTACAGCGACACTGATATAATAATATACGTATTGTAGGAATTTATATACGTATTTTTTTTTACTTTGTAGGACCTTACAGATTATGTACCTTATTCTAACGTGTAGAAATTAGGAACTAACATATGTATTTTTTACCTGCTATAGGTCTATAGTAGGAGATTGCACATTCGTTCGCATGATTCACATTGTATCTCCATTTATCCGATTTACAACGCGCCGTAAACTTATAATATGTTAGTTGGACCTCAACGCAAAATATTACAGCTGTAAATTTTGATATTCTTCCGATAGTATAAGAATCACTGGTCTACAAAATTAAGCTTTTTATATCATCAGAGTTGAATAATATATATTTTTCTAAGCTAATTTTTCATGCTGATTTCAAACTTGTAATTAGATTATTTTCTGTCACCTTTAATTTTTTTCTTATAGCTATTTCAGTATTTTTATGAATAATGTAAATATTTTAAAATCAAATTACTAAATTAAATAGGTATACGATTTTATTTTACCTGATTTATCCAATTATTAAAATTGCATAAGTATATTGTTCTAAATATTAATTTAACAAAATAGCTATAGTGAAATAACTACATTTAAAAGTAAATAGTTTACGGATTTAAAAATGTTGTGAAATGATTTTCCTTTGGTACTTTTTATCAGGTACGTCACGATATAACATCCAATAGTAATTCGCAAACATACTTTCATTCCAAAATCCCTGGTAACGAATTTACATTTATTGGATGTCTTAATGAAAACGTTCACCTTGTTCATTACTTACTATGCTTAAGTTTTCCCCAAAAAATCTAGGTATAAATGTACAATTGTGTACTAGCTTCAGCAGTTCATTTACTAAAACATAAATTTTCAATGACATTTGACATCCCAGTTTATTGTATGATATTAATAGATTTTGAATTCCATCCTTATAGTTAAGCAATTTTTAATTCATATAAATTACACATTCAAACATTTTTGTTTGAGTCTTGAAGCTAAAAGTTCTGATTTTTATTTAGATAGGCTCAAATCTCTAATCAAATCATTTAAACCATCTTGACTAAGTGTTTCGGGAAATGCCTCTTCAACACATATATAGTCTGCATGACTGCATATTATCAAATAAATCTTGAACACATTGTATATATAGTAAAATTAAGTTCTTCTTCTAGAGGTTCTAGGTAACGAGACAATGTATATAATTGGCCCAATTGCAAAATGTAAATTAGGGTATCTATATTATGTCTATTTTTTTCGAAAGGCAACTTATGTTTAAATTACTGAAGTAGCAATTTTTGTGATAATATTTATGTTCCTTCTTTATCATTGGTATGGCAAATGGTATAAATAATTTTCTTTTGTTTAACCTATCACCCAATCCATTTTAACAAGAACTACATATGCAGTACCCATGCTTTATTTCGGTCACTAAGTAGACAACCAAAGTATAACTGGTAAATTTTCCGAAAATCATTTGTATTTTTACATTGTTGTGTTTTAATCGAAATCAATCCACACACGTAACAAAAAAATTCGGGATGATTTTTACACTGAAAAAATGTAATATTTATTATAAAAAAAAAGAAATACATGGTTCTTAAATACGCTCTATTTTACCACTATCAGAACACACAACACGTGCTTGTGATATCATACTAATAAACTATATTAATACATGGGTGTACATTAAATACCGACTTTATATCATTAGCGAACATCAATAAAGATAATGGAAAATTATATTACGTTTTAAAATATATTTGGGTATAGTGATATCAAAATAAGTATCTAAATCCATACATACAATACACGCAATATAATATAATAATATTATACAACAAATTTTAATCAATATTATTTTAAAAACTGTACATGCTAGAATAAAATGGAAAAAATATTTGAAATCAGTTTAAAAAAATATTTGCTTCAGTTTAAATAATCTCTAATGACATTTTGTTGTAGACCATTGAAATCGTAAAAATATGACCAACTGCAGATGATTATCGTTGGAGCGGTTTTTTTTCACGTCAACGTCAAGTTGATACCTACTTTGTGCGTAATAATGTACCACCCCAGCGTTTGACAGTGGGTCTTTTTCAATTATTTATTTATTGTTTCTATTTTCTCCGGTACACACTCAAATAACAATTTCATCGTGACGACGCTTGTCGTCGTTTTTTTTTCTTAGATTTCCACGAATGATGTTTCCTAATCGTAGTATTACGTCATTCCCCATTCGTATACGAATAAATAAAAGTACACCGTTCGATGTATATAACAAAACAAAAAAAGAATGTCAGCTACGTCTCCCCAAATTGACGAAGGTTCCTCCGAAAAGACAGTTTTAATGTCGGTACAACGTAAAACTGCAATGTTCATTGTCGTACATAGAAAGTATAAGTTTAGATGTTGCATGCGCATATACTTGCGTTTCTGGGTACAATACTGAGAATATTATTGCAAATCTACACGCGTATAATTTTACGGATACACGTTAAACGCAGTCTAATGGTAAGACGTCGTAATTCGTAGCAGTCTGTATAATAGTATAATACGATGTTGCAATGCGATGTGCATTATTATGTATGCGATAGTACTAGTCAAGCCAATATATATAAACACTGCGCAGGTACGAATTTCTCTAATCGCACAACGTTAAACCGTCCCGTGCCGTTTTAGTTCATTCCGTCTTCGCAGCTTAATAATGCAAATGATATAATATTAAAGTGTGCTGTGAAGGTACAGTTGTTAATACCTACACTATTTTTATTGCTATCCGTACATTATTATCACGCAACGCCAACACATAATATCGTCGTCGTTGTCGTAAGAAAACGACAGTAATTTACTATAATATGATATCGGACTGAGCGTTTTCCAAAACAATCGGTTGAGTTCTAGATTTATGCATCGAGTGGGATGAGACGCAGACAACAAAAAAACTTCACAGCATTCCGAAAAGTTTGTGCACCAGAATTAAAAATACATATTATTAAATTAGAATACAGTAAATTATGTTGGAACTATACGTAGCACATAGCGTACAACGTGGAGGTAGATTGCTTAAAGGTACATTTTGTGTTTCAAAAGGAATGAAGTGTGGCAGTGGCATAATGTTGAAACGGTTGTTGTTTATGTTTAATGTACCTATTTTATAATCTATACATAAGTCATAAAGTACGGGTATAATGTATTTAATTATATTAATATAGGTATATTATCATATAATATTTTCGATGTTTAATTAAACCGTTTAATATTATTGATTATACATATGAGTGTTATACACTTGGTTGGAAATTAATTGAAACTTAATTTGAACTTTCAAAAAATGATAATAGAGATAGTAATTATAAAAACTAAAATCCAAAATAAAGGTGACCTGTAAAGTAAAAGTTAAATTATAGTATGTTATACTAGTTTGTATTTACTGTTGTTCACAGTAAAATTCTGTATTTAACAATCAACAGTACCATTCGAGTGAATTGATCAAAACTAAACCCTTCTGAATTTTTAAAGAGTCAGCTAATATTATAATTACAAAAATATAATCAAAGTAATAACAAACTTATTATTATTATTTTTTTTTTTTGAGTGTATACATTGTAAAAGTATATTATTTTCGGGGTCATTATAGTTTATAAATCGCTATGATATTATTAAGCCACTGACTGAAAATCCTAAGCTCTCAGGCTTTAAAATAAACTACTGAGCAGTCGAATATTATATGTTATCGACGTTTATTAAATGCAAGTGAATATTAATATAATTATTTGTTTAGACGTATGCGTACATTATGCGTGCTTTAATATTATACACATCACAAATGTTGTATTTATAAGTGCTTGTGACACACACAAAATATTTTAAAATTACTAAGGGTAATAGATAAAATATACAAAAATATCATTACCACCTCACAATTGAAATCAAATCACACCACTGGATATCGTTGTACATAGACACATAGGTGTGTTCGGTATATACGTATATACCTACCTAATATTATATGCCACGGCCCACAGATTATATAAATTGACGACAAACTGTACGTTACATTGTATGTTTATTGATGACAGGGTTTACAAGCACCAGTGTAATATTATATTATGCATAATTCGCGTATACCTATATTGTATTGCATTTATGTATAATGTATTGTATTGTGATTGATTTCGATAGATCTCTGAACGCATCCAATTAGATACTGTACATGGAAGTATGGGACGCATTTTGTATGTGTGTGTGTCGTTTAAGGTATATAATTGCGGCCATGTTGTATTCTGTTTCCTGTATAATAAAGTATAATATTATACATAATATAATACGAATTAATTTTAATCGATTAGATAAATTATATAATGCGCGTCGAGAGTATATAGAGCGCAATATTAATTGTTCCGTTTCACTGAACATCCATTTTTCGATTGATATGATATAACATGTGTTTTTGAAACTAATTTTTCTTAAATATATTTAAAATTTATTTTAACACAAAACTATGTTTTAAACTGTGTATAAAACAATTATATACAGTTTAATAATTATTAAATAATCGCTATATATGGCTAACATGCAGTTGGATGTACTTATCCCGTGAGGATTTACCCATTCTCCTGAAATAATGGAGATATCATAATTCTGGTTTTTTGATACGATTCACAAGGACAAGAACTACAAATATTTCATGTTTTAATTTATTTTAATGTTTTGGTAAAAAAGATTAATGAAATTAAAATGTTGAAACGTCAATATTTTCAGAAAAATGAACTCTATAAAATGGCTATCTTTAATTTTTTTTTTTTGAATAATTAAATCATGAAATATTTTAAGTTTTTGTTCCTGTGAATCTTATTAATAAACCAGAATTATGATATCTCCATTATTTCAGGAGATATCGCAATGGGTAAATCCTCACGGGACACTGTAGGTGTATACCACTTACACATTAACAGGGATTTAACAAAATCTTGTGTTCGTTTTGGACTTAGTTTTCAATGCGTACACCACAGTGTAATGTTAAAGATCATCTTTTTACCGTTTGAAAAATAAGATATTTTAATCGTTATCCTCTTCCGGATAATGAGTATCCTAGTGATTTATTGGACCGATGCTTAAATCCCAATGCATTTATATTCTATAAGCCACGTTAATTTTACTATAGTCGTTTCTCTAAGGTATTAACTATTAATATTTAATACTTATTACGCCGACAATAAATAATGTAGGTATCCGTCTTTCGATAGCGGATTTATTATATAAATATAAAATAATAACGATAGTCTTGCAATGTCTTGACGTGTTCAAAATAAATTCAAAACGTTCAATTTTTAATCGGCTCGTATAATGTTGCGTGCGTGAAAACTTTGGACTTATTATAAAAAATTAAAATTTAAAAATTAAAAATTCGGAGGTGTTATACAAAAATTATTCAGACGATTTCATTTGCCGCTCTAGATACTGTAGCCCGTGTTCGTACAAGGTGGAATCCTGGTCCAACGTGAAAAAATATCGATTCAACTATGTATATGATGTGCGTGGATAAATTATTATATTATGTGCGCAGCAGCTGTCACGATTCATCCGGTGGTGTGGTGAACTTTTAACTAATTGTCATGAGCGAGCATTTTTATCAGATACTCAACCCTTCCTCCCAAACATAGATAATCACTCTAAAAGCAAAAATAACTTTAATAAATGGCATTCCATTACAATAACAGACCACAATAACCACGTCATTAAACACAATATAGTATCATCCATTTGCAAAACACTCATTAACAGCCGAACAGATTAGGAAGTGGATGTCAACCCTCAGCCACATCCGCAGTTTTATTAATACGTGAATATTTTAACGAATAATAATTTTAAATCTACAAAATAACTTAAAATAAAAAAAATTATCTCACATGTAGCCAAACTTTATACCACGACCTGCATTGACTCCGCATCTACTACTTATATTTTTATAAAAATTAAATAAAATTGCTTGTATTTTGTAAGTTTGTATCAAGTTCACATAATTGTAAAGAAAACAAGCCAATATAATAATAGTGGATAATGTTCATGAATATAATATTATCATTTTAAGGAAAACAATAATAACCCTGCAGATATTTAGAGACTTTATATTCAACCAATATTTTTGAAAATTTTATCAAAATTCAAACACACTGAGACTCAGTCTGAGAGATTTGAAAACATAGAAAATATGTTTTCCTAGTTCAATGTTATATTATTACATTATACGTGCTACAATATTATGTTAATGATTAATCGAGATTAACTTAAACTTAATTACTAAAACCAAGTACAATATGCATTATATAGTATCACAATAATTATAGACGTGCACAGATCACCTATAATTTATTAACAAGGAAAAATAATATCATTATAAAACCGATATATAATCAAAGTATCAAAGTTTCTAACATAAATTAAAATATTAACATATAAAATATATATATATAAAAAAGATTAATGATTTTTTTTAAAATACCTATGAAAAAACTGTATTTATTTATTTTTCAAATACTTATTAATATCAATCTATAAATAATAAATAATATGTTTTACAATAAGTTTAAACCACGTAGTGGTAGTAATTGCAAGAAAAATCGATTTAGTGATGGAACTGTACAATGATGACAAGCAATGGTTTTTAATAACTTAAAAGGTCTCAGCACCCTTTACATTTTAAACATCTGTATTCACCTGGGATGTTAGAGAAGATAAATTAATAATTAGAGAATTACGGTCAACAGTGGCTGGGTATTGTTGCTATTAGTCAAAATTTTAATAAGTAATAAGGCTTGAATATAAAATTATATTTGAATATATTATATTATATCGTTTATTAAAATTAAATTTGAAAAACTCAAAATACTATATTAAATTTTATCAAATTTATAAATGTAATCTTTAATTTCAAGCCTACTTTCTAAAAGCAAATCTAATCACTGTGTAATTGTATCTATGCTTAAACTTATAAAATTTATTAAATATATATATACTATATAAGTACCTATACTAATTTTTTCCGTAGGTAGTACTCGATATAATATCAGAAACCTCAAAAGCTATTGAAGCCATATTCATATATTACTGAGTTTTGTTGGTACTATTGGTTTGGTTTTGGTTAGGTGCGATCAAAAAAAAATTCTTTATGGCATTACAACGTTTGCTAGGTCAACAATATTATTTAAAATTGCAAATAATAAATAATATTATACTTTTCCATTCGCAGATATTCAAAATCATAAATTCCAATTTTATTTTTTAGGATATATAAAACCAAAACATTACTTTAAACCATCAAATATTTATTTAAAAAAATAATATAACCTTTATTCGCGACTAAAGAAGAAAATAAATACCTACACATATTTTAATTATTATTAGGTATTGTATATTATATTCATTACAAGTTATAAAACTGACTTAACAATTATCATAGCATATATTATTTATCCGTTGGTCTGTATAGGGTACAATATAGATATTATATACTATAAAATATCTTCAAAACATTCTGTAAAACTACTGAAAATTTTCTATATTAATAAAAGTATTTAAATAATGCTATAAAACAGTGTGGATAGAAAATTTTCAAACTTGGTGCATCCATAATCTACACAAACCATAAAGTATCATCTACTCTATACAAAATCAATAAGTATATGCACCTACATGGCTACATTAATGTGTTTGAAAAATTATACATTCTGTTTCTGTCTTTGATCTTTTTCTCGTACATATACTCGTAAAATAGTTATTGTTCAAAAAGCTGGGTAGCTATAATTTAAAGACTATAAAAACGTCTTAAAATACATTCGTTGAAATTTTTATAATTGCAATTCGGAACAAAGCAACTACAGATATTATTTATGGTAATTTATTCAAAAATATGTATAATGTGATTTTTTAACTGCAAGTATAAATTTCGCAAAAGTACTTGCTTTAATATCTTGAAATTTAATAATTTTTTTGTGAAATGTTAATCTCCATACAAAGATGAATTTGGTCAGAATAATATAGTTTCATATGAAGTCTTTAAAAATGTTGACCAATTTTAAATAATTAATATAAATATAAATTTATGGGATAGATTTTGTTTATGAATTTATTATACAAGATTATTTTCGGGGGGGGGGGGATGATTATCTTGGACATATTGTGTCTATCCGTTTCCCGTTATATTACTATATATATTAATTAAATAATGAGAAAAGCCAAACGTCGATAAGAATATTGAGGTTAGAATTTACCTGGTAATGAAATACAAATAGGGCACAATTCACATAGCAATTAAATACAACTGAGACGTAATTAATTGAACCCAGTACAAAGCGTATAATAATTATTATTGTAATATACTACGCACATAATGTTATGGTTCAATATAAGATTTTCAGAGAACCACATAACCATCAAAAGATTTATTACTATATGCAATTTGAAGTTTTCAGACAGTTACTATAAATATTACAGTTTCCAACCATCAATATTATATAAAAACTACTTTAGAACCGATGATAAAATCAAATATATATTTGTATAATAATATTATATTATTACGTGTACAGTGAGCCCAAAGCTGTTCAAACATAATATACTAAATTACACAGTAGACGAACATGTTCTAAAATAATAACGACATCTTTCTCATTGAAAAACTGATTAAAGTTGTACATTATTTCATATTTGAATCATGTTCAATTATAGATAACAATATCTTTTAAGTCAGTAAAACCCAAAATATTTATTGTCAATTTTCTGCGAATATGTTTTACTTATATATTTCACTTACCTACTTATAATATGCTTAGTGAAAATCTTTTGAATATAAAAAATGTTCAAACTCTCATTCAATATTTGTAGGCATATCGGTGATATTTTTTACCACTGAATATTATAATATATTCCTTTACTCAAAAAGTGTTCATGCGAAAAAAATTTATAAAACAAAAACATCGCTGTATATAAAATCAATAAATTTCCATTTCGCTTTAGCAATAAATATGCGTATAAAATGCAGGTTTATACACAAAAACGTATTTTTTTATTAATATACAATATATATATTAAACAGACAAATAACTTTGGACAAAACTAAAAACTATATGATGACTTGCATAATATCAACGCATTACGCAGGTATGATAGATATGGAGCCGTTCGCTATCATTTCCCCCCAAAAAAGAATGGACTAGTTAATACTTGACACATTGAAAAGTATTTTAAATTTTTTAAATTTCACGAATTGTTATTATTTAAAACTGTCTGTCTAATCATCTAATTTTAATATGCATCTACGAGTATAAAGTTTTGTAATTAAGTTATTTATCTTTTTTAAAAAAACTAAACATTTTTATTTCATTATCTTATTTCAACAATAAATAAGTAATCACAATGGAACAAAATCATTATTAAACCAGGCCTTAATGCCCTCGCAAAGCCAACGTAATCAATAACGATGCGTATCGCCACACTGCTTGAACCGACAACATTTTATCAATATATAACATATTATACTTAATGACGACAATATACTTTATCACCACGTGTAAAACTATGATGTGCGTTATTTCAGTTGGACCGCGAATCGGCGTTGGCCTACTTGGACAAAATCGACAGGGAGTTGTACCGACTGGACGCCCGTTACTCCGACCAAGCCGTAGAAATATCAAGCAAAGACATCGTGAGTACACGCTAGAATTACTATAAGATTTACTTTAAACTATATTATTCATCGTGTCATTTTACGTTTAGAATTAATCTACGTTTTTAAATGACCTACAATTTAGTTTTCTGAAAGACGTAAACGATAATAAAAACGTACATATTATATTGGTGGTCTTTATTTATTATAAAAAAAAATAAAATATTTTAATTTTCCATTCTTGGTATATGGTATATACTATAACAGGGATTTCCTTTACTCTTTTTAATTATGGTGAACTTCACTTAAAAGTTAAAGTTTTTATTGTCAACAACCCCATTTATTTTTGATATTTTGTAAGATCATAAAATATTCATTACAGTCTTAAAATAATAATTAAGTCTATAAAGACTATATACCTATAATAATTATTACAATATAAATACAATAGAACGTTATCGAATAATATATTGCATATAATATAATGTACCTAAAAATAAAAATACCAAAAATGTAATGTAATTTAACGATTTTTTTCGACATCGTACAACACTGCAGAATGCAGATTTATAAAACAAATACAATTGTCATAGGCGTACAGGAGGTTGAAATCGGTTGGGTCACTCCGTACTCTGTATGCATGTGCTCAAAACGAGCGGAATATACGATATACATTATATATACATATGTTTATTATACAAACGACACATAATTTATTTTTTACACCGAAACTACCCATATAGAGTAGTAAGCATTCATTCGAAAACCATTTCAATCGTTTGTACCTAAAACATCGACACAATTCCCATACGATTCGTGTTATACAGTCGGTATAGAAAAATAATCGACATTTCTGTTTTACTGCTGCAGTATACGAATTATCATCTTTCACGTGTCCGGCATACATTACGTTTATTTATACGATGTGGCCATACGCACTTCACAATATGTATGCTGCTGGCTGTATATTCTAACCGTGTTCAACAATATTTTGATAGCGAAAATGCTTATTAATAATATTATTATTTTCTATCAAAAAGTTTTTCAGTTAGATGTAAACAAGCCGCGGGAGAAATGTGTAAACACTTACAAGAAATGTAAAGGTTCCTATATTATGTATTATGCAACACACGGTTTATCAACCATGTTTTAATTAATTTTCATATTAAAGTAGGAGCCATTGATGTAGGAACGAGGTAGAATTTTACAACGTAATACGTATTACATTTATAAGACGTAATTCACTAGGAATACTCGCGCTCATTTATTCAATTAATAATAATAAATATATTCAGAATCTACATTTTGATTTTTTTTTTTAAAAAAATTATAAACCATACTTTTATATTCCTAAGATTTTCTACTAAAAAAGTGCTCTATAGCGATACAAGTTTATTTTTTCCAAATAAGACCCTACCGTTTTTACTGTGCATTATTTAATTGATATTTTTTTTTATAAAAAATTGATCCGAAATTTAAAAAAAAATGTACAAGTAATTTTTAAGTTTATGAAATGTTTATGCTAAGGATAACAGTTCTTATAAATAGTTATACAAAAACATAAAACTAATGTCATATTGAATCTACTAATTTAATATTTACTAAACTTAGACTATTTTTAAAAATTATAATAAATATGAATAGATTAATACTAATTATTAAAATATTCAAGTCATCATAGCATTCATATACTTTTAACGTCCATTTTCGTTGACCTGTTATTTTTAATACTTACACAAGGTTAAATAACTTACAAACTACTTGTTCGAATTTTGATTTTTATATTATACCAAATTTTCAGAAAAATTATCTATTACATATAATAGATACTTTAAAAGGAGGTTCCTATTTATAAAATAAAAGTTTACAACCCAACAGAATATTCTTTGAGTACTACAAAAAAATTTGAAAATTTAGACTTTAAGTACATTAAAAAATTCAAAGGTTTAGTTTTTGAATAACCACATTATTGAAAAAAAAAAACCTTGCTTGAACCATTTACATTATATAAAGTTTATTGTACTAAATGTGTCGTGATAGAAATGTTACTAATTACGAAATCCATAAATATTTTTTACATACGATTGGAATATTTTGTAGACATTTTTTTGAAGTTGAATATATTTTTAACCACATTTTAACTTTTTTATAGGAAAATCCAATAAAATTCCAAAAGAACTATGAATCTTCCGATTTCAATGACATTGATGGAACGTTGACCGAACTAAAAGAAATGCAACAGATACTCAGAGACAAATATACCAAAAAAAGCATAGACTTGGACGAAGAGGATTATAACTCGAAACGTAATGATTGTAAAATTTACTTTGTTTTAAACTTTTATGAATACCTATTAATTTTTTATTCAGGAATTCGAAAAATCTTGGAAGCCAAACTGCGAATGTCTGATTCGCAGTATAATCGACTTTTAGAAACGCTAACGGCTCCGTCAGACTATACGTATGCCCAAACGATGATGGATGAAATCATTTATCAACTAGCTAAGCTTATGTTTAACCAAGGACTTTTCATTGGTAAGTTTCTTCAGTGATTATAGCTATATAATATGCTGGGGAGCGATAAATTATTAATCTCAGAGCCTTAGTCTGATTAATTTTTTTTTCATCATTATTATTATTATTATTATTATTAAAATATTTTAATTATAATTTTGGTTGTAGGAAGTTCAGATTTTAAAAGGTATACTTGTCCATTTAAACTTGTATGGAAGCAATTATTTTTGCCCCCTTGTTTATATATTTAATTATATAAACATTTTTCGTTCAAGTTTTTGCGACAAATTTTATTTATGGCTACTCTTTATATTTATAATATTACAATAAGATTAGGTCAATAATATACATAGAGTATTCGTATGGCTGTCGGCTGACAGTTATACCTCTTAAAATATTAATGAACCAAAAATATCGAATTACATACGCCAAAATTATTGTAATAAGCTTTTCGAGATAACTCCAATCTATTTTCTCTAAAAAGCTAATTAAAATATTAAAACAAATAAAATATTACTTTAATAAATAATTTATAAATATTTAAGCTAATATATTATTCGTTCAGTGTTTTTAGTATTATACAAGTATTTTGAAAAAGAAAAATTAATATAATAAGAATAATAATAATAATAAACATAACATCGCGTCATATAGAATATTTTAAATAAATTAAGTTTTAAGTAATAAAAAATGTATATAACATACTGTCCTGCGTAGTCATATGAAAACTGTTAGACGGCGCTCTGGGTATGCAATCTAAGGTCATATTTATTGATAATATTATTACGACGATGCTTAATAAAAAATGTGGTACTTATAATAAAAATTAAATGTTCCTTCACAATTATACATAAATAAGGTTTAACATAAATATGAAAATTTAAATAACTTCCTATAGGTAAAAAAATATAATTCATTTTGGTTTTGCATTCAAAGTAAATAATAACTATCAAAAACAGTCTTAAATATTATAATCATATTTAATATACTATTAAACTTATTTTATTTATTTATGTTACATAAAAAATATATATCGCAAATTTAAGTGTACTATTATGGATTGTAAAAATATATCCATGTTATAGCTATGCTGTCATTGTAACATTAAAGTTAAAACTTGAATACTAGGTATATGAACTATTTACAAACTCTATAAACACTGTGTGTTGTAACTTATGTGTAACATAACATGTGGGCTGTAACTTTGTAAATAGTTTACATTCTAAAATAACTTTCGGCAAAACGTATTTTCCCTTTAAAATAGGCCTTAGTTATGGCAGGGACAATAATATGTGGATACAATACTCAGGTTTACGGCGTTTTGTTTACTTTTCATGCGTGAAAATCAATATATCAGTATACCTAAAATTATGTCATTTAACGTTAACGATGAGACGAAATAACATTGTTTAAATTTTAGGTGGGTCAGAAGCTCAAGAGTCTTTACAGAAGTTCACAGATTTCTTGGAAACCGAAGCAAGTCGAGGAAGGATTTCTAGAGCCCTCGAAAAAAAGATATTGGGTAAGTCAAAATACAAAATCATATAGATCAAAGTAAAAAATTACATAGTATATTATACAATATACCTATATAAATATTAAATAGATTGGCGTATACTGTACCTATAGGTATATAGAGCGTGATATAATTTAAAATTAGGTAATTTCAAATACATTTTCCAAAAAATAAATCTTTCGAGAGGCCAAGCCATCTTAGGCGATAATTTGCATCAACATAACAATATAAAAAGCACAATGACAGTATTGTTAATTCAATGCACATATTATTAAATAGTGTAGTTTAAGAGTATACACTAATTAAAGGAATTATATTTCTGCAGGATTAAGCAATTTGAATTTTGTTTATTTAGTTAGTTGTTATAATAGGATTTCCGTTTAAGAAAAGAAAAAATAAAGTTATAAATATGAAAAAATAATCATCCGTAAAAATAAAAAATTAAAATCTGAAAGTTCTGTATAATGATAATATGTGTTTTTGATTAACATTTACACACTGTATAGAATATTATATAATGGTAAATAATATAAATTACCCTAAAACAAATATCAATACTTTTTATAAGTACCTCCTTAATAAACCTACTTGGAAATAACCAACCCATCTTAATTGTTGACATATAAATAATATTAATATTTTGTTTGCGTTTCAGACTTACTAATAACGTCCCTTTCGGATACATTGACCGAACACCCGGAACTGATGGCTGCCGCCAAAGAAGGTTTTAGCAAATACCTAGATGCCTACCCCAATTCAGGTAATATAAATCATTTTGCTCGTACTTGGACTTTATATTTTTTAAATATTGTTTTTATAATAATTATATATTGTGTTTTAAACATTATAAATACTCATAGTTACAATAATTGTCAGCAACGAATACAAAAAATTGTATTCCAATAATAATTCTATACTAAAATATTATTAAATATTTTTTACTTATTACAAACTAAATAATACAATGCATTTTACTGTTTTCCCGTGTACGTGTAGAATCAAACGTTGTCCATCAGATAAAAACCGACAGTTTTTCTACGAAGACGAGAAGAGACACGACTCCAGCCAAAGGTCAGCCGAGTACTGACTTGGAAACAGCCGTGGTGAAGCGGAGCGTGAAGACATCCGGTATCGAAGACAATGAAGGCAGTAACGTAGTGGCGAAAAATTAAAAATATATATACATATTATTATAATATTAATATCAACGTCGTAGACTATTAATTCAAAAAAAAAATAAGGAATCTCCCTCCATCCAAGAAAAAAAAATAGTCTAATATTCATTACATTTATATTCTATTATTTAATATAATATTATACATATGTATGTGCGTGTGTGCGTGTGTGTGTGTGTGTCCGAATGTGACGTTCCCAACCACCACTCTCGACCTATTCCTCCTCGTCAATCTATATATTTCTATGCAATTGTTGGTCATTCATTTCGTTTTGTCGTCTCCCGATTCAATATTTCGTAGGTAAAATTAAATTTGAAAATATATTATACTTACAGATGACTCTATAAAATATATTATATTAAATTATATCTCTATTTTTTATGTGTAACGCGCGATGATATCGTGTTGAGTGTGTGCAGTGCTATATACATTTTGTGATTTGTGATAATTTAATTATATTACCATATTTACATTATATTATATTATAGTGTTTATCGTATTTAACTAGTTATTAGAATAGAATATATATATTATTATACTTCGCCGCGGTACATACCCATTTACAATATAGAATCTAACACGTTTCGAAAAATACTATTTTTTCTCGACACAATTTTTTGTCATAATAAAATTATTTACACTGGCTTACAATATTGTTAACCGTTAGCGTATAATTCATCGATAATGTTGCTCTTGATAATATATACCGACTAGTAGGTATAATATTGTATTTATCGCGGCGAACATGGTGTGCAGCCATTTAAGCACTTAACCAAACGTCCTTAATTCTTATTTATATTTATATTTATATAGACAATTAAACAGATAATATGGTAATATTCGGCACATATTTTAGTACACAATTCTAGCAAATATACATATAACATATATATGAAACGATTCATATAGTTAATATTAAATATTATGTTAGCCTTTTACGATATTTTATAATAGGTATTTATAATATTATAAATAAAGGCGTCCGAACAAGAAAACGAACGCAAAAGTTAACATTACATAAATATAAAAATATCAAAAATTGTATAACAAAATTCTCGTTTAAGTCAAGGTCCAATTTTACTCTTATTATTTAAAAGAGATATATATTATATTATTATTAAATAATAATACGCGCATCATGCGCCTCTATAATATCGGTTTTCTGTAAATTAATAAATTATAAAATAATATATTATATTATATTACGATCGGTATATGCATTGTGTAATATTTTATTTACTATTATATTATACAAGACATGTTTAAATAGAAAACTGTATATTTTATTATGCCGCGTTTATGCCTGTTCTGCGATGTCCATTGCATACTGACAATTTTAAACCATTGTAAAAAATAATTCAATTCAGTGCCATTTCTGAAATTTTAAAATGCTGATCATCGGATAAAGGTATCCATTAGTTTTTAGAAATTGGTTTCCAACGAAACTGTCTAACACACGGTCACGTCAATTGCACGCTATCTACAATATTCTTTAAGATTGACAAAATCTTCTCACTCCTCGTTTTTCCTTTAACTGTGAATATATTGACTTAATGTTTAATTATTTAGATTCTTATACCGTTCAACGTTTAAGGGATATTGTGTGACAGCGCAAAGTTATATTTACAAATAACTAAATTATTAATCAGATGATTTATTTGAAAATATTGATGTATCTAAAATAATATTTGAACGAGTAGTTTCCGATTTATTAATATATATATTATATATTATGTATATTGTATATATTATTATATATACACTAAGAATAATAGTCCTTAAAAATGGTTTAAAAAAAAATAACATCATATAGGATTTAGCATTTAATTTACTCAAACGGTAGTCAAAAATTATAAAATACTGATAGATTAATAGGTATTGATTACTACAATAATTTTCAAATCGTCATAGCCCCCATGATTATTTGATAAAGATTGTCATTGACTCTATTATTCTTAGAACACAAAGTTAAATAAGTAAAAAAAATAAACTCGTTCGAATTTCGAATTAGGTAGATAGACCTGTCACCTGTCTGAGCCAAAAAGAGATAACCGACATGCAACTCAGTTAATTGCATTTATTAAGAACATATTATTGTAAAACATTTTTGTTATATGAAATACCGTGTACCTACCTACGTAACATTTAAATGCCAGATCATCAATAACAATGTTTTTGCTCGTAGTGACGTAGTGTGAATAAAAAAAAATATTTCACTTATTTTATGATTTCATAAATCATATGATTTTGTAAATTAAATATTACGTCTTCTTTATTTTTACCTAATTCTTATTTTTTAGATTCTATCGATTTTAACATAAAAGTTGTTTTTTAGGATGAAGGGCAGTGAATTTCATTTTGCATAGGACTGGTAAGTTGTTAAATCCGCCGCTGTTCTTACATAGCCACCGCAGTAATTCTAATGTGTGATTGGTAAAATATGTAATAATTATAATAATATAAGGTTATTAAAGATAACTAATTTAATATATTTTATAAAACTCAATTTATATGGACTCTAGCAGTTTCCGATGAAATTGTTATTTGCAATTTGTCCTCACAGTAAATAAGTCCTAGGAATAAACGTTTTTGCTGGTGAGTATCGTCTGAAAAAGGAGTGTTTTGCCGTGGTCATTTATCAAAGATGGGCAATGCATATTTGGTTTTAATTTGTAACAACTTTATAACTTATTATAACAAGTTAAATTCAATGTATAAAATCATCTAATATAAGCACTGAATTTATCTTCCTGGCATAAACATTTAAGTATAGGTACCCTACATCATGGGCGCCTGTAGAAAATCTATCAGGGAGGGGCATAATGATGTGTTAATAATTTATTAACACCAAAAAATACATTAAAAAAAGTTTATTCCTTGTAAACTACAAAATGTGTTAAAATTATATGAAATCAATACCAACCCCGTACACTAAAGTAAAAATATCGATGAAATGTTTATAAATCAAAATAAAAGTTAAAATGTTCAACATTCTATTTGAATTCCAAGGGGGGGGGCTAATGGCTCATCTTCCCCCCCTCTCTGGTCGCCCATGCCCTGCATTAAAAATCTACCTTTAATATACGTCATCCAGATACCAGCCAAATGCATTCAGCCGTTACAAAGTACCAAAGCAAAAGCACTAGATATATGGTAACTATTAACTATTGCACTTAAAATATAAAAATAATAAAAAAATATAAAAGTACCGAGTGTTTTTAATTATACATTGTTAACCTAACGTCCTAGCCTACATATATATCAGTGCTTCAGTATTTTTTTGACAGACAAATTAGTCACAAGCTTTAGAAACAGACGTGCACAAGTAATCGAGTTAATAAAAAAAAATAATCTAAAAATGGCAATGCAATATTGCCACTTTTACTTTTTAGCTTGATAATAATCATAAAAATAAATATTATCCTATTTATTATTATTGACAGATAATGCAAAGTTTTCGGCAAACATCCAATATAACCTACCTATATAATACTATATTATCATGAACTATAATAGATATTATATTATAATACTTATTAATGTTTAACACTTATAGGGATATAGACGGGCGGATACCTCCTATATACTATGTATTAAAATAAATTTACTTTAAGTGAAGTTTATGTAATATCACACGAATTTAAGTCAAAATAATAAATGAAATTCCTGCTGTAAATTGTATTGATTTTCACAAATAAATGTTTTTGTAAATGATATTCAATTGGTTAATGGTTTTTATTTGATTATGACTAATCGTGTACATTAATAAACGCTAAAAAGCTCTATTGAACAAAATTAGTCAACGGTGTGTGAAAATCATCACTGTAAACTTTCACATAAATTGTGACAAATTGCATTATTGCCGTAGATCTACCCAGTCTTGAACTAGTTGAACTCCGTTAAAGGAAAGCTACACAGATTTTTAGCAGTGATTTTACTAAATATAAAAATCATAGTAATCATACGTTCAATCGTCATGACTGTGGGTACCTAACATTATTATAATTATATTATAATATTTTTTTTTATCCCTGTTACCATATGTATGGTCCAATAACCCTAATGGACCTAATGTACGAACAAAACAAATGTTCAACTTTCATGCGAATTTTTGATAATCCTTTCTCGGGGCACCCTTATACGGTCGTAACAAAAACGTGTCGAGTCTCAGACCGTCACAATTTTCCCTGTACGTCGATTATGAATCAGTCAGTCGTGGGTTCACCGCTTTTACAGATGGGTGCGCACGTACAAATAAAAACGAACGCTTATGCCCGTAAGTTCAAACGCTCGATAACTACTCGACCGATTTTGACGAAAATTTCAAACCGTTCCGACGGATAATACACAAAGAAAGTTTACAGAGCAGTTTGAAATGTTTTGAATAATCACGTTTGAAAATATATTAAGTGCTCGGAGATGTCACAGACGAATTGTCGGTTCCGGTGGAATTAGTTCACAGGGCGGAGCAGTCGGAGCGCACAAACGCCGATTTGCCAGTGAACCGTGAAGTACTTATGTATCATATCACGGGCCCTATTTTTGTATGTACTACGATACACTTTGCAAATGTGCACTATAAAAAATAAGAATGTGCACCACCTTTATAGTACTATGACCATAAGCGTAGAGTGGTCAATTTTTGGGGGGGGGGGGGCTATAGCCCTCCTAGGGGTAATCATGTACGGTGTACATACTCGTGGAGGGCTTCGCCTCCCACGCCGCCTAACCAGTGTACATCTGCAAATATTCATCATAAAATACAAATAATTTGTGAACATTTTATTATTTTTTATTTATAATTCTCTAAACAGTCTAAACTATAATACAACATTCATCCTAAAATAATTGCAATATTATAATATAGTGTACATAGATTCTAGGTATTTAATTAGAAATAGGTATATTAAGTTAAATAATAACTTATATATCAAAGCATTCAAAGCCCAAAGGTTCATTCTTACAATATCTCAATACCCCCCCTACGCCTATACGTCACCTATGACTATATGACTATCTGCAACCAAACTTTGAACGTAAAAAAATACATTTTTTTTTTTATAAAATGTGCACTATAGAAAATCAGAAAAAATAGCCACTATAACCATGCCAAGACCGAAATAGGTATATCTAACCTGTAGTGTAGATCATAGCTTCATATAACTCGTATTGAATATTTGATCATTTTTTTCAGGACCAAGACACCAAGTAGCAATACCTAGTGTTTGATTGGATTTTTTTTTATATAAATATCCTTAAAATTTAAGTAGGATGTGGATGCATGCTAACGTACGTAAATACGAATCACTTTTCATCATTTGTGGATGTGGGTATATCTTAAAAAACATGCACACCAAAATTGAATTTTTGTTCTATCGTCGTTAAATAAGTTACTTTACATTTAAATAATTGGTGTATGCACAACGCACAATATGGTCCATTAAATAAACAATTTAATAGAAACAAACTTTTATGTTGTTAAATAGTTGGAAGAAAATTAAGGAAATTTAAATAAAAACAACAGATTCCCATTAAAATACATGTTTAAAGCATAAAGTTTATTACGTATAATATAAAGCACTAACAATAACAAAATCATGGTATTACATAATAATTTCTTCATATTTTTGTATAAGTAATTATAGAAAAATATAAAAATTATAGATAATTCAATACATCACATGAGTAGTTACTGCACAATTATTTTATAGCTAAAATGAGAAATATAATAATTTCAATGTGATTTATACCACTTAATAATATTTATATTTTTTTCGAAGTCACAGATACATATTTTTAAGTACAAATATATATAAAGAAAAAATAGAAAATTATGATTACGAAAATAAACATGTTTGGAACTGAAAATAAAAATAAAAATAAATAAAACAGGATTTTTAAACTTGTCAAAAACATTATTATTATTATTTTGTTTTAGTAGGTTTTCTCTGACATATATTTAAAATAACAAACCACAAATTTAAACAAATCCAAAATGTTTAGTTTTTATGGCAATTAAAAGTTTGTGCCTGAGTATAGTACGACTGCTGTAAAGTGGTATATACAATCTAGATATACATGTATTTGCAGTTGGCAAGTGTGAATCATCAGCAGGACGCATGGTGACGCTAGGCATTGGCTGGAATCCTTCTTCTGATGCTGGTAGAGCTGGTGATCCAGTCCAGAAGTATACCTGAAAATTTGAAACATGTGTTAATAAATAAAATTCTTAGTTAATGTTATGATATTTTCTAATATTTTTTTTCTTATATACCAAGTCTTGTCTTTCAGATGGAGTCATTTTATCAACAATAGACCATAACCAACGCTTAAATTTTATTTGACGATCACTAGTGGCAAGACCAGACTCATCGTTGAAACTCGTGTATGAGATTAGTAAAGGTACATTAATATCGCCAACTCCATTTAACAATAATCTCAAATCTTCAGCAGTTAAACCATCCAATGAACTTTCAGGAATTACATCAAATACTCCAGATCTCAATGCCTGGAAAAATATTAAGTATCAATTTTGTAACTAATTAACATTTGATTTTTTATTTTTAACTTACAAAGAAGGCTTTTTGTTGAGTTTTAAACATTCTAAACTCAGCATATCTTCTCACATAATCATAAACATTGCTGGGCGTCACTTCAATGTCAACACCACAACTAACCAATTCTACACTTCCACCACCTTCTTCTTGGCTCAAATCAATGCTAAAATATTAAAAATTATAAATATTTACAAGATTTTTGTTAGATTAAAAATATATTATACCTGAAGTTTAAATCTAAAGTTGAGAATAATGATTCTTTATCTTTAGATTCAGCATCTAGCACAAGTTGTCTGAGACTTTCATACATAACTGGATCGAAAAATGCTAAATCATGGAATCTTATAGATCTACCAAGTATCACTTTAAGAACGTGTCGATTAAAATACATTGGGCATAATTCATTTTGTAGAAGACACAATCCAATTAATCTAAATAACATTCACATATTTAATTAGCAAAACAATTTATAATGAATAAATAAAACTTAAGAACAACATCTACCTTCCAGTATTTCTGAATGCATTCAGGCGTTCATAAGATGCTTTTCCTTGACGTGGTGAATAAAATCCTTGTTTACCAGGACAATAAAATAATGGTGTGTTATCATCCAAGTTTTCTTCTGTTACATTTTCTTCTGCAATATTTTCTTTTGCTGGTGGAGCAGGTTTAGAGCCATGTTGTTCGGAAAGACTTAAGAACAAATCGACGTCTTCTGTAAACAAAACAAGTTATGAATAATTTTATACAATAATTTAAATCAAAATGAATATACCAAGAAGACTATCAGCAGGTGGTAATGGATGAGTCACATCAACAAGTGATGACATTTCAACAGTTTGCATTAGCAATGCAATAGCTTCATTCACACGCATTCTCAAAGCTTCTTCAGATGCTAACAATGTTAGTAGTTGCGCAGGTGATAACTCCAAAAGCATTCCTGTAATTTTGCTGGCTAAACTTGGTCTAATTTGAACAACCTATTATAGAAATTGAAACATAATATTTTTACACTTTTATTAAAACCAAAAATTATTTTTAACTAGAAAAAAATACCTTTGGATACAGGCGTTCACCAAGTTGTTGCTGGTGTGGAGTTAGATGAGAATTAGGATTAGCATCGGATGATCCAGAATTAGGAACAAATGAACGTGCATCAACAGAGAGTGTTCGACGTTGTTCGCGGTCACTACGCTCAGACCGTCTTGATGGCACTCGTGGTGATAATGGACCAGGATGTCGTATTCGGGGAGCTTCAGTACGCTCACGATTTCTTAAACGTTGTAGAACAGTGTATTGAGAGTATCTACCACCAACTTGGACTGATTCAAGGTTTGGCAATTTTTCACTTGATAGAAGAGCCTGAACAAAAAATACAAATCAATAATTAACTTATAATATTATGTTTAAAAATAAAAATTAATGTATTTATATTTACCTCGGCTAGGGCAGTATAGAATGATCTAGCAACACCTGATCCTTCTCCAGGTTCATCCTTAAATGTTACTTTTACTCTATTAACCGCTAGACAGGGATGACTACTAGATGTTCTACGGTGATAAGAATTATATTGATTGTTTAATTCTTTGAAAGTCATGAGAATCAATTGATTACGATCACGTTCCAACTGTTTGAATTTAATTAATTTTATTTAAGTTAATAACACATATAACTAAGTAATATTAATAACACAATATAATTATTCAAAATATTGCAAAAAGATTGATTAAGTATACATACTTTTGATAATGTTAGGTCTCTATTTTGCTGATTTCTTAACTTTTCCATATCTCTACGGAACTTTGCTTCTTTAACTGGGAAACCCCCAAGTTCAGATACAACAGATCCAGGTTCTAAGCCTACATCTTCCATAAATACACGACCAAAAAGGTCTAATGTCAAACGCCAGCGACCTAACAATAAATCATGGGATACACTCTCTCCTAAACGACTTCCCCTTAAAATGAAAACAAAAATTAATAATGAAATTGCATATAATTTGCTAAACAAAAAATAATTAATTATTTTTAACATACTTATTCATTGGTTTAACAATATCATTATTTGAATATGAATTATGGCTATCATCCACATCAGGATTTGGTTTTACTTGTGCTGAACTTGACTATATTTAAATAAACAAAAAAAATTAATAAAACATATCGGATACATTTTTATTTCTATAACTAAATCAAATAACAGAAATTTAAGATTTATCTATCAATTAATTACAAAAACATATAAGTACTTCTAATTAATAATTATACATAAAATGAAAAACTAACATTAACGAATAAAGATAATAATAGGCATATTTAGAATAAGATTAACTAAGAATATGTATCAGTAATTTTATTTGGCATTTAAATTTAATTTTTCTAAATTTCATTTTAAGAATATTATTTTATTAAATACTATGATATAAATATAATAAAATATCAGGACATATTATTTAAATTAAAACTTTATTATTTGAGATTATTATCAAATTCAATTGAGAAGAAAAATCTTCCTATCTATAAAATCCTTTAATAATAATATTAAAACGATAAAATTTAATATTTCGGTTAAATACTTAAATATTTATGAAGTTTAAGCTATTTAATATATATTTTAAAACAACTTACAGAAGTAGATGGAGTTCCACCAGAAGGAGCTCTAACAATTACACTCTTCAGCATAGGTGATGTAGTATCAGAGAAAGTACTTGTTGGTACAATTATTAAGTCTCGATCTCTTTTGGTCATTTCAGCTATAATTAATATTGATTATTAGATTTTTAAATGATTATTTTGTATTCTACTTACATTCAGGAATTGGTTGTGAAGTGTCTGATTCATCACCTAGGCCAAAGAATTCAGTCATTTCATTAAACTTTTCAACCACATTTGCACGAATAGAAAGATCTTCTGGTTCAGTATCTTGTCCTAAAAATTAAATTATAAATATCAATAGTTCTAAGTCACTCGAGGGAATAGACACTCAAGCAATCATCTTGCTATAAAAATAAATTTTAAGATCTACAATGAACTAAAGTAAAAAATATTATTAATGATATGAAATTAATAATTACAATTAACATGTCTAAAATGTTTAAAACAATAAAATTATAGCTATACTGTTTACTACATAATATATATAGTTGAAAAGATAATAATTACATAAATAAATAAATATATATATATATATATATATAAGTAAATTATAATATAATTTGACTATAATATTGTTTTAAATTAGTTATAACAAGATGAAAGCATGTCTAGATGTATAAGTTCTTAACACAAAGAAGTCCGCAGTAAAATGTTTTTATCTGCCGCCAGTAAAAACATATTAAATGCATAATATGATACATAGGTGAAAAATTTTAAAAAGTATTATTTCTCATTAGTAGTAACAGGAAGGAGTAATTATTTAATTCCTTTAGATTTAAATACAATGAAATTTGTAGCTCCAACATTAGAAAGAATATGAATATGTCAGCGGACATCAACATGTTAATATTTTTAGATACAATTGTTTTAGTTTTTCTTTTCTACATGTAAACATGCATTCCATTAAATTAAATTATTTTAAAAATACTGTTATTTCTAATTATTAAATTAATTATATCATGTAACCACAGAAACAATTATCGTTGATAATTAAGTTTAAGTTAAATTTTTTTCAGTTTAAATTCATGCCCCTAGTATTTTATATTATATTAAAAATATAACTGTAAAAATTATTTTTAATTTTATAATATAATTATTTAAACATTAATTAGCAATAAATAACAAAATATTTTTTTATTTTTTGGCCATTATATATTATTATTACTTAATAATAATGGTTAATGTTAAAGTTTAACAAAAAAAATAAGGTATTATTTTAAGATATTAAATTAATATTATTATACCTTTTCATTTATTATTTTATGCAATGTTGAAACTTTAACGATAAACAATATTTAAAGACAACCAAATTCTATCAATACATTTACCAAAAATAACTGAATTCTGGGTTACACAATAAAATCAAAATCTACTCTATTCTACCAACTTTTTCTTTCATGTTCTTTGGGTAACTGTTCACTTCCATTATCGCTACGACTGGATAAACTAAGCCTTGATGGCAGACCTTCCAATGATCCATCTAAAGGTGCTACAAAATGGATCATGTATTTAAATAATAAATATTTTTTCTTCACCAATATAACTTATGACTTATTTATGATATTAAATTAAAAACAAATTACATACCTGAAAGTTTTGGAGAACCAAACATATCTTCTTTACGTGCATTTGGCTGTAGTAAATGTGGTTGATCAGCTAACGGCATAGCTTGAGTCATAGGTGTTTCAAAAGGATCTGGTGGAGGACATCCTAAACATAAAGTAGAATCTGATCGTTGGAAAAATGCATGTCGTCGACCTCTAGTTCCAGAATCCATGTCTACAAATCTTGGACTAGATGTTTGGCTGATCGATGGTACAGTAGTGTTAATTTCTTCATCATTTTCTTCATTGTCATTTTCGTCCTAATAAATAAAAGTATAAATAATTAAAACCTAGTTACACAGAGCTAATAAAAGTAATGAATACCAAGTTATATCATAAGAGTTGACTATAAATAAGCTCAAAAACTTATAATTTAAATAATAAGAATGATCACAAAGAATTTATCACACATGGAAGATTAATTAAGTTTATCGATATAACATAAAATAATTACATTTATATATCTCGGAGAATATTTTATATTTTAAGATAAAACATCTATATAATTAATATATTATATACACATAACTAGGTATATGCTGTAGAACTTACTTGCTGATCTATAACCCAGGGTTCAGGATCTAATGGATCTGCTAAAAGAATAGGTGCATTTAACGATTGACAATTAACAGCAGCTGTGTCAGCCCTCATATAATACACTAAAGCATCCAAAACATAAGCAACATGTTTTAACGAAGAAACATCTAAAACTGGTAAAGAATCTCCATGCTCATTACTGTGAGCACGCATTAAAGATAAACAATATGATATAAATTCACGTCGGGGTTCAACTGCCTGATTATTATTACTACTAGTTGCACCTAAAAATAAAAATAGATAAAATATTACATAATAACATACTTAAATTCTTAAAACATTACCTATTCCAGATGAAGTACTAGGCATTGTATTTGTAGTATTAGCTGTAGTTGTTGAATGTAAAGGATGTCTTGGATGTTGTGGATCAGATGATTGAGTAAGTGAGGCACCAAACCTAAGTTGAGCTTCAGTTGAATCCATGATAGCCATTAACCAATCCCAAGTAGGTTTAAGTGACTTTTCAATTATTATCTAAATAAAATAAAATTTGAATAATAATATAAAAGAGAACATCTTTTAAATATTACCTGTAAACCACAAGTATCTTGTATTGATATGCGCACTGGTATTGGTAATGATGGTGGATCATTTATAGATGTAACTAATAAATCAGCAATTTGTCGTATGACAACTGCAAATGCTCTAGCTAAACTTGAAGCAGTAGTAGCCATTGTGATTGAATCATTAAGACCAGCTGCAGCAGATGCAACTGCTGCTGCAGCGGCTGCTGCTGCATTATTTCCTCCATTACCAGAATTATTTGTACTATTACTAACTGCAGCTACAGCAGATCTCCTCAATGATGTGGGATCTATGAATACTAGTGAATTTCCAGAAGCAACTCTAAACCCTATTAAATAAAAATTTCCTTATTAATTAACACTTTAATACAAATATTGGAAATAACGGGCAAGATATTATAATTAATTACTTATTAATAATTTTAACATTATATAAAATTACATGATCACTGTAAAAACCATGCATATTTCAATTTACAACATTTTATCAGCTTATATACTAATATACTATGTTGTAGTGTGCCAAAGTAGACTTTTTAGAACTAATTACTTCAAGAACAAAATAGATGAGTGGACAATTGATTTAGTCTTTAATAATAATGTTTATACTATTAAGTAAAAAAAAAATATATAGATTAAAAGCTGTAGATGAATGGGTCAATAAGTAGTTTACTTCAGGTCTGAAAATTGTTCAGCACGCTGCTGATATTAATAAAAATATTAATATTACACAAAATGAGTTTTTTTTTCTTATCTAAGAACAAAAATTATGAAGAATAAAATTTAAATATTCAATTTATACAATTATCTTTTATCGAGGATTGAAAAAACTAAATTTAAAAAAAGAAAATCAATAAAAACGTTTTAAAATAAAAGAAGTTGATATGTAAATATAGTATTTAAATAATTTATAATATAAATAGATAATAGTAATAATTGGATAATTGGTTAGCATCTTATACTTTAAATAACTCAATTTAATAACAACATAAATAATTACCTGTAGCTGTTCGTGTGGCAGTATCTCGATTTCGAATTGCCCATTGCATAGATTGTGGTGCTAAATTTGTTCTATGTCCTTGTCCTGAAGATGTACTGCAAAATATTAAACAAAATTTTAAGTTAAAATTGTATATTGTATTATTATAGTTAAAACTAACGCTCTTCTTTCTAATTGATCTTCAGAAACAAGAAATTCTTCAGCATCCAATTCATCAGTTTCTCCAGCTTCAGATTCTTCCCCATCTTCTTGTTGAGTAGACTCTCCTGATTCATCGTCAGTATCTGATCCAGCAGTAGCTCCTGTCTGAACACTTCTTTGACCACCACCATCTTGATTACTTTGATCAGAATCTGAATCTGTTTCAACTAACATATCTTCTGTATCAGATTCTGGATCAACTGGGCCTTGTTGATTAGAATCAGAAATACTATTTGGTCCTAAACGAACATGACTTTCAAGAACACTCCCCATAACATCTTCGGGATCACTACCTTCACCATCGTTATCTGAAAAAAATAATTATTAATACTTATAGTATGTTATAGCTAAAAATGAAATTTTTTAAGAAACTCAGCCAGTTTTCAGATATTTATAGATTTTTTAAGACATTTTGATGTATAAAATTATGTACAAGACACTAATTTGTTGAAAACTGATAGACCCCGTACAACTACATTTAAATTCAAAATTTAGTAAATAAAAAAACTTACTGTCTGCCATTTCATCTTCTAATTCTATATCAATTGGAGGTTGATCATTTTGGGATTGTCTGTGAACATTGGCACCTTCTATTTGATCAGACAAGTTCATATTATTTGGAGCCATTGGCTCTACAAAAAATATTTCTTCATAACTCTAAAAAATATATGTAATTATTATTATTTATTCTTTCTAAATATATTATTTGTGATAATACATACTTGTATATCTGGATTGGAATTAGTAGACAAAGTAAATGGAGCAGTAGGTCTTGCGACACCAAGACGAACAGGTGCAATTAAACTTTCAGCTGTTTCACATAATTCTTCTATTGATAATTTCATCATTGATTGGAAAATTCGTCTTGCTCTAGCAAATGGAGAAGATAAATTTCCAAGCCTAATTTAAACAAATATAAAATTAATAATTAAAAATGTTTACACTCATTAATCATTATACACTCACATTCGTCGCTTATTATTTTGAGGGGCTAATTCAACACTATAAACAACAAATACACGTATTACAGATCTAATAAAACGACGTGCTATTGAGTTAACTTCAGCTGAATTACTTAATGGATTATGCAGTTCTTTAACAATTGTTGTCACCAGAGCATCGACCATCTAAATGACCAAAATATTTTTAGTATGTTATACTTTTAAAATAATAAATTAATTATATTAACTTACTAAAAATGAGTTAGTTATTACTTCAGCATTACATTTAAAAAGTAAACAGTGCATAAATTTGTCCAAGAATGTAGTACCAGACTGGTTTTTTAAATACGGTTGGTCAGTTGTTAATTTAGATTCAGAATCATTTTTTACTCCCGACATTATCATTGCTTTTACCGCAGGCCAATCATTTAGTAATCTTTCTAATGCTTTACGACTAAATCGGGGTGGTTCTAAATCATGATCTGGCATATCCATTTCTATAATAATAAAAACATTAAAAACATATCTTTGATGATACAACAATTAGGTTAAAATATTACCAATATCAGAAGATGGTGTTTTACGAGAAGCAGCTCGTTGTCTTGATGATCTGCTATATTGACGTTGTTCATTTGATTGTCGGCCAACTGTTTGTACCAAAAACAATAATATACTTTCTCCTCTGAAAAATTAAAAAATTTTAAAATAGTTGTAGTCTGATAACATTTTATAATAATACCTTGAATTATAATGGGTTACTAAATCAGTTTCATTAATTAATCTGTTTAGTAGCTGTGATCTCGATGCTTGATGACCTTGCACTAAAGCTTTACAGCGACATTTTTCCCAACAATCACAATATGCAGTAGGAGATGTTCTTTTCAATTTACAGTCATGGCCTCGATGACAAACTCGAGCACACTCTGTGCAGCAGCATAATGATCCAGTTAAACCGCATGTACGACATTCAAATATATCCTGATACAAAATTATACATATAAATAATTTATTTTATTAATATTTAAAGTTTACTCATAATTATGATTAATGATTATCCATCAATCTACATCATCATTAGTAATTAAGACATTAATACATTATTTATTAAAACTAAAGATATAATTAAAAACAGCTACTTATTACTATATAGAATATCTTTTTGTTCAATAATATATCATTGTCCATATTAACAAAATAAAACTAATACGTTTTCCAACATGAATTTATTATTTTTTTTTTTAGAAAATATGAAAACAAATAAATGTTTTCAAAGTCAATAATAATTAATTTGAAATAATTTTATCACAACATATTATAATCAAAATTATAATAAGAAGTATTATACAACTGGGGGATATTTTGTTTCTGATTTAAACTGAACTTGTCACCATTACTTTGAATATACTATGTCTAAATAGACTCCCACATATCAATGGCAATACTCACTATGGATAGTTAATTGCAATGAAGTTTATAGGAAAAATAAATAAATTTAAAAAAATATTAATACATATGTAAAAAAAATAACAAAGTGACATCACTGAAAAAAAATATGGGACATGAGACATAAGCATTATGTATACAGTTAATACTTATATCAGGAACTCAATATAGTCCATTCTATGTATTTCAAGTCAGATAACTACTTAGACATAATTTTTGATATATGAAAAAAAAACATACTTAAGAATATCAACCCTAACGAAAGTGTAAAGAATCCATAAATAAACTAATTCCTATTAATTATTCAAATTTTGAGCACAATACTATAAAAAATAGCTCGTATAAAATATATTACCTGATTAATATGCTCAGCTCCGGTCCAAGTAAAACTGCAAGTATCATTGCAACAAATAACGTGCAGTGGACTGTAATCTGGATTTGAGCCAGGAGGGTACACCATAGAAGCTAAAACTTCCTTTGCTTTAAGAATTTTCTCACTATCACTTTCACGATAAAGTGATCTCTCAGTATACCAAATATGTGTTTTATAAATTGATAAAGGTGGTGGAGGTGGTGGAAGAGGAAAATATCCTATAATAAAAAATATATTTCTATATAATTAGGACAACTTTTAAAAATAGTCTAAAAAATAGTAATACTAATATTTTTAAATAAATCTAACCTTTAGAAAAATCATTCGACTGTTGTTGTTGTGATGGTGGAGGCGGTGGTGGTGGAGGTGGTGGTTGTGACTGTGGCAATCCAGATGATGATAGTGACCAATAAGGTGGTAATTCAAAGTTACCAACAGGCGAATTCTTAAACAAAGGTACTGGTTGAGGAGCTATTTCTGAAGGTACTTTGTTACTACTGGTAGGATTGGATCCTGTTCCAGCAACTGAAGATCTCCAAGCACTCATCACATTTTTAATTGCATGCTCTTGTTCAGTAGTTGAAGTGCCTTGCATTTCAAATATGTTAGGTGGTAGTACTACTTTGGAAACCACATGATGGATAGTATCAAGTAAAATAATAGCAGCAGGATAAGCTCTAACAGTCACCGCCAACATAAATGGTGTTAATCCTTGAGCATCTCTAAACAATTTAAATAATAAATTTATTTTAGAACTGTTATGAAAAATAAAATAATAGAATTGATTGGTTAAAGAAAAAAAAGTTATAAGTATTTATCATTGAGTAGATTTAAAAAAAAAATTAATGTATAAATAATTAAAAAAAAAAAAAAAAAAATTATAACAAAAATAAAATTATTTGTACCAAATTTTGAAGACAACTAATATTAACATACTTAGCGGTCAGTAAATCTAATAGATGAGGTGAAAATACAGACGATTCACACAGTAGTCGTAAAATAGCCAATGCGTTGTTTCTTCTTTCAGTATTTGGATTAATTGGTGGCGTAGGTTGAATTGTTTCTTCTTCATTTTGTAAAACTGGGTTTGACTGAGTAGTTGCATTAACTGGTTCTTGCCATGGTTCAGGAACAGTACCCGGAGGTGGTGCCTCATCATTCATTTCCATTGGCTCAGAGTCAGATGAATTATTAGTGGTATCTAATGATTAGTCAAATCACTCATGATTATCAATTCAATACATGTATAAATCTAAGTAACTATATTTTAATATTATTCCCGTATGTTACCATAGGAAAACTTAGTACATTAACCATACATTAACTAACTTGATCTAACAGCAGCTGAAGCTCGTCTCATCATTTCTCGTAAGCTAAATGTTGATCGTACCCCAAATGCCTTTTGAATTACATTCAAAGTGTCTACATTGGAATTTGGTTGATTTGAGACATTATCTCCTTCTAGAAATATAATAAAACATACACATTAGATAAATACTTACTATTAATTAAAAATGACATATTTTTAATACCTTCTAATTCTTTATTTGAAATAGGAGCACAGACTGATACACAGGCATGTAAAAGATTACGATTACCATCGCATCGCTCTGCTAAAATCTGTGATAAGAGGACACCATTATCTATAAAAATGCAAAAAAATACCTTCATTAAATGTACCTATATGACATAAAATTGAATAATAAAATATAACTATAAATAATTAATACCAATTTCAAGTGATAACTGTTGTATCAACAATTTAACAGACTCAAGATTAGGTTTTAATATTCGGGACATGAGTATTTGTTGTTCTACATCTAATACTATGATGGCAGCAACTGCTTTTACGTGAGGAGAAGTAACTGTATATGAACCAATACCCATACACCGTACAGGTCCCAAATCTAACCATTGTGGCTCTCTCATTGAATCAGTACTGTCCTTAGCAAGCGGATATATAGTTCGATTACCATCACGTAAAATACATATATTATCTTTGCTCTATAATCAAAATATAATAAATTACAATTATAATTTACTTTCAAGTTATAAATTATGATATTAAATAGAAAATTACTTCAGCAGTACAAATAATCTGCATATTATCAGGATTCAATCCTATTAAAGCACTAGCATCAACCGGAAAAGGACTGTCTTGCTCTATTTTTCCACTAGTTACATTAAATTTGATGTAACTGATTTTTGAACCATTTTTTACAATAGCATGAACACCTTTAAATAAAATATAGTTGTATATGAAAAAAAATAATGTCAATAAATTAATATACCTTGACCATCAATAGTTAAAGTTAGGATTTGATTTCCATTATCAGTTGGTATATTTATTCTTCTAGGTGTTCTCTGAAAACAGTCTGGTACTTTACTTGCAACAGCCACTTTACAAATCTAAGTATAAATTAATTATATAAATATTAAAAATCGAAAATCAAAAATTTAAGTAACATAATATTCAAATTTTTTTTTTATATTTACCTGTAGGTCATCTTTTTTCATTAATCTAACTTCATTTTGGTCTAACATTTTTATGATGTTTGTCACTACATCATCATTTGCAGACGTATTTGGATCTTTATCTTTAGGAAATATTCCGGATATAATATCTTTTGAAACACATGGGAATTTAACTGCAGCATATGAACCATCCACATGAACAACACGACCTATAAAAATACATTGTATAATAATCAATGTGTATAAATCATTTTTGATATGGAAATTACCAATAGGCAAACTTTTTTGGTCTTCAACAAATACAACATCTTTTAATGGCCAATCCTCTTCAATATTTTTATCATCTTCAAGACCCTTCATTGTCACTCTTTTGGTTCTCTCTGAAAATTATCATACGTCATCTTCAAATAAGTAAATCAATCATTTTTCGAATACACTCTTTAATAAGTTTTGATTACGTTTTTTTTTCTCAATATTTTCATATTCTATACATGCAAATCTGTCTTTAATTAATTAATAATATATATCACATAAATATATATAAAAAAATCATCATCACAAGACAGGTGTTTGTTTATAGTACACATTAATTAAAAGATAAATTTACTTACTTGAGCTTTGAATAGTGCTTCCTGTTTCACTGCAAGTGCTTGATGCTGGAGAAGGAGGTGGTGGCATGTCAATTCTATCAGCAGTCTCTTTACTTTTTTCAATAGGTGAGCATGATTTAGAGGAACTACTATTAATATTTTGAGACTGAAATATCTGAGGTGGTGTCAAAATTTGAAATCTGCAAACATCAGCATATGTCCAGGCAGAATTTAATAATTGACCTATTTTAGGTTCTCCGCCATACAAAGTTATGCCTATAAATAAATATTAATATTAATAACACAATAATGTTTTTAAAATTTAGAAATGTATAAATACCAATAGCTCCTGGCTGATAAAGTGGACTGTTTTTCATACAAACTTGGCTTCCAACAACAATATCAGAATTTAAATTATTAGTTTTTTGTTTTCTAGCTTTAGTACGATATTTATCCCATATTTTACGTCTCTGATTAAATGGTAATACTCCCCTGTAATTGAAATAATTGTATTTTAAATTTCATTAAATGATCCATAAAATTAATAGTAAAATTAATACATACCACCAATAAAGTGCTCCACTTTCCAAACGTGCTAAAGTATACAGTGGACAAGTATGAATAGAAATTACATGATCAACAACAAATTCAGAATAAAGCTGAGCTGGATGTTCAAGTTTAGAAGCAGTAGCAGCATGAGTAAGACTTTCATCCATCCATGTAGCTACTTTATTAGATTCAGTTACTACAGAAACTCGTATAATAGTACCAGAAAGGAGAACTACTTTTTCATTTGTTAAACCAAGAGCATTAGTCTTTGGATGATGTACATTGTTCTGAAAAAAAAATATTACATAAATAAAATTTTTAAATAGATCATAAGTTTTACCTACATCTAAAGTCTTGTAAGGATCAGCATCTTCCCATTTCCATTGATAAAGTTGTCCTCCAGCAGACAAGGCAATTAATTCTGAGTGGATTGCGGCAATTTGTATAAATTTTACATTTGGTTCTGGCCAATATTCTGCATCATTGGACAACCACAAAGGATTGCCAGTGTTACTATCCTTTTTCTTAGAGTCTGAAGAAAATAATTCATAAGGTCCAACGTTAGAGTCCTTTTTTTTAGAGTCTATAAAAAATACAATTCAAAGCATAATAGGTAATAGATCATTAAACTTATATTTCCTTTATTATAATTTACCTGTATCTTTATCCCATGCTGAATCACGTAGTGCTCCTTCAAGCCACTGTTGTTGTCTTTGACGATGTTGTTGCTGTCCATAACAATGACGATCTCTCCATCTAGTGAAACTGTCTCGATCACTGGGTCCCGAGTTACGATCACTGGATGTACTGTCATTTGCACTATTGCTTACACGATCACGTTCACCTAATCTTCTAGCACCATTCCTACGAAATGTCAACATGGGTCTAAAATCCATGTAGATACTTATAAAGCTAAATAAAATGCAATAAAATATATCACATTTACCTTCTAGATGAAGAATATGAAAACATATCTTCAGAAAAAATTGCATCAGCATCAATAATAACAGAATGATCTGAATGAAATCCTCCACCATCCAATAAAGACATCAAATCTTCAGGAACATAAGAGTCTCCACCAGGTCCGTTGACTTCCTCAATTTCTCCATCACCTTCTTCGTCATCACGTGATAAAAGGTTGTTGACAGCCAAATTCACGTCCAAATTTGTTCGCTGAAGTTCACGTATTATTAAATTTCGACTTTTACCTTGCAACACAACTTGTGCTTGAGCTACAAGCTCTTCTGGTACAAATTGAGCTGGCATAACTGGACGTCCACTTGATGAACCACTGCTCATTATCACACCACTACCAGATGACCTAAATAAATTACTATAATTATATACTGAGTTCTACATAATATTAAAAATTTTGAACATTTTACCTTGAAGTTCCACGGAATGTTCCTGATCTCATTATACGAGCTCGTCGAGTTAAATGACGAGTGGCAGAACTTAAATTTCCACCACCCCCACCACCACCACCTCCACTATTTCCACTGCTGGATTTAGAAGGCAACTTATTGGCATCTCCAGTAGATCTGGACAAGTCCAATCTTTCTGCGAGTACTGTAAATGGAATTCGAGCCACTCGTCCATCTTCAAATAATAAGCCAATATGATATGGTCCAACAACAATTTGTTTGATTGGAGATTTGATATTTGATAGCACAGGATAAGATGATGTATTTCCTAAAATACTTCTATTTAAACGTTCTGAAACTTCTTTAAATCTGAAAACAAATAAAACAAATGTTGATTAAATATAAGTACCTACATTTTTTTATTTAATTAAAATGTAATATAAATGCCTACTATTTAATAATATTGGGTAAAATTATTCCATAATTGATAAATAAGTACATGAATAAAATTTTAAATCATAAAAAGTAATAAAAATTATAATAGGTATACCTAAACCTAACTAGCAACACTAGTCACATTTTAAATCTAATTAAAAAAGTAAAATATAGGTACTTTTTATTATTTTAATGGTTTGAAATTTGTTATTAAAAGTATAGGTAGAGCACAAATAGCACTTCAATTAACAATTGTATTAATAAGTAGATATTATTTATTTTTAACAGCAGACATTTTTAAAATGTAGATACCTTAATAAAACCTAGAATTTAATTAACAATCATTATTAATTATTATTAATTAGATACTTACACAAAAGAAATCCCTATTGACAACAATTTTAGTGATTACCTAGGAACCCGCCTAGGAATATAAGCACAAAGGTACTCAGAACAGGAATTTGATAGATAGGTACTTATTATGAGCAGAACTTGGTTTTAATAACTGAGTAAATTAGAGAATAATTATTATAAATAACTATCTTTAGTAATTATAATAATATAACTCAACAATATTGATGAGCTAGTATACATATTATTTAACAAATTTATTTATTTTGTCATCTTTGATTAATAATTAATTAATAAAATCTATAATTTAGCACAAATAAAAACAATAATGTACTTAATGATAAAAATTAGAACATAGGCAAAATTAAAATTATTAACATTAAAAACCATACAATTATAGTTATTATAACAAAATGTATTTTGTCTTATTTAATTATTAATTATGCAGAAACAATGTTATCAAAAAATACATTACGTAAAAGGAGTAAAGTCAGCCCTAATTTTGGGTAATACCACTAATATAATACAAAATATATACACAATTTTTAAATGCGCATATTCATAAACACCAAAAAATATTCAATTTTTATAATGATTTAATCTATGGATATTTTAAATATACTTTTTACCATATATAATCATAACGAATGTACCACCTCACATAATTAGTAAAATTAAGTTAATTACATGAATATATCCATTTCATAGCTAAATGTCTGTACAAATAGTGTGTTAATACAAAAATAAACAAAAAAATATGCAGAATAAAATAGGTACCTAGTTCTTATTTAATTATAATAGAATTCTTATTTAATACTAGGTACCTATCTAATCATATTTCATAAAAAGGAAAACCACTTAATACTATACCATAAAATTAAGATGCACAATATAAATTTACAATAATAGGTACATAAATGTAAAATAGTGTTTGTTGAATAATTTTACCCGTAATTAGTAAGTGGGCAAATGTCGTTATAACAATACACGACTAAGGGACACTTGTTGTAAAATGTACAATCGTTCAAATAACGACGACAAAAAATAAATTAATTTAATTGGCAACAGAGATGAGATGATGGATACTGGAATCATATTGCAATCTAGGTACTGCTCAATTCATATTGACCCTCAGCAACCATTATTATTTTTTTAAAACAGTACCTAGTCCAAATACTATATAATATTATTAAAAGTAATTTTCAGACTAATACGTTTATAAAATTATAATAGTTGCTAATTGCTAAAATGAACAGACCGGGTTAAACCTATCTGATATCATATGAACATTGTGTATAGTGTACAACATGGGCGTCGAAATCAAAGAAAAAATCCGTTTTTCACGTAATCGATAAAATAATACTGTTTAGTGAACAAGCATCGGCATCATCACCACACCCAACGGGAAAACCTAAACGCATCGTCCGACAGACGGAAAACGCAAAAAAAAAAAAGGCAAAATATGTACGACGTTCACGACCGACAAACACACTGTCGGGGGGAGGCGGAACGCGTCCCATCAACAACAAACAAAGAACGACACGAAGACAGACTAATACTATTGAATAAGTGTATGTGCCGACCTGTCGTTGAGCTGATCATCCGTTCCAGGGGCTGGATGGACGATGAATTGTAACGACGACATTGGAAGCGATGCGAGGCAGAGAATGTCTGCCGGCGCACATCAACGCGAACCGTCCGACGAACGTCTAGACGTTTAGCTGCGGTATATGGGGCGGCGAACACAAATACCGTCGAAACGGATCACGCAGGGACGATAGAGCCGGCAAAAACGACTCAAATGAAATAAACTACACGCACTATGCACACAAACACACCACTAAACGTCGTGCACACAAACGGTTCAACGAGCGAGATATGCTATCGCCATTTTTGACGATTGTGATGATGAGGATGGTGACGGTGACAAAAACGAGGGGGTATAGGGCCGAATGCGCTACTCAGACTATGGCACTATGGCCGTGCGGCGGTGCCATGGTGGGAGGGAGTCACGACCATGCCGACGGCAGCTGGTCACCGATGGTTACCAATAGTACCACACTACCACCGTCGTTTGGTACTACGATTTCTTGATCAAACGAAACGCGGCGTGTAGCTGCTGTTTGCTGCCGAGAGTCACGGACCATAATAAACATGATAGGTAAAGGTAATTAGTAATTTTTACTTATTGATAGGACAAAAACGCCTAGAAATATAAATATAAATTAATATAATACAACGACACATTTTTGTGAGTTTGGATGAGGGGAATAGAGCCTTTTTTTTATTGTGAAATTTGTATGGATATGATATAATTATAATGACAATTAATAATAATTAAACATGTATTATTTACTAAATAAAAAATACCTAGGTAGGTCGAAATACCTACGGTTTACGGAGTACAATGGTTAAAGTAAATTGCTCTTTTATCTTCATTATACTTTGTACTTTAGGATAATAAATTATACTAATATATTAAACACTTTTAGGATTAATTAAATAGATTAATAATGATGTTTGCTGTGCAAAGACATATCGAAATTAAATCCAATGGGTGATGATGATGTTATTGTCTTATTAATGATATTTTCAAATGCACTTTTTCTAAAAGTGTTATATTACCCCCCCCCCCCATACACAACAAATTTCTAATTAAACCACTGACATATCGTAGCTTGCCTCTCTCGCTGTAACTTAAAACATTTTCTCTATTGCTATCTGTATTCTGTACTAAATACAACACCCAGCAAGATTATTTTCAAATGAATGTACCTACTACCTACATAATATAGGTGTAAGATTAAAAAGTTTAGAACTTAATTACCTACTTAACTAAGTTTAACCTATTAAATCAGCTATTCTGTGGTTTAACTTAGTTTAACATAATATATAGCCATATATGTAACTTATTAATTATTATATGTTTCACGAACTATTGAAGGTTTTTTATCATCATTCAATACCCGACAAAATAAATAATTTTTCTATAAGTTTTTAAAAAATTTAATATATTTTTTTTTTTTTATAACAATACGTCAATACGCAAATTAATTATGTAATAGGTATCCATAAACTTAGATAAATGCAAGCAGAGTCGGCCTGGGTACCCGAGGGCCCAGGCAGGAATTATTTTCTGGGGCCCAATAATTGTATAGTGTATTTTTGGGTAACATAGACCATAGTACAAGGGCTCAGAAACTAAAATACGGCAAGGGCCCAGGCAGGAATCCTGGTCCTCCGGCCCTGAATGCAAGACTATGACATTTTTCAGAACGCGTTAAAGTATCATTCATGATTACCTAATACCTAGTATATAATTAAACCTGCGTCGAGTAAACCAAGTAGATGATTTAAGATTCAGACTAGTACCATCGTTATCCTTTATAATAACCATATCGAATACATTACATGTAAAGCTTTACGTACTTTAGGTTTCATTCGCCGTAATGCGTCAATCGAATTTGTCAATTTGACAGAAGCTCACTGTCTTATAGCAAAATATTCTTCATTAGTAAGATCGATCCTGGAATATGGGTCAGTAGTATGATCTCCTTACATTCGAAAAAACAGAACGAATAGAAAGCACCAAAAAAGGTTTTTTTTTTTACCGGTTATGTTTTAAAAGTTATAACCACCCACCGGCCACCACATGACTATACACCGGTGTCTAAATTATTAAATTTAGCTAGCCTTGAAACCAGAAGAAAAGTATTAGACATACGATTCATTAACAATCTGGTATAAATGGTAAAATAGTCAATAGATGCTACTTGTATATATTAAATAAAATCGCATTTCGTGTTTCCTGCAGGATTGAGTCACAAACTATGTATGATTTCAACTCAGTACCTAATCGTTCAAAAAATTACTTAAAGCTTAAAGGCTTATGTAATGATCCTATACAGAAAATAATGTGTCTCAATGTCTCATTAATTCAGAACCCAATTTTTTAGACTATAAACCTTAGTAAAAACTATAATATCAAACATGAAGATCTTAGTTCAGGACCAGAATAAATGTTTGTTTTATCTATGTGTACATTACTCATTGCAGCTGTAAATAAATTATACATTATATATATATGTGTTATCTTTAAGTCATAATTAAAATCTGTGAAATTGCTGTCAGGCGTTGATTTATACAAAATAAATATAATTTTCAGTGCTAGTGGAGGGTATACGTCGGTATGAGCCGCATACCTTTTAATCATTACGAATTAACACCGACACACCGTATACTATACATTCTGGTTAATGGTTATGGTCGTATATTCTCTGTTGTAGTAAAATATTATATGCCTAAAATTAGATATATCATATATGTATGTATAAGTACTATTGTCTATTAATAATAGTCTATTATTTTAATTTTTGGTTGATTACGAAAATAAAAGTTAAAAGAAACAATAAAATATATACGAGTACCTATACATATCCGGACCATGAGACGATAATGTACTAGATTAGATTAGTTATATAAGTTATAGCTTATATAGTATACCCTATTGCCTATATTTTTTTATGACTACAGCACTGATTATTTCATTAAATAGATCACAGAGTACCTAGATGTAGGTAAAAAAAAAAATGTCATACTGTTGTCTGTTAGGTTTCTTTTTCGTGATTTTATTTTTGTTTTTTAAATAAATTATCATAATACCTATTATATTATTATTACTATTATTTTTGTTTTTTTTTAGTTGTATAATAGGTATATAATAATTATAATATATTAATATGAATCATGCAGTACTAGATCCTTGTAGGATGGATTTAGAATGTTCTTACTAGCTACTGCTATGCCTGTTGACTAAAATGAGATTATATCAAGTTGATAATCGATGAAAAAGAATAGGTATATTAATATTGTTTTTTTTGTTGTTATTTAAAATTATTTTAAGTATTCAACAAAATTAAACAAATAAATAATTAATTAATTAATTAATAACTTGATTGATCATAAATAGGTATAAACATTGTATTATATATTTTTATAAATATAATAAACATGACTTTTAAAATGTTTTCAATTAAAGCGGAAAAAAAACAGTTGTAATAATGAATTAATAACTATTTTAAGAAGCCAAGTAGGTATTAAGATATTGAGTTAATTAGAAAACTAAATTATAGGTAGTTTAAAAATTATAAATTGTTAATTTTCAGACATTTCTCGGTATTCTGTTATTCGGTATCCAAAGCTTAAATAAGTCATATTTATTCATATAATGAAATAAAATAAAAAAACGAATACCATAATTGTAGCCTGTAGGTAAGGGACTGAGGAGAAATAAAAAATAAAAAAGACGACGGTACCTGTCCTATCGTAGTCATCGTACTTTATTATCATAAATTAAATACAAAATTCACAAAAATACACATAGATATATAAATATAATTAAAAATACGAATTAAGATAGTACTATCTTTTCTGTACATGATAATACAAACAAATTGTTTTATCATACTCCTGTATTTCGTGATAACAACAGTTTACAATATTATTAAATAATGAATTATTACTAATTATATTTTACAGTATAATTATTACTTATTATTGTTTAGTGTGTTTACTTTTGTGTTTTTTTATGTAAATAATTGTTTTCAAGTCTCAATTGAACACGTAACCTTTGTTTAAAATTAGCTAACTCAGGTTAATAATGTCTTTATACGACGATTTCGATGTCGTTAAACAAAAATCTGATGGCTGGTCTTCAGGCATGAAACTCTTTCAGTCACAAATGCAGTTGAAAAAAGCAGCTCAAACTCAAGTTTGTGAATAGCTTAATTCAAATTTGAACGTCTTTTATAATGTGTAGAAGGAATTACAATAATTTTGTTTTTTAATCGGTTTAAACTTAAAACAAATATGGTATATTAAAGTATATTATTCCTTGGATCATATCTTTATTTTTAAATCAATATATTAATATTTATAGTTTAAGACAAAGATATTTTTGTTTTTAATTCACAAGACAATTATGTTATATTTTTAGCCAAGAAGAGAAGCAACTCGTAAATCAACATCAGTTTTAGCACCAGTAATTGATTTAAAGAAAAAAGATGACGATGAATCCATGTTTGATCCAGGACTTGGCTTTACAATTTTTCCAATGGCTCGAGTAATATAAATACTATTTAATATTTATTATCAAATATAACCATGTTGTAATGTATATATTAATATGAATAAACACCAATAGGAAGGAAAAAAACCACAACGCCCGTCATTTCCACCTATGGACTGGAATTTTGATGGCAATGAATATGATCCTATGATTCCTAATGATTATGAAAGAGTAGTTAGAGGTAAGCAACATTTATAGAACTATTCTAAAATGTGAATAAGTGATATACATTTTAAATATAATAATATTTAGATTTAAGAGACATGCGAGATAAAGAAAAAGAAAAGGAAGACGATGAAAGACGAAAACGTAGAGAAGAGCGAAATAAAAATAGAGATCCGTATGTTTTATAACTATTTATAGAAGAAAATTAATATGAAATCTAATTTATCTTTGGTATAGTGGCTACAATATGATGGATTTGCCAACTAGTTTTACACCTAACACGGATGAAAGACGCAAAACAGGATTTGCTGGATTTGGTGGACGTAAAGATAGTGATAGTGAAGAAGATGAACCAAAACCCATAAGTAGAATTCCTGGTGCCGCGATTGCTCCACCTCCTTCATTGCAGGAATCATTTGTATCATCACCTGGACCGCAACAGTCTTCTGGAATTGGCATGGGCATGGGTGTTGCTGCTAAAATAATGGCCAAATATGGTTTCAAGGTAATAAAATGTAATTTTTTAAGAAATAAAATTCAGTATCAGTTACCTACAATTATATTTAAATTAATTTTTTTTCCTTCTCCCCCCCCCCCCTTTTGAGTTAAAAATTGTATATACAATAAAATCCCGTTACAACAAACTCCAGGGGACTTCATCACTTTTGTTGTATTGGATTCGTTGTAATGGGAATTTACTGTACTACACTGATCAATAGTTATGAATTAAATGCACTATGTAGCATACAGTCATGTAATCAAAAATAATGTATTTAACATATCTATAATTCCAAGTATTTTTCCAATATCTTAGGTGATAATTGATCAGTGTCAGCTCGCGAGATTTGCATAAGGTGTTGCTGTTGCACAAATATTTTTATATGTATTGTTAATAAAAACAGTATTTTTATATAGATACCAAAAATAATGCACTTTAATTTTATAACCTTAAGAGTTAAGAATGGTAAAATAAAAATAAATTAAGAAAAATAATATATGATGTATGGTAAGTTGATTTTAGCAATTGTTGTTATAGCACAGCGCAATAAAAACAAGCGCGCTTGTTAATGTTAAAAACTATTCTTATATTAATAAACAATTTATAAATTTATAACTACATTTTAACCAATCATATTTATTGTATAAATCTAACATTTTTTTTATATGTTTTTGTGCACTATGAATCACCTTTAGGCTTTAGTATTGGTTGTTATAATAAATTATAAGATAAATAATATAAATTATTGGAAATATTTTTTTGATCATTTCCTAGGAGGGACAAGGATTGGGTAAAAAGGAACAAGGTATTTCAGTGGCTTTACAAGTTGAAAAAACAAGTAAAAGAGGTGGTAGGATTATTCATGAGAAACCAGGTGGTAATGTTTCACCTCCACCACCTATGTCTTCTATGGTACAAGATGATTTTGTTGCGCCTGCTCCGCCACCTCCTAAACCTCTACAAAGTATTACAGAAATAATGAAAGAACAATCTAAGGTAATACTATATAGTTTTATTATAACTATTTTTAAATTATTAAATAAAGACACTAATTAAATGAAAATAGGTAGTACTATTACGAAATATGGTTGGACCTGGTGAGGTTGATCAAGATCTTGAACCTGAAGTAAAGGATGAATGTAACACTAAATATGGAGATGTCAACAAAGTAGTTATATATGAAGTTCCAAATGTTGATCATGAGGAAGCTGTACGAATATTTGTGGAATTTAAACGTATTGAATCAGCAATCAAAGGTAATATCATTGTAAATATATTTATGTTTTAATAATTATATTTTTTTTAATATTACAGCTGTTGTAGACCTAAATGGAAGATTTTTTGGTGGTAGACAAGTAAAAGCTGGATTTTATAGTGCAGAAAAATTAAATAGTTATCAGCTTCTCGATTAAAATTAACTATTTAATAATATAAAAATAATTGCATTGTATAATTTTAATATATTTGGACAAATTTTGATCAATAAATTAACTGTATAAAATAGCTTAGATTTTTTTTTTTAAATACCTAATAATTTTATTCTAAAATCCAAACAGATGCAGTTGAAAATCCTCGATTTTCCAAACAACAATTCTCTGTTAATTTGTATTCTTCAAGTTTTTTTAATCGCTCCTGTAAATGAATTTTGGGCTTAAAACAATGTCTACCTGGATCACCGATCAAAATTGTCTTCCCTTGGTTACACAGCATATCCAACCATTTCCATAGTACATCAGCTATATCTTGTGAATAAAACATATCTCCAACAATGATAACTTCCCATTGTAAACAATCATTGAACAAAATATTCTTGGACAAGACATCAATGTTGATGTTGTTTAACTGAGCATTTAGTTTAGCTGCTACACATGCAACTGTTCAGAACCAAAAATGAATTTCATGAGAAAAATATAATTAAAAGAATGACTTTACCAGGATCTATGTCATTAGCTGTAACTTTATTGGCACCTGCTAAAGCTGATGCAAGACTGCATGCAGCACTACCACTACCGATATCCAAAATTGTTTTGTTATTCACATACTTGCTGTTATCTAGTATAAACCTAAAACCAAATAAAGAAATATTGGGTTAAAGATATGAATATAAATACATAATTTTGTTTTACCTGGAAATAGCTTGGCCACCAGGCCAATAAAATGCCCAGAATGGATCTTCAAACTGACATTCACTTGCAGGTGAATGCCACAACTGGCATTTTTCAGTAATTAAATGCAATTTTATTTCAGGAGTCAAGTGATTTGTACACACGACAGTTGCATTTCTTATTTGTTTAGCATAATTTTGTTCACTGCGGGTATAATAATTTTTGGAAATTGTTTTTATTGAATTTATAATACTATGGTACCTCATATTATGGATTAAAAAAATATATATCTCATATAAACTCTTAAGTAGACTCTTCAATTATAATTTATCTAAATCTTCATTATTATATTATGTTGTATTAATAGTAAATCAACAAAAGTATAATCGCCAAACAGAATTTTTACACATAGCATGTAGCACAATTTAAAATTAATGATAAATAAATTATTTCAAATATCTATACGTTTTCAGATTCAAAACTTTCATTGAGAATTTGAAACGAAAATTTAAAATATAAATAAAATAAAAAAAAAAACGAAAAATATGATACCATTGAACTATACTATACAACTACCATGTAGTTCAATGTATGATACCAAACTACCAGAGCACAGATTTCAGTGGCGTAGCCAGGGGGGCCCACATTTTTTTTAAATTAAAAATTATATAATAATATTGATATATTTAATGAGCTTTAAATGTTATCAAAATATTAAATGATAAGAGTTGTGATATGCAAAATGAGAAATAAGAAAAGGTAGGGATTACACACAGATAAATAAAAATATATCTGTGGGATTACACATTTATACTGGTACAACTGTTTTGACCCAACTCCCGGGGTGGGTCAGAAAAAATAATATACCGGTACAACAAATATTTTAAACCGGTATCGCAAACAAAGTTCTTTAATTTATACCGGTATTCATTTTAAGGGGAACCGTGCTTGCGTTTCCCCATCCATCACGATCCGCCGGCTTATCACACCGCCAGCTTATCACGCTATATATAATGATGTAAGTCTAAAATCTTCACAGCACTTTTCCTAGACTAATTGAATCTAACAAGACCCCAAATAACAAAAACCCGTTCTCCAGTTTCGGTAATCTACTACTCTAAATGCAAATCTAGCAAAAAATAACAATTTTTTAAACTGTGAAAAATTATTATAAACGGTGATTCTTTTATCATAAAACACTCATTAGATATTTCAAAAAGTATTCATGTTTTTGAAAACATTTTTTTTACATAGTTTCAAGTTTTTAAAAAAATAATGTTTTTATTAAAAAATTATATTTTTAAATATTTTTTATCCTAATATTTTTTTAAGATTTTTACTTTTTTGAATGACAACATCGAGTTTTATTTTCACATTCCAAAGCAGAATAATTGTATGAGTATTTTGATACATACAAATCGAATTTAAGTCGAGTAGATTATGAATAATTATAAGTATTTAAAAACTGACTGATAAAAACTAGGCAACTATAAATGTAAAATGTTAACATGTGTGCGAAGTTGGCCCCCCAACTTTGTCGGATCGATTCGTGAAATATGTTAATATTTTGCAAATTAATTGCAAATAATTGCAAATTGATTTTTAGGATTTGCAAATCAATATATTATTTTTGGCGAATTTTACAATTTTTTTAGCCAGCCCCTCTACTTTGACCGACCCAATCGAAAGTGATGTCAATATTTTGCAAATTATAATTAAGTATTTTTAGTAAAATAACAATGTTTTAACCTTTGCAATTATTTGCAATTGATTTGCAATTGTTTGGTGGAATTTTGAAATCGATCAGACAAGGTGGGAGGGCTGGCTAAAAAAGTTGAAAAATTCGCAAAAAATATAAAAAAAGATTTGCAATTAGTGAAACTCGATTTGCAATTATTTGGTGGTATTTTGAAATCGATCGGTCAAAGTCGGGGGGCTGGCTAAAAACTTGTAAAATTCGCCAAAAAAAAAATATTGATTTGCAAATCCTAAAAATCAATTTGCAATTATTTGCAATTAATTTGCAAAATATTGACATCACTTTCGATTGGATCGGTCAAAGTCGGGGGGCTGTGTGAAGTTGGCCCCACGTAACGGTTTTTCACTTATTATATGTTAACGAGTTATTTGCAAATTCTGAAAACTAATTTGCAATTAATTTGCAAAATATTAACATACGAGTATTTCACGAATCGATCCGACAAAGTTGGGGGGCCAACTTCACACACATAATGTGTTAACACCGGACAAACAGATAAACGTATTCGAATATCTAATATTATTTATTTTGTTTAAATACCTATATAATATTATAATTTATACATATTTCATAGGATATTTTTAGCTTATTTTTTTAGCGCCCGGGAAAAGAATACCCACTCACCAATCCCCATTAGATCCAGCACTGATCATAATAATTCAAAAGTACTTTTTAAAATCAAAATTTACCAACAAAAACTAAATTCACTTTGTTTTGTTGTTGTAGCTCAAAAATGAATAAAAGGGATTTAAAATTTTCAAAAAATATTTATGAATACATTTTCAATGCTCGATGCAATTTCATAAATATTTAAATTCTTTTTCAGCTATTTAGACATTTTATTTTTTTTAATTTTTATTAGACATGTATAATAACATTTTTGTTTGTAAGTAAATAAATTTAAAAATTTAGTATAAGATTCTCCATAAGTTTTCATTACATTAATTAAATGAAAATTTAAGTATAATATCACATTAATAATGTGTAAGGGTTTGAATTTAAAATTCTAATGAAATTCATAAAAATCATGATTTATTTTTTTGTCATACGTACGTATAGAGCGACTGACTGCTCAGAATCGTTTTTCGTCAAATAGGTAGCTATAATTATTTATCATTTAATTGATATTTAACTCATCCACTAACAGTGATTTACTTAATATTGAGGTACATCCAACACCTACAACTGACAGTATTAAATATTTTATTCATTTCAGCAGGATGTATTTAGTATTATAATATGAGGTCATATAATAAGACAATAAGTACCTATACGCATTATTTCTATTATTTTTTATAATGAAAAATTGAAAACAGTACAAATTTAATTTTTATAAGATTTTTTTGTTGCCATCTCCTTCCTTTTAAAAATCCTGGCTACGCCACTGTCATACTTCTATATAAATATACATAAACATCAGTGTTTGAATTAGGAATAGATGTGAGGGGACGGATTTATTTGAAACGGAACACTGGAAACGCTGCAACATTTGCTGTAGTGAATTTGTAAATCATCAGTTTTTTCTGATGCAAAATATACCTATAACCTATAACTTATAGCCATATTATTTGTATATTTGTATCGACTATGAAAAAAAAATTGGTTAATAATTATGAGTAGGTAATTAATATCATCAATCGTTATAGGCTGCGACGACAACACCTATAGAACTTTATTCTATGCGACCGCTAGCTGCAATCCTAGATATTGTGTACGTCACTATATTTTTCACTTTTATTATAATAATATATAAAAAAAGAAGAATAGATGTCAAATCTATGAGTGTTTTTTGAACAAATTTTACACTAATTCACTTTTAACATCGATTGGCCACAGTTGAATTCATTGATCATATTTTATAGGAAATCTATAAAAAAAAAATATTCATAACTATAGGTGTTTATAAATAATAAACTTGACTAGATGAAAGTGGATATATGTATTACTAAAAATGATCTTGTATAATAAACAATCATTATATACCGCAGTGCCGTAAAAATCATAAGTGCTGGCAGTGTATTGCACTGGGGCCAGGGTCAAAGGGCCCATGGCAAATCGGCATCAATTTTTATTTAATTTTATTCATAATTATTGTAATATTAAATATTAGGTATCTTGTATATAAGTTCTTATAACAAAATGTAAAAGTCTGGTAGGTTTTACTTGGAATTGTTTATCTAAATATAGGGAAAAATACTAAGTCCAGAGTGACATAAATATTAAATAGTTTATTGATTATTATAAAAAATAGATTTTAAGGATTAAAAGTAATCGCAACAATTATATTTTACGTCAACATATACTATCCTATCTAAGGAGTAAAAAATAAAAATTCCCATAGTGTGAAGTCCAACATTTTTTTGTATCTCAAGAAAGAGAGGCCAGTATACATTTTTTTGCACCTCTGGGTCTTTGACATTCTAGTTACAGCACTAAAAAGACGTCATTATAGGACGGAAGCGTTAACGCGATCACTCTAAAAACGTTATAGCGGTATCGAGGGACCGTCGGACCATCCATCTATATCAAATTATTTTCGCAAATCCAAATTCTAACCACCTAAGTACGGTAAAAACCACTTTTTTGAAAAAAACTACTATGCAGGTTTTCGCGGTGAAGGATTTATTTTTCGACTCTGAAACTTTACACGTATCGTGAGACGGGTTGCCACAACGGTTGCGCGCAAAAAAACACAGAATAATCCAGATTTTATTTTTCATTACAGCAGCCCACGGCCCCTGTTCATTTTCGACGTTTATCACCAAAAAATTTAAAAATACGTCATTTTAAGACAGAAGCAAAAACACGATCACTATAAAAACGTTGTAGCGGGCTCGAGGGACCGTCGGACCATCCTTCTATATCAAATCATTCCCGAAAATCCAAATTTTAACGACCTAAGTACGGTAAAAACCTCTTTTTTGAAAAAAACTAGAATGCAAGTTTTCGCTGTGAAGGAATTAATTGTCGACTCTGAAACTTTACACGTATCGTGAGACTGGATTGCATAAGGGTTTGCATGCAAAAAAACACCGAATAATCCAGATTTTTATTTTTTCTTACGACAGCCCATGGCCCATATTCATAATTGACGTTTGTCACCAAAAAATCTAAAAATACGTCATTTTAAGACAGAAGCAAAAACTCGATCACTCTAAAAACGTTATAGTGGTCTGGAGGAACCGTCAGACCATCTTTATATATCAAATTATTTCCGAAAATCCAAATTCTAACCTCCTAAGTACGGAAAAAACCACTTTTTTGAAAAAAACTAGTATGCAGGTTTTCGCTGTGAAGGATTTATTTTTCGACTCTGAAACTTTACACGTATCGTGAGACTGGATTGCATAACGGTTTGCGTGCAAACAAACATCGAATAATCCAGATTTTTATTTTTCATTACGGCAGCCCACAGCCCCTGTTTATTTTCGACAATTATCACCAAAAAATCTATAAATACGTCATTTTAAGACGGAAGAAAAAACGCGATCACTTTAAAAACGTTATAGCGGGCTCGAGGGACCGTCAGACCATCTTTATATATCAAATTATTTCCGAAAATCCAAATTCTAACCTCCTAAGTACGGTAAAAACCACTTTTTTGAAAAAAACTAGTATGCAGGTTTTCGCTGTGAAGGATTTATTTTTCGACTCTGAAACTTTACACGTATCGTGAGACTGGATTGCCACAACGAATTGCGCGCAAAAAAACACCGAATAATCCAGATTTTTATTTTTTATTACGACAGCCCACGGCCCTTATTCATTATCGACGTTTGTCACCAAAAAATCTAAAAATACGTCATTATAGGAGGGTAGCGTTAACGCGATCACTCTAAAAACGATACAGTGGTCTCGAGAGACCGTCGGACCATCTTTATATATCAAAATATTTCCGAAAATCCAAATTTTAACCTCCTAAGTACGGTAAAAACCACTTTTTTGAAAAAAACTAGTATGCAGGTTATCGGTGTGAAGGATTTATTTTTCGACTCTGAAACTTTACACGTATCGTGAGATGGGTTGCCACAATGGTTTGCCTGCAAAAAAACACCGAATAATCTAGATTTTTATTTTTTATTACGACAGCCCATGGCCCTTATTCATTATCGACGTTTATCACCAAAAAATCTAAAAATACGTCATTATAGGACGGAAGCGTTAACGTGATCACTCTAAAAACGTTGTAGCGGTCTCGACGGACCGTCAGACCATCTTTATATATCAAAATATTTCCGAAAATCCAAATTCTAACCTCCTAAGTACGGTAAAAACCACTTTTTTGAAAAAAACTAGTATGCAGGTTTTCGATGTGAAGGATTTATTTTTCGACTCTGAAACTTTACACGTATCGTGAGACGGGTTGCCACAATGGATTGCGTGCAAAAAAACACTGAATAATCGAGATTTTTATTTTTCATTACGGCAGCCCACGACCCCTCTTCATTTTCGACATTTATCACCAAAAAATCTAAAAATACGTCATTATTGGACGGAAGCGTTAACGCGATCACTCTAAAAACGTTGTAGCGGTCTGGAGGGACCGTCGAACCATCCATGTATATCAAATTATTTTCGAAAATCCAAATTCTAACCACCTAAGTACGGTAAAAACCACTTTTTTGAAAAAAACTAGTATGCAGGTTTTCGATGTGAAGGATTTATATTTCGACTCTTAAACTTTACACGTATCGTGAGACTGGATTGCATAACGGTTTGCGTGCAAAAAAACACCGAATAATCCAGATTTTTATTTTTCATTACGGCAGCCCACGACCCCTCTTCATTTTCGACATTTATCACCAAAAAATCTAAAAATACGTCATTATTGGACGGAAGCGTTAACGCGATCACTCTAAAAACGTTATAGCGGGCTCGAGGTACCGTCAGACCATCTTTATATATCAAAATATTTCCGAAAATCCAAATTCTAACCACCTAAGTACGGTAAAAACCACTTTTTTGAAAAAAAATAGTATGCAGGTTTTCGATGTGAAGGATTTATTTTTCGACTCTGAAACTTTACACGTATCGTGAGACGGGTTGCCACAATGGATTGCGTGCAAAAAAACACTGAATAATCCAGATTTTTATTTTTTATTACGACAGCCCACGGCCCCTTATTCATTATCGACGTTTATCACCAAAAAATCTAAAAATACGTCATTATAGGACGGAAGCGTTAACGCAATCACTCTAAAAACGTTATAGTGGTCTGGAGGGACCGTCGAACCATCCATGTATATCAAATTATTTTCGAAAATCCAAATTCTAACCACCTAAGTACGGTAAAAACCACTTTTTTGAAAAAAAATAATATGCAGGTTTTCGCTGTGAAGGATTTATTTTTCGACTCTGAAACTTTACACGTATCGTGAGACGGGTTGCCACAATGGATTGCGTGCAAAAAAACACTGAATAATCCAGATTTTTATTTTTTATTACGACAGCCCATGGCCCTTATTCATTATCGACGTTTATCACCAAAAAATCTAAAAATACGTCATTATAGGACGGAAGCGTTAACGCGATCACTCTAAAAACGTTATAGTGGTCTGGAGGGACCGTCGAACCATCCATGTATATCAAATTATTTTCGAAAATCCAAATTCTAACCACCTAAGTACGGTAAAAACCACTTTTTTGAAAAAAACTAGAATGCAGGTTTTCGCTGTGAAGGATTTATTTTTCAACTCTGAAACTTTACACGTATCGTGAGACTGGATTGCATAACGGTTTGTGTGCAAACAAACATCGAATAATCCAGATTTTTATTTTTCATTACGGCAGCCCACGGCCCCTGTTCATTTTCGACAATTATCACCAAAAAATCTATAAATACGTCATTTTAAGACGGAAGAAAAAACGCGATCACTTCAAAAACGTTATAGCGGGCTCGAGGGACCGTCAGACCATCTTTATAAATCAAATTATTTCCGAAAATCCAAATTCTAACCTCCTAAGTACGGTAAAAACCACTTTTTTGAAAAAAACTAGTATGCAGGTTTTCGCTGTGAAGGATTTATTTTTCGACTCTGAAACTTTACACGTATCGTGAGACTGGATTGCACAACGGTTTGCGTGCAAAAAAACACCGAATAATCCAGATTTTTATTTTTCATTACGGCAGCCCACGGCCCCTCTTCATTTTCGACGTTTTTCAACAAAAAATCTAAAAATACGTCATTATAGGACGGAAGCGTTAACGTGATCACTCTAAAAACGTTGTAGCGGTCTCGAGGGACCGTCAGACCATCTTTATATATCAAAATATTTCCGAAAATCCAAATTCTAACCTCCTAAGTACGGTAAAAACCACTTTTTTGAAAAAAACTAGTATGCAGGTTTTCGCTGTGAAGGATTTATTTTTCGACTCTGAAACTTTACACGTATCGTGAGACTGGATTGCACAACGGTTTGCGTGCAAAAAAACACCGAATAATCCAGATTTTTATTTTTCATTACGGCAGCCCACGGCCCCTCTTCATTTTCGACGTTTTTCAACAAAAAATCTAAAAATACGTCATTATAGGACGGAAGCGTTAACGTGATCACTCTAAAAACGTTGTAGCGGTCTGGAGGGACCGTCGAACCATCCATGTATATCAAATTATTTTCGAAAATCCAAATTCTAACCACCTAAGTACGGTAAAAACCACTTTTTTGAAAAAAACTAGTATGCAGGTTTTCGATGTGAAGGATTTATTTTTCGACTCTGAAACTTTACACGTATCGTGAGACGGGTTGCCACAATGGATTGCATGCAAAAAAACACTGAATAATCGAGATTTTTATTTTTCATTACGGCAGCCCGCGACCCCTCTTCATTTTCGACATTTATCACCAAAAAATCTAAAAATACGTCATTTTAAGACGGAAGCGTTAACGCGATCACTCTAAAAACGTTGTAGCGGTCTCGAGGGACCGTCAGACCATCTTTATATATCAAAATATTTTCGAAAATCCAAATTCTAACCACCTAAGTACGGTAAAAACCACTTTTTTAAAAAAAACTAGTATGCAGGTTATTGCTGTGAAGGATTTATTTTTCGACTCTGAAACTTTACACGTATCGTGAGACGGGTTGCCACAATGGATTGCGTGCAAAAAAACACTGAATAATCCAGATTTTTATTTTTTATTACGACAGCCCATGGCCCTTATTCATTATCGACGTTTATCACCAAAAAATCTAAAAATACGTCATTATAGGACGGAAGCGTTAACGCGATCACTCTAAAAACGTTATAGTGGTCTGGAGGGACCGTCGAACCATCCATGTATATCAAATTATTTTCGAAAATCCAAATTCTAACCACCTAAGTACGGTAAAAACCACTTTTTTGAAAAAAACTAGAATGCAGGTTTTCGCTGTGAAGGATTTATTTTTCAACTCTGAAACTTTACACGTATCGTGAGACTGGATTGCATAACGGTTTGTGTACAAACAAACATCGAATAATCCAGATTTTTATTTTTCATTACGGCAGCCCACGGCCCCTGTTCATTTTCGACAATTATCACCAAAAAATCTATAAATACGTCATTTTAAGACGGAAGAAAAAACGCGATCACTTCAAAAACGTTATAGCGGGCTCGAGGGACCGTCAGACCATCTTTATAAATCAAATTATTTCCGAAAATCCAAATTCTAACCTCCTAAGTACGGTAAAAACCACTTTTTTGAAAAAAACTAGTATGCAGGTTTTCGCTGTGAAGGATTTATTTTTCGACTCTGAAACTTTACACGTATCGTGAGATGGGTTGCCACAATGGATTGCGTGCAAAAAAACACTGAATAATCGAGATTTTTATTTTTCATTATGGCAGTCACGACCCCTCTTCATTTTCGACATTTATCACCAAAAAATCTAAAAATACGTCATTTTAAGACGGAAGCGTTAACGCGATCACTCTAAAAACGTTATAGCGGGCTCGAGGTACCGTCAGACCATCTTTATATATCAAAATATTTCCGAAAATCCAAATTCTAACCACCTAAGTACGGTAAAAACCACTTTTTTGAAAAAAAATAGTATGCAGGTTTTCGATGTGAAGGATTTATTTTTCGACTCTGAAACTTTACACGTATCGTGAGACGGGTTGCCACAATGGATTGCGTGCAAAAAAACACTGAATAATCCAGATTTTTATTTTTTATTACGACAGCCCACGGCCCCTTATTCATTATCGACGTTTATCACCAAAAAATCTAAAAATACGTCATTATAGGACGGAAGCGTTAACGCAATCACTCTAAAAACGTTATAGTGGTCTGGAGGGACCGTCGAACCATCCATGTATATCAAATTATTTTTGAAAATCCAAATTCTAACCACCTAAGTACGGTAAAAACCACTTTTTTGAAAAAAAATAATATGCAGGTTTTCGATGTGAAGGATTTATTTTTCGACTCTGAAACTTTACACGTATCGTGAGACGGGTTGCCACAATGGATTGCGTGCAAAAAAACACTGAATAATCCAGATTTTTATTTTTTATTACGACAGCCCATGGCCCTTATTCATTATCGACGTTTATCACCAAAAAATCTAAAAATACGTCATTATAGGACGGAAGCGTTAACGCGATCACTCTAAAAACGTTATAGTGGTCTGGAGGGACCGTCGAACCATCCATGTATATCAAATTATTTTCGAAAATCCAAATTCTAACCACCTAAGTACGGTAAAAACCACTTTTTTGAAAAAAACTAGAATGCAGGTTTTCGCTGTGAAGGATTTATTTTTCAACTCTGAAACTTTACACGTATCGTGAGACTGGATTGCATAACGGTTTGTGTGCAAACAAACATCGAATAATCCAGATTTTTATTTTTCATTACGGCAGCCCACGGCCCCTGTTCATTTTCGACAATTATCACCAAAAAATCTATAAATACGTCATTTTAAGACGGAAGAAAAAACGCGATCACTTCAAAAACGTTATAGCGGGCTCGAGGGACCGTCAGACCATCTTTATAAATCAAATAATTTCCGAAAATCCAAATTCTAACCTCCTATGTACGGTAAAAACCACTTTTTTGAAAAAAACTAGTATGCAGGTTTTCGCTGTGAAGGATTTATTTTTCGACTCTGAAACTTTACACGTATCGTGAGACTGGATTGCATAACGGTTTGCGCGCAAAAAAACACCGAATAATCTAGATTTTTATTTTTTATTACGACAGCCCATGGCCCTTATTCATAATCGACGTTTGTCACCAAAAAATCTAAAAATACGTCATTTTAAGACGGAAGCGTTAACGCGATCACTCTAAAAACGTTATAGCGGGCTCGAGGTACCGTCAGACCATCTTTATATATCAAAATATTTCCGAAAATCCAAATTCTAACCACCTAAGTACGGTAAAAACCACTTTTTTGAAAAAAAATAGTATGCAGGTTTTCGATGTGAAGGATTTATTTTTCGACTCTGAAACTTTACACGTATCGTGAGACTGGATTGCATAACGGTTTGCGCGCAAAAAAACACCGAATAATCTAGATTTTTATTTTTTATTACGGCAGCCCACGGCCCTTATTCATTATCGACGTTTGTCACCAAAAAATCTAAAAATACGTCATTATTGGACGGAAGCGTTAACGCGATCACTCTAAAAACGTTATAGTGGTCTGGAGGGACCGTCAGACCATCTTTATATATCAAAATATTTTCGAAAATCCAAATTCTAACCACCTAAGTACGGTAAAAACCACTTTTTTGAAAAAAACTAGTATGCAGGTTATTGCTGTGAAGGATTTATTTTTCGACTCTGAAACTTTACACGTATCGTGAGACTGGATTGCATAACGGTTTGCGCGCAAAAAAATACCGAATAATCTAGATTTTTATTTTTTATTACGACAGCCCATGGCCCTTATTCATTATCGACGTTTGTCACCAAAAAATCTAAAAATACGTCATTATAGGACGGTAGCGTTAACGCGATCACTCTAAAAACGTTATAGTGGGCTCGAGGTACCGTCAGACCATCTTTATATATCAAATTATTTCCGAAAATCCAAATTCTAACCTCCTAAGTACGGTAAAAACCACTTTTTTGAAAAAAACTAGTATGCAGGTTATCGCTGTGAAGGATTTATTTTTCGACTCTGAAACTTTACACGTATTGTGAGACGGGTTGCCACAATGGATTGCGTGCAAAAAAACACTGAATAATTGAGATTTTTATTTTTCATTACGGCAGCCCACGACCCCTCTTCATTTTCGACATTTATCACCAAAAAATCTAAAAATACGTCATTTTAAGACGGAAGCGTTAACGCGATCACTCTAAAAACGTTGTAGCGGTCTCGAGGGACCGTCAGACCATCTTTATATATCAAAATATTTTCGAAAATCCAAATTCTAACCACCTAAGTACGGTAAAAACCACTTTTTTGAAAAAAACTAGTATGCAGGTTATTGCTGTGAAGGATTTATTTTTCGACTCTGAAACTTTACACGTATCGTGAGACTGGATTGCCACAACGAATTGCGCGCAAAAAAACACCGAATAATCCAGATTTTATTTTTTATTACGGCAGCCAACGGCCCTTATTCATTATCGACGTTTGTCACCAAAAAATCTAAAAATACGTCATTATTGGACGGAAGCGTTAACGCGATCACTCTAAAAACGTTATAATGGTCTGGAGGGACCGTCAGACCATCTTTATATATCAAAATATTTTCGAAAATCCAAATTCTAACCACCTAAGTACGGTAAAAACCACTTTTTTGAAAAAAACTAGTATGCAGGTTATCGCTGTGAAGGATTTATTTTTCGACTCTGAAACTTTACACGTATTGTGAGACGGGTTGCCACAATGGATTGCGTGCAAAAAAACACTGAATAATCGAGATTTTTATTTTTCATTACGGCAGCCCACGACCCCTCTTCATTTTCGACATTTATCACCAAAAAATCTAAAAATACGTCATTTTAAGACGGAAGCGTTAACGCGATCACTCTAAAAACGTTGTAGCGGTCTCGAGGGACCGTCAGACCATCTTTATATATCAAAATATTTTCGAAAATCCAAATTCTAACCACCTAAGTACGGTAAAAACCACTTTTTTGAAAAAAACTAGTATGCAGGTTATTGCTGTGAAGGATTTATTTTTCGACTCTGAAACTTTACACGTATCGTGAGACTGGATTGCCACAACGAATTGCGCGCAAAAAAACACCGAATAATCCAGATTTTATTTTTTATTACGGCAGCCAACGGCCCTTATTCATTATCGACGTTTGTCACCAAAAAATCTAAAAATACGTCATTATTGGACGGAAGCGTTAACGCGATCACTCTAAAAACGTTATAGTGGTCTGGAGGTACCGTCAGACCATCTTTATATATCAAATTATTTCCGAAAATCCAAATTCCAACCTCCTAAGTTCGGTAAAAACCACTTTTTTGAAAAAAACTAGTATGGAGGTTTTCGCTGTGAAGGATTTATTTTTCGACTCTGAAACTTTACACGTATCGTGAGACTCGATTGCATAACGGTTTGCGTGCAAACAAACATCGAATAATCCAGACTTTTATTTCTCATTACGGCAGCCCACGGCCCCTGTTCATTTTCGACGTTTTTCAACAAAAAATCTAAAAATACGTCATTTTAAGACGGAAGAAAAAACGCGATCACTCTAAAAACATTATAGCGGGCTCCAGGGACCGTCAGACCATCTTTATATATCAAAATATTTTCGAAAATCCAAATTCGAACCACCTAAGTACGGTAAAAACCACTTTTTTGAAAAAAACTAGTATGCAGGTTATTGCTGTGAAGGATTTATTTTTCGACTCTGAAACTTTACACGTATCGTGAGACTGGATTGCACTCGGTTTGCGTGCAAAAAAACACCGAATAATCCAGATTTTTATTTTTCATTACGGCAGCCCACGACCCCTCTTCATTTTCGACATTTATCACCAAAAAATCTAAAAATACGTCATTTTAAGACGGAAGCGTTAACGCGATCACTCTAAAAACGTTGTAGCGGTCTCGAGGAACCGTCAGACGATCTTTATATATCAAAATATTTTCGAAAATCCAAATTCTTACCACCTAAGTACGGTAAAAACCACTTTTTTGAAAAAAACTAGTATGCAGGTTATTGCTGTGAAGGATTTATTTTTCGACTCTGAAACTTTACACGTATCGTGAGACTGGATTGCCACAACGAATTGCGCGCAAAAAAACACAGAATAATCCAGATTTTATTTTTTATTACGGCAGCCCACTGCCCTTATTCATTATCGACGTTTGTCACCAAAAAATCTAAAAATACGTCATTATTGGACGGAAGCGTTAACGCGATCACTCTAGAAACGTTGTAGCGGTCTCGAGGGACCATCAGACCATCTTTATATATCAAAATATTTTCGAAAATCCAAATTCGAACCACCTAAGTACGGTAAAAACCACTTTTTTGAAAAAAACTAGTATGCAGGTTATTGCTGTGAAGGATTTATTTTTCGACTCTGAAACTTTACACGTATCGTGAGACTGGATTGCACTCGGTTTGCGTGCAAAAAAACACCGAATAATCCAGATTTTTATTTTTCATTACGGCAGCCCACGACCCCTCTTCATTTTCGACATTTATCACCAAAAAATCTAAAAATACGTCATTTTAAGACGGAAGCGTTAACGCAATCACTCTAAAAACGTTGTAGCGGTCTCGAGGGACCGTCAGACCATCTTTATATATCAAAATATTTTCGAAAATCCAAATTCTAACCACCTAAGTACGGTAAAAACCACTTTTTTGAAAAAAACTAGTATGCAGGTTATTGCTGTGAAGGATTTATTTTTCGACTCTGAAACTTTACACGTATCGTGAGACTGGATTGCCACAACGAATTGCGCGCAAAAAAACACCGAATAATCCAGATTTTATTTTTTATTACGGCAGCCAACGGCCCTTATTCATTATCGACGTTTGTCACCAAAAAATCTAAAAATACGTCATTATTGGACGGAAGCGTTAACGCGATCACTCTAAAAACGTTATAGTGGTCTGGAGGTACCGTCAGACCATGTTTATATATCAAATTATTTCCGAAAATCCAAATTCCAACCTCCTAAGTTCGGTAAAAACCACTTTTTTGAAAAAAACTAGTATGGAGGTTTTCGCTGTGAAGGATTTATTTTTCGACTCTGAAACTTTACACGTATCGTGAGACTCGATTGCATAACGGTTTGCGTGCAAACAAACATCGAATAATCCAGACTTTTATTTTTCATTACGGCAGCCCACGGCCCCTGTTCATTTTCGACGTTTTTCAACAAAAAATCTAAAAATACGTCATTTTAAGACGGAAGAAAAAACGCGATCACTCTAAAAACATTATAGCGGGCTCCAGGGACCGTCAGACCATCTTTATATATCAAAATATTTTCGAAAATCCAAATTCGAACCATCTAAGTACGGTAAAAACCACTTTTTTGAAAAAAACTAGTATGCAGGTTATTGCTGTGAAGGATTTATTTTTCGACTCTGAAACTTTACACGTATCGTGAGACTGGATTGCACTCGGTTTGCGTGCAAAAAAACACCGAATAATCCAGATTTTTATTTTTCATTACGGCAGCCCACGACCCCTCTTCATTTTCGACATTTATCACCAAAAAATCTAAAAATACGTCATTTTAAGACGGAAGCGTTAACGCGATCACTCTAAAAACGTTGTAGCGGTCTCGAGGAACCGTCAGACCATCTTTATATATCAAAATATTTTCGAAAATCCAAATTCTTACCACCTAAGTACGGTAAAAACCACTTTTTTGAAAAAAACTAGTATGCAGGTTATTGCTGTGAAGGATTTATTTTTCGACTCTGAAACTTTACACGTATCGTGAGACTGGATTGCCACAACGAATTGCGCGCAAAAAAACACAGAATAATCCAGATTTTATTTTTTATTACGGCAGCCCACTGCCCTTATTCATTATCGACGTTTGTCACCAAAAAATCTAAAAATACGTCATTATTGGACGGAAGCGTTAACGCGATCACTCTAGAAACGTTGTAGCGGTCTCGAGGGACCATCAGACCATCTTTATATATCAAAATATTTTCGAAAATCCAAATTCGAACCACCTAAGTACGGTAAAAACCACTTTTTTGAAAAAAACTAGTATGCAGGTTATTGCTGTGAAGGATTTATTTTTCGACTCTGAAACTTTACACGTATCGTGAGACTGGATTGCACTCGGTTTGCGTGCAAAAAAACACCGAATAATCCAGATTTTTATTTTTCATTACGGCAGCCCACGACCCCTCTTCATTTTCGACATTTATCACCAAAAAATCTAAAAATACGTCATTTTAAGACGGAAGCGTTAACGCAATCACTCTAAAAACGTTGTAGCGGTCTCGAGGGACCGTCAGACCATCTTTATATATCAAAATATTTTCGAAAATCCAAATTCGAACCACCTAAGTACGGTAAAAACCACTTTTTTGAAAAAAACTAGTATGCATGTTATTGCTGTGAAGGATTTATTTTTCGACTCTGAAACTTTACACGTATCGTGAGACTGGATTGCCACAACGAATTGCGCGCAAAAAAACACTGAATAATCCAGATTTTATTTTTTATTACGGCAGCCCACGGCCCTTATTCATTATCGACGTTTGTCACCAAAAAATCTAAAAATACGTCATTATAGGACGGTAGCGTTAACGCGATCACTCTAAAAACGTTATAGCGGGCTCGAGGTACCGTCAGACCATCTTTATATATCAAATTATTTCCGAAAATCCAAATTCCAACCTCCTAAGTTCGGTAAAAACCACTTTTTTGAAAAAAACTAGTATGGAGGTTTTCGCTGTGAAGGATTTATTTTTCGACTCTGAAACTTTACACGTATCGTAAGACTCGATTGCATAACGGTTTGCGTGCAAACAAACATCGAATAATCCAGACTTTTATTTTTCATTACGGCAGCCCACGGCCCCTGTTCATTTTCGACGTTTTTCAACAAAAAATCTAAAAATACGTCATTTTAAGACGGAAGAAAAAACGCGATCACTCTAAAAACATTATAGCGGGCTCCAGGGACCGTCAGACCATCTTTATATATCAAATTATTTCCGAAAATCCAAATTCTAACCTCCTAAGTACGGTAAAAACCACTTTTTTGAAAAAAACTAGTATGCAGGTTATTGCTGTGAAGGATTTATTTTTCGACTCTGAAACTTTACACGTATCGTGAGACTGGATTGCACTCGGTTTGCGTGCAAAAAAACACCGAATAATCCAGATTTTTATTTTTCATTACGGCAGCCCACGACCCCTCTTCATTTTCGACATTTATCACCAAAAAATCTAAAAATACGTCATTTTAAGACGGAAGCGTTAACGCAATCACTCTAAAAACGTTGTAGCGGTCTCGAGGGACCGTCAGACCATCTTTATATATCAAAATATTTTCGAAAATCCAAATTCGAACCACCTAAGTACGGTAAAAACCACTTTTTTGAAAAAAACTAGTATGCATGTTATTGCTGTGAAGGATTTATTTTTCGACTCTGAAACTTTACACGTATCGTGAGACTGGATTGCCACAACGAATTGCGCGCAAAAAAACACTGAATAATCCAGATTTTATTTTTTATTACGGCAGCCCACGGCCCTTATTCATTATCGACGTTTGTCACCAAAAAATCTAAAAATACGTCATTATAGGACGGTAGCGTTAACGCGATCACTCTAAAAACGTTATAGCGGGCTCGAGGTACCGTCAGACCATCTTTATATATCAAATTATTTCCGAAAATCCAAATTCCAACCTCCTAAGTTCGGTAAAAACCACTTTTTTGAAAAAAACTAGTATGGAGGTTTTCGCTGTGAAGGATTTATTTTTCGACTCTGAAACTTTACACGTATCGTAAGACTCGATTGCATAACGGTTTGCGTGCAAACAAACATCGAATAATCCAGACTTTTATTTTTCATTACGGCAGCCCACGGCCCCTGTTCATTTTCGACGTTTTTCAACAAAAAATCTAAAAATACGTCATTTTAAGACGGAAGAAAAAACGCGATCACTCTAAAAACATTATAGCGGGCTCCAGGGACCGTCAGACCATCTTTATATATCCAATTATTTCCGAAAATCCAAATTCTAACCTCCTAAGTACGGTAAAAACCACTTTTTTGAAAAAAACTAGTATGCAGGTTATCGCTGTGAAGGATTTATTTTTCGACTCTGAAACTTTACACGTATTGTGAGACGGGTTGCCACAATGGATTGCGTGCAAAAAAACGCTGAATAATCGAGATTTTTATTTTTCATTACGGCAGCCCACGACCCCTCTTCATTTTCGACATTTATCACCAAAAAATCTAAAAATACGTCATTTTAAGACGGAAGCGTTAACGCGATCACTCTAAAAACGTTGTAGCGGTCTCGAGGGACCGTCAGACCATCTTTATATATCAAAATATTTTCGAAAATCCAAATTCTAACCACCTAAGTACGGTAAAAACCACTTTTTTGAAAAAAACTAGTATGCAGGTTATTGCTGTGAAGGATTTATTTTTCGACTCTGAAACTTTACACGTATCGTGAGACTGGATTGCATAACGGTTTGCAAGCAAAAAAACACCGAATAATCTAGATTTTTATTTTTTATTACGACAGCCCATGGCCCTTATTCATAATCGACGTTTGTCACCAAAAAATCTAAAAATACGTCATTATAGGACGGTAGCGTTAACGCGATCACTCTAAAAACGTTATAGCGGGCTCGAGGTACTGTCAGACCATCTTTATATATCAAATTATTTCCGAAAATCCAAATTCCAACCTCCTAAGTTCGGTAAAAACCACTTTTTTGAAAAAAACTAGTATGGAGGTTTTCGCTGTGAAGGATTTATTTTTCGACTCTGAAACTTTACACGTATCGTGAGACTTGATTGCATAACGGTTTGCGTGCAAACAAACATCGAATAATCCAGACTTTTATTTTTCATTACGGCAGCCCACGGCCCCTGTTCATTTTCGACGTTTTTCAACAATAAATCTAAAAATACGTCATTTTAAGACGGAAGAAAAAACGCGATCACTCTAAGAACATTATAGGGGGCTCCAGGGACCGTCAGACCATCTTTATATATCAAATTATTTCCGAAAATCCAAATTCAAACCTCCTAAGTACGGTAAAAACCACTTTTTTGAAAAAAACTAGTATGCAGGTTATCGCTGTGAAGGATTTATTTTTCGACTCTGAAACTTTACACGTATCGTGAGATGGGTTGCCACAATGGATTGCGTGCAAAAAAACACTGAATAATTGAGACTTTTTTTTTTCATTATGGCAGCCACGACCCCTCTTCATTTTCGACATTTATCACCAAAAAATCTAAAAATACGTCATTTTAAGACGGAAGCGTTAACGCGATCACTCTAAAAACGTTGTAGCGGTCTCGAGGGACCGTCAGACCATCTTTATATATCAAAATATTTCTGAAAATCCAAATTCTAACCTCCTAAGTACGGTAAAAACCACTTTATTGAAAAAAACTAGTATGCAGGTTTTCGCTGTGTTGGATTTATTTTTCGACTCTGAAACTTTACACGTATCGTGAGACTGGATTGCATAACGGTTTACGCGCCAAAAAACACCGAATAATCCAGATTTTTATTTTTTATTACGACAGCCCACGGCCCCTTTTTCATTATCCACGTTTATCACCAAAAAATCTAAAAATACGTCATTATTGGACGGAAGCGTTAACGCGATCACTCTAGAAACGTTGTAGCGGTCTCGAGGGACCGTCAGACCATCTTTATATATCAAAATATTTTCGAAAATCCAAATTCGAACCACCTAAGTACGGTAAAAACCACTTTTTTGAAAAAAACTAGTATGCAGGTTATTGCTGTGAAGGATTTAATTTTCGACTCTGAAACTTTACACGTATCGTGAGACTGGATTGCACTCGGTTTGCGTGCAAAAAAACACCGAATAATCCAGATTTTTATTTTTCATTACGGCAGCCCACGACCCCTCTTCATTTTCGACATTTATCACCAAAAAATCTAAAAATACGTCATTTTAAGACGGAAGCGTTAACGCAATCACTCTAAAAACGTTGTAGCGGTCTCGAGGGACCGTCAGACCATCTTTATATATCAAAATATTTTCGAAAATCCAAATTCGAACCACCTAAGTACGGTAAAAACCACTTTTTTGAAAAAAACTAGTATGCATGTTATTGCTGTGAAGGATTTATTTTTCGACTCTGAAACTTTACACGTATCGTGAGACTGGATTGCCACAACGAATTGCGCGCAAAAAAACACCGAATAATCCAGATTTTATTTTTTATTACGGCAGCCCACGGCCCTTATTCATTATCGACGTTTGTCACCAAAAAATCTAAAAATACGTAATTATAGGACGGTAGCGTTAACGCGATCACTCTAAAAACGTTATAGCGGGCTCGAGGTACCGTCAGACCATCTTTATATATCAAATTATTTCCGAAAATCCAAATTCCAACCTCCTAAGTTCGGTAAAAACCACTTTTTTGAAAAAAACTAGTATGGAGGTTTTCGCTGTGAAGGATTTATTTTTCGACTCTGAAACTTTACACGTATCGTAAGACTCGATTGCATAACGGTTTGCGTGCAAACAAACATCGAATAATCCAGACTTTTATTTTTCATTACGGCAGCCCACGGCCCCTGTTCATTTTCGACGTTTGTCACCAAAAAATCTAAAAATACGTCATTATAGGACGGTAGCGTTAACGCGATCACTCTAAAAACGTTATAGCGGGCTCGAGGTACTGTCAGACCATCTTTATATATCAAATTATTTCCGAAAATCCAAATTCCAACCTCCTAAGTTCGGTAAAAACCACTTTTTTGAAAAAAACTAGTATGGAGGTTTTCGCTGTGAAGGATTTATTTTTCGACTCTGAAACTTTACACGTATCGTGAGACTTGATTGCATAACGGTTTGCGTGCAAACAAACATCGAATAATCCAGACTTTTATTTTTCATTACGGCAGCCCACGGCCCCTGTTCATTTTCGACGTTTTTCAACAAAAAATCTAAAAATACGTCATTTTAAGACGGAAGAAAAAACGCGATCACTCTAAGAACATTATAGGGGGCTCCAGGGACCGTCAGACCATCTTTATATATCAAATTATTTCCGAAAATCCAAATTCTAACCTCCTAAGTACGGTAAAAACCACTTTTTTGAAAAAAACTAGTATGCAGGTTATCGCTGTGAAGGATTTATTTTTTGACTCTGAAACTTTACACGTATCGTGAGATGGGTTGCCACAATGGATTGCGTGCAAAAAAACACTGAATAATTGAGATTTTTTTTTTTCATTATGGCAGCCACGACCCCTCTTCATTTTCGACATTTATCACCAAAAAATCTAAAAATACGTCATTTTAAGACGGAAGCGTTAACGCGATCACTCTAGAAACGTTGTAGCGGTCTCGAGGGACCGTCAGACCATCTTTATATATCAAAATATTTTCGAAAATCCAAATTCGAACCACCTAAGTACGGTAAAAACCACTTTTTTGAAAAAAACTAGTATGCAGGTTATTGCTGTGAAGGATTTATTTTTCGACTCTGAAACTTTACACGTATCGTGAGACTTGATTGCATAACGGTTTGCGTGCAAACAAACATCGAATAATCCAGACTTTTATTTTTCATTACGGCAGCCCACGGCCCCTGTTCATTTTCGACGTTTTTCAACAATAAATCTAAAAATACGTCATTTTAAGACGGAAGAAAAAACGCGATCACTCTAAGAACATTATAGGGGGCTCCAGGGACCGTCAGACCATCTTTATATATCAAATTATTTCCGAAAATCCAAATTCAAACCTCCTAAGTACGGTAAAAACCACTTTTTTGAAAAAAACTAGTATGCAGGTTATCGCTGTGAAGGATTTATTTTTCGACTCTGAAACTTTACACGTATCGTGAGACTGGATTGCCACAACGAATTGCGCGCAAAAAAACACTGAATAATCCAGATTTTATTTTTTATTACGGCAGCCCACGGCCCTTATTCATTATCGACGTTTGTCACCAAAAAATCTAAAAATACGTCATTATAGGACGGTAGCGTTAACGCGATCACTCTAAAAACGTTAAAGCGGGCTCGAGGTACCGTCAGACCATCTTTATATATCAAATTATTTCCGAAAATCCAAATTCCAACCTCCTAAGTTCGGTAAAAACCACTTTTTTGAAAAAAACTAGTATGGAGGTTTTCGCTGTGAAGGATTTATTTTTCGACTCTGAAACTTTACACGTATCGTAAGACTCGATTGCATAACGGTTTGCGTGCAAACAAACATCGAATAATCCAGACTTTTATTTTTCATTACGGCAGCCCACGGCCCCTGTTCATTTTCGACGTTTTTCAACAAAAAATCTAAAAATACGTCATTTTAAGACGGAAGAAAAAACGCGATCACTCTAAAAACATTATAGCGGGCTCCAGGGACCGTCAGACCATCTTTATATATCAAATTATTTCCGAAAATCCAAATTCCAACCTCCTAAGTTCGGTAAAAACCACTTTTTTGAAAAAAACTAGTATGCATGTTATTGCTGTGAAGGATTTATTTTTCGACTCTGAAACTTTACACGTATCGTGAGACTGGATTGCCACAACGAATTGCGCGCAAAAAAACACTGAATAATCCAGATTTTATTTTTTATTACGGCAGCCCACGGCCCTTATTCATTATCGACGTTTGTCACCAAAAAATCTAAAAATACGTCATTATAGGACGGTAGCGTTAACGCGATCACTCTAAAAACGTTATAGCGGGCTCGAGGTACCGTCAGACCATCTTTATATATCAAATTATTTCCGAAAATCCAAATTCCAACCTCCTAAGTTCGGTAAAAACCACTTTTTTGAAAAAAACTAGTATGGAGGTTTTCGCTGTGAAGGATTTATTTTTCGACTCTGAAACTTTACACGTATCGTAAGACTCGATTGCATAACGGTTTGCGTGCAAACAAACATCGAATAATCCAGACTTTTATTTTTCATTACGGCAGCCCACGGCCCCTGTTCATTTTCGACGTTTTTCAACAAAAAATCTAAAAATACGTCATTTTAAGACGGAAGAAAAAACGCGATCACTCTAAAAACATTATAGCGGGCTCCAGGGACCGTCAGACCATCTTTATATATCAAATTATTTCCGAAAATCCAAATTCTAACCTCCTAAGTACGGTAAAAACCACTTTTTTGAAAAAAACTAGTATGCAGGTTATCGCTGTGAAGGATTTATTTTTCGACTCTGAAACTTTACACGTATTGTGAGACGGGTTGCCACAATGGATTGCGTGCAAAAAAACACTGAATAATCGAGATTTTTATTTTTCATTACGGCAGCCCACGACCCCTCTTCATTTTCGACATTTATCACCAAAAAATCTAAAAATACGTCATTTTAAGACGGAAGCGTTAACGCGATCACTCTAAAAACGTTGTAGCGGTCTCGAGGGACCGTCAGACCATCTTTATATATCAAAATATTTTCGAAAATCCAAATTCTAACCACCTAAGTACGGTAAAAACCACTTTTTTGAAAAAAACTAGTATGCAGGTTATTGCTGTGAATGATTTTTTTTTCGACTCTGAAACTTTACACGTATCGTGAGACTGGATTGCCACAACGAATTGCGCGCAAAAAAACACCGAATAATCCAGATTTTATTTTTTATTACGGCAGCCAACGGCCCTTATTCATTATCGACGTTTGTCACCAAAAAATCTAAAAATACGTCATTATTGGACGGAAGCGTTAACGCGATCACTCTAAAAACGTTATAGTGGTCTGGAGGGACCGTCAGACCATCTTTATATATCAAAATATTTTCGAAAATCCAAATTCTAACCACCTAAGTACGGTAAAAACCACTTTTTTGAAAAAAACTAGTATGCATGTTATTGCTGTGAAGGATTTATTTTTCGACTCTGAAACTTTACACGTATCGTGAGACTGGATTGCATAACGGTTTGCAAGCAAAAAAACACCGAATAATCTAGATTTTTATTTTTTATTACGACAGCCCATGGCCCTTATTCATAATCGACGTTTGTCACCAAAAAATCTAAAAATACGTCATTATAGGACGGTAGCGTTAACGCGAACACTCTAAAAACGTTATAGCGGGCTCGAGGTACTGTCAGACCATCTTTATATATCAAATTATTTTCGAAAATCCAAATTCGAACCACCTAAGTACGGTAAAAACCACTTTTTTGAAAAAAACTAGTATGCAGGTTATTGCTGTGAAGGATTTATTTTTCGACTCTGAAACTTTACACGTATCGTGAGACTGGATTGCACTCGGTTTGCGTGCAAAAAAACACCGAATAATCCAGATTTTTATTTTTCATTACGGCAGCCCACGACCCCTCTTCATTTTCGACATTTATCACCAAAAAATCTAAAAATACGTCATTTTAAGACGGAAGCGTTAACGCAATCACTCTAAAAACGTTGTAGCGGTCTCGAGGGACCGTCAGACCATCTTAATATATCAAAATATTTTCGAAAATCCAAATTCGAACCACCTAAGTACGGTAAAAACCACTTTTTTGAAAAAAACTAGTATGCATGTTATTGCTGTGAAGGATTTATTTTTCGACTCTGAAACTTTACACGTATCGTGAGACTGGATTGCCACAACGAATTGCGCGCAAAAAAACACTGAATAATCCAGATTTTATTTTTTATTACGGCAGCCCACGGCCCTTATTCATTATCGACGTTTGTCACCAAAAAATCTAAAAATACGTCATTATAGGACGGTAGCGTTAACGCGATCACTCTAAAAACGTTAAAGCGGGCTCGAGGTACCGTCAGACCATCTTTATATATCAAATTATTTCCGAAAATCCAAATTCCAACCTCCTAAGTTCGGTAAAAACCACTTTTTTGAAAAAAACTAGTATGGAGGTTTTCGCTGTGAAGGATTTATTTTTCGACTCTGAAACTTTACACGTATCGTAAGACTCGATTGCATAACGGTTTGCGTGCAAACAAACATCGAATAATCCAGACTTTTATTTTTCATTACGGCAGCCCACGGCCCCTGTTCATTTTCGACGTTTTTCAACAAAAAATCTAAAAATACGTCATTTTAAGACGGAAGAAAAAACGCGATCACTCTAAAAACATTATAGCGGGCTCCAGGGACCGTCAGACCATCTTTATATATCAAATTATTTCCGAAAATCCAAATTCCAACCTCCTAAGTTCGGTAAAAACCACTTTTTTGAAAAAAACTAGTATGCATGTTATTGCTGTGAAGGATTTATTTTTCGACTCTGAAACTTTACACGTATCGTGAGACTGGATTGCCACAACGAATTGCGCGCAAAAAAACACTGAATAATCCAGATTTTATTTTTTATTACGGCAGCCCACGGCCCTTATTCATTATCGACGTTTGTCACCAAAAAATCTAAAAATACGTCATTATAGGACGGTAGCGTTAACGCGATCACTCTAAAAACGTTATAGCGGGCTCGAGGTACCGTCAGACCATCTTTATATATCAAATTATTTCCGAAAATCCAAATTCCAACCTCCTAAGTTCGGTAAAAACCACTTTTTTGAAAAAAACTAGTATGGAGGTTTTCGCTGTGAAGGATTTATTTTTCGACTCTGAAACTTTACACGTATCGTAAGACTCGATTGCATAACGGTTTGCGTGCAAACAAACATCGAATAATCCAGACTTTTATTTTTCATTACGGCAGCCCACGGCCCCTGTTCATTTTCGACGTTTTTCAACAAAAAATCTAAAAATACGTCATTTTAAGACGGAAGAAAAAACGCGATCACTCTAAAAACATTATAGCGGGCTCCAGGGACCGTCAGACCATCTTTATATATCAAATTATTTCCGAAAATCCAAATTCTAACCTCCTAAGTACGGTAAAAACCACTTTTTTGAAAAAAACTAGTATGCAGGTTATCGCTGTGAAGGATTTATTTTTCGACTCTGAAACTTTACACGTATTGTGAGACGGGTTGCCACAATGGATTGCGTGCAAAAAAACACTGAATAATCGAGATTTTTATTTTTCATTACGGCAGCCCACGACCCCTCTTCATTTTCGACATTTATCACCAAAAAATCTAAAAATACGTCATTTTAAGACGGAAGCGTTAACGCGATCACTCTAAAAACGTTGTAGCGGTCTCGAGGGACCGTCAGACCATCTTTATATATCAAAATATTTTCGAAAATCCAAATTCTAACCACCTAAGTACGGTAAAAACCACTTTTTTGAAAAAAACTAGTATGCAGGTTATTGCTGTGAATGATTTTTTTTTCGACTCTGAAACTTTACACGTATCGTGAGACTGGATTGCCACAACGAATTGCGCGCAAAAAAACACCGAATAATCCAGATTTTATTTTTTATTACGGCAGCCAACGGCCCTTATTCATTATCGACGTTTGTCACCAAAAAATCTAAAAATACGTCATTATTGGACGGAAGCGTTAACGCGATCACTCTAAAAACGTTATAGTGGTCTGGAGGGACCGTCAGACCATCTTTATATATCAAAATATTTTCGAAAATCCAAATTCTAACCACCTAAGTACGGTAAAAACCACTTTTTTGAAAAAAACTAGTATGCATGTTATTGCTGTGAAGGATTTATTTTTCGACTCTGAAACTTTACACGTATCGTGAGACTGGATTGCATAACGGTTTGCAAGCAAAAAAACACCGAATAATCTAGATTTTTATTTTTTATTACGACAGCCCATGGCCCTTATTCATAATCGACGTTTGTCACCAAAAAATCTAAAAATACGTCATTATAGGACGGTAGCGTTAACGCGAACACTCTAAAAACGTTATAGCGGGCTCGAGGTACTGTCAGACCATCTTTATATATCAAATTATTTCCGAAAATCCAAATTCCAACCTCCTAAGTTCGGTAAAAACCACTTTTTTGAAAAAAACTAGTATGGAGGTTTTCGCTGTGAAGGATTTATTTTTCGACTCTGAAACTTTACACGTATCGTGAGACTCGATTGCATAACGGTTTGCGTGCAAACAAACATCGAATAATCCAGACTTTTATTTTTCATTACGGCAGCCCACGGCCCCTGTTCATTTTCGACGTTTTTCAACAAAAAATCTAAAAATACGTCATTTTAAGACGGAAGCGTTAACGCGATCACTCTAAAAACGTTGTAGCGGTCTCGAGGGACCGTCAGACCATCTTTATATATCAAAATATTTTCGAAAATCCAAATTCGAACCACCTAAGTACGGTAAAAACCACTTTTTTGAAAAAAACTAGTATGCAGGTTATTGCTGTGAAGGATTTATTTTTCGACTCTGAAACTTTACACGTATCGTGAGACTGGATTGCACAACGGTTTGCGTGAAAAAATACACCGAATAATCCAGATTTTTATTTTTAATTACGGCAGCCCACGGCCCCTTATTCATTATCGACGTTTATCACCAAAAAATCTAAAAATACGTCATTATAGGACGGAAGCGTTAACGCGATCACTCTAAAAACGTTGTAGCGGTCTAGAGGGACCGTCAGACCATCATTATATATCAAAATATTTCCGAAAATCCAAATTCTAACCTCCTAAGTACGGTAAAAACCACTTTATTGAAAAAAACTAGTATGCAGGTTTTCGCTGTGTTGGATTTATTTTTCGACTCTGAAACTTTACACGTATCGTGAGACGGGTTGCCACAATGGATTGCGTGCAAAAAAACACTGAATAATCCAGATTTTTATTTTTTATTACGACAGCCCACGGCCCCTTATTCATTATCCACGTTTATCACCAAAAAATCTAAAAATACGTCATTTTAGGACGGAAGCGTTAACGCGATCACTCTAAAAACCTTGTAGCGGTCTCGAGGGACCGTCAGACCATCTTTATATATCAAAATATTTCCGAAAATCCAAATTCTAACCTCCTAAGTACGGTAAAAACCACTTTTTTGAAAAAAACTAGTATGCAGGTTATCGTTGTGAAGGATTTATTTTTCGACTCTGAAACTTTACACGTATCGTGAGACTGGATTGCCACAACGAATTGCGCGCAAAAAAACACCGAATAATCCAGATTTTATTTTTTATTACGGCAGCCCACGGCCCTTATTCATTATCGACGTTTGTCACCAAAAAAACTAAAAATACGTCATTATTGGACGGAAGCGTTAACGCGATCACTCTAAAAACGTTATAGTGGTCTGGAGGGACCGTCGAACCATCCATGTATATCAAATTATTTTCGAAAATCCAAATTCTAACCACCTAAGTACGGTAAAAACCACTTTTTTGAAAAAAAATAATATGCAGGTTTTCGATGTGAAGGATTTATTTTTCGACCCTGAAACTTTACACATATCGTGAGACTGGATTGCATAACGGTTTGCGCGCAAAAAAACACCGAATAATCTAGATTTTTATGTATTATTACGGCAGCCCACGGCCCCTTATTCATTATCGACGTTTATCACCAAAAAATCTAAAAATACGTCATTTTAGGACGGAAGCGTTAACGCGATCACTCTAAAAACCTTGTAGCGGTCTCGAGGGACCGTCAGACCATCTTTATATATCAAAATATTTCCGAAAATCCAAATTCTAACCTCCTAAGTACGGTAAAAACCACTTTTTTGAAAAAAACTAGTATGCAGGTTATCGTTGTGAAGGATTTATTTTTCGACTCTGAAAATTTACACGTATCGTGAGACTGGATTGCACAACGGTTTGCGTGCAAAAAAACACCGAATAATCCAGATTTTTTTTTTTTATTACGGCAGCCCACGGCCCCTTATTCATTATCGACGTTTATCACCAAAAAATGTAAAAATACGTCATTATAGGACGGAAGCGTTAACGCGATCACTCTAAAAACGTTATAGTGATCTGGAGGGACCGTCGAACCATCCATGTATATCAAATTATTTTCGAAAATCCAAATTCCAACCTCCAAATTACGGTAAAAACCAATTTTTTGAAAAAAACTAGTGTGCAGGTTTTCGCTGTGAAGGATTTATTTTTCGACTCTGAAACTTTACACTTATCGTGAGACGGGTTGCCACAATGGATTGCGTGCAAAAAAATACTGAATAATCGAGATTTTTATTTTTCATTACGGCAGCCCACGACCCCTCTTCATTTTCGACATTTATCACCAAAAAATCTAAAAATACGTCATTTTAAGACGGAAGCGTTAACGCGATCACTCTAAAAACGTTGTAGCGGTCATGAGGGACCGTCAGACCATCTTTATATATCAAAATATTTTCGAAAATCCAAATTCTAACCACCTAAGTACGGTAAAAACCATTTTTTTGAAAAAAACTAGTATGCAGGTTATTGCTGTGAAGGATTTATTTTTCGACTCTGAAACTTTACACGTATCGTGAGACTGGATTGCATAACGGTTTGCGCGCATAAAAATACCGAATAATCCAGACTTTTATTTTTTATTACGACAGCCCATGGCACTTATTCATAATCGACGTTTGTCACCAAAAAATCTAAAAATACGTCATTATAGGACGGAAGCGTTAACGCGATCACTCTAAAAACGTTGTAGCGGTCTCAAGGACCGTCAGACCATCTTTATATATCAAAATATTTCCGAATATCCAAATTCTAACCTCCTAAGTACGGTAAAATCACTTTATTGAAAAAAACTAGTATGCAGGTTTTCGCTGTGTTGGATTTATTTTTCGACTCTGAAACTTTACACGTATCGTGAGACTGGATTGCATAACGGTTTATGCGCCAAAAAACACCGATTAATCCAGATTTTTATTTTTTATTACGACAGCCCATAGCCCTTATTCATAATCGACGTTTGTCACCAAAAAATCTAAAAATACGTCATTATAGAACGGAAGCGTTAACGCGATCATTCTAAAAACGTTATAGCGGGCTCGAGGTACCGTCAGACCATCTTTATATATCAAATTATTTCCTAAAATCCAAATTCTAACCTCCAAATTACGGTAAAATCAATTTTTTGATAAAAACTAGTGTTCAGGTTTTCGCTGTGAAGGATTTATTTTTCGACTCTGAAACTTTACACATATCGTGAGACTGGATTGCATAACGGTTTGCGCGCAAAAAAACACCGAATAATCTAGATTTTTATTTATTATTACGGCAGCCCACGGCCCCTTATTCATTATCGACGTTTATCACCAAAAAATTTAAAAATACGTCATTATAGGACGGAAGCGTTAACGCGATCACTCTAAAAACGTTACAGTGGTCTCGAGGGACCGTCGGACCATCCATCTATATCAAATTATTTTCGATAATCCAAATTCGAACCACCTAAGTACGGTAAAAACCACTTTTTTGAAAAAAACTAGTATGCAGGTTTTCGCTGTGAAGGATTTATTTTTCGACTCTGAAACTTTACACGTATCGTGAGACGGGTTGCCACAACCAATTGCGCGCAAAAAAACACCGAATAATCGAGATTTTTATTTTTCATTACGGCAGCCCACGGCCCCTCTTCATTTTCGACATTTATCACCAAAAAATCCAAAAATACGTCATTTTAAGACGGAAGCAAAAACGCGATCACTCTAAAAACGTTGTAGCGGGCTCCAGGGACCGTCAGACCATCTTTATATATCAAAATATTTTCGATAATCCAAATTCGAACCACCTAAGTACGGTAAAAACCACTTTTTTGAAAAAAACTAGTATGCAGGTTTTCGCTGTGAAGGATTTATTTTTCGACTCTGAAACTTTACACGTATCGTGGGACGGGTTGCCACAACGGATTGCGTGCAAAAAAAACACTGAATAATCGAGATTTTTATTTTTTATTACGGCACCCCACGGCCCCTCTTCATTGTCGACGTTTATCACCAAAAAATCTAAAAATACGTCATTTTAAGACGGAAGCGTTAACGCGATCACTCTAAAAACGTTATAGTGGTCTGGAGGGACCGTCGAACCATCCATGTATATCAAATTATTTTCGAAAATCCAAATTCTAACCACCTAAGTACGGTAAAAACCACTTTTTTGAAAAAAAATAATATGCAGGTTTTCGATGTGAAGGATTTATTTTTCGACCCTGAAACTTTACACATATCGTGAGACTGGATTGCATAACGGTTTGCGCGCAAAAAAACACCGAATAATCTAGATTTTTATGTATTATTACGGCAGCCCACGGCCCCTTATTCATTATCGACGTTTATCACCAAAAAATCTAAAAATACGTCATTATAGGACGGAAGCGTTAACGCGATCACTCTAAAAACGTTACAGTGGTCTCGAGGGACCGTCGGACCATCCATCTATAAAAAATTATTTCCGAAAATCCAAATTCTAACCTCCTAAGTTCGGTAAAAACCACTTTATTGAAAAAAACTAGTATGCAGGTTTTCGCTGTATTGGATTTATTTTTCGACTCTGAAACTTTACACGTATCGTGAGACTGGATTGCATAACGGTTTGCGCGCCAAAAAACACCGAATAATCCAGATTTTTATTTTTCATTATGGCAGCCACGACCCCTCTTCATTTTCGACATTTATCACCAAAAAATCTAAAAATACGTCATTTTAAGACGGAAGCGTTAACGCGATCACTCTAAAAACGTTGTAGCGGTCTCGAGGGACCGTCAGACCATCTTTATATATCAAAATATTTCCGAAAATCCAAATTCTAACCTCCTAAGTACGGTAAAAACCACTTTTTTGAAAAAAACTAGTATGCAGGTTATCGTTGTGAAGGATTTATTTTTCGACTCTGAAAATTTACACGTATCGTGAGACTGGATTGCACAACGGTTTGCGTGCAAAAAAACACCGAATAATCCAGATTTTTTTTTTTTATTACGGCAGCCCACGGCCCCTTATTCATTATCGACGTTTATCACCAAAAAATGTAAAAATACGTCATTATAGGACGGAAGCGTTAACGCGATCACTCTAAAAACGTTATAGTGATCTGGAGGGACCGTCGAACCATCCATGTATATCAAATTATTTTCGAAAATCCAAATTCCAACCTCCAAATTACGGTAAAAACCAATTTTTTGAAAAAAACTAGTGTGCAGGTTTTCGCTGTGAAGGATTTATTTTTCGACTCTGAAACTTTACACTTATCGTGAGACGGGTTGCCACAATGGATTGCGTGCAAAAAAACACTGAATAATCGAGATTTTTATTTTTCATTACGGCAGCCCACGACCCCTCTTCATTTTCGACATTTATCACCAAAAAATCTAAAAATACGTCATTTTAAGACGGAAGCGTTAACGCGATCACTCTAAAAACGTTGTAGCGGTCATGAGGGACCGTCAGACCATCTTTATATATCAAAATATTTTCGAAAATCCAAATTCTAACCACCTAAGTACGGTAAAAACCATTTTTTTGAAAAAAACTAGTATGCAGGTTATTGCTGTGAAGGATTTATTTTTCGACTCTGAAACTTTACACGTATCGTGAGACTGGATTGCATAACGGTTTGCGCGCATAAAAATACCGAATAATCCAGACTTTTATTTTTTATTACGACAGCCCATGGCACTTATTCATAATCGACGTTTGTCACCAAAAAATCTAAAAATACGTCATTATAGGACGGAAGCGTTAACGCGATCACTCTAAAAACGTTGTAGCGGTCTCAAGGACCGTCAGACCATCTTTATATATCAAAATATTTCCGAATATCCAAATTCTAACCTCCTAAGTACGGTAAAATCACTTTATTGAAAAAAACTAGTATGCAGGTTTTCGCTGTGTTGGATTTATTTTTCGACTCTGAAACTTTACACGTATCGTGAGACTGGATTGCATAACGGTTTATGCGCCAAAAAACACCGATTAATCCAGATTTTTATTTTTTATTACGACAGCCCATAGCCCTTATTCATAATCGACGTTTGTCACCAAAAAATCTAAAAATACGTCATTATAGAACGGAAGCGTTAACGCGATCATTCTAAAAACGTTATAGCGGGCTCGAGGTACCGTCAGACCATCTTTATATATCAAATTATTTCCTAAAATCCAAATTCTAACCTCCAAATTACGGTAAAATCAATTTTTTGATAAAAACTAGTGTTCAGGTTTTCGCTGTGAAGGATTTATTTTTCGACTCTGAAACTTTACACATATCGTGAGACTGGATTGCATAACGGTTTGCGCGCAAAAAAACACCGAATAATCTAGATTTTTATTTATTATTACGGCAGCCCACGGCCCCTTATTCATTATCGACGTTTATCACCAAAAAATTTAAAAATACGTCATTATAGGACGGAAGCGTTAACGCGATCACTCTAAAAACGTTACAGTGGTCTCGAGGGACCGTCGGACCATCCATCTATATCAAATTATTTTCGATAATCCAAATTCGAACCACCTAAGTACGGTAAAAACCACTTTTTTGAAAAAAACTAGTATGCAGGTTTTCGCTGTGAAGGATTTATTTTTCGACTCTGAAACTTTACACGTATCGTGAGACGGGTTGCCACAACCAATTGCGCGCAAAAAAACACCGAATAATCGAGATTTTTATTTTTCATTACGGCAGCCCACGGCCCCTCTTCATTTTCGACATTTATCACCAAAAAATCCAAAAATACGTCATTTTAAGACGGAAGCAAAAACGCGATCACTCTAAAAACGTTGTAGCGGGCTCCAGGGACCGTCAGACCATCTTTATATATCAAAATATTTTCGATAATCCAAATTCGAACCACCTAAGTACGGTAAAAACCACTTTTTTGAAAAAAACTAGTATGCAGGTTTTCGCTGTGAAGGATTTATTTTTCGACTCTGAAACTTTACACGTATCGTGGGACGGGTTGCCACAACGGATTGCGTGCAAAAAAAACACTGAATAATCGAGATTTTTATTTTTTATTACGGCACCCCACGGCCCCTCTTCATTGTCGACGTTTATCACCAAAAAATCTAAAAATACGTCATTTTAAGACGGAAGCGTTAACGCGATCACTCTAAAAACGTTATAGTGGTCTGGAGGGACCGTCGAACCATCCATGTATATCAAATTATTTTCGAAAATCCAAATTCTAACCACCTAAGTACGGTAAAAACCACTTTTTTGAAAAAAAATAATATGCAGGTTTTCGATGTGAAGGATTTATTTTTCGACCCTGAAACTTTACACATATCGTGAGACTGGATTGCATAACGGTTTGCGCGCAAAAAAACACCGAATAATCTAGATTTTTATGTATTATTACGGCAGCCCACGGCCCCTTATTCATTATCGACGTTTATCACCAAAAAATCTAAAAATACGTCATTATAGGACGGAAGCGTTAACGCGATCACTCTAAAAACGTTACAGTGGTCTCGAGGGACCGTCGGACCATCCATCTATAAAAAATTATTTCCGAAAATCCAAATTCTAACCTCCTAAGTTCGGTAAAAACCACTTTATTGAAAAAAACTAGTATGCAGGTTTTCGCTGTATTGGATTTATTTTTCGACTCTGAAACTTTACACGTATCGTGAGACTGGATTGCATAACGGTTTGCGCGCCAAAAAACACCGAATAATCCAGATTTTTATTTTTCATTATGGCAGCCACGACCCCTCTTCATTTTCGACATTTATCACCAAAAAATCTAAAAATACGTCATTTTAAGACGGAAGCGTTAACGCGATCACTCTAAAAACGTTGTAGCGGTCTCGAGGGACCGTCAGACCATCTTTATATATCAAAATATTTCCGAAAATCCAAATTCTAACCTCCTAAGTACGGTAAAAACCACTTTTTTGAAAAAAACTAGTATGCAGGTTATCGTTGTGAAGGATTTATTTTTCGACTCTGAAAATTTACACGTATCGTGAGACTGGATTGCACAACGGTTTGCGTGCAAAAAAACACCGAATAATCCAGATTTTTTTTTTTTATTACGGCAGCCCACGGCCCCTTATTCATTATCGACGTTTATCACCAAAAAATGTAAAAATACGTCATTATAGGACGGAAGCGTTAACGCGATCACTCTAAAAACGTTATAGTGATCTGGAGGGACCGTCGAACCATCCATGTATATCAAATTATTTTCGAAAATCCAAATTCCAACCTCCAAATTACGGTAAAAACCAATTTTTTGAAAAAAACTAGTGTGCAGGTTTTCGCTGTGAAGGATTTATTTTTCGACTCTGAAACTTTACACTTATCGTGAGACGGGTTGCCACAATGGATTGCGTGCAAAAAAACACTGAATAATCGAGATTTTTATTTTTCATTACGGCAGCCCACGACCCCTCTTCATTTTCGACATTTATCACCAAAAAATCTAAAAATACGTCATTTTAAGACGGAAGCGTTAACGCGATCACTCTAAAAACGTTGTAGCGGTCATGAGGGACCGTCAGACCATCTTTATATATCAAAATATTTTCGAAAATCCAAATTCTAACCACCTAAGTACGGTAAAAACCATTTTTTTGAAAAAAACTAGTATGCAGGTTATTGCTGTGAAGGATTTATTTTTCGACTCTGAAACTTTACACGTATCGTGAGACTGGATTGCATAACGGTTTGCGCGCATAAAAATACCGAATAATCCAGACTTTTATTTTTTATTACGACAGCCCATGGCACTTATTCATAATCGACGTTTGTCACCAAAAAATCTAAAAATACGTCATTATAGGACGGAAGCGTTAACGCGATCACTCTAAAAACGTTGTAGCGGTCTCAAGGACCGTCAGACCATCTTTATATATCAAAATATTTCCGAATATCCAAATTCTAACCTCCTAAGTACGGTAAAATCACTTTATTGAAAAAAACTAGTATGCAGGTTTTCGCTGTGTTGGATTTATTTTTCGACTCTGAAACTTTACACGTATCGTGAGACTGGATTGCATAACGGTTTATGCGCCAAAAAACACCGATTAATCCAGATTTTTATTTTTTATTACGACAGCCCATAGCCCTTATTCATAATCGACGTTTGTCACCAAAAAATCTAAAAATACGTCATTATAGAACGGAAGCGTTAACGCGATCATTCTAAAAACGTTATAGCGGGCTCGAGGTACCGTCAGACCATCTTTATATATCAAATTATTTCCTAAAATCCAAATTCTAACCTCCAAATTACGGTAAAATCAATTTTTTGATAAAAACTAGTGTTCAGGTTTTCGCTGTGAAGGATTTATTTTTCGACTCTGAAACTTTACACATATCGTGAGACTGGATTGCATAACGGTTTGCGCGCAAAAAAACACCGAATAATCTAGATTTTTATTTATTATTACGGCAGCCCACGGCCCCTTATTCATTATCGACGTTTATCACCAAAAAATTTAAAAATACGTCATTATAGGACGGAAGCGTTAACGCGATCACTCTAAAAACGTTACAGTGGTCTCGAGGGACCGTCGGACCATCCATCTATATCAAATTATTTTCGATAATCCAAATTCGAACCACCTAAGTACGGTAAAAACCACTTTTTTGAAAAAAACTAGTATGCAGGTTTTCGCTGTGAAGGATTTATTTTTCGACTCTGAAACTTTACACGTATCGTGAGACGGGTTGCCACAACCAATTGCGCGCAAAAAAACACCGAATAATCGAGATTTTTATTTTTCATTACGGCAGCCCACGGCCCCTCTTCATTTTCGACATTTATCACCAAAAAATCCAAAAATACGTCATTTTAAGACGGAAGCAAAAACGCGATCACTCTAAAAACGTTGTAGCGGGCTCCAGGGACCGTCAGACCATCTTTATATATCAAAATATTTTCGATAATCCAAATTCGAACCACCTAAGTACGGTAAAAACCACTTTTTTGAAAAAAACTAGTATGCAGGTTTTCGCTGTGAAGGATTTATTTTTCGACTCTGAAACTTTACACGTATCGTGGGACGGGTTGCCACAACGGATTGCGTGCAAAAAAAACACTGAATAATCGAGATTTTTATTTTTTATTACGGCACCCCACGGCCCCTCTTCATTGTCGACGTTTATCACCAAAAAATCTAAAAATACGTCATTTTAAGACGGAAGCGTTAACGCGATCACTCTAAAAACGTTATAGTGGTCTGGAGGGACCGTCGAACCATCCATGTATATCAAATTATTTTCGAAAATCCAAATTCTAACCACCTAAGTACGGTAAAAACCACTTTTTTGAAAAAAAATAATATGCAGGTTTTCGATGTGAAGGATTTATTTTTCGACCCTGAAACTTTACACATATCGTGAGACTGGATTGCATAACGGTTTGCGCGCAAAAAAACACCGAATAATCTAGATTTTTATGTATTATTACGGCAGCCCACGGCCCCTTATTCATTATCGACGTTTATCACCAAAAAATCTAAAAATACGTCATTATAGGACGGAAGCGTTAACGCGATCACTCTAAAAACGTTACAGTGGTCTCGAGGGACCGTCGGACCATCCATCTATAAAAAATTATTTCCGAAAATCCAAATTCTAACCTCCTAAGTTCGGTAAAAACCACTTTATTGAAAAAAACTAGTATGCAGGTTTTCGCTGTATTGGATTTATTTTTCGACTCTGAAACTTTACACGTATCGTGAGACTGGATTGCATAACGGTTTGCGCGCCAAAAAACACCGAATAATCCAGATTTTTATTTTTCATTATGGCAGCCACGACCCCTCTTCATTTTCGACATTTATCACCAAAAAATCTAAAAATACGTCATTTTAAGACGGAAGCGTTAACGCGATCACTCTAAAAACGTTGTAGCGGTCTCGAGGGACCGTCAGACCATCTTTATATATCAAAATATTTCCGAAAATCCAAATTCTAACCTCCTAAGTACGGTAAAAACCACTTTTTTGAAAAAAACTAGTATGCAGGTTATCGTTGTGAAGGATTTATTTTTCGACTCTGAAAATTTACACGTATCGTGAGACTGGATTGCACAACGGTTTGCGTGCAAAAAAACACCGAATAATCCAGATTTTTTTTTTTTATTACGGCAGCCCACGGCCCCTTATTCATTATCGACGTTTATCACCAAAAAATGTAAAAATACGTCATTATAGGACGGAAGCGTTAACGCGATCACTCTAAAAACGTTATAGTGATCTGGAGGGACCGTCGAACCATCCATGTATATCAAATTATTTTCGAAAATCCAAATTCCAACCTCCAAATTACGGTAAAAACCAATTTTTTGAAAAAAACTAGTGTGCAGGTTTTCGCTGTGAAGGATTTATTTTTCGACTCTGAAACTTTACACTTATCGTGAGACGGGTTGCCACAATGGATTGCGTGCAAAAAAACACTGAATAATCGAGATTTTTATTTTTCATTACGGCAGCCCACGACCCCTCTTCATTTTCGACATTTATCACCAAAAAATCTAAAAATACGTCATTTTAAGACGGAAGCGTTAACGCGATCACTCTAAAAACGTTGTAGCGGTCATGAGGGACCGTCAGACCATCTTTATATATCAAAATATTTTCGAAAATCCAAATTCTAACCACCTAAGTACGGTAAAAACCATTTTTTTGAAAAAAACTAGTATGCAGGTTATTGCTGTGAAGGATTTATTTTTCGACTCTGAAACTTTACACGTATCGTGAGACTGGATTGCATAACGGTTTGCGCGCATAAAAATACCGAATAATCCAGACTTTTATTTTTTATTACGACAGCCCATGGCACTTATTCATAATCGACGTTTGTCACCAAAAAATCTAAAAATACGTCATTATAGGACGGAAGCGTTAACGCGATCACTCTAAAAACGTTGTAGCGGTCTCAAGGACCGTCAGACCATCTTTATATATCAAAATATTTCCGAATATCCAAATTCTAACCTCCTAAGTACGGTAAAATCACTTTATTGAAAAAAACTAGTATGCAGGTTTTCGCTGTGTTGGATTTATTTTTCGACTCTGAAACTTTACACGTATCGTGAGACTGGATTGCATAACGGTTTATGCGCCAAAAAACACCGATTAATCCAGATTTTTATTTTTTATTACGACAGCCCATAGCCCTTATTCATAATCGACGTTTGTCACCAAAAAATCTAAAAATACGTCATTATAGAACGGAAGCGTTAACGCGATCATTCTAAAAACGTTATAGCGGGCTCGAGGTACCGTCAGACCATCTTTATATATCAAATTATTTCCTAAAATCCAAATTCTAACCTCCAAATTACGGTAAAATCAATTTTTTGATAAAAACTAGTGTTCAGGTTTTCGCTGTGAAGGATTTATTTTTCGACTCTGAAACTTTACACATATCGTGAGACTGGATTGCATAACGGTTTGCGCGCAAAAAAACACCGAATAATCTAGATTTTTATTTATTATTACGGCAGCCCACGGCCCCTTATTCATTATCGACGTTTATCACCAAAAAATTTAAAAATACGTCATTATAGGACGGAAGCGTTAACGCGATCACTCTAAAAACGTTACAGTGGTCTCGAGGGACCGTCGGACCATCCATCTATATCAAATTATTTTCGATAATCCAAATTCGAACCACCTAAGTACGGTAAAAACCACTTTTTTGAAAAAAACTAGTATGCAGGTTTTCGCTGTGAAGGATTTATTTTTCGACTCTGAAACTTTACACGTATCGTGAGACGGGTTGCCACAACCAATTGCGCGCAAAAAAACACCGAATAATCGAGATTTTTATTTTTCATTACGGCAGCCCACGGCCCCTCTTCATTTTCGACATTTATCACCAAAAAATCCAAAAATACGTCATTTTAAGACGGAAGCAAAAACGCGATCACTCTAAAAACGTTGTAGCGGGCTCCAGGGACCGTCAGACCATCTTTATATATCAAAATATTTTCGATAATCCAAATTCGAACCACCTAAGTACGGTAAAAACCACTTTTTTGAAAAAAACTAGTATGCAGGTTTTCGCTGTGAAGGATTTATTTTTCGACTCTGAAACTTTACACGTATCGTGGGACGGGTTGCCACAACGGATTGCGTGCAAAAAAAACACTGAATAATCGAGATTTTTATTTTTTATTACGGCACCCCACGGCCCCTCTTCATTGTCGACGTTTATCACCAAAAAATCTAAAAATACGTCATTTTAAGACGGAAGCGTTAACGCGATCACTCTAAAAACGTTATAGTGGTCTGGAGGGACCGTCGAACCATCCATGTATATCAAATTATTTTCGAAAATCCAAATTCTAACCACCTAAGTACGGTAAAAACCACTTTTTTGAAAAAAAATAATATGCAGGTTTTCGATGTGAAGGATTTATTTTTCGACCCTGAAACTTTACACATATCGTGAGACTGGATTGCATAACGGTTTGCGCGCAAAAAAACACCGAATAATCTAGATTTTTATGTATTATTACGGCAGCCCACGGCCCCTTATTCATTATCGACGTTTATCACCAAAAAATCTAAAAATACGTCATTATAGGACGGAAGCGTTAACGCGATCACTCTAAAAACGTTACAGTGGTCTCGAGGGACCGTCGGACCATCCATCTATAAAAAATTATTTCCGAAAATCCAAATTCTAACCTCCTAAGTTCGGTAAAAACCACTTTATTGAAAAAAACTAGTATGCAGGTTTTCGCTGTATTGGATTTATTTTTCGACTCTGAAACTTTACACGTATCGTGAGACTGGATTGCATAACGGTTTGCGCGCCAAAAAACACCGAATAATCCAGATTTTTATTTTTCATTATGGCAGCCACGACCCCTCTTCATTTTCGACATTTATCACCAAAAAATCTAAAAATACGTCATTTTAAGACGGAAGCGTTAACGCGATCACTCTAAAAACGTTGTAGCGGTCTCGAGGGACCGTCAGACCATCTTTATATATCAAAATATTTCCGAAAATCCAAATTCTAACCTCCTAAGTACGGTAAAAACCACTTTTTTGAAAAAAACTAGTATGCAGGTTATCGTTGTGAAGGATTTATTTTTCGACTCTGAAAATTTACACGTATCGTGAGACTGGATTGCACAACGGTTTGCGTGCAAAAAAACACCGAATAATCCAGATTTTTTTTTTTTATTACGGCAGCCCACGGCCCCTTATTCATTATCGACGTTTATCACCAAAAAATGTAAAAATACGTCATTATAGGACGGAAGCGTTAACGCGATCACTCTAAAAACGTTATAGTGATCTGGAGGGACCGTCGAACCATCCATGTATATCAAATTATTTTCGAAAATCCAAATTCCAACCTCCAAATTACGGTAAAAACCAATTTTTTGAAAAAAACTAGTGTGCAGGTTTTCGCTGTGAAGGATTTATTTTTCGACTCTGAAACTTTACACTTATCGTGAGACGGGTTGCCACAATGGATTGCGTGCAAAAAAACACTGAATAATCGAGATTTTTATTTTTCATTACGGCAGCCCACGACCCCTCTTCATTTTCGACATTTATCACCAAAAAATCTAAAAATACGTCATTTTAAGACGGAAGCGTTAACGCGATCACTCTAAAAACGTTGTAGCGGTCATGAGGGACCGTCAGACCATCTTTATATATCAAAATATTTTCGAAAATCCAAATTCTAACCACCTAAGTACGGTAAAAACCATTTTTTTGAAAAAAACTAGTATGCAGGTTATTGCTGTGAAGGATTTATTTTTCGACTCTGAAACTTTACACGTATCGTGAGACTGGATTGCATAACGGTTTGCGCGCATAAAAATACCGAATAATCCAGACTTTTATTTTTTATTACGACAGCCCATGGCACTTATTCATAATCGACGTTTGTCACCAAAAAATCTAAAAATACGTCATTATAGGACGGAAGCGTTAACGCGATCACTCTAAAAACGTTGTAGCGGTCTCAAGGACCGTCAGACCATCTTTATATATCAAAATATTTCCGAATATCCAAATTCTAACCTCCTAAGTACGGTAAAATCACTTTATTGAAAAAAACTAGTTTGCAGGTTTTCGCTGTGTTGGATTTATTTTTCGACTCTGAAACTTTACACGTATCGTGAGACTGGATTGCATAACGGTTTATGCGCCAAAAAACACCGATTAATCCAGATTTTTATTTTTTATTACGACAGCCCATAGCCCTTATTCATAATCGACGTTTGTCACCAAAAAATCTAAAAATACGTCATTATAGAACGGAAGCGTTAACGCGATCATTCTAAAAACGTTATAGCGGGCTCGAGGTACCGTCAGACCATCTTTATATATCAAATTATTTCCTAAAATCCAAATTCTAACCTCCAAATTACGGTAAAATCAATTTTTTGATAAAAACTAGTGTTCAGGTTTTCGCTGTGAAGGATTTATTTTTCGACTCTGAAACTTTACACATATCGTGAGACTGGATTGCATAACGGTTTGCGCGCAAAAAAACACCGAATAATCTAGATTTTTATTTATTATTACGGCAGCCCACGGCCCCTTATTCATTATCGACGTTTATCACCAAAAAATTTAAAAATACGTCATTATAGGACGGAAGCGTTAACGCGATCACTCTAAAAACGTTACAGTGGTCTCGAGGGACCGTCGGACCATCCATCTATATCAAATTATTTTCGATAATCCAAATTCGAACCACCTAAGTACGGTAAAAACCACTTTTTTGAAAAAAACTAGTATGCAGGTTTTCGCTGTGAAGGATTTATTTTTCGACTCTGAAACTTTACACGTATCGTGAGACGGGTTGCCACAACCAATTGCGCGCAAAAAAACACCGAATAATCGAGATTTTTATTTTTCATTACGGCAGCCCACGGCCCCTCTTCATTTTCGACATTTATCACCAAATAATCCAAAAATACGTCATTTTAAGACGGAAGCAAAAACGCGATCACTCTAAAAACGTTGTAGCGGGCTCCAGGGACCGTCAGACCATCTTTATATATCAAAATATTTCCGAAAATCCAAATTCTAACCTCCTAAGTACGGTAAAAACCACTTTTTTGAAAAAAACTAGTATGCAGGTTTTCGCTGTGAAGGATTTATTTTTCGACTCTGAAACTTTACACGTATCGTGGGACGGGTTGCCACAACGGATTGCGTGCAAAAAAAACACTGAATAATCGAGATTTTTATTTTTTATTACGGCACCCCACGGCCCCTCTTCATTGTCGACGTTTATCACCAAAAAATCTAAAAATACGTCATTTTAAGACGGAAGCGTTAACGCGATCACTCTAAAAACGTTATAGTGGTCTGGAGGGACCGTCGAACCATCCATGTATATCAAATTATTTCCGAAAATCCAAATTCTAACCTCCTAAGTACGGTAAAAACCACTTTTTTGAAAAAAACTAGTATGCAGGTTTTCGCTGTGTTGGATTTATTTTTCGACTCTGAAACTTTACACGTATCGTGAGACTGGATTGCATAACGAATTGCGCGCCAAAAAACGCCGAATAATCCAGATTTTTATTTTTTATTACGACAGCCCATGGCCCTTATTCATTTTCGACGTTTGTCACTAAAAAATCTAAAAATACGTTATTATAGAACGGAAGCGTTGACGCGATTACTCTAAAAACGTTATAGCGGGCTCGAGGTACCGTCAGACCATCTTTATATATCAAATTATTTCCTAAAATCCAAATTCTAACCTTTCTAAGTACGGTAAAAACCACTTTTTTGAAAAAAACTAGTATGCAGGTTTTCGCTGTGAAGGATTTATTTTTCGACTCTGAAACTTTACTCGTATCGTGAGACTCGATTGCATAACGGTTTGCGCGCAAAAAAACACCGAATAATCCAGATTTTTATTTTTTATTACGGCAGCCCACGGCCTCTATTCATTTTCGACGTTTTTCACCAAAAAAATTAAAAAGACATTTATACGTTACTATTTTACAAACACTACGAAACAAAAATTATCGTTTTCGTAATGTGTTTAATGTTTCGAAATTCGAATAGATTCATATGTCATTCAATGACGTCACAGCCACCGAATAATCGGATCAGTATCGAATCGCACGCCTTGTCAGATCATTACAGCGGCACACGAGACGGGCAGCTTAAACGAGAGCGATACACCTTTAACGTGGAACTATTACGAGTCACTGGAACTGTGCCATATGCTAGCTAGATCCGACGTACGCGTTATTTTTCATTTCTGTGGAACGTAACCCGCTGTAGCTTTGCGCATGTCGACAATGACAATAACGCACAGGGAAACGGGGTTTTACAAATATACGTTCTGTTTTGGAAACATACTTGAACACTTACGAATAACGTATTCCTAGGCCAAGGTCAAATTTTATTTTTGCATACCAGATCTTGAGCTAAGGAAATGTTAGAGCTGCGCATAGGTATATGAATATGGATTCGAATAAAATTACTATTTAATAATACGAGTACAAGCAATGTAATGTGTAGGCAACATAATATTATGTTAAAGATCAAAAAATATGATACCAGCTAGATGCCTTCCCTAATCGCGCAAGTCTACCCGGGTTGGGTCTTGCTACAACGGAGGACAGACAGTGAATGTCAATGCTGGTCATTTCGCCGGGCCTTTTATACTCAGTGTTCTGTGACAGATAACAAAAAAATGTAGAAACCCCAATAATCCAATCACCAATTAACGCACAATTTAAATAAAAGTTATTATATGAATAAAATAATTATAATTATAATAAAAATAGTAATATTAATAGTAATAATAAGATTAGGAATAAGAATAATAAAAATGATAATAATAAAAGGGAAAAGAAGGTTAGGAGTAAGAATAATAAATAGGAAAAGAAGATTAGGAGTAAGAATAATAAAAAGGAAAAGAAGAATCTATAACCTTATCCGTGCATCCCCCATTTACACCGACCGGAAAAATCCCTTCTCTCAGACAAAACATTAAAAGTTAAAATATTGAACAATTATTTATTTTGTACAAACTTTTCACCGACTTTTATGACTTTTCCAGAGTATTTTTCCAACTCGTTCTTTTCGTATTCGTGTAGTTTGTGTCTTTTGAAAGCCGTGCGTATATACGACTTTTTCGTCGTTTGCGTTCATAGCGGTTGCGATGATCGCGGTAACAAGTACGATCGCCGACGACAGTCTCCCGGACGTTTTTCTTCGTTCTTTTTATTTTCGCACATAGGATCGCGGACGCCGATCGATGTACGTGATATTTATTCCTAACCTTGTTATTGCTTAAATGTACATCTTACATATATACAATATACATTTGATTCGAAGCCCATTTGTCGATGTACAATACTGTTTTTTTTTTATTCAATAAATTGCATTATATATTTATATTATTTTTATTGTTCTCAGTAGCTAAAATTTTACGTCATACTTATATCTTCAACCACGGGTTGTGCTGTATACCATAAAAGCGTTTCTCGACAACGTTTGTGTCGCACAATACTGTATTCATGTACATGGGTATATTGGTGTATATATGTTAATTGTAATAAATAATAATACATAAGTTTTTTGTAGGTGTATTCAGTGGCGTATTTATGGAGGGGAGGTCCGGACCCCCCCTTGGCTCCATAAATATAATTTATATAATATATTATTATATTCTGTGCAATTATAAGTTGTAACTTGTAACCACATAAAATGCTATATTTACGTACCAAATCGGGGGAAAATATGTTATCATAAATTGCTATGCGTGGTTGACATCATAGAAAAAGATATTTGGTTGACATATTTTGCCAGTTGGAAATAGAGTTTGAATGTTTATTTAGTTCAACATTTACTGATGCAGAAAAATACTATTTGAGAATTTGGTTGAGTTTTATTTACCACCAGTGAAAAATGATAATGCTATGTTGAAATTAAAATATGGAAATTAAAAATAGACAGTCAATACGTAAACTTTAAAAGTGGGTTAGAAGCACTTTTGAGCTGCCCAAAGAATGACTTTTCTGAATTAGTTTTTCGGTAGACATAAAAAACACATTTTCAATGATTTACTCCCACTAAAATGTAACTTGAAACATTTTTATTTTATGTAATTTACATTAAAACAATTTTTTTGAATATTTAGTATTTTACATAAGATTCCTACGCTTTATTTGACACTGATGTATCTTAGATAGGTCTTTTTACCTTATCGGTAATAAGTACACCATTATTTTAACATACTTTTATAATAATAATTGTATTACATAGTTGTGATGTACCTACCTATTAAATTACGTTTTATATAATTTATATAAAAAATATGTTTAATAATTTTTAATTTGACTGTGATCATAGTTTAAAATAATTATGTCATAATAAACCTAAAACCTGAATTTAACAGGATAATATTACAAGACCAAATAAAATAATATAAATCACTTTGTAGTTCCTTTTTATTTTGTTACGGTTGATTCTTTCAACTTTTTAGTAGAATTATAAAAAATAATTATTCTATAATATTATGTTGATGGAAAGTCCAAGAAAATTGGAATTTGTAATATAAATGTCGTTTTATATGATTAAAAATAAATAATTAATATCAAAATGGATTTATGTTAATTAATTGTAATAAATTGAATTTCTACATAGAAATATGGTAAATTTATTTAATAAAGAGTAATTGGGGGGTGTGGGGGGCTTGCCCCCCACGGATCTGTATTATGAAAATTTTCTGAACCCTCCCCATGATAAATTCCTAAATACGCCACTGGGTGTATTGATGAGTTATTAATAACATGTTATATATCTTTATAAATCGTAATTTAAATTATGATGTCATTGGATGATGTGTAATAAATAAATAAGTGTTTCTTTATTTTAAAATATTTTTTTATAATAAATTTAATGATTTTTTGGGATTATATGGGTGGCTGAAGGTGATGTGGGGGCTTTGCTCAGCAGTCCGCACAGACTCGCCACAGTAATGTGATATTGAATTTTGTGTGAAACGCTCGTTCATCCAACATCCACTGAGCCCCCCTTCTAGTTTTTTCCAAATCAAGCACTGATAAACATTTGTAATTTGTACTCATTGGTTAGTCACATGTCACATATATTAAATAACAAATGTTTATCAAAATTTTTTATATTATTTAATACTTTAAAATCCGTAACGATAGTTCAACACATTTTTAGCAAGTTTTACGTACATAATACAGCGTAGCCAGTGGCGGCTCGTGTGCTCGCGGCTTGGACGACGGGATGATCACACCCCCTACTAAAGAAGAAAATGAATTTATACTCTTAATTCTATATGTATATTTAAAAAAAATAATTTTTTTTAAAACTGCAAATTTCAAATACCTATATTTTTTTATTGGTTAGATTAAACTATAATTGTATTATAGGCGGTAAGTATTAAACAATTTTTATGTTATGATGACAAATTTATGGTACTTTAAAAATGTGCGGTTTATACTTTTAATAAAGTAATAATTACAAAAAAAAAAAAAACAAATGAGGAATATACATTATCGGTTAGTTAAAGTCACTGTAATCTGCACAACTATTTATTTATTTATTATTTGGATTTGCAAACACGATTTAATGACGGAATTGATCAAGACAGTGCGGTTTTAAAATTGGTTATGAAGGTGTAACAATAGGATCCGAAGGATACGAGCAGTACTAGCGTATTCATTGATTCCGCTTAGGCGGTACCTACCTACCTCAGTACCCGCTTCGGCGGCAATATAGTGGAAATTTTCAAAAAAACTTATTTAATTTTTCACAGTTAAAAAAATAGTTATTTTTTGCTAGATTTTTACTTAGCATGGTAGATTACCGAGACTGGATAAGACCCCAAATTACAAAATTTGCTGGACCAACAAAATCCGCTCTCCGGTTTCGGAGATCTATCTCACTAAATGAAAATGAAAATAAAATAGATTATACATATACATATTGCATACAATTAATAAATTTCTAAAAATTCTCTGACTTGACAAGTGTTTTTTGCTTCAAAGTAATACCGGCGGTGGCTTAGTCGCGGCACCGATAGCTGCCAATACAAAATTATATTCAACCATAAAAACTCTGCTCGTCTCGTACTGTTTCGGTCTCCTTCGTTAATTGATCACAGTAGTCGTCTGCAACACCATCGACACGGGCGCGTCAAAGCGAGAACGTTGCAATAGTGCCCGTATTATAGGTACCCGCCATATTATATATCTTTCACACATTTCACATTCTCGGGCGTAACACGTTTCCACCAAAAGTGAACCTTTCCCTTTTCCACCAATATCTGTTTCAATCAAATGAGATCCACTTAACTTAAAAACGTTTTTACCAAAACGATTTGTTTACTACTCTTATATTAAAACCTTTCGACATGGTACGCAATGGTCGCTGGTATAAAGTCCTGTACTTGTCACCGCAGCGACCGGTCTACGCTTAATCAGAATATAATATGATCATATTATCAACCGCCACCAAGGACAACTACGAAATGACATCGTCGACTCTCCCCCACACCACAAAGGCACAGAGTGGGACGGGAAGACAAATCAGTCCGGAGAGGACCGGCCGCTGGCCGTCTCGCTCTCTCGCGTGAACCGTCTTATCGACAACAGCGACGTCTCCTAGTCGTAAGACCTCGTAAAGCATAATTGTGTATTCTCTTTTATACCGTCAAAACCTGACATAGTGACATTTGACAACTACTTATTCTGTTCCGTTGTTTATCATCAATAAAAATAGATCGTACAAATACCTAGTGAAATTCGTGTTGCTTTTATCATGTCCGATTCGCCGTGGACTCACCGGGCATACCTAACGCCGTAGCCGTGTCACTTTAATACAGTAATAAGTTTATTTAACATATACTAATGCTGGGTTAAAAAAATTATATATTACATGGTATAAATACTTTAGCTATTATGTATATAGTATTTATATTTATTTATTTATTTTATTTTACGCTTTTAGTCTTTTGACAAAAGTAAACATACATAAAAATTAAAAATCTTATAGTACATAATATATATATATATATATATATATTATATATTAATTAATGATAAATGATAACTTATAATAACAATCGTATTATTAGTTAAATAAATTATATTTAACTATTTAAGTACCTAATATGTTAGTTTTTTTATATAGTTATGTGTTCAGGGGCGGATTTAATAATTATCCGCCCCTATGCCAACTTAAATTTGCCGCCCCTATCCAAAAAAAACTTACTATTTAATAAAATATCCTTAAATAAATACATTTTTTCAATACCTAATATGCAATTATTTTTTCATTTAAGTAAACAAAAAAAAAAATTCCAATTCAAATATAACATCTTCTGTTTATTTTTTTTAAAGTAAAAAAATGTATAAGAAAACATAATTTAATTAATATAATATTTAAATTTTTAATTCATAGTTAATTTTTGCAGTTTACATAGATTTTTTTCTAGATTTAATTCTTGAGAAGTCATCAATAATGTCTTCATATTCTAATGATGACGTTAAATCACTTTCTATAGTTAATAGTTAATATGATAATATTTATAATAATACGACAACACACCACTCTTCGTCTAACTAACCACTGATTTAATAATAGGAAATATATGTATACGCAGTGAACCTAGTACCGATAACAGTTTCTATAGCGAACGTTTATAAAATATACGTGTACTCCAATATTCGTATACATCTATTTTTTTTTTTATTATAGTATTACAAGACATTTCATAAACAATAAGATAAGTTATAATAAAATACTATCGTCGTTGTCGTAGACGAGTTACTGGGAAAATATAAATATTATTTTACTAAAAATAAACGAATACAAAATCCACAATTTCAAGATTTTGAAGTGATAGATAAAATTTTAAATATTATGTACCTAATTTTATAAAATCAAAATAAATATTCAACATAATTTTGCCGCTCTCCAAAATTAGCCGCCCTATGCGGCCACATAGTTCGTAGTGCTTTAAATCCGCCCCTGTATGTGTTATAAAATCAGTCGCATATTATGATTAGCTTTGTAATGGTTCTTCTATCGTACCATAGTTGGAACTAATTAAAGTTTTTGACTTAAGTTTTGGACTTTTCTCATATGGTAATATATTTGTTTCATTTAAGTATTCATAATTATTTGTTCGTTTCATATACAGCCATCTAAACATAAAAACAAAAACTTAAATGTTATAATAATAATTTAATTTGCTTATTTATTTATTAAATATTATATAAGTAGTACCTATTAACATTAAAGATCTGTTTACATTTAATATTTAAATCAAAATAATGTTGGGACAATTCAATTAAACAATTATTTTTCAATCGTATGTTTTACAGTATACTACTGTTTATTACAGTTTACTACTTATACAGATCGAAGAAAATATACTCCATTCATATTTTCATGATGTATAAATAAATAAATCAACTAAAAATGAAATAAAGAATGTAGATATGACAAAAAAGTAATTTTTAGTAAACAGAACTTTAAAAAATTTTTTATATTTGAACATTTTAACAAATTTAAAATAAAGTTGTTTTGTTTACAGGAATAAAGGAATAGTCGGGGCGATGAATACGAAAGTGATCAAATAAAAAGCTCCTGGTAGAATATTAATAGTGATTTCATATAAGCCATTGTACATGAGTCCAAACACCAACGAAACCATGATTTCCGCAATGCCAAATACAGCGGCTATTTGACCTTAAATAGAAAACAAATACATTGATTATAACTATAATTAAATCTCAAAGTTAAATTTTCAATTTGATAATTTAATAAATATTTATAATTTTTATTATCTCTTTATATAAAATAAACAATAAAATACATGGACATTTATGATTGATATAATAATATTATAATTCTATTATAATCCCATTGTTAGTATTAAATATTTTTCCAAATAATAATTGATAATCTTTACAATAATTTGTTTTATAATAACAATATGTTATCTAATTAATTATCAAGTTTAGTTTTTTTCATGTTTTAACTTAACAGTTGTGGTGTTAGTAATAATTCTAAAAAAAAAAACAATACAAATATAAGTGGTTATATTAATATAATCGATTGAAGTGTATCAATAAAGAATATATTTATTTACTTTTGAGAACGAGGAATAATAATGTTATAAGCTCCAATATGGCTATTATCGGTATAATTGAACGTTAATGTTATCTATCTCAGCTATTAGTAATTAGTGATTTGGTACCTATTATATTAATTTAAATAGATGTGAAATTATATTTTTAGCGACTAAGTATTGTTTTTGTCTATTAACTATTGGTGTAAAATATTTAAATATTGTAAATGTCAAAATATTTTTTACAAAATAAAAATGTATTTATTATATGATATAATATTTTTATATATATATAATTTATTAATAGCATAAGAGAAAACAATTAGTTTTTTAAAATTTAAGAGGGATGGATAATTTGAAAATAAGTAAGAGCTAATGCCTACTTATAGAATTGAAGTGATGTTATCCCTCCCATATAATTTCCCCATTTAGATCAATGAATATAATAATTAATTTTAAAACGTTTGATCTTACTGAGTTCAGTTTTTGGTACTAGTTTTGTCATCAGTGATTTGGTAGATATAGTTTCTGCACAGGTAAAAATCGTCAGTAGTGGTCCTGTAGGTATACAGTTAAGCTTATTAAATAATGAAAATAAAATACTTCTATCAACCAGTATATTTACATACCTATACAGAAAAGCGATACCGTGTAAGCGAAGGTGTAAAACAATGCACCCAGTGTTTGGCTAATTGATGATAACATTCCTATTATTTCATCGGAAATCTTCAGTTGTTTACTAAGGAAAAATGAGGTGAATATAAGACCTTGAATAAATTAAATTTGTTAATATCATCAGAAAAAGACATTTAATTATTATTATTTTTAAATAATTGTTGATACAAACCGATAATGTTTATTATTATTTCATACGATGCAAATACGCTGTATTTTACTTCGTTCCAATTAAATTGTACTCGAGTATATAAATAGCATACTGTATGATAACCTGCACAAGTATATAAACGATAAATTAATAAATATCATAATATAATTAATTATTGTTTAATTATTGTTCAATTATTATTTCTAAATGGTTTTCAATACAAAGTTACTAACATAGTATAATGTCGTATGTTATTCGATTCATATTTTTTAAGAATATGACTTAGTTGTCACTTTCACAGTTTCACCTCTCTATAAACATGCAATAAAATTAAACACGGATCCCATATCACAACAATAATTAGGAGAAGCATTACAGCCCGAATTTCATTGATATATATATATTATTATTTATTTCTAATCCATTTAACGGCGTATTTAGGATTTCTTTAAGGAGGGAGATATGACTAAAATTGTCGATGCCAAACGTCCCAGCATTTTATTACCTATCTATTGATAATAGTTATAAATGAAAAAAACACATAACCATCGTATAAATATAAGCAAAAAAAAGGAATTAAGGGGTGAGATATATCTTCTTAATCTCCCCTTATGCTACTGCAAATATTTATATTATTAACTTTCTAAAATATGTATAGAATTATATAACTTAATCTAAGGTAAACCTATACTGTAAAATTTACAGTGTAAATATAATTTTAAAATTTTAAACTAATAGCTTTAGATGCCTTTGTTATAAAGATCAATAACAAAAATAATTAAATGCAAATTATTAGTTAAAGAAGTTTAACACAGTATGCCAGTGACTTGTTTTTGAAAAAATAAATCAAAAGCTATACAAGAAAATATCTGTTTTATCCTGAGTAATTATTTATTAAAAATTAATATTATTTATTAATATCCATCATTATTAATATTTATCTATATAACTTTTGAATAGTCACAAATACGGTTTAATAATACACATATTAGGTATAGTTGTATTTTTGTTATTTATTCTATAATCAATATAGTAAACCTGGTTAATTAACTGGATATATTTAAAATGAAAATAAACTCCAATGTAAATCTTAGAACTGTACTTAGAATTTCAGAGTCGACATCAAAGTAATGTGAAATAAAAAAAAAAATCACAATTTTAAATTTGTGAAATTTTTTTTATAAGTAATCTATAATATAGAGTAAGATAACATCTTTGTTTCGTTCATATTCTAAAATTTAGATTTTTATTAATCTTATTAATCTAAACGATTATTATTTAAACATATTATTTTATCACTTCTCACTTATACTAACCAGCATTTACACCAGCACTTGCCATGAATATAATTAATAAGATTAAAATTCTAATTCTTTGTCTGTTTGGACGTTTTTTAAAAGTTGTTTTGAACGATTGGGTTATGTGACTGAAATCTAGAAATTCTGATATGGTCGTCTGATACGATTTGTTTTTATTAACTTCCGTCACTGGAGTCACATCTTTGACAAACAGTAATCCATATATCAGACCAATTATAATCAATGTGGATGATATAACATATGCACCGTAGAATCCTAACTTATTGTATATTATGCCAGACATTGACGTTCCAATTGCCATAGATACAGCCATAACAGCGTTCAATGCCCCAATTCTGAACGTTCGTTGTTCCAACTAAAAACAAAATATAAATATCAAATAATGTATATAGATTAATAGGCAGCTTTTATAAGTCTTCTATACAATCCCATATTAAGTTTCTATATTTGTAAGTGTTTTTTAAAGTTATAATTAGGGTTCGGGACTTGTTGCATTTAAAATTATCAAAAATCATCAAAATATGCTTAAAAATATTCAGATTATTTTTTATTCTGTTTTTTTAAAACGCATAAAGCGTATTATAATAATATAATATGTACAAATATGCTAAAAATTGCTTAAATATGCACTTTTCCTAAAATATACAAAAATATTCAAGATTTCGACATTTTATAAAACAAATCTATAACTCACCTAGAATAATTTACGATCACTACAAAGAAACATGCAAATGCAAGAAGTCCCGAACTCTACTTATAATAAATATAATATATCAAATATATTTTATTTTAATCAACAAATTTAAATTTTGTTGTAACACAAGTTTTCTATCTTAATTATATATGCTTTATACACATCGCCATTTCTTAATAAATTAATAATATTGTTCTTTCAATATTTTGAATTGTAAAATTTGATAAATAGTATTACAGAATACCTACTCGTTTTTGTCTAATCATTGAACAGAACAATTTTCATGACTTAGGTGTATACAATATATATTTTGGTAAGTTATGATAATATTGGCGGAACTTATCGTGAATTTTATACGAATATTGATGCGATCGTTAGGCGAGATATAACAACTCTCAATTATTAGAAACTTTTGCTAAATGTTATTTCGACACATGAGTTTCGATCAGTTTGTGCAACCGAGGCTGCAAGTTCCGCAGGTACCCCTAAATCAATATTATTAAGATTGTGTACCGACCGAAGTGACGTCACCAATGTAACTGTAAGCGGTCATGGTCATCAGGGTTTGGCCACCAGTCAAGGCTAGCGGTATGGTTTCGGCGACTCCGGCCGCTTCCATGGGCAGCTGATAGAAGTAATAGACGCACACCAGTTGGCCGGCGTTCCGCGCCAGTTCGCCGTACAGCGGCAACAGCATGCACGGCACGCGCTTCCGCGTCCGGTCGCTCCAAGCGCCCACCAGCAGCATGAGCACGCACGGCAGCAAGTTCTGCGCGCACGTCTGCCACAACATCATGCCGGTCACCAGCTTTTGGACGGCCACCTCTTCGGCCGGTTGTTCGTTCGAGCTCTTCGTCACCAGCGCCTCGCACGTCTCGTCGGGCAGCCGAAGGTTCACCCGGCACGCCTTCTGCATGTTCAGGTTGGACACGGTCAGCGTTACCATCGTGAACGCCGTCATGTAACACGCGACTATTGGCTCGACGGTGACGCCGCTCCAGAACCGCCGCCACACCGACATCGCGGCAGAGGTCGACTGGCGGTTCATGTTGATTAACCGGTACGCCGTGCGGACTTCTATTGTTGGACGGACGATGATGTGTGATCTGTGCGTATAAAAGAAGAAGTGTTGAGACCGACCGACTGACTTTTATTAATCAATGGACAGCACAAACTATTATGAGGCACCTAAACACTTGAAATTTACAAACACTGGTTTTGTTTTTACATATAATATATTCACATTTATTGGTCGAAATTAATTATTTTAATGAAAAATAACGATTTGTTTTGTTGATATTTAAAAATATTATTCGAATGTATCTACTTGAAACTTTTAACTTGTATTATCATATTTTATACACAGTGGTGGATATAGGATTATTTTTTTTTGGTGAGTGGTGGAGAGTGGGGGACTCAAATTTTTTCATATTAATTTTGTAGACACATTATTTTAGGGTATGATATTCATAAAACAATTTGATTTATTTCTAACATGAATAATTTAAAAGAACATTTTAATTTTTGATTTACTATTTAATAACTTCAACTTTGACCACTTCTATCTTTGATTATAGATGATTTTTAACATTATATAATCATTATAAATTAATATTATTACAACTAAAAATATCATCGTTGTTACTATTTTTGTTTAATTATGTGTACTTATTTACCAGTGTGATTACCAGTGTCCAGTGGTATTTACACTTAGTGAATAAATGTATGGGTATAAGTACTTACCTTAATAATAAAATACTGAATTTAACATTACTTATATAATTATTTGATTCGAACTTGGAATATTTAGTATAGCTAGCTAAATAAAACCTGAAATTTATTTTATCTTTCCTCACAATGGCATAATATATACAATCTACTTAATTAATATTTTTTTATTTTTCTACTACCTGTTTTAATTTAAAAACTTTAATTCAATTTAATAACAAACTATAAAGTCATAAAAATAAAAACATTTATTATCATTAGAAAATATTATAACTCAATAGCTGATTTAAAACATTTAAGTATATCAGCGCTTATATTTTATTTTTGGTAGGGAAAAAAGTATTTAAAAAAAAAGTTGGTGTGAACTCCTTCAAATAACGCCCCTACGTATTACTCATTATAATGCAACCACGCGGAATTAAAATTGTAATTTTTATGAAGATGGGTGATAAAGTTTAAAATCTTCCACTATAATATGAGCATATAAAAGTTTTGGGGAATTTTAGTTAATTTTTCTCTATAGGAAAAACAAATCATTAGCTCTACCCCATCAAAAAGTAAAATCCGTACTACGCAGTGGACTACACATAGTGATGCGTAGTTATTAGGTAATATTAAATCTATTGTTAGAATACAAATATTTTACGTCATATGATGAAGTGAGATGCTAACTTCACACGCGTTATTAGACGTTAATTATTTTGAAAAATGTATTGTTATCTATTTATAAAAAAACATATATATATATTTATTTTGTTTTGACTCGAATAATTTCAATATTTTTTTTTACTTTTATTTATTTTTCTTATCGTATTATTAGTTAGGGGGGGGAGGGGCAAAAACACACATCATTGTAAAATCAATACATTCATCACATTGTCCAGAATCTAAAAAATGATATAAAAGAAATAACTTTAACTGTTTTATTAAATAATACTTTAAATTGTAGGTAAAAAAATTAAATATTGTTATTATACCCTTTATAATATACCTACATATTTGTGAATAATGATACAAAACTATAAGTAAATAACTCGAGTATATATTTGGGGAGCTTAGTTATAATAATATTATCTTAAAGTTAGATGATTGGAATACTAGTATAGTAGACCGACATTTTACGAGGTATACGACTCTACTTCTACAATATAATCACAATTTAGTTTTTTTTTTCACTTAAACATATTAATAACATGTATAATATGATATTATATTTAGTTTGATATTTAAACAATAAAGTTGATGATTTTATTTTAAGGACATATTTATAGTGAATCATATTTTTAATAATGGTGAATATAGTGTACAATAAAATAATTATTTTATTTAAATTACACAACAATGAGTAATTTTAGATTCTGAACGGAGTGATGAATGTATTGATTCTACAATGATGTGTGTTTTTTTTTTATTTTTGTGTCTGTCATCACGTTTTGGAGTAGTAATAATGCTTCGATTTTTGACTTCAGCCCCTCTTTGAAAAAGGAAATTCATCTAGTTGGTACTTTGGGGGGGTCAAATTTTCAGTAGTTTTAAAAGTCGTCAGGAAAAACCCTGAAAAAATAAAGGAAAAACGGAAATTTTACGCTTAACCAGTTTTCGACAAAATTGAATTTTTTGATTTTGCTGCAACTCAAAAGCAAATCATTGTAAATACTTAAAATTTTCACCAAATGTTGATATAAGCGTTATTTATTTACTATTAAGTTTTAAAAATATTTAGAATTTTTTAAAACGATTTATAAACCATTGAACTTTACGATTTTTCTAAATTTTTTTTCTTGAAATGCCGATAAAAAAAATTTGGCTTTCCAAAAAATCTTTACAATTTAATACAAGGTTTATTATAAGTTGTATTTCTCGTAGTAAAAAAAAAAAAATCAAAAATTGTTAGTCATCATTGTTTATAAGCATTTAAATTTCAAATGTATACGAAATGTATCAAAATCGCGAAAATTTGCAAGGAATTTTGAAGTTGAAAATTCATAAAATTTTTGTGATATATACCTTAGATTAAAAAACTCAATACAAGGTTATCCATAAGGTTTCCTTCAAGTAACTATAAAAAAATATTCCAGCGACAATACAGAAAAAATGTTATGAGCGTATGAAATGAAAATTTTTTTCGAAATCATGTAAAATAATGATATATTACAATTTTAATATAGATAATAATATAATATATCCTATTAATTATTACTTATTGACAAATCATCTCCGTTCAGAATCGTTTTTCGTATACATTGATACCTGTCATTGCATTTAAATTTAACACAACCATTATAGTGGCCAGTGACCTACTCTCCATCTCTACTATACAGCAGAGCGATACCCACTTGCCCACTTTTTTATTTGCTAAACATACTCAATGTATAGAATTTTGACAATCTATAAATATGTATAACACGTTGTATAACACTTATAAAGTTAGGTTGACTAACCTTATGCGAGTTAAAGTTACCTTATTTCAATTGATTATTGCTCCATTTAGATGACATTCGATTTTTGACGACAACGATAGGTTGAAAATTACACGTTTCACATAACCTTTAGCGTTAAAGTTGAGAAGAATAGGTATAAATATTTGTAATTTATTTATTTTTGGATGCAACAATTCTGTAAACATTAGAAAATAAAATTGTTAAAAAGTAAAAAGTGTGTAGTCCAGACACAGTAGTAAATTCAACTAGATAATATTACACTATAATAATTATAAAATATATAACTGACAACTAAATGTATGTAAGGAATACTGTGAGTTGCATACACGGTGTGCTGTGTTCGTTTTCCCGTATCAAGTATTAAAATTATTAACTATCAGTGAAAAAACCAATTCTCACGATGTATACTCTGCGAACCAAGGCACTCTCCCCTTCCATTTCTTCATTTAATACATCGAACGTTTCACGTCATTTGCATATGTTTACTCTTAATCTTTTTGAATACGAAATGAATACTTTTGATTTAATTTATTTATTTAATAGTTTAACAACAGGAAAATTGTGTTTCTTTGGTTTTAAAAAATAACAATTCAAAAATTATTGAGGTAATATTTGTAAGAAATAACTAAAAAATGAATATATTTAATTATAAAAAAAAAACTGTGTAGGTACCTATTCAATGTAACCAATATATTGATTATATTTCCGCATAAAACCACTATTCATAATTTATATTTATGTAATTTTTTTATCGTACATCTTTAATCTACATATTTTAAAATGTCTTCTTTGTAGTACTTTAAATAATGTAGTGTGGTTCAAATAAGTAAGTACCTACCATGTTGTGTTAAACCATAGTTCACTGATCTTTCTGTTAATTGTGATAATGCATTTTTTTTCTAAATAAAATAATGTATTTTTGTTAGAAATATTAAGACATAAAACTTAATAGCTATTTAACTGTAATACTATAAATAAAAGTAATTAATATATAATAATGTAAAAAGCAATTTATGTTTGTATCACCGATTATTGTGATTTATACAATATCAATACAGTTAATCATTTTACTTAGTATATAGTAATAGTTCTTTGTTTCATTAATTTCGTTTAGTTAATTAGAAAATAATGATGGACTCGAAACAGCAAGTCTATTTAACTAGCAATATGTTAAAATTGAATCAAACGATAATTTTACGTAAAAAAAATATTATTAAACGTTGGAAATATATTATGTAACCTTCATATTACGAAAGAGTTGACTGCAAGCACGGAGGAAGTATGGTTATAGGGCTTAGTGTTGTATTTAGCATTTTTCTGTTCTCGGTATACACTTCCTTTGTTCTTTCTCCTTCTTCTTATGTAGTATATTAAATTTAAAATAATCCAATTTATCTAATTTATAATGCAACACTATGCAAGAATATTAAAAATATTATCTAAAGAAAATTATGTAAATTTATTAATACTAAATTATTCTTCATACATTGTAATAGTTTAGAAGTTTTGTTTGATATCTGGGTTTAAAGCTTTCACTAACAATAAAAAATTTTTAAGTGTTAAATGAAAGTAAAGTTTCTGGCTGGGATAATTCATTTGTTAAATACTCCGTTACCAAATGCTAGGGTCCTGGGTGATGAGTTTCTAAATGAATACTACACGTTTACGTCTAGTTCAATGGATGCTATTTAGAGTAGTTACCAAGACTTTTTTTTTAAAAATGTGAAAATAATACGAGTAAGTACTAATAATTTACCAATATCTGTTAATATACACAATAAAATATATAATACTGGTCAGTGGTCATATAAATAATATATGGTATACGGTTAACTCCCTACTGGTCAGCCGAAAGAAATCTATTTCTTTTATTATTTATCGTGTTTCACTTTCACGATTTCTTTGTAATGGTTAAACATTATTATATAATAAATACAATATGTTTTTTAAATAGTAATATTAGATAATTGGACTTCTTAATTCGGTTAACAAAAGATGTCCACAAATTCGGACCATCCACTTTATTCAATAAACTTCAAGAACATATCAAAAAATAGCGAATAATCACAAGTTGATTATCAAAATTAATTAGTCATCTTGTAATAAGTAAATTCAATTTTACACCGGGAGAACATGTTAGAAAAATTTTTGATAGTAGACTTAGAAGTTGTTGAATTTTTCATCACCAACTAGGTGTCAAATTAAATCTATAATAATAATTAAAAGGCTATGTGATGTGATTAGTGAACCAAATTGAATAGTATGAAATAACTACGCAAACTCAACTTATGTTTAATTTAAGTGATAAAATATTTCGGGACCAAACTACAGTTTTTTTTTCGATTTATAATGGTTTTTTATAACGATAAAAACAATGATTTTCTAATCATATTTGAAAACGTGTTAAACTATTTTACTAGCTCGTAAATATTAATTAATATATTATATAAATGATCATAGTACTATGCTAAGTAATCAAATTAGTATTATAAGACTAAGCAAAAAATCTAATTGCAAAAGGAAAATAGATAACTAATCATAAAGTCATAATGAAAAATAATTACTACAGTACAAATGCTTATTATGTAATGTTTATTTAAATATTATAATAAGTAATTTTATTATAAACGATAATTTTGTTTAGTTACTTATATATAGGAAATAATAAATATTAAAAATGTTGTTATGCTGTATAGAAAAGCTAATGACTTGATAGCTTGTTTTATTATTTATTATTAGAGAGATAAGTATATACTTAAAATAATACTTGATATAAAAGGAAATCGTACCAACATTTTGACGTTATGTGACTATAACCGTTAGAGAACACACTATCACACTTCCTCTATATTGTATATTTAATTGAACGTTATCTAAATTAGATTCAGATTATTTAGGGTTTTGATTAAAAAAAAAAAAACAATAAATATAGACTAATTATTAAAAAGATGTGACTAATGTTTCCTGAGAAAAAAATACGTACATGTTTACTTAAGATATTATACTAAAGCTGATAGTCATTAAGTCATTTATGATATGTTTAGTTATTTATTTTATACTTACGCGGAAATAGATCAAAATGTAAAAATAGGTAAAACAAGTGGTTATTGCTCTACTGTACTTTAAGTTTCGATTGGATGACTATTGTAAGTGCGTTAAATTTGAATTCCATGATTTTACCTTATATATATTATATATAAATATTAGTATTTATATATTTTTTAGATTTTTTAAATCCAGTATGAATTACTTATGAGTTATGAAGAATATTGTTTTTAGCTAAACCAATTGAAGATTTTTTGCAACAAAATACTTGTATGATTTGTAGATTTTCGTTTTGGTTATGAATAACTTTATAAAAGTTTGAACTTCAATTATACTTACAATTTTTATTCAGATGTGATAAAAAGCTTAGGTTTATAGTATTATTCTATGGCTTAAGCACAGCCTGTACGATGTATGATCATTATGAGATGGCATGTGTAAATTAATCATATTTTTATGTTAATGTTAAATTATAGTATATAATAATATTCGTAAATGTTTTAAATTTCCATGAATACTATTTTTGAATTACATTAAAATAATTAAAATTGTTACTATTTTTTTAAATATATAATTTAGTCTAAATTTTAACTTGAAATATTTATGAAAAGATTTTTTGATTTCAGAATAAGCTACTTATGATTTATGAGAAATGTTTTATTACGTTTGGAAATTCTTTGAGTGAGCAAAATTTTTTTTATTTATAATTAAAAAAAAAAAAAAAAATTTCAAATATCTTTAATTTAATTTTATAAATAACACAAAATTCTCAATTCACCAGTCAACATAGCGTAGTGTTCTTGTACGTTATTGATTTTGTTATCGTATTTTATCTATAATTAGCTAATACTTTTAGATTCTGAACGGAGTGAAGAATGTATTGCTTTTACAATGATGTGTGTTTTTTTTTTTTTGTGTCTGACGACAACATTTGGAGCAGTAATAATACTCCGATTTTTAACTTCAGCCCCTCTTTGAATAGGAAATTGAATCTAGTTGGTACTTTAGAGGGGGGTCAAAAATAAAATTTTCAAATAGTTTTCAAAACAATCGAGAAAAACAAAAAAAAAATGACAGAAAAATGGCAATTTTACGAAAAACCACTTTTCGACAAAATCGATTTTTTGATTTTGCTGTAACTCAAAAACGAATTATTGTAAATACTTGAAATTTTCACCAAATGTTTATATTATGGTTATCTTTTTACAGTTAAATTTTCAAAATATTTTGACCATTTTTAAGCTACTTATAGACAATTGAAATTTTCGACTTTTCTAAGTTTTTTTTCTTCAAATTCCGATAAAAAATTTTTGGGTGGCCAGAAAATCTTGAAAATTTAATACAAGGTTTCTTATAAGTTTTTCTTATAGTGCTAAAAAAAAATCCAAAATCGTTAGTCACAATTTTTTTTTATAAAGGCTTAAAGTTCAAATTTATACGAAATATGTCAAAATTTAAATTAAATTTCATACTCTCATTATGTATATGTTGCCAAATATTTTTTTTATTAATAAACAGATATTATAAAGTAACTATAGTAACATAATATAGTAACTATACTATTTGTTTCAAAATAGAATATAATATGACAATATTTAAATATAATATATCCTAGACTGACAAATCATCTCCGTTCAGAATCGTTTTTCGTATACAATGATACCTATCATTGCATTCAAATTTAACCTACCCTAGTCCGAGGTCCACCCCACTCCCTAATGTACAGCAGAGCGATACTCACTTACCCGCTTTTTTTTTTACTGCTATTTTTTGGCATGGAATTATAGGTATAATTATCTAGTATAATACTATCTCATAAATCATTATATAATAATACGTTTTTTGGTAATCTCAACGTGTATACCAACGAAAAACTCAATCAATTCATGAAAATGATAAATGATTTAAAAAACTATCAATGGACAATGAATAATAATTTTTGTCTCAAAATTTCTGTAGATTCTATAGAAGTTCTTTGAGGGCTACCTTCTTGAAAAAATATATATTTTGAATTTATGGACAGTAAATTTATAACAGTTAATATTATTTTATTTAATGTTTCTAAATCTTTAATTTATCTGGTCGATATTAAAATAATTTTATTGTTAAGGATGTATTTAATACTATTGATATATAAATAATAATTGATCTTACGACTATACATCGTTTAAGAAAAGTTTCTGATAAACCTTGACTACTTAGTATTATCCCTCCAATCACTATCGGCTTTGAATTTTAAAATAAAAAGAAAACTTCTTAGATAGAATAATTTAAGTACAGTTTATATTAAACATTACACATTTTAAGAACATAAATATTTTTAGATTCTGAACGAAGTGATGAATGTATTGCTTTTACTATGATGTGTGTTTTTTTTTTTTTTTTTTTTTTTTTTTTTTTTTTTTTTTTTTTTTGTGTCTGGGGACAACATTTGGAGCAGTAATAATGCTCCGATTTTTGACTTCAGCCCCTCTTTGAATAGGGAATTGAATCTAGTTGGTACTTTAGGGGGGTCAAAATTAAAATTTTCTAATAGTTTTCAAAAAAATCGAGAAAAACAAAAAAAAAATGACAGAAAAATGGAAATTTTACGGAAAAACCACTTTTCGACAAAATCGATTTTTTGATTTTGCTGTAACTCAAAAACGAATTATTGTAAATACTTGAAACTTTCACCAAATGTTTATATTATGGTTATCTCTTTACAGTTAATTTTTCAAAATATTTTGACCATTTTTAAGCTACTAATAGACAATTGAAATTTTCGACTTTTCTAAGTTTTTTTTTCTTCAAATGCCGATAAAAATTTTTTGGGTGGCCAGAAAATCTTGAAAATTTAATACAAGGTTTCTTATAAGTTGTTCTTAAAGTGATAAAAAAAAATCCGAAATCGTTAGTCACAATTTTTTTTTATAAGTGTTTAAAGTTCGAATTTATACGAAATATGTCAAAATTTAAATTAAATTTCATACGCTCATAATGCGAATGTTGGCCATAGTAACCATAGTAACATAATATAAAAACTATACTATTTGTTTCAAAATAGAATATTTGACAATATTTAAATATAATATATCCTAAACTGACAAATCATCTTCGTTCAGAATCGTTTTTCGTATACAATGATACCTATCATTGCATTCAAATTTAACCTACCATAGTCTGAGGTCCACCCCACCCCCTAATATACAGCAGAGCGATACCTACTTACCCGCTTTTTTTATCTATTATGTCTGAATTATAATCACAAAGGGAAGCTTTTGAAAATGACTTATTTATTAACAGTCACCAACTATTTAAAAAAAACGACCTAGCAAGTGCAATATTTTAAATGATCTAACTATATTCTATCAGAATACTCCTGGTATAAACACTAAATTAGATGTATTTACCCAAAACGTTGCTCGCTTTAATTACGATATTATTATTTTATCTAAAACCTGATTATAAATGTACGTAATTAACATTGAACCAGGCCTTAACATCAAATTAAAAGAATTTTGATACTATCGATTTTATGTATGCAGTAATGGAGTTATTGGTGTGCTTATCACAGTAAAGAACAAATTTCCATGTTGACACGAAAACTGGCCTCTGATCCAAATGACCCATATGCCATAAAATAGGATATCAAGTGGATGTTATCTATACAGATTTTTTTAAAGCTTTCGGAAAAATGTATCATAATATCCTATCCCTATATTATATTATTTAGGTTTACTTCTATCATTCTTAACTGGTAAGAAATAATATGTTAAAATTATTAAAATTAGCATATAGTATATAGTATAATGTAAGTTCAGGTATCTCTCAATAATTTCATTTTGCACCTCTAAAATTTAACATATTTATTTATATTTAACAATGACATATAACTTAACTACAACTTGAAAGTTTGGTTACCTAATAAAGTAGATCCGATATAAATAATAGAGTTGATATAAAATTGTTTTTGAGAACTTTGCTCGTTAGATGTGATATTTAATATCAACTTCATTCTTTTAATCAATCACTTTCATCCCTTGAACGCGTAGAATATCATTAAGATACGAAGAAGAAGGTTAAATCTCTGTTTTATTTTTAAAAAACATAATGGATAATTTTATCATCCAGAGTTACTATCAAACTTAAGGTTTTTTTTGGTTTTTATTCATAAAACTAGGCAATAACATACATTATATTATTATGTGAAGTTTTTGGATTATAGAGAAATACTCATATGATTAGACGTAGGCAATTAGTTTTAATATCTTTCAAATTGATTTATTTTATGTAACATTTTTAATTATAGATAAATTAAATGATGAATATTAAAATAATTTATTTAATTAGTAGGTATATAGTGGAAGTCATTAAAAGAAATTAATTAAAAAATTGTACTCTGTATTTGAAAATTTTTTATATTACTTTGTCATTGGGAGTTTGCCCTTCAAAATAAATAAAAATACAATGTATAGAAAATTATTAATGTTTTGTGGAAATTGCAAGTATTTATTATTGAATTATAACAAAATAAGATAATTGATTTGATCGAAAACTGGTTTAGTGTACAAATTCCCTTATTTTCCAAATTGTATTTTTGTCCCTCAAATTATTAACTAGATTCTAGCAGATAAGATATTAAGGGTTAAAATCTAAACTTCTTAATGATTGCTCCAATAAATAGTGATCAATAAAAAAATAATATTATTTCACCATTCAGAATTTAAAAATAATTAAAAAGCGAAGACATAAAAAAAGTATGTTATGTTATTGAAATATGATAAGAAATAAGATCTACTTTTTCATTATTATTAAATTGTTTTAATTATTCTTTTGACTTGAGCGTCTATTTTAACGTACTAAGTCCAAAAGTGTACGTATACACATACCACACATAATTGATTAATGATTTTTGTAAATATTACATAACAATGTTACATTATACATGCTATTATATAAAGAAGATAGATAGCACAATTCACTATATGCATCACAATCACTGTACAAATTGCAAAATGTAAAACAAATTGTACACTTTTATTAAAAATATTTTCATTAATCTTAATTTTCAAAATTTTAAAACTTGGATGGTTGGTAATAATTCATGAATGAAATGGAAACCTTTTATTTTGAAATCTTAAAAGAAATTGTAGTTATCACTCAGGTATTAAACAATCGCTTGAGGTGTTAATCGTTCGAAAAATACAGGTTGAGTTCACTTTTAGTGCCCTATTTTGAGAAATTACTGAGAATAATTATATTAAAAATGATTTATTATTATTAAATTCTTCATTGAAGTTGAGATATTGACAAATTTGGAAGATATTTTAAACAATTATCATTGATTATTCCTATAACAGTTTTAATTATTTTGTTAAGAGGACGCTATTCCCGCATGTGTTGTCTCTGTCTTATACACGTGTAACATAGTTAAAAACTGTTTTGCGCGGGACAATTTTTCTTCCTCAGTGCGATTTAAAATTTTGGTAATTTTAGAGAAGAGCTTTACCTGTGATGTAGCGTTTCAATTTTTTTGATATTGGTAACCAATAATTTTTAATAATTAAATGAAAAAAGCCTAAAGTTCTCAAACCGATAACTTTAAATGCATTCATGTTATCAAAAAAATTAAAACGTCACGACACAGGTAAAGTTTTTCTCAATGCGATTTAAAATTTTGGTAATTTTAATATAAATATCAAGGAAGTAAAATTGTCCCGTGCAAAACAATTTTTAACTATGTCACGCGTGTATAAGACAGAGACAACACATGCGAGTATAAAATTACCTCTTAAAATTAAAAAAATATTTATTGCATATACTTGATAATTTTCAACATTATTATTTATTATTATTAGATTAATTATTTAAGTACATTTGTTCATTTGTACATTTTTTTTTCTATATATTTATTATCGAGGACCTTTTTTGGAAATCTAAAATTTTTGACTGAAATATTTCTTTAAATGCGATGTTGTTGATGTTTGATTTTATTCGTTCGTGTAGGTTGGAGGGATATTCAAAGAATATAATATGCTTCATAGAGACAACACAAAAATATGTTTCACAGCTAGGTTAGGGTTTCTCACGCAATGTGAATCTTCAATAAATAATGTTTAAGTCTTATACACTCAGGACGTACTCTTGTAACTATAATCTCTTCATATTGAGTAAGATTGATTTATTTATTATTAATAATAATATATTAATATATAATATATATATAAGTTGTAGTTGAAGTAAATGAAAAGAAGAAAATTATTCCAAACTTTTTCAATTTTGTCATAATTTTTTTTTTCAATATTTTTGAATGACTATGTGAAACTATGTTCGAAATTATTATTCCGTTAATTTACTTTGTAGCAGGATTCGTTAATAGATCTCTTTAATAACACCGACTAGATACCATGTAGATAATGAAGTATAAATTACCTATTGTTTAATTAGCTACCTACCGTTTGTTATTTGTTCACCACGTTTTATTGTATTGATTTAATCATTAATAACAATAACAAAGCACCGATGAACATTATCGATGTATTAATAATATACACGTTTACCTATGTTACGTTGTACTAATTAATGATGAAGATTTTTTTGTTTAACTATTTTTCAATTTTCATGTTTTATTATATTATATTCAACGTACATATTAAATACAAAAACACACAGTCACCTATGAATTCAAAAGCTTAATGGACGGTGGTTCTTAAAATCTAAATTAAACATGTTCTTCCATCGATTATTTGGGAATGTAACTGCGAACTCTGCACGCGTTATATCTTCACCTATATGAGTAATATATAATTTCCATAGAAAAATTCTAAAAAAAAAAAAAATAATATTAATTCAATCTAATATAGTATTAATGTTGCATAAATATCGAACAAAAAAACCGATCGACTTAATTTGACTTTCAAATACGAAACTTTATTATTTATCTTTATATTTATAATATATATTATTTTATTTATACTAAAAACAAGTAAAATTTATTTGTTCTTGATACTTTCACGTTGATGATCTTTATTATACTTAACTTTCTGTGATGATTAATTTAATTGACAATTACCTTGTAGTTTGCATTATTTTAGGCTTCAGAGTTTGTCATCCTCAACTTTATTAGATGCATCGTTATTTTTCTTTGATAGATTGCTCTCTTTGTACATCCGCCTAAATAAATTAAACACATTATTATATAACATGTTTGAATTTGAATAAAAAAGTTTTTTTTTTTGAAGGGGTTACATTAAACATTTTCAAAATACTAATTATTTAATTAAATCAATAAATAATTTATTGAATTAAACCTAATAATGTTGTCAGTAGATATAGGTTAGTTAAAATTTTAAGAATTATAAGATAGAACTATCAAAATATATAATTTAAAAAAAATTGTTTTTCATTCGTTTCATAAAAATTTATCTTAATATTCATTTTTACGTTTTATTAGATTATTGATATAACATATACTGATAATTGGAAATAAAAATGTATGTTTTAATGAAAATTTAACTATATTATTTAGCTATATAAGCCACTAAATTTATGTTGTTTATTACTTACAAATATATTATAGTCGCAGGTATAGCTAAAGCTGATCCTATTAAATTATACGCTCCGGGTAATGTGTCTACTGTATTTTTGTAGATCACTGTGTATAGTGGGCCGAATACAATTGGAACGAGTGATTCGACGATTCCATAAATAGCCGTAACTTGTCCTATAAATTATAATTTATAATGGTATTTGAATTTTAAAATATAGGGAAAACAAATAAAAAAAACAGTATATATCTTACCTAATTCTTCTGGTTTAACTATTTTTGACATAATAGATCTCGCTGTTATGAAAATTGTGCCTCCCATAATATCTACTAACGGTCCTGAAATTAAAATCGTTTTTACATTAACAAAATTTTATATAACACATTACCACTATAGCAGTAAATGTAATTCGGTCATTTAAATTTGGTTTTTATCGGCGCAGCGAATGAGTGTTGTATTATTTGAAAACAACAACACGTCATCTCATCGGAAAATGGTTGTAGTTATAACCATAATTGCATTAAACTTTATATTTTATATACGTGTATATACAGTAATACATTACAGTATATGTATTAATATCAAATCTAGGACTCGGAAGTTATAGAAGTTTCATATTTTACTATAAACTATTGGTTTATAGGTGTGGTTTAGCGGTTTGATTGTTGTAATGATTCTAGTTTATTACTGACCAGGTCAGATGATAATGATTAATGAAGTAGTGCCCCATGGATGTAATATTCGTTTTTATTACCCTTCAGTATGTTACGAGAAGGTATTTAACTATTATGTATTTATATAAATATAAAATACACACCCAAATAGTATACCCATTCTTCTGTCGCTAAAGCGTAACATATTCCGGCAACAATTTTTCCTGCACACGCCATTACTCCAATTAAACTATCGTCGATTTTAAGTACGTGACTAAATAAGCCAATACAAATTGCTGTACCTAAAATATAATGCAGTTTGTGTTTTAATAATTTATACATTAAATATTATGTGATGATTATTAAAGCAAATAAATATATAAAATATACTGTATTGTTTTAAATAATATCTATTTTAATAGATTTACTTAGATTAAATTATGTTATCCAATAATAATACATTGTAGTTTTTCATAGAACATTCGAATTATTTATTATTTATATCGCTTTTTTTTTGTTACTTGACTTTAAATTAAATATTTATCTTATAAACATTAGTAAACTATAGTTTTATAATTATAAATTAAAATTTTTGAAAGTTCAGATTAAAAAAAAAGTTGTTATATATAATAATTAATAAGTACTAAGGAGTTACCTCCATGGGTAGACAGTAATTGAAGTACAACTGTATTTTATATTTAGAAATTAATAAAATACAAATGTATGTTCTTTAGTACTGGTTAGAATGTTTTCAATTGCTGGCTTTGTTCATGTTCCGAGTTAAAACCATAATTTAAAAACTTAAAACTTTTGAAAAACATCTGTCAATTTATTCAAACGACTTAAATTACCTTCTAATTTTATTAATATAATAGTATATATAATTAATTATGTTCATACATTTTTCTACAATTTATTGTATTTATTATCTTGTATTTCGTATTAACTTGTTAAAATCAATTTTTATACATTTTATATTTCTTCGTTTGAAATTGATGTATTTAAATTTAGTAATTAGTATTTAAGTACAACTTTCAAAGTTTTTTTCCCATCTATGTTTATTACCTCACTTAATATAAATAATAAATATATTTTATATTAATTGGAAACTTAATCCGTGAAATTGTCTAACTATCCACCTGATCTAAAGTCTCTATTTTAAAATTACCTGCTACATTAGTGATCATGGAGAAAGTAGAAAACACACTGAAATCCACTTCATTCCAATTGAATCGGGCACGCGTATTCAAATACGATACCGAAAGATCACCTGTATAAATCATAATGTAACTTTAGTCACATGTTATAATAATGTATAAACTATACAGTACACACACACACATATCTACATATATATATATATATATATATATATATGGTCGCAACTATAGGAAGTTTATTATTAGTAGATTCTAATATTGTACTTGTATTTAGTATTTACTACAGAGGTAGTTTTGAAATAACTAGTGTATATATATAAACAAATTTTCACAAACCGTTTAAGGGTCCCTTGATTAAAAATGCAATACACATTAACATGATTATTCTGAGTTTTCGGTTATGTGGACCGTCTTTGAAAGTAACTTTAAACGCTTCTTGAATGTGTTTCGCATTAAAAAAACCATTAAACACACCATTATTTTGTGTTTTCGTTTTATTGTCCAATTCGTTCAGTGGTGACACTTCTTTTATGAATATTAAACCATATAGCAGACCTATTACACATAGAGCCGACGACGTGCCGTACACACCGTAGAACCCAAGCTTCTGAAATGTAATACCAGACAACGCTGTACCAATGGCCATGCCTACTGTGGATAGTAAGTTCACTATACCGATTCGTAGGGTTTTCAATTCTTCCTGAAAACATAATATATACATTATACACATATCAGAACTAATATTATTGTTATTGGCTGATTTTTCAATAATAAAAACGAAAAATTACTATTGCATAAAATGTGTTGTCTAGGCTCCACACGAAAGAATTTTTTGAATCTTGTTTCATCTTGTTTTCAGCTTAAAATTTATTTTAAAATGATAATTGGTACTTTTACCTGTATAGTGTAAAAATATTTAATTTTAGGCAAACCAAAGTGTTATTACATAATTTGTATGCAAATAATTGACATATAACATTGTATGTAACAATACTATCTACACACGGCGATGACACGCATTACATTATTATTTGCTTTTTCTTTTAGAAAAGACGAATTATGATAAACAAAAAAATAATTTCTTATGTTACCGAGTTGAAAATTTGTATTTGATAACTATAACTATTTAATTAGCTATACATCGTCCGGCGCAAAAAATGCACATATTATTATTCGATTAGTTAGAAAAAAACCGGTGCAGTTGCCGAACGCCGGCAGTACTTACGCTGGTGACGTCGCCGACGTAGCTGAACATGGCGTTGAACAGCACCATCCTGCCGCCTGCCAGAGACGTCGGCACCGCTTCGACGACACCCACCACCTCCATGGGAAGCTCGCGGAACCAGTAAACGCAGGCCACGAGGCCTACGACGCGGACCAGTTCACTGGCCACGGGCACCAGCATGCACGGCACGCGCTTCCGGCGCCGGTCGCTCCAGGACCCGACGAACACGGCCAGCGCGCACGGCACGGCGCTCTGGACGATCAGCTGCCACAGGAGCATGTCGGCCACCAGCCGCTGGGTGGCCACTTCGTCCCGGTCCAGTGGCGCGCTGACGTTCGTCTTGGATTTGACCAGAAGTGCGGCGCACGTGCCGTCGTCCAGCCGAAGGTTCACCGAGCACGCCTTCTGCAAGCTCAGGTTCTGCGTGGCCAGCAGCATGAGCGTCCGGGACACGATGTAACAGCACACCAGTGGTTCCACGTGGATGCTGCTCAGCGCGCGTTTGGTCCGCGACCAGACGGTATCCGCGGCCGTCGGCGTGTCACGGTCACGCGAAACCTTTGACACGCCGTCGTCGCCTGCTGCGGGTCGTTCGTCGTTCGTTTGCATCTTTTTTTACAATTTTTTTTCGTGTCGGTCGTCTGTCGCAGCTCCGGCGTTTAAACCGCCTCGACAACGTGTAGGAAATACGCGGTCAACTATGATGACACCTATAGGTCGAGTTAAATCGTTGCCGTGTACGCAGAAATTATATATTCACTGCATACATCGTATAAACTGTAAAAAAAAAATAGTTAATCATCTACTACTCACTCTTTATTTCAGGAAACACACAAACAAAAAATGTTTCTATTACATAATTTTAAACAGTACTACGTTATAAAACAACATTTTTGGAAAAAACGTATAATTTTTTTTTTAAATATACTGCAGTTATTATTTGTATGCATTTTATTTGACAATCATATAAGGGCATAATCATTCGGTCACTTACTATATAAGTATTTAAAGCTATAATGAATTGAGCAGTGGACCAGCATTTTTCGAGGTAAATACCCTAAGTAATTTCTACTCTACTCTACTTATTTAAATTTTAAATGCTCTTAACTGATAGACTATTCGTCCAAAATGTTATTTTAATTTATCAATGTTCATGTTGTCATTAAAAATAATTAAAATTAAAAAAAAAACATAACTTTTTAAAGAAAATATTGTTTTTAATAACTTAAAATAATGTAAAAAAAAATATTAATACGTAAAATATATAAAACGTTAATACAGCTTTTGATAGGCGAGTGCCTTACATTAAATAGATCAACCGGTGGCTGGTATTTACTAAATATCTATATCAGTAAATATCTATAAACTATTTAATATAAATTTATACCTCATGATATTATTTATTTTCTAAGCACAATTATTGTCTATTTTGTTTAATCTTGATTTAGAATATTAAACATAATATAAGTTATAATTATATAAAAGTTTAGCTAATAATGTGTTTGTCAAATTTATAATTGTAATCTTTACTGAATTATATTACATGCCTTTTAAAATATTTTATTACGCACATCATAGGCGTGCGCATAAAAGTTACACGGCGTGTTTTTTTCATCCCCTGACAAGATCGGCTACATTTAAAAGGTAAGTGTAGTTTAATCTGTCGCTCACCATCAGTGTATTTAAAATGTGTGACTAAGTTGCAGTGATAGTGTTAATCATTAAGTTTAAAAGCAATTATACCACATAATAAATTAATCTTTTATAAATAATAGTAATATTGTAATATATAATAATAGCTTAATGTAGGTATTCTATTAAATTGCCACATTCAAAAGCTTAAACACTAATGTTATTTTAAATTTAAATTCAATGATATACCTATATATTTTTGTACACGATTTTAATAATAATATTATAATTTTATCAAATTTGTATATCCCTTCCTTCCCGGTTATATTAAGAAAAATTAAAATATCAACTAAATTAAATTTTTTACCAGAAGCCACCCTTGATGTTGAAGATTGAAGCAGTTTTTATCGTTGATAGTCTTAGTCGTGGGTATAGAATCGGAATATTACAATTATACAAATATCCTATGATTAAAGTCCGGATTTGAATCAAATTATCATCCAAATTATTTGAATTTATAGATTTGTTTTTATTTTGATACGACTAATAATTATTTTTAATTTGTTGTAATAAATTTATTTATTTGCCAATTTTATTATAATTATTTAAATAGGTAATTGTTTTTATTGCCTAGTACAAGAGAACAATAGTAGTAAAAATGTGTCGGAAATTAGGTATATTATATTTTAAAAATGTGTAGAAATTAAATTTATTAAAATATATAAATGGGTTATTGAATGGCAAAATTGAGTAGGATTTTTAAAAATATAGCTTAAAATACTATATTTCATTTTTATACATATTTATAATCGAATTGAATAAATATAAAATATGAATTTAATATTAATTATTACATGAAAATCATAAATGCTTTTTATAAATTGTATATTTAATACATATTAGTAAGAGAAAATGGACGGCTAAAATTATTTACTGCAGCCGACCAGAAACTCTATATTTGTGTTAATGCCAAATTCTAACAATTAATACCTAACCTATATTATTAATCGATAATTATTATTCATTATCATATAATAACTAATGGCTAATGTTTCAATAAATTTTCCAACTGATAATTCATTATAAGATAAATTATCAATAGACTAATAATTAAACTATAAAAATGTAATACCTACTTACAATATAGACGTTAATCGCAGTGAATATTTTATCCATTAGGTATGCATTATTACGTATAAATCAATGTTTTTGCTATATTTTAAGGTTTTTTTTTTAAACTTAAGTAAAATATTATATAATTCAATTTAAGACTATTTGTTACTATAACTATTATTACTTTAAATAAATGTACAGCTAATTTATTATTTATTAACAATATTGTTTTACCTGATTTAATGAATATAATATGTATACTAGTATTGTAAAAGTTGAGTTGTAATCATAATTATTACTGCTATTTATTACGTATTTTTTTTTTATTTTAATCAAGAAAAAAAAAATTATTATGTTGAACGATTACTCAAGAATTTGGTAAAAATAAAAGTAATACATATACCACGTACGCGAACATATTATGAACATTAACTGGTGAAATAATAATGAGGAATAGTTGGCGTTTTTCATGTATCATTATTATAAATGTTATTTTGTTATCATGAGTCCAATGAGGTCATTCGAATTTTACGAATCAATAGGCATATAAATCATTAGTTATTTGTAATATTTACCTAATTATAAAAAGTTGCATATAAATAATTAAAATGTATTTATTAATTGAAAGTGCGAGCTTTTAGCATTTGGTTACATTACAAGAAACATATAGTATAATAATTAATAAGAAACTATACCCAAGTTTTTACCCCATGCTTCCAAATCATATAGCTTATGTCTATTGATATTTTAATCAAAATCAAGACCATCGATAACGTGATCGATAAAACTACATAGATATGCATAGAAATGATATTATTTTCTAATTATTAGAAATAAAATAGAATTAGATCTATATCTATAATTATAATGGTTAGAAGCAAAAATTTCTTCTAATTTAAATTACTTGGTTAGCATTTTTATATCCAATAAATAAACCTCAATAAATTAATAAAAAAAAAATCCTTATTAATCAATTAATCTACTTATTCAATTTAAAATCATTAGATACGCTTAAAATATATATATTGATGTAAATACATTACTTGTAAGTTGTAACTCTCCATTCTATGTAATATAATCGTCTATCATTTATAAATTATATGAAGCATACATATAATTTAACTGAAATATCAAATTTTTTATTAATATTGTAAGTTATTAGTCATTTCTTGTAGTTTCCTCGATAAAAATTCAAAAGGTTTCCTGTTTATTCTTATATAAGTATTTATTGTGTAACAGATGGAATAAGACGTAAAAAACGCCATTTTAAAGGGGGAATAACAATATTAAACATAACGCTGTAAGAGTACGTTATGAGTCAAATGTAATTTTTAACTTACATATTGAAAATCAAAGTATTATTTCTACATAATACAATATATACGTATAAATAAAATACACAACACTACAATAATTACATTGATCGCTCCGCTCAGAATCTAAAAAAATACCAAAAAAAAGATAAAAGTTTTGAAATTTTTAATGAAACCACCACAATTTTTTTTAAATAAATATTATTATCTTTTAGTTTTTTTGGTATTTTGGTATAATTTCCATTGATAACAAACAAAAATTGTCTTAATATTTTTACAATCAGTGTTATAAAATATATAAATATATAAAAAATAAATAAAATTAAAATTGAGTGTAGGTAATTAACTACATTTACCTGTTTAGTAATTAAAATGAATTTTGAAATTAGCTCACTTCAAATAAGTTTATCAATATCTATATAATTATAGGAATAGGAATACCATAGACTACTCAAAGTTTTATTTTGTTGGGGGGAGGACAGTTTTCATATTTATGAACATATTATAATACATATATGTATTTTAAAACTAACGATTTTGTCATTAAAAAATGTATAATAACATGTAATTATGGCTAAAACATTCGCAATTATATTATTATTAATACTAAAACTAAAATTACCTATATAGAAATATTATTTATATTTTTTAATTAAAGAAATAGTAATAATATTAAAGTAAAACAAGAAGTTGGTTACTCTTTTAAATTAAAAAAATATATATTATATTATAAACAATACAAATTTTTCCGATTTATCCTATTCAAACTTTTATGATATTATATATATATCTAGTTTAATATTTTTCTAAAGCATGAACTTCATTTGATTTGATTTCTTCAACATTAGATTTTTTCTCATCTTCTTGGTTATTTATGTAATACATCCACCTGTAAAAAATGTAAATTTTATATAGTTATACGAATTATGATTTTTATTTTGTTTTTCATAACATACATTTCTTCGTGCTTACAAAGCTAAAAATGTTAGGTCACGTGAGGCATTTGATAGATTACCATCTTTAATTTATTCAAGTTTACTTCAAAACTTTTTATATATTTTCATAAATATCACAGATAGGTACATAATTAAAAAATAAACATTATTTTTATAATATTATACTATATTGACTTTAATGTTCAATATCAGTGTAATTTAATATATGTTTATTTCCATAATAATTTTTGCTCATTCATTTATATTTAAAAAACATAAATATTAAATTAAATATTATGTAAAAAATAACAGAAATTATATTGTATAAAAATGGTAGTATTTCTTTTCTTTTTTATACTCAAGAATATAATGCATAACCTAAACAGATTTATACATTTTTTTAAATAGCGATTATCTGAGATCGATGATCCATAACGCATTTGGAATTGCTAGTCTGTAATGTGTGGCTCATCGCTCATACCATAACCTATTAAAAGCCTGAGATATGCCTAAAAAGTTATTGCGGGTGCGATAAATTTTGTTTTCAAAGATGAAGAGTTGTAATCAATACATATATCTGAACTTTGCTTATTGTTCTATGTTTGGCTCTATAACTAAACTTAAAAACTGAAAGTATATTTTTTGAGAATGTATGTTGCTATAAGTTGATTTATGAGATGGGAGCTGAAAGGACTAATATCTTGCTGTAACTATACTTTTTTTAAAGTTTGGCATTACATTTTATTAGAAACCAAGACGAATTGATAATAAAATGTATGAGTTTTCCGAACTTGGTGCTGGTTAAAAATGAATAATATTATCACTTTTGTGGATTTGTTAATTCTTAATTACGTGTATATCATTAAAATTCAAGAAGCAAGGTTTTTATTTTGGAATTTTAATAATACTGGATTACAACTTACGAGAGTAATCTATGCATTTTACACTAATTATTTTTTAATGAGTCGTAAACAATTTTTATTACCTATGTGGTTATCACCTAATGTCCTAATATATTATATAGGATGTTTCAACGACGAATGTCATCAATAAGATAAATATACTCAGTAATGAGAACCATTCGGTAAGTTTCAATTTTTTCTCTAATATATGTGGGTAATTGTTTTTTATATGAATTGTTTATAAAATATCTGAAGACTTAAATTTAAAAACGAATATTCCACGGTATTCTCCAAATATATGAATGTGAATTGATATGGTGCAATTTATTTATTAATTTAGAATACACCAAATTAATTAACATTTACTGAAACTAAAATAGGTACAAATGTATAATTATTATTAACAAATCTATACAATTTAATAAAAACTGTTTTTATTATTGTTATCTATTATATAATAACAATTAAGCCTATTAATAATAACATTGATTCGTAAACTATAATTATTTTTAGTTATTTTTCTAAAAAACCACAATGTGTAATCATTTTATTTGGAAGTGTATTTCAAAGCAGCAACAAATAAATTCTACCATAACGTACCTACATAATAATTCTCGCAGTTTTCAGTTATACAAATTTAGTTAATATGATGTTTTCGGCTAAAAACTATAACATAATAATTATAGCCCAAATGGAGAAAATAAGATTGGACGAGATGTATTTACTTTCAAATAATATCCTAAAATATTTACTTTTTATTGTAAGCCATTATTTTAATCTTAATAAAACCCTTTGTTTTGGGAATAGGAAAATAATTTTAAAATTGTTGTTGTTTAACCACTTTACTGATTGCATTTATTATTAATTATCAATTATTCTAAATATGTATTTTTTTATAGAAAAATCCTGTATATTACAGTTAATTTATGGATAATTTTAGAATTTTAGATGATTTTTATTTACCAATATATAAATATGGCTGGTGTGAGCATTATTGAACCAACCACATAAAATGTTCCTGGAAACGTGTTCAGAGTGGCTCTGTATATTGCACTGTACAAAGGTTTGTATACTACAGGCACTATCGTTTCAATGACAGCGATTATCGCCGATACCTGGCCTAAAAATTAATGAAATAATGTGATCGATTTTATTAAATATTGTGAATAAAAATTTTCTACGTACCAAGTTCAGCATGAGGTACGATTTTTGAAAGAATTGATCTCATTACGATATACGAAGTACCACTCATTACGTCAACCAACGCGCCTGCAAACAAAATATAACTTAGTTTGAATATAAAACCAAAATAAATTATTAGGTATCTGTATCATACAAAATGTGTAACAGCTATTAGCTATAATATCATATAGTATAACTATGATCATATATCATAATATAAGAAGATAAATAATATTATATAAATAGTTACCTAAGCACAATAGTATTGAATAGATATTTAAAGCCTCATTAGTTATTACATACAGCTAATTTATACCTTTTTGGTAACACGAACATTTCAGGTCATCATTTGCGCATCATTTGTTTATACCTGTACCAAAATATCATACATCGTTCGCACGTAAATACATTGAACCATAGAAAGGTGAAAATATTGAAAAATATGTGAGTACATATTACATCAAATATTAAAAGAAATTTTAATAACAAATTATGATTGAACTTGAAAATTGAACAATAATTGTTATAATTCACATAATTAAAATTTTAAATAATATGCATAAAAGTTATATATTGTGATAAAATCAATGGATTAGGCATAGTAAGTTATGATTTACCCATACACTTCAGTTGTTCAATCTTAAAGTGTGACAAGATATGCCATAAATAATACCTATAGGTACGTTTATATTTTATAACAGAAATACCTGCTCGATAATTTAAAACAGCATATTACGAGAGTAAAATTTGTAGCTGAATGTTAGTAAATAACTTGCGATTTTTTCTGATCACTTTCAGTTCTATTTTTAAATATGTTGATGTAAAAATTATGTACGATAGTTTAATGACGATGCGCAAACGATGCATAACCTAAAAATGGTACGACATGTAGATATGCCACTATTTTACAAAAAAATTCAAAAATTAATAATAATGATTGGCAAACGATGTATTTTTGAGCTTTTCCCAGATAATCAAACTCCTCGGTTTAATTTAAAATGGTCTAGATACCTCCTTAATGATGAAACTGACCCCCCCCCCCCCCCCGAAAAAAAATAGAGTTAATGGACACCAGTCGTTAAGATTAAACTATTACATTTTTTAATCATACTATCCTCACTTAATCAAATCTTATTTTCTATAATTTTGTGTAGGTATAGGAATAATAAATATTATTTTTCTTTGTAAGAATAAACATACTTATATCAATTTATAGTATTAATATATTTATTATTTTAAAAATAAAATGTATACTAACCAATGTAAAAAAAAAATTCTGAAGGTGCAAATGCAAATGCAAACCCGGCCAATACTTTGCTGAGACAAGATATCACTCCAATGAGTGCGTCGTCTACTTTCAATAAGTGGCTTAAAACACCTATCGAGAATCCAACACCTAAAATAAAATTGATACACTTTAAATTTATAAGTTCTTTTAAAAACAACTAACTCTCCTCACCTACAAGGTTTGTCAAAAATAAGAAGGTCGAGAATAAACTGTAGTCCAGTTCATTCCAGTTAAAACGAACTCTCGTGTAAAAGTAAGCAATTCCAGATTCTCCTGAAATAATAATTATTTTATGAGTTGTTACTTGTTAGGCATTAGTATGAATGACAAAGCAGCAGTATTTAAAAATAAAATTGTCGTCCATTTTGCCCATTTTGAATCCTTCTACACAAAAATTTTTAGGAAACCCACCAGCAAGGTTTAAGCTAAATAAGTTTCTATTAAACTAACTTAAATATACTTAAATAGTATCTATTGAACTAACTCGTATACAAACATTAAACATTAAAATATTTGAAACTTGAATAAAATAAAATAGGTAATTTTTGTCATTGATGGGAGGATAATTATTAATTTTTCTTAACTGATCGTGTTTATTTTTAGTTATTAACAGGGCTAGGATTTCTATGCATTTGCATGTTTTTTCCTTAAGTCCAAATTGATTGGTTGTCAGATTTGCCCATGATTTGGATTATTCTTGATTAAATAGTAAAATTGTTTTCATTTTTTTTTGCATATTTTGAACATAATGAATATAATTACATATATTATATAAATTGTTTAGAATCTTGATAATTTTAACTAGTATTTATCTAATAAACGTCTATAATTATTGGTTTATTTGTCGAATTATTGTAAATATACTACCTATTTTAACTAAAATAAACTTAATTCTAAAGAAGAATAAGGGATTCAAAATATTTCTAAAAATGTTTAACATTATATAAACGGTGATTATAAAACGGAAGAAAAAGATTTATTACTTTAAATCCGGGACAAATTATGTTACTTAAATATGCTCCAACAACATCGTGTGATGTGGTAAGCAGTTTCAGCCAATATTATAAAACTTTGATCTAATTGCTTCGTTCACATTTGAAAATTTAAAAACCATAATTTAATAATAACATGTAATAATATTAGGTAATACCTAAAAAAATTAGTTTTTGCATATTTTTGTAAATAAAATACATATTTTACAATTGTTTACTGAATAGAAATCCTAGCCCTAGTTATTAATGTTATCATATATATTTTTATTCTGTCTTGAGGTATAGATTTAATACCTACTTTAGAAAAAAAATGTTTAGTTGTATTTTGCTTAATTTTTGCTAAATATAGCATTAACAATTAACAATCTTATATCGGCACACAGAAAAATTATAATTAAAATGTAAAATATAATATTTATTTATTTATTTATTTATTTCAGCCAAGTTTAATTACAATTATATGATACTATTAGTAAATTATTACATTAAGAATACATTAACAATGGCTGATACGTATACCAACTGAGCTAAGCTCGTATCTGGTATACGGAGTTCATATAAATTAAAATTCTTATAATAGTAAAAATAAAAAAAAATTTAAAAAGAAAGATACTTATACAATTAAAGATATGACTTAATTAATCAATATTATACAGTAGTAAAAAATTTAGTGGAATATATTTTAGTAAAACATTTAACATATACACATTCTGATAAGATATTATAATTATTATACATATTCACTCTTTAAAATTTCACTTATACACACATTCTCATCTAGTTCATTAACTATTTTATTTATAGCCTTTTTTATTTGATTTTTATTAACTGTATCATTGGTATTATTTGGTTGGTTTTTACATAAACTTGTTATTAGACTCTTCGCATCGTTACTTAAATTGTTGAATATAGTTTTACCCATGTGATAGGGGGAGTTTCTTGAATTTGTTAAAAATATATATGACGGTTTAATGTATTTACCTGTTCTTCTGTCTATTATTTCTATAGCATTTAGTGTGTTGTTTTGTATAGATTTTATTAAAATTTGTCTAATGTATAATTTATAGATAGGTAATATATTTGTATGTTTGAATAATTCACCTGACGGGTATTTTAATGGCAAGGAGTACGCTACTTTTATTATCATTTTCTGGGTTATATGTAATGTATTTATGCCTGTTCTATTAGAGCCTCCCCAACATGTTATACCGTATAGTAGTATTGAATTACATAGTGCCATGTATATTTGTCTTATGATTGATTTATTAAGAAATCGAATTTTGTAGAATAAAGCAGTTAAGCTCCTTATTTTATTTTTTATATTTTGGATATGTTCAGACCATTTTAAATTAAAATCTATTGTTATTCCTAAATATTTGAACGATAGAACCATTTTAAGTGGTTTACAAATGCAATTTATCGTGCCTGTTCCACAACTATGTATTATGAAGCTGTATCCAACAGGAAGCTGTGAACGCGTTGTAACTATTGGCATGCAGACCGATTTATTTATATTAATTGATAATAGGTTTTTTTTCATCCAGTCGTACATACACCGTAAATCTATTTCGACGGTTTGTTTTAATTTTTCCCAATTATCTTCGAAATTAACTAGTGCTATATCATCAGCAAACATGAATAATTTTCCTTTTAATAATGATGCAGGTACAGAATTAATATATAGTAAAAACAATATGGGGCCTAATGATGTACCTTGAGTAACTCCATAATCTTTGACATAGCAAAAATCACTATGATTAGATCCGATGGTGGTTAGTTGTTGTCTATTACTAAGATAACTGATGAACCATTTTAATGTATTTTCATTAAAGCCTAATTCTTTTAACTTGTTGAGTAATAATTGTCTACTAATTGAGTCGAATGCTTTTTCTAAGTCCAAGAACGTAATTAGAATTTTTTTTTTACCATCCCTTTTGTTATGTAGAAAGTTATTTATATCAATTAATGCGATTATATAATCGCAATTATAATTTCAATACATACCATGCGAAGGCCCTTGGATGACAACTATTGTAAACATCAGCAAAATGATTTTTGTCCATCTTCTTCCTGGCCCTCTTTTGAAAGTTGTGTGAAATGCTTCTTTGATATGTTTCAAATTGAAAAAATCAATAATGAGATACATACAAGATTTGGATGGCTGGATGGATTCTTTTAATGGTAACGGCCCTGGATGTTCTTTGATATTGACAAAGCCGTAGATAAAAGCTATCATGTACAACGCCGTAGAGATATAGTATATTCCGAAAAATCCTAGTTTTTGATATAAAACGCCAGAAAGTGCAGCACCGATTGGCCAAGCCAGACCAAAAAATAAATTCATTAAACCAACCCTGAGAGTTCGATTTTTTAACTGAAAATATAAATGATCTATATTATTTACACTCATTATTAGGGCTCGGATTTATATGTAAAAATTAATAAAATATTTATAAACACAAAATACCAAAAATATGTATAAAATAATAATATTATGTATTAGCGAAATTTTTTTATATATATACAATTTTAAAATTATTTTGTAGAAATTAAATAATTGACAAATTTATAAACTCGTATTGTTTGTTATCTTTTAAAAATTATTATAATTATAGGCTTAAAGGTAGTATTATTTTTTTTACAATAATTGTTTGTTTTTAAAAACAAATACGATTAAATGTAAATATTTGTATCAACGTTTTTTAAACTGAAATAAAAAAAAAGCGGGTAAGTGAGTATCGCTCTGCTGTACATTAGGGGGTGGGGTGGACCTGGGACTAGGGTAGGTTAAATTTGAATGCAATGATAGGTATCATTGTATACGAAAAACGATTCTGAACGGAGATGATTTGTCAGTCTAGGATATATTATATAATATATTATATAAAAATCGAAAACTATTTATTAGTAAAACGTTATTTTACACGTTTATTTTTGATTTCAAATTAAAATTAAAACTTTAAACACTCGTAAAATTTTTTAAATTGAATAATCATCAAACTTTTTTATAATTATTCTAAGCTTAACTTATGGTCAGCATAGCATTAAATTTTCAATTCTTAGCTTTTGATAGTAAAATATTTATAAATTTTTAACTACCAAATAGTGAAAAATATTCACGATTTTGACGAATTTTTGTCAATATTTGAACTTCAAATGCTAATAAAAAAAAATTGTGCCTATGTATTTTTATAATTTTTGAATGAGAGTTAGAACAAGTGATATGGATCCTTCAATTAAATTTTCAAGTAATTTGTTCCAGCTAATTTTTTTTTATCAACATTTATAAAAAAAAAATTAAAAAAAATTGAAAATTTCAATTGTCTATAAATAGCTCAAAAAAAGTCAAAATGTTTTGAAAATAAAATCACGTAAAGAAAATGACAATCTAAATAACTGGTAAAATTTTCAAGTATTTACGACTTATACTGTTTGAATAACAACAAATATCAAAAATCGTTTGAGGCTAAACCGTTATTTAACGCGGTATTGTAAAAATTTAAATTTCAAACACTCATAAAAATTTTTTGTCTGAATCCGGTTGAGTTTTTTTTCCAGATAATTGAAGAAAAATGTATGGAGAACCTTGTATCAAATTTTCAAAACTTAGTTATAAAAGAATAAGATTTTACGATTTTTCAACCACAAAATTACTTGCAAATTTTCTCAATTTTGACATATTTCGTATAAATTCGAACTTTAAGCACTTATAAAAAAAAATTGTGACTAACGATTTCGGATTTTTTTTATCACTTTAAGAACAAAACAACTTATAAGAAACCTTGTATTAAATTTTCAAGATTTTCTGGCCGGCCAAAAAAATTTTATCGTTATCTTAAAAAAAAATACTAAAAAAAATTAAAAATTTCAATTGTCTATAATTAGCTCAAAAAAAGTCTAAATTATTTGAAAATTTAACTGTGTATGGAGAACGCTAATATAAACATTTGGTGAAAATTTCAAGTATTTACATCTATTAGTTTTTGAGTTATAGCAAAATAAAAAATTCGATTTTGTCGAAAACTGGTTTTGCGTAAAAAATCCCGTTTTTTCCGTCATTTTTTTAGGGTTTTTCCCGACTCATTCAAAAAATATTGAAAATTTTTAACTTTTGACCCCCCAAAGTACCAACTAGATTCGATTTCCTTTTCAAAAAGGGGCTGAAGTCCAAAATCGAAGCATTTTTACTGCTCCAAATCTTGTCGTCAGACACAAAAAAAAAAATAAAAAAAAAATAAAAAACACACATCATTGTAAAATCAATACATTCATCATTCCGTTCAGAATCTAAAATTAAGAAATAATAAAAATTTAACATTTAAGATTTTTGTGTAAAATGATAAAAAATTCTAAAAATATAATTCAATCTTATTCCATGATTTTCGAGAACTGCAAATCTATTTTAAATTGTTTGTAATAAGTCATATTATGGACGGAACAATCTTAGATATTCCTAGTGCTCTGTGGTCAATGTTTTATATTACACACGAGTGAATTAATTCGATTAAAAATACAAGTGACCTTTACTCACAGAGCTTATATCTCCCATGTAAGAAAACGCGGCCAGGTACAGAACGGTAAGTCCACCGGCTATAGACGTGGGTATTGATTCGACTAGACCGGCTACCTCCATCTTTAGCTCGTCGAAGTAGAACACACAAAGTAATAACCCGATGTTTCTGACGATTTCGCCGATTACCGGGACGAGCATACACGGTTTGCGCTTCCTGTTTCGATCGCTCCACGACCCGACGAATATGACCAGTATACACGGTATGCTGCTTTGGATTATCGTTTGCCATATGAGCATGTCTGCGACCTGTTGCTGGACTTGAACTTCTTGATCGGCATACAGCGACATGTTCTTATTCTCCAGCCCGTTGCAGATGTCATCGTCCATTTGCAAGTTTACCCTGCACGCCTTCTGCAGATTGAGATTTTGCGTGGTCAAACTCGATAACACTGATGAAACTTGATAAAACGCCAGCAATGGTTCCACTGTGATGTTTCGAAAGACATACTTGACTCTGGAACAGAACCCCATTCCTTGCCAACTGTTACTGTCATCGTCATCTGATGTGGAGCTGACTTGTTCCTTTATTTCCATTCTACTACTGTACTATAATATCCACAGTTCTAGAAACTCTAAAAAATACGTTTCAAATTATATTCTGTTCATTTATATAATATATTATATTATATATTAATTACGAAAATTCGTTTATGTTGTTTTCTAGACAAACTAATAATTTATAAATTATAATTAATAATCATTATGTTACATTCTAAGGATAATACAAATGTTTAATTAAATATTATATTTTAAAGAATATTGTTAGAATAAAAAAAACATCGTAATTCTAACCGTGGTTTTAAATATATGGCTATATACATTATACAATTAAGAGTTATTTTTTCTATTAATATCTTTTTCCCAAGATATTTTGAACTACAGTAGAATTTCGGTAGTCCGGCTGTTTTATAATCTGATACGTCCAGTAATCCGGCTAAATTAACTTATACGTACCAATATGTATTTGACAATTGTATGTAAAGTCACTATCGTAAACGATAAAACGGTAGGTAAAACTATAAGTATAATAATAGATTAAATACGAAAAAACTTGTTAGATATTTTATTTTTATTCAGTTAACGTTGAAGTACAATAAGGTTATTCATTTTTTTTAATAATTAATTTTAATTTTTCAATAAGTAAAAATGCGTTTTTATGTGAACCCTCATTAATCCGCCGTTTTCGTTAATCCGGCAATAGCGTGGTCTGATATCTGTCGGATTACCAGACTTTTTACTGTATTCTTAACCATTATCCCAACTAAGTTTTTAGGTTTGATTAAATTATATTATGTAACAAAGAACGTTGTGCATATTTCTATGCAGGTAAACCTGTATAACCTGTATTACTATTATTAAGTTTATAATTGACGATTACATATTTTTTTTATCACAGCGTCATCATTGTAATACTTTATTAAAAGTTATTCACATAGTTTAGGTGCGATTTAATAATAATTCAGAATAATATACAAAAGTATCATAATTTACCAATAAGTAAAAATGTTTTACAATTGCATCTTAAATTTATCTATTAAAGATAATAACGCGGTTATTGATAATTTGTTTACACATAAAACTTATATAATTGTTTTTATTGTAGTTTATTATATTATGTGTAACCGATGTTCAATTATTGTGTGATATTTGTCTGAGATCTATTTCAAGTGTTATTTAAATTCACTATTTTATTGTTTATTTTTATGAAAACGATATAAAAAATAGCTGTTACAGTAAATGTATTTACGCATTTAAATCTATCTCCAACCAAATTATTATGTATCGAATAAATTATATATTATACAAGACATTTAATTTTTTAATAAGTAAGTATAATGTAAATTTAATAGTTCGAGAATCGTTAATAACTATTTTTATAAAAATCTAATCATCGTCGATGAAAATTTAATCAATTATCTAGGCCGGGATTCATATTTTAAAGATTGATTAATTAATGATTATAATCGACAAAACTTAAAAATTAAATTAATTTATATCACATAAACTTATAAAAATATTGTTAGACCACATGAACCGAATTATTAATTGTATTATTATACTATTACATAATTGTATACTGCACTGCAGTATAGTTATCATAATCGTTTATTAATATTTTAATAGTACATTTATTTTGTTCTACACGAATTGATTAAATTCAATGCGTAGTATATGAAAAACCATTGGTTACTTAACATAATATATTTTATTTTTGTATTATTTTCTAATAACTATATCTTATTAAATATGATAAAATGTTGGATAAGATCGAATGTTTAAAATTAGATTTTAGTTTTATATTATATTTTATGATAACGGTTTTTCTCTACGTAATATTAATAAGATAATAAATTAGAGTAGTTTATTACTATAGTTACTACTTACATACTTCATTAGTGAAGTACTAAAAAAATATTGACATTTAAATTCAAAATATTTGACTTTTTATCTGACTTTACGAAAAAAAATAATTTAAGTTACATTATTTTAGTATTAAATTTCCACCAAATTACTCAGAAAATTGTTTTAAACAAAAATGATTAATATAACCATATATAAAATAAATATTGATAAATAACTGCTGGTAAATAAGTAGCTGAGTATACAAATTAATAATTGTAACTTATTACCTGTGAATTATCCAGATTGTGATAAAATCAGTCACCGAAATATTTTTCGGATAACGGAACATGTAGACGTGCAATGTATATATAGGTACTCACTATACTGCTACTATAAACTACTGTACTGCACAATCAAATGAAATAATATTTAATATTTAATGAATTAATTTAATCGATCTGCTTGGATAGTTTCCCACCACACACATCGAATGAAATTTCGAACAGATAAAACCAATTCATGTTATTATGGGATGTCAAAAAATATTTTACACAACAGAAGCCGCGCGTATGCAATCAATGTTGTACATTGTTATCACCTTCAATAATAATTAGTAATTATAACTAAATAACAAAATAATAATAATAATAATGTATATTCAAATATAATTGGACAAAATAATAAAATCAGCGATTACAATATTATTATATTGTCTATAATTTCTAATATTTGTATGAGTATTTATAGAACCTACATATAACAGTCATAACATGTTGTTTTAAACTTTAATAAAATTTTGTTTCATTTAGCCAATTTAACTTATAACAAATATTTTTTTTACATAAGATGATAGATGGAAAGTTTAAATATAAATAAAATATAATGATATGTATGAACCATAAAGGTGCTTACAAACATTATAACTATATTTAATTCAATAGTTAACAAAATAAAAAGTTTAAAATTTGTATTATTCTTTTAATATTAATTAAAAAAAAAACATGAAACGAAACAATTATTTGTTTTGTGATCAGTAATATGGTAATACTTATTAAAAAAACAAATTAAATATTGTGAAATAAGGTTAGTGGGTATGTTATATGTTATTTATATATAAATTGAATAACTAAAAATTTGGACGAAATATATAGATATTAAAATATTTGATAGTAGAGATTTCACAACATCACAGGATAATAGTGTTTAAATTTTAAAAAGCGATAGTAGGTAATTTAATTTGGAAAACAATTTATTGAGTGGAACTCGATTATTATGAGGACTTAAGTATAATTTGGTTAGACATCATCTTTTTGAGGGGTTTGGTATAGGCAATATTCAAGTATCTAATGTTGAAAAAATTAAGATCAAAATAACATACAAATACTAAATAAAAATTGCTTAAAAATAAAATTATACCTTTAATAATGGTTAGTGTTTAACTAAATTTTAGGCAAAAACGGCTTCATGTAGAAAATAATCGTGAAAATAACAGTTTTATATCTAATCAGATTAGTATACCAAATTAATATAATATAATGTTGTTTTTATTTTTTCAATGTCTTAAATAAAAAAAAAAAAACGTTTTTATCATTATTTTAATAATTTTTAAATTTGAATAACATTTTTTGTTTAAGGCTATATAATTATATAATTAATCTTATAGGCTGATTTTCCTCAATAATATAGGTCATCGGATATAGATCGGGTGGCCAAATTTCATAAAGTTCATATGGACAATATTAAAAGACGCGCTTGCCACACGCATATAAAATGAAAATACATTCTGCCTAGATTATGAATTATGTTATAAAATCGATAATAAATAAATAAAAAATAGATGTATTTTGTGCTTTAAAATATATTTTTTTTTTTTTGACATGGAAATGTTATAATTTATGCTATAGATGTTTTATGAGTATAAAATAAGGGTAAGATTATAAATTTTATTATTACAACATTATATAAAAACCATTTGTATCTTATGTCTTAACAATTATTGTATAAATTAACAGTTCAATAATTATAAACATATAATAAATATTAAATACTAATCAATGTATAAATATCACTTACAAATTAGAACTTAACCATATAAAATGAAAAATAATATAACAGTCATACAAATAAATTAAAAACAAAAAAAAATATATACACATTGTGGTCTTATTTTAATAAAATAATTCTTACATATATTTTAAAATTGCTTATTCATTAGTCGGATTTATATCCCGGGTTTTCATAATCATTTTTTTCAGATGTCTCGTATAATTTAGGAATTTTTATTGTATCGTTTGTTAATTCAGTATTTTTTTCTATTATTTCAGATTTTTTATTTTCCATTTCACGAGCCTCTCGTTCTTTATTTCCTTTGTACATCCACCTAAAAAAATATTTATAAATATTCATTATTTATTAATAAGTTATTTGAAATTATATATATATATATATATTATAAAATTGAGTGTTTCTTTCTTTTTAAATTTGTCCACAAAAGACTCAAAATAGTAACTGTAATCACATATTTGTTCATTTCTGCTTGCAATTAATTAAGCGTAAGAAAAAAAGTTATAGTTTATAACTATCCGCCTTAGGTGAATTGCCCATCTCGGTTTAATTTATAGTTTACAAAATTGTATAATTAATAACTTTAATACTCACAAAAATACAAAAATTGCTGGTATAGTTAAGCCTCCGCCGAGAAGAAAGTAAGCTCCAGGAAAAGTTTTCATTGTTGCTTTATAAAATGCACTGTACATTGGTATATATATCATTGGAACAAAAGCCTCAAAAACTCCGACTACAGCACTTACTTGACCTAAGAAATTAAATATTAACATAATAATTTTAAAACTATATTTATATAGTTGCAATATTTTAAAAATTACCAAGTTCGTCTGGAGTAACAAGTTTAGTAAATATAGATCTAGTTGCAATGGAACCAGCGCCATGAATAATTTCCACGACTGAGCCTGAAAAATAAAATTATTATTTGTATATTATAATATTAAAAAATCTGCTGTTTTGAGTATAAATAATCTACCTACCCAAATAAAATACGTATTTATTGGGTGCAAATGCAAAAACAAAACTACCAATGACTTTACTGATACATGCCATTGTAGCTATCAATGCGTCATCCATTTTACATTTGTGACTGAAAACCCATAAAGAAAGTGATGTACCTAAAATAAATGTTAGATTATTATTATTATTATTTTCGTATTAGTATCCTTATATTTATTTTTTAAATGTGCTTTTAACAATAATTGATTACATACCGATAAAACCAGTGATCATGGTAAATGTAGAGAACATACTGTAATCCAATTCGTCCCAATTAAATCGTATCCTGGTCGACAAGTACATAACTGACATTTCGCCTAAAATTTAAATGAGCGATTAGTTTTTAATTTTACTTTATTTTAAAATTAGACTGAGATTCTTCTAGTGTTTTTATATTATGTATCTTATAGTAAAACATACGAATGTCCAAATATTTTACGAACCTGTCATAGGACCCATTATTATCATGAGAACTAACATCATCATCAAAATCCGGAGCCTTCTGTTGTCATTGCCTTTTTTGAAAGTAACACCAAAAGCATTTTTAATGTGTACTAAATCAAAAAATTCCTTAACATTTGTTGAGAACGATGAATTTTTAACGAGTTTATTTTCTTCACAAACAGCCTGGGTTTCATTATTTTTTATATCTTTAAGGAAAAAAAATCCATAAAGTATACCCAAGAAGTACATAGTCGAACATATTGAGTATATGCCGTAAAAACCGAGCTTTTGGAACAGAATACCAGACAAGGCTATTCCGAAAGATATTCCTATGGTTAAAGATAAATTCAGCACTCCTATTCTAAGAGTTCTCATTTTCACCTGAAACAACGATATTATTATTATAACATGTGTATTTATTATGAATTCGAGGAAGTAATGATAAAATAAAAATAAAAAATACCAACCGAAGTTACGTCCGCAATGTACGTGAACACACCCATGAACATGATCATCCAACCACCCGTTAGTGACGAAGGCACAGACTCGACCAGACCGGCGACTTCCATTGGTAGTTCGTAAAAATAGAATACACAAACCAATAAGCCCAGGACTCGTACTAGTTCTCCGAAAATTGGCAGCAACAAGACTGGTTTCCTCTTACGGGTTCTGTCACTCCAGGATCCAATGAAAATCACGAATATACACGGTATAGTGTGCTGTATAACCGACTGCCACATTGTCATGTCGGTGACTAGCTCTTGGACTCTTGCTTCCTGGTCCAGAGTATAATTTGTCTTCATTCGTTTTTCTAACGCCGAGCAAATCGCATCGCTCATATTTAAATTAACCCTACATGATTTCTGTAAGTTTAGGTTTTGTGTGGTGAGGTTGCCAAGTACACTTGACACGATAAAAAATGCGAGTAAAGGCTCAACCGTTATGTTCTTTAAAATGTATTTAGCTCTTGAGCTGAAACTTAATTTTTGCCATTTTTCGTGCTCTGCGTCCACCTCTTCGGCCATGTTGATCTCGTCGTTTGTAGATTTTTTTGAGAGCTTCATTATTTTTTTGTTTTAATCTAGGTCATTTCGGAATGGACATTATTTAATACCTATAACATAAAATGTATTAAAGTGTAATACAATATATTGTATTATTAATCGAAAAATTATCTTTAAAAAAATATAATGTTCATATATTTTACGATAGACGTTTCAGCGGTATAAAAAAAAATAACGAACTAATGAAAAACAATTTATTTAATTAGTTTCACTGAAATATTTGATCTGTAAATCAAGTTCTGTTTTAACTAAAAATAATTAATTTCTTTTTCTTTTTTATTTTATTGAGAAATCTTAATTGACAATCTATACAAAATATGGCATGATAAGTAAATGTTATGAAAATATAATATGAAGTTGACTTGAATGACTTAAGGGAGGGTACCGCCTAGCAAAAATACCTTATAAATTATAATTAAGATAGGTTAAAAGGAAACAGTTTTTTTTTCATTATTATTTATATAAGGAAGTAATAATTTAAAAATCATTATTGAAAATTATTCATAAAACTATTTAAAGTTATGAATAATTATGACGATTCAACTAAAGTTTATGAGATAAGCAGTTCTTATATCTAATCTAACTATCAAAAATATTACGTAAGACCATGACTTGAAATTCTTAAATAAACCACATCATTCAGGTATGTTTATCAATTGTGTTGAGTACTTGTTATTTTCAAACCCAAAACAATACACTGATGTTTTATCAGATTTGAACAAAATATAATCTGTATTCTGACGACATTCTAACTAAAAATTATACGAATAATTATATACATATGTACTTATTATAAAAGTGAATATCAGCTATGTGTTCAAGGTTTATATGTATTCTCGTAATTCTAAAAATAACCTATTACGTAAAAGTCGTTGCTTTAACTCTCAAACAATAGGTAATAATAGTAGGTATATAACATTTAATTATCTGATAAAAAGGTAGTTACTACTCAATTCTAATAGTGTTTAAAATGATAATGATAAACTTCGTATCGTAACTGCAAATAATTTAACAATTACGCATTTGAAAAAATATCAATATAAACAATAATAACAGTAAATTTATAGAAATTTTGTTACATACAAATAAATAAAACGATATTATTACTAAACAAGCAGTACTGATGTATTGAAATTCAAGAGGCAGTGGAGATGTAAATGTATTAGTCTTATAGATTTTTAATGGTATGCGCATATACTATAGTTATATATACATTTCTTGAAACATTTATATTAAAAAAATATGTACCCATAATACATGTGTGTATGTAATTTTTTTTAATTTTGTCACGTACATATTATAACATTCTTGTATACAACTGTGTAATGTATAGAAGAGAGGCACAAAATACATTTCCACTACCTGTGAAAAATTGAATGAATTATGTAAAGGAGTATATAACTCATATAAATCCTAATTTGTAAATATAAAAAAAAAAAAATAATAAAACAACATTAAATTTGATAAATGATGATGTATACATTAATAATATCGTATTAAATAATTAACACGTAATAATTGGAATCGTCAGATTATTTGTATATTCAATGTATGAATAAACAAAGTACTATTATTAAATACGAGTAGGTATTTATATGTGTAACGAGTAAAAAAGTTCATTTTTTCCAATAAAAATAATATTTGAACATTATTTATCTACGATGCTCGTAAAAATTAATGTTGTTATTGTATTGCATGGCTCAAATAATTTATAGTTAATACATACATTATAAGAATATTCGGATTTCTATAAAACTGTAGGTTCAGCTGTATTGTAATTTACATAGTAAATATAGTACATAGTAATTTTTTTAATAGTCAACATTTATTTAAAACAACTACAAACAAAGATGCAGTATTCCCGTTTTCCTTCTAGTATTTTTATTTTTTAATTATTTTAAAAAGTACTGGACATTTTTAATTTTGGCCTTCTTGCAAATTACAAAACACAATACTAGATACAATTTTTTACCAAAATCCACACTCGAAGTTAAAGTTAAAGCATTTTTTTCTACTATAAAACGAGTTCACAGAAAAAAACATACATCATTGAAAAATACATTAAGTATATACAACTGATTTATCCAACTCAATTTTTTTTATTACTTAATTTTTTTCTTTTTATATATTATTATAAGCGCAATAACGGTGTTAATTATTACTTTTCTATTGTTAATACCATCTAATACTCAATCCCTCAAAATAGTTGATTCTTCAAAAGAAAATATTTAGTGGGAATTTAAAATTTCAAGCTATTAGCTACTTTATACTCTTTTGTACCTCAAGTTAAAAAAAAATTAACATTTCAGACTTTAAGTTGTAATCAAAGTTCTAATACTGGGAGAATAGTTGATAACTAGAGCTAACATGTCCTTAAGTTATATAAATAAATACTATACCATGCATAATTAATAATTTTAAGTGGTACTCAGTGGCGGATCTAGGATTTTGTTTTGGAGGGCCCAATATTTTTTTACATTGGTACATATTTTTATAAACACACTTATTTTAGTATAATTCTATTTTAAAATGTATTATTAATTATAATGTATTATACGTATAAGTGTACGCACATAAAAAAAATATTAAAATTAAAAATTCACAGTTATTTTCTTACACATCTTATGATCAATGGGGGGGAGGCCCCTCTGGCTCCTCCTTAAATCTGCCACTGGTGGTACTGTTCGAGTATTTTTACAACCACAAAAATTGCTTTAGGAAAATCCCATCAAAAGCATAATTATTTTTTTTATAAAATCGAGCGTTACTTTTTAGTTTTTTTTTATCTATCTTTAACTAATAACTAATAAGTAATTTATTAATGACTAATTAATAAAATAAAGACTTGAATATTTTTTGTGGAATTAAAAATTAGAATTTGTATTTTCTATTAATTACATATAGATATATACATTAACCATATACTAAAGTCTTAAATCTCTTAAATTCAAAAAATAAATTATAACGGCTGTTATTTGTTAACAGGATTTTATTTACAAGTGGTGGTAACGCCGTTATCGTTTAACAAAGTATTAATACTAGTTAAAAAAGGTCACTGTTTTATAGACAATTATTATCAAAAAACGTTTTTATAATCGAATAAAAGATATTTCCTACTACTTGCTAGCAATAATACTTACTAATAGCGTTGAAGTATTGCATGTCTATTAAACTATAAATCTATCGCTTATCAAAGCAAGTGATAAAAATCATATGTAAATATATATATTTATTATAATACATAATAATTTATATATAATAAATTGTTGATTTTGTATTACAGAATACATTATTAAATTTCTTTTATGAAGCAGAATAAAAACTGATTTATAATTTAAAACAGGGGCATATTTATAAATAGCTGAGAGGGCTTCAGCTGACCCCCCCCCTGAAATCCAAGAAATATTTAATAAATAAGTTTGCTTATTTAGGCATGTCCTATCATATGTAAATTATAGGAGTTCAATATAATTAAAAATATCTAAGCCCCTCCCAAAAAATTGCTAAATCGCTCCCAATTTAAAACATTTAAAAACTACGAAAATAAACAATATAATAATATGTACACTAAAAATAAAAATTATTGACTTCAAAATATTAAAAAATGGTAATAATTTTAAGAGAATAGCAAACTTTATATTTAAAATAATTATATCTTAAATCAAATTTGTTTCATTTATGATATTTTGAATTTAGCTAGGTACCTATTATGAAATTCATAGATATACAAATTAATTACATTCGCAGTTCTGACCATAATTGTTATTTTTTTTAAACATTACTTTCTTTTATATTTTACACAACATAAATATCATTAGTTTAGCTTTAGCATAATACGAAGGTAATTAATAAAATAATCACAAACTACTTTTTACGTTTTATAATACAGTTAGGTTTGAATTACAATGTTTACACTCCAAAAAATCATTGTTCAAAGTCATATCATATATTATAACATAATATTTTTTGGTAAAATATAACATTTTAATAAGTTAAGTATTGTAGTTAATTTGCTTTATTTTTGCAGAGTACAAATTGTTTAGAATATGTATATATTTATTATTATATTAAAAACTTTGTTTGTGACGGGTCTTGTGATATTTATATGACTAATTTAAATACAATTTAATTAAATGACATTATTATGTAACAATAATGCACGCAGCACGCTTAGATTACCAGTCTCATATATTAATTTAAATTATATTATAAAATTTAAAAAAAAAAATAATTTCATTATTAAATTTATTAACTAAAATTGTATTCAAAAAGATTTACTATTTATATTTTAATAAGATGATTTTTTGGATTATAAATCTAGATACGGAAACAATAATTTTAAACTTCTTACAAAACACATTTTATGTTAAAAAATTCAAAATTAATTTACCTGTTTTTTTTTCTTTAAAATATTATCTTGCATTTAACATTTCAAATTACGTTCACTTTAATGGATTGTTTATTCTTTTTACACAAAATTATTGCAGATGATTTTTAATACATTTTTGTGATATTATTTAATTTTAAATTAGAATAAGAAAATGTATAGAAATACACTTTAAAACCAGTAGAGCAATATTTTAATTATATTATCTAATACTAACTACGACTGATATCAACTCAATACTATATTGAATAGTTAAAAATTATAATAATTATAATATACTATTAGTGTGAGAGGTCTAATTAGTCTGCAATCTAACCAATAATTTTATAGATTGCATTATATAAATATATACACTATAATTCCATGAAATAATTGTTATCTCTTAATTAATAATATAATCTAATAATTTCATGTTTTAAATATTGTAAGTTATTTATGAATTATGTTATATAATATTATAATGTTTACGTTTAGAGATTATAATTTTATTAATGATATTATGTTATTATTAATTAATTATTTGTTTATATTAAAATTTACTTAGATATGATAAAAATATTCATTTTTAAGTTATTGTTTAATCTGATTCTACCATAATACAAAAAGTTTTTCAAATATAATTAATTCATTACCTTATATTATTACTTACACTGGCTACACCATACTAAGTATGGCATGCTTTGATTTAAATACCACCTATCGATACTATATACTAATTTATAATTTATTCAGTTATTCAATATAATGATATAGCTATACAAGAATATAATATGAATAATATAATATGGTGAAAATTACTTAATATCAAAAGATTTAGTGATTAATATAATATAATATGATATAATTTTTATTGATTTTTTTTTTTTTATTAACAAGTAATAATATTATTTACATTGTTTTTTGTAAGTAAATTTAAGAAATATTAAAAATTATATTTTTTATAACAGAAAATATGATGAATAGTTATCCATGATTTTTAATAAATACACATTTTCAAAATGACAAAATATATCAGGTATTCAAAGTGAACAAATAAAATACTTTTCATAATCTATATGAAACATATATAACGAACAATCACAATCGATAATATGAATAATAAATAATTTTAAAACATATTAGATTGTATAACACCTATGTTTTAATAGTTAACAACTATAGCTCGTAGGTACAGAATACTACAAATATTTTAAGAACTGAAGTGATCCTACACATGTTATTATTCATTTAATCTTACGATATACCAATAACTATAAAATGAAACTGTTTAAATTCAAATTAATATAAGACAATTTAATTTGTTTTTGACATATTTTGTTATTCACGAAATATTATGTAGTAATATGATGTAATTCATTATTGATTAATATTAAATTAATTAAAAAAAAAAAAAAAATTGGACCAAGTGCAATATTGTAATTTGTTGTTATTGTACTGTACATATCTATAGAAGCCATCTCAGTATCATTTGTTTTATTATAAATAGTGTGTCATAACTAATTTTAAAAGGTCACATACCTGCGTAAATCAAGTTCAAATGTTTTCTTTGTCAGAAATATTCTGCTATATTGCGCTCATGATAACCGTTTATTCCAAATAGACTTTGTTACGTTGTACAAGAACTAATAACTATAATAATAATTAGGTACCTATATTATATTATTATTATTATAATCGACAATAGATTTTATCCGTTTGTATTCGTATAAATTAGCAGGTGAGTAGTGAGTAATTATATCGATCAGTCATGGATATAAATCAGAAAAAGTTGGAAATATTACGTCATAAAACGAAGATTCATACAGTGATAACAATTTTTATTCCACTGGTTATATAATAATATTTATTATTTTCTATTTACGTTTGTATTATAACAGGATATATTGAAAAAAGAAGTGGACAATACCATTGATAGTACGAAAATACTAACTAAACATTGGGAAAATAAATTGTCTGAATACAGTGATGTAGTGTTGCATAATAAAATTTTGGTAAGTCATACTGCGCATAGTATATACTTATACGAGTGGATTAGTAATAATTTACATTTAAGTAAAGAAAACAAATCTATGTAGGTACCTATGTATTTTTTTTTCACCCAAATAACAATAAAAACAACCTGCTTACATATTATATTGTCTAAGCTATCTTTAGTGAACTCTATACTATAGAGCCTATATAGTATATTGTATATACAATCGTAATACCTATATATTATTTCATTTTCATAGTAAATAGGATTGAAAAAAAAATGGTGAACATTTTAATATTAATGCAAATTTTACGTTTTTTAGTCCTACCAAAAATCTTTAACTATGCAAATGGAATTTAAAGATAAAATAATAGAGAAATTACAAAACGAGATGGACGAATGCATAGAATATCGTTGTAGAGCTGGTCAAAGAAATTTGGAATTAGTTAATACTAAATTAAGTAATTCAAGCTAAATCTATATGATAAAATAAAATATTAATTACTAATTAGAAGTATCTATATGTGTATTCGAGACCGGGCTAACATTAAAATAGGTTGAACCGATTTTATGGAATTTCTATAAGCAAGTAGAGGACTTAGTAAACATTTAGGCTAATATAGGCACCGCGACCTCTATATAGAGTAGCACACACGTGTATTTTCTTAGAATACCAAAATTATTAATTTTCGTATAAGCATGGTTGCTAGTTATTACACAAAAAAGAAAACAGATATACTTCTTATTGTTGAATTAGACGATCATTTTATGTAGTGTGTAACAAATAATTAATATGTATATATATATATAAAATTACACAACAATAATTACCTTGTTTCACGACAGGTGCATTTAAAAATGATATTGAAAATATACATCACCAGTATCAGGCTGAATTAGAATTAGCACTACCTGTAGATTTGGCAGAATTAGAAGTCAGAACAAACGAGAATGATACTTATTGGAAGATGCTAAAATATGATAATAAAGTAGTACAACTTGAGATAGATAAATGGAAATCTAACATTGAAAACAAGCACATTGAAAATATGGATATCGAACGTGGAAGGGTAGGTACAAAAGATAAGTAGATAAGTATATGGGATATGACTAAAATGTGAAATCCATAAAAAGTCGAAATAAACATTTACATAATTAATACCTATTCTAATTAATTTTAAAAGCCTAAAAGTGTAATTTATTACACTATAGTGATTAGTGATGTAATAATGAAAAATATTATTTTGATCATTATTCAGGTAGTTTAGATAGAGAAATATTGTTAATTTGTAAAATGTATTAACGTGATAAATATACTAACATAAATTGGGGGAGATTTTAAAACAATGATGTATGATTATGATAATACAGATTATGAAATTTGTAAAATTTATCGACATCATAAATTATAGAAAGTCTTTTAATTTCAGTTTTTAAATTATTTAAAAATTTTAAACCAAGGATGAAACTGTTGTTGGTATGTTATTATTCATAGCTATATAAATTAAACGAAACTAATAGCCATAATAATGGTACAGACGTACAATAATGGCAATCAATAGTATATTAAACATATACTGCTTTATAAATAATCGCTTTAATTATTTATACAAATAGGTAACTACTTTTACAACATTATATTCATCATTGATTACTTTACATAATATGTGAATATATAAAAATATTATATTATAATATTGCATAAAATATACGTGTAGTATCATATTAAATGAACCGCACTTAATATACATTTATGAGATTTAATCGTATAAATATATAATATAAAAGTTGTTATTCATTAGCTGTAGAACATTTTGGTTAAAACCATAATCATATAAAATTATAATATCGATGTTTAAATTATTTATTATAGTGGTTCACAACCTTTTTGGTTATTCAGACCACAAATTTTGTAAACAAATCTTAAGGCAATTATATATTATAAATTTTATATCATATATGTAATAGCTAATAAAACTTGTTATTCTATTGCATCTTAAACATCATTATTTTGTTTTTAATACTTTCACAATATAAGGATATTCTATCCACTTTTTTTTGTAATATTCATAAAAAAAAAATTTTAATTATAATAATTTTTAGATTCTGAACGAAGTGATGAATGTATTGATTTTACTATGATGTGTTTTTTTTTTTGTGTCTGACGACAACATTTGGGGCAGTAATAATGCTCCGATTTTTGACTTCATCCCCTCTTTGAATAGGAAAATTCATCTAGTTGGTACTTTGGGGGGGTAAAAAGTAAAATTTTCCAATAGTTTTCAAAAAAATCGAGAAAAACAAAAAAAAATGACAGAAAAATGGCAATTTTACGAAAAATCACTTTTCGACAAAATCGATTTTTTGATTTTGCTGTAACTCAAAAACCAATCATTGTAAATACTTGAAATTTTCACCAAATGTTTATATTATGGTTATATTTTTACAGTTAAATTTTCAAAATATTTTGACCATTTTTAAGGTACTTATAGACAATTGAAATTTTCGACTTTTCTAAGTTTTTTTTCTTCAAATGCCGATAAAAATTTTTTGATTGGCCAGAAAATCTTGAAAATTTAATACAAGGTTTCTTATAAGTTGTTCTTAAAGTGATAAAAAAAAATCCGAAATCGTTAGTCACAATTTTTTTTTATAAGTGCTTAAAGTTCGAATTTATACGAAATATTTCAAAATTTAAATTAAATTTCATACTCTCAATATACGTATGTTGCCTAATATTTTTTTTATTAATAAACAAATACTATAAAATAACTATAGTAACATATAAAAACTATACTATTTGTTTCAAAATAGAATATATCCTAAACTGACAAATCATCTTCGTTCAGAATCGTTTTTCGTATACAATGATACCTATCATTGCATTCAAATTTAACCTACCATAGTCTGAGGTCCACCCCACCCCCTAATATACAGCAGAGCGATACCCACTTACCCGCTTTTTTTTATATATATAATATAATCTAATAAATATTTTTTGAATATCAAAATTATTGTTTTCTAATAATAAAAATACAAGCTCTTGATTGTTTCATAATTTTGTTCTTCAATGGTATCATATTATTATATAGACGAGCTCTTGAGTAAACGTTTTCCGCGAACGGGTTAAATAATATCGATAATCAACTACGGTTCATATACATGCTAGATGTCAATTAATTGTATTGAACATTTGTGCAATCGTAAAATAAAGAAATTCTTATCAATTGTTATAGTTCACTTTTTAATATTTTAAATGAATACATTTCTTGTTTTTAAATGTATATTTTGTTTTAAATTTTGTGACTATAATATCTAGAATTTAGCCTCCCCTATGACAAAGTTATATTTGATTACTATAGGTAAATTCTTTAACGAAAGAATTTTAGATTGCTCGATAATAACATACCGATTAAAATGTTAACTAGAATTGTACCTATATTTTAATTATAAAATACAAGTAATATAAATAATAATAAAATACAATTAAAATGTTTGCAATTATTATTTTATATACGTATATTTAATTTATCTCAAAATGTAGTTTGAATCGATCATGAATAAGTTTTGTTGGAAAGACTACATAATGTATTACAAGAATATGAAAGATGTATATTCATTTACTTTGGATAATTATGCGGAAATAACTAAAAATACGGTAAAAGAATACCTGAAGTTGAAAACAATGAACGAAAAATTATTAGTTACAACAAAAAAATTAAAAATTCGAATCAAAGATTTATTAGTAAGTTTAGACTATGATTTTACACAGTAAGAAAAACTTAAAAATGTTTGAGTAATTTTAATTATAAAATACTTTATTAGAATGAAATAATTTTCTTGGAAAAAGATTTAAGCAACCCTAAATTACTGAAGGAATTAAATATATTAATACAAAAAAGAGACGAACTTCAAGAGGGCTTGAAACAATTCAGAAATAAGGTTGCAATTAATTCAAAGCTCGGTCTTCAACAAAAGTCACTTCTTTGTCAATCTACCAAACAAATAATTAACGTAAACATTTTACGCAATTCTTACATATTATTGCACATTTTTTTTTAAACGTATTTTAAAAACATTTCTATTAAACATAGCATGGAAATAATAACATAATTTTTATTGAATTAATACTTACGTTTTTTTATATTAATGATAAATTTCTGTAAATCGTATTATTATTTATTATAATAATTAACATTCCTGGATGAGAATTACTAAAAATATACTATATTTTACGTGTATGTAGGTTAATACAATATGCATATTATAATATAAATCTAGTATAATTTATTTTAAATTCAAATACAGAATTTAAACATTATATTGAAGAGCGGCAAAGATACAATGAAATGTATTCAACTATGTCAAGAATTGGAAACATCTGAAGACAAAGCTAATAAAATACCAAAATTAAATGCATGTGGAAATAACGATGCGGTAATATAAATTTATCTAATTAACCAACATTATACCCAAATTGTTTTAGTGAGAACGTGAACACATCTATTGTGTATATAGGTGTATACATTTTTCAATGTAATTTTTATCTTGAACCAATTATTATCAAAAAAAGCTATTGACATTATTGAAAAATACTTATTTTATATAATTAATTAAAATAAAACACTTTTTATTTTAATTTTTAATATTTTAATTTTTTATAGTTATAATTTTTTAAGTTTATTAGTTTTTTGATTAACAACATACATTTTTAATCTCAGATTCCTAAGCAGATTTTATTGGAAAATTTCGATACTCAAACAAGTAGTTCATGAGTTATAAGTATTTAAATTTTTGATGAGCGGGTAATGATACAAGGATACCCCAAAAAATGTTTACTAATTACTTACTATACTCCACTCACTTTTACTATAAATAAATTTCTTAGTTTTTATATTACACGAAAAGTTTTGACTGTGATTATTCATCAAGAACTTAACCTATATTTCCGTAGCAGGTTCAAACATTTTCAACAGTTTATTAGAATTAATAATAATATATTGACAAAGAACTTATTGCACAATACTGATCGTTTATTAAAATATAGTTTATCAATAAAAAAATTTGACGCACCATTACTCAGAAATTTGATACATAGAGGTATTATCTAATTATTATTTAGAATAAGTCCTAAAATGGACTCTCTTAATAACACATATGAATGATAACTTACTTGACATTTTTACTGGGGTGACTATGCAGCAACGGATGTCAAATGTAATTTTGATTAAATATTATTACAAATTATAATACGTAGACATATAGAAGCTTATTTAATTTACATAATTTTAAATTGTTACAATTGTTACATGTACTGTATGTATTAATTCACTATTCAGGTAAGAAAAAAATAATTATATCTTAAAATTATTTTTATCATTTACACGCATTACGTTTGTCTACGTATATATACAATAGAAAATAGAATATTGTAGATAGTTATGATGACTGTCGATATTCGTATAGTATGATCCAAATACTTCACGTAGACTACCCCATGATTTATCATATTATTTATTATAGTTTAATTTTAGTGCGGAAATATATTATAATTGATCATTCGTAAACTTATTACATTAATGTGAAATAAATAATTAATAATAATTAAATATAATACTATTATTACAACAGGGTAGGTATTATATTTTCCACACATTTAAATAAAAAATAGTTATGTAAATGTATAAAACTAACTAAAAATGTATCATATTTTGTAGACTGATCAATCAACAATACAAGAAATGTTATCAAATATACAGCATCGTGTATCCTCTGTAAAGATTGAATGTAAAATGATTGACGAGAATAACAATAAATTAGAACATGAGAATAACGAATTACAAAAAAAAATTATTTGCTTTCTTTTCAATCAATGCTAAAATAAAAACCTTAATATATAACTCGTGTGTGGTTTTTTGTTTTTGTGTCTGTGTACAGCATAACTAGTCGAAATAATGCTTCAATTTCAATCTTTGGAGGTGTTTCCGATGGCAAAGTGGATATCCTTGGTGAATTATAGAGGTGAAAAGTAAATATAGAAGGAACTTCAACAACTTCATTAACTCCTTAAAAATATTCTTCTAAAATTCAATATTTATGATAAATACTATTAATTCTATCACCTTTACCCTTAGCCCTAAAAATATTCCTTCTATTTACCTAAATAACCTTAATTACCAAATAACGCCCATAAATAATTGTGTTAAATACCTAGGTCTCTTTCTCAATAAAAAACTGACCTAAGCTAACCATATTAAATAAAGAAAAATATATCACTTAACCTCAAACTCCACAAAAATACCACTAATCGATCCAAAATCTTTCTAAAGAACAAAACACTGATATTCACAAACAGTTATTACGTATGGCAAATAACTCTGGCGAACCTCAAAATTAAATTTAATTAAATTTCAAGCATTTCAATCAACAACTCTTCAATACACCAACAATATTCACATTTGCTTCCTATCATAGCAATACATTTCATAAACACTACTTTAACAATGCCAACTCTTCTATATCTAAACTTTCCTCACGTACATTACCTCATACCAGTCATATCTGATAACCCTCCCGTCCCCTCCCCGTCGTCTCAAATGTAAATGACCACGTGATCTATTAAATAATCTATAGTATAGATGCTATAGCAACTTACTCCACCCTAAGTTCAAAAATTGGAAGTAGTGTCGACATTCCTTTTTCTCATATTTTTAAGACTAGTAAAAATTGTTGTTATATTTACTTATTGTATTGCTTTTCGTAAACAAATTGTAAATGCCTAAATGTGTTTTATAAATAAAAAAAAGACAACTGGTCAAATCAAAATAATATATTTATTATTATTCACGTTATTTATTTTTACACTCATCGATTTGCTCGATGAATTGATTTATGCATAACATAAACACAGAGCATAGAAATTATTATTTTATTTTTATTTTACCGGTACATAATAACGGGATATTCTCTTTGATTAATTATATCGATAGTCTATTATATTTTAATGTATACTATCACTCTATTGTCAATGTAGGATTTAAAATTCGAACGCTTTGTTCTATATTGCATGTCATGATGTATATTGTAGCACCGTAATAGTTGCTAGAAATACTAGTGCATACAAAAAAATGTTGTGGGGAACGTGTAGCAGATTCAGTTGATCAATTTTATTTCCATGGCTGGAAATCAAAATAATTATCACTGTCGCAATTTATATTGATTAGTTAACGAATATTGATTGAATGTATAGCTAAATATCGATATAAACGCACATTTTTTTTTAAAAAAATATGTTATATAATATTATTTTTTCAATTTATGTGTATGTATAGTTTAAGATTCACTGTAGAGGTATGAATGTACTGGTTCCAGAATGATATGTACGGTGAGTTATTTTGTATAAGTAGTTGAATTTTTATTTCGATATCTTCAATATTATGAGTATGGTTTTTGACAATAAATTGAATAAAGTTTGTACTTTGTAGAATAAAAATACTAAATAACGGAAATACCAGTTTTCAAATGATTACAAATTTGTTATTTAACGAAAATTAACATTTTTTTTTCTTTTATACATAGATATTTTATAAATGTTAAGCTATTGTTATTATGGACCTTTTCACACCGTTAAATTTAAAACATTGATGTTGACTTCTAACTTATAATAGTTGATAACAATAATGTATAATATAATAAATGAAAAATTTTTTGACGAAAGTTAGTTTAAAATACCGCATGACTAATAGAAAATAAAATATTTATAGTAATATAAATAAATTATAAAATATATTAAAAAATAAAGATGTTGGCCCTGCTCAGAGTTTTTTATGGCATATGCAACAATTTACCAATGGATTCAAATTTAACACATTCTTTATAATCATTTAGATGAGGTAATCTATGAAAAGGTATATTTGAAACCCGTATTTTCCAACAGAGCCTCTTCCCTGGATTTCACAATCTATAATTGATGAGCCTTGTACAATGGTTTACAACATATATGTATAGGTATAGGTATTTTATTTAAATCGTGTAAACTCGTCACATAATTAATTTATGAATTACGTGAAGCATTTAATTTATTAACCATAGATTTTCATGCTACGCAGATCCAAGTAATTAAAATATACAAGGATTTTATTATATATTTAAAACTAAAAAGAGAAATTACTAATAAGGAATTATTACAAGGAACTGCACGATAAAATGAATTAATAAAGGTTTTCGGAAACAAACAATTATTTTTAACATAAAATCTATTGCATTATATGAATACAATTTTCAAATTCGCCTAAGAATAATTAATAATTATAAAACGTAGGTTTTAGATTTTATTCATTAACCTTTTTTAAAGAAGTTATTTAAATTAAATTAGTTTTGACACTTAAAAATTATAAATTGTAATTTTTAGATAACAGTTAATTAAATAGTTTATTTATTCTAAATGTTCAAAAATCCAGTATGGTGTTAACCATAAAAATTATATTAAATCTTACCTTAAATATTTGTGTAGAAATTGAATATGGTTCAAAAACTTGATAAGAAACAGCTACTTATATTTATGCATTTGTCTTATACGGCAGAGTACTTGCACCACTATACCTATATAATTTAGTACGCGTCACGATTCACGAATAAAATGTGCTACCTTGGACTCGGACAGGTCATCAATGATAATATACTCTTTTGAACAAAATCGTATGCACCGTTAAAGCGCCATGCTGTGCCATTTATTTTTTATTTACTATTAATCATAATCTTGATTCTCTATCTGCTTGCTATTAAACCACTCGCACTTCTACACTTAATTACATACAACAACTTGAATTGAATAAAATGGTATTAAAAAGTAAGTAAACAAGCGTGTATTCATAACTATGCCTAATTGTTAAATTGTATTATTTGAGGTGAAAATAAACCGTTACGGTTAATGAGAAAAATTAATCTAACAAAATAATTGAGGTATATATACTTATAACAAAACTATCAGTTCTTGAGTTCTCAGAGTAACTCGACGTCGGCTTTTCCTGTGCACACCAACTGCCACTATATGAACGCGACTTTCGTACGTCTCATATTGTACACGATTATTGCAAAACTGCGTGTTCAGTTGAACGACCTTCGTGCATACAACCTGTTTCCATTAGCCTACTCCCCACTTTGATGATCCTATGTTTGAAAATATTAAATGCCAACAGGGTCTAAATTGCACGTAGATATAATAATAATAAACACAGTTTTTTATTTTGTTTATTGATTTGCCTTGTTTTGTTTTTGTTTTCAATAAGTTTTCCACATGGTAAATCATAACAAAAAAATTAAAATTAACTTTTCAAAAGTAACTTAGAAGTTTAATTAAGATATAAAGTTGTATGAAGTTAATATTTTTTTATTTATTATTAATAAATTATGATTAACTATTACCCATATTATAGGCTTTAAGAAATTCAAGCCATTAAGCTATGATTGAATTTATTTTACTTTCAAAATAATAAAATTAAATAAAACCAGAGTAATTGAGCTATGCGTACGATTCAATGTAGATTCTCATAGTCTTATGGTTCATATTTTACATCACTGCGTAATATGAGTATTATTTTATACTGCAAATTTGAAATCATGAAATATCTATATAATAAATAAAACATTGAGGATTCTGATCGTGTATAGACAGTAGACACAATATCGTTTTGTTGCTATCTTATTTGAATGAAATTCGTTGGTTGATAAGAACCTCTAGAATGCGAGGAATTCAATTATTGTCTTATTAGCATATACCAAGTTTATTTACAGTTCGAAAATGAGTTTGTAATTTAATAATGTAACCGAGACATGATATTGTAGTACATAAGTCAATAAATTTACTCAAGGATATTCGAAGAGAATATATGGATATGCTTAGATATATTACGATATTAGATATTCAATACCTACACAATATTGCAAGCAACAGGAAGAATATAAGAATTTTTATTTTATGTAAATAATGAACGATAATATTTTCATTGTGTAAAAATGATGTACCTACTGTAGTACAGTTTGTCTGTATAATATTTTATAATCATTTCTTTTAACTCGTCCAACACATCCTCATTGTGATGCACATCATTGTTAAGACCACTTATCTCAGACTTGTTGTGCATATATTTTAGTATGTCCATCCTCGATATGATATATTTATAATGTCACTTTATGTGTTACACGATGTTTTATAATATTAAATGCTAATTCGGTTCGTCTTTCCGTGTGGCGTATATATATAATACATTTGCATAAATATTTTAATCGTTCTATTCCAAAAACAAGTTTAACAGATCATAGTTTGTAGACAAAATAAGTGATGTAATATTATAGCTAATACGCGTAATTGTACGTTCATATGTGTGCAACTGTGTAAGAATTGTATTCATATATAACTAAATAACAGGATGCTAACATTTAGAATATATAGGTATGTGTATATATAAATATATATATATATATATACACATATAGGTCTATGTATAGTATACATTTAATATATACATATATTATTATTATGTAATGAGGAAATTAAATCATTCGTCTGACCCTAATCATTATATTTGTATAAGCTACCGAGTACCAATTAGGTATTGTTTAAGGGTCCTCATCGGTTGCTCGTTCACCAAAGAAACAATCATTAAAATATTCTCATAAAATAATATTAGTTTTAATAGCTATCAGCCAGCTAAGGTATAACATTACGTTTTTCAATAGCTGCACATTCGTCACAAAAATGATTTAATTACTATTGCAGATGATACATGAAAAATGAATACAATTTAAAATTTATAAATCATTAATTTATACCGTTTAGTATAGTTGTATTTTCATAAAATGATCCAAATTCTTATGTATATTAATATATAATTGAATGCCAGATTTTGTTTAAATTATATTTTTTTTAACAAATTACAGAACTTGTTAAAATTTATGTTATCTTTAAACATAAACCATTAATTCATGTTAAAATATTATGTAACCAATGAAACTATAATAAAATATATAATGTTATTTAGTTTTGAATAACTGATAATGATTAGTAATTTTATAATCTTACACAAAAAAAAGGCAACATGGTTCTAAGTAATTATGCATATAATTAGTAAATATACTAATATTACTTCACTCATAGAGAGCCTAGCATATTAAATTATGCAGCAATTGGCGTTAATCTCATTTCATTGTTTCGAATGTTTCAATGTCTAAAAGTAGGAAAAAGTTTTAAAAATATAATATCATTATTATAAGTATGTACGCAACACAGAATAATTCATTCGACAAACAACAATCAACATTCATTACGTACCTAGCTATGTTAAATTTTTGTATTTTTCAAAAAAATATATTTAGTTTGTAATATCTAATAAACAATTGTAAACTTGTAACACTACTAAATTAGGTAAGTGCACAAAAAAAAAAAAAAACGTTAAAATATAAAAAAGGCAGTATGGGTGTTGGTATAGTTTGTTTTTCAATTATTTACGAGTGTAGGTAGAATTCTTTTTAGCTAAGGAATCGCTTCGAATAATTGTTCCTGGAACTTTTATTATATATTTTTTATTTTTAATGCAAGACTTGGTAATATATTTATTATATTCCATTGATTATGGACTATGTTACATCGATTAGTGTCCCTCGGATCGCTTATTATAACTTACTCTACAGTATCGTGATAATGTAATATTACAACCATAATATTAGTTGATTAATACTTAAAAACAGGGAAAATCCATTTGTTATTTTTAAAGTGTCGAATGTAAATTGTCATTGAAAAGGTTACTTCAATGGACGTGTCAAATATTAATTTAGTGACAAATCATCGCACATACGAAAAACGATTCTGAGTGGTGAGTGGTGACTATGTGTTTATATTTATAAGAAATTTTATTGTATATTTATATTGCTCTTGCGAATAATTTATTTTTATATTAGTTATAATATGGTGTTAAATTAATTTTTCCTTTTAAAAAATCGCACAACATCTTATTTAATATAATAATTACGACTATATAATTATTTAATTGGAGTATTCCAAATGCATGTATATAAAACATCTTAACACTACGTTAATATTTTAATTCTAAAATATATTAATCGTGTTAAAATATATATATACATAGATTTTGCTCACTTTCAAAAATAATTTACACCAAATGAATTGATAAATATGATATCAAAGTTAAATCTTAATAAATTGCTCCTTATGTTTGAGATTATCTAATGAACTCTAATAATATGTAGAGTGATAAGCTATAAGCATGATGCATTAATGCATATCGTTATAAAAAATAATAAACATCTATTAATATTGAATTATTATAAATATTATGAGATATAAATGTTACTTCTATCGTGACTAATATGAAATATATGACAATCATCCCTTACGGCTAACAATATGGTCTTCGCTACGTTACCGAATTTATTGTATTTTTAATACATTTTTTAAGTAATCAAACCATTGTATTTAAAATACCCACTTTATATAGAGATTGATCATTGATATGTTTGTTTGGGAAATATTTAATAGTTTACATTAGTTGTCCGGCAATCGTTGCAATTTGATTGGAGTAGCATATAGTAACATTCTGCAAATTGTTGGTCTACTACTCCATTGAACTATACTGAAAATAGTGCAAATACTAGTTAACTATATCAAACTCGTTAAATAAACTGCATCGGTGTCTATGTTAGTACCGTTTTTAGAAGGTAGAAAGTATAGTACTAGATGGAAAGTAATATTATCGTGGTTACCACTTCAGTTGTGACAAAAAAAAAAGTACCGTTACGATACGATATTATAAATAATCATAGTATGATACTATGATTAGATATAAATACATAGATTTATACATTTAAATGTAATATAATATCAAAATGTAAATAATTATAAGTATATAATTGATAAAAAAATTATGTTTTATATATTTTTTTTTTAAAGTAATACGTAAATTGTCGGAAGGGAGGTAGATGTTTGGAACTCTAACCCCTTCGGTTTAGGTTTTAACATGATATAAAGGTGTAGTGGTAGTTTCTAGATGGGTAGTTGATAATTGGTTATTTTTCATCACCAACCCTAATATTATTTAACAATAATTATTTAGTATTTCGTAATACAGTAAATTCCCGTTACAAAGAAAAACCCCGTTGTAACGAAAGTCATAGAAGTCCTCTACCGAAAATCAGGGCTTATAAAGAGCTTAGTCAAATTTTTGTTACAACGAAATTTCCGTTATGACGAAAAAAAAATTCGGTCCCCTAGAGTTCATTGTAACGGGATTTTACTGTATGTTATTAGCTACTTGGATTACATAAAATTGTTATTAGTAAATATTTAATAATTTATTGAATTTATGAAATTATGTACTAAATATTGGAATACATAACTGTGTGAAAATAATGTTTTATAGAAAGTTTTTACTTTTGAAGTTGAAGATTAAAGAATTTATTCTACCATCATAAACATTTTCTTCAGAGTTTCGGACACTCAAAAATAAATATATAATATCATTGTGGTATCAATACATTCAACGTTTCAATCAGAATCTAAAATAAACCTATTTAATTAATTATTTTCCATAGGTAATAACTTATCTATTTATAAAATAAATAAGTGTATTTCGTTTATTGATTTATCAAGTATAAATTATACAGTTACAAGTTACAACGCAATTTAATGTTTACTATTACTTTACAATAATAATTACCTAACTAATGTTCATAATTACAGAACTACAGTACCTATTCTATTTTCAGCGTTCATATAGTATACTTTTTTTCTGATTTTTCTCGTTTTATAATCAATGACAATCAACTGCATAACCGGCAATATACTACACGGAATGATTATTCGTGTGTCATTATATATAACAAGCATTTACATGTTTTCAATGAATTCACCCGGCGTGACGGCATACGTACACATTGTTACTATAGTTGTCCAAAAATCCTAAACAGTTATTATGTATCTATTTTTGTAGTGCGCCCTAATTTTGTTTAACGATAGGTAATACAATAGGTACGTACATGACATTGAAATAATATATTTTCTGCAAAAAAGGAAGAAGTTATCCAAGAAAAAAAAACACATAAATGCTAGTTAGTTTAATAATTGTAGATGCACCTATTATCTTTATAATTCATCACTAAAAAACTTGAGTAAATTACTAAATTTGAAATGATAAATTCTTCTCATACCATAATTTGTTTTTTCGATTAATAACGATTCGAACACTTACCTAGTTATCAACCACGCTATTTTAGCACCTACAACGTAATTATACACAGTTGATAATATTTAATATCATATAGGTAATATATGAATTTACAGCAAGATTTATATACAAAATACAAAATCCCAGTACGCTTGCTGTATTTAATCTATCTGACCGTCCCAAAAAAGTTGTTACAAACTACAGTTATAGGCTAATTAATCTGCCATAGGTTATTATCAGTTAAATGTTACTGTATATTTTTTAACATCACGCGAATTATTATCTTTACAATTTTTTTCTTTAGTGATAAATAATATCTAAAATGAAAACGTTATACCACGTAACACTTTACAATCAAGTTATATTTTAACGAAAATAATGTTGTCTAGTAGATTTTTAGAGAAACCTGGAAATCCAACACGCTTGTAGAATGTGTTTATCCCTACATATCTATTAAGTAATTAGCGTAGTGCATTTTTATTAAAACACTGTTATTTCACTAGAATATTTTTTTACTATCATCACTTATAATATGTAATTGCATTTCCTACCATTAAATCATTAATTTTAGTAGAAGGTTGGCATACATAATTAAAAATAAAATTATTGATGCTCAAGTGCACACAATATAACGATTATTATACTGTTCACTAGAATACCAAGGTTTGACCAAATTATCAGTAGATCGTAAAATATAAGTTATGACAAGAATTATTATCATTGACTAAAATTTAAAATTATTAAAACACTCAGAGATAATTATAATATGATAATCTGAATGTCGATATGTATTTCTTTTTTTTTTTTGATAATTCTCTTTTTTGGTCGTTTAATATAGTAATAGATATATTATAACAACTTAAACATATTTTGTAATATCTTTAACTTTTTGTATGACATAAATAATTCTAGTTAATAAGTGGTGAACAAATTACACCTGTTAAATCAAGTAGGTTACAAGTGAATACTGATCTGTTGTACAGTAGGTATTGAAACTGAATAGGTCAGTATAACGGATCATGGATATATGTTAAATTTGAATACAATTATATATCTTTATTCTTTATACACACGACACAGTTCCTAGCATTGGCGGTCTATCAGCTTAAATTACTAGGTAGAATTTAAATGTTTTCTAATGTCGTTATTAGTATAATTTATTTTATTATTAGTACTACGATCATGGTATATTTACAACAGGCATGAATACAGGGGGGTAGGTGTTTAAATCCCTTCCGAAATATCAGGAAAAAAATTAATTTCCTGACCTACAAAAAAATAGTATGATATTCATGAACATTTTTTCACCCTCTCCCCACCCTAAAATTGTTTCTGTATTCGAAACTGTATGTTTAATATGTAATATTGTCCAAATTTGAGCTTAAAGTGATTAAAAAAAATTTTTATATCTTTAATATTTATAAATGACTAAAATAATAACTTAATAGAAATTTTGTAATGGATTTTCTAAGTACAGCCACAAAAACATTTTTTATCGACAACAAATGGAAAAATAAATAAATAAAAGTCGAAACATTTTCGTACCAATAAATAGTTTAAAAAGTAAAATATTTTGAAAATTGACAAATTTCTATCACACCTTTAAAGTTGAAAATCGAAACATGTTTTCCAATTAGTTATCGAGTATACGGAAAAACACAAACAGATGTTGTTGTAAAATCAATTAGTTTATCTTTCCACCCAGAATTTAAAATTGGCTTTACAAATTTATAAGTATTTTATTACATAGAATATTATTAACAATATCTAAAAAAATAGAGAAATATACTTCTTGAGAAAAATAAGAAAGTATTTTTGTTTAAGTAGATTTAGTTATTAACTTAATTACGATATTATATGTATAATAATAGCTAAGTCAGTACAACTCAGAAGTGGTACAAAGTATTTTTTTTTTTTTTTTAATTAGTTAGATTCTATTACTTTCAAATTCGTTTTATGAAAACGCAGTTGTCATGTCAGTTCTTATATACTTTGGTATTAATATTTTCGTCAATAGGTTAAACCACAAAAATTTTATTATCTTCTATTTATATAATATAATATAATTACTCGGTAGTTTATCTACATATTGTGTACACAAATCTGATTTATACAGTAATAAATTATAATAATAACCATTCATTTATGTTGTTTTTTTTTCGACAACTTATATAAAATAATTTTACTCTTTATACCATAAACATATGCATTACAAGTTAATTTGATTAAAATGATACAATGTATTGTCTCCCATTTGCAAATATACAAGTACACATAATAACCAATTTATATTGAGCAAAATAAATTATTTGTGGTTACTGGTTAGCTTTATTGTTTTAATATTAATATGAACTGACTAATTATCAAATGTCGGTTTTGTACGATATTTCAATTCTTGAGCAAGTAATGAATACATAGCAATTTATGCTCATAACAAATTTAAAATCTTAAATATCGCATAACCGCCAAAATGAGACGATGAAGCAACAAAAATAATATTCTTACCTTTAAATTTGATAACAGGCCAATATTGACTCTAATATCAAAGTTAACAACACATGCGTCTAATTGGTTTTGCTGAACACTTATTGGAACCGGCCGGCCATGTCGTATAAAATATGCTTTTGCCGATATAAATTAAAAGGAAGTCTTAATTTATCCTTATGTTTGTTTAAAATTTTTAAACTATTGGACGTATAAGGAGACACTTCATCAATTGCGAAGACCAACCTAATTACTTAATTCTAAATTAATATAAATGTGTAGGTACCCTACAATTTTCTCTTGTCTTAGCGTAATTGTATTTAACTATACTAATACTATCACTATATAGTATGTTCAGTGTTGTTATTGTCACCTATGTTTTAATATTACGTATGAGGTTCCGCGAGATAAAAACGAATATATTCTGAGTAGAGTTATTTTGCTGGACATTGTCTATGTTTTCATCTATACCTAATTATACTAAAAGTGCAATGATTCGAAACGTATTTTTAGTGAAGTAGAAAACTGCGCATTGCATTCACCTGCAAAACTATTTCGCTAATTATATAAGTTTGAGGTTTGAATTGATTTGATGAAACGATTGTGGTGATGTACGTTTCAAAAACGTAGTGGTCAATATTACCATAATAAAATATTATGTATAAATAAAAGAGTGAAGTTACTTATGGTTTGTCATTGTTTTGTAAAAAATTATCAAACGTTTAAACACATACCTCGTACGATACTAAAATAGGTGCGTATTTAGTATTTACCATATATAATGATTGATATCAATACATTTTTTACGGTCTGTCGCGTGACGATAAAAAAACACATAGGCCATAAGTATAAATCGATGTATATATATGTATATATATATTTACTATATGTTCAAACATTGTACGTATTACGTTTTATTCACAAACTTCTATAAAAATTCTACAGGTAATCGTAGGTAATAAATTCTATAAATTTATGTAAACTTCCGTACTTCACACTAATTAATTCAACGGTAGAAAAATAAACCTTCTCAACATTATACTTATTTTACAGAGATTTGATAACTGTTTAAATGTTACACATAAAAAAACATTATTATAGATTCTATATAATACAGAATATTAAATGGTAACTGATATTAATTGTTTGTAAATATATAATAATTAAATAATAAATACAGAAATTCATAAAATAATAGACATTTATAAAAAAATTTAAATTTATTCATGATTCATATTACAAGTGTACAGTTATAACTAAAGATACAAGGTACAGAAACTTGTTAAAATATTACTTAAAATTTATACATATATATATAAAAAAAAACAACGATCAAGTAACAACTAATTTTTGTGTTTTTTAAGGAGCTTTATATAGGCAATTTTAAGTTTTTTTTAAAAATAATCAAAATGTCTGTAAATAAATTTATAAAATAATTTACTAGTGACTTTGAGTTAATATTAAAGCACTATTGTTTTATTGAATATTACTAAATATATTTAATGAGTAAAGGAAAACCTTTAATATAGCATTTTTATTTTTATTTTAGTTTGAAATAACATCTTTATATTATTGAACAAAATTCTTAAAAACCAATAAATGTTTACAGACTAATTATTTAAAGCTTAATCACTGTATTGCTAAATAAAAAAGTTACTATACATTGTATTATGTTTATTTTTATTATATAAATGGTAAAAAATATGATTATTTTACTATGACTATGTTTTTACTGGTATTAGTTTGCTGTATTACTATTTTATGATTAGGTTTATAAGTGAATTCATGGCCCATGGTGCCCGATGGAGATTACGCCTCCCAATGTTTACAAAACGAAAAGAAAGTTTTTAGTTACCTATCTACAATTTAATTTTAAAGTCAACAAGTTTATACTTTATTATCACTTATATATATTTTAAACAAATACAAATTTAATCTGTCTAGTAATATAATACGTACATCTATACATACAATTTGCAAATTTTTATTTTATAACTGTTATTTTTTTTCTATATTTTTGATATTAAATTTAATATACTTATATGCCTGACACGTAACACATGATAAACATATTATATATTTATAATAATAACAAAAAAAAAAAATTAATAATGATAAGGTCAAAATCAAATTAATTTTCTTAAATCTATATTGTTTAACCAAACCAATATAAACAGTTCATTAATTTTAATACCTCGCGGTGAAATATTATAAAACATGACTAATATATAACTATTTATAAGTGTGTATATATATTATATATTTATATTTACATGTACAAAGATGGGTAACTTAAAATTTAGATGTTAAAGTCTGTCAAGATAAATAAATTAGGAAAACTGTATTCTATGACTATAAGACAACACTATTAGTGTTTAAATTACTGGCTTTACTAGTAATATTATTAACAGTTAATGTATATATAATATACAATATTTCTATTTGGGATTAGGTCACTGAGATTGTCATTTACAGATATTTTTATCTATCACTACAAGTGTAAATACCACTTCAGACCTATAGGGAGTCAATGGTAATATTTTCAAAACAAATTGTTCCAAAACTAACACATCCCATACACAGGAAAACGATCAATATAAATAATAATATATGTTTTCAACTATGGTGATAGAAATTCACAGACATACATTAAAAATCAAAATATAGACATTAAGTTACTAATTTTGGGTAATTGTACAATGTAGAAAATCATTTTCACGGACGTCTTAACTTATGTACACATTATAATATACGATACGAATGAACAAAATTGTGTCCTAATTAAATTAGGAATAAAAAATACTCAATCATATTATTAGTCATCAGGATTATTAGCTTTTAGCAGATCCTTCTTCCATTTGGAATGCTTTGTTATCCAATCCTAGAGTTGAAAATTGCCCTGAACCTCTATGAGTCTGTGTTCGTCGATCTAATATAGTTTTTAAGTCAAAGTCATGCGAGGTTATTCTGAAATCTAAACTATTTCTTTTCTTCAGGGCGCCAGATTTCTTTTCTTCATCTTTGATCTCTGCTTCTTTTTCTCTCTGTTCCTTTTTATGTTCATTGTACATCCATCTATTATAGACATGAATATATTAAAATATTTATAGGTAATACATTTAAAAGTTAAATTGAGACATTTTATAATGAAAAAATATTGATATAAATGTATCCACAATTATATAAGTTTGTTGAAACATAATATAACAAATATAAATAAAATATTTATAGATAAAAACGATGTTGGATATCAATATTAATAATATTATACTAACAAAAATATGAGAGCTGCTGGAGCAGTTAATGCACCCCCGAGTAAGAAAAACGCTCCTGGTACTGTTTTCAGTGTAGCCTTATACACAGCGCTGTACATTGGTCCATAAATTAGTGGTACTAGAGCTTCACATACGCCAAACAGCGAGTTTACCTTTCCTGAAACAATTTAAGTAACATTAGATACGGAAAAACCGATTTTAAAGCTAACACATACCTAGTTCATCTGGTGGTACAAGTTTTGAAATAATTGATCTCATGGCAATAAACGACGTGCCGTTTACGATGTCAACAAGTGGTGCTATAAACATACAATATTTTTATAATCACTTGGATTTGTTTTATAAACTATAATAAAAACAATTTTGTTTTGCTATGTTACTTGTATAAGTATAAAATAAAAATTTATTAATAACTGATACCTTATTGTTATTATTTTATTATTCTTATATACAGTTTTTATATCTCAGAATGACACAATATAATACGAATCCATTAAAAATAGCTTTATTCTTAAGATGATTAATTGTTTCCGTTTTACAAGTGCATAACATACAAAATGTATACTCAACAATTAAAGAGACTTGAACAATAATCAACCTTAATGGTAACAAAAGTTTTTGGGTTTGAGCGTAGGTTTCTTACGATATTTCAATTTTCAAATAAATTATGACTTATGAGTATGTTAAATATTACAATTTAAAAATTAAAATATCATAACCCAAGTAAAAATACAGAAACATTTGTATCTTTAAGTTTAATAAAAGGCAGTTCATGCTAATTTTAACACTAATAAAGCTAAGTATGAACTTTTGAATGTAAATTTTACATGTTATGCATTTCAAAGACCGACAATAAAATACTGGTATAGGCGAGAGGCGTACTCCTAATAGATTAGCTTAAGCATGTTATAACAATTATTTTTATAAAAACAAAAAAAAGGAATACATATTTATATTTATAAATAATAATAATATATTATGTTTAAATAAGGGTATACCCTTTATGTCGATGGCAATATTTTTTCACGCATATAAAATTATAATATCGAAGAAATTCATTATATAATTGCAAAAAATTTGCTAATTATTGATGTATGAAAACATTTTTCTTTATATCTATGTTTGAAAATTTAATACAAGATTCTACATAAGCAGTTCATATTAAGACGATATTATTTATTTAAACGATAAATAACGATATTAATTATTTTGTTATAATATCAAAACATGGTAACTTAAAACTTTAAGGTATGTTAAATTATTATTAGTTTTATCGATTTATTTTAAGATATCGATTTATATTATGAATCTATTTTTACGGTTGTAAGGTAATTACAAAAATATGTTATTCAATTTTGAATTATATAAGTTGATTGCCTAATATATTGGCATAAATATTCATTATTATGTATTAATTAAATTCTAATTAAACAATAAATGCAATATTTTTGAATAAAATTATATCAACCTACCGTTATACTAAAAGTAGAATGATTTTAATAGTTATATAAAAAAAAAATATATCAGAAAATATGCTTAGTAATATAGGCTAATAAATCGTCTCCGTTCAGTATCGTTTTTCGTATATAATGATAATATTACACCATTTAATTCAAATTTAATACACTCATAATAGTGACCCACTCAACACCTAAAGATCAGCAGAGTGGTACCCACTCATCTACTTTTTTTTTCTATTACTATTTATTTGTATATACGGCTGTAAATTATAATGCATAGATAGGTATTATTTTTTTTTTCGATTTCAAGAATCTTATAAAATTTGATTGTGTTCAAAATGCTTCTTCTTTAGCAATTCATACATTAATAGATAATTACATTTATTTATTTAGTTACTGAAATTTTACTCACCCAAATAAAATACGAAATCCGTTGTAGCAAAAGCGTAAACAAATCCGGCCAATATTTTACTCATACATGATATCACTCCGATCAAAGCATCGTCGATTTGCAGCATGTGACTGAACACTCCGACCGAAAACATTGTACCTGTTTAGATTAAAAATAAAAACAGTATTATTTTACTAGTTTAACAATTAAAACCTCGAAACTATTTGGCATATAAACTTTGACGAACCTACTAGATTAGTAATCATAGAATACGTGGAAAACATACTGTAGTTCACTTCGTCCCAATTGAAACGTACACGTGTAAACAAATACATCACAGACATTTCACCTGAAAATGTTAAATTGCATACGTTGAACTACTGAATCACAAACCAAGTACCTATATCTACTAAGTACGATATAATTTAAAATGATTAGATTACAAATACATAATATTCATAACATTTCACGACATTTTAAACTTTACAGAGTTCGTTAAAGTATTATTATTATTATTAGTAATACGACGTATAAATATTTAAATATATATATGACATAAAAATTAATATATTATATAATATGACAAATCACATTGTTTATACGAATGCATTTAAAAATATATTTAGATTTTTTTGACATAGTTTTAGTCCATGGTCAACGTATACCGTATTATCCAAGATTAAACTTGTAGGTATCTTATTTGAATAATGGAATAATTAATGACAACCGGTAAACTGCAATACTATAATTATAACTTATAATAACAATTGAGAAGTATAAATACAAATTATTTGTTTACGTATTTTAATTCACATTAAAGTATATTTATTTACAAAAAAAAAACTATATAAATATCATTGATATTGTAATATAAAATTCAGCAATAGTTATTTAAAACGATTGATAAATTAACAAATACAGTGATGTGTATTATAATTGTAAGTTAAAAGTTTTCAAAAAAATTAAAAAGCTTTGTTACAGAGTCGAAGGTCATCACGATTAAAACAATTATATTATTAGTATTTTAATTTTTCGTTGCCATTGTCTTTCTCGCTGTCTCCTATCGTGGAATTTTTTTATTTGAAAATCAACTATAATAGTAGTACCTATGTATACTATATAGTAATTATTATATCATTATTGTGTAACTTCGACTTTTAAATAACCTCCAGATAATAGCATTAATTTCCATTGGATTAATATTTCTAACTGTTAAGTAGATACGATGGAAACGCAAAATAAGTTTTAATGAAAAAAAGCGAAAATGCTTATAAAATTACTCATACCCACTATAATAATAGTATAATATTACTCGTGTATAAAACAACCAGAATGTCAGGTTCGCGTAGGAAATACATAAATAATTTTTTAATGTGAATAAAATTCAATAGAAAAATTAATCATCTCAAGGTACCTAATAAAATAATATAAACTTAGTTGGGGTTATTCAAGAAAGAAGTATACAACTTTTTTTTATTTTTTTAGTATTATATGAAGTACTATAGGCGGTAGTGTTGATTAGATATGCATTTCATTTATATTTTATAGACGAGTGGTTGATATTTCTTTTAAGTTATGTTTTACATAATTTATATCCGACATAGTATTGTACAGCGTCATTTTAATGCAGTTCAAATCAACCGTATTAAACCGTCTGATTTACAAATTCCAAGGCCGATTTGACAAGTGTGTAAAAATAAATTGTGTGCTCAATAAAAAAAGATAATATGTTTAAGCATATCAATTTTTATATAAATGTACGAACCGTGCAAAGGGCCCATTACAACGATGACAACCACCATTAAAGCAATAATTCTAAGTCTTCGGTTGTACTGTCCTTCTTTAAACGTCACTCGAACGGCCTCTTTGATATGACTCAGGCTGAAAAAGTCCTGGAGGAAATCCAAACAGGACGTGTCCCTCGGCGGTTCTTTGCTTTCAATACTGATTACTGGCTTTGTCTCTTTGATAAAAACCATGCCGTATACAAATGCAAATATGTATAATACCGTGGCTATGATGTATACACCGTAAAATCCAAGTTCTCGGAACAGTACACCAGATAAAGCGGTGCCGATGGGCACACCTACGGAACAGAATACGTTCACTATACCGATTCTCAATGTGCGCATTTTCACCTGAAAAATCAAAACGAACCAATTAAAACATTTATTGGTGCTAGTTTAAATTGCTTTCTGTATAATATAGTAATCGTTTGTCCGCGTTTTATTTTTAGAAACGTAAATAACGGCGTATAAACTGTACGCGGAAATCGCAGCTCTATACGATTTCATAATGTATAGACGGAAATCTAATCACAAAATACAGGACTTAGTAAGAATATTACATCATTGACTAGACTGTGGTCGGTATAGGTTAGGCGCAATCGGGTTTTTTTCTACTAACCGTGGTCACGTCTCCTACATAGCTGAACACGGCCATGAACATGGTCATCCATCCACCGGTCATAGCCGGCGGTACGGACTCCACGAGCCCGGCCACCTCCATCGGGAGATCGTAAAAGTAATAAGTACAGACCAACAGGCCGATGCTGGTGAGGAATTCACCGATGATTGGTATCAGCATGCACGGCTTGCGTTTGTGGTTCCGATCGCTCCACGATCCGATGAATATTATCAGCACCGACGGTATACTGCTCTGCACGATCGTTTTCCATATTATCATGTCGGCGACTAGCTCTTGGACGATCACCTCGTCCTCCCTAGTGTAATTGTCCATCGATCGGCTCTCCAGTGCCGAGCACGTGGCGTTGTCCAGCCGGAGGTTTACCCGGCACGCCTTCTGCAAGTTCAGATTCTGCGTTGCGAGCGATGCCAGCACGCTGGACACTATATAGCACCCCAACATCGGTTCCACCGTACAGTGTTTCAACATGAATTTGGCTTTTGACATGATGCTCATGGCCTGCCATGATTCGTGGTTGTCTTCCGGCGGCGACGGCTTCTCGCGTTTTACTCCGCTGGTGTCGTAAGTCATTGTATTAGGGTTGTCTGGATTGGTGCTTAAACACGGCTAGGGGTTAAATCGAATGTGTCCAACAGCAAAGTATATCTGGACTCAAACATGTCCAAATTTCTAAAAACAAACATAATACCTCAATAAATTGTATTTATTATTATTTTAAATTCATAAAAAATTTAAGTTACATGGTTGCTAAATATTCGTTAAAAATAAATGTTGTAGATTCACATCGAACATTTATTTTTAGAATCAAATAACAGCGCGTTTAAAAATAAAACATATGCCAGCTAGATGGTAAAATTATATGAATATCAAGTCATATTTAAATAATAAAAAGTAATTTATATAGAACGTTGAACTTTTTATTTATGAAGACAATACGGAATTACATACGTTTACTCTGAAGACTAACTTCAGATTAATTGACCTTTAATTTACTCTATGTAGTTAATTTTTAAGTGTTTTTGTGTCAAGATCATAAAGCCTAAGAGAAAATTATTTAGCAAGTAATTAAAGTCTTATATTACCTAAAAGGAAGAACCATTGTGACGGCATTGAGATTAAAAAACCACAAAAATATCTTCGGCAACATAATTATTTGAATTTAAAGACAATAATAGGGAAAACACAACAACAAATTATGAACCGACGTGATAGGTTTGTAGTGATAATTATAATCGGGCGGGTCAATGGTCCACAGCAGTAACTTATAAACAATGACCTTATGACACACTTCTTGTAACACCATTATAAGGTGACAAACTATCTTGTATACAATGATTATTTTTCCTTCTCTCTTCATCTCTTTCACTCTTCATTGCGCTCTCTTTATCTTTTTATACATCTTCGATCACGTAAATGATTTGACTTTTGTACATTTTTTTTTTTCATTAAATAACGTATTCTCAAAAGCACTTCGATAAATAACGAGTTAAATTATGATGACCATTAATGACCGTAATATCATAAACGTTTGTTGTCTATTTTACATAATATCGTTATAAAATAAAGGAATTTGTCACAATAATATGAAACAATAAACCGACATTTTGTAAATGTAGAGGCACAACTATATAATTTATTTTCTGAGAAAACTGCCTAGTACGAACTATATATAGAAGAATGAATTATATCGTTCTTTAGATACCATTTTTAAATAATCAAGAATGTAGGTACCAATATACCGTATGATAAAATATTTGATATACAAAATTTATGACATAATAACGTTACACTTGAGCGTTAAAATAATAAACTTGAATTAATATGGGTGCTACTAACCGGTTGTTTTGAAAGTAAAATTATAACTTCAAAATAAATTTAAATTTCTTAAATGATACAAATTAAACAAAATTCTTAACATATATCAATATCTTAAAATATTAATTTTCTTTTTAAACATCTTTTGTCCCGTAGTCCTGTTAAAAAACGATACACTCGAATTTATATTTTAGATATATCTTATGTTGCTTAATATAGATAATAACGTTTAGCAGCTCAAGTTCAGTCTCGTTAGTTTTAACTTTGGATTTAATCAACTAGTTTAAAGGTAACAGCATTATATTTTTTCCTTAGAAGGAGTTTTTGATGATTTAATTTAATTGCGATTCATAAGTTTGTAAAATATAAAAAAAATAATTAAAATAATAAAACATTGAGAAAAATTTTTTTTATTAAGTCAATTCCTGTTTAAAATTAAAGTAAACTGTTGAATGTAGATTTGCAATGTCATACACTTGTGAGACACAAACCGTGATAAAAAATGTTGGTTGGAGTGTCTTCATTATTTTTATTCAACCAGATGTAGATTATTTACAGTACATTGTAATTATTCTTTATCTGGAAAAGTGATAATTTTATTTGAAAAAAAAAAATTCCGTGGAAATTACGGAACTCCGAATTATTTTAATTTGTTAATAGTTGGATATTTTAAAGTACCTATATATTATTAGTTACCTAAATTGGCTATTAGCTTTAAAAAATTAAATAAATATAATTTTAGAATTGTGCTTGAAAAATTAATCCAAAATAATATAAGCAAGTACCTTATATTTACTGAATTTAAAAAAAATAAATAAATTAAGTATTAACCTTGAGTCTTGAACCTACATGCTATACCCTATACCATCATAGTATTTAATATATATTTAAAAGTTTTAATTTTTAAATTTAATTGTATAAATAGATAAAGCAGTACAATATATTTTATAAGAATGTTGAAATGCAATAGTTGTTTTCTTTCTTTTAGTTTACAACCTTTTTAGAATGGTTTGACAAACAGTATACTCTATGTAGGTACCAACTACCAGTTAAGACGTTTGTGTTCAAGAGCATTTTTATAGTTAATAAGTTTATAAGTTTTCTTTTGCCTTTTATTATTATAAAAATTATACGTAACTAGGTACATTATTAAAAAAATAAATATTTTTTGAAATAAAATGCATGAATTTATTTTAATAAATGTTTTAACACAAGTAATAGAAATTAATAACTAGCCTGTGTATTTAGTTTTATAGTTTAGTATACTGTAATGGAAAATCAAATGCTGGTAGCCTTCGTTATATTCTTCTATTCTACAAATTTAAATTAGAATATTTTTTTAATACATAACAAATAAATATAAACGGTAAAGTATTATTAGGTGGCTATTATTATTGTTCAAGTAAAATCTAAAAACGGTTAAAAATAATCTATCGTTGTAAATGCATTTATCAGATTATTATAATATTAGGTTCCTATTATATAGGTACTATTACACATGGCATTGCAGTAGCTACTTTAAACAAAGTTTATATACACATTATTAAGGAAAATAAATCGGATTTTCCTAGAACTTCGCATTTGTACATATTTTGTAGATTTTTACAGCTCAAAGGCGATCAAAATTTATTGGAAAAATACGCGTATTGTTAGCATTGTTACCTGCCATATATACAAACACTATTAAGCGCAAACTCAACACGATATTTATATACATAATGCGAATTGTATTTGTTCATTGCAACTACAATAAATTATAATTAGTATATGAGCAATTATTAATAAATATCGAGTGGCATTATCGTGTTCGATAAGTAAAAGTAATTAGACGCACACGGTGTTTGTTGTAGTCGTGAAGAGTTTGCAACCACTGCATTGACCTACAATTAATATTAGTAACAGTGTATGTTATAATTGTATAATGTTATACTATATGCTGCTCGCAGTATCGATGTACCTTCATCGATAATTCACAATACTGTTGTTAATAGAAGCCGCTTTATTATACAACAGGTACTTAGAGGTCTATACATTAAGTTTGACATAATATCTCTCCACAAAAATGATTATGCTTTTATAATACATATATATATATATATATATATATATATAGCTATCCGAGACGATTTTCCAATTATTTATCTATTAAAATTCGCAAAGATTTTTGTAAAATATATAAGTACCTACCTGTACGAATAAGCAATAAGTTTCCAATGTATATGTATGAGTCAAGTATGTCAGTAATGTATCAAGTAAACACGTCTATTTTACTAATTTATTATAAAGTGGAATAAATCTTAGACCTTATAAACGACCTCAAATGTTATTGAGCAAAAAATATCTTTTTAAAGAATATCATTATCCGAAGGAAATATTACTAGTTTAATAATATTATTCAACCAACTTTTTTCCAAGTACCTATATTGTTTTAAATAAAACATTTTAAGCCTCTACAAACTGGTACCTACTTAACAACTGTATATAATTTGATTTTTACTACAACTGTGTAAATAATAACATAAAACATAGTTCAACTAGTTCAAGGCTCCGAAAATTACTATACTATGTTCTATGCGAAATTCGACTCATATTATTTAAATCTCAATAATTAAGTATATGTGTTAAAATAAGAAATACACATCTTATCATTTGTTATCAATTAAAAATAGCATACAGTAATACGATTTAACACCGATTTGAACTATCGAAAGAGTACTCCTTTATAAAATATTCAAATACGTTTGCCAATAAGTACTAATGAAAAATAAAATTAATAACCTTACAATAATGGCATTTTGCTTGTTTCATTAACTGTGACTACGATCCAGTATTTCAGCGGCTTGGATTGTCTTCTTTCACTAATCGTACGCATATTAATGCTAATTTTTCTTTTTTGTGCAAACTTTCATCCGATACAACTAACTCGCCAACTCTTTAATTGCCCACCTAAGTTTCCTAATCTTCTTCTAATACCTACTACAACGAATTTTTTTTTTTGCAATAATTCCTCTTTGCACCACCGACATTATGAGCTAATCTCTCTAATCAAGTCCATGATACTTTCCAATGAAACCACATATTTTTCTCCTTTATTTGATTAATTAACGACTATTTTATTTATTTATATTATTTTTCATATGTTTAATTGTATTAATGTGCATTTGAGTTGGGAAATGTGCCAACGTCCGTATTTTACATATGTAAATAAATCAAATGCCGTTTGTAGTAGGTATGTAATACTATAACTATTACGTATTACTCGTATTAGAATTACGATAATTTTGTATTATCTGATCGATCGTATTAATTGAATACCTTGAAAATGTATCAATGTATACTTCATCAAATACGAATTAAAGTATTTTCACGGTAAATTTCAAACGGTGTAAATATCACATTAATTTTCTGAAAATATCGATTTAGTTAAAACGAATGATGATGTCTTATACACATTTTATTATTTAATATCGTATATACTCAAAAGTCACACTTAATATAAATATTAAGCAATATTAATAATATAGATACGTAGAATACGATAGTTTAAATCTATATTCTATAGACAGTTATCACCTGTTATTATTATGTTTTTATTATATCATTGTTTGCAAATTGTAAATCTATTTATTTTATTTGCACACATTATATTGTAATGTGCTCGTAAAATATCAATTAATCATACTGGTAATAATTTTATTTCAGTCTCAATATCGACCTTGTAAAAAAAACAAAATAATACAATCATTTTAAGTTCCTTCACATTGTTTATACTATTAGTAGTCATTTGGCGATATATATTTAGCATATTGGTCTTCGTTTTGCTAAAATCGGTAGTTCCCATAACCGTAACCTCGGTTTAGTATCTATAAATAACTTATGTCGACACAAATATAGAAAAAAGTGAGTGGCGAGAGGGAAGGCTAAGAAATCAGTCTAAACACCCAATTTCACCAAAAAATTGTCTCCAAATTCGAACCATAAAATATACATTACACATTAGAGATTAACGTGTTCCCAGCCAAAACGTATAATTGAAAATATAAGCCACCACCAAAGATAAGTGAAAATATCAATAAACATAATATAATACCTACCACTTTTTTAAATTTAAATTTTAACAAAATCAATGGATTCGGTTTCTATAGCTGTGTAATATTTTGAATAATTATATGAATTTTCAAACAGCTTTTGAGAAGATTTTGCGATGGAAAAACGAGAAGAAGGTTCTTAAAAAAATTGTTATTCACACTCCTTAAATACTTAAATTAGTAGTCCAGATGTTAATGAAAAATAATCAATCCATCTGCAGAATAGGTACATATAGTAACACATAATTTTGTTCTTTATTTTTCCATTTATAATAGGTACAAATAAATATATATATAATAAATAAGAGTGTGTAACTTTGATCAAACTTGTCGATTAGAAACATTGAGTATTTTCATCATCAATGACAAAAATATCCTATCCTTGGCCCCAATCGAGTCGTATTCACCAATTTTTTTTTTTGTGGTCATAAAACACAATATTAAAATTTTGTTTCACTGATAATATTTATAATTAACTTGAGAGATTTTATTTACAATAATTATGGATTAATACAATTCTTTTAATTCTAAGTTTTGTTACTTAATGTCTTATACGTACTACTTGTACATATTGTCAACAAAACTCGTATAAACAAAATATAATAGACTATATAGTCATAAAAGTGGAATATTTAATAAAATAAATATAAATAAATTTGTAAAAAAATGTATTTAACAAATACATTATAGAAAAAATGTAATATGTTATAGGTAATAATATTTATTATTATAATAATAAGATTGTTGATTGTATTAGAAAATTTGAAACTTTATGATTATTTTTAGTTAGTCTTAAAATTAAAATAATTTAAATCACATGATTCGTTTATTTTTAAAAAATTTACCTACAATAATAGATAAAGTAGTGATCAACGTGATAAGTAACCACAGTAATTTTTGTTACTAATCGTTTTAATAATTTTATCTATGTCAAGTGATTTAGGTTGTTAGTACAATGATTATTCATACATCTTACAAGACAATTCTTTAAATAAAAGTCATTTTATATCCAAAAAGTGTTGACTGTAGCTCACAGATGAACTAAAGACGTTGGCGTGTCGACTCAATTTCAAGAGGACAAATCAATTCTTCGACAAGAACAATCGCATATTATATAATATAAAACAATTCCAAGTCAATTTGGGGAGATTTTGTCGTGTAAAGGATGTCATTACAGACGAGTCCTAATTTTAATTTTTTTTTATATATACACGATAAACAACCTTGATAAATAACCACACTCAGTCCCTTTATTAAATTAACTTTGACAACAACCGCTCAACGCCGGTAACTAGTACCGTGTCCATAACCGCGAAGTTTCGGTCATTAAAATTGATTTTGAATTTTTGTAATAAATACATGGTGATATTTCCTGTGTATGATAACTGATTAACTGTTTGTTGAAACTAAAACAAGACAATTATTTGAAAATAGTGTAATATTCATAAAATTATAGAAACACTGTTTTTACAACCTATTCTCTTTATAAAAAATTTATATGTATAACAAAACCATATCATTCTAGAAATATTAAATACGTATATATTATAATATATATAAATAATAATTTCCAAACCATATTGATTATAGTAATCAAGAATTTTCTTTTTATCACGTAGAGTGGCATGATATTTTTACATTAGATAATAATGAATTAAAATAAATATTTTCACATAAAGGTACCTTCTTATATAAAATAAAATACTAAAAACAATATCAACAAAATGTCTTAATGATACAAATATGAAGTTATAAGTACTTTTTCGTATTACTGAATACTGTACAATAAGAAAGATAACATGAACAATTTGAATGAAGAAGCCACCCATTGATGACACGTAATTCGTAATTGGTGTACTGTAATACACATAAATAAAAATATAAACGAATCTCTGAATCTCGGTCATTCTGTACGGAATTTATTTTAAAAACAGACTCACAAGGACTTGCGATTCGAAAATTCTACACCTATGATACCATCATAGTTGTGTTATTGACTTGTTGTAGTCGTCGTCCCGTGTATTTATAATAAACTATGCAATTAATATATGTCACGTACCTATTATTGGCAAAAACCGATTTACCGATTACTAAAGTCTATAGCCCATAAAAAAATCGAACGCAATAAATGCAGTAAAACGTTTGTTTTTGAGTGCTAAGTAAATTAAGGCAACTTATAACATGGTTCAGACAATCTCTCACTAACATACATTACACCTAATATTCGCATTCATTTAAATCATATCGAACGGACTATGGATAATAAAATATAAAACCGAACCTATGAGATACATAATTATTAATTTGTATATTTAATAAACATTCTTTCCATTAATTTTACCTATTTTCGATACTTATATATTGGCGTACAAACATTACAAATTATCAAACATGCACATCAACATTATTATATATCTAAAACTTATTTAAATTGTATTTTAAAAAACACCAAGGAAGTCACTTTGTTATACTTATACACGAGGTATCGAATAATAATAAGTTAATGAAACTTACTCAATAGTCACTTTAATGTGTTAAATTTGAATTTTATTAGTACTTTTTCAACATAAAAACCGCATATAACATAAAATAATTATTATTATAATAACGTATAATTCAACACAAACGTAGAATAATATGGAAATATTTGTTATATAAATTAATCGATATATTTTGAAAATCTCATTGTGTATAGTTACAAGTAACTAATAATTTACATAGCACTTAAAGGTTTCTATAAGTATAACAAAATAATTCAATTTAAACTTGAACTTTTAAATTGCTCATAAAAATGTATGTGGTTTATACGAAACATTTAATTTCTAATAAAAAAAACTTATGAGGAATCATATATTACATGTTCAAGCATTTTTACTCACTAACAAAAACCTTTAAAAAATTCCAAATGTTTCAAATAGCATAAAAACAGCCGAGATATTTTGAAACGTATAATACAGTGTCTATAAAACGATAAAATATAATTTAAATCTTTACAATTATTCATTTTTGAATCACAATAAAAAAAAGTTTTCGGCTAAATTGATTAGGTTTTACGTATACATTTTAATTTTTAGATTCTGAACGAAGTGATGAATGTATTGCATTTACTATGATGTGTGTTTTTTTTTTTTTTTTTTTGTCTGACTCCAACATTTGGAGCAGTAATAATGCTCCGATTTTTGACTTCAGCCCTTCTTTGAATAGGGAATTGAATCTAGTTGGTACTTTAGGGGGGTAAAAATTAAAATTTTCTAATAGTTTTCAAAAAAATCGAGAAAAACAAAAAAAAAATGACAGAAAAATGGAAATTTTACGGAAAAACCACTTTTCGACAAAATCGATTTTTTGATTTTGCTGTAACTCAAAAACGAATTATTGTAAATACTTGAAATTTTCACCAAATGTTTATATTATGGTTATCTCTTTACAGTTAAATTTTCAAAATATTTTGACCATTTTTAAGCTACTAATAGACAATTGAAATTTTCGACTTTTCTAAGTTTTTTTTTCTTCAAATGCCGATAAAAATTTTTTGGGTGGCCAGAAAATCTTAAAAATTTAATACAAGGTTTCTTATAAGTTGTTCTTAAAGTGATAAAAAAAAATCCGAAATCGTTAGTCACAATTTTTTTTTATAAGTGTTTAAAGTTCGAATTTATACGAAATATGTCAAAATTTAAATTAAATTTCATACGCTCATAATGCGAATGTTGGCCATAGTAACCATAGTAACATATAAAAACTATACTATTTGTTTCAAAATAGAATATTTGACAATATTTAAATATAATATATCCTAAACTGACAAATCATCTTCGTTCAGAATCGTTTTTCGTATACAATGATACCTATCATTGCATTCAAATTTAACCTACCCTAGTCCGAGGTCCACCCCATCCCCTAATGTACAGCAGAGCGATACTCACTTACCAACTTTTTTATTCTTCTTATTTTTATATTTTTTATTTGTTTTTTGTTTCTTCACTGGCAAAATTTTACTTTTGACTCACCAAATTGCGTACCAACTAGATCCGATTTGATACTAGAAACTACTCTCAAAGCTAAAAAATGAAGCAATTTTTTCACTATAAACAACATCTTCAAACACAAAAAATAAAATAAAAGCACATTTCATTGTAAAACCAATATTACATTCATCGCTTCGTTCAGAATCTAAAACTGTGTTAATGTATTATTGAAATGACTGGTCCACTTGCTTTTCTTCTTCTTAATCTTTATATCCGTTCACATTACACAACAGTTTAACAAAAACCCTGTGCGGGACTATATATTAACTGCCCAAAACGAATGTTTAAGCACTAAAATAGATTCAAAATATTATTTAGAACTACATTTTATTTTTTATACAACTACATGAAAACAGTTTAAAATTTATTAGATTACATTTTAATATCATTGTACTATATATTTATATCATTAACCAATATAACTATATTATATCACAATATACCATTTAATATAAAATGCATGAGTTAATACGATCGTTTTAATAAATCATCTAAGAAAAATTCAACTTTACATAAATACTAGAAATCATACTAAACAAACAAATGTAAACGATGTTATACTGTTTAATTTTAGGTAAAAAATATTCTCAATTTAAAGTTAAAACTGGATAACAAAATTAACTGTAACCTAACTTGTTTTACAATAAATAAATACATTTTTAGGGAAATAATGTGAGTAATTGATTTTAAAAGTTAATCAAATATTAATTTATAAAGTTCAAATAAACATGTTTACGTACAGCTTTTTTTTAGATTACTATACACATAACATACACGGAGTCAATACAATATATTATGTAAGTACCCTTTTGCCGTGTTTATTTACTGAAAACGTTTAACAAGCCCCCCGCCGGATCTTATAAACGAAATTCTCAGACAATAAATAATAACATATATACAATATACGTGATACGTGTATAGGTAGTTGAGTCAACATTAATATTTAATAGTAAACTGAAATGTCAATAACACGATCATTTTAAAATGGACTTCGATGAAAACTTTGAGACAATTTTCCCCTACTTGGCATATAAAATAAAATATAACCTAACCTAACCTGTACTACATCCACGTTGAGATTGCTTGTTCTACGACGTATTTAATTTTAAATCGTTCTATAGTGATACCATAGCGCATTTAATTTGTAACAAACAATATATATATTTATATACATAAGCTACTAATACGATGTTTGCTATCACCACATTCTTGTTTAAATCTTTTCTTGTGCCCAAATTTAATGGATAATTTGAATGCATTATGCGCGGGATTCATTATTAAACTCGATTATAAATAATATAATTGATGGCAATAAAAATCATTACACTATTGTGATTGATTAAATGATTCTCAAACAAGATTAATACAATATGAACATGATATAATTTTACATCGAATAAAGAAAAATACTCAAAATAAATTTAACATTTAAAAAGTATTGTAATAATAATTACACACAACTCTATAAGTGCTATATTAGTTTCCATGTAGGTATTTAAATTTTACAACATTGGGTAAAACTATAATTGAACTTGAGTACTAATCGGGATTCGGGAATCTTACTACTATCTACTTTTGGCGTATCTAGTGTAAATCATTAGGTAGTTTTATGGATTTTAAATAACGGTGTTTCATTTTATTTAATGTCAAACTTAAAATATTTAATTAGAAATTTAAAACGTAAATTGTTTATCTGTACTTCGACCACACTATGGTTTTAAACAGATAGAAAAGTATTATTGTCTACAATGAAAATATATATTACTAATATATTATATTAATTAATTGATAGTATGAACAAATTTTGATAAACATTATCTGTATATATCTAAATATGATAATATTTATACCCTGTGGTGTATATAAACAATAGATGAGGAAATATTTTTTTTTCGTTTTTGTTAGCAGTCCACATTATTAACTTTTATTGTCTTATTATACTTAACCTGAGAATGGCCCAGAAACAATGTCATATTATGATATTCAACTGAAATAATAAATCGGTTAGAATAACAGTGATAAAATATATTTAAAAAAAAAACAATTATGCAATTGTTCGTTCAAAAATGTGACTTCGCTATAAATAGAAATTAAAAGTGTTTTAAAAGTATTTAATAGAACATTTATTATTAGGTAAACTTATGAATAATTTTGTAAAATAAATTAGAACAAATTTGCACGCACGCAAAAAACATTACTAAAACCACAATCATCTTTATAAATCGTATATTGTTGTATACACAGTTATAATAAACACATTTTAACGGTAATATAATAAAACAATGACTAATAAAGTGTTTATAATATAATAAATATATTATGTTACATATTATTGTAACATACACTAGTGAATTTATAAAAAGAGGCTTCGTATAGATCCTTGTACCTCAACAAACACTAAATTGATTGAGGTCTTTATAATAAAAAGAAGTTTAGTTCCGATCTTTAAACCCTACTGAATACATCTACCTAATACAAGGTTAAAATAATTTATTAGTTTTAATATAAAAATTATGTAAGCTTAACTAGATAATGGATTAAACATTTACAAATTAGCTGTATTTACATGCATGCATATAATCTATATATATATATATATATATACAAATATTTTTCGGAAAAAATAAATAAACTTACATCAATATGCATATAATATAGGTACAATTTAAATAAAAAGCTAAAAAATCAATCATCGTCATACTTTTTACAACTTTTTCTAGTCGTAATATTCTCAGACGCAAATAATTCAAACTTGTTTATAGGTAAAAACTAAATCATTTAAAGTACCTATACTTGTACCTATACCAATTATGAACCAGTGCATGCATTGAAAGTCCGCAAAAGCCAACTAAATCGTTTTTCGTATTTAAGTACACCATAATAATATAATATATTATAATACGGACGTTTAAGTCAAAAATTAAATTAATGATTTTCATACCCCTAATTTGGACGAGGCGCGTCCGAACATCACAGCAATTAAAAACATTTAAAAACAAAATATGAATATAGGCGTTAGTAATATTATGTCTATATGAAAAAACATACTTGTCGCGTATAACATAAAACTCATAATAATAATATTATATTAGACATGTATAGTGTTTTCCTTACCTTTCTTCCGAAATCGCAACGTTCTGCCGGGCCGTACATGATGTGCGTATCGAATTCCGAAATCGTGAAAAGCGCGGTCGTCGATTTATGACATCGTCAAAAATGTCTTGTAATCAACGGTAGAGGCTTACAACAATTTTTTTTTAATGACGAATTAAATCAGCCAAGTCGTCACGAGAACTTCACACTCATATAGTATATGTATAATTAACGTACAAACACACATATATATATATATATATATATTATATATATACTGTCGTCTGTCTGTGGCCGGCGTGCACACGGTACAACGGCTTATTAAATCGTATTCTTCGTGCGACGTTGTGTATTGTATAGGTAGAACCGTCGTATATTGTGTTCTATATCCCTGAGCGAAGCGGTTACGCGGTCACGTCGCGTACGAAATACGAGATTAAAATATTATATCATAGATCATTGGTATTGTACGTATACGCGTTGTGTGTACGGTCGTCGATCGACGTTCGACTTGTGACTGTTGCGCTACACAACTATGGAAACAATCGTGTATCCACGAGTTCAGTAGGCTGCTAATTTGTCGTCACTATACAATACCTATTTCGCTGCCCTCTGCTTCCTCCCCACTTCCGACTCGCCGGCAATATTCCATTTCGCTCGTATAACCACGGTGCATGTAAATTTATAATATGCCTCTCGCACACTCACTTGTTAACAGTATTATTATATATTTGTGATGTTATTATCATATAAATGCTTCCCGTGATCTGTTACCAAAATGACAAATTTATTACTATTCAACGGTCGTATGATACAATGTTAACTTGACATATCCATCGGTGCATGCTGTTGAAATTTCTGCAGTCAAATTGCGCTCGCAAACACCGATTGGACAACGATGCAATTAAGTTTAGGTATTTATACAATGAAACTATATAAATATAATTAATTTGCATATAATATAAGTAAAATACGCATTAATTTATATTATTATATTTTTGTATTTTTTCGAATTTAAGTATAATATAACGTTTTTCAAAGATTAATCACGTAAAAACCGATTACCTAACCTAACCTAACTTCGATGTAATATAAATAAGTTTACTAATTTTTATTGTGAATTATAAAAAAAGATATCAAAACAACTAAATAAAATTATTTATTCTAGTAATTTATTCATTATTCATATATTTTAGTAGGTCATATTTTTTCAATGACAAATATTTATTTTATTTTCAATACTTTTGTATTTAATCCAGAAAATATTTCACATGTACCTAACCCATTATAATATCATATGAACATTTCAATCGAATATGCATTTTTATGAATTACACTCAAATTAATAAAAACTCCGTCGTTTTAAGTATACTAATATTACTTAAATTGAATAATTCATAATTAAATAACACTGCAATATTTTTAATTATTTCTATTTTTTAATTTATACAGTGTGTTATTATTTGTAAATTATAAGTTAAGTATAACATTTAAATATATATATGTATTTTAATAATAGAATAAATATATTTATATTAATTTTTTTTGAAAAGTAATTATTCATATTTTTGAAAATTGTATTTTGTATAACTGGTTTTATTAGAAAACAACATTATTGAAAATAAAAATACATTTACTATTTTGTATCGTTATATTTTTTTAACTTTTTAATTTTTGTTTGATAATATAAATTTTTAATTGTACATTGCAAATTCAAAAATTAAAAATTATGACGAAAAAAAATTGTAAAAATATAAAATGTTTTTAATATTTACAAAATATGTTTCAAAAAACATAAAACTTTTCGAAATAATGAGTGGTTACCTACTGTTTAAAGAAGCACTAAATATTATAATACGAATAGATATTTAACTATTTAAATAGTAAAAAAATTGTAACATTATTTTTCCAAATCTATTGATATAGTATATATATATCGAAATTACAGTCTTAATGATATTATCAATTAATTAGGTAAGTCGTAAGTACTTAAATTATTTTACTAATACATTAATTGTATATATATTTAATATTTTAAAATATCGATTAACTGTTATCATTTTTAATCTAGTTGAAATAAATATTCAATAATTTGGACTATATTATATAGAATTCAATAGGATGCAAAAAACATGTTGCAGTCACGTACCTATTACTACTATTTCGGCGCACTAACAAATTATTTTGGGGTTAGGATTTTTCTTCTTCTAGATTATTATTGCTTATAAATTGTTATATTAAACTGCACGTGTTTTTTGTATAAATTTTAATTAATATCAACTTTGATAAATCTATGACTCAATAGAAATGTAACTTTTCCAATCAGTCAGCAATAATCAAAATAATTTGAAGGTGAATTAAAAAAGTTCATAAACTTTTGATGATAACATAATCGATGACTAAAATTAAATACTAAATGATTTATTAACATAGTATAACATAACAATAAGTACCAATAATAAACAATATTGGAAAAATCGCACTGCTGTATGTTAAGTGTTGACTGTCAAGTATACCTACCTCGTTATTGCGTATGTCACTGTTGTGGATATGTTAATTTTAAATTGTATGGTAAATAATTTCTATGGTAAAAAATGATTCTAAGTGAAGGCGGTGATAAGTCTAATTTTTTACAAAATATTTGACGATTTTAGCGCTTTTGATAAATATTGTCAACAATCAGGGGCGGATCTTGGATATTTTGATAGGGGGCATATATAAATTGTATAATTTGAAATATAATTAATAATACATACTATTATTTTTAAATAAAATTGGTAATATATTTAGTATAATGTTGATTATATAATATCACGCATCAAAATAATAATTTATAAACATAGGTAATATACATGTAGTCGCCATTAATAAAAATATATCTTTATAGATTCTCATACTTTATAGCCTTATAGGTCGAATTGAAGTCTTCGTTTATGTTTTAGTAGTATTATTCTTATTTACTGTATTTTTCATTTAAATAATACTCGTAGTAACATAAAAAAAAATTGTCCATAGAAAATTGACAGCAGAGTACGTGCCCCTGTATTCCTTCCCTGAATCCACCATTGTCAAAAATGTAATTTCAAATGAAGTATATTTTTTTTTATATAGAAAACACCTCTTGCAAATAGATGAATGCTATTTTTTTCAATTTAGACCACTAATAAAATTAAAATTTTTAATTAGCTTTTAATTTCAGTTTTTAAAGCCTCTCTCCAAAATTATAATAAAATCTGCAAGTAATTACAATTATTCTTCATGAATAGTAATTTATAATAATTAATAGGAAATTAATAAAACTGAATATTCTAAAAATTATAATCAACTAAAAATAAATAAACATGAGTACAAATGTGTAAATTCTTTTTCTAAATAATTATTTCCATTATTATAATTATGCAATTTTAAATTCAGTAATTAAAAAAGTATTTAACAATTTAATATTTTATGTATGTACCTATTTGATCATTTCTGTAACTTTATGCTTGTAAACATCATACAATTTAATAGTAATTTTAAGTTCTTATTATTTAATAAGAATATATTTTTAATTCAATATAACAATAATAACGCGTAACTATTGATTAACAATAATACAACTATAAATTCAACATTTAAATCAAACGTAATATTATCAATTTTAAATTCAAAATTGTAGTAGGTTCCGTTTAGTATTTGTTTAGCGTTATCATAATAATTGTATTTCAATATAATATTATAATCCTATAACTAGGTTTAGGATGTTTATGAATTTCGTATATTTTAGATTCTGAACGGAGTGATGAATGTATTGATTTTACAATAATGTGTGTGTTTTTTTTTTTTTTGTGTCTGTCGACAACATTTGGGGCAGTAAAAATGCTTCGATTTTTGACTTCAGCCCCTCTTTGAAAAGGAAATCGGATCTAGTTAGTACTTTGGGGGGTCAAAAGTTAAAAGTGAGTCGGGAAAAACCTTTAAAAAATGACGGATTTTTTAAACGGGTTTTTTTACGCAAAACCAGTTTTCGTCAAAATCAAATTTTTATTTTGCTAAAACTCAAAAACTAATAGATATAAATACTTGAAATTTTCACCAAATGTTTATATTAGCGTTCTCCATACACAGTTAAATTTTCAAAGAATTTTGAGCTATTTATAGACAATTGAAATTTTTAATTTTTCTAAGTATTTTTTTTTTAAATAACGATAAAAATTTTTTGGCCGACCAGAAATTCTTGAAAATTTAATACAAGGTTTCTTATAAGTTGTTCTTAAAGTGATAAAAAAAAATCCGAAATCGTTAGTCACAATTTTTTTTTATAAGTGCTTAAAGTTCGAATTTATACGAAATATGTCAAAATTGCGAAAATTTGCAAGTACCTAATTTTGTGGTTGAAAAATCGTAAAATTTTTTTCTTTTATAACTAAGTTTTGAAAATTTGGCACAAGGTTCTCCATAAATTTTTCTTCAAATATCTGTAAAAAAAACTCTACCGGATTCAGACAAAATTTTTATGAATGTTTGAAATTTAAATTTTTACAAAACCGCGTTAAATAACGATTTAGCCTCAAACGATTTTTGATATTTGTAGTTATTCAAACAGTATAAGTCGTAAATACTTGAAAATTTTACCAGTTATTTAGATTGCCATTTTCTTTACGTGATTTGACTTTTTTTGAGCTATTTATAGACAATTGAAATTTTCAATTTTTTTTTATTTTTTTTTTATAAATGTTAATAAAAAAAATTTAGCTGGGACAAATCACTTGAACATTTTATTGAAGGGTCCGCATAACTTGTTCTAACTCTCATTCAAAAATTATAAAAATACATAGGCACAATTTTTTTTTATTAGCATTTGAAATTTAAATATTGACAAAAATTCGTAAAATTCATGAATATTTTTCACTATTTGGTAGTTAAAAATTTATAAATATTTTACTATCAAAAGCTAAGAATTGAAAATTTAATACTATGCTGTCCATAAGTTAAGCTTAGAATAATTATAAAAAAGTTTGATGATTATTCAATTTAAAAAATTTTACGAGTGTTTAAAGTTTTAATTTTAATTTGAAATCAAAAACACGCGTGTAAAATTACGTTTTACTAATAAATAATTTTCGATTTTTGTTATTTTTAAAAAATTATCAAACGTAAGATCTCGAAGCTTGTACTTAAGTGTTTGAATTTGTGAACTTTTTTCAAAATAGAATATATGACAATATTTAAATATAATATATCCCAGACTGACAAATCATCTCCGTTCAGAATCGTTTTTCGTATACAATGATACCTATCATTGCATTCAAATTTAACCTACCCTAGTCCGAGGTCCACCCCACCTCCTAATGTACAGCAGAGCGATACTCACTTACCCGCTTTTTTTCTTTTATTCGTACATATTACAAACCTAGAAATAAATTAGTTTTGTAATTTTGTATGACATTGAATCAGATACATTCAATTTTTTTTTTGCATATTTAGGAATTTTAATGAATAAATGCGTTTTTTGAAAAAAATTGTGTATAAATGCATATTTTACCAAAAAAAATAACTTAAATTTAATATAAACTCATAGGTAGGCTAGTTTTACAACTAACGAAAACAAGAAAATATGAAACGTGTAGTTAATATTATTAACTTATATTTATTAGTAATAAATTATTACTTACTTACTTTACTATAACTCTACGTTTATTAATTAATATAAGCATGTTTACAAACAATGGTCGCAATGGTGTGGTGAATACTGGTGATGTCGAATCGACATTGACAATAGGACATGATGACTTACATTATAAAATCTTTAGTTTAGTATATTATTATAATTATATTATATTATATTATATTTAAGTATTTATATTTTTAATTTAAAAAATCTTATATTTTTGTATATTTGTATTTAAGTTAAAAATTATATAAAAAAAAATTGTAAATTAATTTAGAATAGATTTTGAATTAGTAATAAACTAATTTTAACTAATTTTATATATATTTAATTTTTTTAAGGCCATATTTTTTGCATATTTGCATGCATTTTTTAATGTTTTTAAAGTCATAAACATCCTAACCTATTTTTATCCTAGATAAATTTGTTCAGAAATATATCGTTTACAAAAATAGTATTATTTATAAATTAAACATTTAAAAAGGTAGGCAAGTGCATACTATTCCACTGTACTTTAGATGTTAAGTGAATCACTAATATGGGTATGTTAGATTTGAATTCAATGATACATAGTTATATCCGAAAAACGATTCAAAGTGGAGTCTGTAAGGTCAGCCTATATATTACTATAAATATATTTAAAAATATATTTTTTCGATATAGATATTAAAATAATTTATTTTAGTTTTAATATTACGGTGAGTTTATATAATTTTTTCTAAAAATATTGCCTTTAATATTTTATTAAATTAATAATCGATATTCATAGAACAAAAAAAATTGAAAATTTCTAATACCTATAAATAGCTAAAAAAAAGTCAAAATGTTTTTAAAATTTTACTCTACATAAAAAATTTGGTACATATTTCATGTATCTATGATCATCTTTGAGTTAAACTAAAATCCAAAATCAATTTTATTCGGAAATTGTATAGGTATGCGTAAAAATCAGTTTTCAATATTTTTTTTTTACCAATTTTAATTTTAAAATGTACTTTTAGAAATGTTATACTTTTGACCTTTTAAAGTATCAACTACACCCAATTTTTTTCAAAAAACTACCACCAAAATCATGAATTTTAATATCTGTAATATGCCGATTTCCCATCTAAGAAGATGGTGACTTTTTCGATTTTTTTTAAAAGACTATATTTTAAAAACTTTATTATTATAAATTTATTTATAGTATGAGCATTTATTCACTATTTATATAGATTCAATCTTATAATAATAAAAATAAAATGTACTCTACAAATATTATAGTATGAATAATATATAAATAAATGGGTTTATGGTTTATAAATACGATAAATTAAAAACTATTTATTTTGACATTATACAATTTTTTTTTAGTATTCTATTTTAAATAAATCATCATAATTCATAATATGATTTCATTTGTTGTTATTAGCAAAAATCGATCAAATCCTAATTGTTAATTATATTTTTCTTTCGACATAATGTCATGAAAACATTAAAATTCTAAGAACTAAGGAAACACATGTTCAGGTGTAAAATCCAATTCTAATTAATAAGTTACTTAAGCATTAAGATCGTATAGTTCAAACTTCAAAGTGCTACAGATATGTATTCTATCAAAACAACAATATCTATATTCTATAGCCTCGCCCAATAAATTATATTAATATAATATTGTATAATATTTTCTGATAACAATTAGAATTTTATCAAACTGAAACAAATAAAAATAGTTAAGACGTAACTTACTTAATTTAATTTATTAATCAAAGAAAGTAATTTAGATTCTGTTCAAAATAAAATATATTTAATTTTTACTATATTTAAATCCAGCTGAATACATAGAATAAATAAAATACATTCAAGGTAATTAACTAATTACATTAACTCCTATTTTGATTTTTAATCTTTAATTATAAAATACATAACGTTATTTTAAAATAATTACAATTTTTACACAGGAAAATTGTGCGGTGATACAAATTTATATTTTTTTTAAACGAGAACCATCTATTTTTACTGTGAATAATTATTTAAATGAATTAAAAAAACCTACTAAAAATAATAGTATTTAATAATGATTTTACGTGAAATATAAAGTACCTACCTATAATATGTAATAATTAGTTTAATACTTATCAGTTATCAGTCATTGTACAATACAACACTTTACAAATTAGCAAGCTATTATAAATATAATTTTAAAATTTTCATTTCTCCGATTTTTTTAAACCGGCGATTATTGGCTATAATTATCTTTAGTAAATATCTACATTAAATTTAAGAACTCAAAATTGTTCGTTTGAATTTCAATTTAGATGCATCAAATTAAAAATAAATAAATTAAAGAAACGCCAAAAAAAGATATTGCTTTACAGCTAAGACTATCTAATGAATTTATTTAGGTATGAAATGTGATGAGATTTGTCCATATAATTAACTTATCGAGTTAATTTAAGTTTATTTTTCTAGTATAATATCAAATAAAATTAATAAAAATCTTAAGTTTAATATTGGGTTACATAAGGGCCGTCCTTAGGATTTGCGAGGCCCAGGGCGAAAATACTTGTACATATTTTAGGTATTATATATTTATATCTATCTATATTATAAATAAATTATAATATGTTTATACAGAGTGATTGATTAAGCTTAAAACACTCATTATTTCAAAAAGTATTCATGTTTTTGAAAACATTTTTTTTACATAGTTTTAAAAAACATAGTCATTAAAAAATACTACGTTTTCATTAAAAAATTATATTTTTAAATATTTTTTATCCTTATATTTTTTTAAGTTTTTTACTTTTTTGAATGACAACATAGAGTTTTAATTTCATATTCCAAAGCAGAATAATTTTCTGAGTATTTTGATACATAAAAATCGAATTTAGGGCTAGTATTTTATGAGTTATACGTATTTATAGTTTAATGTTTTCAAAACATGAATACTTTTTGAAATAATGAGTATTTTACGCTTAATCAATCACCCCGTAGATTCTATAATGATATATAATGATTCCAGTGGCGTAGCCAAGGGGGGTTTTGGGGGTTGAAACCCCCCCTTCGGCCGTATTTTTATCAAAAATATAATTTTTATAATATAAAAATACAATCATTTATTCGTGGTGAAATGTATTCTGTTATGCTTTATTCACGTTATCGACTGCACTGGTGATAATAATCATTATCATTCAATGATTTTATTATTTCAATACGGTTGTAGATTTATTTTATTTTATTACTAACCCCCCCCCCCCTAAAAAAAATCCTGGCTACGCCACTGAATGATTCTATAAACATATAATGAAATCAATAATTCTTATCACACAAAAAATTTGGTAGGTACCTCCCTAATTATAATTAAAAAATGAGGGTTTTTTTTATAAAATATAATCTAGGTATTTAAAATAAAATAATTTTATATTATAGTAGACTCAAATACCATGTTTTTCTTTATTTACTCATATTATATAATTCATTAATCGTCCCTTAAAGATATTTATACAAATTTATTAAATCTAGTATTATCTACTACTAATAAGTAGTAACTAGTAATAAGTAGATAATAACAATTCGACGAAAAGGACGGTCCGTAGCTGCTGCCTGTTACCCGCATCACCAATGCTGATGTGTTACGATTACGAAAATATTGTATTATGGATATTCCAATTTTTACGTTGAACCAACTTCGTTATTTTTATATAATATTTTTTCATATTTACTAATTTGGTATATAAAACATACAATTTAATACTACGAAAAAAAAAACAATTAAAAAAAAACGCGAGGCCCCAAATTTAAGCAAAAAGCGCGAGGCCCAGGGCCTGGGCCCTGCTCGCCCCCCCCCTAAGGACGGCCCTGGGTTACATAAACATTTACCAATTATTTGATAAATAAATAATAATCTAATGGTTTTAAATGATTTAATGGCACAAGATTAATCCGTTTTTTTTTTTTTTGTGAATAATTCAATTGATAAATTAATCATACAACCTAGCTTAAGTATAAACATTTAAAAAGTAGAATTTATAAAACTTTATTAATGTATTATTATTATAAACAAGCTTATTGACTGCAGCTTAGGCATTAATAATTTATAATTAAATAAAATTTATTTTTGTTGAATGCGTAAATAAAATAATATATTTTAGTGATGAACTCAAAATCAAAATATTCGTATGCAGAAACTTACAAAATACAAAAATGTATATAATAAATATATGCAGCAGCTCACGTGCTGCGTTTGACCGAGTACTGGTACTGGTATTGGTCCTTGGACTTCAGCTACGCTGCAACAGTAGGGTTTGGTCTTCGGTATCCAACATCATTCTGCCACTGCCACGCCACCATAAAATGAACAGTTTCACACACGTGTTTCACCCAAAAAGTGCATTAAGAATAGAAGTTGTATTCAATGCATAAAAAAAAATAAAAATTATAATATAGACAGATTTAAGATGTTTGGATCTGAACAAGTTTTTTGAGAAATATTTTAAGTGTTTAGGAAGAAAATATATAATCGAGATTTACTAGGATATACTTCAAGGTAAAATGACGTGTGTTTAAAATAGGCGAAAGGAGTGGTTGTAGATGTATCAATTTGGATAAATGTTTGATGAAAGTGAAAAACAGGTTTTCTAAACGTATTTTAAACAACTTAGTTGAATCTACAGTCGTTATTTAGGGGAGACGATGTTTGAAAATCGTTTACCTGCCATCTTCAAAAAAATCATAAATTCGTGGGTGATATTAATTAAACGTTACCATTAAAACGCTCACGTAATTTATTAAATCTCTTAAATATTCTACTTTGAATGGATTCTTGTAAATACGAAAATGTTTTATATTCATTAACAAAAATGTAAAATTAAATAAACTAGATAGCTTAAATGCAGTTACAGTGCGTAATACATACTTTAATTGATACATAAACATAATATTATTTAATTGAGCAAGGGTAAAATAAAATTATTTTTAATTTTTTAGTTTTTATTACCTATTAAAAATAATTAAATTATTATTGTTATTATAAATCAAAAAAATAATTTATCTTAAAATTGAAGAATATTATAAATTATAATCAATTAAAATTCCCAATACAAAGTTATAAAAACGGTACCTAAATATAATATTTTATACATACTTTAAAATATGTGTCATTTTACCAAAAGAATAGAATAATATTATTTTTAAAATAATTATAGACAATAATAAATTTATGTAAATAATTGACATAAAGATAACTAGATAAATGTTGTGTTTAAAAACTAATTTAGTATTATATGTACTAAACAATTTTTGAAGGTAGATTATGATTAATCACGTTTTTAAATTCATTTTTGTATATTATAGAGATCGCCTAAAGATTGATAACATAAATAAAAAAACACGAAGGATTAAACAAATATTTTTTTATACAAATGTATTTTTAGTATCGTTACCCTTGATTATAGGTAAGTATTTACGTGAAAACGAAAATTTTAATTATGTAATTTTTATGCACTGTTATGAACACTGGAAATTAATATAAAACTATATTAACGATGAATAATAATTATATAATATAAGATGGAAGAGATAAAGCATATACAATATACATGATACGAAATTTACTAAAATTAAAACTTGAAAATGTAAAATGAATAATACATAGATGCATTGATATTAAGAAAATTAGTAAATACATAAGATAAACTGCAGCGTTATATAAGCACACGGAGCTACTTAAATTACTCTTTTTAAAAAAAAATTAACAATAATCTGAATAATCTAAGTGCCATTAATTGGCGGTAGCTACCCTCAAATAATGTGTCACGATCATTATACAATTTTTACGTAATAATAATAATAATACATTGTTTTGTGTATATTTGTTTGAATACATTAGGTACTTAATGTATTTTGACCATATCCAATTTAGTAATAATACTCTCAAGTATACATTATGATATTATATCATCAGTTAACAGCATGGTAGGTATAATATGTTTCAATATAGCTGTTTGCATATAGATATAACATTTTATACTTGCAAACGAAAAATGATTTCTTAATATCCTTGTATACGAAAAAGTCAAGGAAATAACAGATATGATTTACCACAGAATATGCGAGTATGTACGTCATCATAGTTAATTTAAAAATTTTAAATGTGTATAATTTTTAAATTGATTTTCGAAAATCAAAACTAAGTTTAAATATGATTCATATTTTGTACTTTGTTTGTTGACAAAATATAGTTCAAAGTATAATGTCTTTAGCATCCAAAATTAATATGTGAGGTATATTTATATGTATTATCAAAGCTTAGATTTTATATATCTTTTTTATTTCGTAAAGCAATAGTTTTAAGGATATTCTTAATAAGACTTTAATTTCCTTGAAATAAATATAATTCTACTTATATGGAAGTTTGAATTAATTTAAACTCTAATATGACATACAATATAGATAAAGTATTAAACAATAAAGTATAGAGTGCATTGCTCTGAGCCAATATCATACAAATATATGTTTAGTCACGCGCAATTTTTTTAACGATGTTTAAATTTAATAAAAAAAAAAATCCTTGAATGATATGTATATATATATATAAATATGTTCCTAAAATGTAACAATTAATTTTAACTATGATCATCTATGATAGATACTAAAAACGGCTATATTACAACGTGGTTAAAAAAGCCAAGAGATAGTTTTTGAAAAACCATTTTGAATCTTTGAACAAAATATAAAATTTAATTTCAATACTTAGTCAGATAAAAAAAGATGAATGATACAGAAATAAATTTTAACCTTAGATGTTTCACTGAATTGATCATTTGATCAACTTATTATTCTATATAGATCATATGTTAACGGGTGTCATTTTGTTTATGTGGAATAAATTAATATAAAATATTTTATGTGACCGAAAGAAAGAAATATAACCTAAAATATTTTGAAGTAAAATAATTTAATTTCAATAAAACGTTTGTGGTAAAATCAAAATAATATACGCCTTACGCGAAACAATCATACAAAATTAAAAAACACCATCAAAAAATTAAATAGATAAAAATAATTGCTACAGTACTATACACATTAAGCATTGCAGATTTAGAAATTTTCTTGTCTCTTCCAAAAATAATCCATTGACCAAAATTTCAAAGGATATAAAAAGATATTGTGCATCAACATTTTATAATGCGCCAATATTTCACATTATATATATATGTGTTAGTATAAGAAATTACTCGAAATAAAATCAAATTATTTAATAATATCTATTAAATGTGCATTATGTATTCTACCGAATGCAAATAATATAAATTAAATTTTAAAAATGAATAGTTTTGCAATCGTACAATCACCCGCAGGTCGTTCAAGCAATAGATAAAATCATAATGCCTGTCGTCTGGTACCAGTACGTGACAAAAAATATATATAAAATATAAATATTACAATTTATAGTTTATTGATAGATATATTGTGCCAAAACAACTTTTAAACAAAAATCTAATAAATATATTAAAATATAAACCACGAGGCCTTAACGTATATATTTTGCTGTTTAAGGAACATAAATGCATCATAATATAATAATATGCACACGCTGTTGGGTGCAATGTTGTCCAATATAATATTAGAAATATTAATAAATTACAACTTAATTCGGGTCGACGTGATCTAACCCACATGCTCATTCCAAATAAATACGACGAAATTACAACCATACGAAAATAACGTTAACTTACTCAAATACGATTGTGTATGATAAAATCAATAGCTACGTGATAAACCTAGGTATTATGCGCAATTAAAAGATAAAATTTTTTTAAAAAAAAATGTAAATACCATACCTATAGTACCAACTATACAAAAATGTCAACGACCCCAATGATGTAGAGAGTAGAGACGGAATTAATAACAAATTATAACAAATACTCCAATTAATAGATTTATTTTTTGAAATTTTCAATATATATATTATATTATAAAACATGAGTTACCTATATTTTATACTATTACATAAAAAACTGACATCTTCTCAAAACGCATAACTTTTCAAATGCATTCACTTAAATCGTTTAAAACAGGTTTCGTGTCGTAATAATAATAACGTTTTTAGTTTTTTTCTTTTTACACACACTTACATATGAAACACATTATAATATATTATAATATGTTTATTGTATATATACTATACGATTGGCATTCCATCAAAATTTCAAGTTTAACTACTTACACCGTCGAAAATTGGTTATTGTCCACGTGTGTTTGTGTATATTTCCGAAAAACCACCGATCGCTGTATATCAAGTATCTTAACTCTACCAAACGATAACAGTACAAGACATAAATTATTTTAGTATAGTAATTAATAATAATCATTATCATATAATGTCGAATACATACAACCTTTGATACGTATTTATATGATCTTAATGGTTAATGGACAACGAAGTGTCGAACTTTCCAATCGTATAGTATTACCGATAGACATTTTAAATTGAAATCTTTTACCTTGGTAACTGAATAATATTTTTCACAGTCGATGAAGCACTTAACTCGTATGAACGTGGATGTGTGTAGTCAACATGGATGTTTAAAAAGTCATTAGATTTAAATATTAAGCTGTTAACGTAAGATCGTATTAAAGTTTTATATGGTAGTTATGTAAAATGTAAATACTAAATTGTCACATTTAAAATTAAGTAGTGGATAGTGACACCAATCTGTAATATAACGTAATAAAAAGCTGTTTTGTATGATTTTATAGACTTATAGTACTCTAACTTTTTCAATGTCTTTAAGATCGAAGAAAATATTTTATTACAATAAATTGAAAATCTTTCTTCTCTCATCTGTTAAATTTAACAATTTCAAAATTCAATTTAATTTTACCTGAATGATATTATTGCAGAACAATAATTTGGTTTTTTATTCCTCAATTAAAACTGTAATGACCGTGACTGATTATAAATTATTAATTTAAATTTTACTTAGAGTGACCTTTTATAATACTATACTTCGAGTAGAAAATACTAAATAGGTACAATAATTCACATTAATAATACAAAATCGTTGTATCATTAAGTAGGTATTTAAGTTTGTTTTAATTGTAATTCCCTAAGCATATCAAGGCAAATAAAATACACGAAGACCATAATATACCTACACTTTCATATTATCATATTATACAAAATATACGACGTGAAAATAATTTATAGGTACCTAGCTGAATTTATCATAGTTTGCGTGTTTTAAAACAAATATAAATCATCCAAACGTCTCATTACAAAATATTGTTGAGAATCCTACAAAATCTTAATGTTATATCAATGAGTTATGTAAAACCTGAATTAATCCAGCTATAATATCATCATATGGTACAAATTATAAAACAAATAAATAAACTGCTATACAGTGAATATGAATGATAAATATTTTTATAAAAATATACATTTTTAAATATTTAGCAAAACGTCTGCTCAAATAATATTAATTTTTAAACACATCTGTATATTCATTCCAGCTATACTGCAATCTTCGTTCATTTTGTTGCCTAATTTCCAGGAGGCAGGAGTATTTACGTTACTGTTTTCAACCAAATAGGTTAATCGATTTGTAGTTAATAATATCCACCTTGTATGCCAAATAAAAAATTAAGTCTTCCTATATCTAAAAAAATATTCACTTAATGTAATGTTGTGTACTTATGTGTTCTTATCACCAACGACTTCACTTATGAATAAACCATCACTGAAAATGAATAAATATTATATATTAATATATTATATTATAATGGTTTTACAGATTTTGATCTCACTTCAGAGGAGGGGATGAATTTAGTAGCATGATCGAAGAAATATGCAAAAAATTGTTTTTATTTTATTGCCGAATTCGATTGTACTTACATTGTATTTTTGTTATGTTTCAAAACTTTTTTAATAATTACTGTAAATAATTTACATATATAAAAATAATTAACAAAATATTAAGGGAATGGGGTATTTGAAGAAATCTCCACCTTATTCATCGCCTTCTAAAATGTTTTTAAACGATCAACTTTATAATATAAATTATATTAAACGTTTTTTAATTTATCTACATTTATGAATTACTGTTCATGGTATAATAATAGTTAATATATTATCGTATAATTGATAACAGTATATAAGTAATATCGACATATCGTATGATTTTTAGTACATAGGTATTTTCAATGTCAATGAACTTATAATATATATTGACACAGGTCAGCGAACTTAATTTATATTTCCCAATATTGAAAGACCGAAGCATACAAAAATACCAATGCAGAGTTTGAAATGTTTGAATTGTTGTATGATTTAGGAGTATAGAGGATAAAAATCCTATACTATTTATTAAATGTTATCGCATCCTTACTAATTATTTATAATTGATCGAGGGGGGGGAGTATTACATCCTTTTTAAAAGTTATTTTTGAAAAACATATTCATTATTCATATAATTTATTATGTACCTATTTTATGTATTATAAACTCAGATAAGTCTAATAAATTGTAAATTGAATTAAAATAATTAAAATTTAAAATCCATCTTATCGCTTCAGGCGGTTAAATTTATAAAAAGTATTGCATAATTACCTGTCCATGTGATTGAAAATCTCAAAAACAGGACTACTACAGTTTAAATTATATGTGTACTATATTCATATTATACTCATATAATATTATAGATACTATTGTAAAAAAAATAAAATTTACATCTACGATAAGAGTGTGCGTCAACAAGAAAAAAAATGTAACCTTTCTTATGAGTTTTTATAGAATAGATTGAAACTACGAGTAATTATATAATATTATTATAAACCAATTTTGTAATAGGTACTAAGTAATAACGCAAACAATATTAATAAAATAATAATTAATCCAATATAAAAAATAATTTTTCGTATATAATTTTTATTCTAATAGATTATATCATTTTATTTAGTATTACGGTATTAGGATTATTGATTTTTGTTGAAAGTGAGATTGAGAAGATGTGTAAGAATGTAGTCAATCACAGAGGATATAGGAAATAGGAATAGAGCCTCTCACGGGTTAAAGAACGTTTAAACATTGTAAAGGACACTAATTAGTCTAAGAGTCCAACTGCTTTTATTTTTCTAATTCGAGCATTAGAATAATATTGTATTATTAGAAACAAAAAGTTTAATAATATTTTACCAAGTATATTTTGGTACCATAAACTTAAAACAATTGTGAAATTTGCTCGTTCAACATGTAAAATGTAAATAATTACTTGCGTAACTAAACAATGGAAATAAAATAATTTTTTACACGGATTTATACAAAATGATTTGATACTCGTACATTTTCTCTTTTCATCGATCATATTATTTCTTTGACTAATTGTCGAATCTATACATTTGATTTTATTATGTATGATTGATTTAACCAATTTAGGTGCATATAAATTTACGATGATGTTTGTACAATTTTCGATTTACCATATGAATTTTATTCATAATTTGATTGTGTTATTATTATATTTTAAACAATTAACAATACTGTTAGAAAAAAATAATACCTTATCTAGTCTACATATTTTAGTTTTTATTTTCTAACGATGACCGTCCAGTCCGTAAATTTTGTCTTGTGTAGTTCTTATAATACTATAATACTATATTGATATGCCCGCAAAACTCACATAATCCCAGTGGCGTGCCCAAGGAGGGGGGGAGGTTAGGGGTTATGTCCCCCCATTGACTTTTTTTTGCTGACTTTCGAAAAAAAAATTATTAGATATTAAAATTGTTACTTTTTAGAAAGTCATTGCTTTTGATTATTAGTAATAAGTTATTGCTTATAAATCATATTTATTATAATATATATATTTTATTATAATTATATTATACTCTATATCCTCTCATTCTCTGCCTATTTAATTTTATGATGCAAGTTTTTGCAATTTCTCACGTTTTTGAATTTTTTTTTAATATGGTGTTTTAATGAACAAAATACTTAACTAAACTAAATTCATTATTACATAAATAGATTATTTTACAATATTAATTAATTTAAAATATATAAAATCTAAGTACATAATATGTAACTTATTTCGTTTATTTTAGGAAAAAAAAGCTTTCTTAAAAGTAATACCATCGAGAATAAATAAATACAGAAAAGAAATGCCGGGTATACCTTTACCTCCCGATTCCCAAACCTATTATTACAAGGTCGGAAACATAGTTATTGCTGTAATTTTCTATGCAAATAATTTTGAAAATTTTTTAATTGTAATTAAAAGTTTAAAAAACGATGTTAATCCCCACCAGTATAAAAAAGCTGAAACAACTTGTACAATATAAATATATATTATATAATGTAATCAAATGTGTTTTATAGTATTCATACAATTACACTTACCAGAGTTACCCATTAGTCTGAAAAACTTGGAAGAATCGAATAGTAAGCTATTTAAACAGTATGAATACTGAATAGGTTTAGAAAAGCTGAAGATATTTTAACAAATATTCCTGGTCCAAACGAAAAAAAAACTATAGATAAATGTATGAATATATAATTGAAAAAAATAAAGGATATAACATATAAAACTATTAAATCTTACTAAGTCATGTTGGGTAAAGCAGATGTTTATTTAGATATAACACCTATAAATTATTGAGTTTTTTTTTAATATACACTAATAACTAGTGTAGTAGAAGTAGAAAGTATTTTTTTCTTTGTAGGTACAAACATATTTCAAGTAATAAAAGATTTAATTTTAATGAACATAATTTGGAAATATATTTAATTATTAATTTTAATTCAAAAAAATAATACATTCATCAATTTTTATATGACTTGTATTTTTACAGTGCAATTTATTATGCAATTGTTATGTATTTTTTGGTATAATTATACAGTTCTTGTGTTTTTAATGGAATTAAATCCGGTCTTTTCTTATAACATATATCCCCCCCCCCCATAGAAAATTCCTGGGCACGCCACTGCATAATCCTATATATAACACAGATGTTTGAAAATCAATAATTATCAGCATCTATATAATTTATAAAAATGCTTCAATTTTCAACTTAGAAGGTGGTTTTTAGTACTAATTTGGATCAAGAGTAAATTCCTAGTATTTTTCTTAGTATAATAACAACAAAAAAACGAGATATTTTAAGCTATAAAAAATTGATAATTTTATATTGTTAGTTGTTATAGTTCAAAAATAAATAACCATAAATACTTGAAATGTTCACCAATTATTTTTTTTTATTTATTAAAAATGTATACAACTATGTTAATTCATTTAGTCATTTATGTATTTTCAAAATAAAAAATTAAATTAAATTAACAGTATGTTATTTATACAATGGCGTACTAACGAGGACATCACACCCCCCATCCGAAATTTGAATTTATTTATCATGAGAAAACTAAAATGTGTGGTACTTGTAATTAATTGTATTTTACTAAGGTACAAATTGTCTATCATAATAAAATAAACACCGTACATTTTAAAATATTTTTTTTTAAATCCCCCCTCGAAAAAAAATTCAAGTCTAAGTACGCCACTGTATCTATAATATAATAAAGCCAGTTTCCAATATAAAACTAATGAGAAGTTTAAAAGCAGATTCACCAAATGTTTATATTGTCATTATCTATCTATTAATGGTATTATTTTCAAAATATTTTAAATCTTTTTGAGCTATTTATAGACAATTGAAATTTTATATTTTTATTAATTGTCAATAAAAAAAAATGTTTGACCGTTGATAAAACCTTGAAAATTTAATACAGTACACCATAATATTAGCTATTAGTTACATAAAGTTGATCGACAAAATATGTTTATAATAATTCAAAATTAGAATTTTAACAAATTTAAAAATTATTTATAAGGTAAAAATTTATAAAATGCATAATAATATTCTAATATTCATGTCTAATATATAAAAATTGTCTACCAAAATATGAATTAATTTTTTATAAACGCTTTAAGTTAGAATATTAAAAAAAAACGTAAAAATTGCAAAAAAAACTATTAGCTTTTCTAGTGTTAAAAATTCATTAAAACTTTTCTTATTTTGTCTAAGTTTTGAAAATTTAGTACAAGATTCCTCATAGATAGATCATATTGAAACTATAAAATCTAAAAAAATATATAAGGGAAATTATTATTTTTAGACATTTAAGTTCAAATTTGGACTAAATAACTTATTTAAAAAATAAATCACGATGTTAATTATTTTGTTATAATTTTAAAACGTTATTTGCGGGAACTTAAACTTGTATATTTCATATTATTATGAATTTTAACACATGAAATAACATTTTTTATTTATTTTAAAATATTATAATATATTTATAGGTACAATAATAAATCTATTTTTAATGTTTTGCAGTATTTACAGAAAATGTTATTACATTTTGAGTTACATAAGTCGATATAATATGATATAAACATACATTATTATAATAATTATAATAATTAAATACTAACAATATAATAAATGCAATATTTTCAGAAAAAAATCATATCGACCTGTCGTAGCATTAAAAGTAAAAATAATGGTTTTAGTGACTAAACCAAAAAAATATATTAGGAAATATGCTTAATGAATAATGATGTAGACCAACGGACCATATCCGCTCAGATTCGTTTTTTGTAAATAAACATACCGTACAGTAAAGCAGTACCCACTTATCCATCTTTTTGTATTATTTAATTTATTTCTTAATGTATTTCGGCTGTCTCGGCAATACCACATATAGCAAACATTATTTCCAAATTCGACTTTTTTGTATCACTTGGATATTGAACTTTTGGAATAACCAAATAATATCAATTTTTAAGATTTTCGTAAATTTTTAAAAATTTCGAGCGTTTCTCAAAAATGTTCATTTACTCAAAGATGGGACTTTGACCAGTGAATTCCTTTTATTAAAAACCCTTTGTTATGAAAATCAAACAAAACCCATGTGAATGTTTTTAAGAAAATTTTAAAGGCACTCCCAATTATTTTACAGTTAATAGCATAAGATTAATAATATTAATATTATAATATCATCAAATACATCTATTAGTAAATACATATATAGCATATAATACATAACATCAACGTTTTAATCAGCTGTACGGCAAGACAATTTCACTGACGAATCCAAAATTTTAATTTTTGGGTGTGACTCTTAACTACGTTAACGTAAATATAATATAAAACCAAAGTTTAAAATATTATATTATACTAATTCTTCTTCTATCCTTAATGGTCATATATCGTGTCAGTACTTGAAAAATACAATCTATGGACATTATTGGAGTTCTATAATGAAAAATGTTGAAATAATTGAAATATCCAAGCAATCATGAACGATACATGTTGATGACACCACATATTGTATTATCATTTACGCGCATTGTTAAACTCAGATATAGATACCTAAATTTTAAATAAATATTTAAAACGTCAAAAGTATGACAATTACACCACACTGAATAGAAAAAAATTAAAAAGTTATGAAAATAGGTAATAATAATAATTACAAAATGACCATGAAATAAAATTGCATATTTAGCAAAAATATTTTGACAACTTGTATATATATATATATATATTATTAATTATAATGATGAATTTGACGCGATGCTCTAGTATAATCTCCACCATGGTTATTGTTTTATTTTACAAAACATCGTTAGTTGTGACGCACGAGTGACAACCATTTTTGTTTACTTTTATGAATATTACTAGATAAAATTACATATTTATTATAAATTACGTAGAAATAAACAAATTTTTCTACATAAGACTTTTGTGCAACCTAACCTGCGTCATTGGTGCATATGCAATAACCCAGAAATAGGTGTGATATCAATATAAGAAATGCAGGTACCTACTAATTACGCACGCTGTACCTAAAAATTCTTAATAATACACATTAAAATACGTTCAGTAAGTTTATAAACGTATATCAACCACATGCATAATTATATAGATATATATAAATAAAGAGAGAATTCATGTAATGGTACATGTAAACCGATGGTCAGAAAGTTTAATCATTCACATAAACGGCCTGTGCCAGAGAAAACAAAATATCAGCGAGTTATACTATTGTCTTCGGACACATAAAATGTTAAATTAAATTATATAAAATAGTATCTTTTATTTTAATATAATAATTTATAAAATAAAACTCGGTGCAGCGAATCACGCCGAAAATGTAGCAATTTTTCTCCAATACATAAGTTAAGTTAATTTGAGCTGCGTCTGTATATTTAAATGTTTCAACTCTACTGTAAAAACCAATGTTATTTAATTATAATAATATAAAATAATATGTACTTTAAATTAGGGTGACAATAAAAATAAAATAAAAATATGAAACACATAAGTCTGAATTTAATAATATAAAAGATAAAATTCATGTTTTGATGCAGCTGAAAATACTAATAAATGTTTTTTTTTCTTTTTTGTAATATGTTCAATGTTATTTTATAACTAAACATCCACTATATTTTGTAGAAAATATCGATTTATATATTGTGCAAAATATTTTTCCAACTTCATCAGTATCCTTAAAAGAGGAAATTCTGGTTATAAATTTAGAGTGAAAACACGCCGTATTTTTTGCATGACTTCATTTCACTAAATATCTATCATGTACTTGAGACTCGACACTCATGTACAAAATATATTAATAACAATAATAACAAATAATATTTATAATTTTACATAGATCTACTATTGTGGATATTAATACATAATAAAACATAAATAGATATCATAGTCCGCAACACGCACACATTTAACAACAAACTGTCTGCGGCGGGTGGGATTGAACTTGTTTAGGCGATTTTGGATTGTTTAACAATAATAATAATATTATGAACATTTTACGTTGCCAAAAACAATGTAACATTATTAGTTTTATATTTTCTACTCGCAATAATTTTAGTCAAAACAAGAATCCAAAAACACTATTGAAAAATATAGATTCAAGAAGTATAGTATTTTTTTTATTGAATATTGTCATACAAAAATATCGTAGAAAAAAACGATATTTTTATAAAATAAATTTCAAAAAGTTATAAATTAACAGTAAGAGGGAAAATGGGATTATAAATGCTGGATAGAATTTAAAAAAAACGGAATAAAACTCACCCATACAACTTTTGACAGGACAACTGGACACAAAGGATCGGTATGGTAATACCTACAACTGGCAGTTTTTCGATTTTACGCGAGGTTGTATTAGCAACATTATTTCACACGAATAAATGAATAATCATGCCCATTTATTATTACAATATATATAATATATATAAATTACCAAACACGATTATCGCTATTTTTTTCCTTTAGTAATGAGGTTATTTAAATTCAGGTCTTTATACATTTTAAGTTTACTTAAAAACAGTATTTTCAAATACTTGCATATGTCATACAATTTAAAATGAGAAAAAAAATGAGAAGCACCTTTTCTTATTGTAAATTTTTAAGGAGATGAAGTTGTTGAAAATGTTGTCGAATTTAAATCGAAATTCTATACTAGCAGTTTCTGAGTCATTACATTGTAAATACTACTTACTAGGGATAATATAATATAATCCATAATAATAAGCTTATAAAGTTATAATATATGGGGGATATGACGATTTAAAAATAATAATACCTAATTGATATTGATTTATTACAATTTTATAATTTGTAGTAAAGATTATCCGAGTACTATAATGTAAGAATTCAATTAAATAATATTATTACATCTATTTTATATTTTTGTAAAATCGTTATAAAGGAATACTCTCAATGGAACAGAATAGTTTTAATAACTGACATTAAACTTTAAATTTTGATTTAAGCAGGTCAACGTTTAAAATAAAAATATTCAATTAATAATATATACTATATAGTTAATACAGAGTTGTTCTAACACAATTCTTCTTGTAGAGAAATGCTTGTAAAATGTTGTAAAAACTTAAATATTTTATACCATGATATTAAATGTAATTAGGTAAACAATTTTAAATTATATTTTAATTAATACATTATTAAAGAACAAAAGTTGATTAAGATACTTAGTGAATCACTCACTCATTAATCTTTATACTTTAACCTAATGCGTTTTCATTTAGTGATAGAATTTTTTTGGCTTAGTATAGGCCATTTAGGCCCTTCGCCGCAACCACTATATCTCTCCATGTTTATCTATCATTAGCTAGCTCTTCGCCATTTATTACTCCTAGTATTTGTAGTTCACTATTAACTCTGTCTATCCATCTTTGTCTTGGTCTTCCTAATGGCCTATTTCCATTGGGGATCCATTTTGTTACTTCTCCAGTTATCTGGTCTTGTGCTCTCCTTTCTCCATATGTGTCCTACCCGGTTAGGTACAGTGATCGAATAGTGGTTTAAAATAAATGAGTGATAGACAAATATATAATTTAATTTACTATATATTTAGCAGGTAGTATATTATATATATTACGTCCATATTCCGAAGTTATACATTTTGCGATATGTACAGTGATTTTACACATTATGAAATATATAATATCATTTTGCTGTTCTAAGTAGAATAATTATTGTATAAATATATTTTAATAACTTCATTCTGTTCAAACACCTTCAATCTCTTATATAGCCAAAAATACAGCATAGACTTCTAGCGATTTTCTTAAATATTTAAAACATTAAAATCAGAAAATTATTTATAACAAGACATTTTTTTATTAGATTTATTATTATAAATCTACGAATGAATTAGATAAATTTAAGCATAAAGTTTATAAAGAAAATGTGGTAAGTGAATAAACTATGTGAATGAAAAATTGTGTAAATATTCTGTGTGGCATCCCTCCACTTTTATTACTGAATTCATTGTAATTATTATGTTTGAATTCCACATTTTATATATGTACAAATTTGAGGCATGAGCAATTTTCATGACGACAATTAACGTTTTTAGCATAGTTAACATATATAATTATACAAAGAAAATACTATGTTGTTTAATATTAAAAATACCATCGTTTAATCTCTAAGTTGTGCACTCTTATTGTAATAATATATATATTATAACCAATGATACGGAACTGAATTTTTTTACATGGAATAATAAAATTGTACTAATACCCACCTATCCACCTCTATATGTTAAAACCTAAACCATGGAGGTCAGATTTTTTTATTCCTTGCTACAAAAATACAAAATACAGATTTCTTCTACTAAAAAAGTATGAAACATCGTTCTTTACAAATTATATTATTTACAAAATAATTGTTTACATTTTGGTATCACTATACATTTAAATTCTATAATTAAAATGGATGATGATATAATGTTACAACGACATAGACACTGGTGTAGTTATCCAAATTAGTAGTTAATTTGTTAAAATGAACTAGTATATTTACTTTTAAGTATAAATGAGTAATGACGAGCAGTGGGCTAACATTTCACAGGATAAAATTTATTATATTCTTATTAATTTAATTTTATCTAATTTATCCCCAAATAAGCTTTTATTTTAGTAATATTATAATTGAAATTAGAACAAATGTATTTAAATTTATTTCTGTTTCAAATCGACAGAATTGAATAGTCTACTATTATAACGTAGTTTTTCATAAAAAATCACAAGCCAACCAAATGAAAATACAAACTATTTAAATACTTATTTCTAATCAAATTAACAGTTTAAGGTTTGAAACCATTGACATTTTTTTTCTTTACTATATTACTTATATATTTACTACTATTTATAATGTAACTGTAAGTATACTTACAATACTACCTCGTTATATAGACGTTAACGAGAAAACAACACAATTTTCGTTTATTATAATTTAAGTTGTAAATAAATTTAAAACTATAAGGTTTGCAAAGTTAGATATTACTATAGTATAATATATACTGCCTATATATAAATATATGTATGTATATAAATTCTTCAAGTTCAACTAGACGTTTTTATAAATCATTTTTTAAACAACGGATGCAAAAAAAATTAAGTAATTGTCATGGTCATTCAAAGGGATAATTATAAGACTCTGTCATTGTTGTTGTACAGTCGTAGCTCAAACTTGAGTAGTTATTAACTATTCTCATGTATATATATATTGTATTATTAGCATACAAATACACCACAGCATTTTTGTATAAGACTACAAATGGTCCACAATTATTAATACATATATGGTATACTTTTTCTAAACTAAAATAACATAGTATATACATAATATCATAAGTGACCGCTAAAATAAAGTTTGACCTCCACGGTAGCACTACAAAAATGTCACAATTTGCAATAAATCCGTTTTACATAGAGACGCACTTCACTGACGTCGGTTAATTTTTTCGACAATTTGCGAGCGTTAAAGCAATTTATGCGTAAGGTTTCAAATGGCAATTAGTCACGAATTCAGAGAAAAACAAATAAATACATAAATCGTTTTGACGAAGAAACCGAACAAATATTTATACATCATTGTGTATATAATATGTACCTACACAATAGCCTACAAATACATAAATTGCGTTTTATGGGTGTGACGTTGTGGATTTTCTGAAAGGACTTTTAAAAATATATTCGTAGGTATATAAATGCACGTATAATTTACATAAATTTGAAATTTTATATTTTTATATAATTGAAAAATGTCGGTACGCCATGAACTTTCCACATACACACTGTACACAATAGACACGTTGCAGAATCAAATCAACTCTAGTCACCATACTTGTTATAAACTGTACACTTAAAAAAAACACAATATAATAAAAACGTTAATACATATTATACAATTTGTTTTTTTATTCTTTATTCTAAATTATTGAACAACAAATGATAAACTAGTAACTACACACTAATTATATAATTAGTGCTACAACATAATATAACGCATTGATGCATACAGCAAGAAAACTATATGACCTACGGGAATCAACTAATACATAAATTAGGTTTCGAAAATCAACTCACTGACTGCGAAAACTATTTACTAACTTACAGTTTATCGCAAACCTAGGTGCTAACTTGAATGGATAGACCATAGATCCATAGGAAATAAAAGATTTTCCCTGTAGGTCTTCATCTATGATTATTCCGATGGGTTTTTACAATAAAATAAATTCACCAAATACAATATATATTTAATATTATTGTTATTTCTTAAAAATATGCCGTGAAAATAAGTCATGTTTGCTTGCGAATTTTTACATATCTAACATATAAATTCTTAAATAATAAAATAATATAACATATTGTTTTTGTTAAAATACCCAAATATCAAATTGACCACCAACCGCAAACACTGCACGATCATGTGATACGAAATAAAAGTTTGACGAAAATAATTAGGTATATTATTTTTGTTATCCATTGACCATTATCGTATACATTTTTGATTAATGACTGCGCATAGCCTACCAAGTACTAGTGTGTCGTTTCACTTTACGTTAATTATTTTTGTACTATTTATGATTTAAACTATTAACTTAATAATATTTCTAAATTTGAGTGTTTTAATACAATTCCATTGTATATATTACTACAAACTGTTAAATTAATATATATAAAATTAATTATATAAATGCAGATATAAATATAAATCCAATTTGACAAAATATTTGGTATATTAAGAAGCACCTTGTCACAAGAACTCTTAGAAAGTTGTATGCTTATATACATATATTGAGAAAGAGTCGCTGATCGGAACTAACTTCAATCAAATAATTGATGAAGTACATAGGTTCTGAAAATAAATTTTAAAAAAATTCTCATTGTATTAAAATAAAAATCATTAACCAAAAGTGATTTATATTACTTTAATAATTATGTTTTATTTTAAAGTAAAATTATTATATCGAACGTTTAATGACAGAAAAGCATTCAAATTAAGGCTAGCTAAGGAAGTAAATTTTTTTCAGTTTGGTGGGCCTTTAAAAATATTTCACTATTGCAAAAATACTGCCTATTTTAAATACTACCATTGTATATTACACGTTTCACTTTGAAACTATAAATAAAATCTTATCGTTTGTGCAATTTTACATTATTATTTTCATATATCTATTTATCCAAAAAATATATTTGAAAACCCACAGAAATCCTGTTTGACAATTTTAAAATTGTTCGGTCGCATCAATGCATTATGCACAATACGTTCTCAAGATATAATTAATTTAAATTTGTATCAAACTTTAAGAAATATGATATAATAATAAGAATAATAAAAAAATATTAACATTAATTATAATATATAATAAGTATAATAAATCAGTTAAAGTTACATTTCGCAGTTCATTTAATTTACAATAAACCAAACATACGAGTACTAACCTGATTAAATATTGATGCATAAATAACTATTTCAATTTTCATTTCCTTTTTTTAATTCCATGAACAAAAGAGAAAACCTATTGGAAACTTAATACATTAAACAATTTTTTCAAAGATTAATGTTAGGAATTGAACAGTTAGAGAAGTGTATGTATTAAAATTAAACTTACATATTAATATATTATAGTTTAACGATGTTTGTTCTTTTACAGAATATAAATTTAAGGACGGCGCTATGTGTATGCAATTTAAGGTCTTACTTTAAATGCTTATTATTATTGTCAGCTTATAGTTTATCTAAGTGACTTTTTACTCAAGAAATTCGCCGTATTACCTACTTCGTTATAATATTATATTGTTCACTAATTTACTATTATTGGATATTTTACTAGAATTTTGTAGATTTTAAATATTTGTTTAGCAAATAGGTTAGATTTGGTATATAATAAGAATAACTGTAATCGTATTTACATTATTTGCAAGTAAATTATATTTATTACAAAGAAATAACGTATTTTTGGTTTGGGAGGCAATCATAACTCATAAATGTATTAAACTATATATAGTACCTAGATAACCCTAAAGCAGTGGTCCTCACTAGGATTGTAGAATGGGCCAAATGTAATTTTTGAAAATTATTTGTGGGCCGCATACATTTTTAATGATTTTTTTAATAATTAAAAACATAAAAATTATATATATATATTGATAGGAAAAGGTATAGTAGGAAAAGTACATGAATGACACAAATGTTTTTCTTAGATTTATAATAAAATTATAATTTTAAATTTCAATTCATAGTTTATTTTATATAAAATACATAAAACCAATACAAACTCATAATCGTAGCCCGTTGGTGCCTACTTATCTGTCCAACTGGTAATTCAATACAAGTTTAAAATAGGAAGATAAAATAAATAAAAATGATAAGATAATAAGTGACGTTCATTTTATTCACTGTTTATAGAATTTTGGATTTTAGAATAAACAATTTAATTTTAGTGCGGGTTACACTTAAGTTATTAAAGGGCTGCATGCAGCCCGCGGGCCGAGTAATGGGAACCGAGGCCCTAGAGTTACCCTATTAAAGTATATTATACATTTTGGAAATCAAAGCCGTTTTTATCACTTATACTACTTCTTTACTGTAATGAATTAAAAATGAGGTATATAGCGGTATTTAAAATTATGAGATAGTATTTTGATTATTTTGAATGTTACTATTTCTTAATGTTTAATTTTTAACGCATTACTTTATGAAAGATATGTTACGGGGTTGGGTAAGAGAGTTTTCCTTTTCGAATAAATTAAAGTATAGGAGATATCTGTTATGTAAATTTTGACTTACCTTTCGGATGACTCGAGATCTGAAATCATGTTTGATGAAACTTGATGTAGTGGATACTGGATAATTGGAATGGAAAGAGATGTGTGAGAATATTATATTAAATAAACCGAAAGATATGATATTAACGAGAATTAAATATATTTAAACTTATAAAAATTTGACACAGAAAATATTGTAAATTTGTTGATACAATGTTGGGTAAACGACTGAGCGAGGAGTCGATTGTCGTGTGCTCTTTTATAGACATGATAATAATCATCCTTTGTAATCGAATTTGGAGATTGCGGCGTTGCTCCTGTGCGTGTCATCATCGGTATCTTATCGGTATCTTATTTACTAAATGCTCATATTTGTACAGCTGCAAAGATTGTGATTATTTCTAAATTTTAGAGTAATTTAATTCATAATAATATGTATTTTGATAGTCTATGTTTGTGCAGCTGTACAGATATTTTATTATTTATTTTATTAAATCTAAAAGGCATATTAATGACTAATGATATATAATAATGTATATATCATTACATTACCCTATAGGTAAATCAGAAACAGTGACGGCATCTAGGGAGGACGTGAGGGTGCAATTACGCCCATGACAATATTTCTAGAGGAGTAAACGTATCATTTGGCACCCACAGTCAACAATCGAAAATATTATATTATATGTTAAATATTATTGCATAGCAAAATTGCTAATATAATGTAATTTTGATTATAATTATTATGGATCACTTCAATATTTTAAACATGAATTGATTACTAAATTAATTGTCATACTACTCATACTTAAAAATAAATTAAATTATGGAAATTATTTATTTCACAATAATTAAATAATGCAGTAGACTAGATATGTTTACAGTTATATATTATACTAATTGACATACAGAAAACAGTCATACATTATATATATTAGAGAATTTTTTGCATAACATTTTTCGACAAAATCGATTTTTTATTTTGCTGTAACCCAAAAACTAATCATTGTAAATACTTGCAATTTCACCAAATGTTTATATTAGCGTTATCTATAATATTCAAAATATTTAGAATTTTTTTAAATTATTTATAGACCATTGAAATTTTCTAATTTTTTCTAATTTTTTTTTTTTTAATGCCGATAAAAAAATTTTGACTTTCCACAAAATCTTTAAAATTTAGTACCTACAAGGTTTATTATAAGTTTTTTTTATTGTAGTAAAAAAAAATCAAAAATCATTAGTCACAATTTTTATTTATAAGTATTAAAAGTTCAAATACTTACAAAATATGTCAAAATCACAAAATTAGCAACAAATTTTGATATTAAGAATTCATAAAAATTTTTGTAATTTAAGGTACCTAATTTAAGGTTCAAAAATCTAATACAAGGTTCTCCATAACTTTTTCTTCAAGTTACTGTAAAAAAAAAGCGGGTAAGTGAGTATCGCTCTGCTGTACATTAGGGGGTGGGGTGGACCTCGGACTAAGATAGGTTAAATTTGAATGCAATGATAGGTATCATTGTATACGAAAAACGATTCTGAACGGAGATGATTTGTCAGTCTAGGATATATTATACTTAAATATTGTCATATATTCTATTTTGAAACAAATTCAAACATTTAAGTAAAAGTTTCAAGATCTTACGTTTAGTAATTTTTTAAAAATAACAAAAATCGAAAATTATTTATTAGTAAAAAGTTATTTTACACGTGTATTTTTGACTTCAAATTAAAATTAAAACTTTAAACACTCGTAAAATTGTTTAAATTGAATAATCATCAAACTTTTTTATAATTATTCTAAGCTTAACTTATGGACAGCATAGTATTAAATTTTCAATTCTTAGCTTTTGATAGTAAAATATTTATAAATTTTTAACTACCAAATAATGAAAAATATTCATGATTTTGACGAATTTTTGTAAATATTTGAACTTCAAATGTTAATAAAAAAAAATTGTGCCTATGTATTTTTATAATTTTTGTATGAGAGTTAGAACAAGTTATGTAGACCCTTCAATTAAATTTTCAAGTAATTTGTCCTAGCTTAATTTTTTTTATCAACATTTATAAAAAAAAAATTTTAAAAAATTGAAAATTTCAATTGTCTACAAATAGCTCAAAAAAAGTCAAAATATTTTGAAAATCAAATCACGTAAAGAAAATGGCAATCTAAATAACTGGTAAAATTTTCAAGTATTTACGAATTATACTATTTGAATAACAACAAATATCAAAAATCGTTTGAGGCTAAATCGTTATTTAACGTGGTTTTGTAAAAATTTAAATTTCAAACACTCATAAAAAATGTTTGTCTGAATCCGGTAGAGTTTCTTTTACAGATAATTGAAGAAAAATGTATGGAAAACCTTGTACCAAATTTTCAAAACTTAGTTATAAAAGAAAAAAATTTTACGATTTTTCAACCACAAAATTACTTGCAAATTTTCGCAATTTTGACATATTTCGTATAAATTCGAACTTTAAGCACTTATAAAAAAAAATTGTGACTAACGATTTCGGATTTTTTTTTATCACTTTAAGAACAACTTATAAGAAACCTTGTATTAAGTTTTCAAGATTTTCTGGCCGGCCAAAAAAATTTTATCATTATTTTAAAAAAAAATACAAAAAAAAAAAATTAAAAATTTTAATTGTCTATAAATAGCTCAAAATTCTTTGAAAATTTAACTGTGTATGGAGAACGCTAATATAAACATTTGGTGAAAATTTCAAGTATTAACATCGATTAGTTTTTTAGTTATAGCAAAATAAAAAATTCGATTTTGTCGAAAACTGGTTTTGCGTAAAATATCCCGTTTTTCCGTCATTTTTTTAGGGTTTTTCCCGACTCATTTAAAAAATATTGAAAATTTTTAACTTTTGACCCCCCAAAGTACTAACTAGATTCGATTTCCTTTTCAAAGAGGGGCTGAAGTCAAAAATCGAAGCATTTTTACTGCTCCAAATGTTGTCGTCGCTGACACAAAAAAAAAAAAAAACACACATCATTGTAAAATCAATAAATTCATCACTCCGTTCAGAATCTAAAAGCTCTACCGTCAATATAGAAAAAAATTTATGAGCGTATGAAATTTATTTTTTTACGAAATCGAGTAAAATAACGATATATTTCATGCAATTATTTAAATATAGGTAATAACTAATAATATAATATATTCTACTTATTATCTTGCATGGACAGACAAATCATTTCCGTTCAGAATCGTTATTCGTATACATTAATACCTACTACCTGTCATTGCATTCAAATTTAACTCATCCGTTATAGTGACCTATTCTCCATCTCTACTATACAGTAGAGCGATATCCACTTTTAGATTCTGAACGGAGTGAAGAATGTATTGCTTTTACAATGATGTGTGTTTTTTTTTTTTTTTGTGTCTGACGACAACATTTGGAGCAGTAATAATGCTCCGATTTTTGACTTCAGCCTCTCTTTGAATAGGAAAATTCATCTAGTTGGTACTTTGGGGGGTCAAAAGTAAACATTTTCAAATAGTTTTCAAAAAAATCGATTTTTTGATTTTGCTGTAACTCAAAAACGAATTATTGTAAATACTTGAAATTTTCACCAAATGTTTATATTATGGTTATCTCTTTACAGTTAATTTTTCAAAATATTTTGACCATTTTTAAGCTACTAATAGACAATTCAAATTTTCGACTTTTCTAAGTTTTTTTTCTTCAAATGCCGATAAAAATTTTTTGGGTGGCCAGAAAATCTTAAAAATTTAATACAAGGTTTCTTATAAGTTTTTCTTAAAGTGATAAAAAAAAATCCGAAATCGTTAGTCACAATTTTTTTTTATAAGTGCTTAAATTTCGAATTATTACGAAATATGTCAAAATTTAAATTAAATTTCATACTCTCATTATGCGTATGTTGCCAAATACTTTTTTTTATTAATAAACAGATACTATAAAGTAACTATAGTAACATATAAAAACTATACTATTTGTTTCAAAATAGAATATATTATATATGACAATATTTAAATATAATATATCCTAAACTGACAAATCATTTTCGTTCAGAATCGTTTTTCGTATACAATGATACCTATCATTGCATTCAAATTTAACCTACCATAGTCTGAGGTCCACCCCACCCCCTAATATACAGCAGAGCGATACCTACTTACCCACTTACTTAATGATAATTTAATTTTCAATACATATAAAATTTTATCTTTTTAATCACTCTTATAAGTTATAATTGTTTTGGTTTAATAAAACTATGTTCGAACCTATGTTATGACAATATACATATATGATATATATTATATATCTTATTTGTTATACTCGATGTATAAAATAATATTTTATGACATTCGATTCTAAATTATTATTTAAGATGTCATTCAAATATACGTTAGGTAAGTTGTATAATGAAAATGTGAATAATGTGATACCTACGTCACTTACCTACCTGCCGGAATATTAGAAATACTTACTAAATAATATTTTTAAGTCTTACAATAGTACAATACGCAAGTAACATGTAGTATTCGTCAATTGCATCGTTTATTTTTTAGACTAAGTACCTGAAACATATAGGTAAATTTATTAAGCCAGAGAATTTATCACAAATTAAATGATTATATAAACTTACTAGCGTTAATTACACAAAGCAAAAATATAATAGCGAAAACACAAATTAAAAATATTCACGATTTATACATTGTACTAGATATTATATTAAGTTTATTAAAAATAATATTTGTCGGTATTTAATTTTAATCATTTAAAATTCGACAAATAAAAAAAACTACAAACAAAACTGATGTAATATAAAATTATCTATTAACTATTGAGACCTATATATCGGCTATATCTTTGAATCGTTGAATTTAAATAATAAATTAATTAATGTCGAAAAAAATATAATATATTTATACAACAATTCTCAATGTAAGTACCTACCTAGTTCAGCGTAATTTACGAGTGTCGAGTACCTATATTTAATATTTTTGGTAGGTACAATATACATATATTTCGGTGCAAATGTGCCAGTGCCATTGATGTAGGACTTAATTGAATTTCATGTTTTTATTTTTTATTACTGAGTTTTTAGCGCATTCCTTCACATAATATTATTATATTCTGGAACATGCAGCTGTTTGGTAGTTTGGTTCCCTGCCGTGAACCATGTAAACAAGAACTTCGAAACGTGTATACGAGATAACGGTGTATCCGGCACAATTTCGTAGCTAACTTCTTGCTAGTAAATATACTTAGAATGACGTGGTTACGCGGTGTTCAATTTTTATTTTAAAAAAGTTTTCTATACGTTTTGTACGTTTCTGTACATAGTTATTTTTCAAATTACATTATTTTTCGTTTTAAATTTCCTTACCTACAGCCACGATGTTTGACGGATTCCTAGATGATTTGAAACGCATGAATAAACGACAAGTAATGGAAACAAATTGTGTTGTATTATTTTAACAACACAGTATAGTTTTTTTTAATTTTTCAAAATTTGTTAGATATTATTTGTTTTTAATATTCCATTATGATTTTAGTTTCTCTATCAAGTATTAAGTTTTGGAATGATCGTTTCATCGGCATTAATGATATGGAAAGGTTTAATGGTTTTTACTGGTAGTGAGAGTCCTATTGTTGTTGTTTTAAGGTAAAATAAATATAATTTATTCAGACATTTAAGTTTTTAAATATATTTCATATTAAAAAAATAGTTACTTTATTAAAGATTTTTAATATTGTTAGTTATTCCTAATTGTTAGTAGCTTGAATTTCAAAATACTTTATTTAAACGTAATCAATATTTTACAGTGGTAGTATGGAACCAGCCTTTCATCGAGGTGATCTATTATTCCTAACAAATTATGAAGAAGAACCAGTTAGAGTTGGTGAAATAGTTGTTTTTAAAATTGAAGGACGTGATATTCCTATTGTGCACAGGGTTTTAAAACTACACGAAAAGTCAGTTTTATTTAAAAATTAGTATTTTAAAACAATATGACTTTATCAATGTTTTTTTTTCTAGAAATAATGGCACAATTAAATTTTTAACCAAAGGTGACAACAATAGTGTAGATGATAGAGGGTTGTATGCACCTGGTCAACAGTGGCTAGAAAAATCAGATATGGTAGGCAGAGCCAGAGGATTTTTACCATATGTTGGAATGGTTACCATTTTAATGAATGAATATCCTAAAGTCAAAGTATGTATTGGGTTTTATTTTATAAAAATGAAATGCAAGTTTAGTAATTTTTAATATATCCTATTATATTATTAAAATCTTCTCTTGTGTTTAATAGGTTTTAAGTATACCTTGTTATTGTATAAACCACCTTAACGGATTTGATAAATTTTTAAAAACAATTTTGAGCTGGATATTTTATAATTTATTATTAGTAGTAGTATATTATTTGAAATGTGTAGACGCAATTACACATTTTTTCTTGGGAAAGGGTGAAAAATTTAAAATACATAAATCAATGGAAGTCAGTCCCCATATCCTCCATAATTCATAAAATAATTATTGATCAAGTCAATTCCTACTCATAATTTTAAGTTGTAAATAATTTTATTACATAATACAAACATGATTTTAAATTTTTAAATTTTTCTAAATAAAACAAGAGTATCCAATTTATACATTGTAGCCTATATTCAGTTTTAACTAATTCTTTTAATATTTCTTCACTGACTATTTTATTAGATATGCTTTTTTCATTATAAGTTATTGATAAGTTTGTGAAATGATCTTGCTCTATGAAAGTGTGCAGTCAATTTTTGATTCCACACATGACTAAAAATGATCTCTTGTATGAAACAAGACTTCTAGAATTTTGAGCACTATATAAGTAAACAAATTTGGATAAACACCACAGTTCACAACTTGTTGAAGACCGTTAAATATAGGCTTCATTTTCCTAGCTTAATCTTAATATACAGTATTTTGCTACCTTCATTTTATATTTTAGAGCATAACTCACAAATCAGAAGGTTAAAATAAAATAATAACTTACTGTGGCAATGTAAATTGAAAATTGGAAATATGTTTGCTTGTAGGTTATAGCTATGTCATTTTGACTAGGAAAGTGTTTAAAAGTTGGCCACATTATCTGTAATATATTATTTATAATCATACCAGCCATAATTTTTTGTTATATAATTTTGGTATATAAAATATATTAACATCAGCATAATTTATAATTAATTTGAGAATGATAGGTAATACCAAAAAAAAAAGAAGAATTCAGTATAGTTTAATACTTAGAAAAAAATTCACTTTTTATTTGGGAGAGGAGACTAAGCTCCCTCCTATTTTCACTATTAATAACTTATAAGCCAATACCAAGTAGTGACAAATGAATACGTCTGTGATATAAATCGCTTAAATTAGTATAAATATTTTGAAAATGTCATTGAATATAAAAAATGGTATCATACAATATAGTATAAGGTTTCATGTTGCTATACTTAATTTTTTTTTGTACAATGATAAAATAAGTATACCATATGAAACTATAACCATAAGTAATAAAAATTGTTTTTTTATCTTTTTAAATAAATAATTTCATTAAAATTTGAACTTCAAATGTATAGACAAAAATGTGTGTAAATGTATTTTTAATATTTTAAAACATGCTATTAGAACAACTTAAGAAGAACATAAAATTAAATTATTTAGCCTCAGCTAATGAAACTTATTATTTTATAAACTTTTAAGTATTAAATAATTTGCTATTTTGTCATTTTTTCAAAAAAATAAAAATTATAATTTTCAAAGTATAGAATGCTTATAGAGTTATTAGTTTTGTCTAAAGTGTTATGTAAATTAACCAGTTTTTAAATCTTAAAAATCATAAGTATAATTAATATTGAATTAGTAAAATAAAACGATGTACTAGTTATCCATTTAGATGATGTTTAAGTACTTTTTATTCATTTTACCACTATGTTCATCTGTTTAAAGACAATTAAAATGTTAGCATATTGTAAAGAATTTATAGAAGCATATTACCTATTTATTGTTATATAAATTATATGTCACCTAATTAAGTTTATTTCTTTTTTTCAGTTTGCTGTTCTAGCATGTCTTGGACTTTATGTACTCGTTCATCGTGAATAAATTCTCAATTAATTTGAGCTGAGCCCAAGACAATTTGGAATTATTTTACTTGTTAATTTAATATTCATGTGATGTGTATTGATGTGTGGCTGCTGAGTATTTCTTATTCTTAAATATTTCTTTTGTTATTCAATCAATAAAAGCAGATTATGACATTATTTTTTGATCTAGCCAAATTAAAAAACAATTTTTAATAAATTTCAAATATTATATTATTTAAATTACATATTACTCTTAACAATTAAGATTAAAATAATTTATTGTTGTATATAATTATTATAAATTGCAATTATTAGGAAACATTAAATATTTTCAATTATAAACTACTATGTTAATTTGTATAATTTTATTATATAGTTTATTATTACTATTAAATTTAATAAATTATGATTATTATTATAAACATTTTAAAAATAGTCTCTAGTCGTTCAAAATAAGTAAGGGAAAATTTTTCTTTTTCTGTAAATTATTTTTTTCAAAAAAAGATGATAGGCATTAGTGCGTGATTAAGTTCAAATCTAAAAAATAAATTTTATCAATAATTTACAAAGTTGTATATTATTATCTAAATATTTTCCCCTCATACGTTATGTTTAAATATAAAATCATTAATATTTGATAATTTATTTCTAATATAAATATTATTTTTATTTCATTTATTTTTGATTAATATATTATTGTAATATTAGTTGAAAAACATTTTAATTAAATACTATTATTAATCAAATAATTATGCAGTGTTAACTACAAAATTATTCAACACTGAAAGGTCTAGATGACATGTAGAGGGCTGAAATCTGACTATAAAGTGAAAACAAAGTAAGTGATCATTCTAGGTATATATAGCAAAGAAAATTAGTACTAAAATCATTTTTGTTAACTCATTTGAATAAAAATCAATCTTTGGTTGCGTTAAAATATTTCATCTCTGTGTCTTTTTTTTATTTATTTCTCATTTCACTATTAGGATTTGAATGATTCATTACCAATGCTAGATTATTATACTATTATACATATAAACTTAACACAAATTTTACAGAAAAAAAAGCATTTGTTTCTAAATGTACTGCACAATTTAAACAGGTTTTACCAAGACTCATTGTTTTTTTTTTTTTTTTTTTTTTTTTTATTAGCTTAAGACTCATTGTTATTATGCATGAATCGTCATGCCAATTTAGTATTTCTCTATAGATTTAAAAAGGCAACATTAATATAGGTATAAACTAGAATTTAAAATATTTTTTTTAAATTTTACTACTAACTATTATTCATCTTCTATACATTTATTGACTTAAGTTATTTTTGTTTTTGATTTATAAAATTTGGTTGTCATAGAAAATATTTTGTTTAATTTTATTTCTTTTATGAAATATTTAATCTAACATAAATTTGATACTTGTATAATAAAAATGTCTTGTAATCAAAATGATGAATGGGAATATGTACCTGTTGAAACAGCTGATGAAATTATGTTGTGTGGAGATGTAGTTGAAAGTAAAAGTCTAAGAAATTGGAATAGATGGCTTAAAATAAGAAAACAACAGCATAAATACCTTGGTTTAATGGTAAATATTTAGCTGTAAAATGTATACATTTTAAAAATATATTTTATAGGTATGTCGTAGTTCTACATCATTGTTAATGAATAAATCTGATAAATTCAGATCAAAAGTTGAATGTAAATGGCTGGTTGATGTAGCACTCAAGTTAAAAGCCAATAATGAATATTGTGCTGATTTTCCTTATTCTATCGCTAAAGAAATAAAAAATTTTACAAGTATATACATACCAGATGTAATACATACTGAAAAAGGTTTATCGAACACAAAGAAAGATGCTCGCTTTGATTTGCTAACACCTAATAAAGTGTTGCTTTATAATCAATTAAATACTTTAAAAAATTTAATACCTTTTAAAAGTTCTGAGAAATTAGCTATTATTGGGGAAAATATTCTTAAAAAAGCTATGAAGCACAAATTTGATTATAAAGGTACTATTCCATCAATTTATGTTGAGTCTGCTCTTAAAAAAAACAAGTGTAATATTGCACTTATTTATGTTAGAGTAAATGATTATATAATACAATCAATTAATGACAGTACTATTTGTACAACTGAGTTAAAAACAAAACCAAAAATAGTTAATATTGTAAAAATAAATGAAGATTCTTGGGATGAGATAATAATAGAAAACTGTGGTCAAATAAGTGTCAACTATAAATGGATAAAAGAAGAATATACCACTACAAAATATGATTGTTTTTTAAAACAAAAACAAAAAAAGTGTTTTTTTTTTGACACCAGGACCTATACCTTGGGTCCCGGACAAATTAAACATTTAACTGTTTTATTCAGACCTACACAAACTGGACCTCACAGAGAAATGTGGTTTTTGCAATTAAATATTTTGAAGAAATTTGATCATATAGCTAGGATCAGTGTACCTCTACAAGGATGTGCTATTTCTAATGTTAACAACATATCATCTATAGTACAAGTAAGTAGGTACCTAGGTATCTATGGACTATGTAATATATATATTATAATCAATGTTGTTGGTAGGTACATAATTAATAACCTTGACCTTAGCCAATATTAATACAATTTGCAAACAACTAGGTATTTACTAAAAAAAATTTTTAAACCTACTACTTAAGGGGATTGGAAGTGTTGATTTTCTGTCTTTGTCTTACACACGTGGAATATAGGAAAAATAGCTATACGCGCCTGACAAAAATTAAGGTACTTCTAGTTGTTCGATTTAAAATATGTAAAGATGATTGAATTGGTATACAAGTTTACTTTACATCGGTCGAAGCACTTTTTATATTGTTTTATTGTTTAAAATAAATATTTTGATGAGAATAAATATTTTAAATTTAATAAATTTGTCAATTTTTTTTTATTAAATATATATTGAAAATATTAAAAATATACTTCGACCGATGCAAAGTAAACTTGTATACCAATTCAATCATCTTTACATATTTTAAATCAAACAACTAGAAGTACCTTAATTTTTGCCAGGCGCGTATTGCTATTTTTCCTATATTCCACGTGTGTAAGACAAAGACAGAAAATCAACGTTTCCAATCCCCTTAAGGTTATATTACCTGTACCTTTATAATATTTTGTATTCTGGTAAGTATTAATTAATTGTATCGCTATAACCCTAAATTAAACCAACATGTATTTCTATAAGTATCTTTACTTACTTTATTTTTTCATTGAAATAACTACCTAATTACTTATGTAAATTTTAAACAAAGTAACAAGGTACTTAAATATTAAATACCTACATAATAAGTTTATATATGTTTACATCTTAAGATTTTTATTTAAAACTAATATGATATAAAATATAATAGTAATTTAGCCCATTTAGGTAAATACCTAGTATCTAGTATCTACATATATAATATATAGGAAGGTTACCTACTGTATACATATGTCCTATATATTATACACATTAATAATAAAGTATTTAATAGGTAGGTATCTACCTACCTACCTACCCATTTGTTATTAGATTTCAGATATTGAGGAGTAAACAATTTTACATTTCTCTCTGATTAAAATATTATGCAGTTTTGTTTAAGTAAAAAAACAGACGATTCATTCAATAGAGTTTAAAAGCGAAAGTATCTTTTTGTATTTAATGGGTTAGGAAGTATTTATTTTAGTTTATTTAGCATACTTACGACTAACCTATCTTAAAATATTTTTTATGTTGTGAGAAAAAATTCTTATATATTTTTATTTTGAAACTAAATGAGTTCATGCCTCCAAGGTATCTTTACAAATGTTTTTTTTTAATTATTTATTTATACAATAAGAACAAATTTCTTCTAATGATTCAATGAATTTGTGTAAGACTTAAAAATATTATTTTTCAAAATAATAATATAAGGAAATTATTTTAATGTTTTTTATATACAATTTTAACATCATATTACAATTTTTTTTGGAGTTAAAAATTTTGTTCCTACTTATAAATTCTAGCTAGTGTCTAGGTAGGTAGGTACCTATTTAATTATAATACCTACCTATAGGTAAACCAATCATTATTGGATCTAGCTAAGAAACAAGAGTAACGTATTGTAAATGTTTATGAAATCATTTCCTTTGCTACTTAGATTAGATACATGAAAAAATTCTAAAAATTAGTTTTAAGACTTTAAGTTAATTTAAATTCACAAGATAGCCATTGTCATAAAAATGCCTACATTATTCAACCAAAAATTAAAAAAATTTTAGTTGCAAAATACTATATTATCTGAAAAATGCAATGGATTACTTACCAAATCAACAAGTAAAGATCATCAAAATGTATTTTTGGAAGACAAGTCGTCTTTTATTGAAAAATATCATTACCATGACGAAAAGATGACATATCTTTACCATATATTACAAACAGAGAATTCTAAAAGTATTGAAGAACTTTTATACCAATGTATGCAACTAAAACAACCACTTCAAGAAAAATGCTTAAATTTAATTAGTCAAACAGCTGTTGCATTGTTAAAAAAAGAAATTGTTTTTGAGCATAGTCTAATGAATCATCACGAATTAAACGCACATAAAATCATGTATATAACAATGGATTGTATTGATTTGATAGTGAGTACTTACGAATTTGATCATGATGAAGTCTGTCAAGAAATATATACAATATCTGCTGAAAATCAACCAAAATTAGTAATAAACGATTCAGGTACCTAGGTAATCTTTAAATACCTATATCTTATTAAATCAAAAATATTATATTATACGTTTTTTTTGTAGTAATATTAGTTTAGATTCTGAGCGAGATGATGAAAATTTCATTATATGTGTAGGTACTTTTTTTGTCTACCATCACTAATTTAGCGCATAGGGTTAGTAAAAGCTTAAAAAATTCAACCCCAGGGGGTGGTTTTTGACAAAAATTGGATCTAGTTGGTGGTTTGTAAAATCAAAATTTTAAGTAAAAATTATTAATACTTTTCATTTTTCAAAATTATCAAAAAATACATAATTAGAAAAACGTAAATGTTTACACAAAAATCAGTAATAGAAAATCAATTTTGTTATTATTTTTTTTTTTTAATGTTAAACAAAAAGTCAAAAACGAATAACCGTAGATACTTGAAAAAAATACCTATTTAATATTTATGTATATATTTTGAATTTTCTATTGGTACATAATAAAACTCAAAATATTTTGAACTATTTTTAGCTATTAATAGATTTAATAGATATTTTCTGCATTTTTAGATTTTAGATTCTGAACGAATGTATTGATTTTACAATGATGTGTGTTTTTTTTTTATGTGTCTGACGACAACATTTGGAGCAGTAAGAATGCTCCGATTTTTGACTTCATACCCTCTTGGAATAGGAAAATTCATCTAGTTGGTACTTTGGGGGGTCATTGGGTCAAAAGTAAACATTTTCAAATAGTTTTCAAAAAAATCGAGAAAAACAAAAAAAAAATGACAGAAAAACGGCAATTTTACGAAAAACCACTTTTCGACAAAATCGATTTTTTGATTTTGCTGTAACTTAAAAACGAATTATTGTAAATACTTGAAATTTTCACAAAATGTTTATGTTATGATTATCTCTTTACAGTTAAATTTTCAAAATATTTTGACCATTTTTAAGCTACTTATAGACAATTGAAATTCTCGACTTTTCTAAGTTTTTTTTCTTCAAATGCAGATAAAAATTTTTTGGGTGGCCAGAAAATCTTGAAAATTTGATACAAGATTTCTTATAAGTTGTTCTTAAAGTGATAAAAAAAAATCCGAAATCGTTAGTCACAATTTTTTTTTATAAGTGCTTAAAGTTCGAATTTATACGAAATATTTTAAAATTTAAATTAAATTTCATACTCTTATTATGCGTATGTTGCCTAATACTTTTTTAATTAATAAACAGATACTTTAATGAGTATAAAGTAACTATAGTAACATATAAAAACTAAACTATTTGTTTCAAAATAGAATATTTGACAATATTTAAATATAATATATCCTAAACTGACAAATCATCTTCGTTCAGAATCGTTTTTCGTATACAATGATACCTATCATTGCATTCAAATTTAACCTACCATAGTCTGAGGTCCACCCCACCTCCTAATATACAGCAGAGCGATACCCACTTACCCGCTTTTTTAAATTGTTTCTATAAACTTAAATAAAAATATTTCACTCGGTCAAAAGCTTGAAAATTTAATTAAACGTATTAATCATAAGCTTTTTTTATAAATATTAAAAATATTAAAAATATTAAAGATCAACACATGGACATTTTTTTTAAATAGTAGTTTAATTTATTAGGAACCTATTTAAAGTTTAAATTTTGATAAATTTCATCAAAATCATAATAATTTATAAATAATTGTGTAGGTAATTAAAAATGTATGAAATATTTAATTTTTATAGCTAATGATTGAAAATGTAATAGATACAAATTTTATCATAATTATTACTAAAATTAAAAATACTAAAGATAACTAAAACAAATCTAAAAGAATATATAGTGCCTAACGAAAAAACTTCGGGAGTTATTTTAATTTTAAAATTTAAATACTAAGGAATAAGGATAATATAGTCTATTATACTAAATAGTAAATACTTTGTAAATGGATAGGTATGAGCTCGATAATTATATTCGGTATGCAGTATAAAATATTCGTTAATAATTACTACTTAATACTAAATGCTTATGGATTAATATTGCACTCGACAGTTTTCAAAACAAAGGAAATACCTATGTATAAAACAATTCTATTTTATTTTATCGAGACGATATATAATATCCTATAATCCACTTTGTATAATATATTATTCTGTAATCTGTATAGTGTATATGATAAGACAATGTAATAATAGTAATAATCACTGACTTTACATAACATAGATAACTTACTGTCATCTGTCAAGTATAATGGGTAATAACTAATAACTTATTATTACCTACCTAATAAGTTTAACTTTTTTGATTTTTTCCGTAATAATGTTGCATATTTGACAATATTATACTTATCTATTTAAAAATGCCTAAGTTTGTTTAACTTCCTTTATTGAATTATTTATATTTTTATGTAATATGTAGGTAAAGGTAATAATAAATAATAAAATTAAATAGAACTTAAACGTGTTTTAGTTTTAGATGAATCGCGGACGAAAAGTTCGCTTTAAAAAAAGTTGGACAAAAAGTCCGGATTCATTTTTTATAATCGAACAAGAAGTCCGAATATACAAAATATTTTATATACCTACCTACCTAATTAATATTTATTTTAAAAATTTAAAAATGCTGGTACACATAATATATTTTCGTATAACTAACAAAAATATAACGGAGATCCACTATAGTATAAACAGTATAGTACCTATAGGTATCCCAAGTAACAAAAAAATATTTTTTTAATGTTCTTAAAAAGATTAAAAATAGGATTTAAATAGCTTTCAAAAATATTTCTAAAATGTTATAATGGCCAACTTTTCATATAAAATACAATGTTAAAAAAACATATTTTAAATATTTTTTTAATATTATTTCTCCAATGTAATTTTGATAATAAAATATTATTAAAACATTTTTATCCAATAAATTAAATATTTTTTTAATACCATTTTAATGTATCTATAATCTTTTTAGTCAGTTAAAAACTCAATTTAAATATATTTTTGATATGAAATTCATAATATCAAAATAATAACTGAATAGTTAGCAAGGTAGTTAGGTAATTAATAATAAATATGTAAAAAAAAAATGATATTTTTAATGAAAACCTTTTAATTGCTCAAGTTGAAATATAATGATATATAAATGTTAAGTAGGTACATTATATGTATAATAACTAAAAAGTATAGTAATACATTAAACAATTTAAACAATATTTTAATAATACATATATAAGAATACAATATAAATGTTTATAAATATATGTATTATAGTAATATATAGTTAGGTAAAGTAGGTACCTATAATAATGATAAATTTATATTTTTTTATTATAATTATGATACACTATTTTTTTTTGTTTTGTTTAGATTAACGTGTTTATAAATAAAATAAAATTCATTGTTTGTTAAAAATAAATGTTGATGTTGTTGTTCTAATATGTTGTAATAAATTATATAATTATGAACGAAAATAAGAAAATTGAAATAAATTAATAATATATTAATATAATGTGTATAATATATAATGTCTATAAGCATTTTTAAATTCTTAAAATTAAAAACCAAAAGAATAATATACATGGCTCTTCTAAGACCCATGTGGTAACTATGGCATACAAATTTGAAGATCAGCCAAACCCTCGAATACTAGAACAATTCAGACATCTTAGTCTATCTGTCTACGTCTAATATCAGGTGCCCCTTGGTATATTACCAATGAATCACTTCATAAAGACATCTGCATTCCAACCTTAAATAGCCTTGCCAAAATCACCTACAAAAAAACACACCAAACATTCAGTACTCACTCTAATCCTATAATCTCCCAACTATCATCCAATCAAATTCCGGGTAATCCACCCATGCGCCTGAAAAGGAACTGGTGTAGGGACCTACTCTCTCCTTAAATCGCTTTCCACGGGGTGTCGCCACTGGGCGACTTCCCCTTCCTGGCCTTCCTGCTAATCAATCATCATCACATTTACTTATTGTATAACTTGTAAATACAGATTGTAAATATCATGTTTTGTTCAATAAAAAAAAAAAAAATTCCTAAAATAAATATTAATTATATAAAATATTTTGTATTTTCGGACTTTTTGTCCAACTTTTTTTAAAACGGACTTTTTGACCGATTACCGTTCTAGATATGTATAAGTAACTAAGTAACTCTATAAATATTTCAGATAATGATGAAATATCTGCAGTTGATATCACTACGAAGCAAAAATCTGAATATGCTACAATAAGCGAAGAATGGCTTGAAATGATCAAACCCATGATCAAGAAACGATTAGAATGGGCTATAGAAAAAATATTAGACTATGATATTTTGTGGCCAGAATGTAAACATGAAAATTCTAATGAGACTATTAAAGATGAACATAAAACAAGAATACTAGGGAAAGAATCTTATGAACATAAAGAATGTAGTCTTTCACTTGTGAGACAATTTTTTATAAATAAATACTTATGATTTAGTGAGTAATATATTATTGTTAAACATTTATACGACAAAATATAGATTCATAGTTATAGATACACTTCATGATTTAAAATAGTATCTTAAATTGTGGTACACTTATATGTTATAAAATCAATGGCTATACCAATTTGCCTACTTTTAGATTCTGAACGGAGTGATGAATGTATTGATTTTACAATGATGTGTGTTTTTTTTTTTTTGTTTTTTTTTTTTTTTATGTCTCTGTACAGCATAACTAGTCGAAATAATGCTTCAATTTCAAACTTTGGGGGTGGTTTCCGATGGCAAAGTGGATATCCTTGGTGCATTATAGAGGTGAAAAGTAAACATTTTCCAACAGTTTTCAAAAAAATCGAGAAAAACAAAAAAAAAGTGACAGAAAAACGGGATTTTTTACGCAAAACCGGTTTTCGACAAAATCGAATTTTTTATTTTGCTATAACTCAAAAACTAATCGATGTAAACACTTGAAATTTTCATCAAATGTTTATATTAGCGTTCTCCATACACAGTTAAATTTTCAAAGAATTTTGACTTTTTTTGAACTATTCATAGACAATTGAATTTTTCTAAGTATTTTTTTTTTAAATTAACGATAAAAATTTTTTGGCCGGCCAGAAAATCTTGAAAATTTAATACAAGGTTTCTTATAAGTTGTTCTTAAAGTGATAAAAAAAAATCCAAAATCGTTAGTCACAATTTTTTTTTATAAGTGTTTAAAGTTCGAATTTATACGAAATATGTCAAAATAGCGAACATTGACAAGTAATTTTGTGGTTGAAAAATCGTAAAAATTTTTTATTTTATAACTAAGTTTTGAAAATTTAGTACAAGGTTCTCCATAAATTTTTCTTCAAATATCTGTAAAAAAAACTCTACCGCATTCAGACAAAAATTTTTTATGGGTGTTTGAAATTTAAATTTTTACAAAACCGCGTTAAATAACGGTTTAGCCTCAAACGGTTTTTGATATTTGTTGTTATACAAATAGTATAAGTCGTAAATACTTGAAAATTTTACCAGTTATTTAGATTGCCATTTTTTTTACGTGATTTGATTTTCAAAATATTTTGACTTTTTTTGAGCTATTTATAGACAATTAAAATTTTCAATTTTTTTTTATTTTTTTTTTATAAATGTTGATAAAAAAAATTTAGCTGGGACAAATTACTTGAAAATTTAATTGAAGGGTCCACATAACTTGTTCTAACTCTCATTCAAAAATTACAAAAATACATAGGCACAATTTTTTTTATTAGCATTTGAAGTTCAAATATTGACAAAAATTCGTCAAAATCGTGAATATTTTTCACTATTTGGTAGTTAAAAATTTATAAAAATTTTACTATCAAAAGCTAAGAATTGAAAATTTAATATTATGCTGTCCATAAGTTAAGCTTAGAATAATTATAAAAAAGTTTGATGATTATTCAATTTAAACAATTTTACGAGTGTTTTTTTAATTTTAATTTGAAATCAAAAATACACGTGTAAAATAACGTTTTACTAATAAATAATTTTTGATTTTTGTTATTTTTAAAAAATTACTTAACGTAAGATCTTGAAGCTTTTACTTAAATGTTTGAATTAGTTTCAAAATAGAATATATGACAATATTTAAATATAATATATCCTAGACTGACAAATCATCTCCGTTCAGAATCGTTTTTCGTATACAATGATATCTGTCATTGCATTCAAATTTAACCTACCCTAGTCCGAGGTCCACCCCACCCCCTAATGTACAGCAGAGCGATACTCACTTACCCGCTTTTTTTTTTTATGGGTTTTTACGATAGGTACTACAAGATTGGTCTGTGTTATCGTCTTTCTATTAATTGTATCCCTAACATTTATTTTGAATAATCCTATGTCTACGTAATGGCTGTAAAATTGGCCATAAACGAATGTAGCGAACGGTACATTTTTTAAACATACAAAAGATTTTTTGGCCCGTTTAAATCTTTTCCGCCCCCGTCGGAGTAAGTACACGAGTACGGGTGTTGACCAGTTGCCCTCCCACGACTGTTATCAGGATTTTAAAAATATACCAGTTGCCCTCAACCAAATGTACTAGTTACCCCGAACCGAATATACCAGTTGCCCTCACATGTTAATATATACACGATTACAATATATAGTCCGTAAAATAGGGGAGGTAAATATAAAAAGGTCAATAATACAATAATAATAAATAATAATACATAAACAAATTCATATGATTACAAATTATCACATTGAATATTATGCCACTATTAGTGTTATAATTAAATTATTTACTATGAATATTTTTGCTTATCATTTTATACTATTTTTTTGACAAATTATCACATTGAATATGCCACTATTGGTATTAGGTATAATTAAATTATTTATTATGAACTTTTGTCATAATTTATTTATTATTTGTATATTTACCTCCCCTATTTTACGGGCTATATATTGTAATCGTGTATATATTAACATGTGAGGGCAACTGGTACATTCAGTTGGGGGCAACTGGTACATTTAGTTGAGGGCAACTGGTATATTTTTCTCTAGGTAGTTCGGGGGGAATTGGTATAAAAAAAGGTACTTTAGAGGGCAACTGGTACATGCCCCACGAGTACACGACCTAATCGGCTGTCTGTCGATGTATATACTACTAATTACTATAGAAGTATAGTTCGCCAATCGGCACTAAGTCCTGTTGTTGACTTTCTGTGGCCAGTGTGTCGTATTACTCGTACTACCAGTAGTGTCGTCTTAATTCAGATAAATGTTACCTGTAACATCCATCTATAGCCTATACTCCTATAGCCAGTGGCGTATGTACGGGGGAAGATTAGGGAGGTATATCTCCTCCTTGGCCTCGACCCACCTTTTTTTTAGCTAATTTTATATGGTTATTTATAGACATATAGTCACGAACTACTAGTTATTACATATAGTAGTAAGTAGTGGTTATAGTATGTTTTTTTTCTATTTATCACTCTATCAGTATTCACTATTCAGTAAGTAATACAATCTTGAGCAGTTTGGCATCGAAAATTTTAATTATATCTCCTCCTTTAAAGAAATTCTAAACACGGCACTGCCTATAGCTTAGATTATATACGTACATGATCTAAATACTAAATCTAATGCTTATTGCCTATAATAACCTGTAGGCTATAGGCACAGAATACAACGTAATACCAATATTATTGGATATGAAAACTGGAAACGTGCGACCATTGACATAATATAATATATACATTATATTATGTCAATGCGTGCGACTACCAGACGGTTTAAAATAGTCTATCTTAAGAGGACGTGATACCCGTATGTGTTGTCTCTGTCTTATACACGCGTAACATAGTTAAAAAATGTTTTACGCGGGACAACAATACTCACTCAATATTCATATCAAAATTACCAAAATTTTAAATCTCATTGAGAAGAACTTTATCTGTGATGTAGCGTTTTTATTTTTTTGATAGTAATAATTAATAATTTTTAATAATTAAATGAAAAAGTTATATGTTTGAGAACTTTAGGTTTTTTTCGTTTAATTATTAAAAATTATTGATTATTACTAACAAAAAAATAAAAACGCTACATCACAGATAAAGTTCTTCTCAATGAGATTTAAAATTTTGGTAATTTTGATATGAATATTGAGGGAGTAATGTTGTCCCGCGCAAAACACGTTTTAACTATGTTACGCGTGTATAAGACAGAGATAACACATGCGGGTATCACTTCCTCTTAAACCATGGACTACCACTTTATCAGCGCTATCTATCCATTTCAATAAATATTGTATAAAACATATGTAGAGCACTAGGGCGATAAGCCCGGAACAAGATTGATAACATTAGGATTTGTATTAACAATAACACTGTTTGCAATTTGCATTCATTTCATTAGTCATAACTCATAACTCAAACTAAAATCGTAGTAGTTACCAGTGTCGTGTACTACACATTCGTTCTATAGTTTCCTTTCATCAAAACAATACGGATTGTTGACCATTCTAAATTCTAATATCTATAATAGAGATTCTATTCTATGATTGTTTTAGTGTTGTGTATGTTTCTGTATTAATTATTGAGTAATTAACATTAATTGTTTGCTAGTTTTTACCTTTATAACATTTTTAAATATCACTACATCTAAAAATTAATTTGTTTTCTTTAAATTTCTTGAGATCATTGCTCCGAATGCGCCGTTAGTTATGATAGGAAAATCGAAATGGTATTTAGTGTTAACAATCTTATTTTGGAGTCACACGGATGGTTAGTATTAACACCATTTTTGTAGACTATCCATATGTAATAGGTCAATTGACTTTTTTTTAACTGTGATCTTTTCCTTATTATTATTTACCTATTCTAGTTGATGGTTATCAACTATTACTGAACAATAACAGTCCTGTAACCACCGGTTCAACAGTCACCCTGAATGCTACAGTTGTTGATGACAATGGTGTTTGTGCTAAGGGAAATCTGTTATTTTCCTATGAAGATGATGCATTTCCAAAGCATACATTGGAAGTATGTTATTAAACATTTAATTTTTATATATATTTTTTTAACATCAAGTAGAATCTGTTTGTCATTTTACTGTTTAAACATTTATATATTCTGTCTTAAAGTAGAATACACTATGCAGCAACCGGTTTTCGTCTGGTGGCATGCATCTCACACATTACGGCATAGGTAGTGACTGGTGGTAAGGGAAAAAGTGCTTAGAACTGGTGTATCCTACTTTGAAATAGAGTATAACTTACCTGATTTAAATTATATGTTTGTTAATTATTTAAAATCTTAAAACTACATTTTTTAATAAGTATAAATGCAAATATTATTAATAAAACAATATAAATACTGTATTATGATACTCATATTATCAACGCATGCATTTTTTTAATTTTATGGATCAAAACATTTAATGTTTCAAAATAATATTTCATAAATTTGTTAATTGTTCTATGTAATACTAGATAAAAAATAGGTAAATACAATAAATAAATTAGTTTTTTCAGATAAAGATGTTTTTACTTTTGTTTTATATGTAGGTAATTGTCTGTTGAATTGTTTTTTTTACATTTTATGTTTACATGAGGTCTTAATCTTAGATGACATTCTACTTGTAGTTGCAAGGCTGTGTGCCAGATTTTAGTTGCAAATATAATATTTACAATAATAATTCATGAAACAATGTATACGTAGTATAAAATTAATATTCATAGAAACATAAAAATGTATTAACTTATAGCATATAATATAAATTTATTTATATTAATAAATACAAAATTAAATTTCATAGAAAACATGAAAATGTATTATTATCTCATAGTATTATATAAATATACACATGTTAATAAATACTACTTTAAAAAATACCAAATTTTATTCTAAGTATTTCAATATCTGTATATCTTGTTGTAGTTTATAATATTAATAATTATAAATCAGTACTAAAGTTAACATTGAACCAACTTATAATTACTAATTAGTGCTTATTATTTAGATTTATTTCTAAATTTTGGAAATAATTAAATTTTTGATTTTTTCCCAATTTTAGACTCAGATTAAAAATTGTGTGGCAATATTCTACATAGCATTTGATACAACAACTGGACCTTCAAATTATAGATATAAAGTAGAAGTTAAACAGCAATTACTTCCTTTCATCTATCATCCAATTACTAGTGGTCGTGGCCAGTTAATTGTTACAGGTAACATATATAATTATTTTATGTGAAATTATTTTTAAATTTATAGTTAAAAAAATAAAAATATAAACATATTGTAATGATATATTATATAATATATCATTATTAATTAGATTTAATTATATATATTTAAATATTTGATATTTAGCCATTTTAAGATTACAAATTAAATATATATTAATGTAACATTTTTACATTATAATCAGTGGCGTGGCGTGGGTATTAAAAGAATGTAAGCAGTGATATTTTTTTTTTCAAAAGTGATTAAATACTATGACTAATAATAAATTATGTATAAACATATTTCATCCTTTTAACACTTTTAAAAATATACTAGTTAATTGTACAATATATGAATTAAATTATAAATTATAAGCTTCACTAAGGCATGTTTCGATTCTAACATTACCAAATTTTTTTAAAGTGATTAAACATTCAATATGTAAATGATTTGTTTCATGGCGATGTTTCAATTTATGATAATTATTTAAATCATCAAAACCAAATTTTGACCAAACTTTTGACTCACGTGAAAATAAAATACAAGGCCAACAGTAAAGTTTTTGAGATTTTTCACAACCAGATAACCATTTATTTGAATCATAATAGGATGAATTAAAATATCGAAAAGTTTTTTTATTTTTTTATTTTAAATTTTGAAGTTTTGGAGTAGGTCTTCCTTTATTTATAATATTTTGTTTTTCAGAAAATGAGCTAGTTCCAAAAGATTTTTGTAATAATTGTTCAATAATACATTTGAAATAATTATTATCGTTTAAATTTAAATTTGAGGTACTTGCCAATGAATCCATGTTATAAATTCGATAAAATAAAGAATTTATATTACTTCAAAAGTCTATTTGGCGAATGACAGTGTACTGTGTAAATAAGAAAAAACGGCTACAGTCTAGAACGCGTAGGATTATGTGCCGGTCGCTACTTGTTTCTCGCGTAAGCAATATCAAATGTGCTTACAAACGCTAGTTAAATACGTGACCCCTTCTATGAGTTATGACTCTATGACGTTATAGGCTATTCGTAAACAACAGTTCCGCGTAAGCAATTTCAGAATGTGTTACACTACAAATCGTATTATGATATTCCGTTAACATAATGGATTAAAAATAGACCGTCAATCGATAATTTTACCTAAATATAGTACACAGTGCACGACACAAACAAAACAATAATAATATAACCACTATTTACTACCAATAACTTTAAATATTTTATAAATAAAAATAAAATTTTAAAATTTAATCATTTATTATGTACCTATAATATTATATTATATTCTTAATATTAGTCGTGATCTAATTTATTATTCCTATGATTTTAAGTGTAAGCAGTGCTTACAGTGCTTACATGCACGCTACGCCCCTGATTATAATCTAGTTAGTTTTAACATTTAGAACTAAGAAGGCAAATTCTTCTATTACTGTACATGTTATCACTTCTTTTTATCAAATAAAAAATATCCATAATTATATATAATTTTATTTAGAACAAATATGTAATATATATTATGGGTAAAAGAAAATATATTATTTTAAGAAATGATTTATATGACTATTATACATTTTTTATTACAGAAAATTTGAATGGTGTACTTCAACTATTTCAAAATAATACAAATATTTCAAAAAATTCTCCACGAACTATTTATGTGTCAACTAATTTAGAAACTGTTCACCGAGTTGAAATCAATACTGCCGATTTAGATTATCTTAATAAAAGTGCCAATTCAACTTCTGTTTACTGGTTTGTTGATTGTATCTACCAAGAAAATACAACAAGCTATACATTTTCTAGTAATTATACTGAACCAGGCATTCAGCATGAAATACTTGGCATTGTAGTAGCCAATATTCCCTCATCTATACCTATAACTACACCTACACCAATAGTATCCATTACCACAGTCAATCCAAATAATTCTACTTCTACTAATAATTCTACTATTGATGCTACTATATCTACGTCTTCTACCACTAAAGCACCTTCTAAAACTGATGTTATATTTTCTCATCATATAATCAATTCAACTTTTACTTCAGACTGTGAACAAAAAAATCAGTTTGAATTATTATTATCTGCAGTTCCTTTAAAAGACCAACAAAAATATGGATATTTTAGTCGTTCTGTGCTTACCAAAGGTAAATATTAGTGTGGATATTGATTTTAAATAACTTGCAGTTTGTTATTAGTTTTTAGTTAGCATAAAATAATAAAAGCTTACGTTTTCTTAGATCCAATTGCAAATGTTAAGACTCAAGGAAAAGTGTGGATACAAGAAGGAGAAATGTTAAATCTTCTGGTAATTAAAATATTATTTTGTAAATTGTAACATTATTAATTTAAACATTCATTAATTAATAGGTAAACTGTAATGGTAGTGGCCCCTTCCGCTATTGTGCACATTATGTTCAAGGACCTTATAATGAAACTAGTAATGATTCTTGTATACCGGACAGAAATTTAGTGCAATGTCAAATGCAATTTGTACATTATTTCCGTGAGCCTACTAATTATACACTAATTGTAAATTTGGCTAATGATGTTTCAAAAGTCGTAACACCTATTGGAATTAATATTTATAAAGGTAATTATAAATTATGACTAGGTATATATATATTTTTTGGAGACCGGTCCAATGTGTGATCTACAAATAAATGGCTGGCCTAATGTGTGATCTACCGAAATGTACATGTATACTACTTAAAATAGTACTGTACTTACTCGTACTATAATCACACAATAGATGAAATCTATTCTGTGCTATAATGATGATTGTTATATTTATACAGAAAAAGTAATTTTTAAATCTGATAAAAAAATTAATATAGCAATTAACATTATAGTACGAAGTAAGTATATAACTGTTTTAAGTAGTATATATAAATGTTTTTAGTCGGTATATCACTCATTGGACCAGCCATTTATCGGTAGATTACACATTGGACCGGTCCCATTTTTTTTTCATTTTGTATATTGTATGACGTGTAATTTTTTTTATACCTTTCAGTACAAAAACAACCACAAATATCTGTCATTGTCGTACCAGTAACTTTCAGTTCAATTGCAGTAATAATTGTTGTATTTGGAATAGCTTATTACTTTCAAAACAGATCGAGGTACTATTAATAGTTAAATACTATTTATCTAAACAACTCAAGATATCATAAAACTTTATATTTTGTCTGCTTTCTCTTAACTAAAAACTTTATTTTAAACATTATATTGGTTAAGTGGTGTCCTCCATTGTTCACACATTTATGAAGCCTTTCCCAATAGTTTTCCATAACTCTTCGTGTTAATGTACTTCTTGTCTGCTAATTTTGTAAAAGCCATCTGGCGCGTTGATTATAATAAATAATAAATAATAATAATAATAATAATAATAATGCTGGTGTAATGGAGGCCAATGCCTGGTGATAGGCTCTTTAAGTGCTTGCAGGGGTACAGGGCGATGATCTTACACTGTGCCTTTAAATATCCCCAAGGTTAGGTTAGGTTAGGTTAGGTGATCACATTAAAAAATTTAAATTTAGAAATTAATAAAATCACGTTTTATTTTCATTATTTTTTGCTGGTTTTTATTTCATTTTTTTTTTTTTGTTCCTTACTATTAAATCTACTAAAAGTGGCACATATACCACTATAAATAAGGGAGATTTTTTGCCGGACCCTGTACTTAGTATTCTATACAAAAAAATTGCTACTACAAAATTAATTTTTAATAATTATAATAATAAATTAAAAAAAATTTTTTTATACATTTTTCATTTTCTATTGTCTTAAAGAAATTATTTTTCATAATAATCATTAAAATATTATATACCAACATTAATTTTTATAGGTATATGGTAGAAGTAGCAGATTTTGATTTTGCCAATAACTCAGACATGGAATACAAAACATTTAGAGAGCGGTTGCGTGATGCTATAAGCCAAGCAATTAACCGTACTCAAGACTATTCAGAGTATGATGGCAGTGAAGAACAAATTGGTAATTTGGCTACACCCCAAAATCAAAAGTATGGTAGTATGCAATGACCAAGCACTGTAGTCGGTCCAAACAGATGTAATGTCTAAATGACTACATTGGACTGGCAAATGAATATATTTTACAGTGTGATTGTTTTGTTGCTGTTCCTAAAAAAAAAAAAATATGATTGACAAATATAACTTTTTGGCATTCCAAATATTTTAATTTAAACTTATAATTTAGGGTTTTTGTACACAGTATATTATCATTTTTATGGAGACTTGTATATTAAATATCAATAATCATCACATTTCAATAGTTTAAATAATTGGAGTCTTGGCAATTATCTATTTTTAGATTTTCATTAGTAAATAAGTTAAGTTATACATGAAATATCTACAATAATTTGTATTTGATTATAATACATTTTATTTATTTAGCATTTAATTTTTATTATTGTACAATTTTAGTAATAATCTTACCAAGTTTAAACACTATCTGTATTCATCTTGAAATTCTTTTAAATTACTTCATGTATTCCATTAATTTATTTAGATGTAAATAATGTATAAGTATTGTAAGTTATTATATTTACATTTTACTTCTCAACTTTCACTTTCATCATAAATTAGAACTCTTATAATACATGTACACAGTAAACAACCGTGGTTATTACCATTTTTTTTTGTTTTAACCTTACAGTGAAATGGAAACACAGTAGCTCATTTGTGCATATTAAAATATTGTTATTAATTAAAGCCAATTAGTCTTAAATCTCAGATGATGGCAATTGATATATTATTATTTTATTTATTTGTTTTCATAATGTTTTATATAATGAATGACAAATATATACAGTAGGATCTTGATAATCCAAACACGGGTTAATCCAAATGGGCTTGATATTTATTGCATCACTATAATTACAGATATATATTTTTTAGAACTATACAACAATAATAATATTGTTATATGCATTGACGTACATTGCATGCCTACGTCATCTAGATATGATCATAGATAATTTGAACAAATCAATAATCCGAATAACTGCTTTCCCCAATACCATTCGGATTAATGAGACTACTGTAAATATATAAATAAAATAATTGTTATTTTTTAATTCAATGGTTTACTTTAGTAATGTATTCTCAAGACATTTTAAACTAATGACAATATCTAATATATATGTGTTATTAAATTTAAACATTTTTAATCGTACAAATTATTTTTACCTCAATACATAATATTGTTAAATTCAATTTTTTCGTGTTCTTCACTATCACAAAAAAAAATGTATTTAATTATATATTTTGAAAAAATGTTTGTAATAACTTTAACCGTTAATAATATATATTGTATTTAATTTATTTACATATCCTATAATAACTATGTGCCAATATTTATAGTAAGGACAATATGCTACAAAGGCAATGACAATATTTGCATTATTTCTTATCCTAATTAAAATGTTTAGAGATTGAATCTAAGTTAATTTATTTAACATGTAGTATTGTTGTATTGCATAGTTGATGGTTGACTATCATACTATTATATTATAGAGTCCAAGATGCTCAATGGTTAAATTGTTAGCTCATTAGTAATTCTTCTTAATATGATTGTGTTTTTTCTGCATTACTTATTATTATTATTTTTTTAATTTAATGTTTCAATGTTTTCAAGTGTGATTAATTTATAAGAATTTATTTTTATTTATTAGAAATATGGTAAAAGTCTAATTATTGTTGTAAATAGTTATATTTTGTAAAAATAATGTATTTCTGAAATTATACAAATTTAATATTGTTACTCACATAATTTCTTATTGAGCAAATGATTATATTATATAGTTCATTTTTTTATTCAAATTATTGTTTTTTATTTTATCTGTTTGTGAATTATATAAATTGTATAGAAATTATGTTAAATATTGTTAGATATGACGTGTCCTTTGATTATCAATAAAATATATTTACCCATAGCATACATTATTTATTAAAATCTAATATATAAGTATGTTACCATTTTATTATATCTTCATAATAAATATGAAATTACAATAATCAATTAGGTGTTAAAATAAAATAATATAGTTATCACAAAATTATTATATACCTCTACATGATAAACATTTTTTTTTTTATTGTATATCAAAACATAAAATATCAAGTCATTTTTACAGATAACTATTCCTGTAGTAATAATTATGTATTTCACTGTTGAGGTCATATCCTACATACATTGTTATAAAAATTAAAAAATATTTATAATTTAATATATTGCATTGTTGTTGAACGGGGTTTTGAGAATATTGAAATTGAAAACAACATGGAACAACCTGAATTTGGTATTTTTTATTGTCCAATTAGGGTTTTAATCAGTAATAAAAATAAATGGGGTCTGTGTGCTTTCAAAGCAGTCAAAGCTTTCTAAATAAAGTGTTAAATATTTTGGCTGAAAAAAATAGTGTATGTTTGACACATTCTCATCCTTTTTCTATAACTATTGTTGGCGATTATCCTTTCCTGAAGCGTCCGTTACATAATCTATGAAGTTTACTATTAGGCATCTCTCATTATCTATTGAATTCTTCACTGTAATTTCCAAAAATCAATCAGAAGAAAAGCCAACTCCATAAATGTTTTCTTTTTTATTGTATACTTATCGTTTCAACACATCAAAAATAAAGGTTATATCAAAAACAGTGACCATATATTTAATAAACATACACAAGTAGCACTATATAGCCATATAGGTAGAGTTAAACATTTTTTTTTTAACAAAACAGAAACATTTTCGTGTCAAAGCGATGCTTGATTCAGGTAGTCAGTAACATCGCTATGCTTCCTGTCAAACTATTTCAACTTACCCATTCGCCTAAGGCCTAATTAGTATCTCAGCATCTTAAATTGGTATCCTTTAGTTATAACTCCAAAGATCCTATCCTATTATCCTAATAGGTAATTATTAATATTAATAAATCTAGTCTGTGACAGATAGAGAGCGCTACATAAATTATAATTGTTATACCTGCCTAGTGCCTATATAATTTTTTCATTTACCTATTTCGAGTGACGTTTTCTAGTATCTATGACGTAAAGATGATATATTATCATTCTTATCTACATCGTGTTTTTCGGTTAAAATACTTAAAAAATATTATTAATTATCTTTTGGTCATTTTTGGAGTGCAATTCGTAGCAACTGTATCTAACTGGTGATTCGCTATGTAGGTAGGTACTCGGCGATGGAATCATTTAGCAATTTTACATAAAGTAAATGTTTCTGCAAAAACCATTTCATAGGTCTCTACTCTCTAATAACAACTATTTTAAATGAATTATTGTTTTATTTCACAATTATTTTTCTCCTTGTATTTTTCTATCAACTTTGGTCAGTTAAATCTATAACGATACGGTAATACCTTTCCTTCAACTCTGGATAAAAACCCAATTCCTAAATTTTCACACTAATCTCAAAATCTCCGGTAAAGCACGGTTCTTCAACATAGGAACATTAGGAACCAAAACTGCAAGTTCCACAAGACCTATTCTTATTGGAAAAGACAAAGAATTAAATTTAAAAATACAACCACAAACTGAAGTTCTAATAACTATTATTTTATATCACTGCATATTTTTAATATATTTCTAAATATTAGATAGGTATAAAATTATATAATTAATATTTATTTATTATTTTATTGTATAAAAGTTTTATGAGCATGTGATATGCTAACATATTTTAAATAAATTAAATTAAAATAAAGATAATAACGTTGAAAGTTAGTTTTATTTTATTTCTAAGTTAAAAAAAATTTATATTAATTAATCAATATGAATGTTTAAATTTTTAATTCACAATTAATTATTGTAATAAGGTATAACCAGTGTATGCCCCCCCCCCCAAGCTTCGAGGAGAACTTACTACAGGTATTATAATACAGTTAGCATCGAAAGTAGATAATGATTGAAAATTTCATGAAACATAAAATTTCAAATTTTCAAATTATTTATATTAACAAAAATATCTAAATGACACCAATAATATTATATAAAAATACTAAATAATTTTATTACTCTAGCATTATTGTATACTTATAATTTACATGTGTACTTAAATGTAGTAATATATTAAAATATGTCAACCTCAATAGGCTCAATACATTATTTAATATTTTCATCAATATTTTTATGAAAAATTCAGTATTTCACGTTTTAGCGAAAATTTTAGACTTTAAAGTTCAAAGACTAGGTAATTAAAAATAGTGGGAAATTCACCGATTTGATAAAAATTGGATTTTTGTAACAATACCTACTTATTTATTTTATCACGAGTAAGGCTCAAATTGTAAAACATAATACCTGAATAATAAAAAAAGCATAACTAAAAATTAACTTGGACTAGGTAAAAAATAGACAAAAAAAAAATCGAAAAATTACTCTAAATTAAAAAATAATTAACGATCATATTGCATTTAGCCAGATTTTCAGTTGTGAAACTGACTATTATAAGATTACATGGTTTTATACATAAAAAATGAACACTTCATATGTTATATCCACTAAAGTAATCGGTTGGTATACAATCTGTATGACTGTATCATTTAAATCAAACTCATGATATTCAATATTTGATGAAACACCACACTGCAGTATGTTGTTAATATCTTGTAACTGTTTCCAGCCTTAAATTTTTGAAAGAACAAGATTTAATTTACTCGAAATTGCAGCCTGCAGGTGTAATATCTCCATTAGCAGCTTCATTCAACTTATTTTCTACTTTTAAAACAATATTTATACATTTTTTGTCAACGTTTGGCCTAAAAAGTATACATATAATTTAGTAGGTATAATAATTATAATATTAGATTATTAATATAGATTCATCATCCATGTACCTACCTACTACATTGGTCTTGCAGGTGGATTTAGCAATCCCGGATATTTCTCATTGAAGAATGTTGTAAGACATTAAAAAAAATTTTTTTTTTCATTCCTCCAATCGACTAATTTACATGTTTGTAGCGTACACAGTGCACAATGCACATACTTTTTCAAAAACATTCTGTAAAATAAGTCACATCATGTATGAGTTTTGAATAAAGTGCTTTTATACAATATTACTAGTTTTTAGGGTTCCGTACTTCAAAAGAAAAAAACGGAACCCTTATAACATCACTTTGTTGTCCGTCCGTCCGTCTGTCAAGAGCGTTTTTCTCAGGAACGCGTGGAGGTATCAAACTGAAATTTGTATATGATACTCAGGTCTACTGTCCCTGGAAGCTGTAGAAAAATCAACCTTCTAAGCCAACGCAATCAAAAGATACAGCCATTTAGGCCGCAAATTTCCGCAAATTTTCGAAACTCGCACGGGAATCAAAACCTACAGGGTACTTCCCGTGAACTTAGAATCTTGAAATTTCGTACGAAGTCACGTCATATAGTACAGATATAGGAAAAATTACGAAAACCGTAAATTTTTAGTTTCATCATATAAAAAAAAAAATATTTTTGAAAAATATTTTTGACAATTTTGAAAATTTCAAAGTTACTACTCCTTATCTCATGAACGCGTTGAGGTATTAAATTAAAATTCATATTAAATACTTAAGTCTATAATACCTTTAAACTGTAACAAAATCAAACTTTTATGTCAACGCAATCGAAAGAAATAATAACAATTTAAGCCGCATATCGTCCGTCCGTCTGTCAAATTTTCGAAACTCGCACGGGAATCAAAACCTACAGGGTACTTCCTGTGAACTTAGAATCTTGAAGTTTCGTACGAAGTCACGTCTTATAGTACAGATATAGGAAAAATTACGAAAACCGTAAATTTTTAGTTTCATCATATAAAAAAAAAATATTTTTGAAAAATATAAAAAAAACTTTTACTTATATACCTACAGGTTTGTACGGAACCCTCGGTGCGCGAGTCCAACTCGCACTTGCCCGGTTTTTTTTTAATATAAGGTGTTACTTCTGAGATAAAAAGCAAAATATGTAAATATCGTCGAATTATATTTAGGTAATACATTTAATAATCAAACCGATAAACGAAAACAATAATAATAAAATTATACTATATATATTATATATTATATAATATTATTCTGTATTCCATATTCCAAGTTTGAAATAAATTGAGAACTGTACCTACTATCATACATAACTAATAAGCATATTTTTTCATTTTTATGTTAATTAAATTTAAATTGTTTTATTATTATAAAACAATAAAAATATTAAAATGCCACAGCTGGAATAATTGCAAAAAAAGCAATAAAAAAGTATTCACATAAAAAAAGCAAAAAGAAATTGGTTTATTTGGAATCAGAATGATATGAAACGAATTTAAGTAGGCACTAACCTATCTTTTTCACCTGCATTCACCATATGACCTCAATTATAGTTACTAGTTAGTCATTATTGGTAATCTATACCTTTTAAATTTTAATAATATTCTGATTCATTTATTTTTATTAAAAACGACAAATTATAGTATTTGTGATTATGTAAAAAAAAAAAAATTAAATAAATAAATAAAATAAACTAATAATTAATTTGTCTTCTATTTGAGATAAAAATGTGTTAATTCTATTGCAAAGATGTGTACCAATACCGCAATACTTAACGTCTTTACAATGATAATATTACTACATTGTCCTGCATCCTAAAAATACTCTCCACTATTCAATTGGCAGCATAACAAACACAATTAATCACTAATAATAATAAAAATAGTAAAAATAATAATAATATCATGGTAAATTTAATATGTACACGAGCGCACACAACCATAACATAATAATACTCGTAAATCATAATAACGAATTAAATTGTTATGTAAGCACTAAGCGCATACAATAATATTTCGTATGTGAAGATGTTGTACAATGTACACGATATTTATTAAAATAACTAATTTTTATAAAATTATGACTATTAGTAATTAGTCGGTTGTAGGTATATTAAATAAAATGAAAATAAATATAGGTACTATTATAATTGGTAGTTAGTTACGGTAAGTATTCTCTACAGTGAATCTGTGTAAATGGTTAGTTCATTGCAAAGCGTGCTGTAGATAATATTATATTATATAGATACCTACTTAGTATACTCACAATAATAATAATAATAATAATAAATTTAATATTTATGACACGCATACCTAACCTACCACCCATATAATATGTGTACACGACCTGCCAATTATACATACCTATCATTATATGACTGATGATACCTATAGTACTTATATTGTAAATAAATTTTAGTAACAACGTTTAATTAATTTGATCAATGCTGACAATGCATAATAGTATAATACGCGTGACATCATTATTGAGCTACGATATTTTATATTAAAAATTAATTCCTGTTTCCTGTATACTTTTATATTGGCTGCAGTTTTATTATACACGGTAGTAAATTATGTAAGTGGTTATCTGCAATACCTACCTATATTTATGATCGTGAAAATTGCAATTTGAAGGTCTTTGATAGAACATATTGTTAGCTTGTGAGATTTTTAAGTTTACGCATATAATATGATATAAATTGCATAAGAATGAATGAATCTAGAAATTGTTATAAGATACCTACCTACCTAGGATAAAGTTCAGTATACCAGGTACTTATTAATAATAGTATCTTATAATTCCACGTAAGTATATAAAGGAAGGGTGTAGTCAGTTGTTCTATTATCTATATATTGTCATAAGGATATAATTTTAACGTGTTAGTGCTTACATGTAGGTATTATACAATATGCATATAATAACAATAATTGTACGCCTTAGGGGAATTTTTTAGTAATCATAAGTAGGATCCTATATACAAGTAAATTTAATATATACATGCCGTTGTAGGTATCTATTATAAATAGGTATTATAAACGAACAATTAAAGAATTAAACACATATTTTATAAATTAGATCTTAGATATCAGATACTTTAGTGGTACCTATACTTGACTCAGGGCGCCAATGAAGGAAAATCTGTACATAATATTATATTGTTGTGAATATGATTTTTCAATTTCAAAAATTTACTATTAAACCATTAAGAACCTCTTTGATACTTTTTAATCTAAATAATGCGCAAAATAAAATAACATATTAAAACTTAAAAATGAATTACCCTGCAGTGTAATCAATTATGTTATATATTATTTGACATTTGTAGTAGGTATACCTACTTAAAAACTTACATTAACTATACCTATATAACTTATAACACTATATATTTTATAGGTTTTTAGGTTCTTACATATTTGTATGGCAATCCATACATTTTTAATTTATTGTCTATTATTAGGTTTTTTTTTATTAAAAATGTTGACGTATAAAATATAAAATATTGAATTAATTGTATTTTACTTATACGCCTTTATGCTTAGATATAATAATGGCAGAGTAAACTTTGTAATATTGTGTTATATCTAAGCTTTACAATGTTTGTAATAAATTCAATTTATTTGTGAAAAAATCTAGTGTGCTAAACTCCTAAAGTATCTATATAGGTTTTAATAAAAAAATTTAATTTAATTTAATTCAAAACCACAAAAATTTACAATATATTTTTCGATGTATGATATTTAAAGAATCACCCGTGCTATCACCCGTCTATCATATACCTAATGGCTGCGTCTTTTATCTAAGAACAAAGTTATTTTTAAAAACTATTAATGCTTTTAAAAACATTTTTTGATAAAATTTAAAATCTTTGCAAAATAAAATTTTTTGAAAAAAAATAGGTACCTAGTACTTATCTATAATTTTTCTTTTTTTTTTTTAGGGAATCATCAAATTTACATTTTGACGAACTCTAACTTCGTTATTTATTCAAATTGTTTGAAATCGAACTTGGTCTTGAATCCGATTTTTACTAAAACTATTTCTAGAAAATCAAATTTTAGTTAGGTAATAACATGATTATAAAATCGTAAAAATTGATGAGGATTTTATGTAAAATAAAAATAGTATTCTAGCATTGTAATTTATAAAAATGTATAAATTATATTTATAACATATTGCCGATATGGAACTTGATTTTCCTTGAAATTTTTTAAATGTTTGTGTTTAAAGTATTTGATTTTAAATATTAATTTCCAATGAATTCCGAATCACTAAACTTTAAGTAATGAACTTGTAACTTATGAATTATAAGTACATACTAGTCTGCAATTAAATGTTTACATATCAAAATACATCCAATAATATTTTACTTCAAAATTTAAAATATAAAGCTGTATTTAATCCAAAAAAAAAAAAATAAATAAATAATAAAAACTTTTAAAATGATAACTATATAATTATTTAAAAAAATATTAATTTTCTTTTAAACGACCGAGAACTATGTAAAAATAATATTTTTAAAAGTATTAATAATTTTTGAAATAATAGCGGTTTTATGTTAAATGCTTAAATGAATTTCTTACATGTATATTCATAGTAGTACAATAATAGACCACCTGAACATTTATAATATGTATTGTATATTATAAATTATTTTTATGGTAAAAAATGTTTAGTATGTTCTTTTACCTTCAGCAATTATGCAGTAATGTGCGAAAACACGTCGGCATAGGTAGGTTTATAATAAATCATAATTCATAATATTCTTCCGTGTGAACGTTATACTGTCTATCCAATAATCATATACATGTATCAAATAACATACCTATAATATGATAATATTATTATTACCCACTAGAAGTGTGCGTGGTTCAATGCATACGAAACACGAAATAACGGTCAATAGGTATATATTTCACTCCATTCCGGTAGGTATCTTATAAAGGTAGGTACGTGCCTATAATAATATTATGTCAATAATAATATAATATTATGTACGCGTTGCACACATTTCGTACTTAGTAGGTCTCCCGGGTCGTTTATTCTTAATGTAATTTCAAGCCAATTATTATTATTGTTATGATTTTTTTTTAACAAGGAAATAAAATCTTGTGTAATATAAAACAATTTGCATTCTTAATCGTTTCGGCAATGTCGTGTTTAACATATTAACATAGGTAGTTATGTTACAACTTACTGCGCATTTACACGTGTATAAAAAAAAAGGCCAAAGTATGGCAATTTAAAGTATTTATCATATTCTATAAACATTGGTATATTTATTTTATCTATAGAAATAAAAATGTGATATAATTAACTTTTAATAACATGTTTCCATGACGTCAGTTGATAGAAGTTATTCAAAATAGCTTCAACTTACAACAATTATTATTTACTATCTACATCAAAATACAGATGCAATTTAAAGTAAAAAAAAACAACTAAAAAACAGCTATTCAATTCTAGTTAACAACATTTACTCATTTACAACTGGTATACAGATGAAAGTATTTATATATACCCAATACTATATATATTAAATAAAAATTAAAGATAATTATTATTATTTTATATGTTAAAGGCAAATAAGATAATGTATACTGCATATTTTTAAATTTTTTTTAGTTCACCACTATCAGAACCAGTTAATGACATGTTTTTTGGCTGCAAGAACAATACTTTTTACACATTATACCTATAATGGATTTTGTGAAATACAATTTATAACAAATATATTTTTTAACAATTATTTTCCTAGCATCAGAATATAAATAAATGCGTTATTAAAGGATAAAAAGGGGATTCGCTGCATGCTTGGTATATTTTTGCTTATCTAACCTAACTAGTGTGTCCTCCTCTTACGGACCCCAATTTATATGTTTAACTGCTGTGTATATTTTTTAGCCAATAATCAGAATAAAACTATTAAATGTTGTACTTATATTAAAGGTATAAATGTCTAATGTATGTGACGTTAAAAGCGCGCCCATTTAATCAATACTAATTAGTAAAACACCACTTGGATCGTAGCTTATATGTATAATTAATTAATAATCATAGACCTTATACTATAAGGTATAAGGTCTATGTTAATAATATGTACTATTTATATTTTACATACTTTAAAGATCTATAGGTATAATATGTTTTGTGTTCATAAATATTATTCCTTTGATATAATATAATATGAAATTATATTCGTTAATAAATTGTACTTGTATGTATACTTAGTTAGTTCTTGCCCCGACCATGATTCCATAAAAATATATTGGAGGACAGAGGTTCTATTACAGTAGTAAAATTTGCTGATTGAATGTAGAATACTCTGATTTATTTAAATTTAGAATATAACATGGATAAATAATCAACTATGATCATGCACTAAGATGGATGTACCTACACATTTTAGTCCGTGACCACGAAGTATAGAAAATATTCTTTCATCGACATAACGATTTTTCAATAGTTTCGAATTACAGTAATAATAAGTATGAAAAACGTTTCAAAATATTTGGCTCATAAAATCATGTATAGGTAATAATAAATAATAATATCATAATATTGATAATACCTTATTTGAAAAAGTCGCTGCAGTGACGTTTCTAGACGAATTTTATAAGGATAGCGTCAAACAACTCTATACAATTAACGAAAAAATTTAATATATTTTTATAATATCGCTTTAGCGAGTAGGTAAAAAAAAATATATCGTATTATCGTATAGGTGAATTGTGTACAATAAATGGTGCGTCAAGTTTTCAAACGTGCTGTGATTGGCAAAAATTCGGGGAAGTTCTAATTTCTAAATATACGGGGAGATCATAGATAATAATATGAACACTGTCTATTCATGGAAAAGTTTCATCTATTCTGCTCTGAAGTAAAAATTAAAAGATTATACAGTGGTTTAGGTAGATAGTTCTCACAACTGGTTGTCCAAAACTATTGTACTAGGCCAATATAGTTATTACCGCGATATTCTCTGTTGGTAATTTAGTTTGAAAAATGGTCATCGCCTAGGTTATTTTTTTGCGCCTGAAAAATTTTCAGTCAAACCGTTTATCGTAAGTGTATTATGTATATTAAAATAATTAATGAATTTATTGTTAATTCAGTGCAACAGACGATTTGCAAATAAATTGATTGTTTTCCATAGTTTTTTCGTTTATTTTCAGTTATTTTTAAAAAATAGTGAAAAATTTTGACTTTATAATGTACATTGTACATACTTAATCTAATTTTCTATTTGAAACAACCCTCAAAGTTGAAAATCGAAGCATTTTATCGTATTATTAGTAAGTATTTATTTTTAATGGTTATTAATTATTTATACGTGTATATAAAATATTTATTTAGGTCTTAAAAAGCTTAAAAATTATCTAGAGGGTATAGCCATAGTAGATAAAAGTTCGAAAAACTTTATACTAATATTGTTAGACACTAGGTAAGTAGCCAAACGTATATTATTATTATCTGGTTCCTTTTATAGGTTTATAATAATTAAAATACATGTAGTCTGTGTAGACAGAATATAGTTATTCACAAGCCATTCTTTTAGCATAGTTTATTATGTCTTTAGAAATTGTTAAAAAACAGAATTGATTACTTAAGAGTTTTTGACATGACAAAATGAATATATAAATAAATTAGTTTAAGTGTCATTATAATGTATATTATATATATTTGCTGTTTTTTATGTTATGTAGAGATAGATAGTGCGACTACAGTACAATTTTCCTTTGGGGGGTTTAATATGACACATTATTTAACACGGAACTGATTATAGTGGGGGAAACGGCTGTATTTTTATTAGCGCATAAGAAAAAGATGATATTATTTCATATTCTGCGAATTCAAAAAGTTATACTACAAATATCAAAACCTCACTGTATTTATATATTTAGAGCGGCATATAGCTATGTAAACTGTTGGTGGTATTGCGTTGTGTTTTTGTAAACATAAATAAATATAACGCAATATATATATTAAAAAAATACTTATAAATACAATCATATTTCATACACACTACACGCGGTTAAAAATAATTTTCAACTTCAATTTTCTTATAAAATTGAAATAATGTAGGCTTTTTTATTTTATTAATTTACAGGGAATATAAATTATCATCTTAAAAGTAAAAATATATTTCCATCATAAAATATATCTAGTCTTTTAAGTTTGAATGTTTAGTCGAACTGCAAGTAAATGAGTATCTATATACTGTAGTATATTTTATTTCATTTTACATATGGTATTTTAAAAATTAAAGATCGATAAAATGGAATATAAAAACAATTAAAATGCATGTTGTTTATTGTTGACAATCAATGTTTTTGAAAATTGAAAATTATTTAGATATAATATAGGTATGGCAACCAAATATTTAATAGGTACCTTTTTTAAAATTTTTATACAGAGCCTTACGCTTAACTGTTTAAGAAAATCATCAAAATAAATCAATAATTGTACATTTTAAATGTCTATAAATAGCTCAGCAACAGCCTAAATATTTTGAAAGTTACCTAATTCCTGTCTAGAAAAATGTTAATATTTTGTGAACACTTTAAATAGGTTAGTTATAGCAAGTTTGTTAATTTTTGAATTTTAACCGATTCAAACACATATTATTGTAAAACCCATATATTATCATCCTTTCATAATTAAGTAATTAAATTAGTTTCAATTATTTGAATTATAATTAGATTATATAATTGCATAATTTACAATACAATACGCACCTAGACTAAATTTATGATATTCAAAACATTAATGTTGTACACGTGCATACTAGCTGTCACTAAGATTTTGTAGGATAAATATTTTATACAGACAAATAATATTTAAAAATATTATAGGTATTTAGGTATTTGTGAACAATAACATAATATCGTTAATAGGACGCTTTGTTCGCGTGTGTTGTTCTTTACTAACCAAATTTTTGTTTAGTAGCACCATTTTTTCATAATATATATATATATATATATATATATATATATTATATATAATATAACATATACGATCGTCATAATAAGGCACATCTTAAAACTTATAAGTAGTTAATTAGTATTTTTAGAATGTAGATTACTATAGGTTTTATAGGAACATATTTTTGTTTATCGTTTCGTATAACTTAATAAAATATGAATAGTTATGTGTTTTTAAATAGTTTTTTTATGGTTATGAATTTGTGTTGTTAAAATAAAAATAAATAACCATATAATATACAATAATATAAATAACACATAAATCATTTGGTCATCAAGAATGGCCTAATGACCGTTAATTAAAGTAATGTACGATATTTTATTTATATTACTCAAATATACTTGTGAACTCGTTAAAAAAGCAATTTAACAACAAAAAAATGAAGGGAGACATCTGTGGAGTAAAACGGAAATATTGAAGCATTTCAACACAATTAAAGTGTTATAGGTATTTTTTTTTTCATAGTGATGGGAATATTATTTTTAATATAATACGTTTGAAACATGATATTTTTGAGATAGCATGAATTGAAAACGTCATAATAAAAATGAAAAACAATAAAACACAACGTGTTATATTAATATTAAAAAAAAAGCTTTGGTTAACAATTTTATTTAATAGTTAGGTATATTTTAATTATCTCTTTTTGTACTCACACACACACACACACACACACTACACACATATATTATATATATTTTATACTATATAATATAATTATGTATGTGTGTTTCCTCGTGTGTTTCTTTTATTTTTTATGATGAATAAATAATAATAAATGTTGAAATTTTTACAAATTTTTATTAAAAAAATGAAACATTTATAAAATTATCTTGCAAATATAATATACTGATAGCTAAAGAGCGTATACAGTATACACAGTGTATATATCTTCTCCTGTTATGTAGTATTTTTGATACCATTAGTAGATTGCAGTGAGAGTATAAGAATACGTTTTGTTTTTGCTGATATATGCTTACATTTATGACGGAGCTCATATAGCACTTTTAAGTATCATTACATAGCTATAACTGTGTTATTCATTCATAGGTACTAGAAGCGTTCGTATTTACTGTCTAAAAACAAAAGTATATATTTAATCATATTATACATCCATAACGAATTATAATGATATATTATGATGGTGTATAAGTATATAATAAAAAACAGGAAAAATTATTAGTTTATTATTTAATGTGAATGTTCTATAAAATAATTTTATTCGTTCAAGTCTTGTAACCATGTTATTGTTTATGAATACGTGCCATTGTGATTCGTTGTAAAAAATAAAAACCACTAAAATGTTGATATTGTTTTAATTCGTTTCTACCATGTTTGGGATAAACAGGGGTTTACGTGAAGGATGTTTTCTCTATAATACTGTTATAAACTCAAGTTGTTTTTAATCAAAAATAATTCCTGGCCTACATCCCTAAATATTATAAATTTTAGATGTGTCGTATGTTGTTATTATTATTTTACACTTGAAACCAATCGTCCATCTTCAATAGTTAGTTATTGTTTGCATTACCGACTACTCTATTAAATAAAAACGACATATAAATATTATTTAATTTTGATTTTTGTGTCATAATTATAGTATTATTATATTATTACAAGTGTTTTGATATTTAGGTCTGAAAATAGGTAGATATTTGAAATATTTGAATTTGTACTGTGATAAGTTATTAAAGTTATTAGTTATATAGTTTTATTTATTCATAAATAAGTAATTATTAACTCAATTTAAAATAAAGGGATTTAAATTTTTTTGGAAGGAGGTCAGCAGTGGCGTATTTGAGGGGGGGGGCGATGGGGGCAATCGCCCCCCCTGAAAATTTTTAGACCAGGAAAATTTTATATAACTAATGAGTATAGGGTATTTGAGAATTTCATTAAAAAATAAAAATTCCGAAAAATTGTATTGATGATAACAAATTGGTAAAAATGTACATACATTTTTCTTTAGGGTACATATGTCGTCATGCACACTACGTCATGTAGATTACTGGCAACTGGATCCCCATGGGTCATTTAGTCCCCGGTAACCTAGTTGACGGGGTATCAAAGTGGTCAATCACTTGTTATTATCTATGATAACTGACTCTAGCTATTAGCATGATTTTCATAGGCGGAACTAGACATTTCCATTAGACTGGGCCACTCATGAGAGTCATTTTGCACCTATTATAACCAAAGGAAAGGGTGAAGGGCGATAGAGAACACCAATGTTTTTTATTACAATACAAATGTATAACATAAGTTATTATTGATGTTATAATATTATAAATCTAAAATTGTATCACTTTTAATTTAAACTTAAATATTTTATGTGAAATACAGATACTATAAATATGTTTTAAACATTCAAACTATTCTATTTATTACGTACAATTAATTTCTCAAATTTTTTTCGCATTTATACCTAATTTATTTTATTACATTTAAAATACTATGTTCTTAGTAAATTTACCTATACATTTTACGGAGCCAATTAGCCTGGGCCATGGCCCAGTTGGCCTAGGCCGTAGTTCCGCCCATGATAATTTTAATAATCCTCAAAAATAAGTAATAAATTTAATTAACAGTGAAAGAATGAAACAAATAACAGAAAATTGAAATCGTTTAAAACCCATAATAGGGTCTATCATATTCTTAGGTCGTCAAAATATTCCATTACGGGGTCATCGAGACCATGGAGACTTTTTTGAAAATTATAATGAAGGTACTTCTATTGTAAGTAAAGGAAATTTTCGTGAACTACTCAACTATAGAATAAAGGCTGGGGATTTAGTTTTAGAAAATCATTTGAAGACAACACACTCTAAAGCAACCTATATAAGTCCTGTCATTCAAAATGAACTCATTGATTGCTGCAAATCAATAATTATAAAAAACATTTTAGAGGAAGTAAAAATATCAAAATACTATAGTATTATTTTTTATGAGACTAGTGACATCAGTCATATATCACAAATAAGTTTGGGTAAACTCTTTTTGAATTCGCCCCCCCCCCGACATGAACTCTCAAATACGCCACTGGAGGTCAGTATAATTTTATTTTAGGAAGTTGTCTAATTAACCAAATGCTCCTCTGATGTTGTCTTATGGTCTATGTATAGGTACAGATTACAGATTACAAAAATGATATACGATAGCAATCGGTTTCACTCGGTCGGCAACGATTAAATAATCGATGGTTTATTACCCGCCTGGTACATAATCACGATGGCTACCGCTGAACAATAACAATAACAAAAAAAATGATACATTATGTTACCTATATTGTAATATCACGATGTATATATCACTAACACACGAGGTACATCATGCGTGTGATGATGCTGTTGTCGTCATCGACGCTTGAAGGACACTGAATTTATATACATACAGAATGATTCACTACGTATGCTCACAACTTTTTTAAATTATTAATGCATTTATTCATGATAGTTATAATTTTCGGATTTTTAAATATACTTTAAAAGTTTAAAACCATCATACTTTTAAAATCTTGAAACTTTTTGTAGTACATAAGGAGTGAACTAAAGGTAAAAAGGTAAGGTTTTTCATATAAAAACTCACTGTTTTTACGGTAAATTATTTAGTGAACTGTTTTTCTAAATATACTGGCGTTTGAATATTATAGTAATCGATATTAATTTATTATCATTTATAAAAGTAGTCTAAGTATAATATAAATACTAGAATCGATATTTTATATTTTTGTAAAACTGTTTTTAAGAAATATTATCGTTATTACTATAAAAATTTTAACAATTGAAAAACTACTCGTATTGAATTAGGCATAACATCTATACACATTAAAAAAAAATTATCCGCTAAATAATTTTCAGTAAAAATTGAAGTTCTTGTTTGAAAAACAAAAGTTTATATCGCCGCGATTTATGGCATTCTTTAAGTCGTATAAAAATCTCAAGAATTATAAAATGTGATCTTTTAGTAAGTATATTTAAAAATACCAAAAATCTGAATTCGAATAAATTCGTTATTGAAACAAAAATTGTGGGGGGGGGGGGTGGTGATCTTGCTTGGTGCATCACTCTGTATACAAAATATAGGTACATCGACTACGTTATGAATAGACAGTGTAAATATAACACTAATATATACTATAATATACTACGTCGCGGCCACATCGTCGGCGGGTTTTGTATATATTATTATAATAATAACAATAACGTCATGTGCTGATGTACATAGGTACCTCGTATCATAGTACATCCGTGCAACGATAGGTACATCGTCGTTTTCTCTACGTGCGTGTAGGCGGTCGCACGCGTGCTGGAAAACGGCGGCACCGGTACCGGCGCGGCGTCCCTACCCAACGGACGGCGACGATCGCGTTCTCGCGGGCAGACTCGGCGCGCGCGTGTAAGCGATCCGGCAGAGAACGGCCGTTACGGTGCCGAGTCGTTGCCGTAGTATAAATATTGTAGTCAGTGGCAACGTGACCGTTCGCGCACGCCGTTCACCATCGCGCAGGCACAGTTCTGCGATAGGTACCGATATAACATTGGTAATAATAAAAACCGTGTATAACGATACGTTACCCGTCGTACTTATTATTGTGGTACACGCATAAGACGCATAACAATATCATTATTCCCACCTGACGGTTTGTCGCCCTCGCTTGCTTGTTCCGGGAAGTCCGCGTCCGACGCGTGTCGTGCCGATGCGCGTTTCCGCGGCCGTCGCAGACAGCTGCAGCGTTTTTAGCGTTACGAACTAAACACCGTGGCCCTACGCTACCTCCGATTTCATTTCGTCAACGCGTTTCTACGTCTTTTTCCGAATCGTCCCCATAAGAGCTTATCTCGTGCGTGTGTTGTGAGTGTGTGTGTTTGTGTCTGTGGCGTCTCTAATTGGATATCGTCATAACGTAGCTACGATGGAGACCGAAGAGATCACCAAACTCGTTGATGGCATCTATAAGGTACAGAGCTCTATAGACATATAATGTTATTTATTATCAGTAGTGTGTGTATTATAGCGGTCACTCGATTCAAGAAGAATTTACGTCATACGACTTTGTTGCAGACGGATCTTATCTTAGGTGTCTATTGCGTGTATAACTGGGAGGTTTTTTATGATCCGTGAAAACAACCCGCAATAAATTGTATAAATAAAGCTTGATATGTTATAACATTCTTCAAAATAATTTTGATTGTCCCGAGTTTGTTATTTTTGGCTTCACAATGTAACACCAGAATGTTTTACATTTTGTATGAATTGAATTCCCACCAAAATAGTTATGAGATTAATTGCCTTACTTACTAGTATTTTAGTATTTGTATTTACTATTTGTCAAATAAATATAACACACATTTTAAAAAATCAACCATTATCCTCTTTTAAATTATATTATTTTACGTATCGAATTAGTTAACAATAATAATTATTAAATATTACTATTTATTTTAGTGTAAAGCAGTATAATTGTATTATTAATAATTATTATTGTTAATTTTTCATTTTATATTTTTATATTTTAATTCATAATAAATAATATATTTGTAGTAGTTAGCAAAAAAATATATAATTTCATATATGAAAAAAAATATTATTGAATAATTTAATGTAAAAATTTTAGCAAACTTTGACTAGGGAGTAGTATTATATAAATTATTTTAAATACCATATTAATCAAATAGGTACCTATACAATCTTAAAGTTTTTTTTTTATTTGTTACGAGTAATTTAACGTTGTTACATTTTAAATTATAACTTAACCAATACTAGTTTATTTTATTTTACTATATTGAATAGTGTGTCGATATTATATAATTCATAGTGAATTTTCAATCTAAAATTTATTTTCGTAATCTAATGTGTAGTCAGTAAAATAAAAGAATTGTTGTCACGTGAAATTTCATGGTAAATTAAAATTTATTGTGTTTTTAAAGTTTTAAATTTGTTACTAAAGAGTTTACGATAAAAAAAAAACGCTCTAAAAATCACAAAATTTTATTTAAACGCGGCGAGTTATATTAATATATTATGCTTTGCACACGTTAAAATAAATTTTAGCTGTAGTCTCACGCCTCGCACCTGTACAGTAGGTACGAGTATATATTATTATCTTTTTTAGTGTTAAATATTCAACCAAAAGTAAAACCTGTCTGTTTAAATTAAGTCTTTTTGCTACATTTAAATAAGATGTCTAAATTTTAGATGTTTGTGTGGCCGTATAAAAATATATATTCTTCGGAGATTTGAGTTTCAAATTGATCAATATTTTTCATTCGGCCAAAAAATTAGTTGTCTACAATTAAAAGTAGTTTTAATTTAAAACATTAGTTTTGGGGAGAAAAAAATTAGTTTATTTTCGATTTATAAGTTCTTATAAAGGAAATATCCTATAGAATTTAATTTAATATTATTATTTATTATATAATAATTATAAACATACAATAATTTAACTAACTTCTTAGTAATAATTTCTTGATATGTGTAAGTAAAGAATTAAAAATATGAACAGTATACGAAAGTACTATGTATTGGAATATATTTGCTACACCTTGCCTTCGGATAAAATAGTGATGTATAAGTATAAATATAATATTTAAATATACAATTAAAACCAATGACGAATCTTATGTTAAAATAAAATAATAAATAAAAATAACGATGTGTATATTTAAGTAAAGGTGGCAAGGCACTAACATTTAAAGTTTTTAACCAAAATTAAAATTGAAATTCTATGATTTTATTAAAAGCCAAAAAGATGCTAAGGCAGTAAGGCGTAAAGTTTACTATAGATTTTCTTCAATTTTTCGTCTTAAAACTACTGTGAATACTAAACACTCAATTCTGATCTTTTTAAAGTATAAAGTATGAACTGGATGTCATTTTCTAGTCAAAAAGTTACTGTATGGTCCTTTTAGATTACATTTTTGCGCTACCATATGAAAAACTATTTGAAAAACTTACACATTTCTTGGTAAACTTAGAATTTAAAATATTATGTTACTGTAATAATGAATAGAATCTGATAGAATATAATTTTGTAATATTTTATTTGAAAAAAAAAACATTTAGTTTTTAGTGTTCTTACACTTTTTCATCTATATTTGCATGTTATATTTAAAAAAAGTTTTTGAAAATAAAACAATATCATTTATTTTTTAATGATTTAATTACTATGACAACAATTATTGATTTATTTATAAGTATACCGATATCATAATGATTATTAAGAACAGTTATTTATAGTTATAAATTTTATTTTATGTTGGTGTACTATATATTATTTAAGCGTATTTTAAATTATTAAAAAAAGTTTCTATAGGGCCAGTGTTATGTTATTTAATTCCTAATAGTGATTTTTAAAGAAGTTTTTAAGTATTTTAGTATAGATACCAACTTACGTGATGAATATAAAGGTATGCTACTACGTATCAATTTAGTAACATATACGATAAACGTTATTTAAAGTCGTTGATCTCCAGACTGGAAAACGTGTTTTTTCTTTAATTTAATACAAGTTGTATATATAATGACTCTAATGACTATATGTACTCATAAAAGTGTTTCAAGTTCTTATAATAAGAATCAGAATTTTAATAATTCGATAATCTAGAGAGACATTTTGAATACGTTTATAAATGTTTGTAAAAACTATAATATTTAATAAATATTATTATTTTTCTTGTAATAAATTATACATAAAATTATATTTAAATTTATATTGGAATTATGCATAAATTCTAAGTATTGATTTATAATATTTATATATTTTTATTGTTAAAGAAAATACATGTTTAAAACCGTAGATATTTAACTACTGGAAATTTAGAACTGTTGTGATATTATATTTTAGTATAATAATGATGTTTTTGGTAAATAAATTAATAATTAATAATTTGTATTGTGTTATCGAACAAACTATACATAAAGGTAGTTTTTATGGTTATATTAAATTCGTTGATATGATATTGGCTATTATTTATATGGTGTTATTGATCCTATAATATATGGTTAACCGCAAATCGACTAACGGTAGAACACTTTTTTTTTTTAATTTTTCTTTTGCTAATAAATAAGAATACAAAATTATATTAAATGTTTTAAAAACAATGCTCCATATAAAATATATTTTTATTTTTATATTTTATTATCTATATGAATTTGATTGTTATACACAGTGACTATTTATAGTATTTTTGATAACTTCAATTACCTAGTTAATAATATCAATATAAAATAATATAATCATATTATAATTTTTGTATTAGTGTGCTGATTTTTAAATTTTATGAAGACCTCTAAATAATTAAATATTTTATTTAGTTTTATGTTTAATAATCAGTCTTTACTTTTTTCCAGTGTCTTACAACGTAGGTATATTTTCTAAAAATTGTGTGTACTTACATGGTTTAATTTTAAATAAAATCTTCTTTCTTAATTTTAATTTTTAACCAGAATTTCTGAGATGTATCAGAACATGTTTCAAAATAGTTTTATTAATGAATGTAAGAAAATAACAAGAATAAGCATGTTGAGTTTTTTATATTTTAGGTGGTTTGAAAAAAATATAGTGTGTACTTATTTGAAATTTTTATTTGTTTTTTTACATGTTATAAAGTCATTGAACACGATTTTGGTTACTGGTAATAATAGGTTTTAGCATGACAAATACATAAGTATAATATCTATTGTCATGGTCATCGTATTGGTTCTACTCATATTGCTCTGGTTAATACATGTGATTATTATACTATGGGTGTACGTGGCATCAATATAAGGAGTTGAACAATTTTCGGCATAACTGCGAACAATTAGCAATTAAAAACTTATTGTTATTATATGGAGACATTGTGTATACGATTTTTTTTTTATTGTATTTGATATTAATATAAACACGACCCTATTTTCTCCGCTATACATGTACGCGAATATATCGTGAAAAAAAACATAACAAAATACCATACCAAGTGAACCTGGCGCACGGACACTTGAAGGTCGTCCGGTCGGCTGGGAGTGCCGCAGATTCCATTCGAGCTAAACGCTGGTAAAAAAATTATTATTCAAGAATGTTACCTGCTGGGGCAGCTGTATGGAACATTTTTCCTTCTCTCTCACTCTCTTTCTTTTTCCTATTTTCTTTTTAATAATTCGTTGTTACTATTATATTACAAATACATATATACCGGGTTATTAAGGTATCTACTATAATAATTATAAGCTTTAGTGAATTACATTTAGAGAGCCCGAGGAGGTCCTTAGAATGGATGTAATCTCACTTTCCGGGGCTGTTGTAGGTATCAAAGTATATATTCATGTTACTATCCTTTCTTGTTTTTAAATTTCTGTTGAAAAAATTATTCAATAATTGATAAATCCCTTAGGCACTCCTCTATCATAGTATTTTAAATTTTATATTACAATTATTTTTATATGTTTATACACGTTTTATACAATTTAAATAAAAGTGATGATCATAATCCATAATGATTTAAAATGTATTCATGTATTCGAATTATCTTTCTATCACATTCCCGGTAAAAGTATCATTTACTATAAAATCTGAGCCCTATTGATTATATTAAATTTAATAATTAAACATTTAAAACCGTATCTATATTTATGAGTAACTATAATAATGCTTTTAAATTAAATTAATTCAATGATATAATTCTCATAAAAGAAAATAGGATTAAATAAAATGGTTTTAATAGATGAATTATGTAATTATAAAGTTGATTATTATAGATAACCACGTAAATATATTTTCTATACTTACCTTCTGAATGGTTTTTTATTTGCTTACCTATTTAAAATCAATAGTCAATAATGACAATATTAACAATTTGTAATTAATAATTAAAATTTGTTTTAAATTTAAAAATTAATAAAAATATATTTATATAAAAATTGAATTTGTTTTGTCGTTGTTTCCTTAATTTAATGACATATTTAAAATATCAGTTTGTTTTGTTTACGTCATTCATTGATTATTAAGGCAATAATGTATCAGATGTATAATTAATTCTGTTGAAAGTTTGGTGTTTTATTTTCAATCATCATCTTATTTAAAGATGTGAAGTTTTTAGTTCAATATATTGATAAAAAAATCATTTTGATTTTAGAGAATACATTTAAAATGTTCTTTAAATATAACAATAGCTAATAATAAACACACTGATACAACAAATTAAGTAGGTAGTATTGTTTTATTTATTAAATTGAAAATATGTCAATATATTACATGTTTTTACAGGTTTAATAGTTTTTGAGGAATTAATGTCTAATTTCTTTTATGTATTTCAAATAGTTTTAAATTATACAGTATACAACTATTATATATAAATATTTGAAATAAATTAAATTTTAAATCAACAAATTTGTAATGAGACAAAATATCCTAAAATATAATACCTTAATATTATAATTATTTTTTGTGTGCATATTTTACTTTTTTCGCAGTGAAGAATAAACTCTAATACTGAAACACACAATAATGTATACATCCGTTAACTTTATTGGGATAAAATATATTAAATATATTCTTTGATTGTTTATTAATTAATAATTAAATAATAAATACATTTATTTTTCTTATTCTTATATTATAATAAATAATTAAATATGTTTTTATAAATTAGCAATTATTTGGTACTTCGGAAAAATTGTACCTAATGCTAAATCATGGTAACAAATTAAAATACCTATATTTAACTTATAAAATTAAAATAATTGTCATTGCATTATACTATAGTGAAAATAATTAGAAAGAAAGATATATGAATACAAATTGTTATCCATAGAATGTATTATAGATATAATCGATTGACTGTGAATCATATTAGTAACATAATATATGTAGGTAACTATGTACATTTAGCAATTTTATAAAAGATAAATGTAGCCAATAATCGACCTACCTAAAGAGGCGCTATTGTTGTTATCATACACCGTTATACTTAATTGAAGATTTTACCTACGTCCAAGTCCACAATGTCTTATGCATTCTAATACACTATTAAACCAGTGCTTCGCATATATAACTTGTCAGAATTTAACGGTTAGTTTATTTACGTTAGATATATCATGTACTATCGCGCGTGTCGTCGTATAACCGTATCGTTTAGTTTTTTTTTATCTGTATTGTATATAATACAGGAGACACATAGAATATAGATAATATTACAACAATCGACGATATTAGGATATTATATCGTTTTATTATTGATTTTGTTGAACATTACGTTTTTGTAAAGTCGTAGTGATGGGTATTTTAGTTCAAAATGATTAAAAAAAATTTAAATGTATTACACAATTATATAATGGTGATGTTATATAATTTTTATTAAAAGATCAAAAATGTATTCAATCACCATGGTGCACTACACTTATATCTATAAAAGTTTGTAAATGTTAGTTGTGTATGTTAAGCTAAAATCATAAAATAAAATGTTGTTTTGCTTTTACAATAAATAATACAAAGGAGTTATAGGCATCAATTATACCTACTTTAATAAACTTTGAGATTCTTTTTTAAGTTGCACATGTAAACTATTTAATAATATTTATTCTATTTACATAAAATAGATTAATGGTTAAGTGTTTAATCTCAATAATATTTATAATTATGTTTTAATAGGTAGTTAAAATAAATCTTTACATTATAGAAGAATCTATATTGCAATTACAGTTGATAAATATTAGTAAATGCAGATGGAAAATTACTTTTTAGTCAATTTTATAATTTATTTTTATTTTTTTTTTGATAGCTTACTAAATTTGTGAAATGGAACATTGCCCTTCAATAAAATATACATATATCATTATTTGGATAATTTGTAATCGTAAATAAAAGTTAAACGTTATAACTATAATAATTTCATACATTTGTATTCTAAATTATATATCATCATTTTGATATTAGAAGTAGGTAAAAATAGATTTTACAGCAAACTACATATACAGTTTATAACATTAGGAATTTCAGACTTACAAAACCGTTTTTTTTTATTTTAACATTTTACATTTTTAAAAAGTTAAATCGGCACTAACCGTGTACATTTTGTTTGAACATTTGAATTTTTTCATAAAGTGTTAGAATGAATACATAGATAAACTTATTTTATATACGAAGAACAAAACATATCAACAAGATTTTTGTGTGTTACGAAAATTATTTACAATAGAAGCAACTAGAGGCTCTAAAGTACTTATTCATTCATTTTTTATAATAATTTTGTATGTTGTGGTCTTATTTTATTGACCTTATTTATTTTATATTATCCACATAGTCTATTTTAAGTTCTATTTATTATTGAAACTAAAACATAATAAGTAAAAAAAGTTTTGAAACATGTTTAAATGTTTGAATAATAAATATTACCTACTAATTTTGTAAGAAATTTGAATTTACTGGTAAAAATGTATAGATTTTATATTGTAATACATAATAATAAATCATTAATGTTTAGTAAGTATATTATTTATCACGCTTTCGTGGTATTTTGTATACAATATTTGTAGAGTTGTGTTAATTATAAAAAGATTATTTTATGTCTGTCATATTGTAAGAGTTTTGATTGATTGCTTAACCTCCATATAAATGAAAAATGGGCGTCTACAGACTAAGTATAAATATTATATATGTATTAGGCGTGAAGTGAAAGTTTTTATTTTCTAATTTACATTGTTAAACCTAAAATTATTGAAAATTGGATGATGGGAAATTTACGTGGGGTGAAAGAATTACTTATAAGTTGGCATAGAAATTGAAAATAGTTTGAATGTATTATAGGTGTTAAAGTATTTAAAGTAATATTTTATAATATTTATTAATATATTAATTGGTAATACGTAAATCAAAGTAACCATACTGTATAATGAAAAAATTTTATGTTATTTAGTTAGGATGCATATTTTACTTTAACTTATTTAATATAAGTAGATACCTATTCAATAAAAAAAAATCTATGGAATTAAAATGTAAACAATACATATTACAAAGACACTACTTTCGTATTATTTATTTATATTTTCTATATACTTTAGTTAATATTTACATTATAGTATGTGTTTTGTAGTTGAATAATTTGTGTTTTATTATTATTAGTCATTCAAAAACTACCAATATTTATATTTAATGTATTTTTAAATATAATTAGTAATACTGTGTATTATACCTTCTAGGTATTCCAATTTATAATTTGTTTAATAAATTTGTATAAATTTTAAAATTAATAATATTTTAATAAACTTATCAGCTATATAACTCCAAATATTTTCATACTATAATAGATACATATTTATTTCAACATTTACACATACATAATGTATCCTTTTCTTTTCAAGATGAAAAATCTGAGAAGCAATAAAATAATTAGAGTATATTAATTTTAGTCTTCGTAATACATTTTATATATAATTTATTATTTGTAATTATTATATACTTTATTACATCTATGTACAAATAAAAGCCATCCGAGTATAGTTATTAAAGTATTTCGTTAAATTTCATTTGAAATTCCTAATGCATAACTGCCACGACAAACAACTAACTGTAATTTTTTTATTTTTTGGTTTTGACTTGCAGACGTTCTATGCATTGGTAATTTGAAGCAAACATATAATACTCTACCAAATATGTTCACATATTTATTTCAAACTTTTTATTGTTAAATCCTTAGTTAATTCTAATAATTTAACCATGATATATAAAAAATGAATATATTTTGTAAAGTAGTATTTGTTTTATTCAAATATTATATTAATTATTATCACTTATGTATTATTATAATCATACATAGTTACAATTGTAACTTAGTTTATAACAATTAATATTGACTATTATAATTTATACATTTATTATTTAATAATTGTTAAATACTATTCATTAATGAATAATTGACAATTTAATAAAATATTTTAATCATCTAATTTTGTACCATATGTATTAAAAAAATATAATGATAGATACGCCCAGTTGTTCAAAATTATGTAAAGAGATTTTGTATTAAAAGTTTAGTAGGTATAGTCGTTTAGATATATTTTAAGATTTAGAAAAAAACCGAACTTTATCGAAAAAATGATACATACTGATTGTTAGATGAATATAATTTAATTCCAAAAGCAAAATGTACAACTCATTATATTAAGTCATAGTATACGAACCATAAGGTTATCAAAATTGCATTTAAAAATACAAAAGTTACTTAAGAGTCAAATTCAATATTTACAATTTTATATACTTAAGCTTTAAATGAATTTGTGTTTGTAGTTATGTATAATACATATACGTATTATAGTATGTTAAATATATTTATCTTCGATTAAGTATCATAAACTTCTTACAGGACTATAAATATTGTTTTATATGTTGGTGATCGACGAGTATGTGAAACAGTGTATATGGGTGTGGTTTGCTTTGGATACGTAGTCCCAAGGCTTCATTAGTATGTTGTCATCCAGTTTTAGGTCAGACTATGCTGATATTCATAATATTCCAGTCACGATTCGCGTTGAACATAAACTGTAAACTTCTCAATAGCTTTTTTCCTGTTCTTCTTTGTACATCATCAAATTGTGACAAAATACATATTTAAATACATAAACTTAGTAAATACATATATATTTTTATAGTAGTTTTTAGGTACTGCGATACTTATAGATCATGTAAAAAGAAATTTGTATCGATACAGGAGTGAGACGACGTGCCACTATTTTTTTTTAAATAATCCTAAATGTATCGTATTTATCACGTGTAGTAGTCATATATTGATTATTAATAGTTATTGTTTTAGGTTTGAAATGTTTGAATAAATAATTGAATAACTTAATTTCTGATTTTAGTTCATCTTTATTTAAAATATTCTATATATATATACATATACATACATAAAAATAAATAAATATATATATAATATATATGTTATATATACATATATATTTATTATATGAATATTCATCCAAACAGCTTAGGTAATAGGTACACTAATACAGGCATAGCCTAAATTATACAACGCAGAAGATTTAAACACAAATTTTAAGAAGCTTAGTTAAAATATAGGACAATTAAACACATTTGCATTTACATTTTTAATTTAACCTTCCAAATCAGTAATTTATTTTAAACTTATGTAAACTGGCGTCAAACTTTAAGTTAGATTGGAATTTCTGACTGTTTTAGTAAAAATAAATGTATTGATAGTAAATTATCATTAAATAATTTTAATACAAAATAAAAATCTTGAAGAATTATATTTGCGGTGTGTGATATAGCAAAACTCATATTACACCATAAGTATATTATTAATTTATAAAAGTGACTAATCTCAAATATTTGTAAGGTCAACTTTTATTTCAATGTAATTATTAAAGAGCAGGAAAATCGTGACTGAAACATTTTTTGTTTTTCATTAAGGTCAAATTAGGTATAGTTATTAACTACGTCTTATTCTGTCTTCCTTATAGAAAAAATGAACAGATATCTTTTGAAGTTGAATTTTGTTGTTCATAAATTCAGCATGATATTAATACATAATTATGTAGTATTTGTACTTTAATGGTTCACTTAAAAAAATGTATAATATTGAATATTTAAAATAGTTTATTTATTATAGTTAAAATTTTTGTTTAAAAAAGTTTATTAAGTAAAATAGATTAAATATTAAAATAAAAAAAGAGAATAAATATTGTTTAAAATATTTGTTACACAATAATTTAAATGTGAATATAGACATATTATATCATATGATTATCATATGCTTAAAAAAAAAATCCAAAATCAAGATAGACATCAACAATGAAGGTTATGTCAGAAATACGCAGTGTCTATGCAATTTCAACGTTAATTCTGCAGGTGATTCGCCCATAAAAGGGCTTATGACCTCCAGAAAATGTACCTGATATTTAGACTCTTATATTTCCACAATAATAATAACAATAGATGAGTGAAGACATTTTTGTATATTATGTATGAATACATTTAGATTAAAACGAATTTGAACAGCTTTTCACCTTTCACTTTTTATTTTGGTATTTAACTATAGAGGTCGTTACATTTAGAAGTACATAATATTACTTTGTTAATCTTATGAATTACGTTCAATTGAGTATGAGAATAACAAAGCTTAATTTTTATTATTACTAATTTCCAAATAGTTAAAACTTACATAATTTACCAATGAGAAAGCTTATAGATTAGATAGGAATAATATATTTTAGATAAATATATTCTATCATGGAAAAATAGAGTATGACTTTTAATAACTAACTGATTTCACTTATAAACTAAATTTATTATATTGAATTCTGACTTCTGAGTAAATTTTGCTTATCGGTCTTACAATGATGTTTTAATTTACACTTTATATTTAATCTTTTTTTTTACAAATGCATGTCTTTATAGAAGGAGTATTCTAAAAGTTTCAAATAGTTTTACAATTATATTTATAGATTGAAAATTTAATCATGTCGGTATGGTTATTAAAAGGTTATTTTTAAATTTTCTCTGTGTTTTTCTATGTGTAAGAAAAATATACAGAAAAGCGTTGAAGACATTTAATAAGGGTTTTATTCGGTATTTTAAAAATTAATTTACGAATTTGATGATGACGTATCATTGCTAACACAAAATACCAAAAATATTCATTGTCGAAATGTATATAAGGTGTCACTCGTCACTTGTCAATACCCAGTTTATGTGTTCTGTATGGTTTTCCAATTTTATTTAAAAAAAGAAAAAAAATTATCCATTGAATTAAAGTATTGAATTAGTATTATAGTTTTAATAATAATTTTAATAAATATAATATTGATTATTAGGGGATATTAAAGTTTATATATTATAACTTATTACTCGATTATAACATATTATTATTTGTTTGTTGGTTGACTAATTGATTTTTTATTGCTATAATATTATAAGAATTTAAAAAATATATTTTAGAAATAATGCTTATATCACACACTCATTTAAATGGGTAGCAAAAATAAAATGTTCAAACGTGTTAAGAATATGTTTGTTTTATTATTACTTTTATTTAACTCAATCAAAATAATTTGTTTTATCAAAAATAAATATGACTCTTGGAGTATTGTGTTAGTCATGATTAAATTAATTTCATCCTTGAATACCATTGATATTGTTCGCTGGATGTTTGAATTGATAAATGCTTAAGCTTTCTATTTCAAAAACAACGTGGAACTTAAAAAGAGGTTTTATATGGTTTTATATTTTGCTTACTCCCCCGATTTTCTCAAAATAAAAATGCGAACGAAATGTCATCTAGATTTATGGATGCTTTCCCCTTGTGACTTTCGGCAAGGACATGTGTATACACACACCCATATAGTCATATTATGCCTCCGAGGTAAACGTGATTTTTCCACTTGAAACGAGTGGGTAGAGAGAACTTCAACAATCCCCAGAGTTCTTTTTTGTATTGAGAGATATGGTTATATGGTACATTTGTTTTAGAATATATAAACAAGTAAATAATGATGAAATTATTGAAAATAAAAATTTTATTTTCACATTGAGATTCAGAATCTATCTACAAATAACTTTGAAATATAAATACTTTATAATATTATACATATGAATTGATTCATATATAGGTATTACTTAAAATTATTGTGAATTTATTGACATTTCATTACGTAGACAATTTTATGGTGTTGTATTTATTCATTAATTAGTGTATTTCGAAAATATTTTATTTTGGACAATAGGTAATTGATTTAATATTATATCATAACATTTTTGGGTTATGTTTTATTAGTTCTTAAAAATTAAAAAGTGTTTATCCATTAAAAGAAATCATAAGGCTTTGATAATTATTTTAAACGCACTGTACAAGTGTAACTGCCTTGAATTTATAAAAAATTAACTTCTTTGTTTTTTGTTAATTGTTAACTGACATTCTGATAGAAACAGATTATCGATTTGATTCATTAGGTGGAATTATTTCTTGATTTAGCATGAAAAGAGTATAGTTCAGAGATTTAGTATTACCTATCTATATTCCCTAATTTTGTTTATATGTATAATGAATAATGATTCAGTAAAAATAGAATTAAAATTACCTATTTCAATTGTATATTATATTGCATACATAATTACGCTAGGTACTGAAATATTAGATGGACTTAACAAAAACGTAATTTAAATAAAAAATAAGGCAGTGTACTTACACTTCATAGTGACATAACTTATAGATTGACAATTTTTAAAAATAATTACTGACAACTATGCCATTAATTACTATTAATTGTCATTTTGAGGTTTTTAAGATAGATAATCCCTAGGGAATTACTCATTACGCTTATATAACATGTTTATTGTTTATACATATACTTGATCTCACATCCGTATACATATATATTACTTCTAGAAGTATTCATATGTTAGAGATGTCCTTAAGAAAGTATATGGCAACGTAGATGTTGGGTTTTATCTATATAGCTTACTTATTAAGATTCGAGAGTAAGACAACTTTTATTATAATATAGTATAAATGTATAATGACCATACCTAAATTTAAATTTAATTATTAGTTCATTATTAAGTTTGGATATATTTTGTAACAGTGGTTTTAGAACATTTTATATGATAAAATATTTTTATAATATTTATTTTTGTGTATAAAAATATTCAATACATTGAATATTTTGTATATGCAGGAGATTAGTATTTTGAATAGAAATAAAATAATAAGTCTATATATATAAATATATGGTGATATTAAATATATTATATACCACTTACCCGTATATAACTTTTAATAGGTAAAAAATAAATAACTGAACACTTTTAGTTCAATTCTTAGTAATTACAAGTAGTAATTATGTAAAAATCAATAAATATGTTCTAACTATTAATAAGTTTATTGCATTTTATATAATTTCTAATTTTAAATCAAATAACTACATAAGTATTATATATTTGATCACTTATAAACATTATTATTGATTGCAATATTAAAAAACTATTGTTAGACAACAATGTGTTTATAATTTTTTTTGTTGTTTGCATATTATTACATGTTTCTATATACTTTATGTTTAGTAGTTTATTATAGCTGACGGATGTACTTAGTTTACTATTATTTAACATTAAAATGTCATTATATTTTTGTTCTTAAAATTTTAATTCAGTTTTTTAAATAAGTACGTATTAGTTATTAAATTAAATAAATATAAAATTATAAGCATAACGAAGTTTTTGGTATAGAATTATGATAAGTTATTTAACTAGTTGTCTAGTTACTCTATGTCTAATTCAAGAGAAATGAAATTTTTTCGACTTATCGAGCTTTTTGATTTATTATTGTTTTTGAGTTAAAAATGATTGAGTAAAAGTTGACTTAAAGAGTTTTTAAAATGTGTGTACGTATCATATTTGTAGTTATTATATAGTATAATATACAATATATATATTATTTAATCACAGTGTATTTTTATTATTATTATTTTAAAATTATTTCTAAAAAATAATGATTTGAGTTATCTATAGTTTTTCTTTTGAGTAATCAAGAGGTTTTCGTGAAAGAATAGTATTTATTTCGACTTATCGAGGTTCCACTGTATTAACTGTATTCATGTATATTGACTAAACTTTAGTTAATTTAGTGTACATAACATAATACAAAAATATAAATTTGCTAATTCATCAATAATAATTTTCTTATAAAATTTTATTTTTTTTTGGACTTTCTAAATGTATAGTCTTAATATTGAAGTTATCATCTATTGTAAATATATTTAGAATATAAATAAATTAAGAGATGAGATAGATAACGTTTTTTAGTTATAATATAGTTGCAGTATTAAGACATCAGTTCAAATACTCTAGACTCTCTATAATATGCAGATGGGACGGGACGCGTACTGGATTTACTAGTTTTCAGTAGACCACTTGTCTATATTACATTAATTGAAAATACTTTCTCCGACAGTACACATTCTTAAAGTATAATGTTATATTACAAAAAAAACTTTAATATCGATACAACTAAATATTTTCATAAGGATTATCATATATAATAAAATTACTATAATACCTAAATAATTTTAACTTTGTCCAATTTACCTCATGGATGCATTTTTAACAAACCGCATAAAATCAATTTAAGAAAAAAATTAACTGTTGTAATATTTATGAATTTTCAATTTTTAATCTTAAAATATTGTTGCAAGGTAAGAATATTGTATGTTACGGTGATCTAACATACATTTATTGTACCTAATAATTCTGGGTCAAGTCATACAATTTAGTAAACGTGTATTTCACATAATGAGTTTTATTCAATTGTATTTCATATTAACAATAAGTTAAATCAGATTTTTTAAGTATAGAAATAATCATGGCCTATGAATTTGTATATTTTACAATAAGTACGTGGAATTATGTAAATATTATGTAAATAAAATAATAGAGTAATCCTTAAGTAAACTTATCTAGTTATCTATCAGTTTCAATCTTTCAACCATATTTATACTTTAAAATTAATACACAAAAAAAAATAAATAAAAAATTATAGCACGTTAATAATAATTTATATTTTGTTATTAATAAAAAAAAAAAAAATAGAAATACTTTTTAGCATTTAATTATTATTTTTCTAAGTTTTAGATTTGTTATATTTATACAAAATCATGTCTATCTGACTATCAAGTTATGTTAGAATATGACATTTAAGAAGTGTTGTATTTATGATTTTATAAGGTAGGTATGTACATTTTAAATAATATTTTTTAATAAAAAAAATATAATTATTTTAAAAATACGTTAAACTATTTAAAATATATATTTGTAAGTATGCATAAAATGTATATTATATTATAAAAGTAAAAATAAATTACTAAAGGTTCATATATAATACTTCATAGTTCATACATATTAACGTTATAGTAATCGAAATAAGTATTTTGAGATTTTGCATGAAGTTTATTATCATCTCTTGAGAAATTGTACATCATAATATTGTTCATACGGAGTTTAGTGTGACCATATAATAAAGAGTGGGGAAAAATTGCAATCTCACCAACGGGATTACATCTCCTCTGGTAAAAGCGTTTAATTTATTTGAGTGATATATACAAGACGTGCTGGCTATAACTCCGGCCTGTGAGAAATCTACCAATGATGGTCACTCTGTAGAGCGAGGGATTTCCTCGGCTCACTTGTCCAGCCGTCGTGTCCCATATAAACGGACAAACGAGACGATATTGGCCCCAAGAGAGTGCAGAATGAGGTGGTGGGATGGATGGTTGAGGTGGAAAAACGTGCCGAGACCGCACGCACAAAATATCATTGCGAGTTTGATTGGGATTGAACAAGTGTTGAGCGGCGGAGGACGGAAACAACGATCGCGGAATACGAAATATAAAGCGCAATCGAAAGTGCTGCGTATAAATAGGAAGACGCGTTCGATTCTGACACCTTTTTTCCGCGTTGAACACTCTTATACTGAATGTCTGCATCACTTCAATCTTCTAAGTACCTCGATATACTTTCTCAAAAAAATTATGTAAAAAAAAAAAGAATATAGTAAAATAGGGCACTGTCAAAAGGGTATGGCCTTGTATATCGAATTTATCTGCACGACTAGAAAATATTAAAATATATTTTTTACGAAATCAACTATAGATATGAACGAAAATAGTATCGCCTCCCGCATAATTATACGTTATACATAATATTATAATGTACTGCGTGTTCATATCTTTCATTTCGGCTGTATTATGTCATGGACAGATCATGAAATTGTTACGGTATTACCATTTAAATTTGAAATAAGACGATACATTCGTATAATAAAAAAATACAAAATATGTGTGTTTAATTAATTTGATGAAAAATGTAAAAATGTAAAAACGAATGTAATTCAAATAATAAATAGAATAATTACTCATTATTCAATGTATTTTGGATGAAATATATTATGTTGTAGAAATTTATTTTTTCTTTGGTGAATATATATAATTTTTTTTGATTATTTTTTTATATTTTAAAACCATCAATAAATAGCACAACTCGTAATTAGATACTTAAAAAGGTCAAAAAAGTAAAACTTAATTGTTTAAACTTTTTTCAATCCAATAAATAATTATAATATCTTAGTTTCTGATAGTTGCCTTTGAATGTAAATTTATTAGTAATCACTAATAATATATGGTTATTAAATATATTAAAATTATATAGTTCATATATATATATATAGATTGAAAGTATTTCCTCGATTCTATGATTAACAACAAATTCTATAACTTTACTAATACCCATTTATCGTTAATGTTTTATAAAAAATATTAAACTATATTGTTATTTTTTTATCTTATACTCAGATAAACGTAAGTAAAATATATGTAACTTTTTTTATTTTTATATTTTTATAAATGTGTAATTTACATTTTTACTAAAAAAAAAAAAAAAATAAAATATGAATTTTATAATATAGTACATACAATATTATCCTCTATGTATAGTTATTCAAATAATTTCTTTAAATTTAAATGCTGGTAGAATTAATAAAAATACTATTTTAGATCACATAATTTATATTGTTTCATTTATCGAATACACTTAAGGAACTTTTGAAACTTTGGCTGAGACAAACAATACATAAAATATACACGATGAAAAAATTAGTTGAATAAGATTGTATTGAATTATAAAAAAAATAAGTCGTTTGTAACACTGATACGCAACTAAAAGAATATTATAAAGTTTATTACCTTTTTGAATATAATTACTAATTGTTGTGTAATATATATTGGGTTCTAACAAAAAAGTATGTTTATAACTTAAAACTTAAAATTTTCTTTACAATATAGAAAAAAAAAATTAATTTTAGTTTTTTGAAACTTATATTTTAGAAAAGGGTTTAAATTGTATGATTTAAACTTACTGTGAAGATTAAATATATATATATTTATGTTCACGTCCACTTTTATGAACACATAATGACTTGTAAATAACATTGAATTCAAATTTATATTGCAGAAGCGAAATTTATTTATAGTATACTGTAAGTACATAATATGCTAAAAATATTTATACTATTTGTATTGATAGTTTTTGATATAAATAATTAAATATACTTATTACAAATTCGTAAAAGTATTATTTTTCGTGCACTCAAATATCAATTGATCAATCATTTTCGCTCATTCATCATTGACTTTTATAAGTGGAGAAAACTTCTTGATAAAATAATACAACATCATTCTCAATCCATAATTTTTTTCATAACCGTATATTATGCATAAATAGTGTAGGTAACGAAGAAAATGAAGATACGATTAAAATTGTTGAAGTCTTCTTTTGTACATCTTATTAAAAAACTATTTATCTAAAACGATTCGAGAACTGAAATTTAGGATCTTAGCTATTTTATGTTTATACGCACATGTAACACTTTCTAAAATAATGGATTAGATTTATATCTATATTTATATTAAATGATTTAATTAATAAGAAATGTTTAAATATATCCGAAGACAGATTGATGCCTATTGTTATTTGTATTGAGAAATTTTAGATGGACATATTATATAATTTAATAGTTTATTCAGGTTATTTTATTTTTCTAGATTTTAATCTAGGTATAGGTTACGAAAAAAATATTTATATTTGTTATTTTCTATTGTTTATATTATCCTTTAATTTAGTATAATAATATAGGTACTGAATAAATATAAATGTTTGATTTATTAATGATATTATATTTATCCATTTATATTTTAATTATTAAAATAATTGTATTTAACAAACGCTATACCTATTTTAGTTAGATATCGTATTAGTTTTACTATTCAATGGGTTTTTTCTAGTACTTAACAAAATTAATAATTGTTCTTCGAATTGAAATGATATAGACTTGAGAATAGTAAATTTAAATATAAACAAAATTTTTTAATATTATGTATAAAAAATTAATGTGATGAGTATGATTTTGATTATTTGTGAAAATTCTGCAGGAATAGAACAATGATTCACTGCTGTGCAAACGATGCATTTCACGTTTCTTCAAATATACATCTCATATTCTTTTAAACACGTTGCAATTATAGTATAACATTATTTTTAATGTTTGACTGCTTAATAATTTCGAAGAATAAAAAAAAATATTTTCTCATATACTTATATATATTTTTTATGCGAACATTGAACAGTTAAAAAAAACATACTCCTAAAAATATGTATAAAAAATAATTTTAATATTTTATTTGATTAAAACTTATATTATCATTGTTAATTCGTTTTTTTCTTTCATGTTTCGCTGTTACTTGTACAACATATCGCTAGAATATAATATTATGATATTATTATAAGTGTATAGTTACGTACTAATATAAATTATAACTAAGATACATTGATAAAGTATAAAAAATCTTTTTAATTTCTGTTTTTCAATAAAATTATAGTGCAATAAGTGCATTGATATAATTGAATTAAAACATTTTAAATATAATGAATGGATATTATTTTTGTTATTTGAAGTTTAAATCTAATAAAAAGGAAAAGTTAAGGTTTGTAGGTATGTTACAAAACGTCTTCTAAATATAAACATCAATCATAAATTATTTTATTTTATTGGATTTTAAAATAATATTAAACTCACAGTAGTTATACCTAGGATTTTAAATAAATAGGTAGGTTTATTCATACCTAACTTAATAAATAAAGGTAATAAAACGATTAATTTATATTACTTAAAATAACTCTGAGATTAAATGTATTATACATAATATATAGATTATAAATATATTATTATAGTTTTAATTAAGTTTAGGTGAATTATATTTTAAATCGTAGCGTACTAATACTTATATTTTTGGAGGTGGTGTTTGATTTAATGAGTGACCTTAAATTAGTACTTAAAAAAAAAGGAATTTCAAAGAAAAGCATTACGTCTAAAAATTTGAGAAATCAAATTGCCCTTTCTAGCACCGTATGTAACTCAACTGTTTATATTTTATCAAAATGTAGTTTATTTAAAAAAATTTATTATATTTTAAATTAATTTTATATTCTTTAATATCCAAAGGGCAAAGGCACTGAATTAGTTAATAATTACAACGTTGTTATTCAGTATAATTATAATATATTAGATTATAAAAAGAAAATCATTAAATAAATATAGAATTTAATGATTTACCAAAACATTGTAAATTATAGCCTATAAATTAATTTACCGTCAAGATTTAAACTTGTTTAGTTATAAATTTAGTAAACATTATTTTTAATACTATTTTTACGAAGTGATATTTCAATTCTATAGCAGGCAGCAGCTTATAATATAGTTTAAATGTTATTGTATTATTTTATTATTTTCTTTTACTCACTCTCATTTTCCAAAACATGCAGACAGTGCATTATTTGTTTACTTTTTTTATATGGTTACAAATTGAACATTGTTTAGTATTTGTTGTGTAACGTTTTATCGTAGAGTATAATATTATATAATAAACCTGCAATGAATACCTAAGTACCGGATATATACTCTACAGTATTTATCAATCAAGTATCATCTAATATCAATAACTATGAGCTACTGCTGACCGTCCATCAACACATTAATGATAATGATAATGTATTTTTATTTTTATGTTTTGGAATGTAAAACGGTAGAAAGTTTATGAACGAACATGAGCGCTGATTTCTAGACCATATTACCATCAGTACAGGTTTACAGTTTTTTAGGTGTTTATTATTTAATATTTATACACAAATACTAAGTATACTGCAGGAGAATTTTATTAGTACAAAATGTCAATATTTATAAATATTCTCGTGACTTGGTCGTTCATGTGAATGTCTGAATAAACGCCTGTGATTCCCGATAAAATTAACTTATCCGAGATACGTAGTTGTTGTTGGCAATACAGTGATTACGATTTTCTCATCACGTTCTGTTATTATTGAAGTCAAACTGTATGCAATCACATACATCAATTAATCACCGGAGGCATGCACAAAACGTGAACAATGAAATTTCTTAAAAGTGTGTGTATTTCAGGTAAAATCTAAGTGTTTGTCGGAAAAATATTTACAATCATCAACAATATAATTCGCTATTTACAATAATTTTACAATTGTATATTTTTTTACAATAGGCCTTCGTTGAGTTCATAAAAATTCGTGACTATATAAGATTAGCATGCACTTTAATAGCACTCCATATTTCTATTAATCTAATATTGGCTTTTTTTCATTTTACTGATATCCAACGGCGTGTCAGTTGATAATTGTGGGGTTAACAAGAGAATCCCACGAAATCAGAAATATTTATTTAATGTTATAGATATTATCACACCATTTTATTCTTTATTTTATTACTATTCTGGGACATAGTATTAAAATTGATTCTTCTTAGGAGCAATTCTCGATGAAATTTGATCATAAAGACATAAGACACCAAAGTTCAATTTTCAAAAGTATATGATATACGTACTTATCACATAAGTACTATTATCTGCATTTTCAAAAATTATGAAATCGTGTGTATAATGTACGATAAATTATTTCATTTTGTATATACAACTATAAAAAAGTATATTGTATATTGTATATGTAAGAATTTCAATATTTCAATACCAAGAAAATATCTGAAATTATGTAATGAATCAAATTTGCCTTGTAATCAATCACAATTTTCAAAATCTATTCTTTATTTTTAAATTATCAGGTTAATTTAAAACACACAATTATACAGGAAAACTATAATATTTTAAATGCAAGTAAGTTATAGATGATTAATTACTTACTTAACGTGGGAATATACAAAACATTATAGGACATTTTTTAGGAAGAATAAAAGCTATTAAAATAAAACAATTAGGTACTTGTATAATAATAATATAATTGATAAGATATTTTTATAATTTAAAATATTTAATGCTATAGTTACATAAAATAATTCAATATCTTATTTTAACCTTAGAAATATTTTATTATAATTTATATGTGAGAAAACGTATTATTTTTATTATTGTGAGGATTACGTCTTAAAAGATTCAACAGTCAACCTAATGATATGAATCTAATATATAATCGTGTTATTAGCGTAATATAGAAAAATTATTATAAGATCTTATAATAAACTCCATTGTTTAGTTAAAATGTAGATTTAATATTTTCTTAGAGTGAAAGTTAAGGAAAAATAACGTGCATGCTAAATTAATAATTTATTGTTTTTTATATATAAAATGGTATTAACCAATAATATGCGATAGGTTAAATATTTTGGTATACAAATAATTTTACACATTTTGAAGTCAAATATTTGGTAATATTGTTAATCTCTTTCTGATTTTTTCCGTTGTTAACTGCCACAGTGACGCAAATATTGTTCATCACCGATAGTTGTGTATTAATATTAAATTATATATTAATAAATTGTTTGTCGAGCCATATAGTATATTACATAGATATAATATAATAGCATTATTGATATGTTGATATTTATCTAATAGTTTTTATTCTCAACCAAATGAATTAATTTTAAAATCTCATATATTTTAGTTAATAGTACGTCAATACTTAAGTATTGGGTGTAATTTGATAAATATAGGCAAAAGCTGTTACGATAATATAGTCGTAGTCTATTCTCTGAAATATATCTCAGGGTCAGATCGGGCGCACTATTCATTTAGTTAATCTACCATTGAATGTGCAGGTGATTAATAGTCAATTTCATAATAGATCTATATTGAAATTTATCGGGAAAGACGGCACATAAAGTAATAATTTAACGAGAGAAGCATGCGGAAATTACTACTACATTCCCTTGGCCTGCCAGTTTTACGAATTTATGATGTCATATATCGTATGTATACAATGTGATTATTTTTCGATTGTACGACGAAAAATGTAAAGAATAGAAAATAAAAGGAAACCCAACCAAAACAACAAGATAGGTCACACGATCTGCTCGGCAATCTATACACACATATATATGCATAATGTATGCATTCCAATGTTTGGGGTAAACATTGTAGTCGTGAATGTGGTACAACCGACGGCCGGGGAGCAAAAAGTCATGACAGCGGTGTTGGATGAGAATACTACCCTTGTCGCTTCTGGAAAACAAACGACATGCGGCGTCGAGTCACGAGGATGTAGGGAATTCGTTTGGGTGAAACACCGTTGGATGCGAGGGAAAGGCAAAATCAAATGGGCTGGTGAGAGGTATTTCTAAACGACTTTTTTTTTTGTTATTATTCTGAAATCGTGCCAGGAATACACACGAGCACGTTTCCTTTTTTTTTTTTTTTGAGCGTTAAGTGAAATACCAAATTATTTAATCAACGAGTGGGTTTCATATTATATGGAATAATGTTTGGTTTATTACATACCCATTGATGAACATTTTTAAAATACATTTACTACAATGAAAAGATATGTCTAAATTTCAGTTATTTAACGTTTTAGTAACGTTATTTTAGTAAATTATTTACTTATTTTTATGTTTGCAGGTACGAATTATTGAAATTTAGATTTATTTCTGATCAGTTATAAATTTTATATTTGATATAAAGATATAATTATAGGCAAACATCTTAAATTTAGTAAATAATAATGATAGCTACTTTAAAGGAGTTAATAAAATAATTTATGCAAATATTTAATAAGTAATTAAAAAAAAGCGGGTAAGTGAGTACCACTCTGCTGTACATTAGGGGGTAGGGTGGACTTCGGACTAGGGTAGGTTAAATTTGAATGCAATGATAGGTATCATTGTATACGAAAAACGATTCTGAACGGAAATGATTTGGCAGTCTAGGATATATTATATTTAAATATTGTAATATATTCTATTTTGAAACAAATTCAACCATTTAAGTAAAAGCTTCAAGATCTTACGTTTAGTAATTTTTTAAAAATAACAAAAATCGAAAATTATATTTATTAGTAAAAAGTTTTTTTACACGTGTATTTTTGATTTAAAATCAAAATTAAAACTTTAAACACTCGTAAAATTTTTTTAATTGAATAGTTATCAAACTTTTTTATAATTATTCTAAACTTAACTTATGGACAGCATAGTATTAAATTTTCAATTCTTAGCTTTTGATAGTAAAATATTTATAAACTTTTAACAACCAAATAGTGAAAAATATTCATGATTTTGACGAATTTTTGTCAATATTTGAACTTCAAATGCTAATAAAAAAAAATTGTGCATATGTATTTTTATAATTTTTGAATGAGAGTTAGAACAAGTTATGAGAACCCTTCAATTAAATTTTCAAGTAATTTGTCCCAGCTAAATTTTTTTTATCAACATTTATAAAAAAAAAATAAAAAAAAATTGAAAATTTCAATTGTCTATAAATAGCTCAAAATAAGTCAAATCACGTAAAGAAAATGGCAATCTAAATAACTGGTAAAATTTTCAAGTATTTACGACTTATACTATTTGTATAACAACAAATATCAAAAACCGTTTGAGGCTAAACCGTTATTTTACGCGGTTTTGTAAAAATTTAAATTTCAAACACCCATAAAAAATTTTTGTCTGAATGCGGTAGAGTTTTTTTTACAGATATTTGAAGAAAAATTTATGGAGAACCTTGTACTAAATTTTCAAAACTTAGTTATAAAATAAAAAATTTTTACGATTTTTCAACCACAAAATTACTTGTCAATGTTCGCTATTTTGACATATTTCGTATAAATTCGAACTTTAAACACTTATAAAAAAAAATTGTGACTAACGATTTTGGATTTTTTTTTATCACTTTAAGAACAAAACAACTTATAAGAAACCTTGTATTAAATTTTCAAGATTTTCTGGCCGGCCAAAAAAATTTTATCGTTATTTTAAAAAAAAATACTAAAGAAAATTAAAAATTTCAATTGTCTATAAATAGCTCAAAAAAAGTAAAAATTCTTTGAAAATTTAACTGTGTATGGAGAACGCTAACATAAACATTTGGTGAAAATTTCAAGTATTTACATCGATTAGTTTTTGAGTTATAGCAAAATTAAAAATTCGATTTTGTCGAAAACGGTTTTGCGTAAAAATTCCCGTTTTTCTGTCATTTTTTTTTTGTTTTTCTCGATTTTTTTGAAAACTGTTGGAAAATGTTTACTTTTCAACTTTATAATGCACCAAGGATATCCACTTTGCCATCGGAAACCACCCCCAAAATTTGAAACTGAATCATTATTTCGACTAGTTATGCTGTACACAGATATACAAAAAAAAAACACACATCATTGTAATATCAATACATTCATCACTCCGTTCAGAATCTAAAAAAATAATTTAGATATTTTACTCCTAAATTATTCTGTTTTTGTAGAAGTTGAAAAACAATTTTTTTAGACTTTAATTATCTTTTATGATTAAGTCTAAACATATGATGTTTCAGTATCTATATAATACACTTTTTCTTCTTTCGATATATTCTTATATTCAACAATTAAGTGTCTTATAGTTAATTTTTACATATGCTATATTTTAATTATTCTTAATTAATTTTTAGTTTTAGTTAAAAACAATTAGTATATTATTACCAAAGTTATTTTAGTTTATAGTCTTGTTACGTTAGGAAATGCTAAACAGGATAATTAAATTAAAAATATTAGTATATAATGTTATAAACAAGTTTTTTTTATGTCGTGTTTTATTAACCAAACAATGTCAAGGTTATCAATGTCGATGATTTCTAATAAATTGTTAGCGTGTAATATAATATTGTTAATTTATATTATCATTATACATTATATAATTATTACAGAAATATATTTTTATAAGTTCCTATTATTGAAGTTTTTCAATTAAAAGTTTAAACGAACAATTTATTGACTGTAATTTGTATCTGTACTTTATAATTCTAAGTGGAACAGTAAATCCATTGTTTATTTTTGGCATTATCAACATGTTTTATTTTTGACAACAATTTTGAAAGCATTTAAGTAATGCATGTTCTTGTAAGCCTGAATTTCTATTCAGAAACATAATTTAAATAATATAATAATAATGATTTACACCTCTAAATTTAAAATAATTATGCAATTCTAATGAACTTTGAATCTAAAAAATAACAACAGTTTTTGTATCCTATCATACTTTTTTATTTGGGAAAATTATTTATTGTATAATCTCAGTTTATTTTTATTTTTGGTAAATAATTTTATTTTTGTATTGTAATGTAGGTACGATTTATACATTTTCTTTTTATGTAATTAGCATAATTATTGGTTATTAGTAATTGACACATATATTTTAGTTTTGCGATATGATTTACTTATTAAGGATATTTTCACCTATTACATTTTAATGAAATATGTCGTTGCATCAATTTCTTATGAGAAGACCAGGATAATTCTCAAGCTTAGTTCTTGCAGCTAACATATTTATAAACGGGTTTAGTAGTCCAAAAATAATTATTGGACGTCATAATATAAACAGATGTTTGTGTTCTTTACTATTTGGATATAAAGATTAAAAGAATAGTTTGATTTGTGAATAATTAGGGAGGTTATTGATTAGAAAAATTGCTTAGATTTTATTTGGTAGAATCCAATATTGGTATTCTATACACTATACAGTCATATGGAATTGAGAAATAGGTTAATAGTAATCAATTATATTTGTATAAAATAATTTTTAAATTAGAAATTGAAATACTAAAATTACGAAAAATTAAAAATAATAATACAAATTTGGTTCAGATGAAAAGATCAATATTATCTTATGTATTTTAAAATATTTTATGATTGTGCTTATAATTTGTTGGGAAAACGTTTAACTATACACTTATATAAATCTCCTTAGTAAATAAATACGATGATATATTTAAGTATTTAACAAACAATTTTGTAATTTCAGAATATATTGGAGAAGTTCAATCCAGGTGCCCGACAAATGATAAACGCAGGAAAGGCATATCTGAAAGCACTTCACGGTGAGTCATGATTTATGTTTTGGTAGATTAATCAGTAAACTCTTTTTAAAATATATTTTTACGGTCATTGTACTTACATGAAAATTTCTGTATATACACATTCATATAATATAGGTTATAGGTATTCACGTAATAAATCATATAAAATTGCTGTGGTTAGAATAGATTAAACTAATGACATATGATACTTTATAAATATATATATATATATTTATAAATACGTAATATAAAATAATTTACAATTTTTTAACGTATTATATTATTAAAAGAATAGGGACTTTCAAAATAATAATAATACTCGTATTAATAGTAAATAAATTGTCTGTTTCTAAATTACTTGATGTGCATTATGCATATAATTTTGATATAAAAATAATAGTTCTTAATGACGGTGTGATTAGTTTTATGCATATTAGTGAATAAATACAAGTAAATAGATACAAATGCATATTAAACTTTATTCTATGGAAAGTTTACCATATTGTTAAGTTAAATATAATACCTATGCGTTACATATTTTAAAATTAGCTAATAGCTTAGGTAAAAATTGTACTTTTAGAATCTACATTTTAAAACAATTCAATAGTATAATAATAAACATTTAATATTGTTAATGCTTTATTTTATTATTATTATTTTGTTTAACTTCAATATTTATTTGAGCTGGAAAAGCTTGATTTTAGTGTATACAAAATATAAATAGAAAGGAAAACTTGGTGGCTATGTAACATGTTAATTACTTAAGTGGTATTGTGAAAAATAGCTTGATATTATGCATATAATGAAATGAGTAATTTATTTCTAATTGTTAAGACTTATTTGACACAAAATAATAGCTTAATCGACATTATAGTATTTTTTGTATTTCGAATTGTTTTTTCAGAAAATCTATTAGATAGATAACAATTAATATTAAAAACAATTGAATGAAACATAATTATGCCTTATGCCTATACTATTGGCTGCATTTCAAATAAAAAATAATAATGATTAATAAGTAATAATAATATTAGGTATAATTAATACATTGTCAAATTGTTCATAATATCTATAATACTAAACACATTTTTAAAATAAATCGAATTATATACTTATACACCAAATAATTAATAAATCTTATCAATTGTGATGTAAAAGTATGATTAACATGATAATAAAAAAATGTTATTGACTGTACTGAAATGGTACAAAAAAATAAGATTATAACGCCTACGTTCATAGAATATACGGGTGAACTTTAAAAAGTGGTATAAAATAGTGTTTTACTCTTATATATTTGATAACGGCTAGGCCAAATTTTTCTCGGGATTCGTAATTGGATCTAAACTAGTTTCAAGTACATTTCGTAAAAAAACAGAAACCCGTCAGATGACGCCTTTGAAAATGTCCTTATTCGTCGATTCTGCTGTAGAAAATAACGTAATAGGTATACAAATAATATAATATAAATAAATGAAAAAAGTATATTGGCTGAACAATAATATATTTTCTATAATAATATCCTCATTTGTTTTCTCGGGACCAAACTCGGCGTTTGTACAAACGCTTGCCGGTTTGAGTAAGAGAAAATATAGACACATCATAAATATTTATCAACATCGTATGATTGATGACAGCGTGCATATCGTATGCACGAGCATCTTTATCGTACTCTAGAGTTAATGTTGTCATTCGTATAGATAGGGTGGTGGATGATTGATATATTCTCTGTATTTGTATTATTATTACGACCCCGTCTGTTTCATACTAAACTTTTTCCTCTCAAAATGTTAAAAGTACTACAAATAATATAATTTTCAAGGGCATGTGTGTCATTTATGCGTTTCACGTTTATACTCTAAAAATTATGACATATTATATTAATAACTTTATACATGAAAAAATTGATAAAATGCATCAAATAATAAAAAAATATTTTTGTATATACTTGCAATAATTACAAAATAAATTGATATTAAAACAATAACACTAGAATTATGTGGATTATTTTCATTACTTACTTTAATAAATAAAAATTTAAAATAATGCATTAAAATCAATATGTTTCAAACAAATTCAAAAAACTAGGTATGTATATTGTATATATCAATCAACTTTATTATCTTAAGTAAAAATTTATCAGTAGTTACGTTTAGATTTTTAAAACTCAGTATTTTAATTACGAAAATGTATTCAATTAATTTAAAATATTGTATTAAATATACTTACTATTTATAAACACATTTATTTTTATTAAATAATTCTCAGCAAGTGGATGACAATTGTTTACTTATACATGATTTATTTTTTGAATTTTATATGATAAATAGTAGTATTGATAGTAGTGTTGATATTTAAAATGTGTTTTCTATATAGGTACCTACTAATTTATTTCATGCATTTTTGTAGGGATCTCGTTATAATTTTTTTATGTATAATAAAGTAGCTGAATTACCCAGCTTTGCCCGGAAAAACTCCTAATAATATTTAAATTTGTAGCCACATGTGTAATTATAATATGGGTAATATTGTTGAATGCAATATATTTGTTATGCTTATTCAATCGAATAATAGTATTGGCACAGAATAATATATATATACAAGGTGTAACCGATAGAACTGACTTTTGGAATAACTTTTTTTCTAATCAATTTTTTTTTTATTATTTTTTTATTTATCATTTATAGACCCTAGCGCTACATGTACAATATAAAAAAAATTTTATTTTTAATATAAAAATTAAAAAAATAAAATTTGAATAAATTTTTATTGGAAAAATTCAAAATAGCCAATTTGTAAATTTAATTAAAAGAAAAATTTTGATGGTAAAAATATTTTTCTAAATCAATTAGTTTATTTTTTAGAATTTTTTAAAATATCATTATTTTTTTGCATAAATTAATTTGGAGCGTTATAACTTCTTTCAAAATAATATTTTTGGAAATTTCCTGAAATGAGTATATTTCTTAAATTATTTATTAATTATACTAATTTCAGGAAATTTCCAAAAATATTATTTTGAAAGAAGTTATAACGCTCCAAATTAATTTATGCAAAAAAATAATGATATTTTAAAAAATTCTAAAAAATAAACTTATTGATTTAGATAAATATTTTTACCATCAAAATTTTTCTTTTAATTAAATTTACAAATTGGCTATTTTGAATTTTTCCAATAAAAATTTATTCAAATTTTATTTTTTTAATTTTTCTATTAAAAAATAAAAATTTTTTTTTTTATATTGTACATGTAGCACTAGGGTCTATAAATGATAAATAAAAAAAAAAATAAAAAAAAATTGATTAGAAAAAAAGTTATTCCAAAAGTCAGTTCTATCGGTTACACCCTGTATTCTGTGGTATTGGTGTACGCGGGATGCATGAGATTATTTTTATCGATAAACTTCTCGGAACAATTATTCTTATCTACATGACGACGACGGGCAAAAAGGATAGGGCAGGTAGCTGGAAACCCACGGGACACCATGCTGTACAATGCGGATTGGCCTAGAATAATTATAATACAATTGTTAATTACTCCACTAAACTGCAACATTTTTGAAAATCCTTTCTTATTGGCTATTGCACGGTGAAAATATGAGAAGAACCTCTATTCCAAATTTCAAGCCTGTACGTGGCGACCGTGGCGTAGTTTTTGAGATACAACGATCAGTGAGTGAGTGGTACCTATTTGGATTTTATATGTATAGACATTGATTGTATATTATTTATAATATTTATGAATCAATTGTTTATTCAATTTCAAATTCAATATCAATTTATGATCAATGGTATAGATTATAATCAAAATTTTTATCGTGGTTCTTTTAAAAATTTTTAAATTTAAATTTTTCAAAAATTGAATTAAAATGTTTTAATTAATTGCATGCATATCGATTATCGATTGTTATAAGTTTCACAACTAATGATTATAATAGGTACAATGTACATAATATAACTATAATCAATGTTATAATTATCCATTAGTAATTACTGCTATACTAGGATAGTTGCTATTAAATATAGGAACAAAATAACTTAATGTTGATTTATTCTAAGTCAATTAGTGCTTATGAACAATGCATTTAATTTGATATTGTAATATTAAACAGTTATTTATTAAAAAGAAAATATTTAACTAAATTTAAAATTGTTTGTATTATTCAAAGTTGTAGTTTTTATTCTATAAAATACTATGCTAAAATAAAAAAAAATAAAATGTTTTTGTTTGGTCGAATAAATCTAAAATTAATTTTTATGCGTAATAATTGGATTTCTGTTTTTATTTTAGAATTAATAATATTATTATTGGTAATTTTAAAATTCAATATGATTACAAAACATTTTAGAAATGCATATTAAATCGTTATAATTAATATATTTCATGTTTAGATTTTTTCACTGTAAAGAAATTGATCATACAGTTAGGTAATTTTTAATTTTTAATACGAAGAAAATTGAACATTTTTGTTTGTAAAATAATATAATAATAAATTATTAATAATATATACGACTATATTTTTAAATATTAATTCATTAACTTACGTTTAATTTGGTGCATTTAATCTGATATTGTTTACTTACCTATTGTGTATTTATTAAATTCAAAAAATTTAGTATAATAACATATATTTTTTTGAATTTTGTAAAATTATTAACTTATAAAAACAATGCTTTGGTTAAATTAACATTTTTGTTTGCTCTTTAAATAGCTTATAGTCACATGTGATGTATTAAGTTTTATAATAACATTATAATAATTATGTGAAAAGAGGGTAACTGAGAAAATAAGTAATTGGATTACGTGTGTCACTATGGAAAGGAAAATGGGTTGGGAAAATTGACGCGGAAAAAATTCTATGACTTTTGATTTAAAAACCTTTTAAACTGTCAAACTTCACCATAGCACAATAAACAAAGTTAATTTTAACGGATGGAAAAAATAAAAAAAAACGGCTTTTATGCTGTTTAATTTTCATTAAAAACTGTATCAATTGATATTCTTAATTTAACGGAATAATTGTCTTAACAATTTTTATTGTTTCAATACAAATTAAAAACTTAAACATTTTTATAACAATATTTAAAATTAAAATACTATCTGTAATTTTGTATTATAATGATAATAGTATAATACTTGATTAGACAATAACTAGCATGGTATACAAAAGAACTACTCATGGTATCAACTTAAAAATCACTTCAAATTATATATGTCGTGTAAAAAAAATTTACCATTTTAAGTCTGTATTCAAGTAATTAAGTTATATATTTATAAATTATAATATTATACAATTAATGTCTACATTAAACAATGATAGGCTATATGTCACTACATCAATTGAAATAACTAATATTCAAAAATTTGTTAAATAGTTTAGCATTCATTTTTAAACACTACTAAATATAGTATGGATTGAAAAAAATCATTATTTTTAATTTTTCACATAATTTTTAATAATAATAAAAAAAAATTGTTCTGAACCTAATGAACTTGTCATGAAACACTTATAAATATTTTAGTTTGTTTTTTAAATTTAAATTGTTTATGCATACATTATTATAAGTAATAATTATTCAAAATTATAAAATGTTAATTAATTAACTAATTTTTAGAGATAAATAATAAAATACTATGTAATAATTTAAAATTATTAGATGAGATATTTTGTTTCTTAGATTATTTAATCTAATTATAGTTGAGTTTTAGTTTTTAGTACACCGGTTGGTTTAATTTATTTTTAAAAGAACCACACTGTACTAGTTAAAATCTAACGGAATGAATTAGGTTGTAATTTGAAAATGTTCATTATAAAAAGATTGTTGACGTTCGAATACGTCCACTTTTATTTAATTTGTAAAGATGTCTAGTGAATAATAATTATAGTTGTAATATAACTTGACAGCTAACAATTTAATTTTCCTCTTATGATTTAATGCAAAATAAAAATTTCATCGTCTGAAGAATAAATAATAATAAAATTGCATTTTGAACACCTTTTTAATAAGGTTCGTTATAAAATATAATTACATGTGAAATATTTATTATTTTAAAAATATTAACAAAAAAAAATATGTTAATAATAGCTTCTGAAATTGCAAGCCTAGCCTTGCATTCATATCTTTATATTTAGAAGCTTTATTTTATCAAGTATGTTTTTTATAACTAATTTTAACTGTTTATTTATTAGCTAATAACATGGAATAACATGTTTAAACTTAAAATAATTTATAAAATGTTTACAATTGATAATTTTGTGATAGCTATAAAATTGAAACAATTTTCTTTGGTATTAATTATATTTTGTAATATGTTAAGATGGATTGAATATTTATTTATTTAATTTTTTAAAAATTAAGTTTTTGTAAACATTATAGTTTACAAAAATTAGTTTTCATGAAATTTATTTTAAGTTTCAACACAAAACATTGTGTTTAAACTTTTTTGTAGAACACGTAATAACATGTAGGTACTAGGTACCTATTTTACTTTCTATGGAGATAATCCCAGTCTTGGATTTTTTTTTGTAACTCGCTTTATTCTTCAGGTAATTCTTATTAAAAACGCTTTAAAGAGCGTTCAACTCGAATAAACTTAATTCGAAACCAAATTCGTTAGGAAAAAAAACAAGCAAAAGCTCTTGGGGTAGAGATGAGCCGTTTGTGATAAAAAAGAAAACGATTCTGTTGTAGATGAAAACATCCTAACGAGAAACTTGCCCTTAAACTTCAATGCAAGCGATAGGGAAAAATAAGGAAGAAGAAGAATAAATGAATTGCATTCGACCCTGTTGTAGTATTCCCTTGGGATAAATTTACCGAAAGCAAACAACACTGGCATTACTATGGCGAGTGATTTCTCATCTCTTTACCCGACAAAAACACAATAAAAAAATTTTACCTTCTTATATTATTTAAGCTGTGTTTAATAATTTAATATACGAGAAATATAGTCAAACATTATATTATATAGTATAGTAGATAACCATTTACATGACTTATTCACAGTAAGTATGTATGTAATAAATATATGTATATATTTTTTTATAAAATATTAAAATTTAATAATATATGAGTAATATTTTAAATTTTATATAAAAATAAAAATAATGTAAAACGTGATACTCAGGGTTTTGACAGAATTCAATATTGATGTTTTGTTGATATTTAGTAACAAAAACGTTTTGATATTTTATGGTTTATAGACATAACCCCATTATTCGGGTTTATGGGTGGAAGAAAGATGAGGGTAAAAATAGAAAATGTAATCGTAGTCCCCCATATGAATTCAAACTGTATTCTTATCATCATCATTGTGATGATAAATTCGATAGACACGATTCAAACGAAATACCTGATGTAAAAGTGAAAAAAATAAATTTTTCGCCAATAAACGTAAAAAATCATATTTTAATAATTTAACATGCATATTGAATTGTACTGAATTATGCACACTTAATAAATTTATAAATACAATTTAACAGCTAATCGATTCTAAATATTATGCATATGATTGTAATATAAATAATTATTATTTTTAACTATATTTCATTGTTTGTATGTATAATGTACATATAATATTATAAACATTTTAATAACGATTAAAAACTTATTTTATTAATGTACTCGTATGTCTAATTTTTATGATTTATTTAAATGTATATTGTAATCAACTTGTATTACATTCGAATTTATTTCATTTATAAATGAAATATTAATTTGTATATTGCAGTGTTTGCGAATAATTCTTATTTTTGATTTAAGCGTGAATAGATATTTAGTTTTGTTAATTTACCAGTTAGTATTATTTATTATGTTATTTTTACTTTACTATATTATAAATTATTTAATTTGACTCTTCTCAAGCATAATTCATCTGATACTATACTATTCATATCATCATATCGAAGCAGTTGCTACATTCTTATCCGCATCTCAGTATTTTAAAATTAATGGCATATTGTATAAATTAATATTAATGGCAAACAGGAGTCAATGAAGTTCATCATTTGTTCACTGTAAAATAACATTTGACTAATGGACCATAGCCGTTGGGTGGGTGACAAATAGCGTGCTCGTAGAATTGAATTTTTCGAAAAATACTCAAGGCGGAAATTAAAACGCATCTTTACAGTAGTATTCTTTGTCGCATTAACTTCACTCCAGTTTGTTTCCCTTTGGAATTTCATAGCCAAATGACTTTTATTATCCAAAAGCAGGGTCAACGACGAGGGCGAATTTCTTCGCTTAAGTATTTTTAACCACCCTTTTCACATAGAACGATCCCTCGCTTAATACTATGGATACATTTGAGCAGAAGAACTGGAATAATTTAACCATTAACATCTGGGCACTTTTGTATGTTATTTTATAAAATTGGTAAATGTACAAGATGAACAGCTGAAATAAATTTGAGCGAAAGCAATTGAGGAATATGTCGTATGTTATTCCTGCTAGTCTTTCAAGACAGTACTAATAAGTAGTAACTAGTAAGTATATAATTACTGTTTGTTTATTAAAGAATTTGTTGTTTTTCACATTCAAGTGTAATAATATATCAATTATATAAATATAAACACATTTATTATTTTATAAGTATTTTTATGTTTTTTTAATTCATATAAAACAAAATATTACTATGATAGCTTAAGTTATTTTATCAGATTCTCATTTTCCTTTAAATGATTTTAGAATTTAGATTTTAATTTTTTTTTTTTTTTATTATTATTATAAACGGGAAAAGTCTATTGAATATTTTCTATTCCATATACTTCGCATTTGCTTATCTATTAAGTGTTGGGCCAAATAATGTGGGAAATTTTAAAATATCAGTGATAAATTTGGAAAGCTCATAACTCATAAGCATTATTAATAAAATTACATTTAAATTATTTTTAATGCATAGAAGTTTCAATATTTGTTGACTTATTTTATTATAATTATGGCTTATATTAGCCTATAATAGACTTATATATAATTAGTTAACAGTTAAAAAAATAGGTCATACAGATAATAAACTATAACTTGTTTAATTTTTTTAGGTATATTATTGTTTTTTTAAAGTACAAAAAGTATGAATTAAGTTTTATTTTATTTATGTTTATATTACGAAATTTTCTCTCTCGTTAACTTCCAAATTACCTAGGTTACGTAAAAACTGTGTTATTTAATTTTAAGTGGAATATAAAAAGTAAGTACTAAATATTTTAGTAAATGATTGAAGGACTGGAGAATTAATTAGTTATAGCAGGAAATTAATGAGTCAAGTTACATTAAGTTGTATTGAAATTAAATTGAATATGATTAATATGTAGGTAGGTACCTATGTTGTGTTACGCCTATAACCATGTAATTATATAAATATAGTATACACTATACAATATACATTATATAAACAAATATTATATATTCATCTATTAGTTATAACAATTAAATCCAATATCAATAAATTATAATAGTGTTGTTATACAATACAGCGTTTATTACGAATAATAAAATAATTAGTCTTTACAGAATTATGCTAAATGATTTTTAGTAATATTCATATAATTAAACAATAGTATAAATTATTGAAAACTAACAAATTACGTACTTAATAATTTATATATTTTTAATAAATACATTTAAAGAGTAGTTTTGGGGCATAGCATGGTGCATTGGAAGCACCAGTTGCCTGTCGGTGCTGGTGTTAAATTCCGTTGCTAGTTCCCGAATGGGTGACTACCTGGGAATTACAGAAATACACATACAATATCCTACCTAACCATAATCGTTGAAATAAAAATAGTAACTAGCTAAAATCTTAATTAATAAAAAAAGACTAATTATTCGACATAACTAACACGAAATAATGTAGTCTTATGCTATAGAATAGATAATAGCCGATGAATAAATTTAATTTTTCTTTAACAAATTAATAGTTTGAAAAATGTTATTCCAATATTGTTAATAGTTTTATAGTTAATAAGTAAAAAAAAAGTATAATGTAAAATTGTAAGTGTTAATTGGTAACAAATTAAACTACCTTGTACTTGTAGGAAAGTATTTAAATTAAATGAAACTATACCAAATAATATATTTTGTTAATGCGTTTTAAATCGACTGGAATGATATAAGGTCTCGTTTATTTAAACATTTAAGTTTTACGTAACGCTATTAGGTATGTTTCCTATATAAAATGTTAATAATGATGTGTAAATTACTTTGAATTGTATAGAATTACTAATAATTTAGCGCGCAATATAATTATTTTTAAGTGGTCTTATAATGTTCATGAAATTCAATGACACTATGATATTGAAGTGACAGCATCCGATAAAAGTTTAATGGAGATTGAAAGCACTTCTATCAAGGAGTGCTTTAAATGAACGCATTAACTCTCACCTTCTTCTTCTTCAAAAAAAAAAAAAAAACTGAATAAATTGTAATATAAAAATAATCACAGACCGTTATTTAAACAAATTGTTCCTTTGGTGTGATAAACTCTATATATAGAGTATATAGTACGAGTATATACATATCCCCGCGACCGCCTGTCATGCTAATAAAGCTCCAAATATGATAGGCGTCCAAGGAAAATTACTTTTTGCTTCCAACATTGTTAGGAGGGTAAAAGCATTAGTTAAAGAAAGGCTTCTTGGGTGGGTATTATTATTTTATTATAAATTTATTTTTATTTTTTTGAAACAAAGTGTTAATCAAGAAATATAAATAACAAAAGTAGTAGCAAAGGTAAACCCCGCCATTCCACTTTGCGGCTATTTATCAAAAAGGCCGTCGTACATAAAACGCTTCTGTGTATTATAATAATCAACTTCTAAATAACATCTCTTTATTATAGTTTGTAAGGTTAGGATAAACGCATAGGATGGGACGGATGAGGTGAGTTATTGTTGTGAAACTTTTACCTCCCGTTCCCGCATCTGCTGTAAACTTTCGACACAGTGTTAAACCACGTAAAGTACACGAACGGTGATAATTACAACGACTCTGCGGTGCTCGATGGTTACCTAACCCTTTTGGGAAATGACTTCCGAGCCAAAACTATGTGTTTACAACATATAAGTTAAAAATTCTTACCTTCATAAATTCAACTAGGTATCTATTCCACTGTCCTCTAAATAGTTATAGTTTTAATGCATATTTTAATATATTTTAAAATTCGTTTAGTTCATCTCGATAAAATAAAAATATATTTTTAGTATAAATATTTAACTTTTAATTTAAAAAAATATTAGTAAGTATTAACTATGAAAAAAAATTATGTAATGATTCTAATGTGATTTTTATTTAACTATCATTAGGTACATTATTTATTATCATTCAAATTTTGTAACTTTTCAATATAGGACTCTTATTTAATCATAACATTATTGTGATTCTAAATGATTAACAATCAAGTAATGTAAATAAAATGTGTCAAAATAAAAAGGTAATTATCTAAAGAAAACATCTTGCAAGGACATATATTCTTTATTTATTTATATAAACAATAAAATTAAAAATTAAAAAGCGGGTAAGTAGGTATCGCTCTGCTGTATATTAGGGGGTGGGGTGGACCTCAGACTATGGTAGGTTAAATTTGAATGCAATGATAGGTATCATTGTATACGAAAAACGATTCTGAACGAAGATGATTTGTCAGTTTAGGATATATTATATTTAAATATTGTCAAATATTCTATTTTGAAACAAATAGTTTAGTTTTTATATGTTACCTACTATGGTTACTATGGCCAACATTCGCATTATGAGCGTATGAAATTTAATTTAAATTTTGACATATTTCGTATAAATTCGAACTTTAAACACTTATAAAAAAAAATTGTGACTAACGATTTCGGATTTTTTTTTTATCACTTTAAGAACAACTTATAAGAAACCTTGTATTAAATTTTCAAGATTTTCTGGCCACCCAAAAAATTTTTATCGGCATTTGAAGAAAAAAAAACTTAGAAAAGTCGAAAATTTCAATTGTCTATTAGTAGCTTAAAAATGGTCAAAATATTTTGAAAATTTAACTGTAAAGAGATAACCATAATATAAACATTTGGTGAAAATTTCAAGTATTTACAATAATTCGTTTTTGAGTTACAGCAAAATCAAAAAATCGATTTTGTCGAAAAGTGGTTTTTCCGTAAAATTTCCATTTTTCTGTCATTTTTTTTTTGTTTTTCTAGATTTTTTTGAAAACTATTAGAAAATTTTAATTTTTACCCCCCTAAAGTACCAACTAGATTCAATTCTCTATTCAAAGAAGGGCTGAAGTCAAAAATCGGAGCATTATTACTGCTCCAAATGTTGGAGTCAGACAAAAAAAAAAAAAAAAACACACATCATAGTAAATGCAATACATTCATCACTTCGTTCAGAATCTAAAAATGAAATTATGAAGTATATAGTTTTTAATATACATAACATAATTTATAAATGCATTTCTTATGTTACAAATAATTATAATTATAAATGATAAGTTTTCATTTATTCCAGTTTTACATAAATTTAATTTGTAAGATAGTTATGTATATAATTTTAGATTTCGTAATAGTTTTATAATATTTAGGATATTATGATTTAAATAAGTATACATACCTTTATTTGTTGAAAGTTACATCTCATTCGAATAAAACTATTAATGCTAGAAGAAAACATATATTTATTATAATTATTAAAATAGTTATCATATTGTTATCATTAATATTTAAAATAATTGACAAACACTATATTTGGTAATATAACATATTTTAAACTTGTTATTTTAACTTGCCCTACAGAAATTCAATCATTGGACTGTTAATACTTAAGTGCGATTTATCCGTTATAATATCTCTTTAATGTAAAGATTGTAATTATTTTCATCCTTATAAAGAATTTATCCTTTATTTTTTCAGTGGATGCTATTTACCATAGAACCTATTTTCCGATTATATAGACTATTTTTATAATTTAGAAAAGGAAATATCAATATTTTTTTTTACCAGACCACATTGGCGAGAGGGGAGTATTGTAATAGGAGGTTTTAGTGCGGCTTCTGACAATCCATGAAAACAATATGACGCTAAAGCCGTTTTCTACACCCGGGCCAATATACGATATTTGAAATACAATACAAATATAATATACGGGCCGAGCCCTTCTATTTTCAGAATAGGCTGTTGCAATTTGGTAAACATAATAGATATATAACTTATCCTTTATAATATGTCCTCGTTTACACCACATGCATCCTAAACAACGGCGTTTACAGAGTTGATAGAATGACCACTCGAGTGTCAATAGTAAACGTAATTATACTCGGGTAGAGCGGAGATAGTAGAGATAACGTGATAGTGATGTCACCGAAGGATAAATGGGATAATGTTGGTTGACAAATATTGTAATGGTATAGTAATGTACCTATATTAATAGTGTCGAAGTGCAGCCTAAGCGTGTTTACTATACAGTAGCAGTATACATATACAATATAATCGCATCGATTTGTCAGTCATTACTTTAGGAAAGTCTCTAAAATTTAAAGCCAAAAATAATATGGTCACAAATAAATTTGAAAATTTAATGTAGCATAATCATTGCAGTATAAAGTTTTTTTATTTGTTATAATGCATATAATTGTAATCGATTTTATGATATATAAGTACAAAATTATTGTATAATAAGCTAAACACATTGTTGATTCTAATAGTTCTTGTTAATTTTGACATTTAATCTTGGGAAAGGAGTCATTCAATAGCGACTAATTCATTTTCAAAATTCTGTATAAAGTAATTTATTTTAGATTCTGAACGGAGTGAAGAATGTATTGATTTTACAATGATGTGTGTTTTTTTTTTTGTGTCTAACGACAACATTTGGAGCAGTAATAATGCTCCGATTTTTGACTTCATCCCCTCTTTGAATAGGAAAATTCATCTAGTTGGTACTTTGAGGAGGTCAAAAGTAAAATTTTCAAATAGTTTTCAAAAAAATCGAGAAAAACAAAAAAAAAGTGACAGAAAAACGGCAATTTTACGAAAAACCACTTTTCGACAAAATCGATTTTTTGATTTTGCTGTAACTCAAAAACAAATTATTGTCAATACTTGAAATTATCACCAAATGTTTATATTATGGTTATCTCTTTACAGTTAAATTTTCAAAATATTTTGACCATTTTTAAGCTACTTATAAACAATTGAAATTTTCGACTTTTCTAAGTTTTTTTTCTTCAAATGCCAATAAAAATTTTTTGGGTGGCCAGAAAATCTTGAAAATTTAATACAAGATTTCTTATAAGTTGTTCTTAAAGTGATAAAAAAAAATCCGAAATCGTTAGTCACAATTTTTTTTTATAAGTGCTTAAAGTTCGAATTTATACGAAATATGTCAAAATTTAAATTAAATTTCATACGCTCATAATGCGTATGTTGGCCAAATACTTTTTTTATTAATAAACAGATACTATATAAAGTAACCATAGTAACATATAGTAACTATACTATTTGTTTCAAAATAGAATATATTACAATATTTAAATAGAATATATCCTAGATTGACAAATCATCTCCGTTCAGAATCGTTTTTCGTATACAATGATACAATTGATACAATGAATCATTGCATTCAAATTTAACCTGCCATAGTCTGAGGTCCACCCCATCCCCTAATATACAGCAGAGAGATACCCACTTACCCGCTTTTTTTTTTTTTTTTAAAACTTATACCGGTACTCTGTAATAAATGTTCCGTATAATACTTAAAAATAATTCATCTTTAAGATTTATATTCATTTCAAAATTAAAAGTTGCTTATAAACTTTTAATATTTTAATATAAGTCATAAAAATTGGGTTGAATAAAAAATATTAAAATTCGAAATTTGAGTATAAATATATCACGATAAACTAGAGATAATGATAATATCATATGAAGACAATAACTAACAATATTTGTTTATTACTTTATGAACGATAAAATAGTATTTTAGACATATAATTACATTTTTCATTATACTTATTACAAAGTATATAAATCTTAAAACAATTTTTACAGTTCAAAAATTGATTTTGAGAATATCAATATATTATCTATAAGATTTCCTGTATACTATTATTTATTGGTAGTTTTTGCAATTTACTTATAAATATTAACACTTTAAAAAGGAGAAGTCGTATTAATGTCACGATTTCAAAGCAGAAACTTCGATAATATATGAAAAATTTGTATTATTAAATACACTTTAACTTATTAAATCAACTTTATACTTAATATATTGAAAAAAAAAGTATTTATTTTTAATGAGTATAGTAATTGTGATGTAAAAACCGAATGTAAAATTGTATATTTTTTAAATAAGGTAAAGCAACTTAGAAAAATAATAATAATAATAAAATATATACTAGGATTCATAAATTTCCTACCACCATATACTTGCATCTCACCTGAATTTTAAAATTTGGATAACTATTTAAAGAATAATGAATAAAAAATTAAATATTAACATAAATTAGCTCTATATAAGTTGATTATCTCAAATTTTGGATAAGTTTGAAAATAAAATATAATATTTTGAGTTTAAGTAAGTGATTTAAATTATTATAATTGTTGTAGTTTCTATTTCAGTATTAATTTAAAATATATATATATATATATTATTTTGAAAGTATTGGTTAAAAATATAGTTTTTGGCGACAAACAGGATTAATAGACACTCTATAAGATGTATTATAATACATTGTATAAAACGCTTGCTGTTTACCATTATATTTTCTTATAGCAAATAACCATCATCATCTCTTCATTGAAAATTGACTGTTCGGCTCTTTTCGAATATTTGTTTGAAGATGATTGGGCGTGACGTTCCCATCGGTGTGGCATTTTAAGTGACATTCATATTTCATCAGTACAGATGTTGATCTTGTCAGGGATAAGAAATTAGCTTTACGAACACACCCACATGGTACATTCGCTTTTTTCCTGATAGCCATCGTCGGCACAGTTTCTCAAAAATAGGTACACGCTAACCTACGAACAATTATTATATCTGACACGTAGGCGTTGTGCCCACTAGAAAATGTGGATGTAATATTTATGTATGTACCTATGTATGTATGCATGTGTGTATATTGTATAATGTATATTATATGCATAAAAAAGCATTGTTTTTATTTTTTTAGAAACTTTTAATAATATTATGATTACGATATATAATATTTAATAATATACCTACCTATCGAGGTTTTGATATTTATTGAAAAAAATATTTAATCGCATCGATTTATTTTTCGGTTTTTTATTTATTTATTTATTTTTTATTTTTCTATTAAAATGTTTTTTATTGTATTAATAATTTTAATATAATATGGAAATAAAAAAAATTTTGCAAACTCATTTCATATACATTAAGATATTTCAATACACAATTAAATTGTGTTATTGCATAAATATATTTATCACTAGATTCAAATAAATATGTGTCCGACTTTTATATTACAGCTAAAATTTATTATATTATATGTCGGCCATAATAATCGATATCTGGTTAAATTCGTCAAATATAATGCAGTATAAAATTGAATGATTTAATAATAATTAAATTGGATTCAAATTGCTATTGGCAGAGTTAATATTTTTATAGATTTATGTTTCATTTTAATACAAAATACATTTAAATACATTTTTTATTTATAATATACTAATACAATATTATGGTATAAATATGTGTAAATTAATTTAAACTTAGCAAGTTTAAAAAAAAATAAAAAACTATAGTTTTGAATTAGTTTTTTTTATACTATCGAAAAATTCTTACCACAATAATACCTTAGTATCGTATTACTTATATTTTTAGGCCCTTAAACTAAAATATTATCATGAGTCTTATATGAATATCTTTACAACTTTACTATGTTTCCAAACAATTGAGCTAATGTATAATAATATAATACAAACAATAAACGAAAGTAAAAATTACAATATAAAAACTAAAAAGAATGCCAAGTATTTGCCAATTGTAAACTCTAATGGGGTAAAAATGTGAAAGGTTTACTTTAGATACTCTAAGGTATTGTCATGTGTGTATAGTTCTGTTTGAGGATAAGAGTTTCCTCAAGAATCCTCGAGTTTCTATAACCATTTTCGTACAAATTCATTTTAGCTGAGTGGATTGTACCACCTGCATCGTGTTGTTCTGTATAATATTTGCATTCTTGTCTCTTAACAGTCACTATTCAATTTGCATGCATATTTTAAAAATAATATCAATATATTCGGTCTTGTTATACCACTCAGAAAAATATTTTTAGAGGTTTCTTTAATGGTCTTATTCATGAATGAGAAAAAGATCACGTACTAGAGATATATACATTATTACTGAGTTCATACATTTCCAGATTTAAATACACATAAATCGCTTCACTTTGGTAAGTTTATTTTTGAACTTGGATCACTATTATAATATGTATAATGCGTACGTTATTTCAGGGAGGTGATTTTTTCTTATGATCAGATACAAGATATTTATCTGATTTTTTGAAATAAATTATTTTTATAACCATAAACTAATCATACCTGAAATTACTTGTCAGAATTTTGTGCAATATAATGTTTTGTTTTTTTTTATTATTTATATCATATCTACAACATATTTTGAAATGGTCAATAATTTATCGAATGTTTATATACTTGATTTCTATTTGTTATATTTTAATGAACTAAGTTTGAAAGTTAAACTATCGTGACTGTGTCGTTAATTAATAACTACAGTATTGTTATTATTGTTATATTAAAAATAATAATTTATATACTTACTAATGATTATTGAAATTGGATTATATTTCATATTATTTTGCTATTCAATTTATAATAAAATTAACTTCGTTTAGCATAAACAATAAATATAATAAAGAAATAATATCATGGATGGTAGAAGTTTTATATAATGAAAATATAGAATAATTGAGTGTTAAATTTTATTCGAGTATATTTTAATAATACATTTTAACATATGAAAATCACTTGGTTAATAATAATATTATATTCAATAATACTTTTATAAAAGTCATCATATTTTTATTGAAAAATGTTAAATATGTTTTTTTTTTAATTAAACAAGGAACATTCTTAACTTTATCTTTTGAAATATAATACTTATAGGTCACAAGGTTATAATATTTTATTGTAACATGGAATACTTTTTGGATTAGTAATATTATAATATGTAATCATTATCTTAAGGTTTTTATATAAAAAAATAATGGCTGTATAAATTGTATCATATCGTTGATATTGAGATTTTATTTTAATATTTTAATCACGTATATTATTTTTTCATTTTAATTAAACATAAAATATAGAATATTTGAAAACTTAAAAATATTAACCTTTCGTTTTCAAATTTTAAATCAATTATAAGTAAGTAATTGTATAAGCAGTTATTTAATGTATTTAATTCATAAAATTTTAAATTTAAATAGTAATTTATCATTTAAATATAATATTTCCCTAACATTTTATCCCGAGTAATTCCTAATAGTGTTTAGATATAAGTGTCAATGTAATGTATTCAATTATACTTTAAATTATAACAATTTATTTCTGTATCATTTGATTTGCATTTAAAAATTAATTATTATTTAAATACTTACAAAACGTGAATAAAAAAGTAAAAACTTTGTCTTTTGTATTATATATTTATATATATATATATATATTATTGAAAATTTGATATTATAATGTTTAGATTGTTGATGGTTTTTGAATAATTTTTATCCTTTTTTTTGTACAAATAATTGTGAACTAAAAAATATCATTTAATGTTTTCTTTTGAAAATTGTGTGTCTGTTACGTTTCTTTGACTTTTGATAGGTACTTCATTTTATTTTATTCTATATAGTGTATAGTAACTATGTATCAATAGTAATCGTGTAGTGTACTATAAAATAAGTACAATTTTCTAATTTTCTGTTCATTAGTTATTATGCTGTGGGTTAAGTTAATAGCTGAATGACACCAATTTGACGAACTAGAAATTCAAAAAATAATTGGCGTAGTTTTTTTCGTAAACGACATAATAATTCTATCCATCGTCATGGCTCATTATGCACGCTTTGTCGAAAACGTTTAAGCGATCACAACGAATTTCCACAAGTGTTTATATTATGCGTTCCGATTAACGCATATTATATGGGAAATAATTAAATATCTCCGAAAGGATAACGATAATGAGAATAAACTTGCACAAACTATTATAACGCGTTATGAATATTGCACTTAAACGAAATGATTTTCGATAAATAATAATACAACAACGACTATAAAACGCAAGCCGTACTATAACAATAGAATATACAGATACGAATTTCGAGTGTTTAAAATGAATAATTGGTGTTTGTAATCGATCGTACTTAATAATCATCATCATTGTTATTATTGTTGTTGTGTAAGTGTACTAAGACTGTGCCAGAAGACTCGGTCAAATAATGTATAATTTTATGCGACAATCTCTTGTCGATTAGATGCGACTTAAAATAATATAGGTGTTGTGTATACAAAATATGTACAGGGTAATTTACAAAGCGTACTTACCTTATATTTTCATTTAATATTCAAATTCTGATTTTAGCATATTTAAATACACTTAAAGACAATATTTTTAAATTCTAAACAATTTTTTACTACGGAGTGACTTGTTTTTCAAATGAAAACTTTTCTTTTTACTATAAATTATTTAATGGATAAATTATACTTAATTCAAAATTCAAATGAGTAGATTCTCAGTTATTAGTTAGTATATTAAAATTTTGTATACTGGGAATCTACTCGTTTGAATTTTGAATTGGGTATAATTTATCCACTAAATTTGTCCTTAATATACACATTTAAGTAACACATAACTTGTTTGAGTTTTAATATTTCTGTTAAATAATTTATAGTTTAAAATTAGATAGGATGGAGGGGGAAGGTATCGTTTGAAAAACATAAGTTTTTATCTCCACAAGACACTGTTTAAGTAGAAGAAAAATATAAAGATTTTGAAATCATGATTTTTGAATGTATTTACAAATTCTAAAAACAAAATTTGAATAAATTCATTATTGTAGAAAAAAATGAAAATGAGCATGCTTTGTGAATCACCCTGTATTATGTATGTATATATAATATTATATGTATTTAATCATGCAAACGAAGAAAGTACATCACCGTGTCTCGTGCATTTCCGCCGCCGCTGACTAACGGAATGATAATAGTAATGCGATTTGAAAATGGCGTGACGGGTTACGGTGGGTGGCATGGCGTTTCATGGTGACAGGCGGTAGCGAGGTGGTGTCGGCGGTGCACTCGTACGCGCGGCCGTAACTCGATTACGGGCGTCGTCGGCGGAATCGGCTTCTGTCTTCTACTACTACTATAGTCATTTTCGTCGTCACCGTCTTTAGTCTTCGGTCTTGTATTTAATTTGAAGGCGAATGAGGAAACCGGACAAACTTGAGAATTTATAATATATATATACTCTAGTATTACAGCATCGTGTCGTCGCAATCGCCGTGCTGGATAGGTTCTGTGATGCACTTTATAAACTTCAATTTGTTCTCATTTGCGCCGGATGTGTATGTTTTTTGCATTTCCCCCGGAGTAAACGCTGTGGATTTGCGGGGGAGTGCTTTATTATTCTCTTCAATACCGTCTTTCTATATCTCTCTTCGTTTTCCCCTCACATAGTGCCATAGTGGTGTTTATTTGTCACTTATATTTCACCGCCGTCACGCAAATATCAAGTGAAATAAAATTTCGATAATTTTCTGACCTTTTTTTATAAACATTTATTGTTATTCGAAAGTTTTTATAAAAATTGTTTCCTATTAAAAATGATCGCGCTTTCATATAATTCTTTCTTACATTAAAAATCGTTATTTATGGGATAATGATAGAAAAGTTTACACTTAAGTACCATTTACCAAAACCGGTGAAAAATTAATATTTTTCTCTACTATAAGAGTATAAGAAAATATAAGTTTTATATTTTTTATTATAATAAATATTCATGTTAATGTGTTATATGATAATCGTTAGCAATATTATGTCTTCTAGTGACTGTATCGTTATTTTATATACTAGATTTTATGAACTATAAAGATATTGAAATAAGTTAGAAAAAAATTTTATTTTATTATCATTGTTTGTTTTCATATTAATTTTCATCAGATTGTATTTTTAAAGTGAATCGATCAATTTTAATGCGTCGTGTATGTCGACTCCCGACAACACGGCGTATTGTATAGGTAATTCAACTACACCCGTGTCAATGTCAATTTAGCGTATGGAATAACGATCGGCTATACTAAGAGTAACATACAGTTTCTCCTTAGTGAAAACGATTTACAATATTGACTTAGACTTAAAATGACATTAAAAATAAAAATTCCTATTCAAACAAGGCGTATATTATGCATGTACGTGTTGTATATCTATCTATTGCAGTGTATGCAGGAGGCTTGTCTACATTATCAATTGGAATATCTATAGATATCATAAATAATAAAATTATGGAAAATTCATGATAATGAAAACATGCAATTATATATACACAAATATTTTATAAAAATAATTTATTATGAACAGATTATATTTATGATATTTTCTGATAATTTTGTATAGACATGAATGTATTGACATAAAAAATAAAAAAAACAGTTTTCAACGTGTTTTAAATTTATTATTTTCTATTAAGTTCTTTGTAATGAACATCTTTATTTTAATAGGCATAACTATGAAGTTAATATTATTAGGCAGAAAGATATATACATTTTATGATCATTCGATTTTTAATTTTAATTTTAATAACTTTAATTATTTTTTCTCTTAAACCAGTGTTAAAAAGGAAATAATGCATTTTTAATATTAAAGGTATTTAAATATTTCTAATTACATTGATATCTCACCTTCACAAATACTTATGACAAAATAATTTGTGTTTGCTTTAAAATTTATTATTTTAGACAATTATAAGTTATTATATAATTTTATCTAGGTAGTATAAAATTTTAATACAATTTGATATATTATATTAATAAATAATTTTCATATTATATAAGTATTGAATATAACTTGTAAATATTTTATTGAATGGCCGAATGGATGTTAATTTAATTTAATAACGCTCGATGAAGCTAAATAAACAGTAATTATTGATATTGTTGTATTATGTTCATACAAATATAAATAAAATAAAATATATATTTTTATAATATAAAAATAGGTATATAGAGTTTCAATTTTAAAGTCACTGAAACATTTATAAAAACATTACTGCAGTGAACTATGCAAAATATTTCGACGTTTTCAATCCACGCACTTCAAAAACCATTGGTATTAATGGTATAACCATAAATTTAAACTGTCGAAACGCTAAACATTTTTTGATGACATTTTAAGCTAGGGAGGAAATAGCAAAGTCACGGGTAGCTGATTTCTAAAACATAAGGGTTACTTTCCCCCACGAATGCGAAATTGAAATTGTGACAAGACATCAATTTTTAAAAGCCAATAATATTGTGTGCACTGGTTTGTGAATAAAATTTATTTTTCTAAAAATTTGTAGTACACGTTGCAATATACGTGTTTTAAATTAACTGTCATTGGCTGTCAGATTTAAGCGGGAAACAGTTTATCGTACACAATAGAGTCTAAATAATACCGTAAAGAGTAAAGTTTTTCTGAGGGGGATGGGTAGCTGGATTGTTTCGAAGAGTCTGTGTGCATGAATATAATATACAACGTTCGGATTATAATGTATGGAAATGTGTCATTACGTCAGCAGTAGTCGGGTGAATCCATTTTGGTCTTACGCGTTTTCCTGTTTTCACCCGAACACCCCTGTCTTTACACAATGCCGTTTCAAGTTTCCTGGTTTGTTATGTAGTAGTACAATGTCTAACAGAAATGGCAGGCCTCATATTAATTTGTTATTATTCTTTTCTTGTTATAAGTATATACGGTCGATAAAAATATATATTTCTTTTTTTTAGCAACCACCCCTTGTTTTTTATTAGGCTTATTAAAAGAACTCGTGATTTTACAAACCCCGCAGGGTTTAAAATGGAGTTACGTTGGCAGTCACCGTGTTTCATATACGTGTTAATCCTGAGGTTTGATTATAATCATAAAAAAAAAAAAATAACAGAGACTTGCATTTTAAACAGAGAACCCCTTGATGGTAATTAAATCACGTAGTACTCCATTTTGTCGTATCGAAAGGTCATTTATTGTTACGGAAATTGCTATTCGTTTATAATATTTTAATCTCCATACCGTTTCTAAGTGGATCGTTGGGTTTGATTCCCATGCATTTAGTGTAGTCAACCAAAATTAATTTCTCATAAATTGAAAGGGATTCAAAACAGGTGCAAAAATCTACATATGTATACGTGTCTAGTAAAAACCACCCATTAAAAATGAATATTACGGGATTAGAACAGAACTAAAATTCATTAAATTAATATCGACGTTTATGAATATAATTTTTTTACGAAGATCGATTAGTAGTTCAATAACTATAATACTATGCTGAGGAAAAAATCAGAGTGAAAATGATCACGGATATTGGTAAATAATAAAAAAATACTTTAAATCGATTTTCTAGTCATGCGCAATAGACAATTCGACTAACTCTGATAAGAGAATTGTATAGTATCGGGATTTCATAGTACCACAACGTGATACCCAGGAGCAATGATATTATGCCCAACATAATATATTATATTATTACAGTTCCAAATCTCTCGCACACACAAAATAAAAGTTCTACGGTTATCCGATGCACTGATGTACGCGTATTGTTTAAGTACCAACGATTTCGCTAGTGCCGCACATTGCGCACGCACTCAGTCGTATTTCATAAAACTTTCGGATAAAAAATTAGTTTTAATAGGTACAAAGGGACGCGACGACCGAAGTTACGGGAACGCGTTTCAATTCCGACAACGTCTTAACACGCATTACATGTATAATTTACACTATAATAGTAATATTCTACGATGATAAACCGCGGGTCTCTCTTTCTCTCTGGTTTCCTCCACCACATAGAATGCACATGTAACACACACATACATACTGATTTACAAACATATTATAATTATATTATATACCTATATTATTCAAACGTTTTAATATTAATGTGTACACGTTCGATGAACACGACCTTTACGCACAAATCAAATTCGGTTCCGCACACTTTTGTGAAATAGGAAACTGTCAAGTGCGAATAATGTGTTTTGTTGTCGTCGTTGTCGTACACAATCATATTGTATTCCATATATCCTTCGTGACGTTTAAGATGACTCGGATAACCTTTTGGGTGTGACTGATTAATAAATATGTAGTTGCATCATTTATATTATACATATATAATGTTTTGTATGTTGTTCGTCGTATATGGTGCTAAAATTATATCACAGACGATGTATTTTATAATAACTATACAACAATCATTAAAAAAAATATATATGTATATAACACACAAACATATATTATTTTTTATGTAATTATATCTTATATCCCACATGATAGCTAAATCTTTGTAATAAATGATTTGTTATTTTTGTCACTCGCGTATGTGTTGCAGACCTTTTTTGAAGAACTTTAAATTACTTTATAATAAAATAAGACTGCTGACATTGTAACTTGTTAACAAAAAATAATTAATCAAAGATTAATTCATTATGTTATTGTACTTAAATAATAATTTATCGGGTGCAGTCATAATTTATTCATAATTTTAGAAATCGGTCAAGATTTTACATGTAATAAATATTTAATTTTTCTAAAATGATAATTCAAAATAATATATAAAAATGTATTTATATATTATTAATATAGTAAATATCTTCTAAGTTACAACTAAATCATAATGAATTTTTTTACTTAAAATATAATATGTTAATTCATTTATAATTGAATACAGAAACTATTAAAATAGCCTATGTCAAATTAAACATTATGCTTATTAGAGTTTCCTTTTTGTTTTTATCCACAGGAGCCGCTACAGCTTCCAAGGTATATACGGACGCTATAATGAGATTGGCCAAACAATCTCAGCAAGGAACTTGGGGAGGATCAGCCGATATTGGTAAGTTATCATAAAAAGTTATCTTCTTTTAGTATAAACGATGATGGCACTGCTATGAGTAACATTGTGGGAATAACGTCCTATTACATTTTATCACTATCATAATACAGTTACATATTATTATTTTTTTATTCAATCACATGCATTTTTAATTGCATTTGACTATATATAGATTCAAATTGGTAAATTATTCATACCCAGAAACAATTTGTTCACGTTAGTATTATTATTATTATTTTATTTTTTTACCCAACAACACGTCACGTGTTTTTGTGTAAACAAATCGATTTGTCGAGAAAATGGCAACCGGCTAATTTCTGTCGTTTTCCTTCCGAAAGGCTATGCAAATACAAGAGATAAATATTGCATTTTCGACTCGTATTTCTCTACCCTTAATCCTTGTTTCTGTGTCGAATCAACAATCAACCACCGACAACACTATTGTTCAAATATTGGATGCTATTTTTTGTTTATCGAATATGACATCAAAAATAAAAATATATGTTAAAAAAATAAAAATAAATTAAAGAATAAGTAATTGAATTTCAGATAATTTATTTGAATTGTATTCCCTCAATGGATCACAATTTTATACAACATATTGTTCTGTCGGCTACATTGGCATGAAGTGTATAGTTCTATTAGAAATATTGTATACATTGTGCTAGTATACAATTCTGTCATCTAGTTCCGACCGTGTTTAATATTTATTGCAACAGTATTTGAGCTAAAGCAATAAAAATATATTGTCATTTATTGAATCGTTAATGTAGTAAACTTAGAAAATAAAATTGAAAACATTAAAAACGATAATAAAAAAAGTTTTCGATGAAATAAAGTCTAAGTGTATAAAATACATTGGAATTAATATAATATATTATTTCCTTTAATAAATAATTACATTTTTTATGTTCTGGAATAAATCAGTATAATATGTAATATAGGTAACATTACGTGACCGTGTTTTTAAAATCTAATCTCTAGTTTGTGTCGATGATACTAGAAAAAATATCAATAATACGACGTATTATCGTTTTTCTTCATACGGGGCTTATAATATGATAGCTCTATCCCCTACTACATGCGAACTTCGCGAAATTATATTACTTTGGTTATTATGATTAAAATAGAACGGCATAAAATATTTTTTTTTATACACCAAATTCCAAATTATAAACTGACGCCCATCATATATATGAACATATAGGTAACAAATATCCAATATGTTATTAACACATATATTATCCAACCATTATTAGTTTCCATGGTTTAGAAATCCTTGTTGGCATTATACAATCAAATTATACATCAAAAAATATATTATAGTAATAAAAATAAAAAAGAAGTGACAGTTTTTCTTATTTTTACCACAAATTATATAATTGCCGTTTGGCTTGAAAAAAAAAATAAAAATTAAGGTGTTGTCCATTTTAATAAAATTGTAAATTATACTTTGGAGTAGGTCATAAAGTATTTCTAACGTTAATGTAAGGCGATTATGTTTAATACTGTGGAAATAATAGAAATTCTTATTATTGTCTTCGATACATTTAAATAATCATCCGATATCAATTATATAATAAATTATTAAAATATTTAAAATTGTATTTTTATTAATTATGAGGAAAAATAAATGCTTTTCAAATGTTTAAATAACGTTATACTATATTTAAAAATCATTATACTTCAATAAGCACAACTCATGGGTACCGTATTATTGTGACATAATTAAAATTCCAATTATATCGTTACAAAATAGTATGTCCTTATAAATAGTTTAATTTAAGAATTAACGTTAAACAATTACAATGTTTGCTTTGATTTAATTTATTTTGATATACTGGTACTTTTTTATTTTAATTATTATTGTACATAGTTTTTAAGAATCATTAAAAAATTTAATATAGCTATTCTAGTATTAAATATAATATATAGAAATACCTATGGAAATAAAACGAAAAAAAAAAGTAGCTAAAAGTAGGTATTTTCTTATATTATTAAATAAATTATGTATAGCTTATTAAATTGTTAAAGCGGCTATAAAGTGATATAAAAATAGCGTAATATTAATAAATATTTACACTTAAATTGTTATTTACGAAATTCATATCAAACAAAAATAATCAAATTTTCTTATTGTATAGCTAACTATAATCTTAAAACTACATAGGTTGTAGATAAATACACGAATAATGTAAAAAACAAAAAGTTTTCATATCTTAAATACGTCTGTGAAATATCAATAATTTTACGCATAAATTATTATTTGTTTAATATTGTGTTGACCGTTTTTTAAACAATAACAGATGAGGATAAGTCTTCGTTATTTATACCCCTATATTGTAAAAAATATTTTGAAAATATATAGTTAAATGATTTTATGTTATAAAAAATAAAAGTAGTATTATATCACATTATATTATTATTATTTTACTATCTTACTATATGTCATGTTAAAAAATGAGACTAAACGTAATGGGATCGAAATTGAATAAATGTCAAAATCTAATTTATACTGTATATTGCTAGATACATAAAATAATTTTTTTTGTCAGTGTAAAAGCCATTTGATTGGATCGTCTAACCTTAGCCATAAACTGTTTGTTCAATTGATATGTATGTTAATAAAGTACAATGTTATAGTGTTACTATTAAAGTACAGCTATTTTCTTAAGATAATCCATGATAAATTACACTGCGCTTGCACACATTATTGTATTCAGAGTAAAAAAAGTGAAACAGAAATTATATTAAATTCTTATAGGTATTGTACATTTAACCAGTACAAGGATACAGAATTTCATTGGCATTTTGGCATTTTACTTATACAGTTTTGATCGTTTTGTGTGTTAGTATATAATCTGTAGAAACCAAAAATAGAGGAAATTCTCTGTATACAATTAGATTTGAAAATCTAATATTTCACTGTATTGCTGTCAGTCTTTGTGATTGTAAAGATTATTTTCCCTTCTTTATATAAAAACTTGGTTTGATATAAAACATGTATGAAATGCATTAAGTAGTATGGTACCTACTATCTGTTTTTATTATATCTGTTTAACTTATATAAATTTAGTTATAGAAATCGACTTATATAATATTAAAAAGATATTGACCCTTTTGTATTATGCATTACATTTGTATATAAAATGTTTCTAAATTATGATAAATATTTCTTAAAATAGATTTGTTTTCTTTATTAGTTATATGAACAATATTTCTGTTTTTGTTACTTATTATTAAAAATATTTATTATTATTATTTCAAATAATATTATATATTGGTAACAACTCGAGTAAACGTCGTTTTCCTGTTAAAATCGGCGTATACGAGGGAGTGAAATGAAAAAAATCTCGTACACCCATAATTCTGTCAAATGTATTGTTTGGTCGGGGTGTTCTACCGATAAAAGGTCCCCCAACCCTTCCCATCCTAACCTCTTGAAATTTATTGTGGCGCCATCATACTAACAGTGTTTTTCAAATAATGAAAGAGCAGTGATTTCAAGTCAAAGGCCGTATAAAAGCCTGAAACTCTGAAGATAAGCTAGTTTCTAGGGGGTTGGTTGGTTTTTTCTCAGTTTTCTCCCAAACGTTTCAAAATTAAATACTGCGACTAACAACAGCGGAATAAGTAGCCGACTAGTGGTAAACGAAGACTTACAACTACTTAAGGGATTTCTGAGTTCAGGTTTCGTTATGTTTCCGACACATATTATACCAATACCTATTCGTCAACTAAGGGTAAACGGCTCTTACCGCCCCTTGTTATAGTAGGTATAGAAATATGATATCATCAAGTTTACTGATAAACGTCATATGATATATCACAATAGGATACGGTTGGTTAGATTTATTTAACAACACCCATGAAATCGAGAAAAAAATGCACAAGGAATTTAAGGATTCTTATAGGTACTTTTATTTCATGATGGCTTATTATGAATTATTATGCTACCAAATTAAAAAAAATAATAACATATATGATTGATAATAGGTATGTAAATAAATGTAAATTAAATAGTAATTCTGAATTATTTATTAGAAATAAGTTCAAAACATCCATTTAGTTCTTTAAAACTTTTTTAAACATGTAAAACAACATAGTTATTCATAATTTATATAATTAAGATAATAGAATTAAAATGTAGAAAGCTACAAAAATCATAAAATTCGTAGTTTACTTAGTTTTTTGTGGCTGTAAGTATAATAAAATATAATCATTTAGATGTTAAAATAACTAAGTATCTGCTTATCATCATTAGTTATTACAACAGTTAAAGTACCTAGTTACTTATATTTGTTATAACAATTTAAAATACTTGACAATGTATTGATCTTATTATAATTATTTATTATTCAATGTAGAATATAAAATCATTATAATCAATAGTCATAATAAACGAAATACAAATCTTTATTGTTATTTTCTTTTAAATTATTTAATTCATTTATTTTTAGATTCTGAACGGAGTGAAGAATGTATTGATTTAATTATTATAATTTAATTTATTAAATGTTTTTTTTTTTTTTGTGTCTGACGACAACATTTGGAGCAGTAATAATGCTCCGATTTTTGACTTCAGCCCCTCTTTGAATAGGAAAATTCATTTAGTTGGTACTTTGGGGGGTCAAAAGTAAACATTTTCAAATAATTTTCAAAAAAATCGAGAAAAACAAAAAAAAGTGACAGAAAAACGGCAATTTTACAAAAAATCACTTTTCGACAAAATCGATTTTTTGATTTTGCTGTAACTCAAAAACAAATTATTGTCAATACTTGAAATTATCACCAAATGTTTATATTATGGTTATCTCTTTACAGTTAAATTTTCAAAATATTTTGACCATTTTTAAGCTACTTATAAACAATTGAAATTTTCGACTTTTCTAAGTTTTTTTTTCTTCAAATGCCGATAAAAATTTTTTGGGTGGCCAGAAAATCTTGAAAATTTAATACAAGGTTTCTTATAAGTTGTTCTTAAAGTGATAAAAAAAAAATCCTAAATCGTTAGTCACAATTTTTTTTTTATAACTGCTTAAAGTTCGAATTTATACGAAATATTTCAAAATTTAAATTAAATTTCATACTCTTATTATGCGTATGTTGGCCTAATACTTTTTTAATTAATAAACAGATACTATAAAGTAACTATAGTAACATATAAAAACTATACTATTTGTTTCAAAATAGAATATATGACAATATTTGAATATAATATATCCTAAACTGACAAATCATCTTCGTTCAGAATCGTTTTTCGTATACAATGATACCTATCATTGCATTCAAATTTAACCTACCATAGTTTGAGGTCCACCCTACCCCCTAATATACAATAGAGCGATACCCACTTACCCGCTTTTTAATACTTTATGACTTATGAAACAGGTTTGACTTAAAATTTTAGTTTTCATAATAATATATTATTATATAGTAATTCTTTATTTATTATTATTTTTTAAACTAACAATATATATTTAATAGTTTCAATGTTGAATAAAAAGCGGGAAAGTAGGTATCGCTCTGTTGTATATTAGGGGGTGGGGTGGACCTCAAACTATGGTAGGTTAAATTTGAATGCAATGATAGGTATCATTGTATACGAAAAACGATTCTGAACAAAGATGATTTGTCAGTTTAGGATATATTATATTTAAATATTGTCATATATTCTATTTTGAAACAAATAGTATAGTTACTTTATAGTATCTGTTTATTAATAAAAAAAGTATTTGGCAACATACGCATAATGAGTGTATGAAATTTAATTTAAATTTTGACATATTTCGTATAAATTCGAACTTTAAGCAGTTATAAAAAAAAAATTGTGACTAACGATTTAGGATTTTTTTTTATCACTTTAAGAACAACTTATAAGAAATCTTGTATTAAATTTTCAAGATTTTCTGGCCACCCAAAAAATTTTTATTGGCATTTGAAGAAAAAAAAACTTAGAAAAGTCGAAAATTTCAATTGTCTATAAGTAGCTTAAAAATGGTCAAAATATTTTGAAAATTTAACTGTAAAGAGATAACCATAATATAAATATTTGGTGAAAATTTCAATTTTGTTTTTGAGTTACAGCAAAATCAAAAAATCGATTTTGTCGAAATGTGATTTTTCGTAAAATTGCCGTTTTTCTGTCACTTTTTTTTTGTTTTTCTCGATTTTTTTGAAAACTATTTGAAAATTTTACTTTTGACCCCCCAAAGTATCAACTAGATGAATTTTCCTATTCAAAGAGGGGCTGATGTCAAAAATCGGAGCATTATTACTGCCCCAAATGTTGTCGTTAGACACAAAAAAAAAAAAAAAAACACACATCATAGTAAAATCAATACATTCATCACTTCGTTCAGAATCTAAAATGTCTAGTTAGTACTAGAAAGATGTCAATGATGATTAATTTTTGTTTTTAATAATTTACATATTACACTAAAAAAATTAGCTATTAAAACACTTTAAATTGACTTTAAAATATCTTATTTTTGTTTTTTATTTTCAATTTTTATAACAATATAGACATAATTTAAATTACAGGAAAGTAATAAAGTTCAAGTTGTTCTGGTGTTATAATAATACAATCACATTTTTTTTATTCCCGAATTAAACCATTGCTTAAAAAATATTTAAATAATTTGTGGTCGGTGCATGGTTGTACAAGTTTGTAGTATTGTACGTTCGTACTTTTTATTTCGTTAAAGTTGAACGAGTCCTTACCGTTTTATGACGACACGTTATCGACTGCGACAAGAGAATACAGAGTATGTTATTATATTATACTTCCCATGAAATATTACGTTAACAGCGATATACAGGTGCTGTGATATGGCGGAAGATAATAAAACGCTGTTTCCCAAACAAAATTGAACGGCCATAACAGTGAATAACTGGTTAAAGTTTTTTTTTTATCATTTTTTTAATACAAGTACTCATATCAAATCTTACCCAACGATAGTGGGTAATGGTAGGTATATATTTTTTTTTTCAAACGACATAAATCATTAAAAATAAATAATTAACTAGATATACTTAACCAACTGTTGACAAGGAGTGTATTAATTTGATTTATATACATACCTACATGTCATGAATGCATACATATATATATTATATATATATATATTTGTTCAACAGAAGATATTGTGATCTATACATCTGAGTTTCTTCTCTATTGACGTGAAAATCGTAGGAAGAAAAAAAAGAAAAAGTTTGCTTTTGTCGTTTAATGACTGCATGTTGTGTTTTTATTCCCCTAAGGAAAAAGCCATGTGTAAACTTTCGGTCCCAAGTTCGACGAACATTAACTTTTGCGTTTCAAAATTGTGGAATTATTTCTATATTGTGTTGCCTCTTCTATTCGATACATCAGATTGATTTATACTAGAGAAAATAGGAAAATAGTTAGATTTTGCTTAGTATTTTCTATAATTTTATAAAACTGATTACGAGATATAAATAAAAGTAACTAACATTTTTTTAGATGAATTTTTTTACAGGTGCTTATTTCTACGATGCATATAAAAACAACTAAATAACTGATATGTTTTTAAATTTGTTTGACGATACTTATGATATTATAACATTTTTTTTTTTTTTACAAAATTTATATAAATGCAATAACTACCAACGTTTATATAAAAAAGTTGTTTTTGTCTGTAGGTACCTTTTATATGTTTTGTTTAATATTTTCAGTTAGGTTTAAATAATAATATTATTGTTACTTTTCATGCATTTAAAATAATTTGATAAAAAAAAAAATGGATTTTATTAAATGTATGATATAATTTTTGATTAAAATATAGTTAATACTTGTTATTTAATTTAACTGATATTTAAAATAATTTAATAATATTCGTACAAAGTTATTTAAAACGTCTATTAAAATTTACTAATGCTACATGCAATTCCAAAACAGTATATTGCTAATTAATTTCTTATAAAAATGATTGTACATTTATATAACTACTTTAAAATAATTATTTACTTAAATATCTTCGCATAGTATATCGTTATTATACTATGTTATTATACTATCAAGAAAACACTTTATATGAGACCTTTTTACCACCCGTATTCCATTATAAATAGTTATTAAAATAAATAATATAAATAATAAATACCGATTCTTTGGTATTGTATACAAAAAAAAAAAAAAAAATAACAAAAACATAATAACATATTTTATTCTTTCTCAATTAAAAATAATTGTTCCCTTTATTTAAATAAAAATATTATAAATGCCTCAGAATAATTAATAATTATTACTTTATTTGTACTTAATTAAAATTAGGTCGACCTAGTAAATTTTGTATGAATATTTCACATTTTATAATAAAAATATAGTTTTTACTTTCGCATCTATAGCTGTGTATCGTTATTACTTACGGTTTTTAATATATCATATTATTATATAGTTCGTCCTCGGGTAAAGCTTAAAAAAAATTTTTTGCAACAGAGCTTATTACGCGTCTTGTTCACTGGGGTAGCTCCCCCAGGCAAACGTTATTATTATTCCATTTTCACACCCAACCGAGAAAACCCAGATATCAAGTGGCCGCTGGAGGAGGGTTGGTTGGCAGAATGAATAAGAAAAACTCCTCCCGTATTATCAGCCATCCTGACAGATATGATCAGAAAAAGTTAAATCCTCACTTCGTCACTATTCCATGGTTATTCTGGTGAAGGGGTGCTTAGACCGTAGGATGAAGGTAGCCGTGAAGAAGACGTGAGAAGATTAAATTGCAAATCCCCGGGCCCATAAAGCAGAACGGGTGTGACATCTGCCGTTGACAACGCGCGTGCGAGTATGGAGAATGAAGAAGAAAAAAAATGTCGGACAGTTTTTACCTTATTGTCGTGAAATATACGATCCTGTATAGTAATATGGGCTGAAAAGGTCGTAAATTCACAAAGAGTCCCTGTGCGTAATGGACGTGAGGGCAGGCGATGAAAAAACACATTTTGGGTATAGAGTTTTTGTGACACCGCAGCGCCACCCGTCGCAGGGTTAGTGTAGCCAAAGGTTAGATACACAGCCCAAATAGTACAGTTCAACTTGTTTGATATTTCTTTTAATACGGAGAACTTCTGTTGACTGTTTTAATTGCAACGAAGAAGTTTTGAATTATGTAAACAATGATGAAAAAACATTTGGTAAAAATTCAAAAGTATATAAGTTGAAAGTCATGAACTCTGTTTTATTTATTTTAACTGGATGGTAGCGACCATGGCCAAATTACTTTTATCTCAACGGCTTTATTTATTCTGTTCTTTGTATGGCCATTAAACAAAATTTGAATTATTATGAGATGAAACGTTCCTTTTTGTAACATGCATCATAATATTATTAAATATAAATATAGATGAAGTTCGTACTGTTCGTACTATTCAAAGTATGTAATAATATCATCAACTAAATTTATTATAAATTCATCATTTTTTTAATATTATTTCATTAAATGTATATTACAAAATATATATTAATATTTTAAACAATTATTGAGTATAAATTATCTTCTATGTTTGTTTGTTTATCATACTCTACTCCAAAAGTTTTCAGACATAAATTACAACATTTACCTTTTAATAATAAATAATAATATATTCATATTTAAGTACACGTTTCACCAGAATATTGGATATTTATGGACTAATATTAAATTTGAATCTTTAAATGTAAATTTGGTAAGTTAATTCAGATAAAGAAAGTAAGTGATGAGTAGAGATAAATCAAACGTATGTAAATAGAAACTGCAGACTACTGACTATCTGGATTCAAGTGGTTGTGAATATGCATCCTTTTGATAATCTATGTACTCAAGAGTATAAAGTTTAGGTACTAGTATAATACATTACTTATATTACCCCATTCAATATTTATACAAATATGTACCTTGTATCTATACGAGTATATACCAACATTTATTTAACCAATAGTTTGACGTATCCGTAGAAATGCAAGGTTAGAAATTTATGATTGCCTACATTAATATAAATAAATAACTTGATTCTTCAACTAATTTTAGTAAATATTTGAGTTTAATTTTTACACGCATGATGCATCTAACATAGTTTATGAAAAATTACTTATATAATTTTTCATTCCAAAATCTGAACAATTTATTTTAGTGTATAATTTCTGAGAAAAATATGAATTATTTCAACATTTAGTTACGATTTTACATTTTTACATACCTATATTATATCATATTAGGTATATTTTATTGTTTAGTATTTCGTTTTGTAAAATATAAACGTAAATAATTATATCTTTTTAAACCTATATATCATTGTGTAGGTTCAAAATTTAACTTTTTAACTGTGTCTTCTATTTTTTACGTTCTTTTCGTTTTATCTAAACGTAAAGTAAACATACTTTTTTAAAAGTTTACTGTAGTATCTGAATAGGTCCTCCGAACCATCGCTTTACATTGTATTGTGTATCCAGCGAGTCATTCGATTTGTGAAAAAGAAGTGAAATTGGAAAAAAATGGCGATTTTCGTCGAACAGTGAAAAATCACGATGGCTATTAGATTTGTTGAGGGGAAGACTGGACTATGGCGAAGTTGCGTTTACCGTCCTTCTATATGAGCTTGTATGTACTACGCATATGTGAATGTGACAGCTGTAAACGTGTATTGTAAGGTTAGACCACAAAGATATGCTTTTAAACTCTTTATCAGTTTATAGTTGATTACACTTGGCAAATGTACGACTATTATATGTGAATGTGGCGATAGTAATAACTCTGAAATGTGAAATTGTTGGTGTCGTCTTACGGAAGATTAGTCAATTGGAAATTAGACAACTCGTGAATATTGACGTTGAACGAGTACCCACTTGATTTTTGTGAAAATATAAAAATCGATAACTATAATAGTTATTAGTTATATACTATACGAACGGAGAACTATACTTTTTCTTTCGACACAAATGCGGGTTTTTAGTCACTGAACAAAATCGGCTCTGAACCGCAATTGAATATTACTATTATTATTATTTTTAGAATATCAGACCGACATTAAATATATTTTAACATTGTTTAATAATAATATTGGGCTATATAACAATTCCAGTGGTGGTTTGGTAGGAAAATCAATATTCGATGAATTGTGGTTGTACATAGGTAAACATTCGTCTAAAAGCCTAAATCCATAACGAAAACAACCTCGCGAAATATTTTTGAGTTAACATTTATTCGATGAACGATGTAGTGACGCACAACCCAATAGTCTCATAGAATTTATAACATAAAATTATAATTTTTGTCGAGAAATTATCTCACCAAGTGTGAAAAATAGTTATTGAAAAGGTTATGGATTTTGTTAAGTTTTGATAGGAGCTCACAAATTTCTTTTTTGAAATATCATTAGTTTAACCTTTAAATTTGTATAAAATATCCTCATAATTATTATTTTGATTTTTACACAAGAGATATTTTTTTTAAATATTTGTGCATGCACAAATTTAATTTGATTTTATGAATAAATTAATAAATTTTGTTTATTGAAAAAATTGTTATAATCCATTTGTTAATATGAAAGTTGATTTTACGTTTATTTGTATAAAATATCCCAAAAATTACACGACAATTTATTATATTATTGTCACTCTTTTTTTTTTTTCATTAAAAATCGGGAATACAATTATTTTATATTTTATTTCAGTGTTAGTTTACTATGTTTTAGTATAATAAATGAAAATATTATTTTATACGTACCTCTATATAAATATTGTAAATAGTAGTACATACAATTTTGCTTAAAATATTACTTAAATATTATTAGATGTCAAATTCAGTCAACATTATGGAAAATTTCTTGATTTATTAAATTTATATTACAAATGTCTATGTAAATATTTTTCTTAACCAAAAACTATAACAGTAAGTAAACATTGCATCCGTAAAATAAGATATAAAATTGATGTTTATACTCATATTTATTATAAAATATATAATATAATTATACTTTTAACGTTAGAATAAGACAATATTTACAACCAATAAAATAAATAAGTGCATGTCATGGATAACACGGTGAGAGTATTACCTATTGGTATAACACCTCTTAATTAAATTACTATTATGACGTCTACTGAATCATTGGTGTTTTAGTCAGCTTGGTGATTTTTTTAGGAGTGTGATAGTAGCTAAAATAAGTGGATTTTAGTCTATAGAAGTGTGTTTAAATGTATATAGATTATTTGTAATAAGTCGGTAGTTGTACCTATTACTTATCTATCTTTAAAATTTTTAATTACTTATATTATATGTATCTAAATACATTAATGTTTCATAATAAAATGTAATTTGGTTAAGTAAATAAATAAATAAATCTAAATATTTCCTAGGTATCTTTATATTTGACAGCAATTATTTTAATTTCCATTGCATTTGAATATCTGACCAGCGTTTATCTTTTAATATGATAAATATTTTCAAAAACCCACAATACCCTTTTATTATATTTATTTGGAAATAGAAAAAAACAATCTCGTTATTACACAACATATTATATTCAATTTCTAATCAATATTAATTTATTAGGTACATCAATTTATATTTTTATTCTTAGTGTTATTTAAAAAATTAAAATTTCATTTTTTTCTATAAGAAATTTAAAATTACTTATCATTAATACAATACTTTTCATTAAGCAGATATATTTTTTCATTAATATGATATTATATAACATTATTATGTTTCGAGTTTAGGCATATTTACATCGTTTCATCTATTATATTATTTAGTAATAATTAAAAACAATTAATTGAAATTAAATATATTTATTAACCTCGGCAAAACCTAGTATACATATACTGAATATTATAATTTCTTGATATTTTTTACTTGGGTAGCTAAAAAGTGCTTTCTACGGTAACCACATAATTGAAAACCTATAGCTCACTCGCGCTCTACTCGGCTTTTTAAATGAGACTTTATTATCGACCTACATTAAAACTGATACCAATTACGTAGTGCACTTTAAAGAAGCCCCATGTCGAGTAGAAACATGTTTCAACGTATTTGTTTGTAACTTATAAGCATTCAACTATTCTATCGGTTAATCCAATTTCTATTCTACGAGCTGATTCGTAAAAATCTTGTTGGTTTTTAAAATATGTACATAGAAATGAAAAAAAAAAATACTTATAATAAAATAGAATTTACATACATAATATTATAATATAATATCTGGAATAAAGTAATTTATTCTAGAATAGAATATTACGTAGTTATTAATCATATTTTGTAAACGATTTCGGGATTTTAATAAACATTTGGCTTACACTCTTAATAGGCTATATGTAATAGTAAAAGTAGTAAAAATATTCATGTAATGTCGTTTTTAAAAATTGTCAACAATAAATGATTATTAAATATAGGTACTATCTTAAAACTATCTAAATATTAGAAATTTTAATCTTTTCATAGAAAACTACTAGCATATTTTATATTTACTCACTTTCTACTTGTTAGTATTCTTAAATTATGCAATATTTTATTATTTATTAATTTACTATACCAAAAAAAAAAAAAACAGTATTTTATAAGCACGTTAGTTTTCTTCAAATAATAATATAAATCGAAATTCGGTGTATTCGTTTTAATAATAATTTAAATACATTTTTTTTCTTTAAAATTTTTTAACAATAGTTTTCATAAAATATTTGATAGGTTACCTACCTAATATTATTGTTTATATTTTATAAATATTTATAACTAATAAAAACTATAAACATTTATTTATTTTATTTCTTATAAATTTTTGAATTGATTTAAGTAATTAAAAATTATTCAACTTAATAATAATTTATATTATTTTAAAAATATAGAAATCGTATTTATAATTTTTAATTAGTTTTCATTACGTTATTGCGATTTAAAACCGTGTACTTTTAATTGTGTAAGGTGTACTTTGATTTTACAAATGTTTGTAGTATTCAATAAGGCATTTATTAAATTACTTATCGTAAATATAATAAACTTTTGTTGAGGTATAATACTACATTTCAAAAGTTGAATAAAAAAAAAAATATTTATAATAAACGTTTATCTTTATGCAAATATCGATCTTATAATATAATATTTTATACGTTTTTATAATCAAAAAATAAAAACCTTGTATTATATTGTATACAATTCAATGGATAATGTGTAATTTAAATTAATTTTTGGATTATTATTTTATTATTATATCTTATCCTATTCATATTATTTTGTTTTTATTATACCTATATGCAATTATAAAATAGACATTTTATTGTGTTGTACGTGACTCCTTGTAAATTTTAAGTTCCGTACAAATTGAACATAATATTAATATTAATTTAATCATTGTATTTTTGTATCATGTATTTTATTATAACTAACCCCGTCTAAATTATTTGAATCCTCGCGGAGCGGGGTGGGTATTATAAAAGTCAGTGTTAGGTTTTAACAGTAATTTTATAGTTGGATATTTTGATATGCACATGTATCGAAGGTTATTTATTTTGAAAGAAAACTTTGTAAGACGTTATTTGTTGAAATTATAGTATATTATATCACCACATAGTCCCTTAGAAAGCATCGGTCCGTAGTTTTATTTGATCCTTTGTCTTTTTGGTATACACATGAATGACATATAACGACATATCAAACGTATGAAAAGTATATATGCGAAGAAAACAAAAAAACTATTAGCAAATAATTGTGATGTAGGTCACGTATCTTCTGTATAATATTACCGTTAAAGTTTTTCGCATGTTAAGCATATGATTGAAGAAAAAATCTAAGAACAAAACAATATAAAGGAGAACTAGCTATATTGCGCAACGACTTGAACTTTTGTGAGCTACGTATTTAGTAATATATCATTACGATTACATGACTATTATATTTTACAGAAAAATACATAATTATGCGTTTTTTACTACACTAAAATTTCAATAAACAAAATATTCTTTGGTCTAAATTCCACAGTATATGATAGTGTCTAAAATATACAATAAAAAAAGAAATATATTTAATATCATAAGTATAGTGTGAGCACTTATTGTGATATTTTTAGTTTAAAATATAGCTAATTAAATTAAAACTTTTACAACACAATAAAACATAACTAAACAAACTTAGTTTCCAATTGTAATTTTAAGTTAGTAATAATTGCATCAGAATTTATTTCCCAGCTAACTGACCGTGACAAAAACTACTGTATTTTACATCCCCAAGTCTACTGTAATTAAATATTTTGTTAATTTTAAATACAAAATGATGTACTTATGGACTAATATATTATAGAATTTAGATACTTTTCTGAAATACCTAAGAAAACTATTTACTAACATAAACAACATTTAAAAAAATAACTAACTGGCAGATCTGCGCAAAGTCGTATAACAATATTAACAACGTCCGTTTCAGCTTTTGGTTTTATACGCAGTAAATCGCATCACAACTCCATTTGTCTTACTTTTTTAAAAAAAAAATACTATATAAATATCCATCAAAATCTAAAAGGAGAACATATTTTTTACTTTTTAAAAATCTATTACCATTTTTATTCAATCTGTCATAGTGTATTACAAACAATGTCGCATGCTATTGAGGGTAACCCTTTTTTCAAGTCATTGATGAATTAAAAATTTGTATTTGAGAGGATATTTAAGCCCATTTCATATTTTTGTTTGAGGTATTTTCAACGACATATTTTGCTTTGAATCTGTAAAGAACCTTGACTGGGTTAGGTTAGCCGTTAAGTTAAGTTAACAGGACTATTATATTGATTTATGCATGCGATATGTTAAAGTAAATATGTATTTTTATAATACAATTATTATTGTATTACTTGTTTAAATGCATTAGAATCATTACATTATTTACTGAAAATCTTTTATACACTTTATCATTTAAAAGTAAAATGAATTAAAAGATAGTATTCAGTAAAATACTCAAATTCACAACCCAATTAGGTTCAAAATGTTCGCAGTAACATTTAGTGATTGAAATTATTTGTTAATGTCAACAATTTATTTTAAATCCTTATATTTTTCATTGAAAATTTAAAAATCATATGCATGACTTAATTTATATCAATATTTAAAATTTCTTAAAATAAATAAATGACTCAATAAAAAAAATTTTAATTAAATATGTATAATACATTAAGATGTATATTATACTATATACTGTCTATATTTATTTTAAATTGACATTTACTTTAATAATTAAATTTAATCATTCGTGATAGCTGATCTAAAAAGGGTGTAAAAAAGGAACGTTTGCTTAAAAAAAAGATGCGGGAGGTTGACCAATCTAGATTATAGCCCATAGGGTGAACGTTCTATACAAAAGTGTATGACCATGGTTATTCGATAAACGTATGCAATTTAAAACTTAATTTTTCCTTTATAATGTGGATAATTCAACAATAGTAATAACAATAATTATTTAACAACACTCACTATTAAATACTAATTTAATATTTAAGTAAAGGTTAGGTTAGGTTTGCGGGAGTAAACGGTACAAATTAAATCAATAATAAAAATAAAAACAAATACACTAACATTGTAATTGGAAAAAAAAATAAGTGAGTCGTCTAAAATTATTAAAACATAAAAATAAATAAACACCTAATGAAAAAGGAACATTCAAGCAAACGGAGTAAATGTATTGCCTCACCAACAGTGTAAAGAAACAAATATTATAGTGATCGGAAAAAACGAGAAACGATGGAATATATTATGTTATGCAAAGTAATAAGCATTTCCACACAAGTTAAACAAGTTACGGAATCCTTAGAGTAAAACTGAAACAAGATCAAAGATGCAGGAACTAAATATTTCCTCCAAAGAAACATAACTGTAATATAAATTATATTAACAACACAAATGTAATTATGAATATAATAACAAATATTTTTTATGTAGAACAATAAATTAAAATTGTATAAATAGTTTTAACTTTGCCCTGATTTGGGGCGTATTGAATAATAGAATAAAACTCTAGTTAAATTTTATTACATTTACGAGTTAGATTAAACGTTCAGTGTGGTAATAATGATAATATGGTAGGACAAAAGAAAATGCTGCGTGTGAGCCGGTACTAGATTTCTCACTTATAGAACATTTTTACTTCCTAAAGTACTTACTTTTATTTAGTACGTTTAAAATTCACAAACTGTCGGTAGCAATTTATTTGCTTTTATGCTTTTGTGAGTGCAAGGCAAGGGAAGAAAACGAGGCTATTGTGGTTTTAGTTTTTAAAAAGGACTTTCAAGTGGAGTAAACACAACGTTTATGGAATCGCCCACTCGACCCCGTCGAGACCTTTTTTTCGCCTAAAAGGTATCGAATTTATGGTTTTTACTTAGTTACTAAACCAAAGCGCACTGAATGTTAAAAGAAAGGCCTGCTGTTGTTGACAAGGATTTCTCGGGTGGACTTCTTCTGTGTAGTACTGTAGTGTATAATGGGATTAGCAGTGTCTCCGGTGGTTACAGGCGTTTGCAGTTTGAGAGAAAACAATCAACGATGTGGTGCCCCTAAGAAATTTGCATTTTAAGTACGGTTAAAAAACATTTAAATAAGTGGCTCCGGTTCGTAATCAGTGGATAAAAGAACCTGTATAGATATTACCGTACACTAAAACTTCAAAATGAAATCTCAGGTTAGGTTTGGTATGGAATAAGACTGGAAAGTTTTAATTGTCACTTTCTTCCATACCATAACGTGTTATTATGGAAATAAGTTTTGTTAATCACAGAATATCGTACACGAACGACAAGAAACTTGGTCTGTGAATACTTATTTCATACAAAAAATTATATCAATGAAGAACAATGTATAAAGCTTTAATTACATAAATATTGAAATGAATAATGTATTTAATATTTAAAATTGATTTAATGAAATAATAAGTTTTAGACCGATAATTGTTGTTATAGAAAATATTCATAAAATTAATTATACGCCAAGAAACAATATTTTTGCTGATATGTTTATAATAAAATTATGGATGAATAAATAAAACAGGTTTACAACGTAATAATATTGTCTTTAAAGTAAATACAAAATATTTTCATAAAATTAACATAACTACTAATAGGTAAGGTCTGAATGAACGTAGTGCTGTGTATATGCTAAATAGTATAACCACAAAATAATAAACGCATTCATGTGTTTTATGTATATATATATATATCTTTGGTATATTACAAAATTGAATCTTACATTTAACATAATTTTATATAGTAGCTATTGCTGTTCTCCATTAAGCCACATAATAGTTTATACTGAAAGTATTTTTATTACATTTAATTAAAATGTATTTAAATACATTTTTCTTTGTATATATTTTTATTATTACCAGAACTGCTGTAAATTTAATACATTACACAATCTTTTAAAAACATATTTAAAATACCTAAAAGTGTGGTATAAAGATATGATGAAGGTAATAATAACCAAGAAAATCAAAAAAATGTGAAAATTCAAAGTAAAAATTTCAAATTTAAATTCGTTGTTTCAAAATTTAAACTTTATGTTTTGAAAGCTACGTTATGTTACAATGAGTTAAAAGAATGCCCTTCACTGATATATTTATTACAATGGTCAATTGTTATGTATATTATATTACTTTGGCTAAAAGATAAAAAAAAAAAATTATCAATTATACAAAAACTTCGTTAGATATTTGCAAACGTGGTAGTTATTAAAGCAAAATAAGGTTTCCAGACTATGAAAAACTTTAATCTAACTTTTTTTGTGTGCTAAATTTATATAGCTACGTATTAATTCTGTAAACGACAGCCGATATTACTTTTGCATAAAAAGTCGTTTCTCTTCTATCGAGCGTTCGGGATGCAGATTATTTGTATTTCTATATACAAGTAAAAGTCTATAAAAGTTTGTTTTCTTCCGATCGCACATTTTATTTATGTTCCCCCATGCATTATATTACATACCTAGTCTGGTTAATTTATATATACTTGCGCATGTCCGAACACTCACGTAGGAGGGAGCACTCAATAACACTAAAACGCCATTATACGCAGAGGCCTTAGCTCAGCAGGGGACAAGTTTGAGAAGATGGAATCGGAATTTTTATGGATTTTATAGTACACACGAAATCAATCGGTTGATTAAACTATTAAAGCCAGTAGAATATCGTGATAGCTTCGATAACTGCTAAGGATCCATTTGGACGCGACTAAAATACATTACACATGCTTCGCGTCATGTGTGCCTCATAAAAATGTGATAAGTAATAATATTATGTTAAATTACTGTTCTCGACAGATGAAGTAAATGTTTCGTATCATGGCAGATTATAGAGGATTTCAGTACTGTAGTTGATCAAAGGCGGAGTTTTCCTGTAGCCACGCAATGAAAACTTATTGTAAAGCCTTGTAGCTAAAACAGTTCAATTCCACGAAGTACATATTATAGATATTATGAATTATAATATATTGTGTGAAATTGTTAAATGCTGTATTTGTATTTTATAGCGTACACTGCATATAGAATACTAAAATCTATTATAACCTTCTGAAGTCTACTTTTTAATACACAATAAACAGAAAAAAATCATGTCTAAATACACATACATGTATTAATATATTTTAACTAATAATACTAAAAATATTGAACAAAATCCATCATATAAAATAAAAAATATATATAAATTAATTAAAATAAAAGATAAATAGAGAATAATTTAATTTAATTTACTTAGAAATGTGTATCTGTGTATTTTATCATTGGCAATAATTGGCTACAATTTCCTAGTTTATATTATGGATGTGATTAAGATGAAGTAGTTTTCATTTAAATAAATGTGCAGATACGCAGAGTTGAGAGTATCTATATACATGTACTGCTTAACACACCGACAACCCGCCATCCAGACGCCGCTCAAAACCTGCATCTATCCCGGAAATTTCCTGGTACTACATTTACGCATGTCTCTACCATTTATACATATATGTATACCTATGACGAGATTTTGTACCGTTCGCCTTACGTAGTTGCCGCGCTAACAAACCGTGTTAACGAACGTTTTTCGCACGGTCCACTGGTCCTCCAAGCGCTTCAAAAAGGACTACGACCGTTTCTCGATTAAAAGGAGATATGATTATAATATCGTATAATATCAAAGACCACGGTGACTGTAGCGAGTCAGAGGTATATAATATGCGCTTGGATTAGTCGAACATCCTGCTGAATCTGGAAACCCTCTTGGGAAATCTCTTCCGGTTGTTTGTAACCTGCGCCGACCTGTTCAGATACTATTTTATGCGAATGGTTTATGTACGTCGCGTGACTATTATATAATTATATAGCGAGCAATAATAATTCGCGCGTTAATCACTGGAAACAACGAACGGGTGTCGAGCGCGTCTTGTTGTTGTTATTTATACTTGTCAATAAATTCAATATATTATTCTTCTGTCGACAGCCGGACGCGAGGACGCGTATACGGAATAATAGGCTATGTTACCGGCGTTCGTGAAGTAACGTTTTCCACGCATGGAAGCCAGACGACGCCTAGACATGTGTATAAACTATAAACAATCACTTGCAAGTTGATATATGCCGTACTTATTGGAAAATAATTTTAAAATTCTTTAAAATCCTTACAAGTTACTATTGTTGTCTATAAAATAACTCCAAGACCGGACCTTGTCCAAGTAAATGTGTTTGGTTAGGTTAGGTTCAAATGAGTTGATAAATGTGTTTGGGTTTTAAATGATTTTGTAATGAAAAGAACAAATATATTTTGAAATTAAATAAAATCAAAATCAATAGAACTTTGTGTTGTAAAATTATTAAATAATTATTTCAAATACATTAAGAATACAGTTTCAATGATTAACAATACTTTAACAATATAATAGGTTCGCGACGTTCACATATTACTTATCCTTCCTTTAATATTAACAGCCACTTTTTGTATAGTTATCGATATAAAACATGCCACTGCGACTCTTAGCGATTTAATAATACGACTTTAATTGAAACAGCCGATCTATGTACGACCAATCGCTGTATTATACATGTTGACTGAAATAAATAAAGTGATTTCAATTAAGTTTGAATCTTTGGCCACATATATACATAACTTGATTATACAAAATAAATGCTTTTGTATGTAATTTTAGTGGGAAAAGGGGCACTTACACCCTTGAAATTTTATTGGAAAAGTAAAGGTATCATTTTACACCCATTTACCGTCAAATATGCTAACAGCTAGTAGACATCTTTAAATCTTCTAAATTAATGAATAAATGCAATATATTTATAAGATAAAATATTTTTTCTTCAAATTAATGTACAAGAGAACTAAATTTCACATTTCTCCTGTTGTATTTTAATATAATGTCCACGTTATTGCATTACTTAAGTCACTAAAATATCCTAATAATGTTGTTTCATGAATTATGATTACAAGATTATTATGACATTATTTTTTTCAAACAAGTTAGGTATAATACCTATTTTATGAACTCTTACACACTTTGGACACTTACGATATCAGGCCATAAAAATTAGTTATAATAAGAATTTTATAAAAACAAACAATAAAATTTAGTTTTGATTTCGATTTTTGGTGAATAAATTATATCACCCATCCCCTAGCTATTTTTTTTTACTTATTTTCTTGGCACCTTGTGTTATGAAGTGTTATTTACTGGCGATTATGTTTGTTCGAGTTGTTATTTACTAAAATATACTGCAGGACGACGAACGGAATGCGTCGCTCAGCGAGCTTGGACTGCGGACGACAAAAAACCGCAGCTGATCGAACATTATGTTCTCGAATTTGTGAAATACCCACATATCTCTGAGTGGTTTTCGCCGGGCAAATCCCGATCGCGTCGCGGTCGTATACGTACCTACGTGGTACGACTGTTTTAATTAAAACCACCGGAGCCGCAGCACTTCGTATCGTCTATATATATAGGTGCTGCACACAAACACAAACACACACACATACATATAGGTGTTATATTATATAATAATATATAATAATGTGAAGACCATGTGTGTGTGTATGTACGTGCAAACGGTCGCCTGCTAGTGGATGATATCGCCACGCGTGTGTGTAGTATGGGTACGTGTATTCAATTGAGAAGGGGTGTCAGGGTATTGGGGTAGAGGATTCCAAATGGAATATTTTTCGCCTCTCCCCAGAGATCCCGTGGAAACGTCATTACGGCAGGCGTTGAACCATTAGCCCTTAATAAACAATAGTTTATAATCCTGTCCAGGAATTCTGCGATTGCATTGCCCGCTCTATGCGTCATATATATATATATGTATAAGTACATTATAACTGTTTCTGTGTCGTCTGTCAGACCAACACGAACAGGGGGCTATGAGTTTTGACGTTTATATAAATAATGTACGTTGACTAAATTTTCCCATTTACATCTTTAATCCGAAATCAAAAATATATTATATTTTTTACTACAATAACATAAAATGTATTCACAGTGTGGGTAATATGTTTTAAAAAAACTTTTTTGAATTATGCCATCGTAAGTTGTACTAAATTTAAAACCGAATATTTACCGAGAACAATTAAATAAATTTAAAATATATTTTTCAGTATTATAAAAATATTATGTAAGTATTGCTAAAAAATGTTTTTCGAAGACTTGGATCTCATTGTAGAATATTTCATATATTTTAGATTAAATACAAATATTTTATAATATCGTGGTTAAAACAAGTTTATTAAAATTGACTTGAGTGAGAAAATTATTCTACGGGGATATTTATTTTCAAGAGAAAATTATATAAAATCAACTTTTCACGCGCATAAAAATCATTAAAAGAGTTTCCTTTTTACGAGCGGTGTATCCTACGACGACAAGATTGGATTTGCTATTTGTTCTCTGTTTACTCATAAAAGGGGGGAGGAGATGTGGATCGGCATTTATTTTTTTTCAGACAAGATCGACAACAGTCATTTTTTTGGAAGACAGTCTTAATAATAAAAAAATACGTCGGTTCAACTGTCGTTGACTGCAAAAATTCAACTTGCCGATGATTTATATGAGCTCTAAATTAGAATAAATAGCACGATCATCGAGCTTTAAGTATCGACCAAAAGATCGCCCATTTTGAATTTTGACCACGCGTCTGCCACAATGGCTGCGTTTTAATGAAAAATGGATTACATTTTCTAAACTTTCTTTGAGCTAACTGCCAAATGGTCTGGGACAGCATTCGTACCAGAGTTTTGGCAATGGGACAATAGCTAGCGGCGGCACGGCGTCAACTTATTACTCTGTTGATATTACACGGAAGAACACGACTTATGCGTATTGTTTTTAGCGCCTGGCCGAGACGACTATAATATTGTTCTTTAGACGTTCAAAATACGAGTTACTCCCTCGAGAACAACAACGATGAAAAGAAGAACAAAAAATAAAGAGTTGTTGTTTGGCATTTTTCCTCCACGCCGATCTTCCGCCACAGCCTCGCAAACATTATATTATTACACTACGATAATATATTAATATGTATGATAATATATTGGCTTTGGAGTCCATTAAAATTTAAAAGCATGGTTACGTGAAGAATATAATAAATTATGCACGGATGATCGACCGGTTATGTTATACATAGTATGAAAATACTACTATGAAGTGTTTACCAATTATACATTTATAACTATACTGTACATACTAAGCAATTGAATTAACAATATTCTAATGAATTGGCTATTATAACAAAACAGCAAATTTAAATTTAAACAGAATAAATTATGTAGGTAATTCAAAATAGTCATGAATAGCACGCTAAAAATTACAATATTTATTATTTGAAATGGAAACATTATATATTTTGTAATGTATAAAGATACAAAAACATTTAACTGTACGGCTAATTTATATTGTTAATAATATAAAAGACTCTTATGTAATTGTTGTTGATGTTGCATAAAATTTATCTGAAATGCACAAGTGTGCACATCGGAAAAGAACTTATGAGGGCATTTTGCACACGTAAAAATGAATTTCCAACCCTCACTCTTCCCAAAAAAATTATATTCTATTTTAGTTTTTTATTTTAGAGCTAATAGTTTATATATTGTATTAATTATTATTTACGGGCAATAAAGTCTCGGACTATTCAATAAAAATTCCAAACCATAAAACATTTTGAATCGCTTGTTATTAAAGAAAAATCATATGTGTTTACATTAATGTGTTTTACGTATTTTATTGTTTTTGAACACCATTTTTTATATTTTATCATTAATTGAATACAAATATTCGAAACATCGGTAGGAGGTGTATGGTTATGCGAATTTGTTTGCTTATATTTAAATGCAAATGTTCATTTGTGCCTACAATATTTTTGACAAATTATATCCACTCCTGAGATCTTACCCAAATATCCACCTATATTTTACTGAAGTGCAGTGAACTTATCTGACTTACTGCGTAACAAATATAAATCACTTGTGCGAATCTGAAAAAATTAAACAAACGTTTCAAGTCGAGTATTTCTCTCGTTACAGCTAAGATCGTTTGTTTCACCGTCGTCGTGGCAGTCGAGGTATATACCTCATTGCCGTAATAATAAAAAAATAAAATAAAACAAAGTAATATATTATTATACTGAGCCGCGTCGGGACGCCGAGAATATTCCGCGAGCAAAACACAATACAAAGAGAGAGTAATCCGCTGGTGCTTTAGACGCGTATTCGATATATTATTATTGTTTTATTTCCACCGTATTTACGCGCGGGTAACACGTGAAATATCAGTTTTCAACGTTACAATAATAATAATAATAATATATTATATATTATGACGTATACACACGGCATTATAATATTATTATTTGTATTCGGTGGCAACAGCTGCAGCAGGCGTTACTGCAGCTCTTAAAATATTATATTATCGTTATACCTACCTATACCTACCGAAAGACACTACCGTTTTGCGATAAATTGCTTTCCGATTTTTAACGATATTTCTATAATAGGCGTCCCCCGTTCACCTAAACGCGTGTAACCGATAACTTATATATACACAGTTCACTCTCACACCAATTTGTGTTGAATGCATTTATAATACAGCGACCTACACGAGTTTCGCATAACATCGCATGAGCCGTATTAAAATGTATTATAATATTATTATTACCTGCCTATAAATACCCATCGTTCGCCTGAACTAGTTATAATTGTCAGAGTTCAATACGTGACTGGCAGAATCTGGCGAAAGAATGTCTTCAAAGCTGAGCGATATGTAGGTCGTCCCTATTCACGGCTTAGATTATTCCGCTAATTCGTATTCCCATCGCTAATGTTTTTTTTTTCCTAATGAAGTCGAGGGTTAAAAGTGAATGTACTAAAACTGCGACTGTAATAGCCGTAGTTATTCAATGCATATTATATTAAATAGCGTCAATGAGATGGAAATAAAACGCACGAAATAATAACTGCCAATATACTATTATAATATGGTATAGGGTACCTGCTACTTGCTATAAACAGCGTTTCTGTTTTTTCTTCGTCGATGTGTATCTAATTATAATATTTTTAACATTTCAAAGTACCAATTAATGCTATTCATTCTGATTTTTTTTTGTTTACATTACTTAAGTAATTAATATGAGAAACTATGTGCTCTTTGAAGTTTTGTTTTTATTTTTGTTACAAAACAACTTCTGGGTATTAAATGAGGTACCTATCGGTATTGTAATTTATTTGAATTCTTAATTGAAATGTAAAGTACAGGAATTAAAATGTCAAACCTAGAAGTTTGCAAAATATACTAATTATTTAATGCCCAGTGAGTAATTATTATGAGAATCGTTAATTTGAATACATAATATTATAAATAAATCGTATAATATGCTCAAGTATAAAAAATGGCATATAACTCAAAAATTGTAGCTTGAATGGTAAAAAAAAATATATCATGTTATTTAAATTCTCAATAAACTATATCCGTTCAATATTCGTAATTGTATCAATAATCTGTTAGTAGTTTTACATGTAATCTGGTAACTAATGTGTAATTATGTTCCATACTATTAACAATTTAGAATTTTTTCGTATTTTCCATACTTTTAGATAGGTATCTTATAAAACGTCAAAAACATAAGATAATATACTATTACATAATAATCTATATAATTACTGGATATAATTATAAATAATAGTAAGGTTGTGTAAACAAAAAATGTATTATGTAATTGTTAAATCAAATATATATAAGACACGATAGAGGTTTAGAATTAAAAAAATGTTCACTTAGTTGGTATTATAGTACCATATTATAATATATTATGATTTTAGGTAGTAGTTTTATAGTTTAGGAGACTAATGTATAATTTATATCAGATTAATATTAGTAACTGGCTTTTACTATACTATTTCAATAATTATTCGAATGTGGTATAAATTTTAAAATACATACACTATCCTAGTTGTATAATTCTTGAGGCTAAGAGTATTCTTATGATAGATACGCAGCCATAGCACTGCTTTAATTATATTAATAAATATTATTATATGTACAATATACATATATTAATAAATATTATTGTATGTACAATGTACATTGTACAAGCACATTATGCATACATGGGCATTTTTTTTTTTTTTTGTTACCACACATCAATATCTGATTCAATGTAAAGAAACATTTTATGGTCCTATTTGTAATTTATGTGTATCTATGCAGTATACTAGTGTGTACATAATTATTGTAATACGCTTTTAATGAAAATGTCGTTTATTATCTTTACAACTAATCTTTGACGATTACTCATTAATGTAGATTCAAAATTTTCTGTTTAACTTGACCCATATGCTAGTCAGACACCTCGAGGCCAAATTAAATTTGCATAAAGTTATTGGAACATAATATACATGTTAAGCATAGACCTTTTAGACTCAATATTATAATAAACATACCGAGAGCTACAAATTGTCTATAACTGTACACATATCACATTTTCAATCATTTTAATTTTATGCATAGAAGTATTATTCTCGTCGGTAACTCAGTTCTATATACATAATATGTCTTATGTGTGTGTGTGTGTGTGTGTGTGTGTGTGTGTGTGTGTGTGTGTGTGTGTGTGTATGTGTACGTATGTGGGTTTAAGTATCACCATTCACTATATATCACAGTATCGTTTAACTAAAAAACGTAACATGCACATTTGTAAGATTTATAATAATTATATTAGTTGCATAGACATTATATTAGACATGATTAATATTTTATTTACGAAATACGCGCGGGTTTAAAATCATTTGAAAATCATACATGCATTTTGTTTTGTGTGAAACGTATTACTTCAAGGACGCATAATTTATAGCAGTTACACAAGAGGAACTAACGAATGAAAACTATATTTTATGATCGTAGAATATAGTTTATTTCGTCCATTAAGTTAATTAATAAATATAAAACAAAAAAATAGGTACGCTTATTATTTGTCTAAGATCAATTTTTGTGTAGGTGAATAACTTTGTTACTACACATTTGTGTATGTTAGTTTTCAGTAAATACAAAAATAGAAATTAATGTTAGGATTTAAAGAGATAATGATTTATATACACAAATGTGTGGTTTCGTAGGAAATTATAGTCAAATGAAATTTTGGTCTAGTGCTGAAAGGGATACTCACGTTTATCCATATCTGTTTTAAATGCAATTATTTGCTAAGCTTTGAAAAGAAAACAAATTATATTAATTTGTATAATAGGCACTAACATTGAAATGGAACATTTTTTTAACTAATACAATATGCGTAGTTAACAAGTCAAAAAAATTAGAACATTATTGTTTTATTTAATAATGGAATACATGTTCAATCGCTTTTTCTTAACCATTTCTTTCTTTCTATTAATTACTTCATTTTTTTTTCTTTGTATGATAATACACTTGCGTGGTTGAATCTCCGCGGTTTGCTGATCGTAAAACATCCAAATATTAAACATCCTCCCTAAAATGTATGTGATAGTTTAGACGTTTATGATTTAGAGGTTTAGAAAATGTATATGCATGTATATAATACGTGTTTTCCATAGAGCATTGCTTGTACGAAAACAGAGTAACTAGGGAAATGTAACAAAAATTAAATGAAAATGCAGACGATTGCATAAAAATAACATCATTATCGCTACCATCTTATTAAGACAAGTGTCAAAAACCTAACTATAAATATATGTGTTGCCGAAGCTCGTAAATCGAATGTCGCATACGACAGATGGTTAAATTAATTATGACGATTCGGAACGATGAATATAATAAATATGATATTATACATATTTATTGTTAGTAATGGTTGGTATATTATTTAACAATGTCAATAATTAATAAGTAATATGTATACAATAGTAATGAGTTCACATATTTTATAGTTTTGGTAATGGCCTGACAATTTTTCTTAAAATTGTGAACGGAGTCGTTTCTACTCAGTTTAGATAAATATAGTCAAGAACAAACTTTTCGTTTAACACCACATAAATAAGAATTATTCTAATTGTATTTTACTTTAATATATATATATATTATGTATAATATTTGTGTGTATAGTAGAATATATCGTGTAAAACATATAATGTTTTATCAATTTTGTTTTAAATGTGTAAATGTTACTTTGGTATCCATCATCAGTTAGTTTCCACCGTTACCAGTATATTTTCAGATTGCATATCATTATAGTTTATAAGTAGGTAGTGCCTTTAAACATCAGTTAGTAATCAATTACTTTTATTTTCTAAACAATATCCATTAAATTGCATTTGTATATGATATAAATATTAAATAAAAATAAAAAATTTGTACAGCTGGTTTTTAAAAATCGCACTCGGGTCATGTTGTCCGTGACTATAATTTTTTAGAGTTTTCAAACCACCAGTACAGAGGTACGATGTAAAGCCATTTATATAGATGTAAATCTTGATCCTCACTGCGGTCATCCGTCGGTGTAGGTACATATATCTAAGCCCGGCTTGAATCTTGATACACACACACACACACACACATATAAATTGTATACGTTATATACGTGTGCGGTCAAAAGTCAAATGGCCCGAAAATTATAACAAATAGATACAAACGTTCTGAGCCGGTCTAGTTTTTATATTTGGCCCCAGGACGACGTCTCAACGTTAGAGATACGGTACGGAGAGAAGGAGAGTAGCGACATGATGATGAAGAGGTCGGCGTGCGAAATTTCGTTCCGGCGGCGTCGGCGAATTGCGGTTCGTCCGGTTTGAGTAATCGTCGTCATCGTCATCGTCTCCGGACCTAAATAGGACAAATCGTTTTGCACCCAATTGTCCGACATTTGTCTCGACCCATTTCTAAATCTTCCTCTTTGCGTATTATTTTTTTCTCCCTATTTGTATCCGTCGCGTGAATGTGTTACGTTACAATAATTATCGGAGAAACACACAAACGCGGTGTGATTTACAGTCACAGTCGCACAATACTATTTAACTATACCGTGTAAAAATTAACAATAATAATAATAATAAAATATTATTCTTGTTTTGATATTGACGAAAAACAAAAAAAAGAATAACGTGTGGTGCATATGACTTGTGACGCATATATTATAATATAACAGGTTATTATCCTTCTTTCTCGAATAAAACGGATGATTCGCCTTTTTGCGCAGTATGACGGTTGTCGGGATGTCAAATATGATATTATACACCTATGTAATGTGTTCTAACACTTAAAAGTTTTAAACAATATATAAGGTATATGCTGTAGACTGTCATGTATTTACGAAGTTTGTCATGTTTAGTTGCGCGTATGGCCGTATGTGATGTGATAAAAAGTCTAACCCCCTACCCATATAAAAAATATAAAAAATAAAAACCACTCACAAACATCGACAAGGAAAATAAAATTAAACTTACAATAAATATTCATAGAAAAACTCTTTATATGACCGTGCATAAAGTCTGCAATCATCCCCGTGACATTATGAATTCGGATGAACGTGCTTTTTATGAAAAAGAACTTTGATTATCGTACGATGTCTGTATAATAATAATGTACGAGTAGTACAATAATATTATGTAGTTTTTCCGGTTTTTCGTGCATCCACTCCACGCGAACGTTATTCGACACCAGAATTGATTTTTGTAGCTTTGAATTAGTTTTCGTTTTTCAAAACGTTTGTTTTTTATACAGTCAAAGAAACTCGTACATTTGAACGTTATCTTACCAAACAATATAATAATATAATACCTATAAGATATATATATATGGGTATATTGTTTCAATATGAATACTCGTATAATTTAATTTTTTTTTTGAATATTATTATAACTCAAAAGTCATATTATTTACATTTAATATATACATTTTCAAGACCATTTTTTTTTTATGTCAAATAAATGTCAAATTTTGTATTTGAATATTTCTTGTTTTGATAATTTGAATATTTGATGCATAAATATTAGTGAACAATTTAAACATTATTACAATAAGTATAGTTATCACATCTGTGTACTATTACAGGTTTCGGAAAAAAATATTAAAATTATTATTACGTAGTATGGAGTAAATATAGGAGATTTGTATATTTTAAATTCTGTGCATATTTAAGAGAAAATTAAAATGCATGATATATAACATATTTTTTCTTTTTTTTTTAAATGGGTCATTGTAATTTAAAATATATTTTAAGCTATATATTTTGTAGTACGAATATGTAAATTTTAAAGAACTCATGACATTTGTTTAATATGTAAGCCACAAAGTAAGTGAAATTAGAAAGGTTTATACCATATAGTATTGTCGTTATTTTTGTTGTGTTTTATCACTAAATTATGTTTATATTTGTTTATGTAAAAGTACACTTGTATACGCGAAATTATGGAAAATGGCATTATTTTTTATTTTGATTTCACTTATCGCTTAATATATTATATTATAATTTTTAGCTACCAGTTATAATAGAACACGTTTCTAAACTTCAACTGACCTTTATAAAATATTTTGAATTAGTAAAGTATGTGCATAATTAACAACTTTCCTGAATCAATAAAGAATAATTTCTTAATAATTAATAATAAATATCTTTCTACTACACCTATATTAACTTTTTGTTTCTTAAAATAAATTTAATTAAATTTAACATTTAATCAGATTCACACATGTGTATCTGTTTGTTTTATAAATGTTAGATTTTATTAAGGTGAAAATAATATAAGAAAAAACCTCAGTAACTGTTTCTTTATTAAAAAAATAATAATAAAAGATTTTTGTTACTTTTGAATTGCACATTAGTTTCACATCGTTCATATAAAATTAGAGTTTTTTATTTTTTAAAAATATCTTTAAAATATTTTCCAATGTTTCGCATCGATTATGATCGATATATTGTAGGAAATAACTATGTGTTAAAATATAGGTATTATATAGTATATTAGTGGTGCCATAATTGTGGCAGACACATCTTAAGAGCTTAACACTTTAAAGTTATAAGGCATTTTTTATATGTATGTCTACCACTCTACTTACACCTTACACACTCAAAGAGGATTAAAACATGCGTCGTTTCGGTAAAGTAATTAAGTTCTAACCTAAAGAAGCGATCAGATGGTTACACGAGGGGTTTTTTAGAGTGGGAGGGGGGTTGTGATAATCCATTTTGCTTGGTCGCATTTTAGAGCTTTCAATCGAATCCGTTCGCTTAATTAACGTTTGACAACCAATTCGCATTTTAAATAAACATATGCTTTAAACTTTAAAGTGGGTACTATTTGGTTTATTAATGGAAACATTTTGAAGTAATATTTGAAATAATAATTTATTTTTTATTAATGCTTGAACTCAGTTTTGCATTTTACTATTGGCCAATGTTATTATTTTTATAAAAAAATTAAATAATGCTTATTTGATAATAATTTATGGAATTATTATAACCAATATTTATAGAATAGTATAACATTCGATTTCGTTATAATAAGTAACATTTAAAGAGAATAAAATGTAGGTATTTCGCGTTTTGTTTTTTTTTTTTTTTAGAAAATCCATTTATGGTTTTACGGTTCATTTTTATGGTTCATTAATAATCGGTTAATAGATATTGATTGGCATGGTTAAGTGGTTAATAAATAACACATCAAGAAGTAGAAAAATGATTATATATTTCGTGAACATCGATGTATATTAATCCTTGGGATACTTTTAAATTTTAGAAACATAAAATTAGTATTACTATAGCTAGTATACAGGCATGCATTGAATTAACTATGTATATTGAGAACTCTGATCATTCACTCATATTAATGAAATTCACTATGAACATTTTTATACAAATTGTATAACTGAAAGCAAACTATATAATTTAATGTTAATAAATTTTTATTTTTATTTTTTGGAAATAGGACGAAACATGTATGAAACACACATATTAACATAGCAATTTTTATAATTGGTCAATTCTTTCAATAATTTTTCAAAATGTTTCCGTTTAAACTATGTATCAAATTTAATAAGCTTTGAACAATAAACAAATATAATGACAATTTACAAAATTATTTAACTATTTTAAATTCAACGACGTAAACATAGATGTAAAATAAATGATTATATAGATAAAATAAAATATAATAATATTTTCGATTTGGAAAAAGATATATTTAATATAATAATAATATAATATATTATATATATATATATATTTTAACAAACGAATAAATTAAATAAAGAAACGTTGTAAATTAAATTATTATTATGACTATAAATAATAAATTATAATACACGGAATACAGTTGTATTTTGTTTCACGAGTTTTTATAGGTAAATTGTACATGCGTCGTTTATTCACGCATAATCAATTGAACTTGGAGTACATTTTAATTTTATAAAAAAAAAAATCACTTTTATTCACTTATTTGTTTATTTTTTTTTATTTATAATAACGAATGGAATTAAATTTATCATTATTTTATAACCATTTATTTGAACTAGGTATTTATATTTGATTTAAGAATTTAAGATACGTTTAAATGAAATTGCAATAAAATAAATTGCCGTCTTATGTACTTAGATAAATACAATAATTAAAAAAATATAAATTAAAATAAAGATATAAATTAAAAAAAAATAATTTACAATGCTGTTTTGATAATATTACGATATTTGAATATTCATCTATACACATTCGTGTATAATTAAATTATTCGAACATGAATTTCCATATTTTACATTCACTGATTAATCCAAAATAATATTATATAGTTAATACTTAATATACTAAAACTATTTAGTAATTACTAATGTGTGTATCTAAACCACATTGTTACTGATGCATTTGTCGATTACAATATATTTCAATATTTTTCAATAATATCAGACACAATCTGATACAATTATAACAAAAGGGTAGTTAGTAGAATTTAAATAATTAATAAATGTAGTTCGATAATTAGATACATCGTCATTTTTAATTTGTCATTTTATTTACAATCGAGAATATTGTCTGAACAAGTAATAAACAAATTGATGACATCACACGAGAGTGTTCTGTACTATGTGTGTTGTGCACTTAGAAAATCTTTAGTTTAATTTATGATCCTTGATACCGTACTCACTATGGTATCGTTTGTCATCGTAAAACGTAGTACTCACCTATAAATATTTTTTAATTACGTTTCAGGTTCAGCGCTTATGCAGATCGTTGAAGTTTACAAAGAAATCCAATCGCAACAGCTAAACATCGTAAGTTAAAAACACACAAATTAGTAAATAGTTTATAAATACTTTCTTCTGTTTTTATTACATGATACTTTCTGTATTATTGTATTATAATTTTAGTCGAAGTATTATTTTGGTTAAATTATTAGATACCTAATATTATTTCTTTAGCATTCAGGTTAGGTTAAGTAAAATTAAATTTAACAGAGTAAAATTGTTTAATTTATGAATTTTTAATATATCAGATAATAGTAAAAATAATTTAATTTAACTCGCCTCCAGCAAATTATATAAATTATAATTTATAACATATTAAAAGATTCAAATAGCCTTTTATAGTGAATGCGAACAGTATATTATTTAAAAAAAATGAGAATATTGAGAGAAATGCCTACGAGTAATCAAAAAAGTAAATTATTGGTATCCTACTACGATGACCAGTTAATATAAACTTTTATTATAAATAATTGATTAGTTTTGCATCCGTCCCTTAATTAATATTTTATCATGAACTGAAGTTAGAAAAATTACATTGAATTCTGTAATAAATATAATGTAAACAGTAGTATACGAATGAAAAAAAAATGTCACCTTTACAAATAAAATAAAATGTATTCAATATCCGCGGATGGTTTAATAATTTATCTAAGGAATAACTAATGATATGGACATATGGTTTATATTATTATAATATTATTCTAATGTTTTTATAATATTTAATTAAAATTCAATAAAACTTTTTCGATACCGAACAAACATGTGATGCGTATTAATACTGTTTTTATTTTGAAAATATATTTATCTAATTGTGAGCTATAACAAAAATAACGTTTCCATGAACCTATATTATATTATGTAAATTATTCGGTCTACTCATATCATGTTCCGACGACATTTAAATCTTGTGTGTGTGAATTCGATTATAATATTCTACCAACATATTATAATACCTATATCATTATTTTTTTCGAAATGTAATTTCAACAAAAATAATATCACTTATATCTACTCAATGGGTCATTTATGGTGTACTTGCTAGGTGTGTCAGTTTAATGTTGTCTTATAAATAGTGAGTTGCTATCTTTCAGTACATATACCCATTTTTTTTTTTTTTGTAACTGCACCGTTGTCTTTTTGTACATATTTTTTATTCGTAACCGGTCTCAACGAAAATTTAAAACGAATCCACTGGAGTAGTGAAAAAAAATATAACGAACATTATGTTACAATGTATAAAGCATTTCGATTTCAGCCTCAGGTTTTGTAAATCGTCCAGTGAGAGAATTATCATAGTCATGCGAGGGTTCTGGCATTTATCCCACTCCCTCCGTCATGCACACTGACACTGCAGACACAGACAGACACACACACACACACAGACAGACACACACACACACACACACACACACACACACACACACACACACACACACACACACACACACACACACACACACACACACATACACACGCAACAGTAATGATTTCAGCCTAACTGCAGATCATAGGCCACCCTCGTTTTCGCGCTCGTCGTTACAGTCATTAACATAATAATACATCCTGTCGTCTCTTTGCCACTCTTTAACTACTCTTTTAGCGTTTCAGCTGATATTTTAAATATTGGTCAGCATCAGTGTCGGTGTACTTATAATTATATTGACGTTTTAATTCCATTACCGGTAAATATATCACTTAATTTGCACGCCCATACATATTCTGTTTGGCTGTCAAATTAAACATTACGAAATTTTGTTTTTTATTATATTTGTTTAAAAATAAGTTTGTAATTTTCATTCTAATGACATTATAATCGTACTTAAACATATTCCATTTATTATTAATACAGGTAAGCACCTATAATGGAATTATAAACATATAGCATTAAGTGCACAATATAATATTGTACAGCACGTATTTTCGTAACATTTGCACTTTCTAATCGGTATAATGTCAACCATCTTTGATAAACTGGTCTAAATAAACGTAAATGAACAGAATCAATATTATATATTATAAGCGAAAACCATAGAAAGTTAATAGTATAGGTAGCAGTATTTTGGCTAATGGAATATAATTATTAATTTTTATAACGATCAAAACACTATCTAATAGTTATCATCATACTATATTTAGTCATTTAACTGGTATAAATAATCATAACATATATAATCAATGATATAATAATATAGTAGGTAGCCTATATTAATCTTATTTTTTACCACCTGCCATTATGTATAACGTTAATTAAACCGTTTTTCGCTCATTTTTTTTCAAATAAAATTTTTAAAAGCCCATTATTATAACACGTAAAATAATTGTAGGTACTTATTATTTATGAAAAATACATAGACTAAAAAGTGTTAAATTGTTATAACAATAGATGTATACCTATGATTTATGTGTATCTTACACGCAAAAGTTTTAAATTATATTAAAACTATAAAAAAAAAAACACAGTTGATATCAATACTTATACATCTTAATATCATACTAAGTTATACATATTATTTCGTAAATTAAATGTACATAAAATAATGTATTTTATTACAAAATAAACGATTTTAAGAATATATAATGTATGATTAAAATCAATGGTTTACTCATATTAATAAAGAAAACTTACTAAATAACAATGCAGTTTTGATATTTTACTATAAATTATAACTACGTTAATGAACATCGTTAAACTTATCATTTAATAAGTGATTAGTGATGGTTATATAAATATGAACTTAACTTTGAATGTTTGATTTAAGTTTTCGTATATTATTCTAACAATATACAATTTCAAAACAGTAAACAAAATTAATTATACATCAATATTCAAACTTTTCTAATTAATAAGCCCGTTTGCGGAGTTATGTGTGCATAAATACGTATTTTATTGTAATTGAGTAGGTAATGCTTATTAATTAAAAATTATAAAACATCGTTAAAAGCGTAATCCAATCATCCTCGAAATATATTATACTTAAGGAAAAGAGTAAAGACATACATGTTTTATACACAAAAACTTCATATATTTTTGAAAATAAAGTTTTGGAAAAAACCCGAATTGCTTAAGGAACAATTTATCAAATATTTTCTCAATCTTATATTATGATCGATGTAATTTTATTGACGCGTCAAGATATGGTCTTTCGAAAGTTTTTTTACTACGAAAACGTGAGTTATTATGGCTATTTTTGTTCAGAGAATCAAAAATCGACTTGTGTTTAAATATTTCAGATTTCTAATATAAATCTAGGTACAAATATTTTCTTGTTTTAAGTGCCTACATAACCAATTTCATGAATTCTGGTTTTAGACCACCGACAAAACGTGTTTTGGACACATAATGTAATTACGAGATTTAAGTTCCGATATCGTCCAATATCGTCTTGTGGTATTATACAATTAATACTATTTGAATAAATTGACATATTGTCAAACTACGTAACTTATTAAAATCGAAAACGTTTTACCTGTTTATTCGGTCAATGGTATCTTAATGATATTTGCATCACAACTCGATAAAATATTTTTATAAAAAATTTCATATAGGTACACTATAATAAATTATTATAACTAGTTTTATAATTAATTGAAATATTGTCAAATAAGTTTTTCTCTAGTGGTAGTTACGTATTTGGTATGATAAAGCTACGTATCGATTAGGCTATGAATTTATTTTCGTAAATCTATCTTGACTTTATTATGCATAGAGATTGCATTTTTTAATACAATTTTATATTCACCGGTAATGTGATTACATACTATAATATTTGCATGCTTGAAAGTTAAAATTGTTATCTGCTCTAACTTAGTTAATTTCTGCTCAATTTAAATTTAAATATATTTAAAAACAATTTAATAATAAAAAACTGTTTGAATGAAATTTCATTTTTTTTTTATAATTGTGTATTTGAGTAATACAGTTATACAATCTATAACGTTTAGTATAATAAGCATACAATTAATGGTTGAGTATTTTAAGTCTTGAAAATAGAAGAAAAAATATTTACATATGGATTATTGATAAAACATAATATACGATGGAGCATAGTATATTGATTTTCCACGGAGATACATGTACAGATATATTATATAATGCTTTTGGGACATATTACTACATTATGTAGCATTACGTGCGCGTCCTATCACCTATACTACACTATAGGTCCTATAGGCCATATCATATGATTGGACTTTGAGTTGCGTATCATATCGACTTTCCGTTGAACAGCGTGTACACAGTAAATATATATATATATATATTATACTCGGCTCGAACTTCCGCGCGGTGAAAAACTTTTATCGATCATACAAAGTTTTTCGATATAATCTATTTTTCACTACTATATATATATATATATTACATGTAACGTCACAAGGCTATGGTCACGTGGCATCGTCGTGGTTTTTATGCTTTTGAAAAGCATAGGAGACTTCGAATGCTGCCGCCATTGCGGCGACGGAGGCGGTGTTTGGCGTGATGGAGGGGAAAAAATAGTCGTCGAAAGTTTTATTTTTTCAAATTTCCGTCCGACGCTATGTACGTTTTCTATTATTTTTCCTTGATAATGCACTCGCCCAAAAGGAGAGGATACGTTGTGTATACAGGGTGGTTCAACGTGTTTCGTTGTTTTAAGCTAACACGAAAAAACGCAGTGGTAATCTACCCTGTATATCCGGAAATGGTGGCGCTGTGAGGGTAAAAACACAATATGGCAACAGTCTGAACCTTGTACATATAATATATTATTAAATTATTATTTTCTATATATGTATATGTATATATATATATAAACACGTTCGGATTGTACTAAACTTTTCCGATTTCTCTATATATGAATGTGCCTGTGTTCGTATCCATGTATATGTCTCTCTTTTTTTTCTCTATCTGAGGTCAGTAGATTTCGATTTAATGTGCGATACACGTCGGCTGGCAAAGCGAGAGAGACATAATATTTTTTTCTCGCAGTCCTTCATCAGGCATCGCTTGTTTTTGTTCAAACACAGTATCATATTTTTAAGAGGTTTAAAATAGGAAATTTTAATAAAACTATATCGAAAAATATTATTTTAATGTATTTTTTTTTTTTTTTTAATATATCACGTAGCTATAAATAAATAAATAATTTAATTTACTTTTAGTATTACGGTAGATAGGTTGATATATATTATATTTTTTTTGAAAATATTGCATTTATTATATTATAAGTATTTAATTATTAAAATAATATTTATTTGTACCATATTATATCAATTATTATAATATGATATAACTCAAAATCTTAATAACATATTTCTGTAAATACCTTAAGACAGTAAAAATAGATATATAGTATAAATAGATACCTAATATTTTAAAATAAATAAAAATGTCATTGCATGTGGTATAGTTCATTATAAAATAATAAGATAAATAATAATTTGAGTTCCCATGAATAATATTTTTAAAAAATAACAAAACAATCAATATTCTTCGTTTAAAAAATATTTGAGTGATTTGAACTTAAAATGCCTTATAAAGAATAATTGGCTTTACATATTTTTTTTAGATATTATGGTTTCAATACAAAATACTTATGAGAAATATTGTATTAATTTTTAAAACTTAGATATAAAAGGAATTTTTTTATAAAATTATGTCAAAATTCTAATTTAAAATACAAATGAAATAAATTGTGTCTATGTATTTTTAATATTTTTATACCGATATAGTGAAAACTTTTGTGGGATACTGTATTAAAATTTCAAGAATTTTGATCCAGTGAATAACTTTTTATTGACATTTATAAAAAAAAAAACTAAAATAAATTTAAAAATTATCATGCTTATAAATAATTTAAAAAGATTTAAAAACTTTTGAAAATGTTATCTTATAATGAAAATAATAATATACACATTTGATGAAAATTTCAAATATAGGTATCTACGGTTATTAAAAATCTATATATATCTTGTCAAAAATTGAATTCGTGTAAAAATCCCCGTTTTTCCTATTTTTTTTTTATCCTGATCTTAAAATTTACTTTTAACCTCCCAGAATACCAACTACCAGAATCCACACCAAATTTTTGAAAATCGAAGGAAACACAAACACAGTAAAATAAACAAAAAAACTTACTTATATCATTATAAAATCAATATATTTATCTGTACTATTAGGTAACAATGGTTACATTAATATTAAACACTGTGTTACAGGTAGAATTCTCTTATATTCCATGATCGTTTTAAATATAATAATATTTCCGATACTTATTGTTTAAATATATTATATCATACTGATTGGTGTTGGGTAAATCTACACTAGAATTGCGCATTAGTCAACCGCGAAGTCTTATAAACAATTCACTAAGTTTTGAAATTGCATATTCCCGTCGGTCAAAGTACTCGTATCCAATAGGCATCCTCGCAATAAAGCTACGATTATAGTTTTTTAATGGTCTATTATAATATTATTTCATAATAATCCAATTGTTTTACAATATGTGTATATTTAAATTTAACGAAATTCAATAATTATTGAACAGATAATATTAATGTTTGATATTTCATTGATTGAGATAAAAAAAATTAATATTCATTTGAATCTTGGTATTTCATGCAAATTCAAAAAGGTAACAGCGTATACAATTACTTCAAATCAATATCTAAACCAATTATTTGAATATTCCACTGTTTGATGTATAATTAATTGATGGCGAGGTTCTTATTTTGCCATATATATAGTAATATTAGTTTCACAAATATTGTATTAACTTGTGTTTTGTTATTATTTTATTCTGTGAAAATTACATAATAAAATAAAATATATTGTAGTTTAGGTGTACATAACACAACTTTGCCATTTATCTCATGTAAGCCAATTACTAAACTTTTGTGTATAAAGTTATTACAATTTTAGTAAAGTTTTGACATTAATTTCATTAATAGGTGATTGATTAAAAAAAAAAAACAATTTTATTTATGTGCGATATAACTTGTTTTAAATAAATTTATAGTAATAATATAAATAATATAATATATATATTATATATATATAATTATACTCATGTATATTATTATATAATCAATTATGATTGTACAGATAGCTAAACCTAAACCACAATATTGTTCAAGTATAAACAAATATGCAACTTTCGTATAAAATTAATAATTATTAACCAATCAATCTTCGGTATATACCTACGCTAAAATGTAAAAATAAAACCGTTCATGTATATTATATTTGTCAATCTAGCTATGTCATGAATCTCGGATCAATATTTATTAAACCATTTCTATTGTGTAATGAATTTTAATGCATCAATGAATAAGTAACGATGTACCTACTATTTGAAATACAAGTCCGATTTGTCGTCAATATTGTGTACACAATGTTTCAATGGGCACATTGTGTATAAAAAAAAAAAAGTATTTTTTTTAGTAGTGAATATTAGGTATTTCAAAAATAGTCGATCAAATCATAAAAAAATACACGTTTTACAAATTTGATTTTAGTGATTATTGCTGTACTATAATAATGACAAACGACTAACGACAAACAATACAATGATGTATACGGGGATTTGCATTTGTATTTGTATTATTATAACTATTATTATTATTATTACTATTTTAAATTGAAAAATCAGTCACACATTATGTTTCACGTTAGTATAAAATTAAATAACACATTGGAAGTAATATGTTAAAAATGTTACTGCATGTCACGTATTTATACAAAAATAATATAGAAAATTAAAATGTTAAATCAAAAATACATTTATGGTATTGTTATAAGGAGAGTGTTTAAATAATAATATTTTGCTAGTATTCACATAACTCATATAAATTAATACTGTTTTATTATTATATATATATTTTTTTTTTTAGCTGAAAGCATTCTACGTCGATTTATTAGTACCGTTGGAGACAAATCTTGAAAAAGACACCAAAGTAGTGCAGGTAAAATATAATTGCGTTACACATATAAATCATACATAAATATATAATAAATAATGATAAAAAAAAAACAGTGCTATGTAGATGCGTCAATTATTTTAATAACGTTAACGATGGATTTTGACTTTTGGGTTATGTTACGATAAGTAATTTTTTACTATCGGAAACTTTGCGGACAAAAAAATAGGTAATATTAGTATCAGTATTCGGTTAATTCGTTTCTCTCGCCCTCTCTTCTCTGTTTCGATTACTATAATTCATGTGCACCATTAAAAGTAAAAGTGGAAAAATGCATATTATAATAATAATGCGTATCTGATATTTGGTATGGAATAACGAATATAATATGTGTATTATATATGACCGTATATAACATGTATATTGTGTATAATATTATACACTTTTACTATATTACGAGGTGCGTAGAGCAAATAAAATGGCTTTGTTCAATAAATAATCCAACCCTTTGGTTAGTTTAGACCGCTGATTAACCCCTTGGTACCATTTTGTTGTTATCAGATGAAATTTAAATGACAACGACTTTACTTTTATTTTCTATTAATATTATCATTTTATTTTCAGTCTGAACAAAAACGATTTTTACAACAGCATAAACAAAGATCTGAAAGTTATAGTAAGGCTGCATCGGCTATGAAAAAGTGCCGTAAAAAGCACAAGGTTGGACCCAAAGCAGGATTGGCTATGGATAAAGAAATAAAGGTAATATTCATCGTTTTAGCTTATTAGTAATACCTATAATAAATATTTGATATTTACCTACTTATTAAAAACTGTATACTCATGCTTTTAAGGTTATTAAACTATACAGTTATGCCTTTATTATTTTTGGCTAAATAGCTTAAAACCCTTAAGTTATGTATATAATTTAACTGAGTTTAACTCAATTCAACACAATTTAACTTTTTGTTTTTAATGAATTGGTAAACAAAAACATAAGTATATTCAATTTCTCTTTATACGTCTTATATTCAACTGTATAACAATATGAGAATCTATATTTTATTTTTATTCTTGCTATAATGTAGTTGAAGAAGTAAATATAACGTTTTTTATACTAAGATAATGCTTGACCAAACATCTGTCGTAAAATATAGCGTACAATAAATGTCGCGGATTTCGATTGGGGGTTATTTTTTTTTTAATGTAAAATGTGTACAACGGTCACTATATAGTTATATAGATCTACACATTGGCGAGGTTAAACTATGATTATTCAAATATATTATTACTGAGTTTTTATTTGTTTGGCACCGTAAAGCCCGAATGTGTCGGGAAATAAAAATTATTACCAGCCCATTGAAGATGCTCATTGTTTGAAAAGTACACACTTCGTTTTATAAAATACCCTGGACTATTTTCACGTTATTGCTATGCAAAAATATCATACAACGTGCAAAATGTTTTGTTTGTAACGGATTTACATAAACAAAACAAAATCAAATCCCCTACATCATAATACCTCTGAATAGTACTCATCGTTATTATTTTTGATAAACATTATGACAATGGGTTTTAATCTTTTTTTTTTTTTTTGTACAGACTATGCAAATCCTAGAAGAAGAAAAAAATAAATTGGATAACTTTTGCGAACAAAGTTTGAAAAATGTAAGTACTACTCTTTAGTAAATTTTTAAATTATATAGCGATAGAAAAAATTATGTTAAAATACTGTGTAATTTTTTATTTACAAGGCCATGACACAGGAGAGGCGTAGATATGGTTTTGTATTAGAAAGACAATGTTCGTTGGTTAAACACTGTTTAGCGTATCATACCAACACTCAGTCAATGTACGATGAACATCTTAATGACTGGCTCGATGTGGCTAAGTCTCGAGAACGATTGCCAGAATCTGTCGAAACCATGTTCGCAACAAAACTACGAGTAAATTAAAACTTATTTATAGAAAAATAAATTATTTACTATAGGTTTCGACTGATTAATTTATATTATCGATGTAAATATTATAGCAAGTAAGCTTTTGGCTGGATGATGATGTTAGTTCTCCAAGAATCGATGATGATAGGATTTCGCTGTCATCGCAATTGAGAAAAACGAAATCAATGGATGCGTCTTGCTTGGATGTTCGAGCCTTAAATGATATATCCAGTCCGGTCTTAAATTATCCGCTTTCTAGAGCCAAATCAGATTTCAATTTGAACGCATCATCACAATCTCTGAACAGAAGTACTTATATAACTATAATACTATATATGATATGTATAAATAAATATTATTATAATATTATCGGGGCGTTCAATGCATATATAAATTATGTTGAAATTAGTTCAGTGTTAATAATTTAAATTGTGTATAACACCTATTCATATTTATTGATTACCCCGGGTATTTATATGATATAATATAACATACATATTAATTTAAACGCCCCTAAGCATTGTTTCAACTCATTATAATTCTAAAATTTAAATTATTCCATGATTAAGGATTCAGTCGTTATTGCTAACTTACAATATTTACATTTATTGATTGTGCACATGGCATGCTCAAAAACGTATTAATATTTCAATATTAATTTACAACATTTCATTATGAATTTCGAATGAAGCCATGCGAATTTATTTATCATTAGGTTACATTGTCATGCATTTCGAATTTTATTAATCAAACTATTGTCAAATTTTAGTGGAAAACGGATCGAGTCCGGGAAATAATGGATCCAGACCAAAGTCAATGGCAGTTGTCGATAACGGATGGGAATCTCATGGTGCAAATCTCGTACAAGCGACACATGCTTATCTGTCAAGCGGTGACAATCAATTGAGCTTCCACGAAGGAGACACAATTGCTATATCAGGTAAGTGTAGTGTTAAAAAACTCATGTTATATAGGTAATTAAAAATGTCACGCTTTACGTTTCAGGAGAACGGAACAAGGGATGGCAATTTGGAGAGAATTTACGTACTCAGTGCAGTGGTTGGTTTCCGTTAACGTATACCGAACCAGTACTGGACGACTCTGTCTTTTCGTAAGTGTGCTTAACTAAAATGAAAACACTCATTAATGAAATTAATGATTGTAATATGACATATTACTGTTTTATTATTTTATTTGTGTGTGTTTACAGTGATTCACCGTCATCATATCGACGAAAGGACTCTGTGGGCCAGTCTACCGTCTCGACCCATAACAGAAGTGAATCAGCAACGATTGGCAAACAAAACCGTTATCAAACGACGACACTTACAAGATTTGGCGATTCTCTGTCTCACAGGAATCCATATCCGGTAATCTTATTTCTAGACGATTTTTATTACTTTTCATTTCCATAATTCTATCGTACTGCCATAGCCCTATAGAATACTTTTACATTCAGATATTTAGAAACATCTTTATACTTGTATTCATTTTTGCACCTCTTCGAACTCAATTACAACGTTTGCACTTAAAGTTTCAACCAATTTATTTTAAAATTGTACCACATTCAATACAGACTAATATATTTCTTTCGTGAATCACTAAAATAATTGTTCAATAATTACAACACAAAAAAAATCAAAATAATCGTATCCCCTATAAAAATTATGATTTTTAAATTGTTGATAAATAATTATTATCGTGCAGCTTTATAGATAGGCGTTACCTATTCAATATAAATATACATTTTCCAGTAACTCATTATTATTAAATAATTCTATACTTAATAACTACTATGACGATATTGTTTTCGCGTAGACACGGTCCAGGGCAAACAGTAGATCGAATGGTTATGGGATCAACCCGCACGGGCCTCCACCTCCGTCGGTTCCAGCTCCTGTAGTGCCCCGACAGTATGGCGGACACATACCACCGCCGATCGCATTTTTCCCACCACCACCGCAGACATTGCCACCTGCACCCGGCAAACCAAGCGCGGTCGACAAGAGGACTGGTGGAGTCCATCACCAACACGGAAACGCGAGCCTACACAGCAGTAACGATAGCGGCTTCAGTAACGATCCGCCACCGGCGCCCGAAATCGACTATTCGGATGACGAAAACGCGAGGTACAATATACAAAATATTATAAACAAAATATCGTAGTTATTGTAACAATAACTTTAGTGCATCGCTTAACATTATCACATGCATGAAACTAGTATACGATATACTTATAACTTTGGATTAAGAAAATCCAATGAAAACGGAACAAAAAAAAAGTTATAATTTTATTTATACAAAAAGTGGATAAGCATGAATCTAATATTTTGCAATATAGAGAAGTTACTTCAAAACTGATTGATTAAAAATCAAGCAAAACTTAAACTCTAACTGATCTACTTGATAGAATACATATAAAAATATATTGATAATCAATAAAATAAGCTTGAGAATAAAACCAAAAAGCGTCATTGCTGTACATAATAGGTGCCTTGTGGAGTTATGTAACTTGTCATTGAGTTGATTGATGTAATGGGTGTGTTAAATTTCATAATAAATAATTACATAAGAAAAACACTTCTGAGCAGGGATAGTTTTCTGATAGCTAGAAATTTACTAAGGATATTTTATAAGTTACCTATATTTATATTATTATTAGAAATAAAATTTTCTATATTATTAATATACCTAGTGAGTTAATTAAATTTTTTCAAGAATATCACTAGTAATATAATATTACTATTGACTAGCTGTTAATAACTTAAGTCAATATCAGTGTACCCAACATAAAATAGTGTGAATAGGTTCATGGTATAAATCTCTTAAAATTAATCACAATATTTTGAGAATATGTTAAGTCTCTATGATATATTTTTAAATTCAACAAAATTACTATAACCATTGAATGAAAAATCGCTACAATTTCGTCAAAATATAATTCAAATATAAAATATAAAAAAAATGTTGCATTTGTTTTTATATTTTTTGAATGTTGTTAGAATAACTTTTAAAGAACTTTGAATTAAATTTCTAGCTTTTGGCTATGAAAAAAAGACTTGACAAACATTTATAGAATATCTAAAATATTTTTAAAACTGCATAATACATTAATTCCTAGGATATGTATTTATTAAGATGTAGTTAAAATTTTAATGAAAACCAATTTTTCATAAATATTCAAGTTTTATCCTAATTATTAATTTATTTTTTTCGATTATTTTTAAAAATACTCGAAATTCTACTTTATTTTGATTTCTACTTTTTTAAAACGCCAAAATATAATTTACCATCAGGAACTGCCCGAAAATTTGAAAATTCAAATATTTTTACTACCTCTAAAGGTGATGAAAAAATGTAAAAAGTATATTATACAATATGAAACTTAAATAAAGTGATTGTAATTTGTAATAATGAATACAGGTATTATTTATTATAATTTAAAAATATTTTTTACTATGCTATTTGATAATTAAAAAAAATGTGCATGGTATATCATATAGGACACAAATAAAAAATTGTCATTTAATGATTAATTATCCATATATGTATAGTGGTAGAATTTCTTAAATTTAATTTAGATTAAATACATTTTTAACGAATTAACAATAATAATAATATTATTATTATTATATAATTTAAAATGTTTATTGATATACCCAGTCTGGCGGTGCTTACATACGTATACTTCATTCATAATTAACAAACACATTTTATATATTTTAACTTTTTCTTTAGTATTTTATTTTTAGTTTGAAACAACATTTAACACTTTGATATTCAAATTAAATCCAATTACAATCCCAGTATTCGACGTTTGTGTATTAAGCTTATATTAAAACTGTTTAGAATAATTTTCTCGTGTGGATTATGTAGACACGAACCGATAACCTAATTTCTACATATCGCTTTGTGTAATACAATAATATACCTACACTCTGTTCGAGTTAATACGTTCCCCACGACAATCTATCAATATTCGTGATTGTCAATAAATCCACTGTTATTAGATAATTATAAACGAGAATAATACCCACGTGTTCGTTACCAGCTGGTGACGTTCATCATTTATAAAAAATAAAATACATTCATATAAATAACCGGTGCCATATTATGGAAAATTACATAATACAACTAAAGGAAACCGTACTTTTTTAATCGTCTTCAAAGAGCTAAATTAATATACCGAGGACAACGCAGGTGGGATAATTCAACAAACGAAATGTATTAATTACGACCCAAACAAAAAAAAAAATAAATCAATAATAGGTATTATGTATATTAATACGCAACTTATTTTTAATCATAATTTTTCTTATTGCATACAATATACATAATAGGTAAAAAAGATAAATTATTATTAGAAAAGTATAGTCAAGTAGAGTTGTTGCTCAAAAAACATACAGCAAAATAGCAGCATTAAAAAAATATAAATATCCCTATAAAAGTTGGCTAATACGGAATATAAAAAGCAGTGGGCGATACTATTTTATAATATTATACATTATATTGTAATAACAACAATAACACTAAATATAACCTTCGCGGTCGGCGAAGACGCCTCTAATATTATGCTATTTTATACAAGGACTTGGACTTGTAGCTTAACACGTAACTGGGTACCTATGTAACCATGGTTGCGTTAAATGGTTGTCCGCGGTGTCTGTGATATACGGTGTTGGTGATGATGGTGTTGGTAATGGTGTTGGTGGTGCCAATAATATATTAGCTCATGTTAATTGTAACCGAGTATGATGTTTAAACCAGAACGATGGTCAAAGATCCGAAGAAAGACACGGCGGCGCGTTCCAAACAAGCAGCGGCGACTTACAGGTCATCCGATGAGGACCGCGGTTACCACCGCCAAGGTCATCATCAGAATCAGACAATGACGATGACGACGGGTGGAAGACAGTCAACCGGCACTATGAAGTCATCGTACAACGGTGGCGGCGGAGGGATGAACACCGGAAGGCGGAACACGGGCACGTCGACGATGCGGCAGAGCACTAGCGTCGGCCACCTATCGTCGTTTGGCGACGGCCAGTCTAGGCATGCAAATTCGGCGTATGACGACGACGACGACGGGTTCACTGCACAGGGTAAGAAGATCAAGAGGACAAAGTCCATGTGGAAATTTAAAAAGTCCAGCGCGAGCGACGAAGGGTTGTTGACCGGCATGTCCATGTGGAAGCACAGGTCTCTCGTGGACGTGAATGCCGCAGACGCAGAAGAACAGCAACAACAACAACAGCAACAGCAACTGCAGCAGCAGCAGCAACAGCAACAGCATAACAACTACAACAACAACAACAAGTCGACGGCGGGCACGCCTGTGGCCAACAAGAAGTTTACTGTGGCCTCGAGCCGGGACATCGACATAGCCGGCGACGACGACGACAGCCAAACTATAATGAACGGCGGCGGGTCGTCAACGATGCGGCGCATGACGTACGACAACCGTAAACAGCAACAGAAACCGCTGCAGCATCGAAGCAGGAGATCGTCCTCGTCGAGTTTCGGCGGGGGCGACGACTCCGAGTCGTGCATCGTGGTGGACGACCACCTGAAGAACGTCCGGTCCGCACCCGCGCCCGCCAGCCTGTTGCCCAGAACCCGATTAATCAAGCAGACGGCCGGCGGCGCAGCAATCGGTGGCACGAACGGTCAATCACCGTCGGCCGCGCACCACCACCAGCCGATGATGATGCCACCCCCGCCGCCGCCACCGCCCGCCGTCCGTACCGCCACTGCGGACGACGGATACGCACAACACGACTCGGACGCGGACATCCGGTTCGAGAGCTCCAAGCTACAGACGTTCAAGTATATAAACGCGACACACAACGACGGATGGTACGACTCGTGGGGAGAGAAGCGAAAGAAGTAGGACACGCCAAAGGTAAAGACCCACGCCTTCGTGCGACTTATCATCGGCATATGCATATATATCTACGCGATCATAAGTATATCTATTTAATATTATAAAAGACAATGCTTGTTAGTGGGTGCGTGTGAGCGGTTCACGTCCAAGACTATTGCCTCGTGGCTTTGAAATTTGGTGCGTGAGTAATCTTATAATCAAGGATGTGCACCTCGGAAGGTCCGTCAGTCTAGCACCCCGAATTCAAAATTTTGAACTTAAACCATTTTAGATATTTTTTGTTAATTTTACTTTTTATAGAGGGAATACACAAGGATTGGTTGGCTAGCAAAAAACGAATATTGTTTTGTTTATATACAGTTTCTATTGGTTATAGAAAATACAACAACAGTAATAATATTATGATTGGATACAGTTTTAGAACAAAATTGTATATTTGGTCAATCTACTCAAATTAAAGTGTTAAAAACATTACGTGTAGTTTACATTTAACAGAATTAAATTAAGACAGGTTAAATCCACTGGCATAACTTAATTCTTCACGCAAAACGCCGTGCAAGATCAGTCATAGTTAATAAATATACCTATCTACTATACAGAAAATCAAAGATCTAAAATGGATGACCCTTTTGCAAATCACAGTTTTCGATCTATTTTCATCAATACATTCAGAAAAATCCGTAGACTTAAAAAATAGCTCGTGGAACTATTTTCCAACATTTAACGTGTATCCTCTCCCACATATTTTATCGTTTTTCGATTGAATTATTTTTATCTGCTTAATTTTGTTCGTTACTATTCCCAACAAATAATTTGTATCATTGTATCAAGTACAAGTATACAAATTTTAATTCATGAAATTATAAATTTAAAAATCTGTCTTTCTTTTTAGTTGTCAGTTTGACAGTATTTTTTAGAACTTTACAATCTCAATCAAGGGCCTACGAACATTTTTGGGGCCTACAAAAATAAAATGAGTGGCTACTATTTTGTTTGTTGAAATTATTGTATACTTAAAAACGAGGGATAAAGAAATAATATATATTGTATACAATATATTATATAGAGTGAGACTATTATACAGCAGGAATACTTCTTTATTTTTATTATAATTTAAGAATTCGACAGATCTATGAAATTATTACTAGGTAGTCAGGTAGATACTATCAATACTACCTATTTATTGCGCTGTTTATCATCGTTTATATAAACAACCACGCGACGTCGTAAATTTGTACAGTCGAATTATAGACGGCGTCGGTGTTGGCGGAAGAGAGTTTGTAAACAAATGGTCTTTATAATTCGGTTAAGGTGCGTCTCTTATAAAGCAGATGATGTAGTTCTACACCGGTATCTATACATTTGTACGTATACAGTGAACAGACCCGACGGGCCTATTTTATCCGATACAAATAATTCTGACTTACGATCAAACAGCGAATTTTAACGTAATTACTGTTATCAATTAAGTCTTAGCAAACGAAGCAAACATTTTATGAGTCTTACTATAATAGTCGACATAACAGTAGTGTTCTAGTAGTATAGTTAAAAGTAAACGTAGTTAGTATATAATAGTAATCGTAGCATGTAGAAGCAACTATATTATAGTAATGCAGTATAACGTTATACTTACTATTTGTAAGTCATAAAAATGATAATATTGTGCCCGATATTTATTCAGTGCGCATAATGGTCTGTTTTATTCAATGTTGTTTTTGTTTTATTTATTGTTTTTTTTTTTTTTTAAACTGACATCGAGCTTCGAGTTGTTCTATTGATAATAAAAAGACGCATTATACCATTTCGAGTTAGTTTGTTTTGTTTTGGTATATTTGAACGAGACAAAGTGGTCCGCAAATAAAACTATACAATAACAGCGTTGTAAAAACAACGAAAAATTGCATCACAGAGTTTTAAACTTTAAAACCTATTAAAACAATTAACTGTACATTTTTTTTTATGGTTATCGTGTTGTCTTGTGTGGTGTTTTGTATATCATTGAAATGAAAAATCAATATTTTATTTTAATGGCTATTACACGTACATCGTACATTTCGTACATGTGTCATCTACAATCGTTTTTTGTTCTTAGAAAGTATTTGCTTTTTATGTTTAAACTTTAAAATGTAAATAAAGTATATTCATTATACACGTATAAGTACAAGTTAACAAAACCAAAATTACACAGAAGATAAAAAAAAACTCGTCAACCATTCAGAATTCTATAGTTATACATACGTACAATGAACGTCGTACATAATAATACATAATTCTATACATAGATGACTTTCGAATATACATTTTAAACGTGAATAATATTTTAAATTTTGTTGAATTTAACTTTTTCATCCGAGCAAAGTAAAGTTAATGGTTCGAAACGAAAAGAAAAAAATACCTACATAATTATTATTGTTTTTTTATTATTTCCCATTTTAAATTATTCCTCTCGCGGTCAACAAATCACAATTTATAATTCACAATGCATCTATTATTATATTATTATTTACTTTTAAACCTATATTATTCGTGTTATGTGCATATTAAAGCGACTTTATACTATAGCGGAGAAAATTATTGATAAGTTATGGGAAGAGATGGTTTCCGCTATGTTCAGAGAAGGAATGAAGGGAAGTAAGGAGATAAACACATGATAGTTAAATACGTTCTAGCAAACAGTAAAGTAAGGATAGGCCAAAGTAAAAGTGATTATTATTATAGTGGTCTCGCATTTAAAAAAGACGTGAAGACATGTGGAGAGAATATGAAATATAGATTTATTGTGATCTGATGGTTATATACAGGTAGATGCGCAGGAATTAAATGTTGTTTAAAAGAGTACATCTAATGACCCCCCGTTGCACAGGACAAAGGCAAAAGAGAATAATAATAAAAAGAAGAATAATCCGTGGGTGTCTTAATTTGGCTAGCTGCCGTATAATGATGTGCCTATTTTCAAGCTGCTTACAATGCTACTGTTATATCTCTACGTGTAGACACAATAATACGATATAAATATATTAAGTGGCTAATAACATTGGTTAATCAAATATAAAAAGTTATGTTTGCGTTTGTATAAGTGATCCACTGTCAATATTGTATCATTTGTATCATACTCGTGATTCTGAAATTTGGTCAATACTACATAGATATTCTTATACCCGAGTCTCGAGGTTAAATTTTAAAATGTTATACTATAAAGAAGAAATCACCATTGGTTATAGACAATAAAATAACTATTATTATCAAATATAATTTTAGGCCTTTGTTTTGTGTTTAATCATAACAATTTAAATTAATGTGTTAAAAATCTGCAGTGCAGTTAACATTTAATGAAATTTAATAATAAGTCTACGGGTATTTAATTTGTCCCGGGCAATACCGTGCATGACCATCTAGTATATAGTTTATATGCGTAATAATATTATGTTAAGTCGTTATGTGTACTTTTTATTAATAGGTATCTAATGATTACAATTTTGATTTCAGAACGAACGTGTTCGCGACAATCAAACTACGTAAAACCAACACCAACGACCGGTCAGCGCCGAAGATCATATAATATAATACTATATTATTCGTCGCTACCCGTCAAGAAGATAAATCATAGGAAATATTTATGCAAATAGCATAATATTTTTATAAATTTTTTTTTCGCAATTCACGCTTTAAAGTGAACAATTTTCTTCTTCAAAATATTTTATCATAACATACTTTTAATTATTATTATTATTGTTATATTAGTTAGTCGTTTTGACATACAAAAAAAAAAAAAAACACTGTATAATATACTCTCGATATATGCAGGCCGAACATTGCTCAACTAATCTAATATCGTCCGAACTCAATGTGTACACTACTATATAAACCGTTGTTGAAAATTTAAACAATTTCTGACTGTTAGAGGTACCTATTATAGGTGTGCAATATTTTAAAGTTTTTATCACAACGTGTATTCTATGTGAGGTTACGCGATTGTAATTTGATTTTTTTTTTTTTTACCAACAACCAGGCCAGATCACCACCGATAGTAAATAACACTATATTATGTGTTGTTGCGATACGTTTTTATTTTCATTTCGCTTTCTTCGGCAGATATACACGCGTAGGTAGATATTAAGTAGATAGGTAATATACGTAAAATGAAATAAGTCTGTTACAATAGTTCAATAGTGTCGATACGTCGTACTCGGACCACGTATATGACGTTAATATTATACTCGTCGTATCATTAGTGAATATAATAATAACGATAATATACGTTGACACGTTGTTTTAGACAATTATTTCTTTAATACTATATAGTAGATACGGATATTTCAAACGTAATTTTACAGAAGTGTACATAATATTATTATAATTATTATTTTTTCACGTTGGGTCCGACGGTTTTTTATTTTTATTTTTTTAAATTTTTATTTGTTTTATAAAATGTGTTATTATGATTTGATAATATATGAACCATATTTTATATTATATATTATTCTTGCGTTCCGTCCGTGTCGAACATTATTAGTTATACATAATATTATAATATGTAGGTAGGTGGGCATTATACTTAATATACTTTACGGCGTAAAGTAAAGTCTATAAGGTAAAATTTACGCGCGCATTTACCATTTATTATTATATAATACATAAACCATTAGGTATAATACGGACTCGATAATATATCACGAAAAATGATTATCGTCCGATATATAATATATATATATATATATATACCAATAACATTTTCATATTATATCATAATATACATATACATATATATATATTTTGATAAAATATCATTATAGTATTATCGAATCGGTGCCACACACATATATTATTATTGTATTATATACACTTGAGTCGCAAATGACTCTGATCTGTATACCCATTATAATAATATGTATCATTTGTGGTGACTACGTAACGTTTCAATCGCAACATCGCCAAAATCGTTGTGCCCATTACGTAACTGTATAATGGCTGCAGGTGCGTTACCCTATACTTATTATTATTATTATTATATGTGTATCACACGTACTGCGTTTACCGATTTCAAATTCAATTCCGCCGTCGGTAGGTATGCGAAAAACTTCGGGTCCAAGTAGTTTATTTATTTCGTCGTCTTTCCAATCTGATCGTGGTCGTCACAACCGAGTACAATATTATACGCGTAAATGTGCAATACAATATACACATTACACAGACTACGGCCATACATATCGTCGTCGTATATCTCGTCCCGACGAGTCTATAACCGTTTAGAAAACATTTGAAAATAATAAATTTAAATCCCGATTTCGTACCGTTTTCGGGTCTGCCCTCCAACCAGATAATTATTTAAACCGCGGTTTGCAATTTATTCTCTTCCGAGTCGCAGCCCGGCAACCCCGTTACATCCGTTTTAAGTGTACATCGTGATTAGATATACCTAGTACGTATTATACCTGTTAATGTCTTATGTGCGCGTTTGTTTTTTGTTTTTAATTTTAGTCTGTAAATATCGAATAACCATTTTATACTATACAGATTATATATTATGTATAATAGGTACCTACCATTATATTAATATTATTAAGATCGGTATTAATTTTATGTTTGTTATTATTATCGTCGTTATTCGAACAGTAACAGTATTATATTATAATATATTTATCAAAATTGTATATGTACCTCCTACCTAATTATAGATATCAGTAATATTTAAAAACTTCAAATTTTTCTAAACATTTTTTATTTTGGCAATCGAACATTTTTTATGTACTTATATAGGTACCTATACAATCTATATAATATTATTACAATCGTATATATTATTATTATTATTATCATTATTATAACAATATTATTATTTCGCTGTTTGATAGATTTTTGTACGTATAATCATTTATAAATTTATATACTACTCGTATCTTCTATTTTATTTTATTTTTACTATTGTATTTTATGTATATTGTCATATTGAAGGTACACGGGATATAATTATTATTATTATTATTATTATTATTATTATTATCATCATTAACAAACAAAGAAGCTGGATTGGTAGTACAAACAGACGTGAAACGTAAATTTTTATTTACATAAAAAAAACATTTGCCAAATTTTTGAAAAAATAAAAATTTGAACAAATCTTTTATTGGCTCTATAGTCTATATCTATAGTATATATATATATTATATACATAAATATATATATTATATACTGTACGATTATTGAGTTAGTCATATAATCGATCTTAGTTTCGTTTCCGAAATACGGTTGTACGACCACCTTACTCTTGTGTTATATTATATTATTATATATATTTTTAATCAAATACTGTTATTTTAATGTAATCAATAATTAGTTGAAAATGCATAAATATTTTATTCATATACCTACACGTCTTGCTCTATGTGTTTTCTCATATTCTAATCCTTTTCAACAGTTTTTTTTTTTATTAACCATAGCTGCAGATATATGGGTATAGTATTCCCAGTGGCATACATTCAAATTTGCTCTGGGAGGGGTTTAAAAAAAATAACCAACACTAAAACCTTCTCTTTAAAACTATCTATTTTTCCAACAATCAAACACAATATTACACGTATAAATATTAATAGGAAAAATAACAAAACAAATACAAAAGTTTACATACCTAACTCATGGCAGTTAAATACTATTTAATACAGTATATACCAGTACAGAATATTAAACATATTATATTATTAATTACTTATAGTAAAAATTCTAGTCTCTTTTTTTTAATATTTCAAACTTTAATGTTTTGTTAATAAACAATTTTAATGTTATAAACTCTAACTAATCTTATCGTAATACTTACCTATGGTTTATGGAGTTTAAATAGTTCAATGAATAGTTATTAGTTTTTGACATAAACTTCTTCAACTGCAGAATAGAACAGAATGAACGAAACATTCATAATATTATTTAACGAAAATGTTTAACATGATCATTTACGATAGTGCTATAAAAATAAAATTCATTTCACCGTGTTATTGTTCACGCGAAATTCAACGATTATAACGTAATCAGTTTTTTCTCCGTTGTTCGATCGAGACGGTCGAGACAACGACAATATTAATATGTATTTTTGTCCGCACACAACTGACTGTCTACGATCAAAGTTTTATGACATTTAATGTCTATTTTGATTGATATAATATGGCATCCATAATTTCGTTATGAAATATTTTTTCGTTGTTGGTTAAGTATAGTGTACACTCAATAGTCATATTATTATCATGATGTATGTTTGTGTATACACGGATGATTAATAATAAGAAATTCATCAATAATATCAATTTTTTTGGTTCTGGGGGGGGTTTGAACCCGAAACCCCCCCCCCCCCCCGTATGTACGCCACTGAGTATTCCGAATAAATTACTTACTTCAAATACTTATACACTCCTAATACAGTAATACGTTTTAAATAATCCATAATATTTTGTTCCTATAAAAATAAACCCTTATGTATTAATATGATAATTATTATGTGACATCATTTATGTCTTATGCTTTCCTAGAAGTTATTAAAATATAATACATTTTAACACATTTTAAATCAACAATTATTTAATTTTTAGTAAAAACTATTTTCATTTTTTTTTTTTATAAATACGAGGAAATATACTAGAATATTATATTTGAAAATTATAACCAAGTACATTATGAGCATGAAAACGAATCAAGCATTTTTGATCCATTGAAAATAATACTTGTATTTAGAATTTTTTTTTTTAATTTTTTCGAGTTGGTAATAATAGTTATAAATAATTATTCACTACCTATTTAAGGAAGTAATATGGTTTTAGAGATTTTATACACATTGTGTATCTTAATGAAACAACTAACAATACAAAATTATAATTATTATTAGGTACCTACACAACATAATATTGTACCTATAAATATTTTTATTTTTCAGTAACAAGTAGGTAGTTACGTTATGTCTCTGATATTTTGGTTTATATTGGTTAATGTATGAATATTTGAAACCCAATATAATATCTTTAAGAGAGAAAATAGTTTATGAATTTATTATTCAAGTAATTCAATTTTATGCTGGAATACTTGTAGGGGAAGACAATTATAATTTACAGGAAATACGTGGGTTTTACTTCCGTGCCCATTCTACGCCTATCAATTTAAAATATATTCTTCAGTATTTATTTTTAAATTTATTTTCTAAAATATGTCTGTGGTAAATAAATAAAAACGTATAAATATTATTATCGTATAATATTGTGGTCTATAGAGAAAGTGCAACTATAGTATAGTTGTAACTATATAGTTATTATGTTATTGGTGTAATTAAATAGCCTATTTGGGGCGCCGTATAAATCACAAAATATGGTGAATATTATGATAATAGTACCTATTATTTATTATTGAAACATTCCATAGTAACTGTTTTATAAATAATTATCATAGGTATAAGACGTAGGTACATAATTTGAAAATGCACATATAAGAATTGGACACTAAATGAACAATGTTAAACGAATATCCTTGAGCAAATTATATACTTTATTACTTATATCAATATTATACCTATATAAATTGAAGACTTTAACCAGATAGGTATTAATTAAAAATATATAATTATATATAAACATAATGAAACCTTAATTACACAAAATGTATTATTGTAATACGATGTATCATTGTATCAGTTATTACTAACCGAGTTTCAATTTCAAGTTATAATTCTCGTTGATAAAATTTGTACCATTAAATTCAGTAATCATCATTGAAAAAAAAATGTCTTTAGAACTTTGTATGCTATAGCTATAGTAAGAATAGTAGGATAATGATTAATGAGTTTCAAGTTATTGGTATTGAATAAAATTACATAGTAATAAATGTGTTCAATATTAATTCAATAATAAATCATTGAATACTAATGATACTATACAATTGAAAAATAATTCTGATCAAAGACAATGTGTCATTCCTTTTTTTTGAGGATATTTTATAATTTATTTATATAACTATTAGAAATTTATTTTTCTATAAGGAATACAGTAAGTCTAATTACCTCAGTAATCTATTATTACATTAGTAATAATTTTATTTATGCTAACATAATATATTGTATTAACATAAACCTTAGAGATCTTTACCAATCTACCGTAGAATGATAGAAAATATTTGTGGACCTGTGGTATTAACTAGTAGGTACCTAAAAATATTTTTAAAATACCCATGTGTAGAAAATGATAATACTCGTATAAGTAATAGTAAAATATTTCAAGTTTTAAAACCGTTTGAGGTATATCATAAATTATTTTATGCTAAAAATTAAAATATATATTTTGTCCACATTTGAACGTAAAAAGTAAAAATTAAAACTACTATATATTATATATATATATAATAATAATTATTTTTTAATTGTTTTAAGAAACATTTATAAAGAACCTAGTAATGCATTTCTTTATTTAGGTATTAAATTAAAAATATTTTGAATTTTAAACTAGAAAATAATTTACTTAATCACTGCTGTAGTATTCCAATAATTGGATATTCCATACTCAAAATTGTATACCTTTTTAAAATTTAAAATACAAAAAATATAATATAATGTTACACCTACATACTACAACTTATTTAATGTGTCAACTGGTTTCCACACAATATTATACTACATATTTGTAGTTTACTAATTTATTATAAAATTATTATATTTAAACTTAAATAGAAAAAAAAACATTGGTATTGAAGAATTATTGAACATTTATGTGTATACCATGCAAATATTCATTAAATTATTGACATTATAATTTGTTAAATTATATTAACTTACTTAAAGTCTTACAATATAGTTTTAGTAAGTAATATTTAATAAAATGTAACCATTTGTAATGTAAACAATTAACATAATTTAATAATTAGAATATTGGCTAATAAATACCTAATTAATATTTTTTTTTAGTACTTTAAACTTATTTTACGAAAAGTTATTTAAACACTGTTTTTTTTTTATGTATATTGGTTGTTACTTTGAAATATAACATATTTATAAATATTGTAAGGGATATACACATGATAAATAATTGTAAATAACTCTTATGTTAACAGTCCTAATGTTTAATTTGCATGGTAAACATCTATACTTATTAATTAAAGTTGGGACTACAAAAGGAAATGGTCATCACATAAATGTTGGTAATATGTAATTTGAAAAAAACATGCTTTGTGTTAGGTTAGTATGTTGTAATAAACAATATTGTGTGTATCCGTAGGCAAGCAAACATTATATACACTATAAAGGATAGTCATTTGCATACTCTATAGGTTATACATTTTTATTGAGAGATCATAATGAACAATATCAAGAAATAATACTTAATAAAAAAAAAAAAAAACAACATTTGTAGGTTGTTGATATATGATAGCATTATAAGTATTGGCTTAATTATTATTTGACAAGAATTAATGGAATTATATTATTTTCAATAAACACATTTTTATAAAAATGAGTATTTACTTTTCAATATATAAAAAGAATAATTCTGAAAATTATAATTTTCTGATAGTACCTTGAAATTATTATTAATTTAAAAACATTGATATGAACATTTATATTTTTAGGGACCATAATATTTGATCAGTTGCATATACCACGACTAAAGTCTAAGCATGCCTATGTGTGTACCAACAATATAAGTTTAACTCATCGCATGTTTTACAAAGTATTAGCATAATTTATATCTATCACTGTTTAGTGGCGCCAATTAAAATGTCAACAATTAAATACAACAATTATGGAATTCAACTTCAAAATATTAAACAAAATGTAATATTAACCATATCTATAAAATGTCTTTTCTTTTTATTTATTACAAATTACCTATTTTTAAATTCAATTTGAATTTCAAATAGTCAAATTATAATACATTACGATAAAAAAAAAATGTACATGTCAATGATCAATGTTATCTTTAAGGTATAAAAATAATGAATTAATACAATTTTAAGAGCTAAAAATGTTATTCTATTTCTTAGTAAAGGCTTCATCTAAATGCATTGAGTACACAGATCTTAGTATTGAAAATATCTTTTGATTTTTATAAGGGTGGCCAGTTAAAGGATCCCTATATCTGGCATAATCTTCAGTAAATACACACTGTCTATGTGGTTTGATTGGTTTGGCTACTTTCTTAGGGAACATTCGTTCAAACTCATGAGGTTCATTCACAGTGATGGTAGTACGCTCAAAATACTCTTGACGTTCACGTTTCACACCATGTTCTTCACTTTCTACATTTACATTATCATCTTCAGCTAATAATGGGTATGCTTTGCTAAGGAATTTTACTGAAGTCAAGTATGTGACACGGGGTTTAGCTCTTGTCTGTTTTCTAGCCAATTCTAATTTTTCAAATTTTTCTAATGATTTTAAATTTTCTTCTTCAGTGAGCTTTGCTTCTTCCAACAATTCTTGCTGAGAAGGCATTTCCTCTGGAGGCATTGGCTTATTTCGTTTGATTTTACTAACACGTTCTTTAATACGTTCTATTGTCTCTTGTGATTTAACTGCTGTTGATTGCCGTATTGACTTTCGTTCATATGACGTCTCAGCCACAACCTTTTCTGTAATAGAACGTTTTCTTTTTGGAGTTTCTTTTTGTTCAACAGGTTTTGGCGCTTTAGGCTCTTGATATCTAAAATAAAGTTGATTAATTATGAATTAGTTCTCATGAAAAAAAAAAAAGATTAGAAAAGTTTTTAGTGCAATGATTTTAAATATTTTTATATACCAATATCATTGACAAATTTTGAATATTTTTAAACACAACTTGAAAGAAAATCCAAATTTTTATTACTACTATTATATACAAATTCAACACTATTGTTATTTACATAACTACATAACTAATAATATTTTAACAACTAAAGTACAATTGAAATAATAATATAATAACAATAATATTTATATACTTAATATAAACTTAGGTAAATACTAATACAGCACACATACCTAATATATAAACATATTTATACTATAGAAAAAATATTATTATTATTTAACTTTTATATAAAATCCTTATTTAATATATATATATATATATATTTTTAAATCGTCATCATCCTACCTAATAGATATTATGTCTTTTTATATTAATTGTAATTATATTTATACAACTATTTACTAGTTTTATAATTTTATAACAATCCCATGTATATCAATATTGATTGCTGTATCTTTTGGCAACCCACAATGTGGATAATCCATTTAATAACATTGTTATACATAATTAATAAACATTTATGCTGTAAATTTCTTTTGTTTAATAATAAAAAAAAAAGTATCAAATAAGTTATAAATAATATTATTAATTGTTCATAGTATGTATATTATTATTACTATATACGTATAATCAATGGTAATATAAATGGTAATCATCAATGGTAATATACAATGATTACATAATTTAATATTAATTTATATTACTGAATACCTAATGCATGTTTATTAAATAGTTAACTTATGTTCATAAAAATAATTGTATGTTCTAAACTTTATTTTAATGTAAGTGACTATATTAAAATTATGAAAATGTTTTATAAAGAATAACATTAATTTTTTTTTTTTTTAATAAAATAGTGTTTGTATTTAATATATGCTTTCTATACTCCAAAGACTAAATACTAATCTATTTTTGTGAGGAGAATATAATAATTAATAATTATAATAATTTAACTAACTGAACTTTGTAAAAATAAAAATTTAATTATCTTCGTGCAAGATACAAACATAGTATAAGTATACATTTAGCAAGTTATAATAGTTTTTTTAATGGTCTAAAACTATGCCAAACTTTATATATTAATATAAATCATTTTTCCTAATTATTAGTCTTTAAAATGTTATGTTAAGAGTTTTGATTAATTTAGTATATAATTAATATTAACAAATTTGAATACTATGTATTTACTTATACTACCTATATTTTTTTTTCTTTAATTTTGGCTTTTATTCTAGTTATAATATTGTATATGTGCTATACTTTTTATATTCTAATTAATATTAACTATTAAATTATGTTATTATATTATCATGTACATTTGACAATTATTGTAATTGATAAACCCCTCCCCCCCTTCATCGGCAGAAGCTTGACTTATAGAAAGTGCTATACTTTAATTTATGTTAAGTATCTATGTAATTTTAACTTGTTGTTTTTGCAAAATATATATTATTACTATTATTCTAATTAAAATATTTCAAAAATGTCAAACAATATATTTAACAATGTGTAATCGTAATGTACCAACCTATTCGTTTTTTTTTTTGATAGTTCTTCATCGTCGACGTCTGATATCACTTCATCATTTTCATCAATACTGAAATCTGAATCAACTTCATCTGGTGCTTCTTCATCAACAAAATGAAAATCATTGTCTTCTTCATCTTCATTAAAACCACCATATGTAGTCTTATAAAATTCATCATCTGCTTCTTCTTCATCTAATAAACGTGCTAGTTTGTTACCAGCATTCGAACGACGTTCTCTTTCAGCAGCCATAGTCTGAAACAATTATATTTTGAACGTTAATTAATCACAAAGATCAAAACTCCATAAAGACGCGTTAAACATTAAAGTGATACCTGTATTAACTCACAATTTGAATACAGCACAGTCAGTTGAATTAAATGTTTTCTCAGAAGTACTGAGAGTATGTTTTTACAGCGCAGGCCATAGATTACATATAATCTGTCAAAAACATGATTTGTCCGTTGTTCAATGCTTGATCGTAAGAATATTCAAAATGTAACTTATATGGATACTGTGAAATACAATCGTTCGTTTAGGCGAAATTCAAACCAATATCAATCGGAAATTCATAAAGCTCAAAATTGTTAAACACTGGAGAAATAATTTAATAACTAACAAACACTTGTATTGTTTTTTTATTTTAACTTTTCGGATTCGGCACTATCAATTTTTACTTTTTAGCTTAAAACGCGTTAAACCACGGACTAAGATATATATTAGTCCGTGCGTTAAACGCTGTTATCACGATATCACAGTGCTGTTATAAACAGATAAGTTACCAACGAACATTGGACAATTGATTGTGTCATTGGTTCTCAAATTGTAAACGACAAACGACAACAGAAAATAATAAAATTAATCATAACATAAATATTTTAATTTATCATCTCGTACAACTCTTGTCTATCTCTTGTAAATTGTAATTATTTCTATCATCAATTTATCTACATATCTCATATTATAAAGTATTTGCTATCATTTATTTACGGAATGAATGAAAATCAAGTATTAGGTGGCCGGTAGGTATGCAATAAGAATATAATTTTGTTGTATGGCGTTTACTGTTGTATTCGTAGGTATTTTTTAACACAATTAAATACCATAAATCATTTATAGTATATATTTGATTAAATAGTACCTAGGTAGGTTTAGGTACATAAATATGGTATAATAAATAATAGTCATAGTCGTAAATCGACTAAAAATATTACAATCTGTACTCTGTAAGTACAACAGCCCTAGGTTAGGTACCTAGCCTACAGGCTCATCCAAACTTTAAATATGATAAGTTAGTTATAGTTATAATATAGTTACTAGTTAGTAATATTAGGTAAGTACTAAGTATATAGATAGGCCGAATTTAGTAATATGGAAACCCTAGGTCCATCCTTACTCCTTAGATACTTACTAACGGCAATGGCTTTTATTTTTCAATTCCATGTACCTCATATAATAATATATTGAAATTTATTGCAAAAAATATTTCGAATAAAAGTATGGTTGTAAAAACTGGTATTAGGTATATATAATTAACAAATGAATAAATAATATAATATAAATTATTATTTATATTAATTATATTTAGACTAAAATGAATACTTTTTGAAATTTCGTTGATGCAAATAGGTATTACAACTACTTATGAAAAATTGAACGATCTAAGTTTGTTAATACTTAAATGCGCCTTATAGTGTCATCAAAATTCGTAATCTATTTTTTATTAGCTTAATTCTTGGAAATGATCGTTTTACAAGTTCCTGACTATCGAATATAAATTCTTGTTTGTACCTATTCTCACTTTTATTTAATTTATGAAAATATCAATGACTGAGTATTTTTATTGAAGTGATTTTAATTTTTATTGAAAATTTCAATTTATATCAGAATATTGTGTATTGTATTCGAATAATAGAATGTAAAAAAAAAAATCACTAGGTATGTGGAAGCTCTCATTTTGTGGTTTCCCAAGGACCAGGACCCCCTGTGGGTCTATATTATGTACTATTAAAATAATAATAATTATCCGGTATTCTGATGCGAAATATAAATATTTCTTGATGTAAACTGAAAATATAATACGATGTATAATATTATATAGGTACCTTATATCTACGTTTTAACGGTACCTCAATTTGATACAACAGCAACGTTATTCATTTTCTTAAAACCTATGAAAACGAAATTTATGACGATCATCAATAAATTTTTATTTTTTTCACTTTTCATTGTATTGTATAATATACTATTAATCGTAATAATTTAACATTTTAAATGAAAAAAAAATAACCAACTTATACGTGCACTTGTATAAAACGGTTATCGGCGAACTAACATAGGTATTGTGTTCGGTGTACGGTGTACGCTCTACAGCTGTAAACAGTAGTCTATTTTAATTGAAAACAACAATGGTAAAATTTACTGGATATTATATTTTGAAACGTAAGTACGTCTTGCTTCATCAATACAAACATTTTCCGTTGGAGGCTGCAGTTAACCTAGGTATACAATATATCAGAAACACTAGCCACAACTAATACGTTTGTTGTTATCGGGACGCAAGTACGCAACTTACATTTACCGAGACGTGTAGCCACGCGTGGATTGTCACTAAGTTTGTTTAACTTATTATAGTTGATCATGTAGGTATTGAATTAAGTACTTGCCATCATACAATTTGGATAAATAATTAAAATAAAATTATGCTTAGAACTTAAGAAATATATAATATATTTATTATGTATTTATCTAAACAGTTAACATAATATAGCATTATATATAAATAAATATAAGATATAGGTAGTAGGTACATTATACATCATGTATCACAATAATATAAAAAATATGAAGCGTTAACATTAAATTAAATCAATCTTCTCGATATTATGTACCCATTATTTAATGTTTAAAATTTCAGTAGTAATTAAAAAAATCATTGTCTTTGATATCAAAATAATATTATTATTAGTTACTTTTAAATATTCTGAATAAATTAAATTTAGTCTCGAAAGGTTGAAAGTACTTGTCTACCAGTGTCAATAGTTTAAATTTAAGTTAGACTAAAATATACAATGACGAGTTTGTATTATTTTTCTAATGAAATATTTATCCATTAAATTACAGTAGTACTCCGTTATAACGGAAGTGGAATTTGCTAAGAATTTAGTTAGTACTTATCTATCTGCTATGTTAGTATCTAACCTATATTTGTAATTAATCGATCGAGAAAAATATATAATGCACGTGTATTGTTTACTAATAAAACATAGTTTTAATAAATAATAATACATTTTGGAATAATTTATATTAAATATATAAATTTAAATATACTTGTACATTATTTTATTATTCATCGTAATAATTCATTGAATAGGTGGTTGATAATCGTTATAATTAAAAGTTAATAGTTTATAATATGTAATTAATATAGTTATTGCAAGACGTAGAGTTTGAATTGTGGTGGGGAGGATATTGTACTTTTGCGGGAAAAGTTTGTATCGACAAAAAATATACGGGTTATACCCTTTTTTCGTATGTAGGTGATAGGTTAGGTTTTATTTCACAGATCTGATTTTTGACCTGTGAAAAACTTATGTATATGCCACTGGGCTACATAGGTAATATTTACAAGTTATATAAATGTGGCCATATAAAGCTGTTGAAGTACATAATATTTCAAAAATAATACCACGGAATATACCACAAATACTATTGTAAATAACTAATATTTTATAATACATATTACTATATCCTATATAGTTTAGCTCCGAATATAAAATGAAGTTTTATTATTTTAGTTTTCATTGTCAATAATTTGGTAATAAGATTATGATTGAAAACACATTTGAAGGCAAACGACGTACATTTATTCCGGTTGTTAAACCCCAGAAATGTTTTATGTGAATTGCAAATTTTAACCTTTGTGGTTCTTCGCGGGATACAATGTCCAATAATTATACAATTTTGAATAATAATTAATTAACCAAAAATTGAATGGATTCATAACAAAATTTTTATGACATTGCTTTGTGTCGAGGTAAACCCTAAATCGTAATTCATTTTGCACAATTCTATATAAAATAATAAATAATTGTTTAACGTAATAATTACGCTGCTTCATGCGTTTATAATTTTAATTAGATTTTTAAAAACTGTAAATTTAAATTCCATTTGTTAGGAATTTAAACACTTCCAAAAAGCAAAACCGAATTGTGATTTGAAAATGACGGAACCAAAAGTCGAAGTCGTAATATCTGGTATTGGAGGCCTTTTCCCGGAATCCAACAATTTGGATGAATTGAAACAAATGCTGTTTGACAAAAAGAATGGTGTGACTACAGATAGCAGGCGATGGATACCCGGTTAGACATTATTTTGTATCTTAAAAAAAAAATAATAAACATATAATTAATTACGTTTTTAATAACAGTAATAATAAAATTATAAAAATATTTACTGGTCATATTATATTTAAATACATACACACATATATGTATGTGTAATATACACCGTATATAAATAAAATATTTTATTTAAATATAAATTTACCAAAAAGAGTTTTTTCAAAAAAAGAATCATAAATCTTTGTATATTATTATGAAACTGATATAACTATTATCATTGATTTAAGAACTTTATCGGAATAATTTAATAATCTGGTGTTGACAAGTCAACTCTCATTATAACATATAGTGGTGTATTAATAAATATAATATTTAAAAAAAAATGATAAATCATTGAGATAAATTGAAAAAAGAATTTGATAGAAGCACAGAACAATAAGTTTATGAACTATTTAGTTTATTATTGTAAGTACACCAATTGTATAAAATACAGAAATATTATCTTTGCATTTTATTAATCGCTCTCATTAAACTCATATAACAAAAAATAATTTTTAAGATTTACGAATAAGTATAAGATTAAATAACGACAAGTAACATATATTTAATATAATCAATGTAAATTGACAGGCCTTATAGTAATAAGAAGTTTTTTTATATAAAACATTTTAAACGTACCTATATCAAAAACAAAAAATTAAAAAAATAGAATTCCTTACTTATATCAAAAAGTATTATTTAATATTTATAACTATACATCTTTATAATATTATTGTAGATGTCAAGGATTATTGTTATTTTATTTCCTAAAAAAATTACCGAAATTGATTTTTTTGTCAAGTAAAAATAGTAAAAATGTTTGTTTAAAACATTATCAGTTTTTCTAAAAACTGTTTATATAAATATATTACACTAAAAAAAAATTAATTTTAAAATCATCATCCATGTTTACTTCTATATCGAGTACCTACATCGATCGAATGTGTTATGTAAAACTTTAATAGTACCTATTACAGAAAAAAATATTGAAAAATTGTAAAATATCTTATTCTTTTTTTTGCATATGAATTAGTTAAAAATTGTATTTTGAATACAATGATTTAAAGTGACGTTTTTGATCAAACCAATTTTTCTATACTAACGATTTTTATGTTTTACCCACGGGGTTTTTCTTTGGGTAAATCATTTATGCTGGATGGCATGAAAAATTGATAAATTGAATGAACCAATAATTATGGACCACTAAATTATGTTTAAGGGTTCATTAGATCACTGTTGATTCATTTAATTGTTTAGTGATTGTTTATGCGACCCACCATTAATAATTAAAAATTTAACAATCAAATAATTATCTATGTGTAAATTATAATTGAAAATAAAATGTTTTTCTGTATTAGATAATATAATTTAAAATTCCACTTTAAATACATTATACATTAAATCATTTTCCAGAATTAAAATTTAAATAAATCTTTTATGGTCGTTGCGTTTTTCAGGTGTACTAGGAACACCACATGGAGTTGGTAAAATACGAACTCCCGAAAAATTTGACAACGTATTTTTTGGTATACATAGAAAGATGGCTGAGAGTTTGGATGCTTTGACTAGACTTAGTTTGGAAAGATCTATAGAAGCAATAGTTGATGCAGGTGAGGTGATCATATACACGACAGTTTACTTTAGTTGAGTTATAAAATGTGCTTATTTTAATGCAAATTTTCATGCATTTCAGGAATAAACCCAGCTGATTTATCTGGAACTAATACGGCCGTCTTCATGAATTCTTGTATTAGTGAATCAGAGTTTTTTGAGGTTTTTGATACACAGCAAAAAGGGTTTGGTCTCTTAGGTCATAACAGAGCAATGCAAGCAAATCGGTTGTCTTATACACTTAACTTAAATGGTAATCGCCAAAGATTATTAAAATATTAATAGATTAATGTTTATAATTTATGATACTGTTGAAAATAGGACCTAGTTACACAACTGATGCAACGTGGATTGGTGGATCACAAGCTATTATGAGAGCAAAAAGAATGATTGAAGATGGAGTGATAAACGCAGCAATAATCGGATCATGTAGTTTATGCTTAAATCCTAATATATCTCTTCAACTTGAAGGATTAGGAAGATTGACAAGTACAAACGAAACTAGATCATATAGTGAAGATGGTATACCTACATTAATATATTTTATACACACATTAAATATATCTGATATTTAAATATGTAATACCTATGTATTTAATTATATATACAAATCATTCATGATATTATTTTTAATTGAACATATTAGTTCAAAAAATCAAATTAAAAGAAATAATAATCCTTAAGATTTGAAATATTTGCTAAAATCTAAACTTTAAGCTTATAAAAATACTTAAAGGAAATGCTGATTGAATATTATTAGGTTTGTTTTAGCTTACAGGAACGGTAAACGAGAAATTTGTATCTTTACTGTGTTTATCCTGGTACTTATAATTGTTTAGGTGTCGCATTCCTTCGTGCTCTATTCTTTTAGATTATATTCACTGTAGATAAAGGGTTTAACTTAACGTGGTATTCAGTCTCTAATTATTCTAGAAAAAAAATATTAAATTGTTATTTTTACATTAATTTTAAAGTACCTTCCATTTATTTACGCATAAATTGTATATCTTAGAGACATATACGATAATGATTATTGTGGGATTAAATTCTAACTAGAAAGTTTTATTTTTATTTATTTGTTTAATTTTATTTTAGTGCAATTAGTAAAAACAAATCTGAAATTAAAATATAATGTATAAAAAAAGGCGGGCATAGTGGGTATCATACCTCATTGCTGTATAGTAATAATGAAGAGTAGGTCACTATAATGAATGTGTTAAATTTAATGCAATGACAGGTATCATTGTATACGAAAAACGATTCTGAACAGAGATGATTTGTCAGTCTAAGATAATTAGTAGGATAATAATTGGGACCGAAGGGGTGCGAATAATTGATTTGTGCGGATAATCAAACAACCATTGAAAATTTTGATGAAAAGTTGAAAACTAATTTACTAGATAAAAAATATAAAACAATATATGTTATGTATTTATTAGAAATAATAATACATTTTTTTTGCACCTCATTACGTTGGAGTGAGCCATAGTAGATAATAAAATAATCTTGCATTTCATAATATGTACACGATAAAAGGAACATAACGAATGATAAAACTAAATTAAATTAAACTAAAATAAATTTGTACACAAACATTTGTAGTGCGGATAATAAAATTGATGCTCCACTTTATATCGTTATTTTACGTGATTTTGTAAAAAAAATAAATTTCATACGCTTATAAAATTGTTTCTATATTAACGCTAGAATATTTGTTTACAGTTATTTGAAGAAAAATTTACGGAGAACCTTGTGTTGCATTTTTAGGTATAAATCAAAAAATCATTATGAATTTTCAACTTCAAAATTCCTTCCAAATTTTTGCAATTTCGACATATTTCGTAAACATTTGAACTTTAAATGCTTGTAAACAAAAATTGTGATTTTTTTTTTTACTACAATAAGTACAACTTATAATAAACTTTCTATTAAATTTTAAAAATTTTTTGGAATGCCAAATTTTTTATCGGCATTTCAAAAAAAAAAAACTTAGAAAAATGGAAAATTTAAATTGTCTAAATAGCTTAAAAAAAGTCAAAATATTTTGAAAATTTAATCGTAAATAAATAAATAACGCTAATATAAACATTTTTTGAAAATTTCAAGTATTTACAATGATTCGTTTTAGAGTTACTGATCTGCAAAATAAAAAAATCGATTTTGTCGAGAACTAATTATGTGTAAAAATTCCCGTTTTTTGTTACTTTTTTAGGGTTTTTCCTGATGCTTTTTAAAACTACTAGAAATTTTTACTTTTGACTCAAGTTACCCAAAGTACCAACTAAATGAAAGAGGGGCTGAAATCAAAAATCAAAGCATTATTTCTACTCCAAAACGTGATGACAGACACAAAAATAAAAAAATTAATAAAGAACATACATCGTATTTGATTATTAATATCGGTGTGAAAAATAAATAGTTATTTATTGACATAAGCAAATAACTTAAAATATTATTTTAAATTCATAAGTATTAAAAATAGTTGAAAGAAAACTAACTTTTTGATTAGAAGAATATATCTTAATTTTTGGAGCATAAATTAGAACGCTATACCCGCAAATGTTGTCTCTGTCTTATACATGCGTAGCATAGTTAAAAACTGTTTTACGCGGGACAATTTTACTCCCTCGATATTTATATAAAAATTACCAAAATTTTAAATCACATTGAGAACAACTTTACATGTGTCGTAGCGTTTTAATTTTTTTGATAATATCAATGCAATTAAAGTTATTGGTTTTAGAACTTTAGGTTTATTTCATTTAATTATTAAAAATTATTGGTTACCACTATCAAAAAAATTAAAACGCTACGACACAGGCAAAGTTCTTCTCAATGCGATTTAAAATTTTGGTAATTTTGATATAAATATCGAGATTCGAGGGAGTAAAATTTTCCCACGCAAAACAGTTTTTAACTATGTTAAGCGTGTATAAGACAGAGATAACACATGCGGGTTAGCGTCCTCTTAAGTCTATTGCTAGTTTTATAAAAATTGACAACAAATTGACTACAATAGGTATATTGATAAATGTCACATATGTAATATTAGTATTAAAATGTATTATATTATAATTTACTATCAATTTGTTTTTTTTTTTTAATAAAAAATAAATAAATGTATTATTATAGCAAATGGGATGAACAGATCTGAATCGTGTGTAGTAGTGCTGTTACAGAAATTATCTGAAGCTAAACGTTCTTATGCAACTTTATTGAGCGCAACTAGTTTATTTGGAGAAACAAATGATTTATTTTATCATTATTCTGATCACCTTTATAAAGAAGTTCTATTAAATGCTTATAAAGAAGCTAATGTAGATCCAGCAAAAGTTGCATATATAGAAGGCGAAGGGTTAGGTATTAAGGTTTGTTTGAATTTATTTATAATTAATTAATAAATAAAATATTTTATAAAAATACTAATTAATATTGTAATCATGGTATATTGAGTATATAATTTACATTTGTTTCAAATAGAAAATAGATGCAATGGAACTGAACGTTCTGAGTGAAGTATTTTGTACCCCAAATAGAATAGAACCATTAAAAGTTGGTTCCATAAAGAGTAATATTGGTCATTGTGAAGCTACTTCGAGTTTAGTATCGTTAGCAAAAGCGCTTATTGTCTTAGACTCTGGATATATACCTCCAAATATTAACTATTCAGAGCCTAACCAAGATTGCCCTGCTCTTTTTTCTGGCAGATTAGAAGTGTGTTAAAAATAAAATTTATATTTTTGTACATTTTAATATTCAAAAATTTTTTTAGGTAGTCACTGAGAAAACTCCATTGAAAGGAAATATAGTTGGTATTAGTTCATTTGGTTTGTGTAATTCTTTTAGCCATGTAGTTTTAAAACAAAATAAGAAAAACAAAGTAAAAATCTATGAAAAAGGAGAAATGTTTGAAGACGGTTTACCACGAATTGTGTTTGTATCCGGTCGGAACGAAGAAGGTGTTACACAGTTTTTAGAGCGCATAAAAAATAGTCGAATGGACGAAGAATTTGCAGCTCTTTTACATAGCGTTTTTTATAAATCTATGAATGCTCATTACTACCGAAGTTTCACTATAGTTCCAGATAATGAAGGATCGCAAGAAGAAATATCGGTAGGTAACTGATAAATTATTGTTATCATTTTATGGTTTTATTTTTATTAACTATTATTTTTAGTATCTTCCAGCGTTGATTAAACGGCCCATTTGGTTCGTATTTTCCGGAATGGGATCACAGTGGAATGGTATGGGAAAACAACTGTTAAAAATTCCTATATTTGCAGAATCAGTACGCAAACTTGAAACTATATTAAAGCCGAAAGGTGTTGATCTTATTGATATTTTAACAAATGAAGATCCCACACTTTTCGATAATATACTTAACTCATTCGTTGGTATAGCTGCGATACAGGTTTATTAAAATACAACCCAAATGTTTAAATTTTAAAAACGATTCTTTAATTAACGTTTAAAATAGATAGGTTTATTGGACGTGTTGAAAAGTATTGACGTTGTCCCTGATGGTATTATTGGTCATTCAGTCGGCGAATTGGGGTGCGCCTACGCTGACGGTTGTTTCACTGCAGAGCAAATGATACTTGCTGCACATGCAAGGGGTCGAGCTTCGATAGAGACTGAACTAATCGATGGGTCGATGGCTGCAATAGGATTAGGATACAACGATATTAAAGATAGACTACCACACGATATTGAAGTTGCTTGTCACAATGCGTCTGACAGCAGCACCTTGTCTGGGCCAACGGTTAGCGTCACAAATTTTGTTGAACAATTGAAATCAGAAGGAGTATTTGCCAAACTTGTCAATGTTTCTAATATTGCATACCACAGTCAGTACATAAAACCAGCGGCGCCGACTTTATTAAAGTATTTGAAAGAAGTAATTTTGATTTGAAGTATTTAAATGCCTTTCCAATCAATCAATATTCATTAAATAACTTGTTGCTATTAATTATTTTTGTCCATAGGTTATTCCACAACCAAAGCCTAGATCATCGAAATGGGTGAGTAGCTCCGTACCCGAGTCCGAATGGGGAAATGATGTAGCAAAATATAGTTCACCGGAATATCATACTAACAATCTTCTTGGACAAGTTTTATTTGAAGAAGCTTCTCGACATATACCCGAGGATGCAATTGTAATTGAAATTGCTCCTCATGGGCTTTTACAAGCCATACTTAAACGATCGTTATCAGAAAAAGTGACAAATATACCACTTACACATAGAAGTACAAAAGATTCAGTCAAATTTTTATTGACAGCTTTTGGAAAGTAAGTCAATAGTTCATTAGTTTATATAATAACTGTTTGTAATAAAAATACTATGAACATATTTAATACAAAATTACCAGGATGTATAATAACGGTATGACTCCTAACATTGAATCATTCTATCCATCAATAAATTATCCAGTTAGCCGAGAAACTCAATCTTTACATTCTTTATTTCCTTGGGACCACAAAGAAGAATGGTCATTAAAGAGCATGGCGCAGTCAGTAAGTAAAATATTTGAAACTTAAATGTTCGTATTACATTTTATAAAAAATATATAAATTATAGATGTGTTTGCTATCTTAAATAAAGAATACAATTACATTTTAAAACCACGAAATACATTTTAAATAATTTAAATGATACTTAAAAAAAGTTACTTCATAAAAAAATATAACAAAAATAAATATTATACACAAATGAGTGCTGATTAGATACAAAAACAAATTATTCAAAATAATGATAAATAACAAAGAATAAAAAAAAAATTGCCATCGATTTTTCCAATAGTTAAAAAAATTTTTAATTTTCATATCATTCGTAGTGAGTTGCCTGGACATTATTTTAAAATTTAATAATAAAAAAATAGGTATTTTCCATTCAAATTTTAATTTATTAATTTTTTTTATTTTTTTATTTTGTAACTAGTTACCTATATTAAATATATTAGATCCTTTCTTAATCGATACACAATGCTGGAAAAAATTATTTGTGAAACTTTCGTTTATAATATTTAATAAAAATATTGATGCATTAATTGTTCTACTTATCGAGTGTCGTCAGTTTAAATCATTTAATATTTTTAAAAAATTTAATTATTTCAACACTTTTTTTTCAGAATACACGAATTTCAGGAGAGAGAATGTTTACAATACATTTAAATAATGAACATATTTTATTCGATTACAAAATCAAAGGACGACATATTTTACCGAGTTCAATTCTTCTAGTGAGTTACATGATGTTTAATTTTGATTAAATTATAAATAATAATATATTTGAAATGTCTAGTTTCACGTGTGGAAATCATTTATAACTATACAAAGTGAAATACATTTTGATGAGATCATTGCATTTGAGGAACTACATTTTTTAAGAACTATTGAAATCAAACCAAATGGTGAGTACATATATATTATATTTATTAAAACCTAAACATATTAACTTTATTTATAATTTGTTACTAAATTAACTTTATGAATATTTAATTATGTATAAAAAGTGCAATATTTATTTATTTTTTAAATAAAAATAATTTTATAATTAATCATTTTAAATTAGAGCTTAAACTATAATAATTTTGTTTTATGGAATATGGACACATATTTTACGCAGTATTCGGAAAGTTTACTTTAAAATCGAAGAAAATTGAATTCTTCTTACAATCCTTCTTTATAATTTTTTTATTAAAGAACATTTACATCATTAAAATAAAATCTTTATCTCGTTATTATTTTACAAATTTTAATACAACTTTAAAAATATATAAATAAATTAAAACAAATAATTTATATATAGGTATATAATAACTAAACATGTCATATAAAATAATGGCTAAAATATTATAACTATATAAAATAATCAATTTTTATAACATTGATTTTATTCATGATTTTGTTCAATATTTTATTTACATTTAGAAAAATTGGAATTCTATTCGCTTATACAATGTGGAAGTGGTCACTTTGAAATATGCTTGGAAAATGAAGTTATAGTTTCAGGAAAAATATTTCGACCAGATTCTATTGATATGACTCTAATAAAACCAAAGATGAAATACCCAGATACAGTTTCTGATGTACCACATAGTTCAATTTCTAAGTATGATTTGTACTCATTGTTAGAACATAATGGATACGAACTCGGTGAACAATTTCAGACTGTGACAAATATAGATTTATATTTCGAAGGTAAAGTAATATGTATTCAAAATATAATAATAAACGTTTTGATATTTTAGATTTTGAACGGAGTGATGAATATATTGATTTTACAATGATGTGTGTTTTTTTTTGTGTGTGTCTGTTATCACGTTTTGGAATAGTAATAATGCTTCGATTTTTGACTTCATCCCCTCTTTGAATAGGAAAATTCATATAGTTGATACTTTGAATGGTCAAAAGTTTTCCAGCAGTTTTCAAAAACGTCGAGAAAAACCCTGAAAAAGTAATGGAAAAACGGGAATTTTTACGCATAACTACTTTTCGACAAAATCGATTTTTTGATTTTACTGTAACTCAAAAACGAATCATTGTAAATACTTGAAATTTTCACCAAATGTTTATATTATAATGGTTATCTATTTACGATTAAATTTTCAAAAAAATTTTTAACTGCTTATAAACAATTGAAATTTTCGGCTTTTATAAGTTTTTTTTCTTAAAATGCCGATAAAAAAATTTGGCTATCCAAAAAATCTTTAAAATTTAATACAAGGTTTATTAAGGTTTATTATTATTTTAAGTTATACTTATCGTAAAAAAAAAAAATCAAAAATCGTTAGTCACAATTTTTGTTTATAAGCATTTAAAGTTCAAATGTTTACGAAATATATCAAAATCAAGAAAATTTGCAAGGAATTATGAAGCTGAAAATTCATAAAATTTTTGTGATTTATACTTAGGTTGAAAAATCTAATACAAGGTTATCCATAAGTTTTCTTTCAAGTAACTATAAAAAAAATACCAGCGTTAATATAGAAAACATTTTATGAACATATGAAATTTAATTTTTTATGAAATCGCGTAAAATAACGATAGGTATATTACAATTTAAACATAGGTCAGGTAAGTAGTATAATAATATATCCAACTAATTATCATTAACTGACAAATCATCTCCGTTCAGAATCGTTTTTCGTATACAGTGATACCCGTCATTGCATTTAAATTTAACACATCCATTATAGTGACCAGTGATCACTCTCCATTTCTACTAAACAGCAGAGCGATACCCACTTGCCCACTTTTTATTATTTGTTTTTAACAGTTTAACTATATTTATAGTAAAACTTTATTATATATATGTATAATATGTACACTGTACATATTATATATATGTATAATATGTACACTGTACATACCTATTATATAGTTTAAAATTGTATATTTGTTTTACGGTTACAAATATGCATTTAAATATTCACAATGGATAAAGTCTTGTGAATATGTTATTTATAAATTATGATTTTTAATACTAAAAATGTATTTGGTTTTTTATAATTCTAAATTTCTAAATATAACAAGTTAACCATAATATATTAAATAATTTTGAGTTTTTATACAATTTAAGGATAGTTCTGTTCTATTTTTTTTAGTAAATTGTTAAGCAAATACTTTTTAACATTTTAACATATTAAAATCAAAATTTTAACGATTGGTTTCCAAGTTATGTAATTGTATATAATAAGAATTAAATACCTAAAAAACGATTTCATAAAAAATGTAATATTGAATCTAATTATTATACATGGACTATTTTTATTAATTATAAATGTTATATATTAATATTAATTATTATCATTTTTAAATCATCTAGGTGTTCAGGCGCATAATCTTTTTCTTTTAATCTACTTCGTAAATATAAACAGTGTACTGATTATTAGAGTTTAGGCTATAGACACGGACAATTATAGCTTTTATAGCTATTGAATATATGAATAGTCCTTATAGTGTTTTTACTTAAGTTTAATAACATAAAATCTATTGGAAATTTTTCGTTTAACTTTTGATTTAGATATATTAAAATAAAAAAAATATATATCTGCAATACAGAAAATAATAAAGGGCTTAAAATTAAAAACAGAAGTTTATATCGCCACAGGACCATCCTTAAGTGGTATAAAATTTGATCTTAAAGCGTATTTTAAAATACTAAAAATCAGATTTTGAATAATTCCATTATAAAAAGAAAAAGGGGATTAGTTTCCTTGGTGTACTTTGTATATAATTTAAATTTAAATTGTATAGTATTGTGGTGGAGGGGGTAAATATTGTTTATGCTATTATAATATACTAAATAAATGAACATAATATGTAATATTCCTTAAAACTTAATAAAACTGCACTTGCTTAGAGAATCAATTGTATTATCTAATAAATTGATGCATATTTATATTTATTTTCAAAGAATATCGAGGAAACATAAAGTGGGATGATGATTGGATGACATTTCTTAATGGAATTTTCACATTTCTTATTCATCAAAGTATGGAAACTAATGACAATCCAACAGATGTATCAACTATTCGTAAAATGTATATCGATCCATCTAAATTTAAAGATTCCGTAGGAAAAGGTAAGATACGAGTATGTAGATATATATGTATATATATATTTTTTTTTATCAAAATCCCATTAATATGATTATGTTTTTTCCCAAAGTTATTGTCCAAGTTAACGTAAATTATTTTTAATTGAAGAATAATATGTATATAAATACACTTAGGTATTAAAATATATTTTTATTCGTGTTTCAGATGTTTCTATTTATTATAATTTTAATACTAATGAAATAAATGGCGATGGGATATATATTTTGCATCCAGAAACTAAATCATTTTCAATAAGTACATTAAATCCATTTGAATTACGATTAGAAGAAGAAAATTTCGTACAATTAGCTAACCCAAATAGTGAGGTATAATATTGGCCTAAAACTCATACATTTATTATGAATATAGGTATGTAGTACATATTTATTTTTTTTCTTTAGAATGAAATTAATTTTATCAATCATTGTTTGCAAGTCATATTTGAATGTAAAAAATTCCAATCCAATCCTAACATGAATAATTTCAAAGTATATTACAGTAATAATGATAAAAAAATGTATCAGTTTGCAATAATAATGAAGCAAATGCTTGACATTCAGATAGGAATTCAAGTTAGTTTATAATGTGCTCATTGTTGTTATTAAAATATAAAAAAATTAAAAAAAAATATTTTAATTATACAGCATGCAATTGTGAGTTTAGACAAAATTAATACAAAAAAATTCATTAATAATGATCACAATATCATAATAATACCGTATGATCAAATGTCAAATGTTATTTCATTTTCAAAAAACGCTAAAAGAGTTCATTTATTGGTGATATCGGAAAAACCTATATTTAGCACCAAAGAATGGAGTGTTATTATGCAACAACAATTTAATGGGCATTATTTGGTGTTGATCAAAAAGGTTTTTTATATTCATTGTTAAAATTATGTGGAATCTTAAAATAATTGAGTTTTTTGTTTGTTTTAGATCAAAGAAATAAAAATAATTAGTTTAAAATTAGAAAGTATTACGGATATTCAAAATGTTTACGAGAAAATTAAACATTCTCTGGCAGAATGTAAAAAAACAAAAAGTTATCTTTATATTTTTACAAAAGACTTATCATATGTAAAATTAACAAGATTTATGGAAGAAGTATTACATAGAAATAAGTCGAATAAGATCAGGTAGGCAACTAATAATTAATCAAATTTAGTAGATATATTCGTACGAGATTTAAACAAAATACTATGAAAACATTTTATTGTTTAGATTTGTTTTCTTATTGGACAATTCCGGTCCTGATTTTAATATTGATCATTCATTTTACTCTGAACATTTGCGAAAACAATTATTTGTAAATATTTATAAAGACAATAAATGGGGAACTATTGTTCGAAATCTTGTTGACAATTATTCCAGTTTTAACGTGTCTGTAGATGATAAGATCACGACTTACCTCAATGATGTCACGTAAGCATTATATAATTTAAACATACGCATGTTCAAAAACCACGAATCTTATCATATCCTTTTATTTTGAGTAATTATAAAACTATAAACAGTATACAAATCGAAAGTAGAAAAAATAAAGTTACATTAAAAAAAATACATTATATTAAGTTACATAGAACATATTTATAACAAAATAAGTACTAAAAATAATAGTTTTTTTGATTTATTAGGAATAAATATATTATAAAACATTGGTTGGATTATAAGTGACTAAGCATCGATAGTAAAGTTCATCGACTTTCAAATAATATACAAGTACCTTTATGATTTATTTTATAAATTTTTCTTAGATATTTATAAGGTTACAGTTCGATTAATTAATTACTAATATTATATTGTTTAAATTGTATTAAGCATTATATTTGCACATAATTTTGAAATGATAACGATTTTAATAATTTTAAATAACAGTCGAGCTTAAATAAAATACTATAGTTCTTAAAAAAAAAAAAAACCAAAAACTTAAGAAAATTTGATTTGTGAAGTTTTGTTTGTGTGGACGATACCAAATTAAAAATATTAAACACATATCGCATAAAAATTCGCTTAGTATTTTTATATTACGTTTTTGTCTGAAACATATTTTTTGAATGTTTCATATATAAATTAAAATATTTTATTTTTATTTTTCAGATTAGATGACCTGGAACTCAAGTACCTAGGAATTAATTTCCTGGATATATCTGTAAATAATAATATAGTAGATGTAAGTAACAATAAAAATATTATAAGTGTTTAATTATAACAAAAATATAAAATGGGCTATTTAAGATTTCAAATATAATATGTAAAGTGTTAACCTAAAAACTTCGATTTTAATCGTATAAAAAATATGACACTTTCTTTTTATAAAATATACAATTACACATTAATTTAAGTAATATTATTTAAATACTCGAATATAATAAATTATTACAAAAGTTCAAATTTTTTATCCTAATTAATGCTATTGATACTATATTGTATTGGAAAAAAAAACAAAAAATTAAGAAAAACGGAAATTTCTACATAAAACCAAATTTTGATTAAATTGAATTCTTTATTTTGTTATAATTTAAAAATTAATAGCCCCAGAAATTTGAACTTTGCACCAAGTATTTATATCAACATATATTTTTTTTAAATATTTTATGAATTTTTGACCTATTTATAAGGAATTTGAATTTTAGATTATATATTTTTTTTTATAAATTTCAATAACAAATTTATAAATTTGTAAACAAGTTTTAAAACTTGCAATTTTCTAAGTGGTTCATTTTTAAATTAAAAATGTCAAAAATTTATGATCACAATATTTTTTATAGGCTTTAAAATTTTAAAAAATTCAAGTTATTCTTTGTTAGAAATACTTAAAATAAATTCTATTTAAACCTAAAATTTTAAAATTGAGTATAATTTAAAATTTTTATAACCTTAGAAATTAGAATATATTCATTCATAAAATCATATTTTTTCCTAAACAATTTTATATTTTTAGTAATTTAGAAAAGAATAACTCCAGGTACTTGAAATTTATTCAAAATATTTAAATTATCATTTTTATTACATAAAATATTTTGAGTAATTTTTAATTTGTTTTAGTCTTTTTCATCTATTAATGTCGATAATAAATTATCCACTAGATTCTTAAAAATATTTAACATAAGTTGTTCTCATATTTGTATAAAAATATTTAAAATTCATTGACACTTAATATATCTATATCTATATCAATATCTATATATATATATATGTAAATTGTATATTTAAATTAGAATTTTGACAAAATATGACAAAAATTACAAACTATTTTGCAATTAGAAATACATAAAAACTTTTCTTTTCTTTTCATATTTAGTTTTAATAATGTAACACAAGATTCTATTTAAGTACGTTATACTGAAACCTTAAAATTTAAATAATATTTGAAGACAATTAGTTGAATAGACATTTTAAGTTCAAATTTTGACAAAAATACTTATTAAACGATACAATTTTGAGGTTAATTATTTTGTTATTATTTAAAAACATTGTTCGTAGGAATTTAAAACTCTTATGTACTTAAATTATAGTATTATAAAATTTATTATAATATGCAATGACATTTTATTTATTTTAAGATATTATATTTTTATACAATGAATCTATTTTGCTAATTTACTACATTAACAGAAATATTTTATTGCGATTTTGAGTTATATAAGTTTATATAATATGGTGAGAATAAATCAAATATTACTGAATTCAAATTTAACACATTTATAATAGTGACTCACTCGACACTTAATGTACAGCAAAGCGGTTTCCAAATTTTTTACAATGGCTGGAATTATAGAATATTTAGATAAATAAATAAGATAACGTTATTATCTATTAAATAAAAATATTTTTATATTAAATATATTTTTGTCTATCTGATTAGTAAAAATATATTGTCTTTTTAAATAGTTATATTACACATTATAGACACATATAAATAAATTATGAATTTTAAATTCTAAAAATGAAAATATAATATTTTTAAATTTAGAAATTGGATATTATCTGATTTGGTAACTTATCCAAGATTATATGCAAACCATATTTTTATTTATTAGAACGAACTTGGGCATTTTGAATATTCTGGAATAACAGCTAATGGTAAAAAAGTAATGGGAATTGCGCCAATTGGAAAAAATTCATTCAATAAAATTTCACCGGATCCATATTTAACATGGACTATTCCATCGGATCAGGCGTTAGAAGACGCAGCTACTATTCCTCTTTCTTATTCAATGGTAAATACTTTTAAATATAACTAGTATTTAACAGACAAAATTAATAATTTTTTTGCATTTTTTATTATTTTAATCATTGGCAATCTAAATCTGGTATATGTTTGATTTTGAATTAATTTTTTATATAGGCATATTATATGTTGTCTATTTTAAAGTCGTCAAGTGATAATATATTTGATAAAACAATATTAGTAAATGCTGGATTTAATGCTATTGGACAAGCGACTATAGCTGTAGCCTTGTCGTTAGGATACTGTGTTTTTGTCACAGTTGAAAATAAAGAACAGTGTACACTACTTAAGAATAAATTTGCTTCGGTAAAAAGTTAAACATTTACTATAAATAAGTATGCATAATAATTATATTAATAATAATTTAATAATATTCACTATCCTTTAAAGCTATCAGAATCCAGAATTTTTAGTTATCATGATAATTTTGAAGTAAAAATTAAAATGGCTACTAATGGAAAAGGTATATCCATAATTGTAAATTGTCTCCACGGTCACGATTTTCATGCATCGGTTCGATCAATAGCACATCGTGGAATATTTTTTCAATTGACTAAAACTGACATGAAGAATAAAGACAAAATTGGTAATATTATTGCCGTTTACAACGTGGTTAATTTACTTATCTAACCATTTTATTAATATTTTAGGAATGCTTGTTTTTTTGAAAAATATTATATTTTATGGTGTTAGTCCAGATCGCCTATTGGCAGAAACTAGTGAAATAAAATTGAAAATTCAGAATGAAGTACAAAAAGGAATAAATCTCGGTATTGTCAAGCCGTTTGATAGAAAAGTTTTAACTGGTTCTTGTACAACAGATCAAGCCATGAAATCATTACAGTATATTATTTATCTAAACTACTTTATGTGCATAAGATTTATTGTTTTTATATTTTATCTTTGAAAACTAGCTTATCATCTCAAGGAATAGAATATAATCGAGTAGTATTAGCTCTAGAAGAAGGTAATACATTAGAAAAGTCTTTAAAAGAATCAGAATTTGAAAAATATCAATGTTATTCTAACCGGGTGTATTTAATTATTGGTAAAATATGATTGATTATCGAATATAGATAGTAAATAATTTTGTTGTTAGATAAAATATTCAACTATTTATTTATATAGGAAGTAAATATAGTACTTGGATCGATATTGCTGAATGGATGGTAATGAGAGGAGCTCGAAAGATTGTTGTGGCGTTAAAAAAATACTCCATGTCTACCACTGCATCAAGAAGGTATTAATAAGCTAATATTCATTATTATTATTTTAAATATAATTAAGGTATTATTTATTAATTTAAAAATTTTAATGATGCAGGTTTAATTTACTTATATCACGATATAAAGACACTATGATACAAATAGTATCAGATTCAAACTTGAACTCAAAAGAAGATTTAATTCTATTATTAAATGATACAACAGCAATATATCCTCTTGGAGCGGTATTTTTCGCCACATTGGTAATTACATTATATTTTTTTAGTGTTTCTTCTGACATAAATAAAACTTTAAATTTCATAAAAAATTGATTTTAATCAATATATTAATTTAAATAATTGGGTTTTTTTTTTGAGAAAAAAAATATATTAATAATGTCACTTGTATTTATAATAATATAAAAAATAATATCTGATAACATAAATTATTTTTTATTTCAAAATACCTAACGTTATTATTTTTTTTAGTTATTCGTCTTTAAATTTTTTTTAAAAGTTATAGTTAGTTGTTATTAATAGAAATATACTCAGACCTTAAAGTCACATTTTGCAGTTATACTGATATTACATTAATTATAATTACTGTTATTACGAGTATATATATCATACAATTATTAATCGGCTTTGACTCATGATATTTAAAAAGTTAAATACATTATATTTCTACACGTCAATGTATTTTTTCAGTATACGATATACATTATTCGTATTTCTTTCTATGCATATAGTTTCAGTCATAGACTTATAATAATATTATAAGTCTATGGTTTCAGTATAGTATTATGCATTTTTAATACACAAGATTGTATATAACTGTTAATTAATTCTAATTATATATTTATTATTATTAAAATATAGAGCGATGAAGAAGACAAGATACGCAACATTCAATATGTACTTGAAAATGTTCCATCTTTTCGAGATCTGAAACCTTTATTTGTTTGTATCATGAGTGGTGGAGAAAATACTTGTATAGAATTAAGAGCAAACGGTGTTTGTCCAAATACTATTTGTCTTTCATGGAGTTTAATGGTTACAGAACCTTATTTTGCTAACTTAATACCATCATTTGATAAATTATTAATAAATGTGGCTAAAATGTCTTCATCTACAATAATATGCACTGAATATGACAGAACATTGATTGGTAATTTTTTTTATGTAAATGCCATCGTTTATAATGAAAAGCTAATAGTTCGGAATAAAAATAAATGACTAAAAAATACAAAAATTATATTTTTGAATCAATTCAAAATATGACTTATGAAACAGCATCCATAGAAATGATTTAAAATTAATTTTTAAATAAAAAAAGATATTTTTCATTAATCTTTTTGCATTTTTAAGTGTTAATTGAATATTCAAAAATGCAATAGTTCTTGTTTGAAAAAGTAAATTTTTATTTAGATAATTATCCGGAGTTAAAATCATTATCGATACTTGCCAACTTAAAAAACAAATTAAATACTATTATTAACTTTATAAAATAATTGCGTTTTATAGCAAGCCGAGAATATTATTCGAAAATTATTGCGGAATTGCCCGAAACCGTTGAAGAATTGATCACATTTGGAGACACAGTTACGGAGGAAATCAAGTTTACAGAAGTTACCACAAATAGTCCCCGATTTACAGATTCCGTAGGTTTACCTGTGTTTATCGTTACCGGATTCCTGCCCAAAAAAATGAAAAAATTCTATGAAAATCTAATGTATCCAGCATTCGAAGCAAGATTACCTGAAACTATAGAGTCCATAGAACACGTAGCGAGAATATTAGTACAGGTTAATATCATAATTACAGTACTTTAATGTTTTAATTTTTAAACCTTATTAATTATTATATTATTGATTTATAAACCACTACTTCACTACTTGTTTGTAGAAACTCAAATCAATCACCAAATGCGGTAATGTTTCTCTAATCGGAATATCTTGGGGTGGTGCTGTTTGTGTGTTGATGGCACAATTATTGGAAGCAGATAACATTGCAGTGAGCCTTACACTGTTAGAAGGTATACCAAATGTAATTCAGGAATGGACGAAAAGTCTGCTACAATACGGAAATATTAATGCTAAATTATCATTGAACTATTTCCAAATAAGCAGTATGGTAATAAGAATTTTTATGTTATTTATTAATAACCAGAGTAATTTAATATATCATATTATTTTTACTCATCGGACATTTACAGATGGCCAGAGAAATATCTACAAAAAATGGTTGGAATACAGAGTTACCTAAAATGTTATCATCAAACAATGTTTTGGCCGCCGATAAAGCTTTAAAGGCACTAAACGCAATACGTTCTAGACTGAATGCTATACTTGATTTAAGACCACTTTCCAATAAAATAATCGCAAAAGTTAAAGTGGTTTATAGGACTACGAATATTGAAAAATCAAAAATGTATAAGCTAGAAGATGTAAGTTATGTACATAATATTGTATAATTCTTAAGAAACCAAAATTTATTATGTTATGAACAGTCTTCTAAACTTAATAAGAATTTTTCCTAAAACCACAAATATTAAAAAAAAATATAAATTTTGGTCGCCATTTTTATTCATTGTATTGATTTGGATGTAGATCTTGATGTCTTGCATATATTTTCATTAGTATATGCTGATTAGATCATTTTTAAATGTAACGTTTTTTATTTTTTAGTATTGCGTTCGTATACCTGAAATAATTTCGATTAATGAAAAAGACTATGACAACATGTTATCAGAAAGAACATTATCTCGATTTGTAAATAACAATATATTACATTATCATCCAGATGCCAACGAAATTTCAATTACAGAATTGTACAAACGTTCTGAACTTAATACTGTTGGTTTTGTTGTCAATTAATTGAAATAACTTATTTTTGCATTGAGTTTATATATATAGTATATATAAGAAGAAATTTGAGTATTTTTTTATCACTATAAAATTATAGTTCTTTTATACAAATTTCTCAATTAATTGATTATTAGTAAAATAAATAGTGCAAATATTTAATTCAATTTATTTATAATATTTTTATAATTTGCTACCTTTTAAAAAATAAAGCATATTTAAGTAGTCTTATTTTTATCACAATATTGTGTTGTTTTAATTTTAAATATTTTGATTTTATATCGAAATATCTTTGATTAAATGATTAATAACTTTCCAAAATACAAAAGTCTTCTTATTATATAAAAATAGCAACTATTTTGTTAAAATAAATGTTTTAAATGATTTTGTGACTTAATTGATTTATATTTCAAATATTAAGTAAACGTATATTGTATTCAATTAATTTCATGTTAAATATTATCCTCAAATTTTATTTTGAGTATCAGGGATAAGTATTATTTATAATTATTATCCCATTACTTTAATTTTGTATGTATTGTATAGTATTGTATTATTGTCTTTTCTATTATTAACAATATTAACAAAGATAAATGAATAATTTGAATAAATTATCTGAGATATAGTTTGGACATGATTAAAAATTAAGAAAAAATAATAATAAAATATGGTTTTTATAATTATACTACTATAATTCTTATATCTCAAGTAACTACGAGTTTAAGGGGATTGGAAACGTTGATTTTCTGTCTTTGTCTTACACACGTGGAATATAGGAAAAATAGCTATACGCGTCTGACCAAAATTAAGGTACTTCTAGTTGTTCGATTTAAAATATGTAAAGATGATTGAATTGGTATACAAGTTTACTTTGCATCAGTCGAAATATATTTTTAATATTTTCAATATATATTTAATAATAAAAATTGACAAATTTATTAAATTTAAAATATTTATTCTCATCAAAATATTTATTTTGAACAATAAAACAATCGAAAAAATGCTTCAACCGATGTAAAGTAAACTTGTATACCAATTAAAACATCTTTACATATTTTAAATCGAACAACTAGAAGTACCTTAATTTTTTTCAGGCGTATAGCTATATTCCACGTATGTAAGACAAAGACAGAAAATCACCGCTTCCAATCCCCTTAAGACTACATACATTTTTGTGACTTTTAAAAAAATACTCTAGGCAGCACTCGATTGAATTCAAATAATTGATTTTCATTATGTTATATATATACATTCAACAAAACTTAGTTACTGGGGTTTAACTCGTCAAAAATGGCTGCTCCATTTGATGAACATAGAGTGCTATATTAATAGGAAACAAACAAAACATAGTACTAAAAGATAAGGGAAAAATGAATAGGTATCGTGGAGGATACATGAAGGTATAGAAAAAGTAAGCTTGATGTTTCAGTACAGTCGGTGCAACACCTAATTTTTGATTAACTCTTGAGGCAGTTTTACGGCTAGATTCTGTGGATATTGATGTATATATGTTACGCTGAATTTACGAAATTGCTGATTTCATGAAATCATCAACGCTGTCGCCGAATATGTTAAATCGGCAAGACCTTTCTTAAAAAAATTATAAATCATAATTTAATTTAAATAAATGTATAAAACGCTGGAAATATATATAATAAGATAAAATTGTAATAATAAATATTACATGTATATAAAAAATTAAAAAATGCAAGGGTTCTTAAAAAGATATAAACATAATTTAAATAAAATATGTGTAAAACACCGGAAATATAATAAAACAATAAATACATTAATTTAATGTGTAAAAAAAGTGAATAAAAAAAAAATTGTATTATATTTAAACATTTTGACAAGCGTGGGTGGATAGGCCATATTTGGCCTACCGGGAAATTTTAAAAAGGGCCCTCACATGAAAAAAAAAGTCTAAAAAGGGACCCATTACCGAAATACGAAGGGGGGCCCACCGGGAATGGTACCCATCATGTTAACAAGTATGGCCTGGGTGGCACGCCGAATTACACATCATATTATTTTTTTTACATAATATGCACTTTTTAGATGTGCAATTCGTACGACAAGTACAACGTCGATATCCTTGTCCGGTCCCAACTGACCCTAATCTAACAAGTTCCCGTAATGAATATTCATTTTTAATCATTCACGCGTACAATTATTGTTTATTTATAATCCACTATTTGTAATTATGTCATAATAATATGTTACCGAATTCATGCAATCGGCAGAAAAAAGTCTGTTTATTTCATGAAATTGGCAAACAAAATTTGCCGATTTCGTGAATTTGGTAGCCAAATTGCCGATTTCACGTATTTGGCGACAATGTTACTGATTTCATAAATTCGGCGTAACATAATATATATATATATAATGCAATTTAATATTTCATGTGATATATCATATATTGCTTAAACAAAGCTAATTTAAGTCAACTATAATACAAATTGGATGTGTTTCCTGGTTCTAAGGTAATGTTTTAAATTTTAATCTAATATGATATTTAACGATAGTTCATTATTATGCCATATGAATAAATAAATCGTGTATATTGTTTACCTACGTATAAAAAATAATAATTGAACTATCTTTAACAATATGTAGGTATGCAATTATTAGTTTTCACTTTAAAAACCGTCACCTGCGTCCAATCATGTATTTAACGTCATATACTTATCATATAGGAAGTGCAAGTATTATTTTACTCAATGTAAAATGTATTAATTAATGTATAGTTTAATACACAATATAACTAGTAACTACACTACTTATATATATACACTTATTATATATACTTATTGATACCTATACATACATTAATGAATTTAATGACATACAACGAAAAGGTATAAAAAAAAAAAATCAAGTTACGCGACTAAAATCCTAATGTTATATTATTATGTCTCACCAATCATGCTGTCGCTTATTATCACAATACGACATATGAAAACATTTTCTATATAATATTATGATATAATATCATAATTAATTATTATAATATAGACATATATAGTTACTAATGAAATGTTTTTCTACTTCAAAATCGACCATTTTCATCTTGCTTTAATATTGCAGTATACATGTATATTGTATGTACAGTGAATTAATAAATATCGTATTGTCGTACGTTGTGGTGGTCGACGTCAACACATTCGTATACTTAAAGTCGTTGCATAACATATACCTAATGAAGATGATAATTAAACTAGACGTGTCGAAGTTGTCACACGACTCACATTAATTTATTGCTTAGTTGAACCTAGTTGACCACGGCTATCGTCTGAGACAGTGTAATACAAAATCATTGTTAACTTTTCAGTACTACAGGACTCCGTACGTTATAATTTACAACATACACAGACCAATGGCTACTAATGGGTACTATAGTAAATTAAATTAGTAGACGACAGCGCTTTAATATTTTATAAACGATTTGTACAGAGACATTAGTTAGTTTTAAAAATAATATGTCGTATTCACTTCTAGTAGATTTTTAAAAATTAGGGGGGGGGGTGATATGATCATAAAAGTATTTCTTACATTTATTTATAGAAGACTTATTTTACGGTATAAATTTGGCTGTACACGAATTGCGTCTCCGGTATAAAAATTGCAATTAGTGACGTATTAATTGCGTTCCTGAATTCAGAATTTATAAAAAATAATATTAATGAAGTGAACAAAATAACAAGTTTTGATTATATAAAAACTGCATCGTCCGTATCATTCAAATTTTTACCAATCTATAAATATTATTATAATACAATTTTAATATAATAATACAACAACCTAATCTTATACTTATAGATTTTTATTATTTTTATTAGTTTAACGTTTAACAAATTAACGGTAAAAACAATATTTTTAACCTAACTTTAGCAATATAATATGTAATGTTGCTATCGACAGCTCTAAGTCTGTAATAAATGGAAAGGAAAATAATGTACCTATCTACACCGGACACAATTAGTGTAGTTGATAAAATATCACCAGGACGCAATTCGTATGAAAAAGGGATTTGGAAATTCGTTTGCTGCGATCATTAATATAAATGAGTAATATTTATGATGTCGGGAAAATTGTTTATACGTATAGAGTTATAATAACAATAGAAATAGAGTTCTTTGCATAATTTACAAGTTTTAATATAATCGATATACTCCTATTTTGTTATGCTAGATATCATTGGAATAGGTGTTATATAATATATTAATACATTTACATAATGCAATTCAAAATAAAATAATATAATAGTCAATAACTTTTTTTTTAATTAGATACTACAGCAAAATATCATAATATCATGGAAAAATATTAAAAAAATATAATATCAATTAGTTGTTCGTTGTTAATCATGACTACAATAGGAATATTATCTTTCATTTAGCTATTTAACTATTCGTGAGTATATATAACGTATTATAAAAATATATTTATGAAGATTGTCACTAGCCACTAACCAGTAACCAAGAAGTAATCCACAATAATTCTTACAGCCAGAATACAGCATTTATTTTTATTTATTTCCATTAAATAATATTTATAAATTCTAACTTCTATAAGGATTGATAGCTACGACCTACCTAAAAACTTTAAGTAGGTAGTAATAATAAACTATAATATTTATTAGTGGGTAAAATCAGCTTTTTGTAGATGTTTGAACCAGTTCAACTTAATATATTTATTTTTTTAATAGATTACCTATCAATTATTAATATTATTTTAATGAAAAAAAAAAAGTGTAAATTTATACCGTTCTGTCCGTTCTATTGAAAAATGTAAAAATTTTTAGTAGTTAAATAAGTATAAAGGTAAAAATAAATAATTTTCAATAATACCCAATGGACATTTGTTTTTTAAATTGATATAATCATATTATGTTATTATTTATACTTAAAAAAAAATTACCAAACATACATAAATAACAAAACGCTTGAGAGCACATAGTATCCGCAAGTGTTGTCTCCGTTTTACACACGTACAACATAGCCATTTTCGTTCATCAGTTTCAATAGTGTAGGTACTATTAATTTTAACATTAGAGCGAATTGACCTATTACAACATTTAAAGGTAAGACTATTACCTATAGTCCCACATAGACTTTTATTGATATTATTTTTAAATAGGTTATGATTTTTTTTTTTTTTTAAATGATCATAACTTACTTAAAAATAATAATAGGTATCAATAAAAGGTTACGCGGGGCCCTAAATAATAATTCTATCTTTAAATTTTATAATAGATCAATTCACTTTAATATAGAAACTAATAGCCCACTATTGAAACTGATGAACGAAAATTTGCCATGTCGTACGTAGTAATAAGACGGAGACAACACATCCGGATTTAAACTTACAAATTCAAACTATTTTCTAATGTTTCGCGATAACTGTAAGAACTATCTCTGAAACATTTTTCAAAATTAGTGAATTAATTTTCGATTCTATAAGCTATAAACATATAGAAATTGCCGTTTGGTATACATTTGAATTAAAATTACAATTAATAACTTAAATATTATTTTTCTTAATTCCCAAAAAGTACCTTAGCAACGCATGGTGGGTGAACTATTCTATACCATTTTTTTTTAATTTTATATTTCTGTGACCAATAGCAATCTTATATACAAACGAAAAATTATTGGATTTTCCTGATCCAAAACGACATCCAAGTATAGCAAACTCGAGTTTCAAGGATTGATATTAACAAATTCAGTAGTTTCCAAATTTATAATCCTCATACAAACGTAGATTCAATTATATATAGATTAACAGCAGTTTAAGACACACCGTTCAAAACCAATTAAAACACATTTAACATATATATTTTACAGATTAATATCTCCATAAATTATTGTCAGTAACTTTATTTTAAAACGATGGTTGATTGGTGTACATATAATTTTTATTTTTTGATAACGGAAATTAGTCAGCCATTACTTTTTCAATCATATTGTCATGATATTAGGCGTTGCAACAATTACCACGTCAGTGGTCGTTTAATATTTTCTACTGAATCCAATGACACTGAATTATAAATTGTAACCTTTATAAATTATATTTAAATTATGTGTGTATTTTTATTTCTTTACGATCAATGACCTGTGGTTTGCCTAACTCGATTACTGCACATGCGTTCTTTAAATATTTTACATAATATTAAGTAATAATTCATGCCTAATATTGCAGATATAATTAAATAACAATTTACACGCATTTTTTTTTTTAAATTATTAAAATATTAACTATAAATTATAAGAAATAAAGGATTAAGCTGTGTGTCTCATATTATATTATACACAAGGATAACTACCAGGATATGATTTTAAAGAAATCCTTAGTGAATATTTTTTTTGTTATACATGAAGTAGGTAATACGGCGACATTAGTTATTATACTTGTAGAGCTTAGAGCATTGATTTTTTGATGCTCGGAAGTAAATGTTCAAAAAAATGATTTAATAATGATTGTTTATTGTTATCATAATATTTAGACTTCCTAAATTCAAAATGTAATAATATTGATATAAAAGTAATAATTTTATTTATTGTCATGAAATGAACAAATATTGTAAAACTGCATTGTGGGTTAAAAGTGTTAACTAAAGTATTGTGTGTTTTAGTAATATTGTAAAAATAATATGTCTAATACATTAAACTATTTGAGAAATAGAAAATCAATGTTCATGATCACCTACTTGATACATTCTGAGTAATATAGGAAGAAAATAAACCATGTACCAAAAATTTAAAATACTTATAAAATCTAAATTAATTTGAAATATAATGTATTTTGCATATTACTTGTATAGTTGTATAGAATTCTATACATAGTTAATATTTCAATATAAGTTATTAAGTTTGTTCAGGCAGTAGAATACAAATTTTCTCGTTAATTTTTACGTTCGTAAATTTAATATAACTACATAATACCATTAAAAAACGAAAATATTTCTCAATACGATATTACAGTTTGATTGACCTATACGTTAATCGTTATGAGAATTTTTTGTCAGATATAACATGGATGTTGAAAATTCAGAATTGCAAATCAAAATTAAAAGTAATGTTTAATTAGATAGGTCTGTCTAGAACACGTCTTGAATTGTTTAAGAAAATATGATGATGTTAGGTATATCATTATTGATATATTATAATGGTATTACGATAATACGTAGGTGTGTAGTTTTAATAATTTTAAAATGTCTTAAAAATTTTCGGAATTAAATTCAATATATCTATCTGGTGTGTATATTTTAATTATTAATATATCTATGTAGCTACGTAAAAAGTAACAAACTAATACCTATACATACAAGTATCAACGTAATGATGACGGTTCTCTTCAGTTGTACGGTACAGCTCGTGCCTAACCCAAGGTGTGTTATTATATTAATTTCATTACACAACTTTAGCCTTGAACCTTAAAAATACAATATACGTGCAAATATTATATTTTTACGTGTATTCAGAGAAATACCATAATAACAGGGTGTATATATAATATCATACGTAATAATAATATAAATGATACCGTATGCCCATATGCCATATTTATTAGATATTATAATGATATTATCGAATTATAATGTTATCATAATATGTATAATATGTTATTCGTGAAACCACTAGTAAATAATATTGTTATAGGAACAAATTATTTTTATATATTATATTGCCAATTTTGTCTTATATGTCTGTAAAATTTCAGATAATATAATACAATTGTGTACAGAGAAATGTGATCAATTAAAATAATACGGGATGATACCACGAACACTCATTATTTCAAAAACTATTATATTTTTCGGAAAATAGTTCTAATTTCTAAGTGAAAGCGATGAATGTATTGACTTTAAATAAATGTATGTTATTTTTGTCTTTGTAGAATAAATGCTTTGATCATCTTCTTCGAGAGTAGTTTCCAGTATTACATTTTATCTAGTTAAATAACTTTGGTGGCCGGTGGGTCAAAAAAAGTAATTTCTAAATACTTTCAAAAGTAATGAGAAAAAAACAAAAAAAAAAAATTAGACCATCTCTACTTGGAATTGTTTTTCGTATAAGATGATAGATATATCATTTAATTGAATTCAAACTTAAGACAATATCCATTATAGATAGTGACCCAATCATTCACGAGATATACCTTGTAAAAATTGAAATCAATAAATGTACCGTCAACCTCTTAAATTGTAATTCAATATTATACTTTTTACTTACTCACTTTTTTTTTATGCTATAATTTTCTGTTTTTAATGTTATGAATGACAAAATGTATTTTTATTTCATATTCCACAAGAACACAACAAAATATTTTTTGGAATATATCAATAAAATTGTGATAAATAACTAAAACAATATTAATCAATATTAACAAAATTTTAAATGTCTCATGGAATGATAAATATATTGATTTTACAGAGATATGTGTTTTTATTTTTTTTTTGTGTGTGTGTTTGTCTGTCTACACGGAATGTATTTGAAAAAATAGTTAAATTTTCAACTTTAAGAGTGGTTTTGGATTACAAATATGATCTAGTTTGTATTTTCGAAAGGTTAAAATTATCAGAACTTTTCGAAATAATTAAGAAAGCCATTAAAAGATTTAGGAGTTAAATGAATTTATACGCAAGTACAATTTTTAATAAAATTGATTTTGCTTTTTTTTGTCTATCTAATAATAATAATAATAATAATACATTTATTGCAACAACATAAGTTTTACATCAAATTTTAAAATTATAAATATAATATTGCAGCACCCCCGGTAAGCAAAGTTAAAACGAATAACCGTAGAGACATGGAATTGTCAAAAAAGTTATCACATGATCATTATATAATAGGTACAGGTACACGATATAATTTCAAAATATTTTGGAATATTTATAAGTAATTAAAATTTTCAATTATTTTAGATTCTGAACGAAGTGATGAATGTATTGATTTTACTATGATGTGTGTTTTTTTTTTTTTTTTTTGTGTCTGACGACAACATTTGGAGTAGTAATAATGCTCCGATTTTTGACTTCAGCTCCTCTTTGAATAGGAAAATTCATCTAGTTGGTACTTTGGGGGGGGGGGGGGGTCAAAAGTAAAATTTTTAAATAGTTTTCAAAAAAATCGAGAAAAACAAAAAAAAAAATGACAGAAAAATGGCAATTTTACGAAAAACCACTTTTCGACAAAATCGATTTTTTGATTATTAATAAACAGATACTATAAAGTAACCATAGTAACATATAAAAACTATACTATTTGTTTCAAAATAGAATATATGACAATATTTAAATATAATATATCCGAAACTGACAAATCATCTTCGTTCAGAATCGTTTTTCGTATACAATGATACCTATCATTGCATTCAAATTTAACCTACCATAGTCTGAGGTCCACCCCACCCCCTAATATATAGCAGAGCGATACCCACTTATCCGCTTTTTTATGTATATATATGGATAAAAAAAATGTATGAATGGAATAATATACTTGACATTTTAATACAAAGTTCTAGTAAATTTTTCATCCCCAATTAAATATTTAAAAAACAAACTGAAATTATTCAATAACTAAAATTTTTACCAAATGTTTATATTATTTTTCCATACTTAATACAATTTTCAAAATATTTTCACTCTTTTTTAGCTATGAATGAAAAATTTTTGAATTTTTAGTTTTTTTTTCTATTTATTTGATAATAAATTATGTGCTGGGTTAAAATTCTTGTAAATATAGTACAAGATATGTAGAATATGTTGTTCTTGTATTTTTATACCTAAAAATTATAAAAAAATATAAGTTTAATTGTTTTATAAATACATTAGAACTTCAAAAACAAATACCCCTAGGCCTAGATACTAAAACATTTACAAAATATTTATGTTATTATTTTCTATAGGTATAATATTACCTGGTATATGGTATAATTTTTTACGTCTTAACTTTATTTTTAGCTATTTATAGATGTGAGCAATTTTTGATTTTAAATTTAGAGCTTAGATGTGAAAATCTAATATAATGTTTCTTGTAAATTATTTATATTAGCTGGCTGGGATTAAAAAAATTAAAAAATATAATATAATAACTATTATTTATATTATATATTTGTAGTTCAAATTCGGATGGAATTACGTATTTCAACAATGAATAACGATGTTAATTATATTTTGTATATTATGAATTTTGTTATAAACAACAAAATTTTCAAAGTAGGTATATAAAATAATTTTAAAATATTATCTATTTATACTACAAACCTATTCACACTGTTTAGTGGTATTTACAGAAAGATAAAATTAAATTTGTTAGTTATATAAGTTCATATAATGTGGTAAAAATATATTATTACAATAATTAAATATTTATAACACAGTAAGTCAATAAATATTATTTTCTTGGAAAAAATTAAATAAACCTATTAGAATACAAAAATAAAATAAATGATTTTAATAGTTAATAACTATATATATACAACTATATCTAACTATTAGTTATATTAGAAACATATTATGAAAATATAAACTTAGCGATAAATGTCAGTTTACATTTGCCGTCTCTGCTCGGAATCGCTTTTTGTAAATATCAAATAATACATCGAACAATTTATATTTAACATAGGCATCTATACAATAAATTTAATCAACACTTATTCAGACTCAATATAGGTATTAGGTACCTACTTACATCGAACAATGTATATCGGTATACATTTTCTTACCTGTTTTCAATTAATGAATATGTTAATGCTTACATACAATAATGCTATATATATAATGACACTGAAATAACACAAAAAAAATATTCATTTATTATTATTATATATATGTATAAAAAAAGAAAAACAATAAAGGCAATTTAAATGTTAAAATGTTGAATACATTGATATTAAATTATTAAATGGATGAATTTATTTTTATTGATTAAAACAATAACATCGTGTTCAAACTAATTAATTATATTATAAAGGTATCGTTTTAGTATTTTAATTTTTAAATTTAAAAATAGTATAATATCATTGAATGATTTTACACATTATGAATATTTAATCAATTGTTATATTATTGTACTGATATCTTTTCTTAATAGTGATTATAAAGTTATGCCTTACGCATGTGAAAATATAGTCAATATTATAAATGTGTAATGTACAAATAGAAAATATTTTTTTTGTCCATTGATAGGGGTCCACATCAAAGTATTTGGGCTTGCCTGTTTAAAGTTTTGATGAGCGGAGTAGTGGAAGTAATGGAACATCACGGTATATACTATATACTCCTATGCCACTTCACTCCATTCGTCCACGCTGGTCGCTTTATACACTTATAATAATGTGTATTATTTTTTCATATATTTATAAATATTTTTTGGTGATTGTATTTCAAGGGGTTAAGTTAGAAAAAAATTCATAGAAAAAAGTTTATGGTGCCTATAAATGTGTATATTAAAGATAACGGTACATTTGAAAACATTTGCATAATATATTTTCGTTGTTTCGTAGAAATGTAATTTTTATTTACGTATGTAAAATCAACTATTCAAAGATAAATAATAAAAAAATATTTTTACGCATGTTCATGATTTATTAGTTTATAGTTTCAGGATAATTTTTTGGAAAGGTTAGGTAATAATATGTTTTTAAATATTTTAATTGTTTCGGTGTATCGTTTGCATATTTTGTTTTGTAATGACTTTAAAATATGTAAAAAAATATAATTTCTAAACTTTAATTAGTTTTGATATAACTAATGTTCTTCGACAAAAAATTCATTCATATACTAATATGTCTATAAACATTTTATATGCATATAAAAAAACATATCATCACACAGTAAAAATTTCATTCCACGTATGTTCAGGTATATACGGGTGAATAGTGATTGAAGACTGTGTAGCATTCAAGACGTTTTTCCAATAACGGAAGCGCTCGATGACTAAATCATACATTTTTTCCCCGATGATAATTAATTTATTATTACACAGTGAATACTGATTACACTTATATAGTGTACATTATACAGCCATGAATAAAATTATCATCGATTATCATAAAACCAAATGACTATAATACGCAGCAATCCTGTCATTATTATTTTGCTGGTACTCGTTACACTGTGGTTAGATTTTCGACTGATACGTTAAACCGATGATTGTTGATCGTAGTGAAATTCGTTTGAAATCCAAATTCGATATTCTCTTAAACAAACATTAAAAGCCGTTTAGTTACTTCTCCCTCCGTTATGGCGGAAACAAATAAGGTGGAAGTCGTCATTTCGGGTGTGGCCGGAGTATTCCCCGAAAGTGACAATGTGGAAGAATTGAAAGATCTGCTTTTCAATAAGCAAAACGGGATTACGTTAGATTCGAGACGTTGGCCATTAGGTGAGATAATATGATGGATATTTATGTGGTTTTTATGAGTTGCATGACTAGTATTGGTTAATGCAGGACTCAATAAGTCTGTATCTAAAATGTAGATTTTTTCTCGTTCTGTTGTTATTGCTATTATTTTCTAATGCTTAATGAATCGTAAATATTGTAATTAGCTATAGGGGGAATGGGGAAATACCAGACACCGATTGGCGGTTACTAATATTTCTACAAAACTATTATGTTTGGGATTACGCTAATACTTTGCATTAGTAAATAATGATATTATAATCATAAATTTAACACAATTTATCATGTGATTTTTTTCTCATAAAAAATGCGTAAACAATTTTTCTCACATTTTACTTTAAAAAATCAAAAATTTTAACATCATTAAAAGATTAAACTTTTACGATTTTTTTTTTTGTTTATTTAATTTTAGTGTAATATAATCCTATATGGCAATATGCATACAAAATTAGGTTTTTACTCAAACTAGTTGTATACGGATATATAAAATATAAATTTGTAATAATTTTTTACAGGTATTTGATTTATCGTTAAGGTGACCAATATAAACTCATTCTCCCTTAGAAAGTTCTTTTCCTTAGGATAATTTTTTGTTAATGTATAATCCGAAATTAATTAATTTGGTGTACCTTTATAATTGTATACACATAATATTATATGTATATTAATTTAAAATTTTTTTGAATTTATTATTCAGAATATAATATTCTAATTAACCAGTGCAACAATTAGTTATATTCTATCATTAACTTAGGAGATAAAACTATTGCTACATTTAACATCAGTTAATGTGCATTGAGTTAGTCCGAGAGTTAGGTGCATATAAACGCATTTTTAATTCGCATTAAGCTGATGCGCATTTATTATTTAATTCGATTCGTCAAATCGAATTAACTCCTTTTTCGGGGTTAAGAAATGTATGTAAACACTTTAATGCGAATTAATATTTTAGCTGGAATTTTAAAATGTAAAATTATAATTATTTTGGTCAGGAATCCAAAGTATAAAGCATGGACCAAGAAACATTCACTTTAACTTATAATTTTATTCAACATCTAATCTTGATATTTTAGGTGCATATAAATTATAAACCCGTTCTCTAATATGAACTAATTCAATGCGAATTGCATTAAGTTAATGCACATTAACTGATGCATATTAACGTAGTATATATCTCAAAAAATGTTGGTACCTTCATTGGATATATCTTTAATCACATAATATTTTACATATTTGTTTTAATTTCACAAAAAACCAACATCTGGATGTAGGTAATGTTTATTGATAATAATAAGTTATTATTAATAACATTTATATTAGCATTTTGTTTTTACCCAGTATAATTATTAGGCAAAAAAGATAAGTTTTTAACTAGTATAAAATAAATTGATAATATTAAAATATTTATACATCATAAATAACATTATAGCTATTTAATTTACAAACATTTAGTTATCAGTTATTGAAATGTTAATTTCTAGATTTGGTGGTAATTATAGTTTATATATAAAAATCAGTATTGGTTTATACCTCTATCTGGTTTTTTTTTTTTTTTGGTAATTTAGAATACCGCGGTATACGGGATTTATTAATTACAACCATAGTTTCCGGGAATTCCGTTTTATTATGATTAATATCATCGATCCCGATAATAAAAAAATAAAAAATAATGTAATACCACCGTCCATCAGCTGTAGAATAAAATCAGAATAGGTATGTTTGTTTACTTCTTAGCACATGTTTATAATAATGTATATTCAGATATATTCAAAATAAGAATTATTTGTTTTAAGTTGTTATTAAAACTATTAAAAATTTAATGATACAAATATGTAATACTTGTATCAATTTGTATCACGTATACAAAATCTATATTAAATAATTAAAAACAGATTAAATTCATGTATCTATTATTATTAATGATAGCATATTTTTAATTTATAGTAAATTAACCAATTTTTAAAAAGTTTTATGTTTACAAACAAATTTGAAAAATGAAGTTATCTAGTTATATACCTTTTATTAGTACAGTAAATTTCATAGTTTTTATATATGTAATACTACTAATACTGTGAAATAAACAGAATGCATTATAATGCCAGGTTGTATATGAAAAATTGACTACTTTAATGATTAAATACAATTTGATTCACAAATTATGCATCATCAAATCATTTTTAAGATCATTAGCTCAATATATTGATTCCTTAAGTTCTTAGAGATTGTTCATGAAACCCGGCAATAGAATCCTATAATTAAATATATAGATTATAGATATATAAATATTTAATAATACATAACATTCCTGTATACCTTTGTACATTTATGTAGGTATTGACAAGTTACAACATTAAAATAGTCCTTTTATATATATATTTTTTATTCTTATTGTGACAAAGTAATTGATTTGTAAATGTTATAAATGCCTACTATTTAAGTATATTCAATACAATTTAGTAGGTATGATAAATATTAAATTAAGAATAGTCTAAACATAAAAATATTGTCCACACTTCACAGAACATTTGTAAATCTTTGATTGGTTTTGTTTTCAGATGAGTATGGGGTAAAATCTGGAGTAGGCAAAGTAAAGTCTATTAATCGATTTGACAACGTCTTCTTCAACATGCACGGAAAATTATGTGAATGTTCTGAGACTGTAATTAAATTGAATTTGGAGAGATCCGTGGAAGCTATTATCGACGCAGGTTAGCTTTGTACTATTACGTTATAATGTAAACAAAACATAATATGTACCAATATAATAATATTATTTAGTAAATAGAAACAAGAATTTGAATTGAATTCGTTTTTAAATTATATTATTATTTATTTTAAGACTTAAATCTATTCAAATTGAATATTATATTAATTTTAAACTACAAAATAATATGCACATTATGGTACAAGATCCCCACAAATTGTATTTATAGTTTTTTTAAAATATCAAAGATAGGTATACAGACACGATTTTTATAAGCAGTTGTAATTAAAATGTTGACAAAAATTTTAAAATTATTTTGTAGTTAACAATATTTATAAAAACCAAACAATTTAAAAATATTTAAGTAATCATATTTTTTTATAAACATTTAAATTTCAAATTTAGACAAAATTACTTATTTAAACAACTAAAAATAACGATTTTAATCTTTTTTTTATAGTTCTAAAACATTATTATTTATTCGTTGATATTTAAAAATGTTAATGCATATTATTGAATATTATAGATAAAATTTAATATTTTTTATATAAAATAATTCAAGTTACCATATTGTTAAAAATAAAATAAATTATTTTAGTACTAATATACATAATATGTCATACAGTTACTATATTAAACTAAGTTATGAATTTATATATGCTAACAGATCATTTTTATCAATAATAGTTGTATTTTGAATTCGTATGTAATAATTTAACATAAATAGTATACTATTACAGTGCCATGATATAAATGCTAGAAAAACGGTTACCTATATTTTTTTTTTGTTATTCACACAAATTTAATTTTTAACTGTTGTCCTACCAAAATATTTACTAAATACTAAATTTTTCTATAAAATCACTCTCTGCTCATATCTAAATTCAAGTTTGATTTAATTTTGAATATTTGTAAATAAGCAAATTGGCTATATCAAATCTGAATATGGTCTTATATATGTTCAACAATGCAATATTGCTTGTATAAAAACAAAATACTACAGTTTCTATTTCTTATATCTCAACGGTACCCAGTGTTTTTGATATAAAATCGATAAAAATTCACAACTTTGGATAATATAATAAAAATTAAATCGTGATTATATTCTATATAATGTTGCCGGATATATTATTCATAACAACTGATACAGCGTGTTTATTAATGATAGGTAATTATAATTACATTTTTTAGGTATAAATCCGGGAGATCTCTATGACACAAATACGGCAGTATTCACATGCTCTTCAGGTAGCGAAACCGACACAATTGCGATGTTTGACGAATCAAAATTAGGATTTGCTATAGTTGGCCACAACAAGGCCATGCAAGCTAACAGACTTTCATACGTTTTAAATTTGAATGGTGAGTATTTCATTTTCTTACCATTCTGTATTGACCAGTGATTATTTAATTATTGTTTTATTCAACCGATCTAATATGTAAATATACATTGTTTAGTGTGGGTAATGGGAATACATTTAGGCTAATAGTGATTAAAACGGTTTACTGTTTCATATAATATAGGTCCTAGTTTCACGATATTTTCGTCGTTTACCGGCGGCGTGGACGCAATTGTAATGGCTAAACACATGATCGAAAAAGGCCACATCAGAACTGCGATAATTGGAGGTTGCAATCTAGTACAAAGACCAAATTTATCACTTCAGTTAAAAGGTTTAGGAGTTCTCAACAATGGAATAGAGACTAGGTCGTTTAGCGAAGATGGTGAGTATGATATATATTATTATGTTAATATTATGGTTTAATATTGGTCTTTTCTTTTTTTTTCCTTAGCTGATGGTTTCAACAGGTCCGAATCATGCGTGGCCATTTTACTACAAAACTCGTTGGATGCAAAACGATCGTATGGCACGATAATGAGTGTAAAAATGGAACAGTACGGAGACCTCAGAGGAGTATTTACCAATTACTCTAGTGAACATTATAAAAAAATTATAATGAAAGCATACGAAGAAGCAGGAATAGATCCTGCTAAAGTAGCGTATATTGAAGCTGACGGATGTGCTATTAAGGTATTTAAAATGTATTATCTCTTATAGTCTTATCTTTAATGATATATTCATTAAAAATTTTCACTCATAATTCAATATAACATTATATTAAATTTAGAATGTAGATGCAATGGAGTTAGATATAATAAAAGATATATTCTGTCCTCCCCATCGAAAAGAACCCTTGAAGATTGGTTCAGTAAAAAGCAATTTAGGTCACACTGATGCTTCAGCTGGTCTTGTTTCGATAGTGAAATCGATTATAGCAATGGACACCGGTTTTATACCTCCTAATATAAATTATACTGCACCAAATAGTGAATCAGATGCTCTTACATCTGGAAAATTACAGGTACCTAGTTAAATTTAATTGATATATTTAATTTATTAATACATAGCACATAAAATAACACAAAAATTGTATTATATGTCATTTAAATTTTAAAATAATTTTAATAAAATAATCGGTTAGAGTGACAAAAAATAAAATATAATATCTTATGAATAAAATAGTTTGTTTATAATTTCAGGTTGTCACAGAAAAGACTCCGTTAAATGGTGATTACGTAGGTTTAAATATTTTTGGTAGAACAGGAAACTATGGTCATATCGTTATGAAAAGATATAACAAACAAAAAAAGAAAATATATGCAAAAGATGAAATGTTTGATGATGATTTACCAAGATTAATTCTTGTTTCTGGACGTAATGATGCTGGAGTCAGGAAAACAATAAAAATGGTATGATTTTATTAGATAATGTACTACTAATGTCACATGAATATTTTTGTTTTTGTTTATAGATTGAGAGTTATAATGTTGATGAAGAATACACATCGTTGCTGCATAAGGTGTTCTCCAAAAATATAAGTGCGCATTTCTCCCGAAGTTTCTTCATCATTCCCACACCGGGCCCATGGAGAGAAAAAGACGTTTACGTAAGCAAACTCAAAATTAATATCCCTTTTTTTCTGTACCTACTTAATATTTATGTCAATATGTGTTTGTTAGCCGATTACGAATGAAAAACCTCAAGTGTGGTTTGTGTTCTCTGGTATGGGATCACAATGGATAGGTATGGGCACACAGCTGTTACGAATACCAATTTTCGCAAAAGCGATTGAAAAGTGTGATACGGTCTTGCGACCGTTTGGCATCGATATAGTAAATATTATAACGAGTCTCGATACGACGATTTTTGACAACATCTTGAACTCATTCGTCGGAATATCTGCAATTCAGGTACGTAAACAATGAAAAATTTTCCAAAAAACCTAATACCTAGTTAAAAACTAACATTTATGAAGTTACGATTTTTATTTTGCAATAGATAAACTGTATTTTATACATAAAATTAATTTAATCATCAAAACATTTTTTTTTTTTGAATTTTCATCTTTTTATTTACATTTAACATGATTCTCAATGAATACATAATATACCAAAGGTCCTCAACCCTTTGAAGTAAATACCCCCTTTCATACTATTTTATAATTTCATGCTCTTCCTCACCATAATAAAATAAAATTATGTTTATAAATATATTTAGATATTTTAATTTAATTATAAATAATCAAAAATAACGTTCTTCATGTTTTTTTTAAATTTCAAACCATCCCGTGGGAGGGGGGTTTACAGAGCCGTAAGAAGCTCATTTGACGTCTGAGGCAAGTTTGAGTTTATGCGTCCCCTTCCGTCAAAAAAAAAAAAAATCATTTTTAAAATGTTAAACTATTATATATATTTGTTTATTAGAAGAGCATGTAACAAGCAACAAGTATTTATTTTAAAATTCATTTTTATTGACAAACAAAAAAAAACCGGATAAGTGGGTATCGCTCTGCTGTATATTAGGGGGTGGGGTGGACCTCAGACTATGGTAGGTTAAATTTGAATGCAATGATAGGTATCATTGTATACGAAAAACGATTCTGAACGAAGACGATTTGTCAGTTTAGGATATATTATATTTAAATATTGTCATATATTCTATTTTTAAACAAATAGTATAGTTACTATATGTTACTATAGTTACTTTATAGTATCTGTTTATTAATAAAAAAAGTATTTGGCAACGTACGCATAATGAGTGTATGAAATTTAATTTAAATTTTGACATATTTCGTATAAATTCGAACTTTAAGCACTTATAAAAAAAAATTGTGACTAACGATTTCGGATTTTTTTTTATCACTTTAAGAACAACTTATAAGAAACCTTGTATTAAATTTTCAAGATTTTCTGACCACCCAAAAAATTTTTATTGGCATTTGAAGAAAAAAAACTTAGAAAAGTCGAAAATTTCAATTGTCTATAAGTAGCTTAAAAATGGTCAAAATATTTTATATATTAAAATATATTTTGAAAATTTAACTGTAAAGAGATAACCATAATATAAAAATTTGGTGAAAATTTCAAGTATTTACAATGATTCGTTTTTGAGTTACAGCAAAATCAAAAAAAAAATTTTGTCGAAAAGTGGGTAAAATTGCCATTTTTCTGTCACTTTTTTTTTTCTCGATTTTTTTGAAAACTATTTGAAAATGTTTACTTTTGACCTCCCAAAGTACCAACTAGATGAATTTTCCTATTCAAAGAGGGGCTGAAGTCAAAAATCGGAGCATTATTACTGCTCTAAATGTTGTCGTCAGTCACAAAAAAAAAAAAACACACACATCATTGTAAAAGCAATACATTCTTCACTCCGTTCAGAATCTAAAATAAATCTCATAATTTGACTTTTCTTGATTTGATTGCCGCAAATTTATCAATGACATCTTCAAAATTAATTTCTCCAGCCACTTCATTTTCTACCAACAAAATAAACAAATTCGAAAGTGTATCCTGGCCCATAATTGATCTCAAATAATTTTTTATGAGTTTAAGTTTGCTAAAGCTACGTTCACATGTAGCTGCAGTTACAGGTATCGTCAAAAAGATTCTAAATATAATTTCTATGTTTGGATACGATTTTTTTAAATTCTAGTCTTGAATCAGCTGAAGTAATTCAATAACTGATGCAAATTTAATATGGTCAAGAATAATTGACTTCACTACGTGCTGAAAATCGAAAATCTCATCAATAAATTCTGAACCATTGATGTCTTTTTCGCATTTCCCCGGGTGTAACCCAAGTTGAGAACCGTTGTAATATACACTGTCAATGATCATTCCCACATTTATGTAGTCTTTATAAACTTTTCTAAAGCATTCGAAACATTCGTTATATAAACATTACAGTTTTTAGTGAATTAGGTTTGAAAAACCTTTTATTTCATGGCTCAAGTCATTCATAGAATTTTAAAATTAATTGCTTATAGTTCATGAGATCTCTTCCGATATTATCAAAAGTTTTTTCTATGTCCTCTCACGTATAATACGCTAATCTATTTCATTAATATTAATTAGTATTGACTTGTTCCATTACTTTAAATTATTTTTAGTCACCTGTTGTATGTAAGTAATTTGATTTGTATGTATATATTAGGTATATTTTTAGTTTCTATCTATTAGCTTGAATAAATAATTAATAAACTACTCATTTATCAAAATATTTACATTAAAAACGCGTTTTCGAATTTATAGGTTGGCGTCGTTGGTCGCTTTAACCCGGGTTCAACACATGCACCAACAACAATAATAAATCAATAACACTAAATAATGTTAACTAAACTTGACGGTTGTTGGTGTTTATTATAGATTGGTTTGGTAGACATATTGAAGGCGTTAGACATTGAACCGGATGGTATAATCGGACATTCCGTTGGTGAGCTGGGGTGCGCTTATGCAGACGGTTGTTTCACCGCTGAAGAGATGATAATGGCTGCGTACGCCCGAGGTCGGGCCTCCATGGACACAAAACTTCCAGACGGCATGATGGCGGCTATAGGTCTTGGTTATCAGTCCATCAAGAACAGGCTACCATCTGATATAGATGTGGCGTGTCACAACTCAAAGGAGAGCTGCACAATATCCGGACCCACCGCAAGTGTGAAGGAGTTTGTCGAGAAGCTCAAATCGGAAAAAGCTTTTGCAAAGATGGTCAACGTTTCGAATATTTCGTTCCACAGCCGATATATACAGCCTGCGGCTCCGTTTCTACTTGAATATCTGTCTAAAGTGTGCTTTAAACGCAACGGTTTTCGGGTTTTCATTGAAACGATTTTTAACGAATTTTCAGATTTTACCGAACCCGAAACCGAGATCGTCGCGATGGCTCAGTACTTCTGTACCAGAGTCGAAATGGAATACGGATTTGGCTCGTTATTGTTCCGCGGAATATCATACCAATAATCTACTGAGCCCCGTTCTGTTTGAGGAAACGTGTACTCACATACCGAATAATGCTGTTGTTATTGAGATCGCACCGCATGGTCTTCTCCAGGCCATACTTAAAAGAGCATTCGTTGATTTGGTCCACATCCCGTTGACTCAAAAAGTATTCGGAGATTCCGTTAGATTTTTATTGACAGCTATCGGAAAGTAAGTAAACATAAAACACCTATGATTCAAGTCGCTTATTTCATCAGTTATTTTATTTATTGATTTTTATAAAACGTTAATGATTTAAAAAAATAAAAATGTAGTATTTATACGTCTTATACATGGTAGGAGTACTACTAGTAGGTTAACTAGATCATTTCTTCAGTTTGGTTATTACTACAAAGTATAATAATAAATTGTTTAAAATTAGTGAACGAATGATATCTAGGTAGGTATATTAATTTATGTTTAAAGGCTCAAAATTTAAAATTTAAATAATATAAGCCTATTTAAAATGTAAGCCTTGTACAAACTGTATTAAATAATATTATGGTTTTTTTTGCGTTAGATAATAAAATTTCTTTACTATAATATTGTTTACATCGTCTCTAAATAAGATATTAATTATTGGATGCATATTAAAAATACATTAATTAATACGATTATTGAAAATGAAAACTTAAATTCCTTTATGTCGAAATTGAGTTTTTTTTTAAGATTTACAAATCTAAATTTTTAGGATGTATTGTAATGGGTTGAATCCAAACATTGAAATGTTATATAACCCTGTAAGTTATCCAGTATCTAGTGGTACTCCACCATTGCATACGTTATTGTCATGGAATCACGAAGAAATATGGCCAGCCATCGATTTGACAATACTGGTACGTATAACAATATTCAATAAAAAAAAAATATATATTTTATAAATTATAATTTATATGAAAAATAAACCATATTCAACATCAAATTTTAAAAATTATAGATAAAAAAGAATAAAGGTGAAAGACTTATTTCGCTATCACCTTCTACAAACAGTTCAATTGAAGAATATGAAATACACGGCCGTCACGTTCTTCCGCTCTCTGCATTATTAGTATGTTTATATATACATATAATTAAAATCTAAAAACTATTGTAAGGATGAGTACCTACCTATATTTTCTAGGCCCTACAAATACTAAAATATACTAAGTTTACTCTCAAACTATGTCTTATATGAAAAAACGATCACTTACACCGTATCCGTTTTCTTTAGTTCTACACCTGGGAGTCTTTTAATAAATTGAGTGATGAATCCAACATTAACTTACCCGTTGTGTTTCAAGATGTTCAGTATCATCAACACGTCGTGATAAACAAAATTCGTAAGTAAGATTTATACAGTATTTAGAGTGCGTATTTGATTAACTTTTGTTCCTAAACCGCAAATACAATATCTTACGCAAGTTATTAATTTTGGTTTTCTGGTGATGGTTTTGTTTTAGAATCCGGTGATTTATGTACGGCAATACAGAGTGGAACTGGGCGCTTTGAAGTGTGCTTAAACAATATAATTGTGTTATCCGGATATATATTTGTATTCGACCGTTTAAAATTCAACAAAAACGCAACAGCGCTACACGGGGAAAGCAACGGCAGCGATAGCTATCCCCGTGTAGTATCACTGAGTCACAACGAGGTCTATTCAAGCCTCGAACAGTTTGGCTACATTGTTGGTGACGTTTTTAAGACAATTCGGCACGCAGACATATACGAAGATAGTATGTGTAAAATAAACATAATATTATTTTAATATATATACCAAATAGGTACCAATAAACCACCAGAGTTTGAAGTTTGGAACCGATGTTAAAACTTCAGTTTGAAATATTTTAACCGTTGTTTTTTTCTTTTAATATTTTAGCTTAAATTGTTAAGTTTCGGTTTTAATTGCATTATTACAAAATAAAAAACTATTTTTATTCCTGTTAAGTACTGGTACCAAGCATATACTTAATTTCTGGGTTATCAATCGTATACACATGAATATTAGTTCACTCATACGATTGGCAACCCAAAAACGATCTGGTGATTTATTTTGAATTCTTCCTACAGGACTGGAAGCAGATGTCTCGTGGGACAATAATTGGATACATTATCTGGACGCCATGCTGCAGCTAGCGACAGTACATCATGTGGAGAAACGCGGGGAGCTCGTGGTTCCGGTTTCGATCCAAGAAATATGCATCGATCCATCTATATTGGCGGAAAGTTTAAAACCAATAGGTAAATATGATGAAAACTTTTTCAAGGTTTAGTTATCAAAGGCCTATATAGCCGTAAAATTACATTCTTAATATTATAATCAAATACCTAGGTATAAACTATAATTGTATTATTTCACTATATAGTACATGATAAATAGGTTTACATAACAAAATATTCTTAAATATTATTTCCATTAAATATTCATAAAATATTAACGACAATACGATATTATTATGTTTAAATGTCATATTAAGATAATGTTGAAATCATATTGGTTTCTTATTCATTAGTATACACTATACACCAATAAGCTTTATTATAAATGAAAAAAATGTTTTTGAAATATTTCTATTTTTCACACAAGTACGAAAATAAAAACCAATAAAATAACTCTGATATAGTGGTATGAATAGCAGATAATATCGTGTGTACTTATTGAGTTTGTATAACAGAATATTATTGCTATTTATAAATTTATAATTTATTTTTCTATTGAAAATACTGTAGATTAAACTTTTTTTCTAAAAAATAATCACAATATTACCCAGGTATATAATAATACTGTATAATATTACTAGCTGTTAATTAATTAGAAATTAATACCATCATACCGTAGAAGGGTGTAAATAGTTAGTGGTATAATAGTTAAAAAATATCTTAATACTTTGAATATTTAATTGTACCTATGTAGAAAAAATGATTTGCTTATAGTAGCAAAAATTGTATGTTCCTACGAATATTACTTTTTGGATTACAATAAAATAACTAAAACTGTTATTTTTAGTTTAAGTAGGTATTCAAAAATTTCGGTTTAATCTTAATTTTAACATGAAATGTCTAAAAAAAATATTATTCAACTATATATTTTAAACTATTATAAGAGAAACATTTAAGGGATTTTATATTGAATTTATTTATGAATATTTATTAGTTATTTTTATATGTTAATGCAGATTTTACTGCGCAGTACAATATATTTACCAATGAAGTGACGTGCGAAGGCATCAAGATTTCTTTACCTTGTTTCGAAGTATTACCATTGGATCCATTGGTGAAGACAACGTTCCAACTTAGAGAACAGGGTTTGATCGATTTATCCAATCCTAGTATGAAAGTGAGCTATATTACTGTGTTACAATATGTTATTATCAGAGCAAGACTAAAGGGAGATAAAACAAAAAATTAACTACGTTCCCAAAAAAATTATCATTTTAATTAAAAATACATTACCTAATAAAAATCTATGAATATCAAAAAAAAAAAAAATATATTAATGTTATATGTTTTTTCTTTGATTGGAAATAATAGTCGTTATATTACCATTGGATAAATTGTTTTATTATTTTAAAAAGCATTTTAACTATAATAAATAACCTATTGCCATCGACAAAATATTTAAATTTGAATAAATAGTTTTTCGTCGTCTTTATAGATCAAACATTATTTTATTGAATATAATAAAATAATATAATACTTAAGTAATTGTGTAAAATATGACAGTTGTATAGATTTTAGCTTGAATTTGCTTATCCAACTATTGTATATATAAAATCACATATAACATATTAAACTAATATTGCTTAAATGTATTTGTAGACACCGATCGATTTTATTGACATGTGTATGGACATAGTGCTTGAATTCAGACAGAGTGACGATTTTGAAAACGTTTTCATGTATCCCGTTTACGATAGTCAAGACGCCGAGATGGGCAACTACTCCGATCATATTTTAAAAACCAAAGTACAGTGACTAGAATTTAATACACTTTAACAAATACATTGGTTTAGGTTATTTTTAAATAATAAAATATTGATTTTTAGGGTTCCGCTTTGATGATGATAGAAAGCGATATCAACAAGGAGCAACTAAATAGTGGGTCAGAAAATTCGCAATATATCATATTAACTCGACACGACAAATTCTCGCATACTAAGATTTTAATGAAAGATAAAAGTCGTGTTCACTTAATCATATCTTCAAACAGTCCTATATTTGATAGTAGTGATTTTACGGTAGTGCTACAACAAAAATTTGGAGATAACTATTTGTCTTTAATGAAAAAGGTAACACTCGCAGCGTGTTGTAAAATAAAAATATTTGCACCTCCACAAAATTAAAATAATAAAAATACACGATCGATAGAAAAAAAATATAATTACTAATATTTAAATTAATTATTTTTACAGGTTATAGAAATCGATAGTGATGTTATCATACACAGATTAACTTCAGAAAATATAAATTGTTGTGATCAAATTCAAAATTTATTATCCAATTTGAAATCTTTAAATAAAACCATTTACTTAGTTTCTAAAATTCAACCGGTAGATGGAATACTATCGCTGGTGAAAAAAATGAATGAAATAAAAAATATTCGGTAAGAAAATAATAAATTGTATTTATACATATTAAGTAAAATACTTATAGAAGCATCGGTGTTTTTAAGGTTTTTCTTCGTGCTGGACAATTCTGTTCCTGGATTTAGTACAAGTAATCCATTTTATTCAAAACAACTTGCCAAAGACTTACTAGTGAACGTCTACCAAAATGGCCGATGGGTTACGTATAAGGAATTCGAATTCATAAATGTTATTAATACTCAAACATCAATAAAAAAAACACTTCTTGCTAACTTAACTAATACATCGTAAGTTTTGAATTACATAATGTAAATAATTGTTTAATATTTTAATCATATTCATTATTTATTGCAAACATAATTATGGTGTATATTTTTTCAATGAAAAGTGTTGATGCAAAAGTTATAATCTACGCCCATTATTATTTAAATTATTCAAAATTATAACTTAATTATACAGCTAATATAATAATGCTACTTTTAAATCATATTAAATATCAATGTATAATACTGTCTGCTATGTAAAAAAACTTACCATGTCTTTATTAAAATTGTTTGGCAATATTTCTATTTCATTACTAATATATAGTATTTCGAATAATGTGTTGAATTTTTAGATTCTGAACGGAGTGAAGAATGTATTGCTTTTACAATGATGTGTGTGTTTTTTTTTTTTGTGACTGACGACAACATTTAGAGCAGTAATAATGCTCCGATTTTTGACTTCAGCCCCTCTTTGAATAGGAAAATTCATCTAGTTGGTACTTTGGGAGGTCAAAAGTAAACATTTTCAAATAGTTTTCAAAAAAATCGAGAAAAAAAAAAGTGACAGAAAAATGGCAATTTTACGAAAAACCACTTTTCGACAAAATCGATTTTTTGATTTTGCTGTAACTCAAAAACGAATCATTGTAAATACTTGAAATTTTCACCAAATTTTTATATTATGGTTATCTCTTTACAGTTAAATTTTCAAAATATATTTTAATATATAAAATATTTTGACCATTTTTAAGCTACTTATAGACAATTGAAATTTTCGACTTTTCTAAGTTTTTTTTCTTCAAATGCCGATAAAAATTTTTTGGGTGGCCAGAAAATCTTGAAAATTTAATACAAGGTTTCTTATAAGTTGTTCTTAAAGTGATAAAAAAAAATCCGAAATCGTTAGTCACAATTTTTTTTTATAAGTGTTTAAAGTTCGAATTTATACGAAATATGTCAAAATTTAAATTAAATTTCATACGCTCATAATGCGTATGTTGGCCAAATACTTTTTTTATTAATAAACAGATACTATAAAGTAACTATAGTAACATACAGTAACTATACTATTTGTTTCAAAATAGAATATATGACAATATTTGAATATAATATATCCTAAACTGACAAATCGTCTTCGTTCAGAATCGTTTTTCGTATACAATGATACCTATCATTGCATTCAAATTTAACCTACCATAGTCTGAGGTCCACCCCACCCCCTAATATACAGCAGAGCGATACCCACTTACCCGCTTTTTTATTTAAAATTCAAACCCTTAAAATGATTTAAATTGTGTTTAATTAATTTACGAGTGTTTTCCAAAAAAATTAATAATAAATTCTGATTAAAAACAAAAAAAACTTGATGTAGGTACCTTTTTTTTTAAATTATTTGGAAATAACGTTATTTATAGTGAACGTTGAATGATTCTAAAAAAAATCGAAATCTATAATAATTTATATAATAGAACATTAGATCAAATTTGATTATACAAACTATAAAACATGTTAAATGTTTATATAATTATTTTAATGACACATTTTATTCGATTGATTATTGTTATTGACTATTGTATTAATTTATACTTAACACTATCACTTGTTAGTCGTTACTTTAATGTTAATATGTTTTATTCGGATTATAGGTTGAAAAACGTTTCTGTAAAGTATATTGGTCTGAATCCCCAAGACACGAGTATCCATACGAAAAACAACAATGTCGAGTACGACGAACTAGGACCTATTGAATACTCCGGTGTGGCGTCTAATGGTTCTTTGGTGATGGGCGTTGCGCCATTCATACCGACAGTTTCTGATATCACGGTTGATCCTATTCTATCTTGGGCAGTTCCTAAAAACATATCCCTCGAAGAAGCATCAACCATTCCGGTGCCATATTCAATGGTAAACATTACATTTGTTTATAATTAAATTATTATTATTATTTTTCTGCAATACTTAACCTTTTGTATATTGTATTCCGATCTATATAGGCGTATTACATACTGATAGAAATTAGCAAGATAACCAAAGAAAATTTAGTTCTTGTACATTCCGGATTAACTCCAGTAGGTCAGGCAGCCATAGATGTATGTCTGGAAAAAAAATGTCAAGTATTTGTCACCGTATCGGATTCCAAACAAATGGAACTATTAAAACAGAGATTCCCATCGGTATGTATATATACATTGAAGAGTTTTGTAGGGTTGAAAATGTATACATATTTGGGTGTTTTAACAAATTGCTATACGTACAAATTATAGCTTCCACATACAAACGTAATAATTTACGACAAAGAGAATTTCGAAATTAAATTCCTTATGGCGAACAATAAAATGGACGTAATTATAAACTGTCTGGAGGGAGAAGATTTTTATGCTACCATACGAGTAATTGCGAAACATGGAAAATTTTTCCAACTGACCAAAAGCGATATGAAGAAGAAATATAAAATGGGTAAAGCAATATAATATAATTGTATTTAAATATTTTTATGGATGTTAAATTTAGCTATTTATTTGTATGTTTTCAAAGGTTTGAAAAAATTTTTGAATAACATATCGTTCTTTTCTGTGGGCATGGACAGAGTCATTGCTGAATGCGAAGAAACGAAACGGGTCATTCAACATTTGATTGAACATGGCTTACGAAACGGCACAATCAAACCGTTTGATAGATATGTACTGACCGGTGCGTGTACGGGAACTCAAGCTCTGGAGACACTGGAGTGAGAAAAATAATATTATTAATGTTATTATATTTATGGTACAATTCGTGAGTTCTTATTTGTTTTGTAACGTGTTGTAGGAGATTGTCTCGAGAAAACGAATTTAAACGAGTTGTAATATCTACGGAGAAAGCCAACAACACTGGAAACATGATACATCAATTCCAGTGTTATCCAGACCAAGTGTATTTTGTTATTGGTAAAATCAAATCCACTATCAATATCATAATAATTTTATACCAATGTACCAAAATTATGTTCAGGAAACGATTCTAACGATTGGTTATGTCTGGTGGAATGGTTGGCGCAAAGAGGTGCATTGAAAGTAGTCGTAGGCTTGGAAAAATATTCTTTAACGCCGACAATTTCACGGAAATTTAACATTTTACTTGATCGTTATAAAGGAATCACCGTTCAATTGGTATCACAGTCGTTATTGGACACCGAACAAGCGGCTTGTGATTTACTGAACAGTTCGACTGAAACATATCCATTAGCTGCAGTATTTTTCGTGAACGGTGTAAGTCATCTGCATTCGAGTTTAAGTTAAAAAAATGTCCAATTTTTATGCCATTTCTTAAAAGGTCTGTCTAAATTATATGACATAACAATTAACTTATCATGAATTTATTTATTTTATGTATTTAACTGAACAACAATTATACGAGTATTCAAATAGTCATTAGTCAACTATAGGCTTAATTATTTTCTAAAAATAAACAAATAGATCAAAATAAATATATTTTTTATATATAATTAAATCAATTTATTTATTTTTCAACCAACTATAACACAAATTTTGTTTTTAAGTTAAAAAAAAAAAAATAATTTACTTATAACACCTTGTAATAGGTAATATGGTTAAATTAGAAAAAGAATAATTGTATTGAAAATAGTTATGGTAGAATAAAATAAAATTTAGCTTTTCGTTTCTGCGAATCTAAGATTGACAAGAGCAATTTGCTATATTATCAATTTTATTTAAAAATTTTCGATAGTATTTAAAATAAATAAAATTATGGTAAGTATAAATTTAATGTATAATATAGCCTACAAGGTCTATAGCATGCGTTTTCTGCAAATCATTTTAAGGGGTAACATGCAATTTGGACACTTCTAATTTATTTATTTTTTGTATGGGATTCGGACCAGTTACTGATAATTTCCTCTATAATACATGAAGTTAAATAATATGTTGTTAAAACGTTAATGTTATAAAGGTGGATGAAAAAATGATCGAAAACATGCAAATAGCGATGAGTCAAATTGTCACAAAACACAATCAGAAAACATTATTCGCGTGCTTATTCTGCGGTGGGGCAAAGATGTGCGAACGATTAAAGGCAATCGGCGTCAACGCGTTGTGCCTGTCATGGGCCCAAAACGGTGAAAAACCCAAGCTCAGCAAAATCATACCCATATTGGAGAATTTAATAGTGAAATCTAACACGCTCGCCAACGCAGTAGTAGTGTGCTCTGAATACGTGCCTGATAAATGGACAAGTATGATAATTTATTTATTTATTAACGGACAGTGTCCAAATGACTGAAAGATTAAGCATATTATAATAGGTACATAATAAATACAGATGTTTTCAAACAAATTAACCCAGAAAACTATAGTTTTAAAATTAACTTTACTATAAAAATATCTGAGAAAAGTTAAGTTAACTTATAAATGCCAATAAAAATGAATAAGCTTCTTGTGTATTGATTTACGATATATATAATCATTTATTGTTATTTTATCCTAAAGTCTGGATATGATAGTACGTACGGTGGTATTAACTTTTGTTCGTTACTGCTAGTACCCACCTATATTGTTTCATTTATTACTTATTTAATACTCTTAGTGTATTGTACAATTTGTACACAAAAGTTATGTATTTATAAATATATAGATTTTAATAGCATATACAATTTTTAAATGATTTAAAGATCATTATATAGATATGTATATATAATATATATTTACCTACCTACTTTTCGATTTAAGATTCCAAAGTTCTGCAATCTGACCAAAACAACATGTTTTTACCAAACACCGTTCAAGAGCTAGAATGTAACTCGAAGTTCATCGTCGTTGGTGATCCAAACTTCGTTGAAGTGGCCACTAAAAGCGTGTTATATGCCGAAGCTAAAGGAGCATACCCAGTATTCGTTATGCCAGGATTCCTACCCAATTGCATGACAAACTTGTACAGAAATCTGGGCTACCCGACGTTCGAGGCCCGATACCCATCCAAATTCGAATCAATCAAAAGCGTGGCCAGTGCTCTCGTAAAAGTGAGATTCTATAAATTGATAAAATTTCCTATAATTATCTTAGGGGAGGGGGAATAAACTTATTTTAATTAACTGAAAAAATTTTTCATGTGCAATTTTTAATATTATACATCAAACAAAATATTATATTACATGTCTACTAGCAAAAGATATACCTAAATCAATTGTATCGGCTAGTTAGAAAACATTTGACAACAAGCGTTTTCTATATGTTAGCTATCAGCAACCTGATTTAAACCAATGAAATATAGCTGTAGTAATGTTCTACAACAATATCCAACATTTTAGTTATTTAACGTTTTAAAAACTCAAAATATTGTCTTTCATACTATTGTCAGCATTGTTAAGCATTTCAGATCGACATGATAGTCATTATTCGTCGTGATCCTATTTATTCATGATAAAATCAAAAATTGGTTATGATTATGTGATTATACTACAGTTTCACATAAATAAAGCTGCTAAATAACTTTTTGACGATAACTCGTAAAATGTTAGGAACTTCAAAAATAGAGGTTGCATTCAAAATCCGCACACTTTTGATTTCGATCCCAAAAAGGCTAATGGACAATAACCGTATACTTTATCGGTCATTGTTTAACAAAATACTATAAATTTATAATGGTTAAAACTGTACACTATTTTTATTGCTAAATAGCGGATAAGATAAGATAATAAGATACGATAAAATAATCCCGCGTACATGTTTTAAGTTTTTAATAAATTTTAGCTCAATCAAACTAAAAATTGTATACTTAACGATTTTACATTTTTTTACATTAATTAACATTTTTAACATTTTTACACATTATAAAGCATGACTTTAGCCAAACAAACTTTCATTTTTTTTAAATTTGAATACTACTTATATACATTTTTTTTATTTAGATAATTATTATTACATTATTTTTATTTTTTATTTATTTAAATAATAATTAATAAATTATAGAATTTAAAATACTATTTGTCTATCGACCTTTATGTGGTCAAAACAATAAATGTGCGGTTTTGGGATACAACAATTTTAAAAATTGTGTGGTTTTATTCTTTTAAATGTGTGCGGTTATAATCTAGCAAAATTGTGTTGTTTTCTCCTGTATTTTATCAAAAGTGTGGGGTTTTAGAAGTCAACGAAAATGTAAAACTCTACGACTTATCTTAAAGTGATTGATTTAGCATTAGAAAAAGAGCTAGTACCTTCTAGATACAATCCCTAAACATGTACATTGTATATATATATATTATATACACTTTTTGTATACACATATAATATCACTCACGAATTGCATATTATGCATAGCGTAATATTAAATACCCATTTTTAATTGTATTTATAGAACATTTTTATTGTTTAAATATAAATTCATTAAGCTAATTATTATAATATATTAAATATAATAACATATTCTTAACGTTATTTTTAATATTTTGTTATACGAATATACTTAAATTAAATTATAACGTAATAAAGGATATAATTAGTTATTTATCTAGGTGTTTTTATCATATCAGTTTTATTTTTTAATAATATTTTTTTATATTTTTATATACATAATTGTCATAAGAATTTTTTTGGAAATATTTGGATTAGTAACCTTGGTATACCACCTTACCTTGTTATGATTATGTAATGATGTGTGTTTTAGAAACTCAGACAAATAACCGAACATCGTGCAGTCACTCTGATCGGAGAGTCTTGGGGTGGCGCCGTCGCTTTGGTGATGGCTCAAATATTGGAAACTGAAGGCATTTTAGTATCGTTGTCACTATTGAATGGAATACCAAGCACCCTCCTTAATTGGACCACCAAAAATCTTGTTCTTAATGACAGCATTAACGCGTCGTTGCTTTCAAGATATTTATCTATTGACTGCGAGGTACGAACTCGATCGACAACTTACTTAATATGTTTTTTTTAAATAGTTTATACTTTATACTTATTTTTGGTTAATTTAATTTTTTTGTATCTTAACGAATTATAGATGGCCAAGAAATTTTCGTCTCAACATGAATGGGATACGAACATTAACCAGCTTCTTCGGTCCAATAAGATCGTGGAAACTCATGACGTATGCAACTCGTTAAACATGATACAGACGCAACTCAACACATTGATTAAACTAGAACCATTACCCAATAAACTACTATCAATACCCCAAGTATTTGTATCAAACGAGCTATCTGACAAGAGTCTGAACGCGTTAAATGAAGTAAGTAACTTCAATGTGACCGAAATAATAATAATTAACCGGTTCATTGTTGTGCGTATTTTTTATCGTACAAGTTAATTTTACAAGTTTAAGTTGTATTTTTGAAATATTTGTTTTTTTTTTATAGTTTTGTGTTAACCAGCCTGATATTCATATAGTTAAAGAAAATAGTCGGAATATGTTGAAAGACGTAAATATTATCAAAACGATCAATGAAAACGTAGCGTTTGATTACCCACACAGCTCGACGATGTCTTTAAATGAAAAATACAGTCAGCACTATTATAAAACCGATGTTCCATTAGTATGTTAACATATTATTAATATTTCGTTTTCAAATAACCAGTGCTTATTTGTCAGAGAATTTGATAAAAATGCATATACTATTTAATATTGTTTATTTATTATCGAAATAAACCATTTAATATTTTAAAAAAGTCAATAAATTTATTTTTAATCCTCACTATTTTTTCCTTATTGAGATAAATATATTATATTATCCATTTAAATTTTACTTTATACATGTATACATACCATTATAACGATTCATAGTAAAAAATAATAAAAGTCATGTTATTTTTTTTCTAAATATAATTTTCCGAATAAATTTAGACTAATTAAAAAAAAATTGTAAATTGTTTATAAGATGATAAAAATATTAAAGCTTTAATAACATACTATTTAAGTATGAAAAAAAATATGACAAGTTGCTACTTATAGCAGGTGTCGAATGTACCTCAACATTGAGTAATAGTCACTGTAATGCGGATGTGTTAAAATTTAAATTCAATAATAAATCATTATGTATAATGTATAAATTTATAATGTATACCATAAACATTGAATTCGAGCAGAAAAGTTATAAGCGTACATTTTTAAGGATATTTTATTATATATTTATATTTATATTATGCTAATAAAAATAATTTTTTTACATTATATTTTACCTTCCTAATAACTAATATCATTGATCTCCATTTTTTTTAGCGAATATGTGAATCAAAACTTTTTAATTTTTACGGAAATGGGTATCATCCCAACTCCTTAAGTACTTAAAAATATGTTAAATTATTAAAAAATGTTTCATTTAATATTTTATCACTGAAAATGAACGTTTTGATTTCCTAAATTTAAAATACCAATCAATTGATTATATGTTTTAATATTTGACTGCATAGCATGTATCTATTTATTGCATTTTTCAAGGATAATCGATTGCATAATCGTATACTAATATAACGATGAACAATAAATATCGAAAAAAATTACAAATCAATGCAATAAGGTCATAATTATATAAGTGTATATGCAATTGTCTTGCAAGAAAATATTTATGAGACGCAGAAAAGTATGATAATTAGAATAAATTGTTAATACATTATTACATGATATATTTTTCAACCCAATCTAGTGGAAAGTAGCTAGGTTACTGCCAACAATAGTAAGACTAAATTGTCTAACCGATATCCGTTCAATACAAGATGAATATTAAATATGTTATATTATGACAATTTAGACTAATGATTGATAATAATATGCAATAAGAGCAAGGACAATATTTTAATTACAATTAGTAAGTTTAATTAAAAGTGAAATTATAACAAGTTTTATTGTAAATGTTTTTGAATAACAGCTTTTATCGGTCACTAATATTACTAGAAAAATTAGGTTAATAGATGAATTCTGTTTTAAACCGTTACACAATAATATAATATTAATCTAATATTTTAGCTATGCCTTATTAAAAGCTATATAATATCATAATTATATAGTATAATTATTAGTAGTTTTTAAATAATTATTAGTTTTTTTATTGATTTTGAATTTTTCTTGGCATATCGTTAGCAATTCAAAAGACATTTAGGCGTTAATTAAATTGCTGCTCGATTGGAAGTGGTATCACTGTTTCATACTATATCGAGTCCATTTTCAACAAATCTGGATATATACCAAATCTTTAAAATAAATTTAATGATATTTTTCTTAAAAATTACGAAAAGAAACTCTTTTCAAAAAACTATTCACCTTTTGCATCTTTAAAATAATTTACTTGATTTAAAATTTTTGGCTTTAATATATTATTATTTTTAAATTCAATACATTTTCATTTTTTTCCGTACGTCAAATGAAATATTTTCATAAAAAATGGAAAATAAGATTCACCTTTCATTTAAATATTACAAATGATAAACATGACTCTGCAAAAATTATTGTTTCATCATCAGCTATAAAAATATATTCGAGTAAGGAACTTTTTAAATGTGCATTATTTAAGGGGGCACCGCTAATATTTATAGTTGTACACCACTTGTACAGTACCACATATTTAATGTATATTACAATAATGAATGTACAGATTGTACTTGTATTATTTTCTTTCGATTGATTTAATAATAATTTTAATCTAAGTAAAATGTACTCAAGAAATAAATATCTTTTATCATCCGATAAATTTGATGACTGGTGTTAAAATTGAGATAATTTAATAACTAGGTTATGACTTTTTAATATATACGAAAAAGTCATCTTATAATTAATTTTAACTAAAATAAAATATCTGACTTATTTCTTTAAAACTTCTTAGGTACATATTTGTCTTTAATTATTAATACGTTTCGAGTAATTGTTAATTCATTAATATTTAAATAATGTTAAAAAGTGACCCTTTCAAGATTATTTTAAAATATATTTTCTTTATAAATTACAGACAGTATTAATAGTTGATATTAATTATTGGCGGATACCTACTAAAAACAAAACAATATTAGTTATTAAATTATATAATATTATATTTGTACATTATAAGATATTGTTCCAAGTATTATCAGAAATGCTTTTTTTTTTAACTAACATTCAATATTGATTCAAAGTATGATCAAAAGGTAATTTTTTAACATTTTTTTTTTGTAATAATTTAACACATCCAATTTAGCGTTGCACTATGACTATAAAGTATACTAGTCTTTATCTACTATACAAACATACAGTAGAGTAACTTCTTCGATTTTTTTTATTATTATGGAGTGTTTTAGCAGGACGTTAAATTTAGCACATAACCAATTAACCATATACAGTGGTGAAATTTGAAGGAAAAAGCTGAGGATGTAGAAACCCTTTATTAATATAATCATCCCCAAACCAATGGTTAACTAAAGTACTGTGAATGTTTTATATTTAAATGGTTGTAAACTTTAATCTCTTTTAATTTAACCACTATTAAAAGTCAAATATGTAATAAAAAAGTAAGATTATTCAAACTTAAAAGAGTTTTCAAAGTAAGTATAGTTACCAGTCTGAGAAGAAATTAACATTCATTAAAAATTATTTGTATATTACTGATAATTACTTAATAGCACCGTGTAAAAATTAATTTGAAACAATGTAAATAAAATATTATATAGTTGTATAAAAAAAAAACAAACTACTATAATTAAATAGTTTTTTAAGGTTTGATACATTTTTTCTTTTTACAGCTTCTATTCTTTAGCTTAGATTTTAACTGAAGTGACAAATAAAATGATTTGACGTGATATGTTCATATTGTATTATGTTTAGCAAAAAAAAAACCTACTAGATATTCAAATGTAAATTAATAGTAACAATAATTTAGTAAACTTCACTGAAGCAATTAAAATAAAATATATAATAAATATTAAAAAAAAAAAGATTTTTGAATTTTGTCAGTTTATTTCAAATCTGATTACTTATTTTCTGAAAACTATTGTATGGAAATATTTAACGTTATGTGTTAATTTTTTTTTTCATTTACGAACTTTATGGCGATGCAAATGAAGTGTGCTAATTTGAGAATTCATGGGATACTCAGAAAATTTTGACTACGCTACTGATTTCCAATATCCTGAATTATTTAAATGTTTTTGAATAATAAATAAGCAAACTACTGACGTAATGTTGATGCACGGTTTTTACTTTTTAAAAATATTGCATTGTTTTCCAGTTATGTATTTGTGAGTCACTAGAACAATACAGCTTATGCACTCAGTAAGTAGAGTAAATCATTTACATGTTAACCTTTGTACATAATTTTTAATGAAAATAATTTAATGAGATGATCATTAAATGGTTTGTTTATGTATTACAATAATCAGGACATTTTTCATCGAAATAAATACAACGATAGTTTCGGATTCGTTATTCAGTGTGATATTAGTTGAGTATTGTTGAAGACTGAAAACGGATCTACTATAATTAATCTATTTTCAGGTAATGATTTGATATATTATTATATTTCCATAGTGGCAAAGTTTTAATAGTAAAAATTAAATTTAATATCTGTCTATTTTTTTCAAAATGTTATAAGTATTAACAAAAAAGTGATTTACAGTTCTTTTCAAAATTAATAATTATTTCCATTAATATTTTGTGTAAGTGCCAACTTCAAAAATATTGCGTTTAGTCACTACATATTTTTTATAGATTATGGTTGGCATGTTTCTTTTATTCTAAAGCTCAAAATAATACTACAGGACCCATTCTTATTTGTATATTACATCCGCACTTGTCCGACGTTTACTGTTATTTTCATTTTATAAAGGTTAACATTATCGTTTATGATTAATAAAAAAATATTCAATATATCTCGTATATATTTTTTTCATTTATTCATAACCTTTTACACGTATTTTACTGTATGGTAGTGTTTATATATTTACATTAAAAACTGATTAGATCTATTTACATCTATACTATTTTTGTATACGTCTACTTTAGTTTATTTGTGTTCTATATTAATTATTTATCGTTTTAGGGCATATTTTATGTTGGTGATGTGTTATTATTTTATTTTTATAGCCATTTTATGTTTGTGTTTAAGATATCCACAAGACCTATTAAATATAACACACTCGTTGTTTTGAAATTTGGTACATGAGTAATATTAACCTAAGGATATTATGCAAATTGAAGCCAATTTAAAAATGATTTCACACAGAAATTTGTTAACCCACAGAAACGAATATCTGTTTGTATATAGCGTTTCCATTGGTTACATAAAATAAAATAGATATTATAATAATTCATAGTTATAAACCTAAATTTATGTTTGGTCAAAACAAATAAGAATGATAATATTCTAATTAAAACTAACAATTATTAGTTTAGGTAAAATTATAGTTAGAAGCAATATCTACCACGCTGTCATTGTCAACCTAGGGAAATTATTTGATAACACTATTTAATGTGACATTTGATATAATTTCTAGAGAAACTAAAATACATTTAAATCTGTATGAAAGCTGGTCAATATTTTAAGTTAATCTGCCAACCACAATTGTTTTCATGTAATAATTTTGTATTACCAATAAAACAATTTTATTAATCAAAATTAACAAATCCCATTTTTGTTGTTACTGTATAAATCATTTATATTTTTTTGAATCGTCTGTTTTATAATTTCTAAATACAATAACATTAAGTTAAAAAAAAAACAAGAACAAAAAATTTAGTACAAATAAAAAAAATAAATAAATAAACAATTTGTGTAAAAGATCAACAAAAATTATTTTATATCAACAATGTACAGAAACATAGCATAATAATAGTAATTTAACAGTTATAAAATATATACAAATTTATATCTACCTATAATTTTTGAGAATATAGTCAGAAGACTTGTTTAAATCTATATAATTGGTAACTTCCATCTTCAATTCCTATTTAAAATTGGTCGAGCTTAAATTATTTTGTTATTTAACGATTAGATACTGAAAATAATTACGGATTGTTGACTCTTTTTAATAAAAAAAAACATTGTACCGTTTGCAATAGAATATGGTATGGAAATAAATATTTTTCATATAATTTCAACGTTAAGAGATATTTTGTTTCAAATTAATAATTGAAGCATTTTGAAGTCAAATAACTTTAGATATTTCATTTTGAATTATCTGTAATATGTATAATAATTAATAACTAATTTTCAATTTTCAATGTCAGTCGAATTAAAAACAAAATTTGTCACAAAAAAACTGTCTAATATAAAAATATATTACACATTTTTTAAATTTAGTTGATCGATTAACTTGCTGAATATGAGAATAAATATTTATCGGCTTCTATATTATAAATAAAATGTATAACAATGATAATAATATACATATAATTATTTACCTAATATTGATGGGACAATGTAATAAAAAATAAATAAATAGGATATTATTAATTATTGTATCAAAATTATTTAGAATTCTATATTGCATTATACTATCAATATTAGGTAATTTATCTAGTATTAAATATTTAGTATAGCATTAGAGATAATACTATAATACAATAATATAATTTAGATATAATATTTATATTTTTGATTCTTTTACCAAAATTGTACCTTTCATTATTTCAAATAAATCGTAAATAATTTTTAAATCAACTAACTGTTATTGTTAATCACATATTATTGTATAATTGAAATTTTAACTTAAATTTATTTGTGAGCTATAATTTAATGTATCATGCAAATAAGAAAGGAGAACTTTTTAACTATATAAGTACGAATACGCATTAAAACTTAAGATTTTGTAATAATTGATAATGAATATAATTATAAATGTTTAGTTTTATTTTAAAACAAAATAATATTGGAACCAACCAGACATTGTTGAGTAGGTATATAAAAAAATACGTTATTTTTAATACTACATTCACAATTGAGTTATAACTTTTTTTAATGCTATTATATTTCAGAATTATCAGTATAGGTAGGTTTAATAAGAGAAGCTTTATATTAATATTGAAAATAAAAGAATAATAAATAAATTGTTTGAAAGCTTAATCCAATGCAGTCGCAAGCATTTATTCTAAGGCATTTTTGTAGCATCAAATAATATTGTATTATTTATGTATGCATATTTTTTTTGTAACATTTTATATAAATTCTGTAGTACACATTATATTGAATATAATTATGTAATCATAGTTATTATGTTTATCAATAATCATATTTATATAATATATAGTTGGGCATAAATTATAATTGTGTAATTTAATTTTTAAATTGATTTTGGACGTTTTACAGAGTTTAATTACAAGGAAATAAATATAATGGCTGACCACAAAGAAGAAGTTGTGATATCAGGAATCGGAGGATTGTTCCCAGAAAGCAATAATATAACCGAGTTGACCGATTTGTTGTTTAACAAAATAAACGGAGTAACAATTGATTCAAGGAGATGGAAACCAAGTATTAATTTTTTTTTATTACAATATTGAATTAAATTTAATCAATAAATAATATTTTTTATAGATCAATTGAGTGGAGTAAATGGAACTGGAAAAATAAAAAACCTCGACAAATTCGATGCCGCATTCTTCAGCGTTCATCCAAAACTTTGCAAAGTTATGGACTTATTGACAAGAATGAGCTTAGAAAGATCAATCGAAGCAATTATCGATGCCGGTTTAAGTCCATCGGACTTGAATGGAACAAATACAGGGGTATTTATGGGATCTGCAATTAGTGAAACGGAAATGGCAGCAATGAACTGCAATTCAAGTTTATCATTTTCAATGTTAGGCCGTAGCAGAACAATGCAAGCAAATCGGCTTTCTTTCATTCTCAATTTAACAGGTAAAATAAATTTAAAATAATAAATAAAAAAGTTTTTATAATATTTTAAATAATGTGTAATCAATATAATCTAGGTCCCAGTTTTTGCATGGATGGAGGATGGATATGTGGCTCTAATGGTTTAAAAAAAGCGAAAGAAATGATTGAAAATGGTTTCATATCCTCTGCATTAGTGGGCGTTGCTAATCTAACTCTTCGACCTGAAATACAATTTCTATTTCAAGGGTTAAATAGATTAACCAAAAGTGCTCAAACTAAACCATTCAGTTCTGACGGTAAATTTCTACTTTAAAACGATCAAGTCATTATTTTAATAATATGTCATATATTTTGTAGTCATTCTAACTGTATACTAACATAATTTTAATATTCAAGTTTTAATTAGTTGATTATATTATGTCATCAGTATTTTATTTTTTTTATTAAATTAAAAATTAGATAATGTTTTTATACATTTGCAATTTTATCTGTATAGATATTAATCATGATTGAAATGTATCGTCGTAACGTAGTATTGACTTAAAACTTTAAAAGTTAATACAATTGTATAATATGGTATAAATATGTATTGTTATAATAGTTTTAAAGCGAATACTATGCAGTATGATATCCGACATTCCGTATACTTTAGCCGGGTCGATAATAGGTTATCGATTCGTTACAAGGGTGCATTTCGGGGCGCACCACGTTATAATAGTTATAATATCATAATAATATAAAAAATGTAATATTTTTGACAACAATTAAATCAACCTACCATAGTACCATAGATTATATCAATGGTAATACTAATAGTAAAATAAATTACTTTAATAGTAATATAAAAAACATTCTATGAAATACTCATAGTGATACAGTCTAATTGGCAGTGTTACTCATTAGGCATTTAATTTTATTAGCTAATTATAAACTGCAAATATTAATTTCTTTCTTAAAAATGATAAAAATACTTTAATTTAGCTGACGGGTATAACAGATCAGAAGCTTGTATTGTTTTGTATCTCCAAAAAGCGTCTGAAGCCAAACGTTCATATGGAACATTGTTGAATGTAAAATCTATGCAGTTTGGTAATCATATTGAAAACATAACTGACCACGATGGAAATCACTTTAAATCATTGCTGTTAGATTCTTACAAAGAAGCTAACATTGATCCTGCTACAGTTGATTTCATAGAAGCTTACGGATCTGGAATTAAAGTGATATTTAACAAAAATAAATGCTAATACTTAATATTTTAATTATGTGTTTATTTTACAGAGTGAAGATGCTATGGAATTAAATATTATGGAAGAAGTGTTTTGCACTGAAAATAGAAAAACACCCTTAAAAGTGGGTTCCGTGAAGAGTAACATAGGTCACTGTGAAGTGTCTGGTCTCTTTATGTCAATTGTAAAAGCCATTATTACAATGGAAAGTGGATACATACCACCTAATATAAATTACTCAGAACCTAATAATAATGTACCAGCATTAAAAAATGGAAAAATTCAAGTATGATAATCTTAATTTTACTATAATTTTAATATGAAAAAAATTATTAATAAATAACTATTCATATAGAAAATGTTTGTATACTAAATCGGTTGTATTATCACTTCTATCCTAATTATAAATTATAAGTTATCATTTTATTTTAGATTATTACTGAAAAGACTCCTTTTGTTGGAGACATAATTGGAATTAGTTCATTTGGAATTATAAATGCATTTAGTCATGTAATTCTTAAAAAAAATAATATCGTTAAAAACAATATCGTAAACGTCCACGACTCTATCAATATTCCACGTTTAATATTAGCATCAGGGCGTAATGAGGAAAACGTTAGAGAAACATTAAACAAGGTATTTATAAATTAAAACCAAAAGCTTTCAAGTGTATATTATTATTAATCGTAAAATTTTTAGATTAAAAGTCATGGAAATAATGCAGATTTTGTAACATTGACAAATGACGTGTTCGCTAAAAATATCAATACTCATTTCTACAGAAGTTCTACCATTTTTCCTATTCTTGATGAATCACGAATAGATGATGTTTGGGTAAATTGCATTCCTATAATTATTTATTCATTTTACATAACCCTATTTTAGGTTTTTTTTATTTCATTTTAAACTAAATTAATAAAAAATTGTATTTTTAGAATGTTATTTCAACCAAACGTCCGGTATGGTTTATATTCTCCGGTATGGGATCACAATGGCATGGAATGGGCACAGATCTTATGAAACTTCCAATTTTCGCTGATGCTATAAACAAATGTGATATCATACTAAAGCCTCTAGGAGTCGACATCAAATACATTTTAACCAGCCAAGATCCAACAATATTTGATAATATTCTTAATTCTTTTGTTGGGATTGCTGCGGTTCAGGTTTAGATCAATAAAATAATGTTTTAATTTGAGAAATAAGTATAAAATATATACTATGTGTATTTCTATTTTTTAGATAGGATTAGTGGAAGTTTTGAAAGCATTAGACATTATACCCGATGGGATTATAGGCCACTCGGTCGGAGAATTAGGATGTGCCTACGCAGATGGTTGTTTTACGGCTGAAGAAATGATATTATCTGCTTACGCCCGAGGCCGAGCTTCTTTGGAAACAGAACTTATTCCTGGAATGATGGCCGCAATCGGTAATATCTACAATATAACACCAAATTATTTTAATTGATTTTTTTCAAACTTTTTGTTTAGGACTTGGATACAACCAAATCAAAGACAAGCTTCCACATGACATTGACGTTGCTTGTCATAATAGTGAAACTAACTGTACAATATCTGGTCCAGTTGACAGCATCAATGAGTTCGTATCAGAATTAAAATCTAAAGGTATCTTTGCAAAAGCTGTCAATGTTGCTGGCATTGCATTTCACAGCAGATATATTCAATCCGCTGGTCCGACTCTACTTAAATATTTGAAAGATGTTAGTGCAATACAATTAATATATTATTTTAATTTCATTATTGTGTAAATATATGTTTGAATAATGCAATTATTTTTATAGGTAATCAAAGTACCAAAAAAAAGGTCTTCTAAATGGATTAGCAGTTCATTGCCGGAAATAAAATGGGAATCAGACCTCGCAAAATATTCTTCACCAGAATATCATACAAATAATTTATTGAGTAGTGTATTATTCGAAGACGTTCTAAAACACGTTCCAAATGACGCAATTACAATTGAAATTGCTCCTCATGGCCTCCTTCAAGCAATTATAAAAAATGCATTACCTGAGACAGTGACAAAAATACCACTGACCAAGAGAATGTATGGAAATTCAATTCGATTCTTACTTACTTCTATTGGAAAGTAAGTTATCTTTAACTTTGCTTACTTTATTATATGATTTATAATTTTTAAATAGGTAATAAGTTTTAGTTTAAAATTATTATCCTATATTGGTATTAATTTATTTTAGAATGTATACTAATGGATTAAACCCAAAAATAAATGAACTTTATCCAAAAATAACATTCCCTGTAAGTCGTGGAACACCTTCAATTTATAGTTTACCATTTTGGGACCATTCTGAAAAATGGACTGATGGATTTAATGATTTTGTAAGTATAACTTTGCTCGAAGAAACCAACAAAATATGTACTGCTTACATAAAATTATGTTTAATTATATTTTTTATTTTATTAACAATACTCGAATAACATTGATTTATATTTATTACATTTATTAATTACCTACAAAATCAATGTATATACCCATTTTGGTTTATGTACTAGATTAATAGACAGTATAGAACTTATTTTTTCCACAAAATACAATTTATAATAGAAATTATCTATTTTTAAACTAATTAAGATATAAATTAATTGTTTGTATGCTATTTTATTTTAGATGGATGTGCTATCTGGTGAAAATATATCTACGTTAGTACTTAATGATAATATACATTTAGCTAAGTATCAAATTCATGGTCAACACATAATTCCATTTTCGTTTATATTAGTAAGAAAAAAACATTTTAAATATATATTTAATATGAATATCCATTTGCCTTTTTTTAATTTTTAGTTTAATGTTTGGAAGACTTTTATTCAATTAAACGTTTATAGTTTGAACGAAAAATCGATTCAATTTAAAAATCTTCGGTTCACAAATAATGTAAAAATGCATCCAACTGGTAGGTATCTACATTTATTTTATTTAGTATATAAAATTGCAATAAAAATGTATTTTCGATTTTTTAGATTCTTCTGAAAGGTATATAATGATTCAATTGGGATCTGGTAGTTTTGAGTGCAGTATTGATAATAAGATCATTTTATCAGGCGAAATAAGATTTTTAAATGATACAGTCTTAGGTTCTACAAAAGAAAAATTAATACAGTTAGACAAAACATCAAATGACTTCCAAGGCTATCTATCGGAAAATGAGATATATTCTATTTTAAAAAATAATGGATTAAATTTAGAAGGAGACTTCAAAAACATTACAAATTTTGAAATTTATAAAAATAATATACAATGTTCCATAAAATGGAGAAACGATTGGATTTATTTTTTGGAAGGGTTATTTCAGTTTCCATTTTTAGAACATTTAGGTACAGGCCCCGTGAAAATCCCCGTTTATATAAGAGAATTGTATATAAATCCTGCATTATTTGAAAATCATTCAGAAAAAGGTATATTAAAAATATTAATTGTCTTTATTCTAAGGTTCAAGATATAGTTAATGAATTAACACTAAATTTTGATTTCAGATATAATCGTAAATTACAACAAACTAACAAATGAAGTGACTTGTGATGGAATTAAAATATTAGGTATTAAAAACGATTCCATATCATTGCCCAAACATAAGTCTTCAGAAGTCAAATTACAAGAAAAATTATTCACTAAATATAACTACTTAAAATGCAAAGTATGTAATATCAAACAACCAAATCAATTTATTAATAACCGCATAATATAAATCATATAATTATTACTTTTCACAGTAGAATTAACTATCATTGTTTATATACAACATTATACTAAACATTAAACTATGTATGAGCACCAAAAAAATTAAAATTTTAATGACAGAAAATCTTATAACTGCAGTTAAAATATTTAAACTTTTAATTTAATAAATTCAATGAAAAAAAGCGGGTAAGTGGGTATCGCTCTGCTGTATATTAGGAGGTGGGGTGGACCTCAGACTATGGTAGGTTAAATTTGAATGCAATGATAGGTATCATTGTATACGAAAAACGATTCTGAACGAAGACAATTTGTCAGTTTAGGATATATTATATTCAAATATTGTCATATATTCTATTTTGAAACAAATAGTATAGTTACTGTATGTTACTATATAGTTACTTTATAGTATCTGTTTATTAATAAAAAAAGTATTTGGCAACATACGCATTATGAGCGTATGAAATTTAATTTAAATTTTGACATATTTCGTATAAATTCGAACTTTAAACACTTATAAAAAAAAATTGTGACTAACGATTTCGGATTTTTTATTATCACTTTAAGAACAACTTATAAGAAACCTTGTATTAAATTTTCAAGATTTTCTGGCCACCCAAAAAATTTTTATCGGCATTTGAAGAAAAAAAACTTAGAAAAGTCGAAAATTTCAATTGTCTATAAGTAGCTTAAAAATGGTCAAAATATTTTGAAAATTTAACTGTAAAGAGATAACCATAATATAAAAATTTGGTGAAAATGTCAAGTATTTACAATGATTCGTTTTTGAGTTACAGCAAAATCAAAAAATCGATTTTGTCGAAAAGTGGTTTTTCGTAAAATTGCCATTTTTCTGTCACTTTTTTTTTTGTTTTACTGCTCCAAATGTTGTCGTCACTCTGTTCAGAATCTAAAATAATTTAAAAGTATTGCGTAGGCATACTAATTTTAATATTTAATTGCAATTTTAATTAGAGACTAAAATAAATACCCATGATCCACATACGTATAGATCAATTTGATTCTGATTTTCACTATGATAATAAAATGGTTAATCAATAAATTAAATATTATATAAATTTAAATCGTTAAATAATTAATTAATTTTATTGACCAAGTTCCTCACAAAAAAACATTGTTATAAAAATAAATAGATTGTAGGTAGCACTCAAATTTTCATATAATTTCTACCTTTCAAAAATAATTAAAAAATAAATATAAATATAATAGAAAATAAAGAAAAAGGAATTGTATAAAACTATTTTGTCACCTTAATTAATCATTGTCAAAAATCAAATTCAAGTAGGTATCTAAGTACAATTTATCAATAATAAATGTAATATTTCATTTTCAGAATATAAGTGATTTTGTTCAAGATTCTATGGATATTATAATGGAGACTGATAAGTTAAATGTTGATACAAGTGGAAAAATTATTCTCAGTACACCATACCATTACGATGATCCAATAGCTAAGGCATGTACAAATGAAATCAAACAAATTATTATAAACCAACTATCTATAAATGTAAGTATATTATGATTACTTTAAAGTAAAACATACGTAATTCATTATTATAACTATTAGAGTATTACGATCAATTGGGATAACATTAAGGACGTATCAGATTTTGATGAGTCTGGATGGTTTATTACTGTAACCAATGCAAATTACTTGCAAGATACAACGAGAGCCTTAGCAAATAAAAAAAATAGTTTTATTGTTGTATGTTCATTAAATAAACTTCAAGAACTTAAAGAATGGAAAATAATCATGCAACAAGAATTTAACAATAACAGTTGTTTAACATTGATGAAAAAGGTAAGCCTAAAACTTTTATTACGAACGAAAACAAACTGCATTAATTTTTTTAGATTGTAAAATTAGAAGAAAATAGTATTTTTATCGAACCAATCAATGATAATTACGATTTGAGCATTTGGAGAACACTAGATAAATATAAATCATCAACAGGCAAGATTTATATAATTTCAAAATCTGAACCATTAGAAGGCATTACTACTCATGTTAAAGGAATTCTACAAAAGTATAAATCAAATAAATTAAGGTGAACATATAACAAAACAATTTGGTCACCAAAACAAAATTAAATATAAATATATTTATGTACGTTTTTGTTAGATTTTTGTTTATATTGGATTCAAACGCACCAGAATTTGATTCTAACCAGACATTTTATACAAATCAGTTATCAAAAGATTTAATAATAAATATTTATAAAAATGGCGGTTGGGGCTCCTATAAAAAAATTGTTCTTCAAAATTTAAAAAATGATATTAAGGTCAACAAAAATGTAGTATTAAAAAATGTCACTGCAAATACGTAAGTAAAATTTAAAAATGTATTTCCTAATTTTATATTCACTTTTGTATATTATTTTGTTACTTTTTTCAGTAAAAACAAATTAAAAGTCAAATATCTTGGGTTGAATTTTAAAGATTTAGTTATTGAAGAAAACACCGAAGTAATTATTTAATAATATAAGTCATAATTCACGTATTAAAGAATATAATATTGTTTTTATTTTCATTAGAACGAATTTGGACTTTTAGAATACTCAGGGTACATTGATAATAAAACTATTATGGGAATTACTTCGTTCGAAAATATATCTTCTCAAATGATTTATGATCCATTATTATCATGGCCTATACCATCGACATGGTCACTAGAAGAAGCAACCACTGTTCCTCTGGCATACGCGATGGTGATTACTCTTGATATTAATTACAACAAGTTAACTAATTTAATGTCTATGATTTCAGAATTATTATATTTTTAACATCTTATGTAAACTTCAAAAAGATAATTCCGTTTTGGTAACTTCTGGGTTGCATCCAATAGGTCAAGCTGCAATTGCAATAAGTTTAGGTATGAAATGTGAAACTTACGCCATTGTAGACTCAGATCAACAAGCAGAACAATTATCTAGTATCTACCCAGAGGTATAAGTTATTAACAATAGTTTTGATAAAAAAAAAAAAGTAATTAAATGAAATTAAAATTACAGCTATTGCGATCAAGAATACTTGTAAACAACAAAAACAAATTTGACGTTCAACTAAAAATGATAACCAAATCCAAAGGAATAGATTTTATATTAAACTTTTTGAGTGGTGAATCATTTGAAGCTTCTTTTCGTACATTAGCTAAACATGGAAGTTTCTTTAATTTTTCAAAAGCAGATATGAAAAATCAAAAATACTTAGGTAAACAAATATTATATAATTTATATTTAAATTATTAGCTTCATTTTACGAGTAATTTAATTTATATAAAAACAATTGTCATGAATCAAAAGGAACGCGAATGTTTTTGCAAGACATATCGTTTTTCGCTGTCGGTTCAAACAATTTGTTAAACGAAAGTGTAGAAAATAAACAAATTGTAAGTCAAGCACTCGTGGATGGTTTGAACGAAGGCGTGATAAAGCCTTTCCGTAGTCATGTGTTAACTACATCATTGAATGATAGTAATATGTTCGACATAATGAGGTAAATAATTACATAACTCTAGGAATTATATAATATTTTTATTAATTCGTTTTTAATATAGAACTAATGCTGCATCGAATACTTCTGAAAAAATGATTTTATCGATAAACGATAATATGAATAACGATGATAGTTCCAAATTAAAGGAAAAATTTGAATGTAAAACGTATGAATGTCATCCAGATAAACTTTACCTTATAGTTGGTAAATATTTTTCTGCTTATTTTATTCTTTATATTGTTGAATTAATATATACATTTAAATTACAATATGTTTTAATTTAATATTGCAGGAAATAGAGGAGATTGGCTAGACCTGGCTGAATGGTTGGTCAACCGAGGCGCTCAAAACATTTTAATCGTAGTCAAAAGGTGTTTAATGTCATCGGCTATGTGTAGGAAGTTCGTAAACACTTTAATTAATATATATTTTATTTTAATGTTAATATTATTGTATGATATTTTAACGGTCACATTTTTCTGGATAGATTTGATAAACTCATCTCCCAAAACGTATCTATACAAATTGAATCAGATGTGCACTTAAAAACAAAAGAAGAATCACTGAATTGGTTAAATTTGTTGACATCATCGAGAGTATTAGGTGCATTATTCATAGTTAATCAGGTATTTATTTTATTTATTATTTTTTACAATTTTTAATTTGTTTTTACTAATTTATTATTTTTAATTATTATTTAGTTTGACGATAAAAAAATGAATAATTTACGATATTGTTTCGAAGAACATAAAAATAAAATAACTGCTACTCCGTTTATGTGTATACAAAGTAAAACAGAACGCATTTGTGATGAGCTTAAATCAAAAGGTTTTAATGCATTAAATATATCTTGGGACGGACAGTCTTCAGAACCAAAAAATACAGGAATACTATTACATTCCCTCGATTTTCTACTACAAAGTTCAAACACTTCAGAGTCTTCTTCATATATATGCTCCGAGGAAAACAATACATCAAAATGTAATTTTTTTTTATTAAATAATAAAAATAAATTTGGATTAAATATTATTTTTAATTCAAAAGTAATCTAATCTCAACCAATGCAAAAAATTAGTCAAACCATATAATAAATTACAAATATTTTAATTTAATGATTTTATTTGAGCTAATACAAAAAAGTATATAAAATGCTTAATTGATAATTTCATTAAATTTATTTGTTAACTTCTTAAGAGTCCGTGATAGTTAATTGTATTCATATATTTATATTAATATTATTAAAAATAATTTTGAAAGCTGTACCCTACTTTTAAAAATATAAAATTAAAATTAAATAAATTTATTTTAGGGTCACATCAAATGAACGATGTGATTAAAAATGTTTTCCCTGAATCTGCTAACGAGTTACATCTTCTTAATAATAAAATAACAAAAGAAGCCGGATATATCGAAGTTGGTACAAGGAGTCCAAGATTATCGCAGTTGAAATCTGTGATACCTGTGTTTGTTGTACCTGGATTGAAACCAAAATGCCTCGAATCATTTTATAAACAATTTTTCTATCCTGTTTTTGAAGCTCAATTTCCCGAAGATATCATATCGATTGATAATTTAGCCGAAACTTTAGTGAACGTATGTTTATAATGCACGAACAAATTTACATATGACTAATCTTATCTGAACTTACTTATCTGACCTATAGAAACTTAAAAGTATTACTGATCGAAGTTACATATCTATTATTGGTGAATCATTTGGCGGAATTATTGCATTAAAAATGGCTCAAATATTGGAATCGCAAGGTATACTAGTTACCGTGACATTATTAGAAGTTGATCCAGATTTTTTGACTGGATGGGCTCAACGTTTCCTATCAAATGATAATTTCGCCAACAAGTTAAATAAAATGTATAGTTCACTATACAGTGAGGTAAATATAAATTATAAAAGGATTAATAAGTGTTAAATCATTATTAGTTATTTTTTTTATAACAAAATAATTGATATAACTAAGAAAAAATATATAAAAATTTAATTTTTAGATTCTGAACGGAGTGAAGAATGTATTGATTTTACAATGATGTGTGTTTTTTTTTTTTTTTTTTTTTTTTATTTTTTTAGTTTTGTTTCTAACGACAACATTTGGAGCAGTAAAAATGCTTCGATTTTGGACTTCAGCCCCTCTTTGAAAAGTAAATCGAATCTAGTTGGGACTTTGGGGGATCAAAAGTTAAACATTTTCAATATTTTTTAAATGAGTCGGGAAAACCCTAAAAAAATGAGGGAAAAACGGGATTTTTTACGCAAAATCAGTTTTCGACAAAATCGAATTATTTATTTTGCTATAACTCAAAAACTAATCGATGTAAACACTTGAAATTTTCACAAAATATTTATATTAGCGTTCTCCATACACAGTTAAATTTTCAAAGAATTTAGACTTTTTTTGTGCTATTTATAGACAATTGAAATTTTTAATTTTTTTTAGTATTTTTTTTTAAAATAACGATAAAATTTTTTTGGCCGGCCAGAAAATCTTGAAAATTTAATACAAGGTTTCTTATAAGTTGTTCTTAAGTGATAAAAAAAAATCCGAAATTGTTAGTCACAATTTTTTTTTATAAGTGCTTAAAGTTCGAATTTATACGAAATATGTCAAAATTGCGAAAATTTGCAAGTAATTTTGTGGTTGAAAATTCGTAAAATTTTTTTCTTTTATAACTAAGTTTTGAAAATTTGATACAAGGTTCTCCATACATTTTTCTTCAATTATCTGTAAAAAAAACTCAACCGGATTCAGACAAAAAATTTTTATGAGTGTTTGAAATTTAAATTTTTACAATACCGCGTTAAATAACGGTTTAGCCTCAAACGATTTTTGATATTTGTTGTTATTCAAACTGTATAAGTCGTAAATACTTGAAAATTTTACCAGTTATTTAGATTGCCATTTTCTTTACGTGATTTTATTTTCAAAACATTTTGACTTTTTTTGAGCTATTTATAGACAATTGAAATTTTCAATTTTTTTAATTTTTTTTTTATAAATGTTGATAAAAAAAAATTAGCTGGGACAAATTACTTGAAAATTTAATTGAAGGGTCCACATAACTTGTTCTAACTCTGATTCAAAAATTATAAAAATACATAGGCACAATTTTTTTTTATTAGCATTTGAAGTTCAAATATTGACAAAAATTCGTCAAAATCATGAATATTTTTTACTATTTGGTAGTTAAAAATTTATAAATATTTTACTATCAAAAGCTAAGAATTGAAAATTTAATACTATGCTGTCCATAAGTTAAGCTTAGAATAATGATAAAAAAGTTTGAGGATTGTTCAATTTAAAAAATTTTACGTGTGTTTAAAGTTTTAATTTTAATTTGAAATCAAAAATACACGTGTAAAATAACGTTTTACTAATAAATAATTTTCGATTTTTGTTATTTTTAAAAAATTACTAAACGTAAGATCTTGAAACTTTTACTTAAATGTTTGAATTAGTTTCAAAGTAGAATATATTACAATATTTAAGTATTATATATCCTAGACTGACAAATCATCTCCGTTCAGAATCGTTTTTCGTATACAATGATACCTATCATTGCATTCAAATTTAACCTTCCCTAGTCCGAGGTCCATCCCACCCCCTAATGTACAGCAGAGCGATACTCACTTACCCGCTTTTTTTTTTTTTGATTCTCTATTTCTACTATTCGATATCAACCATTAGTTATTTGTTTAAAAGTTATAAATTTATTATTATTGTTTTATTTAGCTTCCTAAATCTACAATTCAAACGCGTGACAATAATTTCCAGTCGATAGATATGTCTTATCATCGTAAAACATTTGATGAAAATACACGCAGAGCTTTAAACTTTATTTGGGTTTTATTGCGAACATCATTAGAGTCCAAGCCACTGTCAAATAAATTGCATACAAAAGTGTTGGTATTTAGATATGAAAGGAAGTTTGAATTAAACAGAACCAAATTAAATGATGTAAGTTAAATTAATTATTTTCCAGTTATTAATCAACACTTTAATTGTAAATAAATTATATTGCAGTATTGTATTAACCTGCCATTTGTATACATCATACCTAAGCCAGATTATAAAAGTATGTTGGAAGACAAGGCAACGATTGAAGCTATAACAAAGAACGTAGCACTATCGTATCCAGTTGGAGTAGAATTATCATTGAGTGATAAATATAAAAACTTTTACTATAACGTTGAAAAATATTTATCGATTGATAAGTCATAAAAATAAATTTGATTTTTAGTATTAACTTTAAAAATATATATTTATGTTTATTGTAAATGGAATAAATAAAAGGATTATCTGTGTTATACATTTAATAGTATTAATTGGTTTGGAAACAATATTGACTTCTATACAAATATGTACAACATATATGGTACACATTAAAAATATGCTTAAATGATCATCCTATATATATATATCTATTATAAGTATATTTTTGATATATTTCTTACAAAAAGACATCACATGGACTTTATTACTTTATTGCATACTCTTAATATGCAATTGATTTTAACTATATTTTATATTTTCCAATATAATTGAGATAAAATAACTTTTGTTTATGATCATGATATTAAAAAAGTATATTATCAAATATTTTTATAAGGTAAGCAAGTGGGTTACTGTAATAGATGTCTTAAATTTTAATTTAATGATATTATAATATCATTGTATACAAATACAATAGACGATTCTAAGCAGAAACAGTATGTCAACATACATACTGATAATATTATACTAAGTACACTTAACGATATAGAGTTTTTGATATAGTTATACAAGTTATTTTTTTTACTAGTGGTAACACGGCATGACGAATTAATTTTTTCGAAAACATTGTATTTATTAAGTTATTACTATTGAATTATCATGATAATACATATCTAATATTTATATTATATAATATTATATTATTATCATTAACTTTTGAGTTTTGAGTCAATATTGCAATACAGTGTGAACGTGAATAGTTCTTGGCATAAATAGGTAATATCTTAAAATAAATCTATATAATATTTTAAAAATATCATTGTGTATAGTAAAATTTATAATATACGTAATAGAATTGAGCCCCCAGGAATAATGTTTTTGAATTATAATGAAATAATTAACGTTAATGGCTATTCATCATTCAAATATATGTAATTTTGTCCAAATTTTAATTTTTAATATTTATAAAAAATAATTTTGATCGTATATTTTTAGATTTTTTAGTTCTATCGTGAATTATTAAAAAAAAACATTGTTATTAAATGTTCCTATATTTAATATTTTTTAATTAATTAAAAAATGAACACAAATTATTTTTGCAATTAATCTTGTTCTTAATTTACGTATCTCCTGTAAACTTATAGCTTGTGATAGAGATAAAAAATTGTAACTATAGTAATAAATAAATAAATAATAAATATAAAGGTATAAGTAATTGCTTATCAATAAAGATACATAAAATAATAGTTACATATCATAATATTATTTAAATTTATAAATAAATAAAACCTATTTTTTTGATGAATAAATTGGTAATAAAATACAATAATTTTAAAATGAAATAGAAAAGCCTTTTTACAAAATAACTTAAGTTAAAATTACACAAATATTTTTATTTAATTCCAAAAACAAATATTATACACTGAGACTAATTCATTAATATTTATAGTATAACATACTACATAGGTAAGCAATTTTTAATTTAACTCTGTTGGCATAGCATAATAAGTTGGTCCCAAATAATCTACAAAAGATTTATTAATAATATATTTACCTTGAAATAATTCATTTATTTCTAAATTTTCTTTTTTAGTTTAGATCCTTATGATAACTATCTTATCTAATATATTTAATTAAGTTTATAGTTCCAACATTTTAGTATGTATATATCATATTGGTAGAACAAAGAATTATTTTTTAAATTTAATTTATAAATCCATATAGTATAATTATAAATATGAAGTTGTAAATATACTTAGGCAGTATAGGCTGGTGGACTTTTTTCGCTCAAATTAGTTTTTTGTATACAACAATATTTATCAAACAAATACCTACATTAATATAGTAACTTACTCAATAATGAGGAAAACTCAACACTAACTCGACAAAGTAGTTTACTCATTTCCTCCTTTTTTTCTTGTGCCTGTTATTACGTTTTGAAGTAGTAAAAATGTTCAATCTTTAACTGTGAGGCGATTTCTAGAAGCAATATAAATCTAGTTGATAATTAAACAAAGTGTTAATACACTTTACAAAATAATCCAGATTCCAGAAGTATATCGTTATCAATAAAAATAAACATTTTAAAAATTATAACAATAAAAAGCAGTCAATAAAGCTATAATTTCCTCCAATTTTATTTATTTTTTTGTATAAAATTATGTAAAAAAATATTTTTAAAAATTATACCTAAAACTGTCCTTGTTCGTATTTGTTTTTTTATATTATACGATATGATTTATCATTAAATTCAAAACAAATTTAGTAACCCTATAGATAACGAAGACATAAAGTATATTTGACATATATTATACAGCTAAGTAATTTCCATTTTTTATATATATATAATGCCTATTTTAATAATATTATGATCAAACCAGGACAGGGTTATTAAACTATAATTATATTAATATTAAATAAATCCATTAAACTTTAAGTCAAAATAATATGCACTGATACTGAAAACAGATTTAAGATACTTGTCGAAAAATCTCACCGGATAGTTTTCCGTTGGATTTTACAAATTAATTTAGCATTTTAATAAAGAATTTTTAAGAAACTTTCGCAATCTGTTGTAATAACACTCAATAGTTTTGTTTAAATTATTTATAAACAATTCAATTCAAAAATCATAGAAACTATTTAAATTTTACATAATAGTTTAAAAATTTTTATCAATAAATTCAATGTATAGCTTAATAAATTAAAAAAAAACCCGTGTTTATATTTTTTAACATTGAAATTTGCTGAATGATTACAATAGGTGTAGGTATAATTACCATGCTTATCTAAGTTTTCGTTAAGCGATTTTGAGCCGATATAGTTATTATGTAGATACATCACGATACTCGATATGTTACGACAATTAAGTAGATCGAAACTGACATCACTATTTTTTCATTGAAATATATGTAATAAGTAAGTTATTACTAATAACAGTAATAACTGTACTGCAACTAAGTAGGTACCTATTATAATATTTAATTTTCATAAAACATTTTAAATCACATTATGAATTTTATATTATAATTTATAATATTTTTAACATTATATAACCATAGGTATATTATAACATTCACTTTTTATGTAACTATACGCGTTTAAAAACTTTTTATATAAATAGATGCCTAATTATTACTACCTGTTGACTATAATGAGTAATTTTGTATTATTAATGTACCTCCTATTTAATTGAAATGGTGTTATTTACTTCTTGTTTGTTTAGAACCCATTCAATTAGGTCATTGTTATATAAGGAAATTTATTAATCGTTTATTGACAAAAAAATTTACTTTTTTAGTACTCATAAATATTTATATATATGTATAGCCTTTCTCAACATACAGTAGTATGATTAAAATTAAAAATAAATCCTTATGAATGAAACGCTCTATGATAATTAGTGTTTACTTTATGTATAATATAAATATACAATGATGGGATTTGTCGTGTTATTATAATATTCAAATTATTATTATTTTTTTTAGGTACTGAGTCACTAAACTATTACTTGTACACCGAGTAGGTAATAATAGATATCTACGTATATCAATATGCATTTAAATTTTGACCTTTATGCATTTTATGATGTTAAGGTATTATAAATAAATATATTTCCTGTTTGATATTCAATATTCTGAATATAGTTAAGTTTTAGTGAAGTGTACATTCAGTACAATTGTATGAAAGTGTCAGACGTTTGTTAAAGGTTTCGCAACAAATTCAAAATCAGGTAATGTTAAAATAATACAAATATAAAAAATTATTTGTTTATTGTTTATTTTAAAAATATAATATAATATATTATAATTATAATAAAAATTATAATTACTATAATAATATTTAAACAAAAAACTTTTTATTTATTTCTATTCAAGTTATTCAATCTATTTGTTTTTCAAATAGTGAGTTTTCATTATTTAAAAATAAAATATATTACCTATCTAATAAATCTTTATAAGCAAAATTAAACAATCAAATAATTGTATTAAGGTTATTGAGAGGGAGTGCACATTTGTATCCTTGTGTGAGTGCGCATATATGCATGTAAGGGGCTATAAAATAAATTACAACTGCTGGATCGCCCCTGTAAATTGATTAGTTTAACACTTACTCATAATATAATTGAAATATAATATTTGATGTAGTATAGATTGATTACCTAATAATAATTTGTTCAAAAATAAGACATATTATAATAAATATCTAAAAGTATTTTGCTATGTCCAACTTAATGGAATATTTTGTAAATGGCTTTTCCTAGTGATGTGAGTTTTTATTTTATAGGTTGATAATTAATAATTATAATACCTATGTTAAGATATTTATACCATTATTTAGCTTACCATGTAATAATTTTTAAGGTATTTCATAGGTTGGATTAGGTATTGTATTGTGTAAGTTTCAATTAATTGTATTAATAAAAAAGTACGTATCTGCACTCTACATTATAATATGATAAGTACCCAATTTTTGTGTGTGGATATGTTGGTATATATTATTATATCAAGTAATAATTATTAGACAGATTCTTGTGTCTCAAAAACAGCTGAACTGAGACAATAGTAATTTCAATAGGGACGTAAATTGTCTATAACTATAAGACTATAACGTTCACAATGATTTACATCAATTATTATTGTATATCAAAGGTCGTACTTATAATACTTATATTACTTATTATTAAATAATTTATTTTAAATTTCAACTTGCAATATAACATATTTTTTATATTAATTCAACTATATAAATTATAAATATGATTATTGTTTTCAATTTTGGTCAAAGAAAAATATATTCAAAACATTTAATTTTAATCTATATACGTAATGTAACTCGAATTATTGTTTCTATAATTAATCTTTGAAGCATCTGTATAATGAATAGTTACTTGAACGTAAATAATCATTCTATTAATTGAAGCAATATGACTAATTTTGTATAAGTCTTAGACTCAGTAATTTAGGACAATCAATTTAAACATAATTCAATTTTCTTCTTTTTTCTAGAGGTTCACTATCAAATTCCACTACTAATGTTTAACTGTTCCAGAGATAAATCTGATTTATTTATTTTATATGCAAGTGTCTGTATAGTAACCGGTTCTGAATAAGTTCAATTTTGATTATCAGATTAGTTTAGTGAGGATTTCAAATAATTGAACTATATTCTAAAATCGAATAAGCTAAAGGAAAATTTATAAGATCTTTTATGTAGTTTGGATTTTTAAATATAATTGAAAAAATTTTCAAGTGCGGCGTATAAACCCGAACACACAAATAAGTTTATTGCATATAATAATATTAAAAGACAGATCTTTGATAGTGATATACTAAAATCTTATATTTTCAATGCTACCAATAGATTAAAATTATTAATTTTATAATTTAATTTTTGTCGAGAAAAGTTATCTGCGAACATTTTTCTTCATTAATAATAAAAAAGTAAGAGTATTTGATGAGCATGACAAACAAAATTAATTCAAAGTAGATTGTAACTTAACACAACCATTAATTGAATAAATTAGCAAATAAAGTTTTAGCTAGATCATCAGCAAAAATTCTGAAGTTTAATTGCAGCCGTTGATATCATTCCAATAAAATTAGTAATTAATAATAACTAATAATAGATTAATTGTAAATTCGTAACATATCAATTTAAAATATATTACTGCGGGTATTTCGATAATATTATAACAAAAATATTGTATTTTTATGTCTTAGTGTATATAATTTCTACAGTAATTAAAAACGAATAAGTAATAAAAGGTAGGAAAGTAAGTACCTACTGTTCTTCTATACATAAATATCGAGTGGATTACTTGTTTTGAGTGTGTTAAATTTGCGTTCAATGATATATAATATTGTACTCGAAAAATAATTATATGTAATTGCAGAAGACTGTTTGTCAGCTTATATCATTAAGTGATATGAGTATGTTTTTTCAATATATAAAGTAATTTATTTGGTATTAGGTATACCTACGTTAAGTTGATTTAATTTTTCCAAAAAAAAAAAAATGCACTTATTATAATAATACATATTTAGGCATATCATATCATATCATATTATTGTTATTAACTTTTCAGCTTGTTTTATTTTCCATCCTATACCTAAATAAAAAAATCAGTCAATTAAATTAACGTTAAAATATATTAAAGAAAATTAAAAATGTGCCGAAAAATGCAATGGAAACTATTATTAATATATAATGACTTTAATGTTAATACGTTGAATGAGTTAGAAATAATAAGTAATAATTTAATTTTTGCCTAATGTTTCCGCTGCATTTATTATTATAGCGTGCATTTACTATGAATAATAATATATATTTTGAATAATTCTATCCTGGAACAACATAAAAATAATTCATAATTTTTTATTGAATTTGATTTAATTTCAAACTTTTACATATGTAATATATGTAAATTTTTTAGTACAATAACAATGAAAATTCTCTAATTATTTATTAATAAATACTGGTACACATGTGTGTATTAAAGACTTAATTAAATTTTTTTTAATATTAAAATTAATTTTAAATTATAATTATATAAAACTCAAATAATTATTGTACGCAGTAAAATAACTCCTTGTGTAACTATAATAGCTAATTAATTTTTACAATAAAATGTAAATTTTTACTTCAATTTTTTCGTATAATATATTATTTAATATTTATGATTTATATCATTTTTATTCAGAGAATTTCCTCAAACTTTTTCACATATCATTTATTTATTACAACTATTTTAATTTAATTAGTTTAAGATATTTTTGAAGAGTTAATTTTTTGAAATATTATATAAAATAAAAAATGTTCTCCAATTCTAAAAAAAACATATTGCCAATTTGTCTCATTAACTAATTTTAATGTGCTATAGATATATTTTACGATATTGATCAAGTTAGATAGCTTAAGAAAATTTCTGCGTGTTTGCAATTTAATACAATTTGTTATATGTAATAGTGACTCGGTATTATTTTTAAATTTCGATATCTATTGTTATATATTTTTTATAATTGCTTATGAATAATAAACTATTCATTTGTATTTATTGTAAGGAGGTGAATAATTAATAAATCATGGCTATACAAAAAGAAGAAGTTGTAATATCTGGTATTGGAGGAGTATTTCCTGAATGCGATACGATGGAAGACTTAAAAGACTTACTATTTAACAAAACCAATGGAATAACAATCGATTCGAGAAGATGGAGACCAAGTACATAATTACTTTTCAATTTTTCTATATTATTGTTATCGATTTTTATTTTTTATTTTTCGATGATATGATGTTGAATAGACGAACTTGGTGCTATTACTGGAACTGGAAAAATGAAAAATGTTGACAAATTTGATGCTACATTCTTCAGTGCTCATCCTAAACTGGCTGAAGCTATGGATGCAATGACGAGAATCTTCATAGAACGTTCAATTGAAGCAATTTTCGATGCAGGTTTGAGTCCAGCAGATTTACGAGGAACAAATACAGCTGTATTTTCAGGCTCAGCTATCAGTGAAACAGAAATGTTTTCATTGGACTCCTCTAAATTTGCTGCATTTTCAATGTTAGGACGGAGTAGAACAATGCAAGCTAACCGCGTTTCATACATTCTAAATTTAACAGGTACCTATATTAAAACATATCATACTAAAAATAATATTGTATCTAATTGATACACAAATAAATTTAATACAGGACCTAGTTTTACAATGGATGGAGGATGGATTTGTGGATCGAACGCTTTAGAAAGAGCCAAAAAAATGATTGAAAATGGTTTTATATCTTCTGCAATTGTTGGAGTTACAAATTTAACTCTTAGACCAGAGATACAATTTCAATTTCAAGGGTTGAATAGATTGAATCAAAATATTCAAACAAAATCATTCAGTTCTGATGGTAAATATTTAAAAAAAAAATAATAAATAAGAAAAACTATATAATATTACATTCACGTTGACACATATTTTACATATTATTTTACCTACTGTTGAAAATAAATATTTTTTTTTTATTATTTTTACTTTTAATAAAGGATATAACTTGGGATATGTTTTATATTTTTATTTTTTATATTTTATATATTTATTTTTTTTTTATATATATATTTTAGTAGTCATACTAATTAATAAAACGAATACTACTTACCTGTGCACACAAACCAAAATGATTTTATTATTTATTTTAAATTTATTTAGTGCACATTTTATTTTTAGCTGATGGTTATAACAGGTCAGAAGCTTGTATTGTTATGTATCTTCAAAAAGCATCTGAAGCTAAACGTTCTTATGGAACATTATTGAGTGTAAGATCAAAACAGTTTGGAGACCATGAAGGACATATAACTGAGCACAATGGAAATAACTTAAAGTCATTACTATTAGATACTTATAAACTTGTTAATATCGACCCAGCTTCTGTAGAATTCATTGAAGCTTACGGATCCGGGATAAAGGTGATATTAATCAATGTTTAACAAAACATTATATAATTAACTGATGATTAAAGTTTGTATAGATAATATAAATAATTTTAAATCAATTCATTTCATTAAGTATACATTTATTAAAAATCTCATTATTCATTCCTAAACGATTAAAATGTTAATTGGATGTATTGTGGTATATTATTTTATATAAACAAAAAAACATTAGTAATTTAATCAAAACCTAAAATTCAAAATAAAACTTAATCTTCATAGTTAATTTTGTTTGGCATTAGATCTAATTATTTTTATGAAATTTCATTTTTTAATGAAAAACCATAACATTAGATGAATTGAAGAAATCATTGAATGTGTAAATTTATTGTGATTAATGAAATTTAATTTATATATACCTATATATATAATATATATACACATATAATCCTTAAAAACTTAATCAATGGAATTGTTTTTTTACAATTTAGATATTAGCAATGAATGTGTAAAATAAATATTAATGTAATATTTAATATTTGGGTTAATTTTTAGACTGAAGATGCTATGGAATTAAATATTATGGATGAAGTATTTTGTACTAAACAGAGGAAGATTCCATTAAAAGTAGGTTCTATAAAGAGTAATATAGGCCATTGTGAAGTGTCTGGTCTCTTTATGTCAATTGTAAAAGCCATAATTATACTGGAAAGTGGTTACATACCACCCAACATCAATTACTCCGAACCAAATAAAAGTGTAGCGGCGTTAAAAAATGGAAAAATTCAAGTAAGATTGTATAACTGTTATACTTTTATTATAATATCTAATTAATAATTTGTGGACAATTTATGTTGATCAAAAAAATTATTATTCCTTATTCTTTAATCTATAAACATGACATATTTAAATGTTTTGTGTGATTCAGGTGATAACTGAAAAAACTCCTTTCAATGGTGATATTATTGGAATCAATTCTTTTGGTTTATTAAATGCATTTAGTCATGTTATTCTAAAAAAAAATACTAAAGAAAAGCAGATATTCAAGGATATCAGCAGTAATGATTTTATACCAAGACTTATATTAGCATCTGGGCGGAATGAAGAAAATACTAGAGCGACTGTAAAAAAAGTAAATACTTACACATTTGAGTTAAATGTTGTTGTATTATTTAAAGTAATTGATGCAGCGTAAAATTTCAATTTGAGTACAAATATATGTTTACTAATGACGTACTATTAATAGATCAATTGTCACGGAAATGATCCGGAATATTTAGCATTGACCAATGATGTGTTTACTAGAAATATCAATGCTCATTTCTTCAGAAGTTTTTCTATTTTCCCAAAATTAGATGAATCACGGATAGATGAAGTTTGGGTAATTCACATTTATTTAATATAATTATTGTGATTTATATTTAAATTATACAATATGTATTAAAATATTATTAATATTTTGCATTATAACATCAAAATAATATTATTTATAGAATGTTGATATGAAGAAACGGCAGGTATGGTTTATATTTTCCGGTATGGGATCACAATGGCATGGAATGGGCACAGATCTTATGAAACTTCCAGTTTTCGCTAATGCTATAAACAAATGTGATATCATACTGAAGCCTCTAGGAGTCGACATCAAATACATTTTAACCAGCCAAGATCCAACAATATTTGATAATATTCTTAATTCTTTTGTTGGGATTGCTGCGGTTCAGGTTTAGATCAATAAAATAATATCTTAATTTGAGAAATAAGTATAAAATATATACTATGTGTATTTCTATTTTTTAGATAGGATTAGTGGAAGTTTTGAAAGCATTAGACATTATACCCGATGGGATTATAGGCCACTCGGTCGGAGAATTAGGATGTGCCTACGCAGATGGTTGTTTTACGGCTGAAGAAATGATATTATCTGCTTACGCCCGAGGCCGAGCTTCTTTGGAAACAGAACTTATTCCTGGAATTATGGCTGCCATTGGTAATACATAAATATTTATTTATTTTTACACCAATTGGTAGTTAACAAAAATACATATATATTGGCAATAACAATTAAGTAACAGTAAAAAGCTATAACACAGCTTTACAATAATAAGAAATAAACATACAAATGATATAAGTAGCCAGAGAACACAGCTAAAATAACTAGGGTACCTATATTTCGATTATTAAGAAAACACCATACATGGCGTATAAATTTAAAATTTTCATAACTCACTTTAAAATAATAATATCAATAAAAGCATATATTATTTTCTAAATAATGTTCTTACCTTTAAATTTTATAATGAGTAAATTTACTTTTAATATTAAAGCGAACATCACAAAATGTGTTCTGCTTAAAACAAATTTGTTATGATGTACGTTGGTAAGAAAGAGACAACACATACGAGTATAGTATCAAAACATACTGTGTATTGGGTGATTGTAATCATAGACAGTAGAGTGGTGAAAGACATATCACTGGGCTAAGTTTCGTCCTCCACTGATAGAAACTTAAAATAGAATTTCAGCTAGTAAATTAGGAGTATTAAAGATACCATTTAGAAGAAAAGTAAAAAAAAAATATTTACAATATACCACCAAAATATTTGTAATTAAATTTTTTTTTAACTGTTTGTTTAGGAATTGGATATGACCAAATCAAAGATAAACTTCCACATGACATTGACGTTGCTTGTCATAATAGTGCCACTAGTTGCACAATATCGGGTCCAGTTGACAGCATCAATGAGTTTGTATCAGAATTAAAATCCAAAGGTGTCTTTGCAAAAGCTGTCAATGTTGCTGGCATTGCGTTTCACAGTAGATATATTCAATCCGCTGGTCCAACTTTGCTTAAATATTTGAAAGATGTTAGTTCAATACAATTAATATATCATTTTCATTTCATTATTGTGTAAATATATGTTTAAATAATCAAATTATTTTTTTATAGGTAATCAAAGTACCAAAAAAAAGATCTTCAAGATGGGTTAGCAGTTCATTGCCGGAAACAGAATGGGAATTAGACCTCTCAAAATATTCTTCACCAGAATATCATACAAACAATTTATTGAGTAGTGTGTTATTTGAAGACGTTCTAAAACATATACCTAATGATGCCATCGTAATTGAAATTGCTCCTCATGGTCTCCTTCAGGCAATATTAAAAGAAGCATTACCCGAAACAGTGACCAATATACCATTGACAAAGAGAATGTATGGAGATTCAATTCGATTTCTACTTACTGCTATAGGAAAGTGAGTCATCGCTTGTTATCTTTAGGACTTTTTTTAAAATTGTTTACACATTTCATGTCCTTGTCGTGTCAATAATTTTTTATTTAACAAATTATTATTTATTTGTTAGCCAGGATATTGTGTACATAGATGTACAGTTATATTTTATATTATTATATTATTGTGTATTATTTAATATTAATTTTAGGTTATATGCAAATGGTGTTAATCTTAGAATTCAAGATATTTATCCAAAAATTACATTTCCTGTTAGTCGAGGTACTCCTAGTATTCAAAGTTTACCTTTTTGGGACCATAATGAGCAATGGACACCTGTTGTAACTATCAATTCACAAGTAATATTACACATTCAATTGAAAATATGTTTACATACCTGAATTATATTATAATTTATATTATATATATTAAATGTTGTAAGATTTTTTTTCTTACAGGGTGATTTTTGTATCAAACAACACTCATCATTTCCAAAAGTATTCATGTTTTTGAAAATATTTTTTTACATGGTTTCGAGTTGTTAAAAAATAACATTTTTATTAAAAAATTATATTTTTAAATATTTTTTATCCTTATAATTTTTTAAGTTTTTTACTTTTTGAATGACAACATAGATTTTTAATTTCATATTCCAAAGCATAATAATTTTTTGAGTATTTTGATACATACAAATCGAATTTAGGGTGAGTAGTTTATGAGTTATACTTATTTTAAGTTTAGACAAGCGGAGTAGTGGACAAATATTTTGCGGGGTTACCCCGTACCACTCCACTCCGCGCAACTAAACTTTAAATACGTATAACTCATAAACTACTCGCCCTAAATTCGCTTTTTATATATCGAAATACTCAGAAAATTATTGTGCTTTGGAATATGAAATTGAAAATCTATGTTGTCATTCAAAAAAGTAAAAAACTTAAAAAATTATAAAGATAAAAAATATTTAAAAATATAATTTTTTTATAAAAACGTTGTTTTTTAACAATTTGAAACTATGTAAAAAAATATTTTCAAAAACACGAATAGTTTTAGAAATAATGAGTGTTGTTTGATAAAAAAATCACTGTATATATATTAATTTTTATTTATTTTACTTAAATATTAGATGCATGGATTCTTTGGTGAAAGAACAACTACAATATTAGTCAATGATAGTATTCATCTAACCGAGTACCAAATCCATGGTCTTCATATTATACCATTTGCTTATATAATGGTAAGAAGATTGTGCCATATATATTTTAATCACTCATTTTGACTATTATTTTGTTAGATATGTTCATATGATTTGATTATGGTTTGTTTAGATGAATACTTGGGAAATGTTTGTTGAAATTAATTCTAAAACATTTTCCGAAGAATCTGTTCAATTTGATAATCTACGTTTTAAAAATAATATCAAAGTCCATCCAAACAGTAAATATTAATATCCTTAAAAGGTATTGAATTTCAATATTGTCTATTGCTACAAAGTGATTTCTTAATCTTACAGGTGTAGCTGAAGGTAATTTAATGATTCAATGGGGATCTGGTCATTTTGAATACTATTTAAATGATGAAGTTATTTTTTCTGGTCAAATAAGCTTCTTAAACAATATACATTTAAACAGAAAAACAGAAAAACCAATAGAATGTGATATAACATCTGATAAATTCCAAGAGTGTGTACTGAAAGATGAAATATATGAGGTTTTCAAAAATGACGGATTCAATCTAGGGGAAAATTTCAAAAATATAACCAAATTTAATATTTATAAAAACTATATCCAAGGCAATATAAAATGGAAAAATGATTGGATTTATTTTCTTGATGGCTTATTTAAATTCCCTATATTGCAGCATTTAGGCACATGTCCAATAGAAACTCCCATTTCTATTAGACAAATTAGAATAAATCCGACAATGTTAAAAACGAATACAGAAAAAGGTAATATATACATCACACATTATGATTAAAAGTTTATATTTACTAAAATGTACTGCTAATACTGAGTTTACAATATTTTTATTTTAAGATGTATGTGTAAATTATAACACCGCAACTAAAGAAATAACATGTGACGGAATAAAAATAACAGATATAAAATATGGACATTCAATATTGTCGATGATTAATTCTGCAGTAGTTAATGTACAAGAAGAAATATTTATTCAATTCAATCTCTCACAATGCAAAGTAATATTTTATTTATCTAAAAAAATTAAAAATTGGTTTAATATATTTATCTACTAATCATAATATACAGTCTTTAATTACATAATTGTAACAATTTTAATTTTTAGTTAATTTTAAAGCGTTTTATGATTATCATTGTCTACAAATAAATTTATACTATACAGATAAAATAGTTACGTTATTTAATATCATAATGTATTCCAAATATAATAATAGATAAAATGAACAGTCTCGGACCTTAAAATTAAATTATGATTGCATAACCGAATAAATAATATAGATTCATATTGTTCAAACTATTACATCGATATATTATCAAGGTGTGTGTTATGTATGTACTGTGATTTCATCAGATTTGATTGTGATCTATGAAAAAATACTAATCAGCTCAGACATTCTTTATAGTTTAACTAATGTTTAAATGGATAGAAAAAAAAAACGACAATGAAATAAAATATTACCTAGTAATAATTCAACTTAAATAAATAATAATAAATAACTCAACAATTCTAGGTAACACACTTAACAAGTAAATGCATATTAATTTTATTTTGATAGCCTATAGCTTTAATATAATAATAATAAATTATACGCAATTTATACATAAATTGCAATTAATTTGGAGCAACATCCTCTGATTACAGATGTCTCCTATATAATTGAAATACCTTTCACTGTATAATAGTCTCATAAGCGACTGTTTGAGCCAAATCACAATGGTGGCTTAGGTAGAGAATAATTTTAAAGTAAATTATGTAGTTATAATAAGACAAGTATTGATGATATATTAAAGATGGTTGTTATAACAATAGTCACAAATACAACTATTTATATCTTAAATATAAGTGTGAAACAAAAATGTTTTAGTATACATGTTAATTAATATTGTATCAGGAATTAGGAATACCGATACTAACATATAGTAATAATTTATTTATATCCAAACAATTTTAAACCCAAATTGTCCATATACTTAAAATTTAGGAAACTCAACATTATAATTTGTTGAACTAGTATAGTTTTTAATGAAATGGTCATAAATATACACAAATAATTGAAAAAAAATGCAATAATCTTAATTAGTTTTAGAAATTATAAAAATAAACTTGTTGTAAATTATTATTCTAAACATTTAATATTGTTTTTAATTTTAGAACATCAACCATTTCATCTATGACTCCATGGATATAATAACAGATAATTTTGATAAAACCTCAGAAAAATTAATTTTATGTACTCCATATCATTTTGACGATCTTATATCTAAATTATGTACAAAAACAATCAAACAAATCTTTGAAAATCAATTAGCAATGCATGTAAGTGTATTTATCTTGATAAATATAATTTTAAAACAATATATTTAATATTAAAATAAAAATAAAATATAACTATTAGAATGAGACGTTAAATTGGCATGAAATTAAAAACGTACCGGAAAATGATGAATCTAGAAAATTTATAACAGTAACTAATGTTAATTACTTACAAGATACAACAAGAGCTTTAGTCAATATAAAATGTAGTTACATTATAGTATGTTCAAAAAACAAACTTATGGATCTTAAAGATTGGAAAATTATCACACAACAACAATTTGACAATAACTGTTTTTTAGGATTGATGAAAAAGGTAAATTTCATTTATATTGGTTATTTATTATTGGTTAAAATATTTTTTTTTTTTTTTTAGATAATTATTTTAGACAAGAACATAATATCTATAAAACCAACAAATGATGAATATGATTTAAGCATTTGGAAAGTATTAGCGACACATAATAATTTATCAAAAGACATGATATATATAATTTCAAGGTCTGAGCCGTTGGAAGGCATTAATGTTTATGTTAACAAAATCTTACAAAAGTATAAATCAAAAAAATTAAGGTAAGCGCATAACAAAAAAATTTGGTCACCAAAACACAATTAAATATAAATATTTATACGTACGTTTCTATTAGATTTTTGTTTATATTGGATTCAAACGCACCAGATTTTGACTCTAACCAGACATTTTATACAAATCAGCTATCAAAAGATTTAAAAGTAAATATTTATAAAAATGGCGGTTGGGGCTCTTATAAAAAAATTGTTCTTCAAGATTTAAAAAATGATATTAAGATCAACAAAAATTTAATGTTCAAAAATCTCACTAAAAATAAGTAAGTCGAATAAAAAAAATGTTATGATTTTAATTGCTTAGTCACCTTTTTAACACACAATTTTAATTTATTTCAGTAAAAGTAAATTAAAAGTCAAATATCTTGGGTTGAATTTTAAAGATTTAGTTATTGAAGAAAACACCGAAGTAATTATTTAATAATATAAGTCATAATTCACGTATTAAAGAATATAATATTGTTTTTATTTTCATTAGAACGAATTTGGACTTTTAGAATACTCAGGGTACATTGATAATAAAACTATTATGGGAATTACTTCGTTCGAAAATATATCTTCTCAAATGATTTATGATCCATTATTATCATGGCCTATACCATCGACATGGTCACTAGAAGAAGCAACCACTGTTCCTCTGGCATACGCGATGGTGATTACTCTTGATATTAATTACAACAAGTTAACTAATTTAATGTCTATGATTTCAGAATTATTATATTTTTAACATCTTATGTAAACTTCAAAAAGATAATTCCGTTTTGGTAACTTCTGGGTTGCATCCAATAGGTCAAGCTGCAATTGCAATAAGTTTAGGTATGAAATGTGAAACTTACGCCATTGTAGACTCAGATCAACAAGCAGAACAATTATCTAGTATCTTCCCAGAGGTATAATAACTTATTAACAATAGTTTTGATAAAAAAAAAAAGTAATTAAATGAAATTAAAATTGCAGCTATTGCGATCAAGAATACTTGTAAACAACAAAAACAAATTTGACGTTCAACTAAAAATGATAACCAAATCCAAAGGAATAGATTTTATATTAAACTTTTTGAGTGGTGAATCATTTGAAGCTTCTTTTCGTACATTAGCTAAACATGGAAGTTTCTTTAATTTTTCAAAAGCAGATATGAAAAATCAAAAATACTTAGGTAAACAAATATTATATAATTTATATTTAAATTATTAGCTTCATTTTACGAGTAATTTAATTTATATAAAAACAATTGTCATGAATCAAAAGGAATGCGAATATTTTTGCAAGATACATCGTTCTTCACCATCAGTTCAGTCATTTTGTTAAACGAAAGTGTAGAAAATAAACAAATTGTACAACAAGCACTAATGGACGGTTTAAATAAATATGTAATAAAGCCTTTCATCCGTACTCATGTTGTAATTACATCATTAAATGGTGTAAATATTTTTAACACAATGAGGTAAATAACTTATAAAATACATGTTAACTAAACATATACAAGGTGATTCTTTTATCAAACAATACTCATTATTTCAAAAAGTATTCATGTTTTTGAAAATATCTTTTTACATAGTTTCAAATTGTTAAAAAAACAACGTTTTTATTAAAAAATTATATTTTTAAATATTTTTAAGTTTTTCACTTTTTAATTTCATATTCCTAAGCAGATTAGTTTTTTGAGTATTTTGATACATAAAAATCGAATTTAGGACGAGTAGTTTATGAGTTATATGTTTTTATAGTTTAAACAAGCGGAGTAGTGAACAAACATTTTGCGAGATAACCCCGTACCACTCCACTCTGCACAACTAAACTTTAAATACGTATAACTCAATAAACTACTCGTCCTAAATTCGATTTTTATGTATCAAAATACTCAAAAAACTATTCTGCTTTGGAATATGAAATTAAAAATTGATGTTGTCATTCAAAAAAGTAAAAAACTTAAAAAAATTACAAGGATAAAAAATATTTAAAAATATAATTTTTTAATAAAAACGTAGTTTTTTTTAACAATTTGAAACTATGTAAAACAATATTATAAAAAACATGAATACTTTTTGAAATAATGAGTGTTGTTTTATAAAAGAATCACCCTGTATATAACATTTTTATTGATTTGTGTTTAACTTAGATCCAACGCTGCATCGATTAAATCTGAAAAAGTTGTACTTTCAATAGACGATAATAACAATAACGATGCGAGTTCTAAGTTAAAAGAAAAACTTCAATATAAATCATATGAATGTCATCCTAATAAAATGTATCTAATAGTTGGTAAATATTTTTCTACTTATTCAATTCATTAAATTTATTATACAACTTAAATAGTGTTTTAAATTACAGGAAATAGAGGAGATTGGCTAGACCTTGCTGAATGGTTGGTTGACCGAGGTGCTCAAAAAATTGTAATCATAGTCAAAAGGTGTTTAATGTCATCTATTATTTGTAGAAGGTTTGTAAATACATTAATAAATATTATATATAAGCGTTAAATGTATAAAATTCTATATAATTATATTTTTCTAAATAGATTTGATAGACTCATTTCTCGAAACGTATCCGTGCAAATTGAATCAGATTTGCATTTAAAATCAAAAGAGGAATCACTTAAATGGTTAAATAATTTGACAAATTTTAAAGTTTTGGATTCCATTTTTATAGTGAACCAGGTACTATAAAATAATCTAGCAGGCTTTTATAAATTAACATTCACCTATTAAGAGGAGATTATTAAAATTTATAGGTACGAATAATTTTTTTTTTTTTTTGTTATAGTTTGATATTGATAAAATTAATAGTCTTCGATATGCTTTTGAAAAGCATATCAATAGAACATTAACAAGTTCGTTTGTATGTTTATTAAGCAATGGAAATTCTATTTGTTCTGAGCTTAAATCAATTGGATTGAACTCTTTAAATATTTCCTGGGATGGAATGTCTTCGCAATTGACTAATACATCTAAAATATTACCTTCGTTGGATATTTTGTTACAGAAATCATACACAGCAGAGTCTTCATCATTTATATGCTCAGAGCCTGGCTCCCTTAAATCAGAGAGTAATACATTTATATTAAATTAAAAAAACATGATATGCTTTCCCAGATAAAAGATCAATTGGTTTCCGATGTATCACTATACACAAATTATAAAAATAAGCTAAAACTGTTTTCACTTCAAAAAAATGATATATTATATTATATTATACATGTTTTATACTATATTGTAATTTAAATGTATTTTTATATTATGAGTGGTACCATTATATTTTCATTATATTATAAATAATATATATATTTGTTTTTATTAGGCTATCAACAAATTAATAATATAATCACAAATATTTTCCCCGAATCAAGTGATGAATTACATTTCCTTAACAATATGCAAACTCAAGAAACAAAATTTGTCGAAGTTTCAACTAGAAGTCCTAGATTGTCACAACTAAAATCTGTAATACCTGTATTCATAATACCTGGTTTTAAACCAAAACTCATAAAAACATTTTATGAAAAATTGAGTTACCCAGTTTTTGAAGCCCAATTATCCAATGATATCAAGTCCATCGATGAAGTATCACAGATTTTAGTAATTGTAAGATTTTAACGCAATGATATGTCTAAATATAACTAAGCTGATTTATTTTTTATTCGAACATAGAAACTAAAAAAAATTACAAATCAAAAATATGTATCTATAATTGGTGAATCTTGGGGCGGAACCGTTGCTCTTAAAATGGCTCAAATATTGGAAGCACAAGGAACATTAACTACTGTAACATTATTAGAAGGCGATCCAGAAATGTTAGCAGAGTGTGCGAAACAATTTTTATCTAATGGCTATATCACTAAAAAACTAAATACAGTATATTATGGTTCATTATCAAGTGAGGTAAATATAAAAACATTTATTTATCAAAATTTTATATCATCAATATTTATATACCTACTTTAAAGTAGTAAATCTGATGTTCTTAAATAATGTACGTAAGTATATTTATACGTGTAAACAAATTAATTTAATATAGATATATTTTGATTATTTTATAAATATTAGTACTACTTACATTTAAGAAAATATTGTTTATTATTAATTTATCCGATTCATAATAGTCGTCATAAATTTGACTTTTAATAATTTACTTTACTTAAAAATCAGTAACATAGCATTTTTTTTTTTTATAATTTATGTAGTTTTCTAAACATTCTACACAAAACTATAACGAAGAATTTCAGTTGATAAATATGTCAGCTATCCAAAAACAATTTGAAGAAAACACACAGAAAGCTTTAAATACTATTCGCTATAAGTTACAAACATTATTAGAAACTAAGCCACTTCCAAATAAAATACATTCAAAAGTTGTAATATTTAGATATGAAAAAACATCTAAATTTAATAGCACCAACTTAAAAGATGTAAGTTTTTCTAAGTAATTTTCTATTTATTTCCTATGTTCCTGAATTAAAATTAAGGTATAATATGACTGTCTACGATGTATAATTTGTTTTTTTTCACAGTATTGTGTCAACCCACCATTTGTCCATATAATTTCTGGAATGGATTATAAACACATGATGGTAGACAAGAAAATGATTTCAATCATTAATAATAATATTGTTCATTCGTATCCGATAGGAGTGGAATTGTCACTGAGTGATAAATACAAAAATTTTTACTTTTATATGCAAAAATATTTGAAAAATGCATAAATAAAAATAATTACAATATTATTTATAGTTATTATAGTTGGTTTTTCTATTCAATAAATGTTATAATTTTTAATAGAAATTATATAGTTATTTAATGTTGTGTATAACTTAAAATGTATTTTATTCCTAGTTTGTTTTTAATATCAGGTAACAAGCTTATAGCTTTACTCGCATTGAACAATATTTTAACAATATTGTTATATTTGATAACAATTAATGTGGAATAAATAATTTCAGAAAGATTTTCTGTAAGATTCTTCAGAACACTTAAGAAACGAATATGACTATGTTTAGCTACAATTTTTTTAGCTATACCCTCTGCCTACTTATTATCACAGCTGATTAATCACTGTATTCATAAATATCCAAAAGATTTTATCTGTTACCATAGGTATTACTTTTAAAACCACAATACCAAAATTGAGATAGTTTTTATAAATACCTAGTTATTACTTATTCAAGACTAATACAATATAGTTTAGAAATATTTGTGATAATAGGTTTTATTCAATAATATATAATAAATATAAATAAATTATTATTAAATGTTAAATATACATTATATTAACATTAATTAATGCCTACCCATATTTTGAAAATGCCTATAGATATTTATTAAACAAAACAAATTAAAATATTGGTTGGTAAATTGTTTAAAAAAGTATAGGAATCATACATTTTTATTTGAGTTGGGAGGTTTTCATATAGTCTAAAAACATGTAATATATAAAAATTATATTACTGTAGTGAACGAGTTTCTCTATCAGGTAGATATTGGGGTTTCAGTGAACATTGTTGAATAGTTGTGATGGTATGTGTGGTACACAAGATAAAAATGTAAAATATATTTATTTAAATAATTTATCAACGAAGACTCTTCTTTGTTTTGTTTAATTAATAAAGTATTTCAGTTTTTTTTTTATTTATAGGTATGCTGCATATAATAATTAATATATATCATTCATTGTGTGAATAGCTAATTAAATGGTAGCGTTAAAAGTATGTGCATTATGTATCATAAATAATCAATATAATTATATAAGTAATGGGTAATGATTAAAATGAACAGAGAGTGGCCCACAACAATTACATTGAAATAAATTTATCTATAGACAGAATTTTTGTCTAAGACAAATATATATATGATGTAATAAATTGCTCACTAATATTTTGAAATTATTATTTTTTATTATTCAATTAATTACTAAAAATAACATAATTTTTTAATGTTAAATATTGAGGTAGTTAATTTTTAGTCAAGGTACTACAAAGAAAAATTTTGCTATCTATTGATTAATTTTTAACAACCCAGAATCCAGATTACTACTTAAATCTATTTTAATTGAATATTTGATTGTATTTATTTATTTAAACGGTCAAACTCAATGACAATTATTATAAACATACGTCTAGGATTTACATAATATTTGTTATTATATTACAGATTAATTTTAAAGTATAATAGATAAGTTTACAGGTTTAAGTATTAATACGATATTATGACAATAATGATTGAAATAATTCACAAAAACATTAAAAATACAAAAATAAGAAACAATGAAAAATTAACTTAATGTGATATTGACATAATAATATAAAATAGTAACAATATAGTACATAATATTTATACAGCCAAAAGATTATTAAGGTAATAATTAAAATTATTTTGTAAAACACAGGAAAACAGATCAACATTTAAATTATTTACAAGTTGCATTAATATATTTATGGGTGTATTTTGACCATATTTTGAACGTTGGAGTGACATATAAAAAGTATACAATTGCCTAGTTCTACGATTTGGGATATTAAAGTTCAATAAAGAAAGCAACTCCGAACAGTTAGTATCCCCATTTTTTAATTTAAAAATAAAACATAAATCGAGCCTTTACCTTCTATTTTCAAGAGTTTCTAATTTTAAGTAAGATAATAGTGGTTAATACGACGAGTGAGGAGCACGTTTGATATCGAATCTAAATTGTGTGATCCGTAAAAAACGGTTTTGGATTGAATCGATACCTTTTATAGCAAAGATTGACTGCGGAGACCACACTGTGGATCTATAATCGAGTAATGATCTAACAAAAGAACAGTAAAGTGATTTTAATGCTAAAAAATTGATAAAGTCTTTACAGCTTCGATTTATGAAGCCTAACATTGAAGAGGCTTTATTTTGGATATGAATATAGTGTTAATTGAATGAAAGAGATGATTAAAAGTATCTATATTTATACAACCAATTAAAAACTTATTATTTGCTTTTCCTTAAATTTCTTAAATGTATTGAAAACCCACAGGTAAACTAAAAATATTATTTTCACAAATATTCACTCAGAATTTAAAAATAAAAATTATTACGTAATATTCAGCTTTAGAATAGTAGATAAGGATAATAATAATATCTAACGCCAGTTTATGCTACCTAAGCAAATTTATATTTATGATTTTTATGGACCAACAAATTAATTTTTCATATGACACTTATTAATTTAGTAATGAGTGATTTTAAATTATTTTATTATAGTTTATGATTTACAGTAAAAAATAATTAATATTGTTATTATTTTTATGTATCAGAGCAAGTTTCACATAATTGTGAAGACATTGTGAAAATATTAAATACAGCTTCACTGAATAAAATATTGGAAATAAAACCAAACAAGCACTCGATATTATTCGCAATACATTACAAATATTATTAGAGTCGAAGCCACTTTTGAATAAATTGCATAACAAAGTATTAATAATAATTAGATACGAACGAGCATTTTAATTTTATATAGCTAATCTAAATTAAGTAACTTAAATGTAATTTTTTTCTGATTATCAACCAATATCTTCATATTTTTATATTTTATTCATATTATAGTATTGTACAAACCCGTCATTTGTACATATAACTCCTAAGATGGATTACAAAAGTATGATAGTGGACAAAGAAACGATTAATGCTATAACAAACAATGTGGTTATATCTTATTCACTTGGAATTGAACTACCGTTAATTGAAAAATACTTAAATACAATAACTTCTACTTTAGTTTAAAAAATGTTCTAAAATATATCAGTTGATGCACATTTATATTAGGTAATAATATTATTATTTTCAGCTTTTAAGTATAAATAAAATATGATTGTTTAATTTTTTTTTTTAATTTTTTATTTAAATTATATTATTAGTGACCAATATTTATTCAGATTAAATTATTTATAGAATAACTTTTATTTAGGTGTTTATATTGTAAAACAGTGCAAATAGACTAAAATTAGATATAGTTTATCGAGTTAAAAAATGTGTGTTCCATGTACATGTTACATATGTAACTAATAGTTCACTCAGTCACTCAGATGTTTTTAGATTTTAAATAAAAATATTATCAGATATTATTTTTTTTAATTTAAAATGTTCTATTGTCTTTAGAAATATAATAAGATAAAGTAAATGACTTAAAGTAGTTCAATTTAAAATAAATTTCAAATGTTTCTGTATAACAATTATCAATCAATAGATGAATACTATTAAACACTATTGAATTTACCTATCAGACAATAATATAGGTATCAAAGATAAATCGATGAAACTATCCCGATTTATTGATCAACGCAGCCAGATCATGATTTTTATCATAGGTACCAAAAATGATATTTTACGGATAGGTAGATAAATGAGCTAACCAATTATTCCAATTGTCAATGTAAATCTCGGTTTTTCAGTCATCAAATTATCATTCTTCAAAATTTCAAATAACTATTTGTTGTATAAACATTAAACTTATTTATAAAATAAAACAAAAAATATTGACAAGGTTTTTTTTCAACACAAATTTATTTTCCGAATAATTATTTGAAGAATTACAATTATAACATTTTATACTTTTAAATTGAGCTTCAAGTTTTATATATTAAAAAATGTATTTATAAAAGTACGTAATTCATGGTTTTAGAGGAAAATTAATAAATTTACTTTCTTTATATCATAATGATAAAATATTTGTACTTACTATTTCGGTAATTCAAACTTTATTATTATTATACCATATTGTTGATGATATAACGCCTCAATGTTTATGAGATATGCAATATTACAAGCACATCTGAGATTTTTGTTTAGGTTGTTGAACCATAGGTACTGTACGAGAAGCAACTGTTTCTTATGAAATCATGGGCGTGGAGTATTTTTAAATCATATGTTTTATAGCTTTTTATACCAATTAAAACCTCACCCACACAATTTAAATTATTATTAATGTTCAACAATTTGTATTTTATCATTTTTTTAACTAAACATATAAAGTTATATAACTAAAAACCGGAATTTTATACATTTATACATTCATACTGAGTTAGTACACTATATACCTATGAGGATTAAAAATGTCTGCATTTCAAATCGAACTAATTCCATAGACCAAATTTGATTTTACATATAATTGAATATTTGGAGGATTGAAACATATTTTGTCATAAAAGCATATATAATGTCAATGTGTATATTTTGTACGATTTCAGTAAATAATCAAATCATTTCAACTCTTCTAGAAATTGAAATTTTTAATAATTACATGATTATTCCCGAAAAAAGAAATACTGTCAATTATTTGATAAAGCGAAAGTATTAAAAATTAATTTCTCAAATTTGTAATACCTATAAATTACTAAATTACCTAGTATTTGTTCGTTTTGTCTACATTGCAGATTTTAACTGTAATCTATTTAATATTAAAAGGTACAAAATAGTGAAAATTTATGATACATATTGGATCAAATTTTCCAATTATTTATGCATATTAGTGTATATATATATTTAACATTTTGTAATGTATATTATAATCCCGGTATCTACTTATGACATAATATTTACGTTGCTATGATACTATTGACTGTTAAATCGGTAAGTTTTTTAGTGTTTAACAATGTTGTGTTAGAAATATACCATTCAAAAATAATTGTGACTTACATAATCTTTCTATTTTTTATTAAATCCTATAATTATTATAATATAAAAAAGTATATATTATTTCGTATATTTTTTTATAATATATTTTTAATTAACTTATTACATTTTAAATTTTTTTAGACGTCTAATACTAACGATCCAAAGCGTATTTTTTAACACGAGAATATTGTCTTTAAAAATAACGCTTATTGCAAACTCAACTGCCCCGTTTTAGCGCAGTGCAATTGTGATAATTAAGCGTGTTTAATTGATCATTTGAGTTTTTTACTTATAAAATAAGGCTTAAAAAATATTATTTTAAGGGTTTATAATTATTAAAATAATTTAATAGTGATTTAAATTCAAGATACACACAGATATTTATTTGATTATACTAAAACATTGTAGCAATATATTTTATTTATCCTTTTTTAGATTCTTTATTTAAAAAAAAAAATAATTCATTATCATGGAAAAAATGTCAACCCCTAACCGTCAACTCTCAATGTGTGATATGATTTCCGATGATTTATCTCAAATAAAAAACCAAGCCATCGAAAAACCATGTGTCACTCATAACATCTGTGCGGATCATCCCGAAAAAGAGAAAACATTTTCTTCGTTTCTCCAATGGCAAAAACACAACGAGGAACTACTAAATCGATCAATTCAGGGACATCATCAATCAAATGTGTAAGATTTTATAATCTAAATATATATATATTATTTTAAAACTATCTTACTGTAATATGTACTATTCAAATATAAACTCAGGGTTGAGTATAATGTGCAACGTGCAATAAACACGTTATCAGGTTCCGTGGACAAATGTATGTTAGATAGTACCAAAAAAATTGCTGGTATGGCTAGAAACATAGATAGATGGAAAACATACATGTTTCAAATTTTAGAAAACATGCGAAATGAAATCGATTTACTAACTTTAAGTAAAAAAAAAATTCAAAAAGCTCAAGTGGCTTTGCATATTATTTGTTCTATATCTACTGAATGCTTGGAACGACGATCATTTAGATTGGAAATGGATCACACTTTAGATCCCGGACAAGTAGAACTTGTTAAAGTATTATTTTCATTATTAGTTATAGTTTTTTTATATCTCAAAGTTCTATGATAAATGATAATGTATAAATAGGAAAAAGAACTAATTACCGAAATAGGAAATTTATATTGCCGTACGTTGCGCCAGATAGAAGTTCAGTTAGATCGCAACAAACAAATAAAGTTTCGACTAGAAAAAAATTGGAGTGATAAACATCGATCATTTCAAATTGATACTATCAATATAGGGCTGAATATTCAGTCGCCTATCATAATGTCACATACGGACGTTATCAAAGATTCCGAAAGGTATGACCATTTTATTAACACAAAATATTTTGAAATGTTCGATTTTAATCTGCACACATATTATTTTATTTTTTTTTATAATAGCACTTGCTTGTCAGTACCAGAATGGGAAAAAATTACTAAAAGTTTATATGAAGAAGCCACGCAAGTTTTAAATGAATCAAGACAATTGAGATCATTAGTCGATGATGTACTCAAGAAAAGCGCAAAAAAATTAAGAGATCAAGCTGATACAGTTGATATAGCTTTAGCGCGATTCATATCCGATACAGAACAAATTGGACAAGCAATCGAAAATGACTTGAAACAAGTAATTAACTAAATATTAAGAAATAAATTATCTCTATTAAATATTCAATAAGAAGATTAGATTAACGAATTTATAGGCGTGAAAGACTTGATTAAAGGAACAACACATAATAGTGGCGCTTCCGATATTGAGTATAATATATTATATAATTATATATTTATATATTATATAAAATATTTGAAACATTAAAGGTCATAGCACTCACAACACTATCTTCTATTCAACTTAAGATTTGTAGGTTTGGGATAAATAAACTTTTTACGAATGAATTATGGTGGCTAGTGAAATTGAAATAAATTGTAAAAAGTTGTTACTTTTTTTTCGATAAAGAAATATTATGACTTATCGAAAAAAGAGAAGAGTTATTTATTACTTTGCTGAAATAAATATTTCGATAGAGTTGAATTTTGTCGATACTCGATTTTATAGTCGCATTGTTATAGTTCGTAAACTTAGATAGTCTTAGGAGTGATTTTAATACTATTGTTTTTGTATTTAAGTTTGTGTAAGTATTTTTGGAAACAACGGTTTTAAGAAACAAATATTAAGTGTTAATCTATATGATTTAGTATGTTTATTTTAAATGATTATTTTGTCTAGGTAAAATTTGGGGTCAAAGTATTATTGTTTATTATTATACATGTTAATATAATAAGAGTGCTTATTTGGAGATGGTTAATGTTATAATATCTCTATGTACTATCAATTGTTTAAAGTAAATTATACCTAACATAATATACTACTATTTATAAATATACATTTGCCTAATTTAAAAGTGGATTATAAAAAAACTCAAAGAATTTTTGATACAAATTGAACTTGATTCTATTTTGAATTTAATTGTTAATACAAGATATTTTTTAATAAATTTTTCCCGTTCGTCAAAATCAATATATAAATAATATCAATACTCGATATAATTGTATTATATTAAATACTAAGTGTAAATACTAAATAGATTTAGGTATATTATAAAACAAAAAATAATAAATCAGTGCTCTCCGTCTCTTTTTTTTACATTTTATTTTTAAAGAAACTTAAAATTGTATAATACAGTATGCAAATAGTATGTTACGTTAAAATAAAAAAAAATGTAAAAAAATACTAACAACATTTAATATTTGAATAATTTACTCTTATTATTTATTGAGATCGGACATAATAATATTATATCCTCAAATTAAATACAATTTAAAATAATAAAATATGTAGTTATTTAACAATTTAACATATTATTTAAACAAATAATGAATAGTTTAAGTAACTAAAATTAAAGCAGATGTTATAAACTAGAACAAAATTAATTAGAATTTATTTATATATTTAAATGTTTATTGTTTGTTGACAAAACTATCTTAAATTGTTTCAAAGATTTTTTTTACACTTTTATTATATTTCTATTTCACTTAAATGGACGTATTTATATATTATGTTGAATTAAAAGATTTTTATTTTAAATTTTTCTATCAATTAAAATCAAATGTTGTATGATTTGAATGTATCATTAAATATATATAATTACAATTTAAAGTGATTACGCCTCTTATTAATTAAGTTTGCGATTTGAGTTCAGTGCGCTCTTATACAATAATGTCGTATTTTACTTTCAAATATTATCCACTAATAGTCAATTATTAATTATAATAATCTTAAACGTTATTAAATATATCTGAGTAAATTACTTTTTAAAAAGTAATAAATGTACGTTACTTTGCGTTGCATAAAAGTTAATTTTATGTTGCTTAAATATTAATTCTGTTATAGTTATTTTTAATTTGTAATTTGCGTTGCCCGCCAATGTAAGTTTATGAATGGTATTTATTGTATCGACGGAGAGAAACCAATTATTTTTTCTAGTATAATTTAATAGGACTCGTGTTAACTATATTATTCGGCCGAAAGCCACCCTTTTTTGATAGTTTTCGACTTTAACACGGATATTATATTTAATAGGTAGTTGTACACTTTTCGTTTTAATCAAATACGATTTGTGAAGACTGTGAAATACAACATGTTATACATTACGTGTAATACTTTAAGACTACACAATATAATACAAATTTAGTGCTTAAGTAAATCATTGCTTAAATGGTGTTTTATTTGGATATTATGTTTATGTATTTGTTAATAAAGTTAAACTTAGAAAATTTGAATACTAATAAAGCTATATAATATATCTCATATCCATATTTTAGTAACTTTTATAATTGTATTTGTATATATTATATTTGTTTGCGTTGATTCAAAATTAACTAGGTAGTTCAACGATTAGGCGATTCAGAAAAATCAATCGGAAATCTCCTTCGCGTAATATCGAATTTAGAAAAGGCCAAACAAACTGCTGAAACAAGGTTATACAATCGGTTGGAACGTCCGGGGGATGAGAACGTAAAGGATAATGCACAACTGAGGTATTTTTGATTAACTTTAATAAAATTACTTATTTACATAATCGATACCTAAAATGTATGCAAAACAATATTATTTTTTTCTTTTATAGTCTTATTTCGGAAGTAAAAAGCATAACCGAACAATTAAACACGCTTAATTATCAATTGGACTGTGCCAGAACGGGACACTTGGGTTTGCAAGAAGCGCGTTCACAACTCGAAGACGATTCTCGTATTAAAAGGAAAACGCTTTGGATCGATAGTATTAGATGTCAAAACATACGAGCGCATTATCCTTCTATGAACATATTAATTGGCTATTGAAACTACGTGATAATAGAACGCGTGTAATGAAAATAATTTTTTATGGCCCATCAAAGAACATAATATAATATATTGACATACAATGTATTGATAGGATATTCGCCATAACAAGCTATTAAATTGTCGTCTAACGATATAAAATCAAATTATCTGCGCTAGACCACGTATTTGTGTACATAATACACATTTGTAAATAATAAAAACTTTTATTTATCAATTGAAATGTGTAGTTTAAGTATACTCCTTCTATAACAATAAAAAAACTAGCATACTTAATATTTGAAGTTTCTTAAGTTACCGTAAAACGAGATGACTTTGAAACTTCTATAATATATTTTGTTTATAATTTTGCAATCAATACTTCGAGAATAATTTTAAAAAAAACCTCAAATTATGTCCGTAGTCGACCGTTTTACGATAATATAAAGAGTATAACAGGGCTATTTAACAACTATAGTAACATTTGTAATGGAAGTTTGTTAAATAGTCTTATTACACCATTTATTATACAATATATATCTGATTAAGCTAATAACAAAAGAAAACGAATATATCAAATGTATAGATAAATGTCCATATTACGATATCCATATAACATAGTTTCAAAATGTATAAAGGACTTTGTATTAAATTTTAATCTTAGGTTTAAACAAAAAAATTGTCGATTTTCTTACTACAAAGTAATTTGTAATTTTTGAAATTTTGTCGAAATTCCAAATTTAAATTCTTAAAAAAAAATGTCGTGACTATAATTTTTCGACATTTTTGAGAATCAGACTACTTGTTAAAAACTTTGTTTTAAATTTTAAAGAATTTTTGCTCATCCGTATATTTTTTATCAGTATTTAAGAAAAGAAACATCATTATAAAATCATAACATTCATTGCACTATTTTTAGAGTTTAAAACTTATAGCGTCCAAGAGTAAAAATCAACTAATTTTACTTATCTCAGTCATAATTAGTTTTATAATAATTTTAAACATCATATAGTAAATAATTATATATCATAATAATTTAAAACAATTTCATTAGGTATCATTACATCATGCCTTGATGTAAGAACATCACCACCAATTGGCTGTATATTTTTCAGATATTTTCTGGACAAATTGCTGTTCCATAGATTTATTTTACTTTTTTATTTGTGTTCAATATTATGAAATTTGCCCGATTTAACAACATCGCTTGAAAATAAAACAAATTTAATATGTGAAATTCGTGTTATGAATTGCATCCGAACGCAATCATGTTTCACTCGTTTCTATATATTTCTATATTAAAGTGACATTTACCAATATCAACAATATTCAGTTATTAAAATAGTATAATTATAAGATAATTTTTAGGTATAGAAATTGTGTGCTGTACACATAAATTAAAATCACTCGTGTAAAAATCACGTTATGCGGAAAATATGTAAAGTTTTTCGCTTCGAGATTGTTGCAGGTCCTTCGGACGTCACCGCCGCTGTTTGAATAAACGCGATAACGCTGGATTTCCTGAAAAAAATAAAATATAAATAACAAGTGCCGTTGGATCACGGAATTCCAACATGTATTTAACGCTGATTGGCGTCTTCGATGGCGTCTGCAGCTGCTGCAGTCGTGTGTGCATATTATTATCGTGCACACGTGCACACAGATACGTATTTTTTTCTATTTCATATTATTACAAAACGGACGATACGTCGTAATATCATATTATAGTGTATTAATTTTCCCGTGAATTCGATACCCGTCATCCGACTGATGTTCAGCCGTATTTGAATCATACGGCGATAGATGAGAAAAAAAAACAAATTCTTTTTTTTGTTTTTTTTTTTCGTAAGTAAACGCGACGCGCGTGCAGTCGTGAACCTTGTCTTCATTTGCATTGCGGGAACGGCTGCGGCGGCGACCTTCAACTTGGACCGCGAATACCTTATAACACGCCGCACGGTCACACGGGTGACATCACCCGGATGATCGCAGTGTTATTATCTCTATCATTTCACGTCGGGGGAGGCCTTTCACCCGTACCCATTCGCATTACCATATTATTATTATTATTATTATTATTAATACACTATATTTTTATATAACGTTATAGCGTCGTATTGGCAACGGGAATCGTAGCCCAAAGGTAATATCATAATATTAATATAATCAACTAATATAGGTATCGGTTTCACACGTGCCTGTATAATATGTATAATACTGCTGTATGCGTACAAGCGCGACCGTAATAATAATATATATTTTGCATATTATCTATATGCGACCACAACGGGATCGTTTATCCGATCGCAGTGTTTCGCAGGAAACTGGGTGACGGAAAAAAATAATATACTTATATGTAAGCTAAACACGCCCCGTAGTAAATCGTATCCTAAAGCGGAGCTACTTTGATTTTTCGTGGGCCGAAATCTGCAAACAATGGTTTTGGAAACAAAACCGATTATTTTCAACACGAAATCATATATCATTCGGGTATTTAAATATAACGTACCAGTGTACCGTGTTTACACACGATATTGCAATGCACCGGCGGTAAACCGTATACCCAATATATGGTTATTGTAGTTATACTACGCTGTTTACAGCGTCTTGCGGAGAATGCGGAAATTGGGTGGTAACCTACTTATACAAATGCCGTGCCTGTATACAATAATAACCGTGCAAGTCTCGAAGACTCGAAACGCCGTCGTTTACGATGATGCTTTGAGAAGGTGCAGCTTAGACTTAAAATGTCCATTTATGTGTTTGGCAAAAACCTCGATAATACAATATAACACCGAGTTCGCCGTTTTCTCACATTATATGTATATATTATACACGGTGATTCTCTTATCATAAAACACTTATTATTTTAAAAAGTTTCATGTTTTTGTAAATATTTTTTTCCATAGTTTCAAGTTGTTAAAAAAACGTTTTTACTAAAAAATTATGTTTTTAAATATTTTTTATCCTTTTATTTTGCCAAGTTTTTTACTTTTTTGAATGAAAACAATACAACATAGAGTTTTAATTTCATATTCCAAAGCAGAATAATTTTCTGATTATTTTGATACATAAAAATCAAATTTAAGGCGAGTAGTTTATGAGTTATAGGTATTTAAATTTTTGATAGCCGGTGTGGAGTGGTACGGGGTTACCCCGCAACATTTTTGTCCACTACTCCGCTTGTCTAAACTTTAAATACGTATAATTCATAAACTACTCGTTCTAAATTATTCGATTTTAATGTATTTAAATACTCAGAAAATTATATTGCTTTGGAGTATGAAATAAAAACTCTATGTTGTCATTTAAAAAAGTAAAAATCTTAAACAATTATAAGGATAAAAAATATTTAAAAATATAATTTTTTAATAAAAATGTTATTTTTTAACAACTCGAAACCATGTAAAAAAATATTTTCAAAAACATGAATACTGTTTGAAATAACGAGTGTTTTATGATAAAACAATCATCTTGTATGTATATCAAAGGAAAACACAACGACACACTAGGTATACCAATGTTTGGTTAGTCTAATGACGTACTACACTACATTTCAGTTTGTAGAATTAGTACATAAATGGATTCAGAGTGTCTTAGTCACTGTAGTGATAATCATAATAATTAGTTTCTATAACAGCATCGATGTAAGTACCTACCTATTATAATATATGTAGGAAATTATATCTTATTAAGATACGTTATGATTTATTGTAGTTTAATAGTAACATTGTGATATAGTTAAGTTTATGTTAGTTTCGGCATTATATAATATGATGCAATTATATACATCTATACCAGTTACACAGCCAGAGGGTACTGGTGGCACGCGCCTTCCCCTTCCGGAAATCTATTATTTTTTTTAATTATTAGTCATTTAAAGTATAATAACTCATATTAACTTTATAAAAAAATTATCGGGTATGCTGCAACTATGATAAATTAATAATTATCATCTAAACTACTATTATTGATGATATTTTAACACTAGCTGAGGTCTTAAAAATGTTAAAAATTGAAGTCGAGTATACGCTTAAATTAATTTTTAATTTGTGTTACTTTTTTAATCTATTAAAAAAATAATGATATAAAAAAATACAGCTCTCCTTTCCTTTATTTCTGGTTACGGTAAAGAAATCTAAAATAAAATAAAAACTCAAATGAGATAAAAAATATTCCAATTATTCGGTTATTTATGTATCAAAATACGATACTGTGTACGTAATATTGTATAAAGTATAATAACGATTTAATGATAAATATGATGATTTAAATTACTATAAATGATATGTTATTTGATTCGTTTAAGTTTTTGATTAAGCGACGTCTAAGTTACAGTCGTTAGTCGTTACACATATCCCATATATAACATAAAATATTATAAATTATAATACATACATTTATGCGTATATATAGACATACGGTGTAGACATTTGTGTTAAGTGCTTAGATGTGCACGACAGTTGCAACTCTAATAACTATGTATGTATATACTGTGCACGATTAAATAGTATAATGTGTTAAACTTCTCAAATTACATACCCTATTCACTACACTATATTGAGTATATATCGCTATTAGGTCAACCATATTTTCGCCTTTTGTTAATTAAATAAAAAATATAATATATGATTAATATTATATTATAATTCGTGTTATTATCATATTAAATTTGATGTTTAAAATGAAAACATACGCGTATCCAATCCTTCGTCCGTCCGCGTATTTTTAGTCCTAAAATGGAACCAGTTTGTGAATCACGCTATAACAATTGAGTGACCTGCTCTGCATATTCTTTCGCAGTATCCGTCGAACCCGTTCGAGGTACCTATTTATTATTCGTACATGCCATCATCAGTAACATAATACTGTGTCAAATATACTGGATTCTTCAATATTTTTACTGATACGAATTTTATTTAGGTGTCTGCAGACGAACACCGACTCAACCTGTTTTAAATAATTAATTCTAATGAGCTTTCTCCTGCAAGCTGTCACCATAAACAAACTTAATTACGACAATGTTAGTGATTTAAATGGATATTTTGGCGCCGGGTTTACAATCGGTTATTAGTTATTATCGACATTAAATTATTTATTATGTTTACATATTTTGTTGCTACCGGAAAGTGCATATTTAACTATTCAATTTCATAAGGTCGAATTTGTGAACCGCGTTCTTTGATTTATTAATAAGTCATGCTATTTAGAATATTGTTCGAGAACCTATCATATTTTAAAAACATGCAATACTTTAAAGATTTTAATATATTATGTGCGCCTATATATAGAATATGGTTGAAGAATACGAGTAGATAAATATCAACGACGAAGCGTGAAATTCGGTGGCCTTATCCTAGACCCTGGGCCCGGCATACGTGTGAGGTCACCTCTTGAAAAAAAAGGAAAAGATAAAATAATTATCATATACCTAAGCAAATATTTCATTTATTTTTTTTTTCATAATATATTCATAATTGGACATTATATTGAGCAAAATTAATAATGTGTTAATATCAGGATAATTATTTTATCACAGTAAATACACTATTTCTACTATTTTTTTTTTCACTACTTAATGATTTTTTTCTTTACTTCTTTTATTTAAACAACTTTATGAAATTGTAAAAACAGTAATGATGAAAAATTGAACATTCAATATAGAAACGATTTTAATGCAAATTAACCAGTCTCTTTTAATCATTCTGAAAAAAAATTCTTGATAAATAAAAATAAAACTATTTTTTAATTCAATTACTACTTTTCTTTGGTGACAAAAATTAATTGTTTTTTAATGCAAAATATAAACGAAATATTGATTTATGAATACATTATACTCCATATAAAATAACTCGAGTTTATAATTTATAAACTGACATTAGCACAACAATTATGATTTATGAATAATAACTAAATACCTCCTCTGATGTACTATTATATTATTTATTAAAAAAAAAAAGTTGTATAAAGGTTTTTAACACAATTTTGTATAGTGGTAATTTATGTGACACTTTAGAATTTATTTATAAGGTGCAGTTATTAAATTAGTATTATATATTTGTATTAAAACTTCAAGAGTTTATTTTATGAAAATGAATACATTTTAATTTCAAATACTGCAATGTACCTATTGCAATGATCATACATAAAAGTTAAAGTATCTAGTTAATAACATAAAACAAGAATAAATTTCCTTCCGTCATATATGTTTCATGTTGTCTAAATAAAACATTTTAGAAATGTTATAATTTAAACAAAACTATCATCATTATATTTTTTTCAAAACTAAAAATTAATTGTTAAAATTTGAATTGTATTTTTAGAAATAATATACACAAACTTGTCAATTTTAAAATTAAATGACAATTATACTTGTAAGAATATTTCTTATTAATATTTTAAATATTTATTTTATTATTAGAGTTTGAATAATTGATTGTTTTAAAACACATATTCCAGTAGGTTATTACTAGTATGTAGGTACTATAAAAACGTCTAAAGATAAAATGCCTAAGAATAGAAATTTGCTCAGTAAAAATTTCCAAAATCCAAAATTCTCAATGTAATCATGTATTTTTTTAGTTTAGGTTATATATCGAATTAACAATGTAAAATATTATAAAATTATCTTTTTTTTATGTACTGTATTGGTTTGAACAAATGCACTAGTATTTGTAAGAGTGTAAATATTATCCAAGTATCGTAATGGACGATTGCCCTCAGGATGGTGATGTATATACAGAATAGTTTCTACACTAGTAATCTTGGAGGTAGCAGAACTACTTTCGGTAAATTTGCTGACCAGATAGAGACAGAGAAGTTATATGAAAATAAGAGAAACAGTAATGAGAAAAAAGAATTTGAGAAAAATAGGTGCGTGAAGAAATATACAGAAGGTGGCAGAAGTAATAGAATACGTCTTGGACAGGATGCTGGACATTCTAACTTATAAGATGGGAAGAGGTGGACAAACGAGAAGTTTGGATGCGTTGATTTCCAACTGACACGATCGTCAATAGGCTACGTATACTTTGGTTAGTATCTTCACGGGGTTAAGACAATAGAATACTCAGCATGTGTAGACTAACAGATTTATTGGACGACGTGAAAAGCCGTGTTTGAATGCGAACGTTGACAAAGGCAACGTAGAGCTAAAAATAAATTATATGGTGGAAATTTCAAACCAGATACAGTCTTCAGCCAAACGCTTTGGGACAGAATAAATTAGTGGTGAGGGCGTACGTCCATTGCAGTAAGTATGCTTTCGACTAGAGAAAGAAATATGGGCCGAGACAACAGGTGAACCAAAAAAACAATAAAAAAAAATAATTACAAGAATAATAATAGTTATAGTTTTAACTAGACATCTAAAATGTGTGCGCGAAACTAAAAGAGTTTCGGGGATAGAACCTTCTTTTTTTTCGTGATTCACTGGCCAAACTGTGTAGGAGGTATATATTCTCCCGGGTTAACTACGTTTTTGCTTAAACAAAATATGTAAATTCTCCCAAGTTAATTTAAATTTAATTGCTACACTGAAACTACGCTTATAATTATAAATAAAATGCAATTTAAATATATATAAATTAATTTAAATAATATTTTTATTTTTATCAGTAGCTTGAATAAAATTATAATTTATATTATTATTTTATTATAGTCAAATTTTATTGACTTTAATTTTTAAACTTGATTTTTTTTTTTTTAATTTGTATTTAATGCACAAACACTACAAACACAATTATTATACAGACTCGGGAGAGTTTGCATAGGCATAATACGTTATCAATAATTCACATTTTATAGGTTTACTATTTAATAAAAAAAAAAAAAAGCATTGGTTAATTTAAATTAACTAAAATTAATGCTACCATTTGTAAGATTAAGATTTCACTTACTACATAATGTTTACATTATCTACCTATTCGACCTATATAAAAGAAAACAGGCCACATATCATACTTTATCAGTGATAAAATAATATATAAGTAATAAGTATCACTAGTTATATAATGAAACTTAAAATTAAAAATTAAAATATTTTCCCGCCACCTTTGCAAATTCCTACGGATACACTGGTGCACGTGCAGCTTAAACATAGGAACATATTACACACATATTTGTCGTATAAACACTATAAACTATAAATATATGCCATAAAGTGTTGTGTTTTGGGTCCAGACGAATTCTTACCGTGTACGTATACTCTTCAAATAGTACTGAAGTTGATCCGGAAGAGTTCACAGGTCATTAAAATTGAGAAAGTTTACAATCGCCCGCCAAAATCAGTGTTTTAAGGCAATAGTATAGTAGTTTGTTATTTAGAATAAACAATACGTATAATACAAGAGAATATAACTGCAAAGGTTGCACGCCCTATTGTAATTCCATGATAACCTACGAAAAATGGTGGGTTTTATTTAAACTAAATTAGATTAATAACTTACCGTTTAATATGACATAATATTATGTATTGTATTAGTGCTAAACATTAAAGTGCCTAATATATTTTAATTACAGTATCTATTATTTATTTGATCGTGTACTATTGTACTAATGTCTAACATAATAGCTAGGAGGTTAATAGTATAATAGTACCTACTTAGTAAGATACCATCGGGCAACCATTAAACAAATTATATATTCATATTTATTAACACATGTTTATGTAGTCATAAACCTATTACAAAATATCGAACTATTACAATGACAATAGCAGTTAACAGTGTCTATAACTAAACATACAAGATATCGATTTATTCATATTTTGTAGTAAAAACACTAAAAAATAAGTTAAATTCTTATACAGTAAGTACTTAAAAACATTTAAATAAAAGTATAATTTATTACAATGCATTTAAATCGATAATTGTATTCTAATTTCTAAGTTCTACTTAGTATAGATGTATTTAGGATACACCTAAATGTATCCTCTGTTATAACATTGATTATATTTAAATTTTAATTTTGTCCCCCCAAGTGTCGCTCGATCCAGCCCTTTTTCCTTGAAGCCATATTGCAATATTTTCTACTAATTTATTTATATTGGTGTTTAATATGTTCTGATAAAATATTTTTTTATTATTGAACTAAAATGCTTTCTGTATTCTGTGTATCATACAAATATAAATTCAATTATTATAACGATTATAAAGAGTTTAAAAAGTCACAAAACATTCAACATATTTTAAAACAGTACATTTACTATTCGATTTCCGAGACTACTGTTATAGGAAATAACGTTAGACATTTAAGTTTTGTGAAATGTTTACCCAGATTCACTTAAATATTTTGAACGACAAAACTGCTTTACTATTTTTGTCATCAAATATTTAGAAAAGAAGCTATCACGGACCACGGTATATATGTAATCCACTTCAGAGTTTCAGTGCAAAATCACTCATTTAATATTATATGGGTATTAATAAGTCTTAAAAAATAATAAATAATGCGAATACAATGATATGAGCCGGTAGGATAACAAACATTAATGCGGACGTCATCTCGTAAAATTGGTTTATGTAAAATTGTTTTTACCGGACACGCATTATACGCGCATTAATTTACTAAACCGCGGATCATTATTATTATTATTTATAGTATATGGGTACATAAATTAAATAATACGGTTGTCGAGTCAATATTCTCTTGCTATATATATTATATAGTATGTATGATACTCGTTTTCCTTCCAATTAGTAGACGACACGTCGTGAAACACAACATTATGTGATGTATATACACGAGAAAAAACCAAATATACGAAAACAGAATTTGCGTGCGAATTAAATTTTCCACGGAAATCATTTCAAAACGACTGGGACGTCAACAACACGACCGAATCGAGAATTAGAAGTGATGTGTATATACCTACACGCGTATAGTGTTCGCTCGGTGGTACAAACAGGTCAATACCCCGACTGCGAAACCTTATTCGCAATAATCATGTAATATAACACAGCGTTATTGGCGCGTACCTACGTGTATTTCGCGGGCGTCGATGTGTTTTAAACACGCGAATAAATCATAGTGTTACGTCGGCCGCGAAAAGACCGAACGCGTATAATAATATGATAAACGGACAGGTATAATAATATTATATGGCCGCCGTCTCGGGCGAGAGAGATAGGCCGCGGCCGGTTAACCGGAACCGGCCGAGTCCCCCATGCGGCCCGCGGGGCGATTCGCAGCGGCAAATCTGGACCGTTAGTGATTACCGTGCGAGCGTCTGCGCGCGCCATTATAATAATATAAACGTTTTCGCACACACTACGTTGGCGAATTATTATTTTTGCCGTTAGAATTATTATGATTGTACGAGCAGGTTGGTGCCTGTATATTGCATTACCCCCGTCGTCCCGGAGGGCGGTCCGGATGTGTGTTTCATCCGATCGCACACACCGCACCGGTTTATGTTTATTGAATTGATATTATAATAAATGTTTAATAATAATAATAATAATATGCGAGCCGTACGCGTGCCGATCGAACGGAACAAAAAAGCAATAATAATAATAATAATAAAGACGTACGATAATATTATACAGTACATATTGATAGTATAATAAGACGTGTGTTGTACGCGTACCGTCCTGCACTTGGGTGTTCGATTGCGGTGTGATATTAATATTATTATTATATGAATATATAATGAATGTGCGGCAATTATTGACACGCCCGGGACCAGCGAATCCGCGCGGTCTCGGTTTTGTTAATTAACACGTTCCTTCGCAGAGGATCGTCATCATAGACTCGAGAGGAATACCTTATACCTGCGATATAATATGTTACGGCCGTGTGCGCGTGGGAAGCACTCGGCAACAGATATCCGACATGGCCCGTGATATTGTTTTACCCGATCGTCGTTTTTGTTTTATTCGAAATCACTTTAAACGCTCATCTATATGCTTATGGTACTTTGTCGGTAATACGAACGATCAACGCGGAATCATCTACCACACAAGAAGATTTATCGAGCATTATACTACGATATATATAATACAATTATTCAAAATTTGATTGTTGAAATAATTTTAATTAAATTCTTAAGATTCCCGTGAATTTAAATTTCCTTTTTGTACTACTTACTTAAAGAGTGAACTATGAAGATACTAAATTTCGATTAACAATCCCCTTGCTATGTAATAAATTATTGAATGGATAAATTTTCTGAAAAATTTGATGTATTAAAATAAAAATTCGAACAAATATTTTTTGAATTATTTAACTTTGTGTACTAATAGAATATTAGATCTATGAAATAATGGGTTTGTAAAATATAAGGGCTGTGGTAGTACAATATTTTTATTAATTTATATTAAACCATCAATATTTATAATTTATAAAAATGGTTAGAGTGTAATAAATACTAGATCGATGTACCATTTAATATTTTCGTAAAACCATTTTTAAGAACTATTATTCTTAATATAAGCATTATAATAACTTAAAAACTATTCATTTGAATTTCGAATTAAGTTCATAAAAATATTCAAATAATTTACAGTAAAAAGGAGGTTCTTATTTGAAAAATAGGATCTTATGTTACCTCAGGACACTCCTTAAGTAGTGCAAAAAAACACCTCACCTTTAAGATATTGTGGTTTTTAAATTTTATTTTACTATCTTTATTTAAAAATTTCTAAAAATCATAATTTAAATAAAGTCATTACTAAAGGAAAAATGGAGGTGAGCATGCTTATTAAATCACATCGTATAATACTATACATATAGTGATCATAATAACTTAATTTAGGTATTGAATGTGTGACAGGAAATTGGTTACCGTTGAGAAGAAATAAAAGCAATGACGAACATCGGTACTATTTACCTTTGTCATTCGAATATTAAAGATATACAGGACGCAAGGACGGTTTAAATACCGGCCAGATGAATCTATACTTATAAGTTAACAATAGTGTTATAAACTTTATAAATATAAAGTTTATATTTTAATGGTTTGAAACGAAATACGTGGGTACGAAACACCCCGCATACTATGTTGGTAATAAAAACAAATAGGTACATTAATAGCGTGCGATTTATTAACTATTTATTTTATTTAATATACATAGCATATTAGTATATAATATAATATACATGTCATAGTCAAGTATTATTAAACCTGTCTAGTACGATCACGCTCCCCGCCCGATCTATTACGTGCCACGCACAATAGTAAATTCTATGACCTACTATGTTTGATTATAATTATAAAAATTCGTTGTAGCTCTCAAGCCCAAATGTTTATACAATATATACATATGTATAAATTATACTATATAAACATTAAAAATATTATTCATACGTCGGGGAATACCGAAATGAAATGAGTACGGCTTTATATGGTTAAGTTGCATATAAAAGCGAATGGAATACCGTGAATTCCAAAACAGGTCGTTTAACAAGTTTTTTCGAATCTATTGACACAAAATAAAATGTCTATCAATAATTTAATATCTTGTTTATTTTGTTTTTCTGTAAATTATCGTATAAGTAATTTTCATTTCCATTTTTTATTTAACATCGAATAGCCATTATTATAAATAAGTTTGGTTTACACTGTTGTATTATATTTTTACATTACATGCTAAAATATATAAGTTGCATAAGTATCAATTTCGTATTCAACTCTTTTGAGTAGTTTTTTTAAGATCCTAGTGATATGAAAATATTTTGATCTTGATCAAATATATAAAATTAAAATAAGTGATTATTGAAAAAAATCTTTCACGCGATGTTCTAAACTATTATACATTAAATAATGAAACAATACATTTTTAATTCAATAGAATTTAATAAAGGAACTAATACATAGATATATATTAGTATACGCCATTTTTTGCCACCACTTAAATTATATTTAAAAAAAATTATTTTATTTTATGTACTTATTGTGATTTTTGGTATTTAAAATAGTAATATTAGGTACTATAAAAGGAGTAACATATTCAAAGTACCTAACCCAACGTTATCATTATTTATTTCAAATTTTAATTAAAAATCAACTAAATGGGACGGAACGAGTGCAGTGAGATGAGTGCCAAATAACAGGTCTACATTTTGACTGGATCCGTCGTTACAATGCTTAAACTACACAAGATATTAAGTTATTAAACTGTATATTATATGAGACAAAAAGAAATCATATTGAACGTAACAATTGTTGTGGACATTTTAAATCATAGATGCCACTGAATAAAATAAAGATAAGAGAAGACAAAAATAAATTAATTTCAAATTTAATTAACGTAAGCGAATACTCAAGAAGATTGACAATCAGTCGATGTCACTGTATAATATCTAAATTTATGTATAACAATTAGTATATGCTACTATTGCTACTTCATTAAAAATAATAGTGTTAATGGGACATATTATATTATAATTGAAAAATTAATATATATTATAAATATCTTATCTGTATACTAATATTATAAAGAGGTAAAGTTTGTAAAACGAAAAATAATTTTTTTAAATGCTACTTTTAGATAGTCAAAATTTGCACGGGTAATTCTGATAGGGACAGTTATGTTATATTCATAATATGTTGGAAATATCGTCTATACATAAAATTAGAACATTTAATTGTTATTAATTAATGAACTTATTAAATTATTTATATCACCTCTTTATATGCCCCATTTAGGCTTGATGTTTAGTATGATTATAAATAGCCAATAATTACAATTATAAAAAACCCGGTAATCTTTATCTAACTTTTGAAAAAATGTTTACTTTTTTCAATTTAATAATAATAATTTGCATAATTTCTGGTTTAATTGCGTAATATGTTGGTTGATAAGATAATATTAAATATACGATTTGGAATTTTTGTTCAGTACACTGCTGACGGTCAAGCGGACACTTTTAAAATTAAACTATTAGTTTTATATGTTATTATTAAGTTAAATTACATTGTTTTCCAAGTCAACTCACTGTTGGTCTAGTCGTATAATATTTTGTAAAGCATTTCGAACGGCGCGTGGCACTAAATAGTTTGGACAAGACTCCTTCTAATATATACATATGTACTTAACGCCTAATAAAGAAATAACCAAACATTAAACGAATATATAACTATCGTTTAATAATAAAAAGTCAGGAGCGAATTGGCTCGGCGAATTGCAGAGAAAAACTCGGTAATTTCATTCTGTTAATTTAATTAATAATAAGTTGTTATTAATAACATATACAATTGCATAAAGTAATGTTCAAGTCCCTATTGTAATATTTTTAAATTTACAGCAATACAGCAAAATAATATGTCCTTGAATTTTAAACTTTTAAATCTTATTAAACTATAAAGGTTTATGCGTCAAAACACGTATAGGCAGTAGCGTAGCCAGGGGGGTTTAAACCCTCCCCTTCGGCCGTATTTTTATCAAAAATATAATTTTTATAATATAGAAATATAATCATTTATTCGTGGTGAAATGTATTCTGTTATGCTGTATTCACGTTATCGACTGCACTGGTGATAATAATAATCATTATATCACTCAATTATTTTATTATTTCAATACTTGTAGATTTATTTTATTTTATTACTGAACCCCCCCCCCCCCCTAAAAAAAATCCTGGCTACGCCACTGCGTATAGGTATCTTTAATAAGCTAATATTAGGCTGAGTTACATAAAATTTAATGGATCAATCATTGGCTACTAAGTCGTATGTAAAGGACTATTATAGAAGTCATTAACTCTCTATATTAATTCATTAAACGTTTAGTGATTGATACAAATTATAAAATCATTAGGATAACATAATGGTACTATTTGATCATAATATTTTTTGTTTATTTAAATCGCTTGTTCTTATCGAAAGAAAAATCCAACAAACGCACAAACGGACACAGAAATCCAACAGGCCTTGACAGCGATACTCCCAATAATTAGAAAATACCATCTATGGATCGTCAGCGAACCACTGTACTGTAGTCACATCAAGATCATAATCGTGGCTCACAGAATGGTTATTTGCACGAAACACTATACGTCTGCAGCATAACATTGCGATACGTAGTCGACTACACACACATACGGATTGTAAGACGTCAACTTCTATGTTCCGTTGGATTTTCTTGATAGGTCCTGAGATCTATGATTATTATTCATTGTAAGATCGGATGTATTGGTTAGGTAAGGTTAGGTTTATGTATTATATGGTACGTATATTTATGAAGTACTTCGATGTTTTTTCGGACGTGAGTCTATCTATTACGACTATTGCAGTGTATATATTATGTTACCGTCAATGATGTAAATTAGTTAATAACGTAAATGCCTAGCCAATATTATAAATTCCTAACATTAGTAGTAGATATTGTCAATGCCTAGGCATTAACTGACAACATAGGCAAGGTTGTAAAATTCAAATATTTTGTTAACACATTTAGAACTATGACTAGGAACTTACTTTAAAGTTTAATGTCTAATACTGATAGACAATGTTGATAATTATGTTTAACGAAATATTTTAATTAGGTCAGAAATGTATAAACATAAGATAAATTATACATAATTTATTAATAATATATATATCGTTTTTGATGAGAATTTCACGTTTTTAACGTTGCAGCGATCTCGTTTGGAGTACTTGCATAACACGAATACACGATGTACATTGAACATACAATATAGAGGTGAATACGCGAAAGGTAGAACTTAATATTTTTAAATGATCTTTGTAGCCTGTATCAGTGTCATTTAATGAAAACGACGATTTCACGGTCATTTCGATTTTCTTTATTCTTTAAACTCGCTACCAAAATTATATCCTAGTTTAATTCTCGCTAACGTGTTCATTTTACACGTCAACCTGTAACCTTGTTATCGTTACATCTCAACCTGAACCGTTTCGCTCAAAGTATCGTGGTATTGTACTGGTAACAAGACGTAATACATTATTATTATTATTATTATATATCTTTAGGAAGATAGGTACACTATACATATATTAATCACTAATTAAGTACTTTACAAAAATATAACCTTACAAATAAATTAATTGTTTATATTATATTGTCTCTGGTATAAGTTTGTATACGAATGAGTTTTTTTTTTAAATTATTTAAATTACTATTTTATATTTACTATAATAATAACCAAAAATCAAAAACGTAAAATTAACATGTAACATTTTTTTTTACGAGCATGAAAAAAGCTTTAGGTAAGATAAGTAATTGTTTAATAATTTATTTCTATATAATAATTCAACATTGTATATATTTGACATGTTTGAATATTATAATCTTATGTATAATTGACAGACAGCGCGTACAGGTACCTATAACAAAAATACCCCTATCAAAATTAATCATCGACCATAAATCATAGTGCTGTACAAAGTAAAAAATCTGTATGCTTTCAGCTTTGTATATGTTTATTTATTAAAATGCTAATTGTAAAATGCGCAAACTAGATCATATAGGTAATTATTATTACGTGATGTCGGTCAAACTAAAAACAACAAAGCGATGAAATTATGTAGCCCGAAAATAATTTTTTTATAAGGTACTAGCGGTTTGTTATTTTTCTAAATTTTAAAATCGATTTATTAAAATTCATATTACCCTAGGCTGTATTATAATAAATAATAAGCAACTAAGTTTTAATGTTGTGCGTCGTAAATAAATAATCCCAGTATAAAATATGTTAACACTATAACGGTTAATATCACGAGGCACTACAATTGTTTAAATGGCTTACTTAAATACATATATATTCAGTTACTATATGCAAATTTATACAGTAGCTGAGAATGGACATTTGGTGTAATAAAAAGTGTTATACGATTTATATCCAATTATCAATCACGACCTACGTGAATAGAGGAAGTCTAATGTCAAAATGCAACACCTGTAGCTATTTTCCAATATCCCGCGTTAATTTTAAGTTGCAATTCAACAATAGGATTACTTTATGCAAATCTCTTTCACTCGAACAGAGTTACTTTAATAATTCGTTTCATTATTTCGATCATTTTAGTTTTAAAGGTACTAAATCAGGTTAGGTGTTATCAATAATTTATTTCCTCAATACCTCGTTGATCGTGTCATTTACGTTATTTGTCAATTTATCAAATTTACTTAATATCTATTTATTGTAATACGTCTTATTTTAAATGATAAAAACAAAAAAAAAATACTAAATAAGAATTATTTTTAATTAATCTATTATTCTTATTTATAGTCACTAAAAACTAGGTATATCTTAATTGAAATATAGGTTTTTTGATATGAAAAATCGTCGAAAAAGGATTAAAACGTTGAAAGATTAAATATTAAATACATCCATAGTACCTATGGGCAATGGCAACCAACCAATCTTAAAGTCGTATATTTTCTTTAGTATTGATAATAAACTATTAGACTTTCAAATCAACGAGATTTTATTTAATTCCAACGAAATTTTTACAATAGCTAAAACTCAGTAATCTAAAACAATACACAAAAAAATAAGAAAGAAATTTATTATATTACAATTATTTATTATTATTTTTTTATTAATATCGAATGGTACCTAATATTGTTATAAGTGAATTGAATCTTAATTGAAAAGACTCGGTTTTTATTTATACTATTATGATTGTTTTATCTATATTCGCACGCATTATACTTACCAAATCATAGTTTATTAAGATTTAAAAGTAAAAGTGTTAGTTGAAACAATCTATAAAAAAAAGATTCTAAAAATCTAATAGAAAATATTTCTCTGTAAATAATAGAATACTGTATTTTCAATATTCAAAACAAAGCTACTGTAACACAATATGCTATTGTAAAATGTTACTTTCTTTAATTTATTTAAAATAAACTATAATAACTTGCATAGATAGTAGCTATGTAAATGTAACAAATGGATTTCAATTTACAATTTTTATGGTCTAAATATGTATCACAAATACTTACATTTGGAAAATATTAAAAATGAATGGAGTAAAAATGTTTAATTATAGCATATTTTTTCGATTTGCTTTAGATGAGAAACATTTTAACTGTAAAATTATATCATGTCAAATGTCAATTACTTATTCTACTTAAGTTCTTACTAAAAATAGATGAAACATATGTTAGCAATGGATTATAATCAATTATAGTTACGGTTTTAATACTTCTAAATAAAATCTTAAATAATTGTTCAAATTAAAATTAAAAAGTTTTTATCACTAATTACATAATATTAATACATAAAAACACTATACTATAAAGTCCTTTCAAAATATATAGCAGTAAACTTCAAATTTATCTTACAGCTTTAATCTATGCATAACCACAGTGGCTAGTTTATAAAATATTAGTTATGTAGGTACCTATAGGTTGTTTAGGTAGTATACTCTCAAAAATCCAACGTAATACAATATACACCATAATATTATTGTAAACATAAATTATATATTAGTAGAACACTATAATAAATATTATTGCATTCAATAAATATGGTTAGGTTTTCAACTATAAATATTTAATTGTGTATAGTGTATGTCTGTTGTCTTGCACTAATTTAATTTATATTAAGTCATCAAAACGTGTACTGTATAAATTGTATATAATTTTTATATAAAAAAAAACTAAGGTAACTCGCTCTGCTCTATAATTAGAGCTTAAGTGGGGTTTCTAGTGTATCTCATACTTGAATAAACGGATTCATCAAATTTTAATGATAAATAATTTTAGGTATACGAAAATTAATTCCGCGCGAATAAGATGGTTGAATCAGCCGTAGGTATAGACAAAAGACAATAGTAATGCACATAATAGCAAAAAGTTTCTATTCTCTAGAATTACTATTTTTAAATTACATCTAAAATATCATAAAATCTTTATTTTTTGTGTAAATATACAATCCGAACTTTAAACGTCAAAAAAAAGATTATTTTTGACTGAAAAATAAAAATGTTATCAACTCAAATTAGATTGATACAATTTTTAAAATATCTAAAAATAGCAAAAAACTATTAATTAATAAGTATAAATATTTTGAACATTTTTATTATATTTAAAACAATAAAACAATTACGATAGAAGTAGGAAATACTGACATTTTTCAATTTTCTACAATTGATATTTTTTTAATTAGAACAAAACTGATAATTATTTTGTTAACTAGAATAGTTAAGGAACTGAAGAACGCGATGAGGAACACAAGAAATGGAATTGTATAAAATAACCGAAGATGATAGTATAGATTTATAAAACAATACAATTGTATATTAAATGTTCGTACATTGTACAATAATTATTATAACTATTATACTGTATTATTCAATAACAAAATAAATATATTTTATAATTACGTTACAAAAATTAATTTATATTTTGATCATGAACTTTCTTTTTAAATGTATTACATTTGTTTCCGTGTCAACATAGAAATACGTTTTATCGTTACTAGGCAACACGCCATGAATTTAATAATAATAAGCCAAATCAACTAGGTATGTTACCACCTGTTACACAAAAACTTTATTTCATATTTAATTTTACATATTTTATTGTCACTTATATGAATTAAGAAAACACTTTTTGTGGAATGGTACAGGAATATACGTATGTACACAGAAAATTTTGGGTACATTGTTCCACTTATTGAAACTTTAAATTCTTATACGTATTATAACTTATTAAGTACAGTAGCGAGCGTCGATTATCCGCAGCAATTGGGACCGAAGAGGATGCAAATAATCAATTTGTATGGATAGTCAAATAAGAATTAAAAATAAAGTTAAAAACTAAATTACTGTGTGTGTATAACGTACCTATAATATTACGATACATTATATAGTGAGTCGTAGTAGATAATAAAATAATTTCGTATTCCATAATGCGTACATGATAAAACGAATAAAACTAAATAAATTTATAACATGTGAGCCAGAAATCGACGCACTATACTGGTTTAACTTCGATTTTATGTATAAAAATGACATCAAATAAATGTTTTGCCATGAAATATAATTTTTTTTTTATTTGTCACTCAAAAAAGTAATGAGCATTTAACAATAAAAATGTATTAATTTTTAATAATAATGTTGTTTTATAATAATTTCAGATTATGTAAAAGATTATTGCATATGCATAAATATTTTTTTTAAATAATGAGTGTGTACTGTTAAAAGAATCACCCAGTACTATCGATTACTCAAATTGTACCGGGATTGAGAATTAATTACTACCTATATTATTGTAATTATGAATAAAATGTAAAAAAACATCTATAATTATTTATTTATTGTTAGCAATTAGATGCGATAATCTTATAGGAATCATAATATATTGTAATTATTACAATCATAATGAACAATACAATTAATGTACAAAATTTTTGTGAAATTAACTTTAAATATTATGACGTATTCATTAAACATTTTAATTTTACGTTGTCCAAAATCAATCGCATAATAATTTATAATGTACCTATTATCAGTTATATTACATGATTATCTCACCTTGAAATCTAAAATAATACTGTTAAAAATAATCATGAAAAGTATTGAAAACTATTAACAACATAAAATATTTCATACTAGGAAACTTATTTTTCAACAAAAATAATTTTTTTTTAATTATATCTCTTATAAAAGTACGTAATTTAATTAAAATTTAAATATTTTTAACATGATATTTTATTTAGACTACTATATCTGATACATACGATAAACAACAATATTAATTGATGTATAATTTGTATAATACTATATAGTATAAAATCTATATAATTAATGCATTGATTAAATATACTTTAAATATTGTATATTTAATCAATGATTAATGATATGTACAATGAATAAACACAGTGAATAAACCTAATTCTCAATGGAGATTTTCCATCGTGATATAATATTATATATTACATTACACTTTTTTACATTATTTAAATACGAATTATTAATTGAAATCAATGAAATCAATGAAATCACATAAATAATTCGATTAAATATAATTGTATATTAGTTTTACAAGTGGAATATAAAAATACAATACAATAATTATATACCTCTATAGATATTATTATACAATACTACGGTTAATTTAGTAACTATTCGTTACTGCAGTATTATTTACAAGAAAGTATAAGGTATTTTTAAAATATATTTTCTCAGTTATAATTAGAGTTTCAGGATTTAGTTATCTACCTGAAAACATAACAAAAAAAATTTATTTTACTGACCCACATTTATAGTAGGTATAAGTACCTATTGGTTAAAAAGGAATAATTTATTGCAACTATTATAACGGCGTTACCGGCTTTTTGTTTAATATGTACATAGCCTGAAGTATTCTATGTGAGGTAGAAAATTGGCATATGCCAGTAAATTATAATAATTATAAGGTAGAATACAATATGCAAAAAAATATATCATGGCAATTATTGTCGTAACATATAGCTTCATATTATAGTGTTGTTGTCGTCGTTGAAAATGTATACACTTATGTTTAGTTTACTTGATAGTTAAAGTAAAATAAACCAATTTTTTATTTTAATGCTTTAAATTTGCTAAGCATTACACATTTAATGTGTGTATAAAATACCTATATTTTTTTCTATTTAAACAATAATTTACGTATACTTTTTTGTTATTATTTTATTTACTCGGATGTATTGGTTATTTTAATTAGATTAATTCATACGTAAATGTATTATTATATTTAGTTTTAATATAGGATGAATAATAATTATAATATTTAAGTATGAAAATATTTATTAAACTAAATTCTATATGTCCTATTTTATTTCTAATGATCACCTTAGAGCTTAGAGTGGGAAAAAATAATAATTTGCCCTAGAATCAAAATTATAATAATTTACACAAATAATAATTTAATTAATAACTGGTTTAATATTATTTTATGTGTTTGTATAAACACACTTAATAATTATTATAAAATGCATAATTTATAAGTAAATATGGTGAGTACTAGCCCATAATTTTAAAACAACGTCAATTTAGAATCATAAATATTATACTTCATACATTTAACAATATTCTGGAGACGTTTCAATGTACAGTAATATAAGTATATATAACATAATCTATAATTCTATTTATTACATAGCTATATACAATAACCGTCAATCAAGTGGCACCTCATAAACAAAACGTATTGGGTTATGTTCCACATATTTATGGGTTTCGAGCGTGCGCGAGTGTATTTGTATTCGATAATGAACGCCAAAGAAATATATTATATATAACAACAGAAAAACAACAATACAACTAGTACTCGTAATCGTGATCGGATGATCACAAAATAAAAAATATTTTCGTTAAGAATGTAAACAGAATTTTTAATTACAAGATATCAATCGTTGTCATCGATGTGTACCGCGTTAATTGTTACACGATGTACGTGTTCGAACAATTTTTAACAACAAACTGCTCGACAACATTTTGCAGGTGCGTATACAATCGAATACAATGAAAGAAAGGAAATTCATATTTACAAGAACATATTAATATTAAATAGCCACGCAAAAGTTCACTGTAATTTAATTTTTAGTTTTAAAATACATTTTTTTTGTAAAAACCACGAAAGTATCCGAACAGTATTCATAATTATTACAATCGAACAAAATAACTAATTTCTCATTCATGTTAAAAATATTAAAGGTCGAGGTCATTTCAAACTTTTCACAGTAAAAAAAATTGAATCGCATTTTATTAAACTAAATTTTATCACAATTAACCATGCTGTATATTTACGTTTCACATTAGTTAATTATAGTTAATTAAATTGTATAACTCACACATTTTTAAATGACTTTGAGCTACTTAAAAATTGTACAAATCCGAATTTAATATAAATAATGACAATAAATCCGTTACAACTGCATAATATAAACTCAAATGTGAATACATTATCATGACAATGAACATATAAAAATATATACTGTAACCAGAACACGAACATATCATATTATTTAGAAATATATTATATCTAATTTATGGTATTGATTTTGTACATTTTAACAGGTCTGTCTATTATCTGTAAATATTATATGATTTATATATTATGTATATAATATTACACGTACACATACACATTTTTCTATATAATTAAGAAAGTACAACATGTATTCTAAGAGAATGTGGGAGTTGGATGTACATATAACTCTTTTAAAAAAAAATCCTTTTTGGGAAAGTTGAAATAATTTTAACATAGATTAAATGTAATGTAAGTATTATGATTATCAACCTCCACAAAATAATATATAGAACAGATGTATTAATGTAGTATACTGTGATCCTTATCAAAACGATGATATCACTTTTATCACTAAAAAATAAACTATGTAATAATATGTTTGATATCTTCAAATTCTATATAAAAACGGTAGTTTATATATTTTCTTTTTTTTTTTTTACTTAATTCAAGCGGTTTTTCATTTGTTATATTATAATATTATTGTATATTACGTTTATCGTTTATATAGATAGAAAATTCTGTGGTTGAGATCGATTTTATCTCGAGTATTACATCTAATAAATATATTTTTTTTCCAATTGAATGAAGACAATTCAACAATATTGTGACACTTTTAGATTCTGAACAGAGTGATGAATGTATTGCTTTTACAATGATGTGTGTTTTAGATTCTGAACGAAGTGATGAATGTATTGCATTTACTATGATGTGTGTTTTTTTTTTTTTTTTTTTGTGTCTGACTCCAACATTTGGAGCAGTAATAATGCTCTGATTTTTGACTTCAGCCCCTCTTTGAATAGGGAATTGAATCTAGTTGGTACTTTAGGGGGGTAAAAATTAAAATTTTCTAATAGTTTTCAAAAAAATCGAGAAAAACAAAAAAAAAATGACAGAAAAATGGAAATTTTACGGAAAAACCACTTTTCGATAAAATCGATTTTTTGATTTTGCTGTAACTCAAAAACGAATTATTGTAAATACTTGAAATTTTCACCAAATGTTTATATTATGGTTATCTCTTTACAGTTAAATTTTCAAAATATTTTGACCATTTTTAAGCTACTAATAGACAATTGAAATTTTCGACTTTTCTAAGTTTTTTTTTCTTCAAATGCCGATAAAAATTTTTTGGGTGGCCAGAAAATCTTGAAAATTTAATACAAGGTTTCTTATAAGTTGTTCTTAAAGTGGTAAAAAAAAATCCGAAATCGTTAGTCACAATTTTTTTTTATAAGGGCTTAAAGTTCAAATTTATACGAAATATGTCAAAATTTAAATTAAATTTCATACTCTCATTATGTGTATGTTGCCAAATATTTTTTTTATTAATAAGCAGATATTATAAAGTAACTATAGTAACATAATATAGTAACTATACTATTTGTTTCAAAATAGAATATATGACAATATTTAAATATAATATATCCTAGACTGACAAATCATCTCCGTTCAGAATCGTTTTTCGTACACAATGATACCTATCATTGCATTCAAATTTAACCTACCCTAGTCCAAAGTCCACCTCACCCCCTAATGTACAGCAGACAATGAAGAAGACAATTCAACAATATTGTGACACTTTTTTTATATTAACATTAATATTTAGTTATTTAAAAATTTAAAAATGCCTAATTAATCAGTTAATTTTTTTTTATTAAACTTTTATTTTATTTATATGCTAATTGTAAGACTATTTCATACATCAAGTCATAAAACATGTTTAAACTATATTTTTAACTATTTAACATTGAATGTACGTATTAAATTTGTTTCAATCATTATTATGTGTCTAAAAATATGTTCCTCCATGTATAATTCAACAATTTTTTTCTCCACTTTTATTTCAATTATTTAAAAGCAACGTTGAATTCACATACACATTTCATAAAATGTATTATTTAACTTTGATTGCATCTATAATCACTAAAATTAAAAAAATATATATTTATAACTATAAATCACGACATTATAAATATTACAATATTTCGATCCTAATGCTGCGTCACTGTCTCTTCTATTTTATTTATAGTTAATAGTTAATACGATACATTAAATTCGTACAATAAACTCGTATAGCAAATCTCTGAATGTATCTATACGCACATTTATGCAATTTATCACAACAAAAATTTTTTTTATAAAACCAACAAATTATGCTAATATTATTATAATGTATTATAGGTATCTGTTACAATATACGTACTTCGAATTAAATGCACATTTTATATATTATTTTAAACGTAAAAATATTAATTACCCGCGTGTCATCGTAACGCTATATTATGTACACAACGCGATCGACCGCAAACGTTTTATTAAAACACACGTTCACGTGCAGTAATACGCATTATAATAGTTAATGGTGCAGATAACAATCGATCGGGTTACCGCAATTGATTTATATATTATCATTATGCTCAAGAGGCAAGTAAATACAATAATATGTATACCTTATATACTACCTACGTATATATTGTTTTGAACGTGCGAAATATGTACAGCGGTCGTTGCACGCGAACGCGTTTATCATAATATTATGTTGGCGTGCAATATATTTTACGGTTTACAAGACACTTGTTTGCGTGTGTACAGCAAACACGCGAGTAAATATCCATAACATCAATGTAAATAAAAAATAATAATAATAAAAGTAACGCCGCAAAAACGATAATAAAATCGCTCGACGGCTGTATACAATTATCATCGTGTGCGTGTGTGTGGTCAGACGGTAAACGGTTTGCGCGGAGTTTGTTTTGCGAATATTGAATATTTGTTTTGTGACGATGCGAGTGTAACACGTTTTTTTTTTTTTTTCATTTTTCATTTTGTCACCCGTCATCACCGACCGCGGAAGTGGTCCCCGTTTTGGTAACGGCCCACGCGCCCGCAGACGCACCCTCCGCACTATCCCATATAGTATGTACCTACCTACTGAGTCTGAGTGACCCGTTTGCACTAATATTTGAATATTTCAAAAACTATTAACGTGTTCGAAAATAATTTTAAGTGATTATAAATAATAGAATTCCTAAAAAAAAAAAATCTTCAATATTATTTTTTATTTTATTTATTTTTTACATTTTTAGTGGCAATGTGCATTTTTAATTTCTTATTTCAAATCATACATTTTATTGGAATACTTTAGTATATAAGTACGAATTTGACTAATATTGTATAAATTATAATGATTTAAACTTATAGATGAGAGCAGAGTGGAGTGAAATGATGCAGGGGGAAGTACCTCGTGAAATGTCGACCTTCGCTCATCTAAACTTTAAATACTTATATAATTCATTCAAAAACTATATATTAGTCCAAAATTTGTATTGAAGTATTTCAAAAAATATTTTGCTTTGAAATGGGGAATTAAAAATGCACGTTGTCACTAAAAAATTTAATTTTTCCAAAAATACATTATCTCGTATAACGGATTTGTTACCGTTTAAAAGAAATATTTTCAAAAACGTTTTCTGAATGTTAACGATTGCCTAGCTTTAAATAGATCACTCCGTATTATAATAATATATCATATTATATATTCGGATGACTGGCGTAACACTGCAATAATGTACGTCATGTAATACGCATATAATGTTGTTATATACATAGACGTGTACAATATATCCATATAAATCATACGCCGCCGACGCGGTGATCCACTGAACTCGTAAATAGAGAGTTCTACAACAACAGTCCTACCTATTTTCGTCGGTCGAACGCCGTGCAAAACTACTGCGACCCGTGACAACGCTGGCAATTTTTAACGAGTAACAACCGTCGGGATCGCATAAATTCGATTGTGGGCGCGTATCCGCATACCTGTCTGACCTGCGGCCGTAGACAAATCGTGTGTGTGTGTGTGTGTGTGTGTGTGTGTGTGTGTGTGTGTGTGTGTGTGTGTGTGTGTGTGTGTGTGTGTGTGTGTGTGTGTGTGTGTGTGTGTGTGTGTTAAACGTCCGCGACACAGTGAACTTGACCTGATTATTCTTCGGAACTCGTGTACGAATGTGTAAACGTTGTTACTTGTTTTCTTTTTTCGTGTACGCGTATTTTTGTATTGCGTAGGCCCTCTCGTTTCGGAAGCCTCGCGGCGGCACGTATACATAGTATTCGGCGTTATATTATTAAACATTATACAGGTGGACGGAAATAAACGGATTATTATTTTATTACAAACGCATCGATAAAATAATATGATAATATCATTTATGGACAGGTCGTCGTCCGTATAGGCACTTTGCGACACGGCGCGCGTAGGATAAACATACCACCACCACCGAATCGAAATCACAGATACCGCGGTGACACGTATAAAAATAATAATATATGTTTATTTGTATTCCTTTTTCTCATCTGTTTTACATACGAGGACACTGAGAAATAAAAAAAACGGTACAACTAAATTTTACTCGCTCGTCGTTTCTATTATACGGGTCGCGACTGTCGACTGGGTTTGATCGATGTGTTGTGTTTAATTTAGATTTACCATTGTCATTATGTATAATTTTTATTTATATTATATATGTGTACACCTACTGCAAAAGTAGCTGATACTTATGCCGAATTCGTACACACACACACACACACACACACAAAAGGATAATTTGATGTACATCAAATAATGTTATAATTTATTTGACCTTGCAACCAATTATTAATTAATACCCCCACGAGTTGTAATGAGTTTACTCTAATAGATAATAATAATACTTTATGTTACTAGCATGGTATAAAATACCCAAATTTTTTAATAGTCAAAGTAGGAAGTGTATATTATAAATCATGTTGTCTGGGAAACGTGCACCACAATGACTGAATGTCAATGATTGAAAAATAATTTATTCATTATAAAGAGATCAAAAATGTTTTTATAAAAAGTCAAAATATACTATACGTATATTTTATTATAAAAATTTGTTTTTTGATACAATTTTTTTTTTATTTATTCTTCGCCATTTTGATAAACGAGTATTTTGGTGTGTTAATATATTTTAGATTCTGAACGGAGTGATGAATGTATTGATTTTACAATGATGTGTGTTTTTTTTTTTTTTTTTGTGTCTGGCGACAACATTTGGAGCAGTAATAATGCTCCGATTTTTGACTTCAGCCCCTCTTTGAATAGGAAAATTCATCTAGTTGGTACTTTGGGGGGTCAAAAGTAAACATTTTCAAATAATTTTCAAAAAAATCGAGAAAAACAAAAAAAAAATGACAGAAAAACGGCAATTTTACGAAAAACCACTTTTCGACAAAATCGATTTTTTGATTTTGCTGTAACTCAAAAACGAAATTGAAATTTTCACCAAATATTTATATTATGGTTATCTCTTCACAGTTAAATTTTCAAAATATTTTGACCATTTTTAAGCTACTTATAGACAATTGAAATTTTCGACTTTTCTAAGTTTTTTTTCTTCAAATGCCGATAAAAAATTTTTGAGTGGCCACAAAATCTTGAAAATTTAATACAAGGTTTCTTATAAGTTTTTCTTAAAGTGATAAAAAAAAATCCGAAATCGTTAGTCACAATTTTTTTTTATAAAAGCTTAAAGTTCGAATTTATACGAAATATTTCAAAATTTAAATTAAATTTCATACTCTCATTATGCGTATGTTGCCAAATACTTTTTTTATTAATAAACAGATACTAAAACCTTAGAACTTGTTAGTCCTTACTGTTTTGTGCATATTTCACGATATTTAAGGGTATAATATTATATAGTGAGTGAACGTTTTTTTTTTCATTAATTAAATAATTCTTCTCCTTATAAATTTTATTGTTCTATTATATTAAACATTTATAATAACTATTATTTTTTTCTGATTAATATTAAAAAATCATTTATTTTTAAATTAAATACATTTATGGCTTTTAAGTAAAAAGCTATCTTGAATATTTTGTTCAACCTTAATTTCGTGGTTTATATACTTCGTTTTTCAAATACACAACAATTTTGATTTAAAAAACGAAGTAGATACCTACCTAAATAATTATAGACTATAGTATATAACAATACAAGTTGTTAAACGAACTTCAAACAATAATAATACACTAACACAACTATACATAGCATTTATTATAATTTTATAATTTTTATAGTTATACTAGTTGATTATTAAATTCATCTTCTTCGTATACACGCTAAGTCCGCTTCCGTTAAACAGTACAATTATATACTTAATAGGAAGTTCAATTGTCGCTCAACGTCTTCGCCGTGTGTTCACTATTCCGAAAACAATTTTATCAGAAAGATCTTTAACTCCTAATGATTATAGTATTACAATAAATCTTGAAATACTCAATGTATATAAGATAAAAGTTTCTATTTTAAATAAATAATAATAGACTTCATTTTCGATTGTCTAGATTTTAAAGGATTTAAAGAACGAATAGAGGTATTATATTATATGCAGTTTTAATATGAAAATAACTACCTTTACATATTATAATGCTATGTATAATTGTATATGTGTATGTGAGTGTGAGTTTATTACATGAACAAGCATGATATTCTGTTAAGTCAACTTGACTATTTAAAAACAATTTTATCTACCCTATTTTTATTGCGGACATTGTAAAGTTGTAATTATAATATTTTTAAAACACAAAACTAAACAAATGGCTTTTTGCTTTATAATTTATAGTTGTACTTTTATTACTTTTGTAGGTAATATTGATGGTATTACTGCCAATATAGTGCCAATTCAAATTATTACAAATTCTAAAATAGCGTTCTCTTAACTAAAATATAATAGTGTAAAATATATGTACATAATAGGAATTATAGGATGATTTATGCTCACCATCTTTTTACACTTTAATAACAAATGTATTAGATTCCTAATTTTTAAAAAATTTTAGTAGGTATCATTATTATTTATTAAAGATCCTATTTCCAATTAAAGAGTATCCTGTGGTAATATACATAAAAAACTTCTTTTTTCAAATAATAACTAGCCTCTTTACTATAAACTGTTAAATAGATATAACATTTTAATGTATACATTAATATATTTAAATTCAAACTAATAGTTACTGATTTATTAAACGTAACGTATTGTAGGTACCACGGATAATAATTAATGATAATAGATTTATACATGGAAGCTATTATGATTTGACGGTTCTTTTAATTAATGTTTATTTAACATAAATTTAAAAACTGTTTGGGTATCTACAGGAAAGAATATCACAAATATTATATTTTATGTAAGTGCATTACGTGTCTGCTTAACGTTTAACAGTAAAAAGGACGTGTGCGTTGGAAAAAAAGTTTGCATCATCACAGGACTCTGTTTAATTGTCGTAAAAGATACAAGCATTTTAAAATATAGTCTTTAAGTAAACTTAAGAATTCCAAAAATCAGAATTTTAATAAATACATTATTTAAATTTAATAGTGTGAAACGGAAACAGAGCATGCTTGGTGAACTACCGTGTATATTAATTATATACAATATACACATAGACACTCGATGATATGAGGTGAAGATAATATTAGAATCTATTGAATGATCAACATTTAAAACCATCGCTTTATTTAACTATTTAACTACATCAATAATGATGAGTTTACTAACTTGCGTTATAGCGAAAATCATGCTTTATTTATTTACACAATATAATGTTGACACGGATAAGTACCTACTCTTTAAGTGAACAGTCTTCAGAAGACGCGTGGGCGTTTAATTCAATATAATAATATATTCATATTTTTTGACATAGACTAATATTGACTGACTGTTATTTTTTTATAATTGTTTATCTATAGATTAAGTTATATTTAAGTTCCAAATTAGCTTTAACTATTCCATTTTAAAAGTGGTTCCAAATTTAAGATGTATAATCAAATATTACTTTTAGGAGTAACGCTAACAATAAAATATAGGTACCTTTGTATTTTTTATAATAATAAATGAAATATATATTTATTATTGTTTTTTTTTTAAGTCACAACTATAAGGATTAAGAATTTGTAATAGGTAGATCAAATTTAAGTAACAAATTAACCACTATTTATTACTTATTTTAAATAGATTTTAATCTATTTTTCTACTTTTATTTAAATAACTGAGTTATTTATATGATGTACTCATTTATGTTAAATTAGATGATTTAAAGATGACTAGATTTTTCTTCGTGTGTCAATAGGTTAGGGTCAAATTCTCTTATTATATTGTATACTTATAACTTATCCATTAAATAATTAAAATATTTTTAAAATAAAATTATACAATATATATCTATAATGTATAGGTAACTCTATTTTGGCTATTGTATTTAAATTATTCAAAATCTTGCCACCTCTCGTACTTGAATTACTTTTATAGTTATCGTATTTACTATGGATAGGTACTTTATTTTTGTGTGAAAGTTTAAATTTCATGAGATTAATGTAATGTTGCATTTAGTCTTCGTCTATGATTGTTGTATGTCTGTATGCACTTATAAAAAATCGTTTCTTTATAATCGTGATACTGTGCAAACACTAAACATGTGTAGAAATATATTGTCTTCAAAATAATTCCACTTCGAAAAAATAAATATAAATAATTTCTACTATCATCACGTATAGTTATTACTTTATTGGTTAAACTTACACAGTTACACATTACCTAATGACGTTTATAAATATTTTAATAATTTAAATTGGCTATCGTTATAAACGTTTTCATGTAACTAGATGTCGCCAGTCAGTGAATGAAATAAGTTTACGTTTTATAGATTTACTTAAGACAAAATAAAATAAGTTCTAACTGTGCCAACATTTTATAAACAATTTTTCAAAAGAAATTATATACCTGAGGTTCATTTCCTATTTCAGTAATAAACTATGCAAACTTATGTTAATACAGTAATAGTATAAAACTACTAATTTTTTTCTTAAAAATTATTGTTATTATTATTATTATTATTATTATGATAATTAATAATAAATAAATAATTAATTATTTTAAAATGTTAAATAAAAGCAATTTTATATTCTCAGTAATGTAGAACTCTACCGAATTTAATAATCAAATGAATACTACTATTATTATTTATTAAAAGTTGAATTACATTATTTTTATAACGTTATCAATATTATCATAATATAACATATAATATAAATCATTAAAAATTATTTATAAATATAATACATTATATTATAATATAATTACCATAATATTATTATAAGAATTAACTATATGATTATACCGTTTATATCTACGTATATATTATTGAAGCGTATTTTGATATCGTTTTGTGTTCCAATTATTTCACTCAAAAATACAAGATCGTTACAAATTCGTTTCCGATGAGTGTATATCGTATAAATATCATCGAAAACCACATCGATTTTCTATCAATAATGGCGAGCGAAGGTGTCATGTAACTCTGACGCCCGTGACCTCTCTGACCTTACACTAATAATCAACTCGAACCGTCATGGTTGGAAGTAAGTGCTCTGGGCAGTCATGAGTTAATGATATTTCGGCATTTCGCTCACACCAAATAAATTTGTCACACGTTCGATGAACACCGGAAACTTTTATTTTAGGAGTTTATGAGGAACAAGGTGGAAAATTGTAGTAGTTTACAGTCATAACACCACACTATAAACACTGAATTCCAACCAGACACCATTGTGCAGTATATAGTTATATAATCAAAAGAAGATGAAAAAAATCGATTACTGTTGTCTCGATATAAATCGTCTGTAGTGATTTAATAAATTACCACGTCACCATATAGCTTATAAGCAACAAACAATCTTCGCATACTATTCGTTTGAAATATTATATAAATCAAACAATATGATACAAATATTAATTACACTAATGTATAATATTGTAGTACTGTTGTAAATCGTTATAAATATCTCATTTATAAAAATAATGTATAAAACAAAATGTGGTTATGAATTGATAAAATGTTTTTTATAAAAAATTCATGCAGTCATTGATTAACTGCACATTAAAGTGTACACATTATCTTTGATAGCACATACCTGTAACTAAAACAAAAAATTAAGTATCTCAACAAACTACTATTTTAATATGAATTCTGTTATAGTTGTTTACTAGAAAATTGCAATGTAAAATGTAAATGTCTTAAATCGTATATAAGTGTAATTGAAATGCGTGTAATTTATACGGCAATTTCTAAATAAGTAGGTTCAATTAAGTTTAAACACGTAATATTATATTATATGCAACATTAAGAAAAATATATTTATATATCACTTGATTTTTTTGTCAATTAAATTAAAATTATTATCATTATATTTTTTTAAATTAGTAAATAAGTACTTGAAATATTGAAATATGTAGCTTAAAATGTTTAGTATTATGTAGTAATTAATAAATTATAATTGTTTATATTTTGCACATACAAGTTTAATTATTTTAATTTTTATACGATCAAATAATATTTTAACTAATTAAATTTTAAGTGTTATTACTTTTATTAGATTATTTTCCGTGAAACCATTCAATATTTAACAATAGAAGTTATTGTGGCCAATACCGATTATTTTGTGTTCTATTAAATATAGGTATACTTCAATAATATTCTCGGAAGTAAATATTTTAATATGTTGATCAATCATTTTTTTTTAACAAAAATTAATTTAGATCACCTTGAAAACCCCGAATTTCAAGATAAAGGAAATATAAAAAATATAAACAAGGTGCATCTGATCCTTGAGTAGTGGTCGCATTCCCATATTTTAATTAAATTAAAATTGCAATGAGGACTCTTTGTACGGAAGGTCACGATCACGATAATCGTGAAAACTATAAAATTAAATCAATTATTTTGATAAGATTTTTCTCGCGAATTTCAGGAGATGAAATATTATACCTACGTAGTAGAAATTCTTATGGTGACGTCGTCGTAATGATTCACGTCAGACATTCGCAAAACACGAGAGCATACGAACATCATTGAATTCTATTGACGAGTAGAAATGAAAATAATGACCAATGAAGTCCAACGTACGTAGGTACCTACCTACGTATTGGTAATTTAAAAACGATTTATAGCCTAAAATTAATTTTTCAAATACAAAATAACACATGAAACAATAAAGCACTTGAATTTGTCAGCAGCACGTTTGGTTTGTACAATTTTGCAATATCCGGCATGTACTTGGACATCAATCGCAAGGCCATAATGTATCAGGTATCTTTGTTGATATACGTGCACGTATAATACGTTATAATTTCTATACAATTATATGACGTAAACCGTAAACTGTACAAACAAATAATGTGAACTCGTCGCGAGAAAAAGTTTTTTTTTAAAGTTCAGATGATAGACTGATAGAAAATCCTCTTGAACTTTACCTACACAGCTCGACTTGGGGTTTCAAATTACGTAAAAACATAAATTATAGAAATGATTTTATTTAAATTTACAATATAAAGATAAATTAAAATACTAATAATTGTACAGTATATTTATGAATTTTCAAAGTTATAATCAATATAGGGTACATACCTATTTAATTTTAACTACTTAATTAAAATTCAATTATTAAAGACGGATTGTCACTATACGTGAGTTGCCTATAAGACTATTATTTATTACAACGATTAGTATTCCGAATTCCGACATTTTAAAAATAAATAAACTTCGTCATTGATTAAATCGCTCTAATAAATGTATTAAATTTGTAAACGAAATTATATATAATAATTATTCTGAGTAGACTACAGAGATAGTGTGGAGGACAAATTTTATATTATAACTTGTATTAAATTTAGTATTAAAATGTCTAATATTATGAATCAACTTCAATATAATTTTAATAACACCAGTGTACGTAAATATTTCCATTTTCCCGCTATTTTTTGTTAAAATAAAAGTAATGTAAATTTCTGTAATGTAAAGACCATGTATATTAAATTTCCTACTAGAAATCACTTTCGATATTAATAACTTTAAGAATAAAAAAGATTCTCGTTTTCTCAGGATATAAAAAACCACAAAAATGTGTGGTAATTAAAAAATAACGATTATGGATATAAATGAAAATGAATTACGTATAATGTGTTCACTTTTCATCACAGATGATCCTAAATACAGATAAAAAAAGATCTTCATCTCGCATAAATATTTTTGATTTTCAAAAAAGTCACCTCAGAAAACGAATGAATATATCACGAGTGCTAAAGGTAAAAGAGCTTTCAATTCCTTTATTTTTGTTTATTATTGTCCCAAATAAAAATGTTTATTCAATTAATTATTTTATTAAATATACTTTAAGTGTATAACGTGAATCTTTATGATTCTTCTAAAAAACTAAAAATAAGTTGTATTTATTTTATTCGATACATAAAATAAATACAACTTATTTGATGGATATAATCTAAATATATAGGTATAAATGTATAAATCTGATTTTATGTGCTTTACTGGTTAATTAATAACATATATAATAATAACATTTAAACACAAACTTATCCCATACGGTGAAAATTATCATTTCAAAGGTTGATGATTTAAGAATTAAGCAAGTCTGATTAGTATCGACAAGTAATTGAACACTGAGTATGCCTTAAGACATATTTCAAATATGTAAGTCGATTTCCAAATGAATTATAAGATACAAATAGTGTAACTTCAATAGGTTTTTAATTAATTTTTAGGTATACGAGCAATCATCAGACAAACAACCGATTTCTGCGATCAATGTATGTGGAATGTAATGATATCATGATGCACAGCTCATCATCACCTGCAGTTGTTTCTGCACTGTCCTTCTATTCATAATATAACTCAAATAAAGATGACCGGATCCGTTAATTAAATGTTACATGTAATATATTTTTGTAACGACCATTTCGGTTATTCGATTAATTTTACCACTTACATAATATATGCGAATATATATAGGAAACATATAACGGTAAACTTAATATTATTTTAGTTTATTATATATTTTAAAATTTGTTTATATTAGTATATTATTATTATTAATAATTTATTGTTCAATCAGTCGTGTAATAGATTAAACCGATATCTTACAAAAAATATTTGTTTTTACTTTTTGATTTTTTGATTTGAAATTCTTGTTACAATGTTACCATGATTTGAATATTGTATAAATAACTAAAAAATTTAAATATGCATAAATAACTCAAAATACACGTTTCATCATATTCAAAAAATTCTTACTTACTCATAAATCTTTGGTGAGTTATTTTTTTATTGGCTATACTACTATAGTAGTATAAACTACGATAACTCAACAATTAAATAATACAACAAGAAAATTGCACAGCTCATATTTGATAAATATTTCAAGTGTTTACATTTTACAGTTATTCATTTTATAATTAATAAAACAATAAAATTAATTTTTCAAAAAATGGTATTATATAAATATTTTCATTTTTAGATTTTACCAATTATTTTTAAAAGTAGGTACTTAAGTACTATAAATCTTTCAAAGTACAAGAAACTACCTTAATATTGAAAATTGAAACATTTTTTTGAAATGTTTCTATTATTAAAAGTCACACACTTACATACATCACTCCACTCATCCAGAATCTAAAATACAATTTATTTATAAAACTAACTTTCATAAATAAAACATATTAAGCACTTATTTATAATAAGCTCAATATTTGTCAGATACTACCCAGGGTCAACATTGACCAAGTACATAAGTCGTGTGAGACCGGCTTAACATACAATGTTCTTAATTTTAATTGGTTCACCAACAAATAAGAATAAGTTAGCTACGATTTTTATAAATTTTGTTTTTCCTTAAAAATTTAATTTAATTTAAAACAATAATTTATTTCTACAACTACAGCTCAACATTTAATGTCAATTGATAATTTAAAAAACATTGCGAATAATATATATTTAATCACGTATATAGTTTCCTAATAGTCTATAGTATTACAATATTGCATATTATAATAATAGTAACTATTAACAAACAATAACTATACGAGTACAATGATTTATACGACGTATTAATTACTTTATATTCGTTTTATGCTAAGAAGATTTAAATTTATTCAGATTGATACTGCCATACTACGCACTTAATTTTATATATATGAAAAATCCGTCATCATAGCTGTAAACATTGTTCATTTTATATTAATAACATATTATTATTTTATACAATACATTCTTACAATAAACAATAAATTATAATATTTATAATTCTATAAAAATGCAAAAATGCAATATATTCACAGGGTAATTTATTATTATCTCAATACATAGTAAATATGAAATTTCCAAAATTTAGTAAACATTTACCAATCATTTCATAGTTATATTACATATGAAATGATATAGGTAAATTACTATTGGAATCGTGTAACAAGTTAAATTGTATAAACGCAAAATACAAGTACGTAAAAAATCGTATAGGTTAACTGCAATAAGTGTGAAAAATATGTAATATGTCGTATATGTATAATTGCATTATTATTCTGTTTTCAGGCGGTTACATTATAAATACCTAATTATTAAAATAATTTATTTTAAATTAACATATCAAAAACAATGTAAAGTCATTTTTATACATTTACAAACCAATTAAATGAACACTTTATCTACGAAAACACTTCATAGATACACATTTAAATACCTATCCAACAAGCACTATAAATGTTTTATGGTCGATTAATACACTAGTCACCAGATAACATGCTATTTTGTTAGTCAATTATCAATAAAAATGTAATTAGTATATAATATTATTATAGTGTAACGACACCTTCATAACACGAAGATACAATAAACTAACAACCACCGCTTTAATAGTAGCTAATTAATAAGAACACTAAAAAAAAATCCTCAATTATTGTTTGATAACACATCAGATCCTGGTTGTGGTGGAATCGATTCGTCATCCTACCTGAATCGCGTCAGTTGAAATTATTATTTATTTATATTCACGTTTTTGGCGGTAATTTGTTTGTATTCTCGTTTTTTTTTTTTTTTTAATCACTATATTGGAAGTTTATTAAATTATAGCACACACAGGTACTAGCTGATGAAAAAAAATATGACGTCATTTCTATAGAGTACTCGATAATTTACGAGTTGGCGATGGACCGGTAGTGACCCATGTAAATAATTTACGACCTTACGATAGTAATAATATTTATACCACAATGAATCGTCCCTATAGAATTAATATATAATATGCATCAACATCTTTGAAAATCAATTTCTGTATTTAAACACTTCCTATTGATTATTTACGTAATAAGAATATCTTCAAAATGAAAACTATTAGTTTTTCGAATAATCATTTATTTGTTTTTATTAACATCTAATTTAAATTTAAATTTATTTAAAAAAAATAGGCATAATACTAGGCTACTTTTGAATTAAAAATATATTATTTACACGGACACTTAACTTAAATGTACCTTATAATATTAAGGACAATTTATACTAAATACATATATTACTAGTTGATGGTTATTAGTTGAAAGTGATATAATATAAATAACAAATCTAAAATTCTTATACAATTTTACTTTTTAAACTACAAAAGTAAATTTAAATTAAATTGAATCTTCTAGACGTTATTTAAACAACTTTTAAATTATAAGTATTTATTAAAGGTATATTAATAATAATTATGTTGATTTAGTTTAATACTTGAAATATAAATAAAGTAAAAACTTTATTGGTTGAAATTGTAAGGTTTAAATGTAATATTTAAACAATTTTGAAATCTGAAAAAATATATATTTTGTAGTATACAATAGAAAGCTCAATTATATAATTTATTATTTGTATAGTTATTTATTTTGTGGTAATTAGTCACGATTGATAAATGTATACAGTAGACATATTACTATTAATTCTACATCTTTAATCCATATACGATGGCCAATGGATGATGTATATTAAATGTATTCATTATTATTTATTATACATCTTCGGTGGCAGTATACAATGTTTGTAATACCTATCAAAATATTAATTATTATAAATTATAAAACAATATAAAATAAAGTAGTTTTGTACATTAATTTAATAGTTTAAAATTATGGTAAGTACATCAAGTTTTAAAATTAGAAATTCATAAATAAATACCGTCCTAATCCCTATTGCCTAGCTATTACCTAAGCCTAATATTATAAAAATAAAATCAAAATCAATATAACGTATTAAATACTATATTAATTATATTAAAAAAATGATATTAGTTTTAAAAAAAACCTTATTGATTTATTTATTAATATGGATTTCATTAAATTCTTAATAGTATACAATATTAGATCTAAATAAAAATTACTTGTTGAAGGTTTAATAACCATGTTATAATAATATTAACATCGTATTTATTATTGCTTTTGATTATATATAGGTACAAAAAAAAAACATTCCAATATTTTCAAATTTTCTTGTTTTTTTTTACGTTTCCTCGATTTTTATTGCACTACTGTATTATATTTATACATGCATTAAAACCACAAAATACACTAGTTTTAAACGTTCATTAAAGTTTATTCACACGAGTACTTCAGTGTGAACTGCGAAGACCTCAAATATTTTCCGTGTGAACTACATGAATAGGTACCACAAATAAGCTATTGACCAGCAATCAATAGCAATAAAAATACTGTTAACCTAACCTCAGTGTATTATAGTTATATCATTATTTGTTTTTATATATTATTATCTCATTTTTGGGTAGTTTATTTTTTTGGATTTCGTACTCAATTTTCTATTCCGATCAATAAATCTAAAAGAATATTGTATTTTATTTTTCAATGAACTTTATAACTGAAAATTGTAAATGAATAAAAATATAATGAATCCTGATAATAACATTATTTTCTGAGCTAGTTATGTAAATTATAACTGAAAAATAGTTAAATAGATCATATTATATGTTAATTTTTGTTTAAATCTGAAATTGTTTGAATTATTATTGATTCTAAGTAAAATAAATTTATAAATAAAATTATTAAATGTTGTGAGATTCCATTGGCAGTGAATCATTTTATAAACATTTTTCACAATCAAATCCACTGTAGTAGTACGTCTTAGAAAAATTATACCTAACAAAACCTAACAGCATTGGTTAGGTCATCATTATGATTAGCACAACAGATAAAATAAAACACTGTTTTTCCTTGGTAAAATATCTTATGAATAATATAACCAGTTCAACGGTAAAGTTAGACGTTCAATACCTCCTCCTACCATAATAGATAACAACTTATTATTATATAAGTCTTAAATTTAAAATTAAATCCTAATTTGGGTAATAATATTCTACAGGTGTGTTTTAATGTATCAATAAATACATTACACTATACTATGGGATACGAATTTTAAGTTTTTTCTATCTTCTATCATTGATATTTTTAATTAAAAAAAAAAAAAAAACAACAACTACACTGAAATCATCCTAATAGACAGACAGCTGACAAGGTGTTTAATCTAACAAAAATAAGCAACTACTAATTACTAGTTTGAAATACATTTTACACTTAAAAGTTATAAGAAATAAATTAACAACAATATTTAGGGACAACAATTTTTATTACATATTCATCATCGTATTTTATCTAATGCAATGTACCTATTATTACCCAATACAAATGACTAACGCTTTTATTAATATTCATTTATATTTTTCTATTCATATTTTAAGTCAACAAGTAAATATATTACAAATTTGATTATAAATATAAATTAAAATAAATTCCTATCTTATTCACGATAAATCAGTTAGTATTCAATTAGAATGCTATAACTTTTATTATTATGTTATGTACCTACTAAGTACTTACATGTGTATTATTTTTACCAATATTTTTTATTAAGGAAAATTTTTTGGTGGATGTTACAATGTAATAACAAATATGTGTAAATATAATAATATTGTACAATACAGTTTACGATTACGATCTGAAAATGGAATCTCCTTATTATTATTGAAATAATTAATGTGTTATGTACTTTGATCTATTATTAATATTAAAAATATAATTGAACTTGACTGATGTTAGTTAGGATTTAAATTATGAATGATTTGTTTAAAGTTAAGAACAATTTTAAAAATATACAATATTTATTGTGATCAATTTTAATATCAAGTGATTAAATTGAATTTTTTTTATTATTGATTTTTCTTATTACTTTTGTATACACTCGTAATAGGATAGGTACATCAATGATGATAGTATAATATTGATTTGTGTAAGTACTCTGTAGATACGATATTATACATAGTTTAAACATAATATATTGTTAACTGCTTAGGAACATACAATGAAGGCTATTTTGTATATTTTTAAATAAAGATTATACATAAAGATGTATTAGGTATATAGTTTTATATACCATATTATTAATTATAATTTATATGATTTTACATAAATAAACATTTCTTTGTTAATTTAAAATATAAAAGACACCGAACCTTAACACTGTTTTCCATATCGTTACATACGACCAATCCCAACCTCAACCTCAATAATATTATTCCTTGTATAATTAATACTCGTTCATCGTTAATTAAAATTAGGTATTTGTGTATTGTTTTGCATCTTTTTATTTTATTTTTTACTAAATGATAGAATCGATTCATAATATATTATATATTTTACTATTATAGTATTGTTCATAAAATAAATAAAGTATAATATAAAATATAAAATATTATTATTATTATACAGGCGTTTTCATAATCAATAATAGATATATATAAGTAGGTAATGAACATTTTCTATTTTGAAAATTGTAATTGACATTAAATAATTTAAATTACTCTAAGGTATTCATTAAATTTACTGAAATACATATTAGGTTATAAATTATCATAATAATTTGATAAAATATAACCCAACTTATGTGCTAAAGATAAAATGATTCCTTTTATTTGAAAATTATTCAAATAAATTCCTAATGCTTGTTCGTGATTAGGCATGACTGAAACTGTTGTACTTATATGGTTTATTTTGTATAAACCATATAATGTAAATTATAAGCATTTAATTTATATTAAAAAAAAATAACAATAATAGTTAACTTAAAAATTATAATAATAATATGTTCTTATAAATGTATGCATGCCAATTTGGAAATCCCACCACCATAATATACTATTTAGTTAAATCTTTCCAATACCCAGAACCCACATCATCAAAACGACGTCCAGAACATCTTTTTTTGGAGGGGCAAATGTATTATTTTGGCGTCTAGTGGTCGTCATGAGAACGGAGATTGGGTGCCGGCAAACGATCTGAGGCGATGGGTTTGAGGAGGAAGGATCTCGCGGCTATTTGTAGGGCGCCGAATGGATTGTGTTGCGAATTCAGTCGTCGCGGCGCTGACGAACAAGTGATATTATTCTAGCCGACAGTGACCTCAACGGTCGTGTATTAATACGTTCAAAATTTCGCGGGTAAGTGAAAAACTTTAATACTTGTAACTTAGATATTACATACTTCACATTAATAATATTATATTCTAATGCTTTTATATTAATGTAATACACTGCATAAAATAATATCGATACGCTTAAATAATAAATATACATTCAATTAAATTAGAATACAGTGTACGAAATTTCTTTCGTAAAATGTTTGTGAAAATTGAAGTAAAATATGGTTTTTGATATTAAAATCATAATAATCTTACATAATGTGAACAATATTAAAAAAAAAAATAATAATAAACATAAATTAATAAATTAATATTATAATATTTTCATTATATTATAGATTATAGATTAGATAAAAAAAAAAACGTATATAAAAATTTTAAAAAAATTAAAATTTTTGACAAAGCTTATTAGTCAATTTATATATTAAATACCTATTTTAATTAAATAATTTCTTTTAAAAACTTATTTTGGGTGAATATTTGTAGCTTATTAATATTTATTTAATTTTAAAACTTAACTTAAATCCGTTTCAAAAATAAACCATAATTTCTGAATCGTACTTTTACGATCTACCTCTAATTAAAAGTCTGCAATTTCATTATTTTATAAATATTTGTAAAATAAAATTATTAATTTAAGTTTAATTTAATGAAAATTTAAGCGCAATAAATATAAAAATCAACAAGTTGAACAAATAATTTATTTGGACAAGAACTTATCTTATTAATTAATACAATCTGAAATTGTAGTTGCACCTACAGTATGTACCTTATATTTGATTTTAATTATTATCCAAGGTATTTTAAATGTCTAATCTAACTATATTTAACCAACCAGCAACCATAATAATGTACTCTTAAAATAATATATAAAAAGTTAAAAATGTAATAAAAAATGCCTATAATACTAATATTTGTTGATTAAAAAAAATCCTATCTGTGTTCTGCTGAAGTTCGCAAGTTTTACATTTTTTAGAACGTTAATGTATGAATACTAATAATAATGTATGAATAAATCTAAAGAGATTAAAACTCATTCAATTCATGATCATAGCATGTTTTTTATTGTTTAGTACTTTTGTTAAAAAGTATATGTGCATAATCTAAAAATATTTCGAGAAAAATGACTACGTACTAGAACCTCTACAACATGATATTTCAAAAACTGATAAGGTAGCTATTATAATAAAATATTTTTGATTATTTTATTTGTTGTATTTAAAAACGATTTTTCATATACCTCCTTGCAAATAAGTCATATCTTATGTGAATTCATTAATTATATTTAAATATTATTTATACAAGTCTACCTTTATTTTATTATACCCCAATGCCAACACAAGGCTTACACAACGTTAACTGTTAAGTTCTGTTAAAAATGGATAGGTACATCATTATGTTTTACGCTATTATTTTGCTGATTATCAAATAATTATAATTTTCTATTGTTTATACTATGCATACGCTTTGATAACGAATCTGATAATTTATTTATTATCTATGTGGTATAGTTAAACATGTATATTAATTTATTATAATTTTTAACCTATAAACCGTAAACCACACGAGGTAAAAACCGTATGTGGTCAAAATAAAAAATTATATGCATTCGAAATAATATACCCAGTACCTACCTGTTAAGAAAATTGAAGTCGGTGATGATCTGCATCACGCAACTTAGGAATTTAATCGTGTTTGATTTCCAACGTACCTATATCGATTCAATAATGTGGTAAGGACTATTAAAAAAAAATCGTATGTATTTTATCTATGTTTCTATTTGTATCGTTAAATATTTATAAAATTACGTATCTATAAACTATTACAAATTACGTACAAATCTGAGATTCAAATATAGTATAATATTTAAATAACTTCAGTAGGTATCCAACTAGTGCAGTGTCTAATATAATTCAGGGTCCAATAATTAGTATAGAAATGTAATTTCAAGATTCAACTCATACAACCTATAACTACGTTTTAATGAGTCGATATATTGTCGGTAAATATGCAAATCAATATCAATAAGGCGTAGCGTATCAATATATTTATTTTTTTTTTTGCCCTTTACTTAGAGTTTAAAGTTGCCTAATCCCTTTTTAACTGAATTACGTTTAAAGTTATAAAAATACAACACTTAATAACCTATAGTAAATTAAAATAAATTATAACAAGCTAACTTATTAAATGATTTTAAATTGCTTAAACTAGAATATTATACTCAGGCACGTAAATAGATACTTATTTGGGGGGATGATTAACCTTATTCCGAAGAGTTGAAGCTTAAAAAATGTTTTTTATTAATTATTAGTTACTAAAATATGATCTTTGGGGGGGGGGGCGCGATAGCTCTTATAACCTCCCCTAAATTACGTGCTTGATTATACGATATCGATTTATAATATAATAAAAACGTATATGTTGTTAATTTAATTAATATTTTATAAAGGCATCTTTGTGTTTGTAACTTTGAGGAAAAAACGAATGACACTAAAAGTGAATAACAAAATAATCAATAACTTTTTATGTGACTTGATTAAATTCGACTCAATTTAAACGTTCAACTCGGTAATGTCTCAGCTATGTAGTAGGTATAGTGTAAACTGTACAATATACAGCATGCACGGATATACTCGGTAAATACCGATAATATATTAGGTATACTCACGCATAACCGCATAGGTGATGAATACTGTATAATTTTAATATAATATAGTACGTATACCCGATTTAATACAGCTAGGTGTATATATATATAATGAGAATACGTTAGGTAGGTAAGCGCTAAACACACGCACCGTGTCCGTCGGGTTGCGAAACGTGATCGTCGCGCCGCCGACGTCTATCGTGCGGTCCGCAAGGCCGGACCAGTTAGTTGTTATAACCAGTAGCTCTAACAATATTATTATTAGTTATTTCACCGTAATAATATTATATAGGTATATTTGCCGACTACGACACGTAATTTGTTTATTATTTTGTTTACCACCCATCTCGGCGATCGAAACGATAAAATATTAATTATTAATTATTATTAATTAAAAACTCACCGAGACACAGAAGCTCGCGTATATTATTGTAGCGAATGCACTTTCGTATTTATTGTTTTTTCGGTAAGAACAACATTAGAATCGTATTCAATTTTAATACTTATTCATTAATGTTTTCGGTTTTTAGGTCATTTTTTTTTTTAACTCACTTCTACTTTTTAATCTATATTTTATTTTTGAACTTATGTTTACTGAATATTTTATAATTTTAAATGAATTTTATAAGTTTTTATATTGCACTCAGAGCGCTGCGCATGTATGATATATAGGTATAGTATGATAACCGTGATAATATATAATATTCGATAACTAGGTCTCCTCTCGTCTAGAAACAATGGACGTTAATGAGGTGCCCTAAGACGGCGCATATTATACTATTATACAGTACCTACACGGAGTTACTTACACATACACCAATCGCATACTCGGTGTCTAAGCCCCGCGGCCATTGCGATTTTCGGGAAAACTCGAGGCACCAAACGAATTTGCATCGCGCGTGTAAAATAATCCAATAGTATAGGTATATACATCCAGTCCCAGGAAACCGTTAACCGGAACCCGAGGGCCTCGCAATAACCGCCGTCTGGTCCGGGGTAGGGGGCTTGTTGGGTAAGATATATAATAATATACAGTTGTTCAAACGAGACGTAACATTATAATAATAATAATATTATTACTTATTGCGATCGTTGTATAAACATAATACCTATGCGTGATGCGCGTAAATACTAAATACGAGTTTTTAGTTTTACCTTGATACTTTAACGGATCGGACGTTTTGCGCTTGGCCGTTGATCATTCGCCAATTTCACTGTGGGTACATTGAAACTTGTTTGTAATAATATATTGTGGCCTATATATTATAATGAATTCCTAGTGCGTGCGGTTACCTGCCTACCAATACCACAGAATAGATACTTTTAATGCGTGTATGTAGATTGTAGACGTTATATAGATGCGCCTACGAGATGTGTTCGGGTCGGCATGCGTTCGCCTGTATCGTTTTTATTATAATATTTTATTCGGCGATTCTGCGACGCCTTACCTTGCATTAAATTATGTATATTATTATAATTTATAATCGTCGCACAAAACAAAAACATCGTCGTGTGTGATTTGTCACGATACCGGCAATGCTATTATTAAGTGTGACGAGGAAGAAAAACGAGTTCATCGAACATTGCAATTATTAATGTTGATCATCTCAAAGAGTATACGACATTCGCAATAGTTATGCTTATGCATAAACATTATAATTATTTTTGTTTCAAAAACATCCGATAAAATTTGTTTGAAATAAAATGTATTGCTTATAAATTTAGCTTAATTATTTGATTTATTATTTTTGTTAAGTAATTTCAGTATACCCTTCAAGACATATCGTTTAAATCGTATTTTATACTGTATCTTGAGATACATCATTATTCGTTAAGCGCCTAACTTTAGTTAATTAAAATAAATATAATAATATATTAATGTATGCTGTAAATATGTCAATATGACGTGTTATCAATAAGGAAACATACGTAAAAATAATACATTTTTATAGTCTTGAATAATTGTTTTTGTAATCAATTGTATTGAGTTAACACATTTTATTGCAAATAAATCAAGTGTATTCTCGAATTTTTATTTGTTCGAAAAAATTACTTTGTTATATGGAATTAATTGTTAATACGTAATTAAATCGAATGGTACTTTTGTAGTTTTATTTGAAAAGATTGTAATCGTTACAGACCTAGTTTAAACATAGTAGTAGTATATTATTATTATTTATTATTTTTATTAGATAACTACATAACGAATAATAATGTTATTAATGTATACACAAAGTCATAAATACGAGGGTGATAGATATAACACAGTATGTCAGTATATTTATTTATTTATTTGATATAAACGGACGTGAGTCTTAAAACATAATAATATTAATATTAACATTGTGTGTGAAAGAACACATTAATACGTAAAACACAATCATAGTTTATACTTAAAATTAGAGAATAATGCTAATGTAGATATAGAATACAAATCAAATATATAAATTATTATTCAAATATAATCAAAGACAAAAGTATTACCTGCAGTCATAAGAATGTTAGCGAGAGCGTTCAAGCTATAATTTTTTGTTGAAAAAAGTGGATAAAAGGGTTTTGGATCTCTAGAATTATGGTGATTAATTTTAAAACGGATTAAAGAGAGAATTTCAGTACAATCTATTGAACCTAATATTAGTTTTTGTAAAAATGTAGAGAGTAAACGATCAGAGAGTAGAGAAATATTAAGAAAATTTAAAACATTATCATATTATATGCCATGGACATTGGACATGTCTGTTTATGTTAAATTTAAAAGAGATAAAACGTAAAAAATTATTTTGGACAGATTCCGGCGTAAGAGCTTGTTTCGACGTACTATTTATCCATATGAGGGGGCAGTACTCTAGATTAGAACGGAAAAGAGAGAAGGAGAGGATTTTTAAGAGAATAGGATCTGAAATGCAGCATAAGTACGTTTAATAAACCCTAAGTTAAGATAAGATATGTATACTTATCTACTTAAAATATTATTAAATTAGCGATTTTGAAGGACTATAGAGTTAAACGCACAAAAAACAAAACATGTTGTGTTAAAATTTAAACCCGACTTAAATATTACTTAAAACATTATTTGTTTCTAACAACAAACAAACCGTTTTGCTTTAATGATCATTTCGTATTTTACGGCTATAGAAAAAGTGCTACATTGCTACTTGTAAACCTTAATATATTATTGTATAAATCTGTCTACAATATTGTAAATTTGATACTTTTTAAGGCATAATAGAATATCATGAATTTAGACAATTCACGGATTGTTAGCACGAATGTAAACACGAAGCTACAAACAAATTCATCATCGCGTAATGCTAAAAACCTTGATGAATAACAAAGCGATAAAAATTATATATTTTGTTTGTTTATCAATAATAAATCATTATTATTAGTATAATATATCACTAAAATATTATAAAAATCATAGATGAAACCGATGCCATATGAATGAATAGCATCTACTTTTATAAAAATTATAAATATAATATGACGTCTAGGTATATAAATAACAGTTTAAACATGACCAAAACATTATTATTTAATAATAAACGTTTATTTAAAAATATTATATACTTATTTATTAAGTATTTTAACTTTAATATATTTTGTAAAGTTCTATAATATTAGTTTAGGACCTAAATTTATTATAATTTCATGAATTCATATAATATTTTAATTAGTTTATAGATCAAAATAAGCGATTCTTAATTGATATTTTTTTTAAAGTTCTCGTTTAAAGCGGCAACGCAAACCATATGTCTATTGTCTATAAAAATAAGAATCATCATTTCATAACCAGTGGTATTTTACTAACATCAAAAAATAAAAAAGTAACTAAGGAACAAAAAAATAAATAAAACCGTCGTTGTGAGTTAGTTTTTAATAAATTTAAACGATGCGTGCGTGTGTAGTGATTACTTGCAAAACAGGCAGTGTGTATAATAGACATCTTTCATCACGATACCTGATACATCGGGTATAGGCTGTCTAGGATCCATAAAACACACAAACAGGAGGGACTGGAGGGAGTATCATACATTTTTGTTATTGGTTTAACACAAATAAAATACTAGAATAATTTTATAAAAAAAAAGTAAACTAAATAATACTTTCGTAGAAATAATGTAAATAGGTGTAATATGGCTTCCAAATAAATTTATATATATATATATATATATATATATATATATACTTATAAAATAAACAGAACACAGTTAAATAATAATGATATTTAAATCGGTAGATTTTACAGAACTTAAATAACCAGTTCACAGTAAAGTTTAAAAATCATCAACTGTCAGTAGAAAAAATATCACTGAATTATTTAATTTTTAAAACTAATTTTAAAACTCAAAATATAATCAATTAAGTGCTTGTTAATCCGTTTCGAGTGAATAAATATGATATTAAAATGCAGTCCAATCCGGAACGTGGCGATTTTTTCAAAAAGTGTCATTAGCTGTACGGAAATAACGATTTAAGTATCAGTGTACGACCATCACACGTTGCGCGTAATTATTATGCGCGAATTGCTTATGCTCGTCGGCGGCGAAGTGTTCCACCGCTGCCGAGTCTATCCCAATGTCAATGTCACGATATTAGAGACTAGAGAGAGTGTTATATGCTATCGTCTCCGGTTTGTTGTTACTTGTTATGCCGAATTAGCTGGACAACAACATTATAATAACGTTGCGCGATTATGATAATGTACGTAATTATGCCCAATTCACGGTTCGTTTGTTCAACGACGATCGACGATGAGAACAGTCTAATATAATTATTATAAATATATTATTCGGGCTTCAGGCTATCTGTCAACGGTATAGCATCATTATTTATCAGCTACATTTTGGATAGTATTATAATAGTGGCTTATAGGTATATCTGTTTGTTAATAAAATCAAATTATAACAATACAATTTTAAATTATTTTATTTAAATTATTATTATAATTAAGAACATTTGAACATTTCATACTTAAAACGTTACAGGCTTATACTATATACCACATAGTGACGTTATTATGAAAATGCTAAATTAAACCAAACCAAACTATGATTAAAATGTGATTTTTATTTTACATTAAGGGCTTGTATGCTAATAAAGCTCATATTACTTTTACTCGTTTTTGAATAAAAATAATTACCCAATCAATTTACAACAATAATAAAACGGAATTTATATTAATAAATAAACAATAAACTTAATAAACACATTCTAAACCCTTGATTGTATTTAAACACATATAATATGATAATAATAATTGTTATGAACTATAATATTTAACTATATGGACGTCTAGACAAAAAAGTTAATTTATATACTATAATATAATTTTACTTTTATATGGATACATAGAATAATTTTAAAATATGCTTATTATTAAATCATTATTAAATATTATTTTATCCCGTTTATAATTCAATAGGAAAAAATATTAGCAATATTTTGGTTTTCATGATTCGTATAGAATTTTGTGACTATGAAGTTAAAATCTCTTAATTATGACAGTTTCAATTAATATTAATGTTTATACAATTAATTACTGTAATTACTTCATAGCAGGCACAAATCCAAAATATATTTATGAGGGAAGAGGACGCAGTGGCGTATTTGAGATGATTTTTAGGGGGGGGGGCAAGATACGAAAATGTCTCAACTGTTAAAATATAAGGAAATTTGAATACAATAGTTTATTTTTTATTTTTTAGTTAGTGTTTTAGACACTGGTTCAAATTTGTTCAGTTATAATCCAAAAAAATCCAATACAATAAAAAGCACCATATTTGTAGCTCAAAATTTTAACTTTTAATATAATATAATCTATAGTCATAGGTTGTCATAAAATAATTATATTATATTGTCTATATTTCTTTTTTTTCATGGCAGCAAACATATCAATGACTTCATCTATTTTAATGCCCCAGTGTCTATGAATATTTAGTAAAGCCACGTCCTAGTAGTTATAATACTCATAATAATAGAATTTAACTTATGATTACAGTTTCTGCAAAAAGTAAAAAAAAAACAAGTTTAGGTCCTCAGAGGGGGCAAGTTCCCCTATTGCCCCCTCCCTCAAATACATCACAAAGAGGATGACTAATAAAATCGGACTCCCCTTGGATCCACGTCTGCTTTTTAGAGTTATCACATTAATTTTTTTTTTTTGTGGGAAGGGAAGGGGCTACTTTAAAGAGTTAAAGGAAACTAAAAATTCTTACGTATACAATTGACAGCTGTTTAATTCAGAATTGTTTAATTCAGAATTATTTTTATCAGTATTCTATTCCCGGAAAGGTTAACTGATAACATTATCTTCAATACAAATTTATAATCTATTACTTCCTATTCGTGTACTAATGTACTATATGTATAAAAAAAAGTAATTTGTATATACTTAAAAGTTGACGTGAATACGCGCTAGACCTTGATCGCACAATATCCAATCCTTGAACCTTGATCATCATTTTTGCTATTCGCTACAATGTCATCACGTCATCATCTTACCATTCAAGTTTTCATATGAATCCGATTGAAACTCATGACATCATCATTTGGTACCTACATGGCTACATGCCGTTCACAAACTATATTGACACACAAAAATAACACACACGTACACGTAGTACACATACACATTCTGTACGTGTTTAAGACATTTAAGTACTGTAAACGTGACTTTGATTTAAAATTATAAAGTTGGCCAGAATATTTAGGATTAATGAAGTAGGTATTTAAATGCTTAAGCATAATTATTTATAGTTGTCATTATGTGAATTAAAATTCTATTCAATATAATTTAAAAGAGACATGACAACATTCAAATTACCAAAAGTGTAAGTAAAAATGAAAATTATACTTTGTATTGGTTATACCTTATACAATTACATTTTACAAACAAAATATATTTTATTAATTAACACAAATTAAGGTATTAATTAAAGTATCAACCGAAAAAAATATAGTTAGGTATCTACTTTACTACCTACTATTGATCTGTAGATAATACTGCAGTCAACTGCGTTGATATATTATGCGCCTACGTCTTTTACTCATTAATTTATTCAAACATAAAAATTATAAAACAAATATTTCGTATTATTGATAGGTATTATAAATATCTTTATCCCAATACCTTATTGGGATTATTATAATTTATATACCATATTAAAATATGGTTTTAAATAATAAAATGTTTAAAATTATTTTTTATTTGTAAAATACTATGTTTTTGTTTTGAGGACGATTTAAGTTGAAATTTCAACATATAGATACAGTATAGTTGTATTTGTATACGATTAGCCATTATGATATTTCAAAATATCCCTGACACTTAAAAGAAATGTATTACCAATATTGTTTACTGCTGTAAACAACGTGATTTTGTGACTCATTAGAACCCGATGGCGCTACGTCAGATTTGCATAGTCATTTCGGTCAACGGCCAACCATGACCTCCTCTCTTCGACCTCATAAAACACGATCTGGTCGTACGAAATATCAAACTCACCTCCCCCAGCTTTACTTTCTCGTATACTTCCGTGTTAATTTCTTGTGCTCATACGCACATTTCTCAGATTAAAAAATTTATATTCATCTAGTATATCTTGTCTAATGTAATTGATAATAGCAAGACATTCATATAAATATATATAAATATTTATTGTATAGTGTGCTACATAATACATAGACACATAATGTCTGGGTGTACGTAAAGCTTTGAATTATGTTAATATTGTATTGATATTATACTAGTCATTTATAGATAAATCAAAAAAATAAGATCTTTCAAATAAAATTTTAAATTGCAAAACGATAGGACAAATTCATAAATATAGATAATTTTAATCATTTTAGAAATGTATTCAAATATAATTAACGAATTTATTTTTAGTATAAAGTTTAACTACGTATGTGCTTAATTTTTAATGATATAATCACACCTATTATAAAATTCTACTATCAAATAGATATTTGTGGAAGATTCGTAGGTACCTAATCAATATCAAATATCAGACAACATTTTTATATTCACAAGATTACGATTACGATTAAATAATAAAATATTTAAGTACATTTTATCGTTTAACCTGATAACTGTATTTATACTACTATTACCAATAATTTAGGTTAATAAGTTAATTTAATATGTGTCATGTATTTTATATGTTCAGTGTATTTTTAATTGATGCGATTTCATATTCACTCTTATACTTTTAGAGATTCGCATTTTCTTATAGGTATAACCGGTTTATGATTTCGTTATTTTAAAAGATATAATATCTGCATATAGACATATAGTATAACATTTTTAACCACATACTACAGACAGTTACTAACATGTAATACTAGACAATATTTTACGGCTGAAATAATTTTCCGGCCAATGAGTCTTTTAAAAAATTAAATGTGTTTATTTATAATTGTTTTGTTTTCAGGAAGATTTTTGATTATATTATAACTAAGTGACAAGTCATATACAATCATGGTGGGTTCGATGAGCCGAATCATCGTTTTAGTGTGTATGATTTATCATTCTATCTGCGGTATGTTTTTATCTAATACATTCCGTAAAAACATAAAAAAATAATTATTTTGTATTACAGATGTCACCGCCAGAGGATCAAGAGCTAGTTCAAGTCCCACAGAAGGAACATTTATTTGTAAATCAGAAGGATTTCATTCAGACCCGTCTGACTGTACGTCATTTTATAGATGTGTAAACTTTGGAGCTGGGACATACTATACCAAGTTTAAATTTCAATGTTCTCCTGGAACTGTTTTTGATCCAGAAAACTCTGTATGCGTACATCCTTCTTTTTCTAATAGAGAAGAATGCAAAAATGTACAATTTAATAATCCCGAGCCTGAACCTAGCCCAGAAGAATCTAATTCATGGAATTCACAACCTAATGAAACTCCAAATAAACCAAACTCTAATAAACCAAATAACTCAGGTTATGGCTCAACCGCTCCCGAATATTTAAGTCAGCCATCTTCCAACTATGATTATGGGCGCCCACAAACCGGTTATAAGCCAACACAAACTGAATACGTACAACCTCAATCACCAATATACCAACCTCCCCCATATATACCACCACAACCAAACTATCCATCAAATAATTATAAACCTCAACAGCCAGAATATGTAGAATCTAAACCTCAACCAAGTTACAATCAACCACAACCTCAATCTGGTTACATTTCTACTTCATCACAACCGGCACAACAACCAAATTATAACCAACCTCCACAATCTGGTTACATTCCTACTTCGTCACAACCGGTACAAAAACCAAATTATAACCAACCACCGCAATCTGGTTACACACAAACATCAACGCCGCCAGAACAACAGTTCAACTATAATCAACCACCACAATCTGGTTACAAACCACCTAGTCAACAACCTAGCTATAACCAACCACCACAATCTGGTTATATACCACCTAGTCAGCAACCAAGTGATAATCGACCACCACAGAATAATTATGTGCAACCTGTAGTATCAACGTCAGAACCAAATTATTACCAACCATCAAATCCTAATTATAATCAACCGCAATCTACTAATGCACCTCCTGTTCAACCAGAAGATGGCTACAATCAGCAATCATCATCGGAAAGTCCTGAAAATGAAGTAGATAATGAATCGCCTGATCAACCAGAAGATACTAGTTCTACTGGACCAAATTGTTTGTCAGAAGGATTCCATCCATACGATGAAGGCTGTAGTAAAAAATTCATAAGATGTGTGGCTAAAGGTGATGGAACTTTTACCAAATATGAATTTAATTGTGGTGAAGGAACCTTATGGGATGATAGTCAACAAACATGCAACCATGCTAATCTAGTAAATTGTGGAACCACGACAGCAGCTACACCTTCCACAATCCAATCAGATTCTACTATAGCGCAACAAATAACCACAGCCAACCAATGGTCTAGTTCAATGAGTTCATCTATGATGTCAAGCTCGAGTTCAAGTTCTAGTAGTTCTTCAAGTAGCCAATTTTCAACTACAGCTATCATTGCTGGTCAAGCAAATGGAGGAAATAACCAACAACCTTCATCTCAAGGAGCTTCTTTAACAACAGTTGCTATGAACCAAGGTTCAAATCAACAATTTGCTACTTCTGGGTCTAGTCAACAGGCAACTAGTGCTGGAGCAAGTCAACAGACAACTAGTGCCGCAGCCAACCAACAGACCACTAGTGCCGCAGCCAACCAACAGACAACTAGTGCCGCAGCCAACCAACAGACCACTAGTGCCGCAGCCAACCAACAGACAACTAGTGCCGCAGCCAACCAACAGACTACTAGTGCCGCAGCCAACCAACAGACCACTAGTGCCGCAGCCAACCAACAGACCACTAGTGCCGCAGCCAATCAACAGACAACTAGTGCTGGAGCTAACCAACAGACAACTGGTTTTGGATCTAACCAACAAACAACTGGTTTTGGATCTAACCAACAGACAACTAGTGCTGGAGCTAACCAACAGACAACTAGTGCTGGAGCTAACCAACAGACAACAAGCGCAGGATCAAATCAACAGACAACTAGCGTTGGATCAAATCAACAGACAACTGGTGCAGGATCTAATCAACAAATAAATAATTCTGGAAATAAACCAACTTCACCAATGTCATCAACATTAAAACCAACAACGCCAATTAATACAACAAAAAAACCAATGGTATCAACAACTCCGAAACCAACTACTTCACAACCGACAACTCCAAAACCAACCACTCCAAAACCAACCACTCCAAAACCAACCACTTCAAAACCAACCACTTCTAAACCAACTACTCAAAAACCAATCAATTCAAGTACTACGCAAAAAGTTACAACGACAACTCTGTCAACATCTACTTTACCAACGACTACTACACAAAAAACCACTACTAAAAAACCAGCACAAGACACTGCAACTTCTAAACCAACCACTCAATCAACTACAAAACCGTCTGTTACAACAACCATTAAACCTATAAATTCAAAACCAACAACAGTTGCTCCCACAAACAAACCATTGCATCAATCATCAACAACTATTAAACCAGTAAGTCAACAATCTACGAAAAAACCACCTACCACACCTGTTACCACATCATCATCTATAAATCATCAAACACAACCACCTACAACAACAGACACTTGTACGACAGAAGGATTTTTCCCAGATTCTAAAGATTGCAACAAATTTTATAGATGTGTTGGTAATGGAAAAGGATTTACTAAATATAACTTTAATTGCGGGCCAGGAACTGTTTGGGATCATATTAATAATGTATGTAATCATCCATGGGCAGTGGATAGAGATTGTTCTAAATCAAGTTCATCGTCTACAGCTGGATCAACAGAACCAAATGTTTCAAATAGTTCTGAAAATCCAATATCAAGTCAACCTAATAACCCAGAAATATCCACAACATTGCCTACCAGTCCTAACCCTCAGTCATCAACAAGTAGTCAAACTACTCAAACCCAAACTTCAACATCTACGTCTAGTCAACAAACAACTTCAATCACAAGCCAAACAGTTATATCGACAAATAATTCGACTGCCCCATGTAATACTTCACCAAAGCCGCCTAGCAAAATAGTATGTAATGGAAGTGGATTTTTCCCTCATCCTGATGATTGTAAAAAGTTCTATAGATGTGTCGACTGGGATGGCGATAAAGGTGAACGGTTTTCTGTGTACCACTTCGACTGTCCTCAAGGAACTATTTTTGATCCTAGCTTAAACGTTTGTAATCACGAAGCTTCTGTATACCCCCCCAGAGATTGTTCTGGATCAAGCACTCCGCAAATTAGTGGAACTACTCCGGCTACTGAAATATCTACTACCCCAGAAGCAAGTACTTTAGTAACAACTGAAGGTCAAACTGACACAACAGGACCTTCTGAAACTAATGAACCCGAATTAAGTTCAACTTCAAGTTTGCCAGAAACAGAATCTACTACATCTAGTCAACCAGAAACTAATCCACCAACAACTAATCCAACAGGAACTGATCCAATAACATCTAGTGTAACTGAGACTACAACGAGTCAAATAGAAACAAATCCACCGACAACTAATCCATCAGAAACTAATCCACCAACAACTAATCCATCAGAAACTAACCAACCAACAACTAATCCAACAGGAACTGATCCAATAACGTCTAGTGTAATTGAGACTACAACGAGTCAAATAGAAACAAATCCACCAACAACTAATCCATCGGAAACAAATTCACCTACAAGTCAAACAGAAACAACAGATTCTGAAACAAATCAACCATCGACAGAAACATTACCTGCTACAACAACTTCACCAGAAACTTCTAACTCTACAGACAAGTGTCCTACTTTAGATCCTGATCAAGTTGCATTAGTGTGCCCAACAGGCTTTAGAAGACATCCGAAAAATTGTAACTTATTTTATCAATGTACAATAGCAGACAATAATGATATAAAGGTATTGGTCTTGGCGTGTTCAAATGGTACGTACTATGACCAAAAAAGAATTCAATGTTTACCACCAGATGAAGCAGAATCGTGTCCATTGAGTAACGAAGGCCGGTCAGAACCACTTGAAGAGATACTGCCTACTGTAAGTTATTACAATTGAGTTTCCAAACAAACTTACATATAAAACTGGTTTATGTTTATTTTACATAGGTTCAGATTCAACCGTATCGGCAGTTATGTCCGTCAGAAGGAATGTTTGGTTCTCCAACTGATTGTCAAACTTTTGTAAAATGCAATAGAAATGCACGAGGAATTCTCAGTGGTAAAATTTTAAACATAAATTGTATTAATAATTATGAACAATTTTGTAATATAATATGTTTCTTTTTTAGGTCAAATGTATCAATGTCCCGAAGGTCAAAGCTTTTGGGAAACATCTAAGAAATGTGAGAAGAATAGGAAAATTCCCATGTGTAATAAACTCGGCCCTAAATTAAATTGGCAAACGAGTCTAGCTCCTGTTCTTGCTAATTAATGAAATTTAATTTTATAAGCAAAAATTTCAAGTTAAAACGTTTAATTAGCTCAATCTTAATGTATATTAGTTTAAGATTTTGATAATAAGTAATATGTAATTAAGTATTTAACCTTAATTTAGATTAAAAATTGTGTAAATTTTGAAAAATGTTTCAAAGATTTACCTAGGCACAAAAATACAAAACTTAAAATTGATTCACTATAAGTTTAGTTTGTGAGAATATGAACAGAAAATCAAACTAAATATGTAATGGTGCTAGCAAATATTATGAATTAGGTTACTATTAATCTGTGATTAATGGTTAATGATTAATACAATATTTTTGTTATGAACCATATTCTATGCATTTGATTTCAAAAATAATGTGCCATATTAGACAAGTATTTTTGCTTAAGTCTCATAAATTTTTGAAACATTTTTTAAATATTGCAAATAATTACATATAAGTTCTATTTTTATATTTTTATACAATATTGTGATGAATTTATTGTTTTTTTTTTTTTAATCTTAGGTATTTATAAATTTTGTACATACATTTTTATGCAAAATTAAAAATAAATTATTAATTTAATATTTGCAAGCTTTTTAGTTTAATTTTATTCAATAATTAAAATAATTATATTGTAATAATTAAGAAAATAGATAGTAGGTACTCTATTAAATAAAATATAAAAATAATTACATTGATGAGTTTGATGTTTTCAAACTAAAATATTATTGTAAATATTAAATATATATATTAACATGACGTTCATAAAATAAAATTAGGTTTATAAGTTAAAAATTAACTATAGTTAAACTACAGCAATAACATTAATAGGTAATAATTGAAAATAAACTATCTACAGATAGTAATTAAATTTAAAATTGTATAATAATTTTACAATTTTATTTTAACGCAGTATATAGCAATATCACACTATCATACCGTATAATATTATACTATTTTTATCAAGAAGAAAAATATCGTTGTCATAAAATCCAGATGATATCTTTAAATTAAAAACTATAATAGTTAGGTAATACAAAATAGTGCAATACTAAAAAAGTAAAAAATATATTCAACCTAAAAATTTGAACAGTTTATTAATTTTTAAGATTCTAAGCCAGGAGAAAAATGTTATGATTTTAAAATTACCTTTAATCTTTTTTTTATGTAAAAATGCTTGAAAAATTAATACATTAGGTTCCTTCCTTATAAGCATAAGTTTTTTGTATACTAATAAAAAAAATATAGAAAAATATAATCAAAATATTTTTTAAAAGCGTTTAAAGCTTACATTTTGACAAATTTGGGGTATTCACGCGTAAAATAATAATTTTTAATCAATCTAAATATTCATAGTAAAAAATAAAAATAAGCTTTAAATTTATCATACATAAAATTGTTGTCTTTTTGAGTTGAGTGTAATCACGATTCACGATGTTACCGTTGTCACCCACATCAGTCATCACAATATGCGACGTGCTGATGACTGTACCACACTACCACGTTAAATATTTGAAGCTTTACTGTGATTCTTTTTATAATCAGAAACAATATATTACATGAATAAATGTTTAGATAGCAACTATTATAATAACAATACAATATACGTGAAACTAGAAATCACATATTTTTTCATATACGAGTATGTCATCAGTTCATCACTATTTTTTTCACATTCTTTTCAATACGCATAACACAATATTGGTTTTTATTTTTTATTTTAATAACACATTTGTACATTATTACCTACCAAAATAATGGTAGTCGTGTTATAAATTAAATTATAATTTACAGCACCCAGTAATCAACCCAAAATATTTAACAAAGGCGTGAATATATTATAGATTATAGATAAGATTATGTATATCATATATATTATATATTATGTGTGTAGAGTGTAGACCAGTGCCGTATCTAGAGGGGTTATTTACGCTTAAGCCCACCCCGAAATCTTTTATTTTAAATAGTATGTGTATAATATATATTTTTAAATTATTTCCTATTTTCCTATAAAGTTAAGTATAAATGTTTAACCCCCCCCCCCCCCCCGAAAACAAAATCCTGGGTACGGCAATACCTAGTGTAGACTGTGTAGTGTTTGTACTTATATATCGATGTGTTTCGTACAAAGACCGAAATTGTACATATTGGAATGTGCGGTACTGCAATTGATTCTGTAATTTGCGTATACACACTACTAAGTGTTCAATATATAAATATTATTCTTCTGTCTAAGGTAAAAAATGTTGCTGAAGAAAGTAAATAGGTATCAGGTAGAAATGTGAAAACGTATGGTACAAATCACATTTTAACCACGTTTATACATTTCGTTTCACTTACAATATAAATAATTTTTTTTAAATTTTAAGTACCTACAAAGGTACCTTACAGGGACGGATCCAGGGGCAGGGCTAAGGGCACAGCCCCCCCCCAGACATATTATTCCTCAAATTTTTTTTATAATTCTACACATCATGATATTACTATTTTTCAAATCATATATAATATACATATCTGACAATATAAGAATATAACTAATATATACCTAATATATTAAACAAGGTGGATATATATCTATATATATACATATATATATAAATATATATATATTATACACAATACACATCATGAATTAAATTTTCTCTACTCTGAGAAGGGTAAAAACCTGGCAACGCTCTAGAATACAGGAGGATCGCCTTACTTCTTTGTGTTTACTATGTGTTCATAGTCTCATAGAGAAGTTATAATAAATATTGACCAAATAATTGATAGATTTGGAAAAAGCGATAATGTAAAAAAACGTGTAGATTTTATAATTTATAATGTATAACGTTTATAAATTAAATAATCATTAATTTATTTATTACATTGATTACCTATGTCTAATACGTACCTACTATTATGACAAAATTTTTAAATTATGAATAAAGTACATAGAAAAAAATTGTAGAGGCCTCCCCCAGATCTTTACTCTGGATCCGTACCTGGTACCTTATTACCTATATCTAATTAAAAATATCGAACGTAAAGCCATTGATTATAAATACTACTATTATACTAGTACCTATTCGTCCTATTCTAATAGTTATAAATTTATGATTAATGGAAGTATATTTTACATACTTTAATACTTACCTATTTCCAGTATCTCTTGACTTTTGTAGCCACTTTTGATAATACCTTACAATGTTTAAAAGTTACTGAAATCGGTTTGTATAGGTAGTAATGTAGTATGCCTAATTATTAAATACAAATATTCTATAAGAAAAACGTCCAAACTAAATGTAGTCAATAGTCATACTAAGGTATTTTAAAGGTATCATAACATATCTATATAGTGCTCTAGTTATACACTTATAATACATGTATATTGTATACTGTATAAATAAATTTTCCGCGTATTTTTCATTTTAGATTCTGAACGAAGTGATGAATGTATTGCTTTTACTATGATGTGTGTTTTTTTTTTTTTTTTTGTGTCTGACGACAACATTTGGAGGAGTAATAATGCTCCGATTTTTGACTTCAGCCCCTCTTTGAATAGGGAATTGAATCTAGTTGGTACTTTAGGGGGGTCAAAATTAAAATTTTCTAATAGTTTTCAAAAAAATCGAGAAAAACAAAAAAAAAATGACAGAAAAATGGAAATTTTACGAAAAAACCACTTTTCGACAAAATCGATTTTTTGACTTTGCTGTAACTCAAAAACGAATTATTGTAAATACTTGAAATTTTCACCAAATGTTTATATTATGGTTATCTCTTTACAGTTAAATTTTCAAAATATTTTGACCATTTTTAAGCTACTAATAGACAATTGAAATTTTCGACTTTTCTAAGTTTTTTTTTCTTCAAATGCCGATAAAAATTTTTTGGGTGGCCAGAAAATCTTGAAAATTTAATACAAGGTTTCTTATAAGTTTTTCTTAAAGTGATAAAAAAAAATCCGAAATCGTTAGTCACAATTTTTTTTTATAAGTGTTTAAAGTTCGAATTTATACGAAATATGTCAAAATTTAAATTAAATTTCATACGCTCATAATGCGAATGTTGGCCATAGTAACCATAGTAACATAATATAAAAACTATACTATTTGTTTCAAAATAGAATATTTGACAATATTTAAATATAATATAATATCCTAAACTGACAAATCATCTTCGTTCAGAATCGTTTTTCGTATACAATGATACCTATCATTGCATTCAAATTTAACCTTCCATAGTCTGAGGTCCACCCCACCCCCTAATATACAGCAGAGCGATACCCACTTACCCGCTTTTTTTTTTCATAGTACAAATCAAACAAATCGCTTATTAGAAACAATCGTTTAATTGACAAATTTTACTTTGGTCCCAAAGTGTTTCTAATAAGCGGCTTCTACTGTACTACAATTAATACCTGTTATGCGATTTTAGGCGGTATTTGCATTGTTGTATATATGTATATTGTACACCTTTGCAATTTATTATTGAACATAAATACCACAATTTATAGTTATAAACTCATAACCTAACGACTTTAATTCAATTTAAGCGATTAACGTGAAAAATAAATCATAGAATATATTTTTTTTAATAATTATACAATATTATAATCAGTATATTTTATACAAGTAATAATCATAGACCTATAAACTAAGTATACTAATAACTTAGTTTATAGGTCTATGGTAATAATAGTAGATTAATAGCCAATAAGTTGAATTTTAAAATGAATAAATAAATTCTGATTGTAAATTTGATTTTTTTATATTTCGAAGTTGGTACACCTGAATTTTTGATTTACAGCCTCGATTTTAGTATTTTACGTTTCTTCCATTAGAACATCCTCGTACTCGCGTTGTTATATTATTCTGTCACGTTGTTATCTTGGGTCTCTTGGGGGAAGAACTGCCTATAGACATAGATAATATATTATCTATGCCTATAGAACCAAGAGATTAGAATTTAGACCTAAGGGGTGATGTTACTTGTGTACGCACTGACTGGAGTACCGGACATTGCTACAGCCCGGTACGGCAGTCACGAGTGTTAATAAAAAATATTATAATTATCAAAGTCGGTTTACTTTTATCCTAATTCGGCATTCAGTATATTTTACTATTTACACGTTACAAAGTATTTACTACTTTTCATTCTGTTTTTTAACGTAAGACGAGATAATTCAAATTAGTCGCTGCGTTTAATTTAACCACAAACATAGTGTAATGGGCGAAGACAAAGGTAGTGTTTGAATAATTATGTTTATCTAGTATGTATATAGTTGTGTACTAATAAAATTGCTTTATATTTATGCGACATAGAAAGAGAACGAGACAGGGACCGAGGAGAACGTGATAAAGAACGTGGTGAAAGACGGCGACGTTCACGATCTAGGGACCGCGAACGTCATCGTAGACATCGATCAAGGAGTCGCGAAGGACGTAAACGTAGTAGATCTAAATCACCTAAAAATAAGTCTAGACGTAGAAAGCCATCTCTTTATTGGGATGTTCCACCACCAGGTTTTGAACATATTGCACCTCTTCAATATAAAGCCATGCAAGGTAAAATATAATATTCAACATGATAAAAAAATAGATCTTAATTTTTTTTTTTTAATATTTGCATAGTTGAAATTAATTAACTTCATTAGCTATTTAATAACTGGGTTGGTAACCTATTTTAATTTGGTATACCCAAGTAGAAATTTAGTAATTCATTCTTAGATTTTTCTAACCTAATAGGGTCTATCTTTACATGTTTGACTGTATAAATTGTATATTTAATTTCTTGTACACATTTTAGTATTCTGAAATGGGTTTAACCCCACCACCGCAGTACTGATTCAAGACAATTGTTTTACTAATAATTAAGCTTTATGCAAAATATTCATATTACTAGGACAAACAGATTACATTTATATAATTATATGTATATTAAATTAAATTTACTGCATCTTTGTAATAGACTTAAATGATCATGATTATAAATATGTTATTAATAGCAAATATGTTAAAAATTTTAAGTAGTTAAACATAACGTTCAATAAATACTTTTCTCTATCAATTGAGATAAATATTGGTTACAATAAATAACCAATTTGACACATTATTATTTATTATATATATATATATGTTTTATATTTTTATATCTATAATAATCAAACAACTTATTTAGATTATATTTGTCTATTAGTTACTATCACAGATTCAATAATTTTTTGAATAATAAAGTAAAATTTTCAAGTTTAAATTAAATGAGTTCATTTTTTGTTTAGCTGCTGGACAGATTCCTGCAAATACAATGCCAGATACCCCTCAAACAGCTGTCCCCGTGGTTGGCTCTACAATTACACGCCAAGCAAGAAGGTTATATGTTGGCAACATACCATTTGGTGTAACAGAGGTATTACTATTATTACTAATTATTGTTATTATTTTTTTTATAAAAATAAACATATTTTTAGGATGAAATGATGGAATTCTTTAATCAACAAATGCATTTGTCTGGATTAGCTCAAGCTGCTGGTAACCCTGTGCTTGCATGTCAAATTAATTTAGATAAAAATTTTGCATTTTTGGAGGTATGTACAAGTTTCATATAATGCTATTATAAAATTGAATTAAAATTAAAATTTCATGAAATTTTAGTTTAGGTCTATTGATGAAACTACTCAAGCAATGGCTTTTGACGGTATTAATTTTAAAGGCCAGAGTTTGAAAATAAGACGACCACATGATTATCAGCCAACACCTGGAATGACCGAGAGTAATCCAGTGACAAACTATAATTCTGGCATGACTTTAGACATGAGTATGGGAAGATTTATTTTCTCTTAGATTAACATTTTTCATTGAATTTTTTTGTTACAGTGAAATATGATTCCAGCTCATTTGGTCTTGGAACAGTTCCAGGTTTGTATTACACTTATTAAGATTAAATATTCTTACTCATTAATAATTGTTATGTTTTTAGACTCACCACACAAAATATTTATTGGAGGATTACCAGCATACCTTAATGATGAACAGGTAAGTCTTTTTAGTAATAAAATCTGGCTCTTTATTTTTAGCTTAATGGTCCATCATTAGCAGAGGTACATTAGGTCAATACCAAAACATGGTTTGAGAAGAAACAAAAATAGTGCTAATTTTTTTTTTAAATTTTTAGCACATACGTTTCAGGTTTTATTTTTTGTTTTTTTTTTTTCAGAAAATATGTTCTTGTTTTGTGTATTAAATTATAACAGTTTAGATTTACAGGGACCTAGGGTATTTATTTAGGGTCGCCGTAAGAACATGGATTCTCCTTGCCAGACTTTTATTGACTTTTCATTATGCTTGCAATACATTTACTTTTCTTTCTGTCTGAAAACAAATGTAAGTAGTTATACAAAACACTATTTAAAAAAAAAGAAGAATTATGATTCATTTCAATAGAACAGTAATAATCTAATAATTGTTCCTCTGCTATACCCCATGCCCTTAGCTAGATAACTTGGTTGAAAATGAAACTCTCTGATACAACTGCTTCGTCTGTCCAAATCGACATACAGGCAAGTGGTGTTTCGGAATATTACATTGGTTATATACTTATGTGTCATAAAGACTAAATTTTCTTGAATAATTTATATATATATATATAATATAATACTAACAAGAATGAATAAATGTCTTTGAGTACTATTGTGTAAAATGTACTATAAATGTACAATTCTAAATAACAATCTAATAACTTAAACATTAATTAATTTAAAAGAGAATCAATAAGTTAGATGACTCTCTCAGGAACACTTTATAATAAAAAAAAAAGAAAAAGAGAATAAACTAAAACTAAATAATTAATTAGAAATTGCAGCACAATTGGTGGATTTTTGTTTTAATTAGATATTTATTGTTTTATTGTTTATTGGTTTTATATTTAGGAAACAATTAACATAATATCATAAATTAAATAATGAAACTGTTGACCACTCTAGTGGTTTCTGATTTATTCGCATGTAGTAATTCCTTACCCCAACATATTAAACTTATAGAAATACATTTTTTAAGTAGCACAGCAAAACTAAATTTGTATGGTTATATTATGTATAGATATTAATTTAGATAATTTTATTTATTATTATTAAACAGTTTAAAGTGAAAAACAATTAATACATTTTATGATAAATTTTACAACTTTTTAAGTTTACAACCTCTCCAGTTTATCCATATTATTACATACTACTAAGAAAAAATAATAACTATATGTAAACAGACCAGAATTAAGAAACACTAAAATAAAACAAAACATAATCACAAAATTGATTCTATTTGTAAATTGTTTTAGTCATTATTATTGGAAGATATTAAATGATATAAATACAATAGAAACTTGATTACAAATTGTGTATGGTAAATTTTTACCCCATTGTGAGTAGTTGTTGATTAAATAAATATTAATATAAATTAAATTAGCTAAAAAGTAATATACCTTTAAAATATTTAGCATTAAATCTGCTTTTTTAATATAATAATGCTTAATATAAAGCATAAAGAATGGATGTAACACAAGTTAATAATAAAAAAAATACATTTATATTTAAAACTACTATATAATCCGTAAGTTCAGTGTTTAACAGGTAATTTTTTTTAATTTAATTTTGACTTGTAACAAATTATACTTAGATATTTGGAATATATGAGTTTAAAAAAGTAAATTTATTATAGAACATGCTTTTAAGCATAAAATAAATAAATCCGTATGTTTATCTTTATATTTTTAAACTGCATATTATTTAATATTTATGAATAATATTATGAAAGTCCTAAACAAGTATTATTGAAGGTTAACTAGCATCAGTAGCATCCTATAGGATATAATACTATAATAGATTTTATATTATTTATTTGCATGATGATAGGTGAAAGAACTACTTACATCATTTGGCCAGTTAAAAGCGTTCAATTTGGTCAAGGATGCTGCCACTGGCTTAAGTAAAGGTTATGCATTCTGCGAGTATGCTGATGTTGTGATGACTGATCAGGTAAAATAGTTTACTAATATTCAAAAGTATTTAAAATTCCTCATCAGTTATTATTTGCAACAAAAATTAATTTTTAAATATTGATAATTATAGGCCATTGCTGGTTTGAATGGTATGCAATTAGGAGAAAAAAAATTAATTGTACAGAGGGCCAGTATTGGAGCAAAAAATCCTGGTCTTGGTCAAGTACCTGTAACAATTCAAGTTCCTGGACTTACAGTTGTTGGAACTGCAGGACCTCCAACCGAGGTAAATGATTTTTTTTTTTTAAATACAAAATAAAAAATGTTATAACCATTTATAATTATTTACAGGTTTTATGTTTACTGAATATGGTAACTCCGGATGAACTTAAAGATGAAGAAGAATATGAAGATATTCTGGAAGATATTCGTGAAGAGTGTAATAAATACGGCGTAGTTCGGTCACTAGAAATTCCAAGGCCTATTGAAGGAATTGATGTGCCTGGTTGCGGAAAAGTATTATTTTTATATTTCATTATTTTCTTATTAAATAAATATTAAAAAATGTTGTCTTTCAGGTGTTTATAGAGTTCAATACTATTGTTGACTGTCAAAAAGCACAACAAGCTCTGGCAGGCCGAAAGTTCAACAACAGAGTTGTTGTTACTTCGTTCATGGAACCAGACAAATATCATAGAAGAGAATTTTAATTACAATAAAATTAACTAATAACGAAAATATTTGAACTTTAATAATATTTTTTAAGTTACAGAACCCCTCAATATTGAATTATGACTTAAACTAGTTACATTAACCCTTAGATGCATTTGTTTGTCTTTTTGTTATTTGACTTTTAGACTGAGATAAAAATATTAAAAAAAAATAATTCTACCAATTTGAATAGTTTTAGAAGATTTTGTACGATATTTATCGTTATCATATTTAAAAAATAGTTAAGTGAACGCCAAATTGTTTGTAATAATTTATTCATGAAAATAATTTTGCTTGATATAAACTCACAGAGACAGTATTATAGTAGCTTTACCATATTTTACCATACACATAGAAAGAATGTATCATGTATGTATATCATTGGGTTTTTATTTTTATTTAGTATTGGTATTAAAAAAATAAAAACACTAGACATAGTTAAACTTTTCTTTAATATAGTGTGAAAATTTGGTAAATTTACTGTAAATAATATATTTTTATGTTTGTACCGCATGAAATCGTTTTTTCCTGTATAATCTCATTGTTGCAACAACATTGTTGGTACTGCTATGGGACCACTTATAAAATACTTTGAATTATATTGTTCAAATATGTTTTGTATTAAACGTTTTAATTCTTCTCAATATTACATTAAAGTTGCCTATATTAAACTTATTAAATAGAAAATGTTAAGTGAGAATATTTTTTTAGTTGTGCTTAAATTATTACCAATTTTAGTTTTAAATATACTTAAAAATTCAATTATTTTATGAACTGTGATGATATTTATAATTAATAGTATGTTAAATAACTTACTTCCATGTTTATATTATTTGAAGCTTAATTAACAGTTCAACTTACATATGGGCAAAAATTGACCCGATTACATTTTAACTACATGATCATTTCCCCCCCCCCCCCAAAAAAAAACTTGTACTTTGTCTTTTTATAATTTGAATAATAAAATGTATATTTTATATCAACGTTTAATTATTAATAACTTATATTATTATTATAGTTATTTGAATAATAATAACCTACAATAAGAGTAACTAATTTTTTAACAGCAAATACTAATTTATTAACACAATTATACCATAAAATTTGGTTTTTGTGAATTATATTTTTGTTATATAAGTGTTATTATTTATTATAATTTAAACTTGCTTTTATTTACATAATAAGTATAAAACAAAATTTACAACAAAGCTAAGATTATTTCATATTTTTTTTTTAATTGCTTGGTAATGTTACTGACTTTTAAGGTTAAAGGATCATTTAATACATTGTTTTTAAAATTAAATATGGCACTAAGTAAACTAGAACAGACTATGTCAATTTTTGTTTTGTTAATCTTGAGAGCTTTTTGAATCAATTTAAGAACAGTTACATATTCAATATTCGAGATGTTATCTATAGGTACTAAGTTAAAGTGCTTGTTTGTATTATGATGTTCAACAGTATTGACTATTGAATAGTTCAGTGAAATGGATGATAAGTTCTATGAAAAATGTTATATCAATAGATAAATTATATAAATAATTTTTGATATTTTCTTTTTGGAATGTTCGCATAGGCAACAAACTAATTTCGAAACACTACCACATAATGTTTATGTGGGACAATAAATTTACATTAAGAAACCATTATTTTGCATAACTATTTTCAATGTGAATGCGACCAATATTCGAAGTACCTAAGCTATTTACTAAAATGTGAACCATGAATTAAAAATTAATATTATTTTTACAGTTTTACTGATTTCTTAGTATAATACTATAATTTAATTCGTGATGTGAACAAAATTAAAAAGATTTATAGACTTATAATAGTTTATGTTTATACACGCACAATCAGTATAGTAGTATACCATAGTTAGTGAGAAAATCGTCGTTGGTGTATTTACAATCGGTAATGGTGGTGGCACTGGTTTTCGGCTTTTTTCGTTGACAACATCAGCTATCACGTGCAGTTTCCCGTCTTTTTCCAAAATGTTTTGATTCTATAAATCGTATTTCTTAATAACGATTTGATTTGACTTATTCTTATTGAGTATATTTCATACATTCGTAGTTTATACTTTATTTGTTCTACTTTTGTTTGTCTTTCACGTCGGGCAGGCCAACAACCAGTGCGTACTATTGGAATAGAGCGCGTCACAAAGCTTTCTCAAACGTAATCATGAAATTAGTCAAGTAAGTCAATAGTTTGATTTTAGCCGCGGTCGCCGGTATATTATTTTAAAAAATCGAATTTTGGAACTAATTCGATTTTCGAGAGATTTTTTTATACCTCAATACCTTAACAGTATTTACATGTTCAGCTAATAACTATTTAGAAACATCAAATAGAAAATATCATGTAGACTGTTAATTACTGTTTTGTTTACTTTTCAATCCATGTAGATTACTAGTAACCCACATTATATAATGTTTATAATCAACTGGTATTACGTAATAAGTATACCTATTGGTAGGTTTTAAAATCAAGAAATTAGCAAGATGTCTAGTAAAGACAGTAAAGTTGAGTTGTACTGTATGTACATACTAAGCTAGTATATTTAATACATGGGTAACAACATATTAGTAGGTAATATTGATTGCAAGAAAAATTTGAATATTATATTCAACTTTTTAGTACATGGTGTAGTGTGTATCTCATTTAAAAGTGAAATTACTGAATAGTAAACCTTTATAACATAATAGATTAAAATCAGTACATAGATAATTAATATCTAATTTTAAAAACGTTGCTTAAAATAATATAAATTTCAGCTTAAATACATATCAAGTCCTACCACATATTAAATTCCTGAAATGAATTTCACCAGATGTAAAAAAGAGTGTTTTTGAAAGCGTATATATTATATTAACTAGTATATTTCAGCATTATATCGTAACAAAAATATAAAATATTTATAAAATTGCATACCAATTAATTTATATTTAATCCTATGAACAATATTTTAACCTATTATTAAGCATTTAGCAATTCTAAATCCATTTATAAATAGTTGAAGTATTTTTTATTGAAATATCCTTTCTGTGACTTTTTATATGTCTTGATTGTTCTTGGTTTTTGAATATTGCATTTTCAGATATCTTTCATTAATTTCTTAATTCAATATCTTTAAATTGCTCTGTTTTTTTTTTTTATTTATACCTAACATAATATTAAATATTAAATAATCATTAATATATTACTATGCTCATCTATGCTTTTTACACATACTTTAAATCTTCAAATGATAAACACACAATGTAACCTATGTTATCTCCATATTATGAAGTCACTATTTTATTTATTATACTTTTATATCTATTCATTACGTTTTACAACTAATTTACTGAATTATAAACCTAATTCAAGTACTATTTTCATTTCCAATTGAATTGTACATATAAATGTTACCTTTATCCTGTTTAGTCATTTAGTATGTAAGCAGTGGCGCGGAAGTTTTTAAAATGTGGTCGGGTAATTTCAAAATTTTATGGTCCTAATTCCTAATAGCATAAAAAAAAAACTATTCAATTTGGTGGGGGGGGGGGGGTAAAATATACATTTTCTCATTATAAAGCTATGATTTTTATGTGGCCTACTGGACTTCGACACCACTGTATGCAAGTACTTACATTTATATATTTTTATTTTATGAGCTTATAATCTATAAACTAAGTAAATTAATTTAAATAATTATCACAATTATTATGTCGAGCATATCTAAGAATTTAGTGTTTAAACAAATGTTATTAGTTTATTACTATGGTCAAGAATAATATTTTAAAACATTATGAAATAATAACTTAATAACTTAATTACTTACAATAAAAAACAAAGTTTGTAGTTGTTTTTTGATTTCAAAGAATATTTTATTTTAGCTATTATTTAATTATGTACATCATATTATAACATGTTATTTTACATTTAATAATTTTTATATTTTAGATTTTTGATGAAACTCAGTCATGAAACTGTGACATTAGAACTTAAAAATGGTACTAGTGTTCATGGCACTATTACAGGTAAGATTTTTATAATTAATATTTGAAATGTTCTTTCAGATCAAAAACATATTTAGTTTCAACTAAAAAAAGAATTATTGATGTATAACATATAATATATATTATGACAAATTACCAATAAGTATTGACATTTGGAAATATTGCTAACAAATCCAAAAATAACCATAATATGATGGATTAACAAAACTCACAAAATGTGTTTATTCAAATTTAGATAAATTAGACAATTATTTATTATAATATTAACTTAAAATATTTTAGTTAATAAAATATACTATTTCAATTGCATTAGTTAAAATTATTCTAAACTGTAGTCTTTATTTTAGTTATATATATATTTAAAACTAATATTTCAGTTTTATTAGATTGGCATCAATAATTGTATTTTTTTTTTATTTTAGTAATGTGTAACTAAATATTTAACATTTATACAATTTTAGGTGTTGATGTAGCAATGAACACTCACCTTAAGGCTGTTAAAATGACTGTTAGAAACCAACAACCTATACATTATGAAACTCTTAGTATTCGAGGTAACAACATTCGGTACTACATTTTACCTGATTCTCTTACTCTTGAAACCCTATTAGTCGATGATGCTCCCAAATCACGAATGAACCGTGGTGGACGAGGAGGTCGTGGAGGTTAGTATACATATTTTATCAGATATATTTACTTTTAAATGAAATAAAATATGTTAATTTAGAAATAATATTAAATATACAACTATTATTGTCTTAGGGCCAGGAAGAGGTGGTCGTGGACGTGGTGGTCCAAGAGGACGAGGAGGTCGTGGAGGGCCACGTGGAAGCGGTGGTGGACGTGGGCGTGGTGGTCCACCTCGCCGTTAATACTTGCATAAATTATTCAATTTGAAATCAAACTTGTGTATTTTCAAATTTGTATGTGTATTGGTCTTTTTTAAAAATATTTAAACTTTATTTATCAAGTTTTATAATAAATTGTCCTATATATTTAATTGTCTAATACTTATAAATACATTTAATAAACAGTACGATATACCTAATATAAATGTATTTAATATTAGAACTGATCATATGACTTATTATTTGGTAGAGATATTAGAAAAAGCATTAATTACGTTTTCATCTATTGGAAACTTTTAATTGTCTTTGTTTTTTTTTTTTATATTTTTAAATATTCAACAGTCATGATTTTCTGAATATACATATTTATGGTATATAAAAATAAGATATAAAATGCAATTAATTTAACTTTTAAAAATTGTTAGTAACAAATAATACGCTCTAAGTCTAAAAAGAAATATTAATTTTGTATTGCTCAATGGAAAAGTTTACTAACTTTAAATATTATTTTATATATTATTCTTTTAATAGTCATAAACAATATATTATCAATCATACATTATATTAATGGAAAGTTTTTATTTATTTTTCCTATTATGAATACTGTTTTTTTACCATGTTCATAATAGTAAATCTTAATTAATCTGTACTTTTCCTGTTTTTCAATATAATTATTTAAATTAATATCATTGTTTAAAGGTTAATCAATTTTCCACCCTACCTTACCAGCTAACCAGAGTTAGTGACACTGAAGTGTTTTTCAAGATACTATTACATCATACATCAACCAAGGAATCTCCTACTATCCTTCAAATTAATTTTAATTTAAGCTATTATAATATTGAGCAACTACTGGGGCTATATGATAATTATTTATTATATTATACTAATTTGTATAATATCATATGTATTTATCTTAATACATAAAATTCTGGATCGATAGATGGACCTCACTTTCTCACATGGTCTCACCTTTTTACAAAATCTACTACAACTTCTGTCATAAACAAATTATCTAATTGGTGCCATTGACTAAAGTATTAATACTAATGTAATCATACATTTCAAATACAGTAGACTCTCGGTAACTCGAAATTCTTGATATCTCAAATAAATAAAATTCCCCTTCAAATAACAATATTTTTTAAAAGTTTTTGATAACTTGAAATTTTTAGTAAGTCGAATTTTTTTTTTCCCCTTGAACTTCGAGTTACCGAGAGTCGACTGTATCAGTATTTTTTATTAATCAAATTTTATCTGTTCTGAAAATGTTAAAAAACAAAGCATTTTACAATAACAAAAATAATTATATCTTCACTATAATATGGAATAGATGTGTGTCATTATATCATTAGATTTCTTTTTATAGAGTGACAATATTTAGTTTGATTGATATTTATTTTATTTAGAGGTACAGTAGAATCCTTAATCAGGTCTTGATGGTTATTTATTTACAAAAAATTAAAAATGAGCTTAGGATGCTTATAATTTTATTTATATATAGTAAACCTATATACCTAAAAACAAATATGTAGCATGACCTCTAAATATCAACCGAATTTAATTTAATTTTCATAAAATATATTTTATATCATTCAGAACATTTTAGGTGTGTGAGACGAAAGAAATATTTAAATTTATTTTTTTCCACGTTTTTGATTGTTATCCTAATATATACTTGTAATAATTTTATTTTAATTATCTTAGAACTACCTAATTATTTTCAAGCTTAGATATTATGTTTCTAAATTATTTTCATAATTGTCTCTAACATATTGAGAATAGTTCAATAATTGACTAATATCAATTGTCAGTTTATCCGAAGAGACCGTAGGTATACACAGGCAGTGGCGTATTTACGGGGGGGGGTCCCCGGGTCTGGACCCCCCCCCAGAAATTTTTTTTTCAAATATTATATAAATAATATCAATAATAATTATCATTATTAAATTAACTCGTATGTATTTTATTATAATGTTATAAACTTATACTTAATACTAAGACCCCCCCCACAAAAAAATTGAAAATACGCCACTGTACACAGGGACGGATTTATACAATTGCCGCCCCTAGGCAAATTTTTTTTGCCGCCCCATTAAACTTATTAACGAGAAAACGTATTTTTCAATACTTATTGAACATAACTACTAAAAGAATAAATCATCAAGACTAATACTAAACAATAATTAATAGTGGTTATGTTAATAAACTGTTCTAATCAAATAAATAGTATACCAATACAATATTTATTAAAATATATACCTAATACAAAACCATTTTTTTTTAATAAATTTACTCTACCAATTAAGTATAATTAAATTAATAAATATAATTAATTCAATAATTTACTTGGGCGTTTATTGTTATGTATTATAAAATAAAGAAGAAATGTTAATTATATTAACTAGAATATAATGTTATACACTGATACTTAACTTAAACATTTTTATTTGTCATCCTTCAAAGTAATCACCGTACATTAGAAAATCAAAAAGAAACCAAGAGTATTCTTAATAAAATATTGGCCTAAAATTGCCGCCCCTAAAAATTTGCCGCCCTAGGCAACTGCCTACTTTGCCTGACGCTAAATCCGCCACTGGGTATACATAAGTGTGATGATGAGAATTTTGATTACATTAACATTTAGCACAGAATAAATATAACCTATCCTATGTTTAATGTTATTATGGGCAATTTAGTCTTCTAAACTCAAGTCAAATTACATTAAAATAGTTAATGATATCAAATTATGATTCATAACTTTAAGAATTATGATTAATTATGATATACTACCTAAAAACTGTTATCACCATATTTTTATAATGATTTCCAATTAAGCCCACCTACATAGTAGGTACATCGTACAATCACAGAATAAAATACAATGTCATACCTTTTAGTTTTTTATTATCTTATTTTAATTGTTTGTATAGGTACACGCGGTACCGTAAGACAGGTTATTACATGTAATAACAAATGTTTTTCTTTTCAACGAAATAATTTTTTTCGGACTTAAATTAACATAACCGTCATAACCTAATAAAGTAATAAACAAATAATTCTCGTTTTTACGTACCAACTAAGTTCATCTACTTCATCATTAAATTCAAAGTCGTCACCACGATCTAAAGAATATAAATATAATATCTTTTCTACATCGTGATAGCCGAATAATATGGTCTATATGTATACTGATACTATAATCTAAGCAACAGGTAGGTACTTATTTCATTATATTTTTTAAATTATACAATTTGTTTATATTAAACTATAGTTGAAATTCGATTATATTTTAAACATTTGTTTATAAAATTTAATTTTTTTACCTATAAGCGTTGGCATTCATTTTGGTCATCTGCAGGTAAATGATAAGATTGTTCTTGCACGAGTTATGAGCAGAATTCGAGACTTATAAGTTGTAGCATTTGCATATTTTTTTTATTTATTCTAAAAAATAACAGTGTGCGAAATAAATAAATTTCTCGATTCCATTATATCTAATCTGAAATTTGAATGTACATAGATTTTTTTGCATATTTTGTCGGTTTATAACGCATATTTTAGCGTTTATTTTGATGATTTTAAGTATTATAAGTTCCGAACTCTGTACATGACTTTATGAGTAAGAGTAACGCCAGTAACGAATTTCCAATGATTCCGCTAGACCTTTTTATATTTAGGGAAACTATTTATCGATTCTGCTAGTACACGTAGTCTAAAGATAGTTTATCGATTGCATTACTTATTGAAATATTGAATAATGCAAAATTAATCTTTTCGAATAAAAATTATATTTTGATTTTGCTTATAAAATTTTAATTTAGTGTAGCTATTTGTATACAGCTTGAAGTAATATTATTCAGTATTACATTATTGTAAACACCATACACGATTTAGTACCTACTACCTATATCGTATACCTAATGTATAATCTAATGTAACCGTTCCAGACGCCTTGAAAAGAAACTGATGCTGGTACCTTATCTTCCTCTTCAAATATTTCATATGCATGCACTAGTTATATATAGGTTCGATCTTAATTCGGTCTCTACTACGATATACTTCGAATACGATCCAATTTGCTTTAAATCAAGATTGTACTTTAAATACATAATTTTTTTTTATTAAAATAATAAATTTGACTAAAATCAACAATAATAATATACGGATGATATAAAGAATTTCCAGACTAAGTATCTACATAGACACTTATATATCTAGAGTACAATACACTTATATATGCAAATAATATCGCTTAAATTATTTGGAGGACTTGAGTTTTCTTTATAATATTGGTTTAAAATCTTTTGGGGCGTTATCAAATAAAAATACCAATTTACATTCAATGCTATTTTATATACATGTATAATAAGTAAACAAAGTTGCTGACAAATACGCATGTTTATATGGGTACCCTTTACCTGTGTTAAAATATGAAATGGTCATATAGTATACTCATATTATTTTTTTATTACCACAAAATTAAAATTTTAAATAATTTTTGTCGTGTTTATCGTCAAACTTATAGAAAAAACTTACTGTACTATGTACAGTGAATTTTCCATACAACATACTTCCATTTGACAACATTTTTTATTGCACGCCCGACTTCGACACTTCGTTACATGGAAGTTTCACTGTAATAATCAATTAATGACGAATTAATTTTGAGAGACTTGGCATACTTTTGGCAGGTCTAATTCCCCCCACCAATCACGATCCTCTCTATCGGTGCCAACGTGCATTATAGTTGTGCTTATAATATGACTATTCTACTTCATTTGTTTAGACACAATCCTACTGCAGTGTTATATTTTTGTATTTCATCTAAAAGTATTTATTTAATACTATTATGTGTGGATTGAATTTTCTTGATTACAGAACAATGTACATCGGTAAATGGTTAAATAGATCTTTTCCACTTTCGTTTTGTTGTTTTTCAATTTCTTGATAAACATAATAATAGTACTATACCAACTTAATGGTATATTTCAAAAAATAATTTATTTTAAATAATTATTAGTTATTGATCTGCTTTCAATTAAATTGTACATTAATTGTACATGAATAGAAAGGCTTTAAATAAAGTAAAATTTGTGTTCCTCGATCCACATATATTGTAGCTGTAGGTACCTACTCCCTTTTTACAATATTATCATTATTATTTATTTTATTTTATTGTTAAGATTATAAAATGAGCTTGATTATGTACCTTTGTTAATATTTTCTAAACAGAATATTTTTTACTGTTAATATATTATAATAGCCTATTATTAACCTATTATATTTACCTATTATTAATAGGTATATTCACATAAGTCCATGTTCAATATTATATTTTATAAATTTGTTTTAGTTATTAGTGCCAATAAGTGGTATTATTTTATGAATTTGTTTTTATTAATATATAGCTAGGGCCTAGGAAATATAATAGGTAATATTAATTATTTTTTTTTTTAATTGTCAAGATTATGAAATGAGTGATTTTATACCGATATTAATATTTTATAGACCACATATTGTTTGCTATAATTTTATTAAATGTTAATTAAAGATTTATTTTAATATACACAATTTTCCAATTTGTTTTTAAAAAATAATTGAATAATTTAATAAATATATTAATTTCGATAAATATTCTATGGATATAAATTAAATATTACACTTAGGTATTTGATAAATGGTGGTGAACTATATATCTAATGGATATTATAATTAAATTATCTTTGATATCCAAGTGGATTTCCATAAATTAATAATAAAAAAAAAACAGTCAATTGGATATCTAGTACGAGTATATAATAGATGTTATGGATATAGTTGTACCTGTTTTATGTAGGAAGTGCTTTAGCAAAAGTGACTACAGCAAATTTTTAAGTTGAAAATTTATAAAAAAAAAAAATGTACAAATCAGTAGGTGAGTACGAAAATACGAAATACAACGAAAATAAGATTATAACATGTATATTGTAAACTGTTAAATACTATAACCATATAGCTATAAATAGACGTATAGCACCTAAAAAGCTCAAGTAGTGGTGAAAAATTAATTTTATATGATTGTGTAATATGTTTATATTGTTTTTTGAAAGTTTGATAAAACAGGTAACTTGACTCAAACTCTAGTATGTACCTAACCTATCTAATCTAATTTTCTGTGTTTCGACTAGGAAAAGAGTATGATAAAATTAATTTTCGCTTTGTTATTTAAATATCTTGTTTTTTATCTGTAAACATTGAAATTAATCTCTCGAGATTCAATTACCTACGCATATATTTCTATTTTCTACTCATGTTTAATGTATTTATACCGAACGCCGATTGGCTTATGCAGTTTCTCAACGTAAATCATATTATAATTGACAATAATAATAGTGGGGTTAGTACCATATTATTCAGTATTATTTAAATAATTTGTGTTCAATGTATTTTTCTTAAATTTAATTCCGAACGAAAATAGTCGAGAACTGGATTTCTGACAATTATAATGCACTTTGTTTTCGTATTATAGATGATAAAATATTAAATAGTTATACATTTTTCTAAAAATATTGCACAAGTAGGTACATATATAATATCTATAGATTCTAACCTATAGGTGTATAATACATATAAATATATTATTTACGTTTATTGAGCTATTTCTTGAAATTTAAATATAATTGTTCATTAATCAATAATTTGTCATAATATCCACTCCTATTGTTTCAGCGTCGTCATCGCGGTTAATCATTTTATAGGTATATGATATGACGTATACCTATTCTATAGAATAATATTATTACATGTGCAGTGTGCACGACTTATAGACTGCCTACAGTTACGTTTTCGGTGAGTTAAAATTATACTTAACATAATATGATAATTTTGATAATTTATATCTATAGATATGTGTTAAAAACAAAACATTATACTCATATCATACGAATTTCACTATGATTATCTAGCCAATGTTTATCTTGTTAGCGTGTATCGTAGTATTTTCTATAGCACATGTACATGTAAATTTATATTATTAACATATAGACACACACAGTCCATGGCAATATGCCAACATATGTTTAGAATGTTTAGATGATGGTTTAGGAACCAACAATATTTACTTAGTTAGGCACCCGTGTTCTTTGTCGTCAAAACCGCGGTAACGTTATAATGAATAAACGAGTGGGTGCGATATTGTGTGTAATCTTATAATAACACTTATAGTAGATATTATTTTGTAGGTAGATACACTTATCTATAGTATAATTTATTTATTTTCCAGTCTGTTTGAAAACTTTTGAAAGAAAACTAATAATTACAAAAAGTCGGTTTTAAATCGATACATATCTATTATTTATGAAGTACCTATTATTATATAGATATTATGCACAATCTAAGTACTTATATTCAATTATTATGATACAATAATAATGAATTCATAAATGAAAAAAAATTATCTATTTAATATTTTTCAAACTACCGTTTACTCAAACAAGTTCAACAGAATATGGTTCTGTTTAACTTTTTGATTGAAAATCGTTCTTTACGCAAATATCTACTTATTTAATAATATAAAATACCATTTTTAAAAAATCTGCATTTGCCGCACACCACTAAGTAGTAGACAGACAGATTGTTTCTATTAATATTTTTGCATAACACTATTGCAGCAAAATTATACAGTAAATGTAATAGCAATTAGAAATTAAAAAAATATCTTATATAATATGTATTGTTTTATTGATACTAATGAATAATGACAGTAGGTATGGCAGTGAACTTTATACGCTTGAAAGCATGACTTTGATCAAACTGGTAGGTATTTGAGATAAAAATAATCAACGTTATAGAGTATAGAGAGAATCATAAAGTTACTTTTACTATAGATAATAATGTTCATGCAATTTTAAGTTTTTACACAATTTAAGAAATGTCTTAGTGGGTTATTAATAAATTTAGCATTTAAATATAAAATTACTTTTAATTATAATTTTCAGAAATAAGGAAATAATAGTAAAAAATGGACAATTTTCGCCAGCGAATATGTTTTTCTGCGCCAACGATATCAGATGATTTATTGGATCACGAACGAAATAATGTGAGACGACTGAAACATTTATATTTTAAGTATAAAAAACAAATTATATCTTATGTGTGTGTAGGAAGTTCAAGATTTAATGATATTTTGTGGTGCAGACGAAATAGGAAATATGATTACATTATGTGTTAATCAAAATTACAATTTAAAACAATCGAAGTCTTTAATATACATCCGAGATCCCACCGGACTTGAATTCACAAATCAAGGTATCTATAAACTTATCTTAATTACATAAGATATATCTCATGTTTATCGAATTTAAATAGATTTTAAGTTGTATCGCTAGTTTATATAACGAATTAAACGAATCTGTTTTTTATTATGAAATATAATTGATTGAGAAGGCCTTACATATAATAATAAATTAATAAGCCAATAACATATTTTTTTTTGGTTTTGTTTTTTTTAGAAACAGATAAAGGATCTTATGAATTTTCTAGTTGGAAAACACTCAGTCTACAATTTCAATGTATAGTACCAATGCGAACATGGAGAATTGTATTCAGTGGTCGTCTAAGGTTAGAAAATATACAAATATACTATAAATTAAAACATAAATTCCTACATATTAAACATATTTTTTTGAATAGAAACGGTGGGAATTATCGTCACGTGAAGATAAATTTCTTGTAAGTTTACAAATATTTTTTTATTTGATTGATAGCTACTATTAGTACTTTCAATGAGAAACATATTCGATATATTTATTTAAAAAACAAAGTATGTTTAGATTTTAATCTAGAATGTAGTTTCAAAAACGGTTTGATGGTATTAAATATTATAAATTTAAAGACATTTTCAAAAAGAAGTATTATTATGATTATTGTTATTATACCATTAGCTATAACATAGTACATATAATTTGTAGTTATACGATTTTAATTTACCCTTGCTTTATTGTTTAGGTGGAAGCCATTTGGATTTCCAGTGTACTGTGATAAAAAAAATACATTTTTCAAACACGAAATTGATCACTCTGATCTGGACTAGTAAATGCTTTTATATAGAATATAAGTTATATTACTAAATTTTAACGTATTAAGATTTATACTTTTTTTGATTTTACCACACGGTTTAGCATTAACAATTTATTGGGATTAGATCAGTTCGGTCAACTTTCCGGTTCGATAGTTGTGGATGGTAAATCAGAAATGATTTACATGCGTGCTATGAAATTAAGACGGTGGAATATGTCAGTAAACGACTCAGTGTTTGCTGGATTTATGAACAGTAATATGTGTTCCGTACAGAAATTAGAAAGGTAATAAATATTACAGTTACTGGTTTTTACTATAATAATATTATGTGATCCGCCGCGTCATATAAGCTATTGGAATTTATTATTTCAAATGTTTTATAGTCTATAATTGGTTTGTTATTAGTATAAGATATTAAAATTAATTTGTTTTGTAAATATTGGACTGAATTTAGGATAAACTGTCGTGGTCATTTCAAAACAATTTCAGCACACGAAATACTGACACCAGATGAAATCAATTTCGTGAGTGGAGAAAGCGATATTCCAACAATTGCAATATATCATACAAGTGATTATTACCTTATACTTTATATATTTTAACTTTTTTTTTCAAGATTATCTATCTTTTTCTACCTCAGATTTCGTTGATTTTATATTTTCATATTATAGATTTTAGTTTAAATGCAAATTTAAAAAGCCAAACGATTGTTAATCTGAATACTGTGTCAATTGAAACCGTTATTGGAGACGACTTTAAGGGAATACTTCTATGTTTCAAGTAATATTCTTTTAACAGCACAATACTGCGTATTATAAAATTAAAACAATACAAATAATATCTTACATAATAATATTAATAAAATATATTATGTTTGTATTGTATACATTCATATCCCCATTATATATTATTTATGTACCCGTCCCCACACTATACGAACAAATAAACAATATAGAAATATAATTAAATATATTATGGACTTTCAGAGATGCGTACGAAACAGACAAGATAGTAGATTGCGCAGAAGACATTTCTGTAAACGATCATAAAATCGGTTTAACCGTTAACTTAAACTCGGAGATGTGCGCGTTCAGCAATATAGTAGGAAACAAAGCAAAATCTCTGTTTCGACTAAAAAAAGCAATCGTCAATGGCCTGATTTATGACGTGAGTTATACATATTCGCAAATGCGTATTACTGTTACGCACGCTTTAAATTGAATTATAATCTGTCTAAAACGTGTTAATGATTTTTATACTAACATGATGATCTGTTGTTTCATTTCGAAGGCTATTGTCCCCGAAGGTATATGCATCACGACGATCGCGATGAGAGCACATATAAACGAAAACAAAGAGTTGTCAAACTATTTAAACAACGCGATCGAAAAAGCAAAACAGAATGATTTTGAACAGTTGTCCAATTACTGTGAACGGTAAGAAAAAAATAATTTGCTTTTATTGCAGTGTAGATACTATAGGTGCTCAGTAGCCAACTATTTTGACGCAATATTGAAACCTTAGCAGGTGAGCCATGGCTGATATTGGACAGCAGCCTCTTCATACAAATAATAATAAGAGACATTCTCATTATCTCAAATATCTTTCTTTTTTTTTATTTTGTGGCACGTCCAATGACCAATATTTTTGTATTATATTATTATAAATTTTATTTCTAAAATAATACTTTATAATAGTTTAATGAATTTATAAAAAGATTTCATAAAAGAAACAAATTATAGAAATGATAACAAAGTCAAATATAGGCACTAAAATTTCAAGGGGGGCTAACATTCTTAACATCAACTAAATCTCCGTGGCTTCAAACCTCCACTTCAAATCTAATTATATGGAATTATAAAATCTATTAAATATATGTATATGTATTATGTATTAACTATTTAATTTAAATATATATTTAAATAAGTTTATTATCATATAGTTGTGAACGTATACCGTAACGTTAAGTACGGATATTTTAATATCAAATTTATTGAACTAAAAAAAATATATAATATTTAATTAGAATATTAAAAAAAATATTTGATTACTTATTTTAAATATAAATAACACGAAGTATTTAAATAAATATTCTGGACATATTTGTAAAGTATTCTTAATAAAACTGCGGCTGCAGAACGACACAAAATTTAGCTAGGATCAATAAAATAGTTTGTTTGCGTCAATTTATTTCATAAGCAGTGTGCAAAACTAAAAAAAGGCCCCCCTTCTACATCTTTTTTTCTAAATAATATAGATATACATTAATTTGTGTTTTATAACAATGATATATACTGATATCAGATTGAGAAAATGAGAAACATTTGAAATTGAAAACAATTTTTTTAATTTTTTGTTCATAACTGAATTTATTTAAATTTTTTTTTTGTGGAACGTTGAGCAGCAATAATGGGCCCCCCAAGCCGAGGCCCGTGGCATTTGCATACATCGTACACATGTATGACACGTATACAGTGCTTGATTTGGAAAAAAACTAGAAGGGGGACAAAGTCGATGTTGGATGAACGAGCGTTCCATACAAAATTCAATATCACATTACTGTGCGGAACTGCGTAGCAAAGCCCCCCACATTACCTTCAGCCACCCATAATTCCCAAGAACCATTAAACTGATTATATAAAAATAGTTGAAGATATAAGTATGACGTAAAAGTTTAGCTATCGAAAACAACAAAAATAATATAAATATATAATCAAATTTATTGAATAAAAAAAAAACAGTATTATACATCGACAAATGGGCTGCGTGTCAAACGTATATTATATACGTGTACATTTAAGCAATAACAATAGAATAAATATCACGTAGGTACATCGATCGGCGTCCGCGATTCTATATGCGAAAATAAAAAGAACGAAGAAAAACGTCCGGGGGTCGGCGGTCGTACTCGTTACCGCGATCGCAACCGCTGTAAACGCAAACGGCGAAAAAATCGTACGGCTTATAAAAGACGCAAACTACGCAAACACGAAAAAAACGGGTTGGAAAAAAACTCTGGAAAAGTCTTGAAATCCCGTGAAAAGTTTGTACTTAATAAATAATTATTTAATATTTAACTTTTGATTTTTTTTGTTCGAGAGATGGAGGATTTTTCGTTCGGTGTGGTGACTGGGGGGGATGCACGGATAAGGTTCTAGATTATTCTTTTCCTTTTTATTATTCTTATTCCTAATCTTATTATTATTATTATTATTATTAATATTACTAATTACTATTTTTATTATTATTATTATAATTATTTTATTTTTATAAAAACTTTTATTTAAATTGTGCGTTTATTGGTGATTGCACTATTGGGGTTTCTTCGGTTTCTTGTTATCTGCCACAGAACACGATAACGGTCTTGTGTAATCGCTAATGAACCGGGTATAAAAGGCCCTACGAAACGACTAGCATTGACATTCACTGTCTGTCCTCCATCGTAGCAAGACCCAGTGGACCCACCCCGGGCAGACTTGCGCGATTAAGGAAGGCATCTGATATCTATATTTTTTGATCTTTAACATATTATAATGTTGCCTGCACATTGCTTGTACTCGTATTATTAAGTAGTAATTTTATTCATATACCTATTCGTACCTCTGACATTTCCTTAGCTCAAGCTCTGGTATGCACAAATAAAATTTGACCTTGGCCTAGGAATAAGTTATTCGTAAGTGTTCAAGTATGTTTCCCAAACAGAACGTATATTTGTAAAACCCCGTTTCCCTGTGCATTATCGTCATTGTTGACATATGCGCAGAGCTACGGCGGGTTACGTTCCACAGAAATAACAAATCGCGTGTACGTCGGATCTAGCGAGCATATGGCACAGTTCCAGTGACTCGTCAGAGTTCCGCGTTACGGGTGTATCGCTCTCGTTTGAGCTGCCCGTCTCGTGTGCCGCTGCAATGATCTGACAATGCGTGCGATTCGATTCTGATCCGATTATTCGGTGGCATAAAAAAAAAATTGAAATTTTCAATTGTCTATAAATAGCTCAAAAAAAGTCAAAATATTTTGAAAATCAAATCATGTAAAAAAAAGTGGCGATCTAAATAACTGGTAAAATTTTCAAGTGTTTACGACTTATACTATTTGAATAAAAACAAATATCAAAAATCGTTTAAGGCTAAACCGTTATTTAACGCGGTTTTGTAAAAATTTAAATTTCAAACACTCATAAAATTTTTTGTCTGAATCCGGTAGAGTTATTTTTACAGATATTTGAAGAAAAATTTATGGAGAACCTTGTACCAAATTTTCAAAACTTAGTTAAAAAAGAAAAAATTTTTACGATTTTTCAACCACAAAATTACTTGCAAATTTTCGCAATTTTGACATATTTCGTATAAATTCAAACTTTAAGCACTTATACAAAAAAAATTTGTGACTAACGATTTCGGATTTTTTTTTTATTACTAAGAAAAACTTATAAGAAACCTTGAATTAAATTTTCAAGATTTTCTGGTCGGCCAAAATTTTTTTATCGTTATTTAAAAAAAAATACTTATAAAAATTGAAAATTTCAATTGTCTATAAATAGCTCAAAAAGAACGCTAATATAAATATTTAGTGAAAATTTCAAGTATTTAAATCGATTAGTTTTTGAGTTATAGCAAAATAAAAAATTCGATTTTGTCGAAAACTGGTTTTGCGTAAATAATTCCGTTTTTCCTCATTTTTTTAGGGTTTTTCCTGGCTCATTTAAAAAATATTGAAAATTTTTAACTTTTGACCCCCTCCCCCCCAAAGTACCAACTAAATTCAATTTCCTTTTCAAAGAGGGACAGAAGTCAAAAATCGAAACATTTTTACTGCTCCAAATGTTGTCGTCAGACACAAAAAAAAAAAACACACACACATCATTGTAAAATCAATACATTCATCACTCCGTTCAGAATCTAAAAATACAATGAAACACTGAATAATAATTTATTGAAAAAATGTAAACGAATAGGCAATGAATATAATTATAATTTAAATGAACGTATGAAAGCATTGCTAATAATCTTAAGCATTATTAATTATTATATTTATTTTTATGATAAAAGAATTATTATAAAACATTTTATAAACGAGTAAACAGTAAAAAAAAAATATATTTCTAAAAATTGAAATTCTAAAAGTTTTATTTTCTAGAACACAGTGTTTCTAAAACTTTATATTCTAAAACATGGCTCAATACCCTTACTACAGCCTACAGGCATGTATAATATGTGTTATATTGTAATATAATATTTATCGTTACGTTCAGGTTGAACGATCAGTGGCGGTCGACCAAACTGTGTGTCGAGTTGCTGGAGGCGATTTCAAACAGCGTGAGCGAACACCGCGTATACGCCGTTCGTTCATCTGGAACGTTCGAGGATGGTGAATCGACATCATCGGCTGGTCAATATATCACCAAACTAGGCTGCGCCGGTCGTACTTCCGAAGTCGTAGCGGCAATTTTAGAATGTTGGTCGTCAAATTTCTCGGCGCGTGCTCTGACATACCGAAAGTATAGTTATTTATTATTTATAAACGGGCATGAAACCTAATAATACAATTTAACAGGAAACTCATATTCGTTTATAGAAAAATTAAACTTAAGAACGCAAATTTACTATGTTGCGTGTGTGCCAGAGATAACAAAAATTGCAGTGCACTATAATATAATATTATCTTAATATACTTAAAAAATAATAATAAAATGATTGTATTATGTGATTTATAAAATATCGCTATCACCGTGGTATCTGTTATACCTATCACTTGGTATCGCGAAGGATAGATTGTTATGGTTTCACCTATACAGTATAAATTATTATTTTTCGTTTTCATAGAAATAACGGACAGCCATTGATGTGCGACATGGCTGTGATCGTTCAGGATCAAGTGAGCGGTCCAGGAGTGGCAGGAGTTGCGTTCTCAAGAGACCCAAACACCGGAGATCCCGGAAAAATCATCGTGGCTGCGAGTTATGGCTTAGATAAAGCGGTAGGCATAACCAGTAACAGTAGGTGTAATTATGTATTAGTGTTTACCTAAGATTTTTTCCTATATATACACCATGAGAGGAAGCTAATATATATATATATATATGTATTATAATCTACATTCTACAATAACGAGATCGAAGGGTCTTTTCATTCAAAATTATTCAAAGACTAATAAAACACTTAAGTTTTCGTAAAATTCATATTTTATATGAAACTTGTTTCGCCGTAAGGGGATTTTTATACCCCCATATACCCCAATTGTAAATATTAATTAACAAACACAAACCTCTAATCAATATCAGTTTAAAAAAAATATTTTATTACACTTACAAATAATTTAAAAAAAATTGTATTATGAATATTAGTAATAACAATTAAGTATATATAATGTATATTATCAAGTTGCATACATAATTAAGTTACAAAATGGTGCCTGTATATTTTTAAATTTCGTACTACACATAATTTTAGTCCTTAAGGTACATAAATTGCGACTATAAGTAAAGATATCTTAAAAATTCTCAACTAACAGATTACTCGTTACAGGGCGTTGTTTCGGGATCGGTCGAACCTTACGAGGTCGTTGTTTCTAGACTGCAATTTGAGACAATTGACGACGACTCCACTACTTTTGTGGGGAACTCACAGACTACATCGAGTAAATATATTTATTTTCTTAACTTACTGCTGAGTATTTACCTAACCATTAAGTATTTAGGTTAAGTAAGGTGACACTAAATTGAATTGCCATTACTTATACTATACATACATAATTACATAATGTAAATATGCAATACATTAATAAATACCGTTTTTAACACGCGTAAATCTATTGTAGTATATGGATAGACCATAGACATGTATAATTAATTGAATATCAGATTATAATGAACTATTATATTTTATTAAATGATAGTATGAATTCAAATTCTTTTATTTTTATTTTTTATTTTTAATGTTTGGTATACTTTTTATAACCAAGGATTCTAAGTTTTTGACTGAACGACAATGTGAGCTGTATATGGTTACTTTATAAGTATAAACAATGTCCTTTGCACTGTTGTAGTATGTCTTTAATTATATATATAGGCACTTCATCTTCATGCTATTATGTCTCTATTAATAATAACTAATAAGTAATAACGTATAATATGATTTGCAGATTTTATCATTGAAAATGACAATGATGGGAAACCGCGTTGTGTTTCCGATAATTTGGTCAAAAAATTGGCCAACATCTGCGTCCGAGTGGAAGGCTTGTTTGGTTCCCCACAAGATATCGAATGGGTGGCTGTAGAGGTATTTGTTTTGCGTATTAGTATTATTCTTTGATTTTTTTTTTATACAAAGCTGAAAGCTCATCTTATACCGAGGCTCTGGTGTGTTATTAAAGACTCAAGTGTTGTAAAATTTAAAATTTTAATTTTCATACACGCGTGGTTTATATTATTTTTGTTGTTTTTAAATAGTCAATAATTGTAGTAATAATTGCAATAGCTAAGCTCTTTGTTAAATTCAAATTAGGTACATAATATAATAAGCTCTTAATCGTATACTTTCATATGTAGTATATATACGGTACCGAGTTTTATGAATGAAACGCATGTGTACGATATAGTAAAATCGTATGTAAAATACATTCGAACCTATACGAATATGGTTTTAAAAATATGATTAGATAAAGGACGATTGTCGACAACTAACCGTTTTCTGTTTGATTAAAACTAATCGTTAGGTATAAACATACGTCATTATTCATATATTCATAATCGTCTTTTGTCGGCAGGATCAAATTTACCTTCTCCAGTCAAGACCAATCACATCCATATTCGCTTGGAGTAACGACGAAATCACGCGAGAATTTGACACACCGTTTACGAGCGACGACGTGGTGATGTTTTATAATGTGAAGTTAGATCGATCAATAATATTACGTACACAGTGTATCAATTGATACAATTATTTGTCAAATTTCAGAGAAGTCTACCCTAACCCTATGCACACTCTATCGTTGACTTTGGATTTTTTTTCAACGTATCCACTGTTCAAATTGACCGAAAAAGAGCCCACTGATATATATTGTAACAAACAGTCGTCCTACACTCACAACAACATGTGTCTTAACGTATGTCAAGTAGGTACCTATTACTGACAAAAATGTTATACATATTTAACTGAAATTTTATATCCATTGGCTAAATTGTTTTATCGATTTTTTTTTATGGAAGATGTTTCAAGATTTAGAACCTGGCAGCGTATATGTGAAAATAATTGAATATTCGATAGCCGGACAATGTTTTTTAACAAGTAGCATATGGGAGAAAATATTTTTGAAAAACCGCAGTTCTGCATTACAAAAATTTTTAAAATCTATTTATTCATTTAAGGTAGGTATTTGTTTTGTATTGAATACATATTATAATGTATTGAAAAATGTATAAAATACCATATAGGAAACACTATACCTCGAATCACGGTTAAACGAAACACACAAATTGATTTGTAGTACAGATATACAACAGTCAGATTCAGCGTTGGGTCTTTTAAATAATATTGACAGTGTTATGGATGTTTTAGAAAAGGTATTATATAAATTATAAAATTATTCTATATAATAATACTATTATTATAATTTATATACAATGTGCAGATATAGTTATTTTTCATTGTATATTATACTATTTATACTTATAAGTTATAAGTTATTCAATACATTTTTCTAAATGATAATTTAAAGGTCACTTCTTGTCATGTGGCATCAAGCATGAATAATATAATATCACATACATTGTTGGCAATATTAGGATTAGATTTCAATAAAGGTAACCTATTGTTTGATTATTGCAACATTTTTCATAAATACAATTTAAATATAATATATTAAAAATTATTGAAACACAAATTTTTAGACTCGCCTGTTGATACGTTATCCAATTTAGCGACCTCGATTAATACACCAGACATAATAAATGTTTCAATCTTAAAAGATATTCAAGTAAGATTTATGAACATGATACATTTTTCATTGAATTATAATTGATTATATTATTTAGGCTATTGCTGAAGTTATTTCTGAAATGCCTTCCAAAAAAGAATTTTGCGATTTGCCTGTTGAAAACTGTAACGACTGGTTAAAATTGAACTGTGAGAAAGGTTATGGTCAAGCAAAAGACTTTATTCAAAAATATGGACACCGTGGTGTCCAAGAGGTTTGACTTATACCTACTTAAAGTTTTTCTTTAGAAAAATAAAAATTAAATATTTTGTAATATTTAACTAAAACTCTGTGACTCAAACTATCAATACTTTATGTCTATATGTGAAATATAATTGTTTGGCTATACCCAACAATACTAAAAGAAAAAAAATCATATTATGTTTCACGACCTACATTGATCTTTTCACATATTTTAACAATAAAAAATTATTTTTTAAGCCTTATTATTACCATAATTTAGTTAAGAATCAATCTATTCTTTTTCCGATTTTATAGTTAGATTTTGGTTCAGAAACTTGGTCAACCGATTGTAACCGATTATTTTCGTGTCTCCAATCGTTAATATTGTACGAACGCCGTCAATTCGATAAAAAATCAATAGAAATCAATTCTAGTACTGTTTCAAGAGGATATATTAAAAAGTACTTTAAATTTGTTAAATATTTATGAAAACACCGAATTAATAATGTATTTAATTGTTTCATTAGAATGATATTCGATTATTTACTAAAGAAATATCGTCAAAGCATTTCATATAGAGAACAATCAAAGGATATGCTGGTGCAGATCACTCACAAACTGAGATTAGGTTATCGAAATCTCGGCGAAAAACTCGTGGCTGAAGGAAGAATACCAGATTCGAAACTTATTTTTTTCATGTCTCAGTACGAAGTTAGAAAAATGTGTGGAAACAATAACCGTCCCGAAATTGTACACAGGTTAGTGTATATCATAATATAATACCCTTAATTATAAATATTATAATAGGCGATAGTATTAATAATTATTAATGATAATAGGTACCTAAATTATTTTGACACATGGCATTTTTAATCATTATGAGCTTCTAATATTAATATGTTACTCCTGTGTTCGATAAACAAAAAAATATAATATATTACATTTTATAGAGCAATGAAAAGACGTAAATTGTGGCCCGATTGGGCATTATTGCAGTTTGACGACGTGTGTTACGGACCACCTATTCCTAAAAAAAATTTAGACGAGGTTGATTATATAATTTTATACTTGACATATATTTTTTTAATCCTTCTAAATTGTACGCATTTATATTAATTACGATTCCTTGTATTCTACATACAGGAATCTGTTTACAGTTCCATACGGTTTAAAGGTTGTTGCGTGTTTCCTGGACGGGTTAAAAACCGTGCGTGTGTACTAGAGCACATCGAAGACGCGCATTACTTGCGGACAGGAGATATTTTGATCGTGAAATCCGTCGACATAGCTTGGTCACCATATTTCCCGATTATTTCCGGTTTAGTCACGGAGATTGGCGGTGTAATATCTCACGGTGTGCAATGACAACAAAGTAATTTAAAAGCTACATACAATTAATTACTATTATCGCATTTGTATAGGCGCTGTTGTAGCCAGAGAATACGGGTTACCTTGTCTTGTTGGAGTACAAAATGTCAAAAAATATTTCAAAACGGGTAATACATAAAAAAAAAATAATAATAACTTGGTGATTTGAAATGAGAGTTTAACTTTGAATTTCAGGTGATATGGTAATTCTAGATTCCGAGAAAGGATTTGTCATCAAAGATGACAGCATTATGATGAATTGAGATTACATTCAAAATAATAGTTCATATTTATGTATCATTTAATTTTTAAGTAAAATATATAAAATAAAATAAATTGAGAACAATACAAAAAGTTTAAAGAACATAAGATTATAAATAATAAAACTATTTATACTAACCTAAATAATATGTACAAAAATAAAATAATATAAATATATAATATAATAATAATTTACCGAGACACAATTATTATTATCGGTAAGCAATACTGTGCTTATATCAATTTACGTTTTTAAATTTCTTGTAATCCAATTCATGAAACTCGTAACTCTGGTGTATACTCCCGGGTACTGGCCTTTGCCACATCCTATTCCCCAGCTGACAATACCCACCTGAGTCCATTTACCATCGTTTAACATCAAAGGACCTCCGCTATCACCCTATTTTAATAAAAAACGACAATTACATATATATATCGAAAAATAATCCACCAACCCTGACTGAATACGATATAGGTATACATAATATATTAAATGTAATAAGATTTTATACTTACACTGCAAGAGTCTCTTGCTGCTTTGCCCGCGCACAAGAAGTGGTCTACAATTCCGCCCGGAGCCGCAGCTCCATACTTGAACTTGCATTCTTGATTTGTCCACACAGGCACATTGACTTTCTGCAAAATTGCCGGTTGTGGACCACCTAAAAGCAGACAGTACATCGGGTTGATTTTTAATCTCAAAAATTATTATGTATTCGTCTCTTTCGAAACTCACTCTCTTTCAAACTGCCCCAGCCGATTACTGTAGCGGTCTGTCCTGCGTACATAGATCTGCTCGTCGGTAAACATATCGGGTGTACTTGTTTATCAAACTTCACTGGTTTATCCAGAGTCAGAAGCGCGATATCGTTGTACTGGAGTTAAAATACACGAGTTAAAAGACACAAATTGATGTACACTGTTTAAGATATCTAACGTCTTACTAACCAGAGTTCTTTGATCGAAACCTTTATGTCGAACGACTCTTTTGATTTTTCTCTCCATGTGTTTCACGTCAGTTTTACTTTTGATATTGTAGTCTCCGAGATTCGCTGTCAAACGAGCTACGTCCCATGAACTCATGCTACAATCAAATTTTAGAATATCAAAGCGATATTGGACGTTTAAAAATATCGGGTTCTATATTAATACTTACTGAGCAACGCAATGTGCGGCCGTTAATACGTGTGTGTCATCGATTAAAGATCCTCCGCAAAAATGTCTACCCGAGTTGAATATAGCTACCTAAAATTGTTTACAACTCATTATTGTCAAACGCTTATTGAGCACATAACATACCTATGTGGATGCCTACATCGATATTGGGAACACTACGAACCATTGTCGTTTTAGATTTGTATTCACCATAAATTTTGTGTAAGTGAAGATGCCCAGAAATCATTATCTAACTACGGATCAACAGAATGACAGCCGAAAAATTATACACCGGAGAACAATACTACCGAGTGTAATAATAGACAAGATTACAATGTGAAACAATTATTTTCACTGTTATTGAAGCATATTATGATGTTTGCAATTTTATAATATGTATATCACATTATAGATGATCTCTATTTCGATTGACATTAAGACATTATTGTACCGTGCGATGGACATCAAAAATCTATAGATTATATATATAGAAACCCATAGGTTATTAAGTTTAAGCATATCACAGCGTATAGGCTACTTTGGATTGACCTAGTTTCATCAATTTATAATGAATATACGAGATATTTTATCGTGACATTTGTATAAGATATAATACATTACATGCAACACGCATATGCGCATTATTTACCTTATTACACTAGGTATAGGTACTTACGATCCACGGCCATTCTCCTGGATCGGCGTTTTGACCACCGACGATCCTCTCTTGGTCTTGAGGACCGTTTTTCAGACCGCATTGATAATCGTAGCTCCCGCCTTCGCTGTCTACATAAGACGGTGTGGTAGTGGTAGTGGTGGTGGTGGTGATAGGTTTATTGTGTGGGGTAGTAGTAGTGAAGTTTTGATACTGGAATGGCGGCCATGGTGGTATCGTAGGTTGCTGTGGAGGCGTTGGTTTAGTTGGCTGCGTCGATGGTGGCTTCTGTGGAGGGTGTGTAGGAATTGGTGGTATAGTGTGGTCCGGAGGGTGCGTCGGCAAAGGTGGTGGCCAATTCGGTGGCATTACCATTGACGGTGGTGGTCTTATCCCTTCTTGTTTATGACTCTCTCCAACAAAGCTCGGGTGATCGCAGCACACACCAAACATCTAAATGTCAATCGATATGGTTAGCGTATAATACTACTGTGCATAGGTATTAATTTATTTCTAATGTTTTATTGAAAATGCGTTTTAATTTATTTTTTTGTGTTTACGCATTTTATATACGTAAAATAATAATAAGCACAAATTATAATGTATTCATAATATTATTTTACTATTTTATCATTTGGAATAAATTCGTTAGATAATAATCCATTTTAGAGTAAAAAGTATTTGATATGAATGCGTTGAACAAATAAAAGGATATTTGAATAAAAAACTTCGTATTTTAAAAAATTTTAATTTTCAAATATCGAAGCTTGCAATATCATTTAAAATATAAGAATTTTAAAAGCAAATTTATTAAAATATATTAATAGAAGGTGTAACATTCTAAAATTTTCTTTACGTAAAAATCAAATGTATACGGACGTTGATTTAGCATTTTTATATATATTTTTACATATTATTGAATGTTATATTGATATTTACCTGTTTGTGGTCGATACTTATGTACGTACACGTGTCGTACATTCCTACCATCCACGAGTCCCAGTATTGGAAGTTTGGCATTTTAATGTACGGATAACACAGTCGAAAACTCGTGCACTTGCCCAACGTGCCTCTGGCCGTCACACACGGACCTGATACCATCGACCACGAATTCTGTCTTTTCGTCCTCGACGTCCTGACGGTACTGAGATCGTCGGTGACTTGAGGGCCGCTACCGCTGTTACTCATCAGCGGATCATGACGGTGATCGATATCATCACGACCTGTTGAATGTTCCTGATCCACAGGATATGCTACAATAATAAAACAAAACCGTATTATTATATGAGTATATTATATACAAATTCAAATTTTATGGTTAAGTTCTTAAATTTCGAACGTTATTTGTCACTGCTACTCACAATGTGAATAACATTATGTTATCGGCCATCGCAAAGGAGCGCAGAAAACACGGGTCCGCAGATATTGCATTATCTAATGATTATTATAATAATATTTAGTCGACATAAGAATACCGATGAGGTTCATACGATCAAATATAAGTACAGTATGATAATGTATATACTATATAGCATATGTATAATGTATATAATACACAAGTTGATCTTACAGAACTGTCGTTATTTTATCATGTATTATTCATCAATAATTTATACAGGACGACGCCTGCTACACCTATAATAATAATATTATATAGAATTACACGTTTACACGCAAGTGAACAGAAATATGGGTTCACGATGACATTAAATAATAACATAATATTTTAAGATAAGTCTGCAGTCAGCGCACTTTGTGTTATCGAGACCGGTTCGAGGCGCGTAAGCGTACCTATACGTACATAATGTATGTACCTAGCTATATATAAATAAGCTTAGCTCAACCACGCGCGCAATAATAAAAGCCTTTATGACGACGTTCGTTACACACTTTTTATAATCTATTAGAATAATATTATTATTAAATTATAATACATTAAGTGTTAATCTCGATTCTCGATTCCATTAGTAAGAATAGGATGAATAAAATAATTATAGAAAATCTTAGGTGACCTCCACGGTTCCACTATAATAATACTCGCGATTCTATAGGTATAGACTACACTAGACATACTATAATAAGTGATTGTTTGTTGTACCAATTTTAAATCTGACTAAATTCACACTTACATTATGCACTACAATTACGTACACATAACAAATACTATAAAAATATTACTCTGCCGTTTTAGAGTGATACGATTAATTTCAATAGGACTAAATTTTTTTCCTCGGTGGAAGTCATCTCCCACATTTATTGTCTTTCTCAATCTATGTGAATATTTTTATTATACTCTAACTTTACGGCCTACTCCCTCTACGAAGTTTGTATGTTAAATATTTCTAAGTATAGCTTAATGCCTCCAACTAGAAGTAGAATTTTTATAATTTGATATATTTGTTTTTAGTGTATGTACTTAAATATGTATAAGATATATTTACGATGTATGAAACATAAAACTCGTAAAAAAAAATTATTTTACATAAAAAAGCATATTTTAGGAGTCAGAGAATATTTAATACGCTATAGAGTATTTGAGAATATTAAAAGAATATTTTGCATTTTTAAGGTCATAAAACATTGTATACCAGGTTATTTAAAAAAATATTAATAGAATATATTATTGACTACTTTAAACGAATAAAATATTAAATTAAAGGATTTTAAGAGAATATAAATTAAATTTAAATTAAATTTGTAATGATTAATCTTTTAAATTATATACTTTCAATGTATCTATCTGATATTTCCATCTAGAATAAATTGACTATACACACCTCATTCAATATTAAAAATAAAATTTTCTGAGAAACAATCGTGCCGCATATGTTTATAGTTAATGACGTTTATGTATAAAAGTTCATAGCCAATTGTTTTTCTCATCAAAGAAAACATTGTTTGTGACTATATATATATATAAATATATTGGGGACTATTAAAATCTGTGTTGGGGAAGACTTAGTCCATTTGCCTCCACCTAGTTATATGAATATAACACAAAACGTAAGTCGTACGTCCTATATAAACATTATATAACTATAAATATGATCATTACACCCATAGTTGCAAATAGTTTTATTTTTTAAAACAAATATTTAAGTCGTAAATAGTACACAAAACACATTTATTAAACATATCTTTGGTAAAATATTTCATGATCTGGTCATACATTATTCTCTCAACACATTTTTTACTAAAAAACTACAATAATTCTTATCGTGCATGTTAATATACTATACTAAAAAAATTAAATTTAGAGATTTAGAGATTTTTATTGGGGTATATTCTCCCCATTCCAAGCACCCTTATATACGCCAATGATAAACTCTCTATAGTAAACATATTATATTAGGTGTTTAATAACTGTTTTGTTAGTCATCGATTTGAACACGCATCAAATACGACGTGTGTTGTCGTATATATCTAGAGGTGACTGCGATATCACGCGTTTTTCCCGACATTCGCAAATTTAATGAACGATGATTATAGGGTTCAGTAATGTTTTAATATAGTGATGCTGGGCTAATGACCCAGCGGCAATCCGATTAATCGTGCAAAAACGGACCACCGTTGCGCTACGCTATATATATTATTATCATTATATATAGCGCCACGCGGCTAAATCGAAACACGAAGACGCTTCCGGCGAACGATACAGGTGGCATACATAGTAAAGTTTACTTTATACGCTTTAATATGTAATTTAAGTAACCAAAATAATATAAAATAATATACACCTATACCTGTGTTATTTGCGCGAGTATGAATTTTTTTTCGCTTATTACTGGAATTGTTTTTTTTCTTTCTCTTTCTATTTATGAATATTATATTATCACGACCGCGTCATTCGATCGTTGTAAGAATATTATATCAGCCTTTCGGATACATTATAATTCTGCGAAACACTTTGGCTAACCTAACCTCCTATACCTACCGCGTATATAATATGTAAAGACGTGTTAACCGCGCTTTGATCTTTCGCGTCAGTCGTCAGTTTCGATACGATATAATTACACGTTGTATATACACCTAAATTGTTTATCTATGCACGAATATAAATATATATATATGTATATATATTAATTATATTGTCTACTGTAATTCAAGCATTACATGAATATTATTATCTCAAACGATTTGGTTTTTTATATGAAACTAAAGCACAGAATAATTATTAATAATAATATTATTCTGTGACTAAAGTCCTGTAGTTTTTTAGTAATAATCGAATGACGTATATGTGATTAATAAATTGTACCTATCATTTAGGTTTCCGCGGAAATAAATAGAAAGACTAAATGGGTAGAAAGCTGTTCGTCGAACAGAGTACCTATCTACCAACACGTAACTAGGTATGAAGTTTAAACAACAAAAACAACTGTTTGTAAACTAATATATTAGTATAATTATAATTATGTACAATATAATATTATGTATATTATATGCGTATTGGATAAAATTTCTATTGCGACAAACCTCGCAATGCACTGCAGTAGTATATTATACACCAATGATCGGCAGTATTTTGCATTTCGTATTTAAGATTAATGTTATATACCCTCATTTTTAAATATTTTAAATACACATCATAAACACCATTTTACATTATGAAAATTATTAAAAATAGTATTTGATTATCTGGACCACCTCCAAAGTCAGAATAATATGCTGGACAATAGTTTTTCATGATTTTTATAAACTATATAAGTTATATACTGTCTTTTATGTTTTTAAACATGCAAAGCTATGTGTCGTGTAAATGTATGAAGTCGAATTCAAATCTCACGCAAATCTACCACCGGATGGATTTATCCAATGCCTCGCCGGTGAAAGTGTTCTGAACAATATATACAATATAAGCACCTAATTTATTAAAAGGAAACCAATTATTATTATTTAAATATTTTATTAAGTTTTAAACAACGTTTTGCGGTTACGACAGTTTAATAAGTAATAAATAATAACTATATCATCACAGAGTACAAATTATATGAAATATATCATAATACATAGACATGCTATCATCACCTGTAAACACTATGATATAAGTATAGAGCATAGTAGGTACAATAATATCGTTGTTACTTATTTGTAAGATATATTATATTATAATCGCTTCTCTGTATGTCAATTGCCGACATAACAAATAATAACATTATAATGTTTAGTGCGTATATCAATTCGTAATAAACGATAAAATTACAGTAGGTATAGACTTCTATTTAAAACGTAGCCAAACCTCAGACATATGTACAATGTACATATGGGTATAGCTGGCATTAGGTAGTGTATAGCCAAATCGGATTCGGCTATATAACCAAAAACGTGTTTAAAATTCACTTTTGTTCCCGTTCTTCCTGATGTTCATACGACACACACACACACTCTCACACTCACACATTATACTACATAAGTATAATATATATCTGGTATACATATAGTGTTATCACACAAAACCAATTACATCTCTGCCAAAATACCCACACACATACACACACACGGTCTATACGTCTCCATGGGTCACATTCAAATTCATAAATTCGCACGCCATTTATATTAATGTATTTTTAACAATATTTCTGTATACCAAATAGATGGTTTTTTTCGTAGCGGTCAGAGTAGTTTATGCACATACATACATATATATAAACAATCAAGTCTTGGACTCGGCCACTTTGTTTTCTTTTTCTTTTTTTTACGCTTTAAATATCTTCTAAACTGGTCATTCGCAATAATATTATACTATATCAAAAGTTGAACAGTCAACGTGGGTCAATATACTCTAATGCACACATCATGACCACGCTCGGGTTACCGCCATATATAGAGGGGATGCTATGTGTATACTACATTTATATTATTATAAGATGAGTATATAAATAAATATATTTGCGTTTTATACAATTTATATTCATTTGTAGGTTATTTTACTGCGCAAAATAAAAGTTACTACAAATCACTGTGTACACCACCTATATAATAATATAATTCGCATAAACGACACCAATAACGCGTCTTGGTCGTAGGTATATATAGCGGTACCCACATAACCTGCCCAAACTGAGTGAAAACGATAAATTTGAAAATAAAATTCACGCGATCTTCTAGGTGGACATACGGAACAGTTGTTAAGTATATGTATGTATGCTTAACAACTGTAAAAAAATATATTTATCATATTTTCTCTAAAATCGGTGTCACCGTTCTCGTGGTTAAATTATTTTAGTTTAGAAATTACATTACATTTTGAATACAATAAATATATATAAACACTTACTACTAATGATGATTAATACACATAGTTGAAATAATATAAAAAATATATAATGTATTCCATGTTCCAACATACTTTTCTAGAGAAAACTGTATTTGGGTGTGTATGTTAAATATTAACATTTTTACTTATAATTTTAAATTGTAGTTTTATAGTGTCGTTAAAATAAATAAATTGGATCACATCTATATGTATATAATATTTTTTTTAAACTTAATTACATATATTTTGACAACGTGAAGATTTATTTTTGAAATCATTTAACAGACATTCGCACATTCGCTGTCTAGTTTATTGTACTCGTAAAATAAAAGATGTTATCTATACGTCATAGTTATTAATATTTTTATTCGTATAATTTATAATATTTTATACAGTTTATTGACATAAAAAAAATCTCATCATGTTAAGGTAACTAACTCTAACTAATAGGTTGACCGAACTATGTATAATTTATGTACAACGGGGTACTTGATTAACATAGATATAATAATATGACAATGCGAATTGTTATCTTAAGACCACGGATTTAAATTTTTATTTTTTTGTATTTATTAGACATAACTAATATATATGTTTACTTCCCTTGATAATCTCACAAAAACAATAGCGACTCTCTCCACCTTAGATATATATATATAAATATAATTTAAATATATTATTATTATTATGTTTGACATGATGTATACACTGGTACAGTAAGTTGATCTCCGAGACTTAACGAATTTATTGTTTATAATGTACTTATATACCTACCTATAGGTACGTAGGCTGTTATAATTATATTATACAAGAAACTTTGCAAATTTGTTTTATCTCAGACAATGTTTACAATTCGTCCCACACGTGATAAACAGATGCTGTATAACGAGTTATTGTGAGAATAAAACGAAAACCATATAATTTGAACTCAAGACTCAACGTAAAAAGACACGGCATCGTCCATAACGACAAAAGGAATTAATATTTTTAACAAATCATATATTTCGGTTTTACTATATCTGATTGTTACAAGCCCATCGCGCGTTTCCGGTTCGACTATAAATATTAATTTTTGTCTCCGATTATATTTTAATTCGTGTGTTTTAAACTTTTTTAACATGACAAAATATAGATAGATAAGCATTACTTTAAATCAATGATAATACAATCATAAGGTAGATAAATTATAATTGCATTCCAAATGTATACCCAACCATTTGTATTAGTTGTATTTCTTTCAACGTACCCGTCCAACCTATACAATTATTACAATAATATAAATAATATAATACACCTGATCCGGTATTTATTTAAAGCAGTGATCGTTTTTATTAGACCCACGCGTTTCATAATCCATTAAACGTAAAAGGATTTGTTGAGAAAAGAAAATCCTCCCATATGTATTTGCTGTAGCTATCATAATATTATTATATGTATTGTCTTCGTTTTTACATCTTACTAGTGTACTAATGCATAACATACCGAATTTTACATTAAATAATTTCTTTAAGAATATTTTTTTATTTTGAATATTAGAACGAATCGACCTAATATTAATTAATATTATTTAAATAATATTTTTAACTTGATAATAGAGTCAAATAGATTTTTCTAAACGTTAAATTTTGTCTATATTATGAGTTAATAAGGCGGAGACAACACAATATACGACCTCTTAACTAAATACAGAACGTATATTAGAAGAAAAAAAAACTAGTTGAGAATCTCCAATTACATTTCTGAAGCTTTGTATAGCTTAGCTAAGTAAGTACTTTATCGGAAATAAATCCATCAGTCAAATATCATATAATAATATAATTGAATGTGTATATTTTTTTACATTTATAAATACTATTAACAATGTAACCTAATTTTATCTAAACATTCTAAACCAATATGTTATGCTCAGTGATCTTAGATTTCGAGTGGTGGGGATAAATTTTAATAATAAAAAAAAAGATTTGTCAGTTTTGCAATCCACGTATTAAGAAAAACCCATACCTATTGAATTTTTGGCAACGTTATTTTTTTCATCTCACAATAAAACATACATTATTGTCTATTGTCAAGTCGCTTAACCGTTAATCTGCATATATTTATATTATTTATTTCGAGTCCAATACTACCTACATCCAAACAACGAACACATGCCAATGATAGTTTTGATAACGAAAATGTCTGTAATATATTCGTTTAACCTAGACTCAACATATAGATACTAGACGTATTAAATACGTCTATATAGAAATTGAATTGACGCAGCTAGGTATTAGAACAGAAATTTGATAGAAACCCGAGATCAAAATGTGTGGTGTGTGTTGTGTTTTTGTTCTCTCGAAACAAACATTTATAATTACGTACGCACTCATAATGTATAAAATATTTCCTCGAAACAGAGATCTAGGGCAATTGTTTGGACGGAGTGATGTGTCACACGATACACGCTGACCGAATTCGGAGAATATTTCAGGCTTATGATAATACTATTTAATCATACTCGTAAATTATAAAAGCAAGTAAAGATGTAAATACTAAAATACAAATATCTATCAATAATATTACAGTATCTTAGAAAGCCGTGTGTATATAAAGTTAAACTGTTATAAATTATAATTATCGATATATTTAATATTTAAATTTGATACAATTCCTTAGTATGATTATCATTAACGAATCATTTAGAAGTAAACTTACATAATATATATTATAATATGTTATCGCACTTATTTATGTTTTACATATACTTGGTCTGAAAAAGAACATTCCATTTTAAAAACCCATCTCAATAGATCTCAAACCTCAAATTTCAATCTCAGAACTTTTGGAGTGCTGTAGCCAGGGGGATGGCTTCCCGGCTCACCCCCAAAAGGTCAGATAACAATACGTAATTTTATTAATTTTATTTGTGACAGGGATGGCAGGGATGGCACGAAAAAGCCAAGTCCGAAAAAAACCCGGGCTGCTTTTCTGGGTTAAACCCACTTGATATTTTAAAAAAACCCATAATAAGACCCATGCTTCTTTTTTGAATTAAACCATCATTATTTAAAAAAAAAAAAACATAAAAACCCAAGCTGTTTTTCTGGATAAAATTGAAATTCACTTATTTTTTTTTTAACTTGTGTTATTTTTCAGAAAAATTTACCTTATAGGTATAATTTATTTTTCCAATTAAAGTATTAAGCTGATTTGAAAAAAATTTAATAACTATTTTTTTAATTTAGGTAAGTACAATTAAAAATATAAAATGGAAAAAAATTACACATCAACGTTCAATAGAAATGTTTACAATCTTTTATTTTTAATAAAGTATTAGCATTAATTAAATTTATATTTACTTTTCCTGTAAATACTTCATGAATAATCCAAACAAAAATTAACAATTAACTATATTAATTAAAAAAAAATTCTAATTTTTTTTGAATGGGTTTTTTTACTTTTACAGTAAAACTCACAGGGTTTTTTGGTTTATCGGGGCTTTATTTGAAAAAAAAAATTTGAAAAAATCCAACTGTGTTGGATCCCGAGTTTTTGTCAACCCTGGTTTGTGGTGATAAAGCAACGCCGCTCTTATCACATTTAATTGAACTTGATTTGATAATACATGTAATTATGTGTAAAATTAATTTGTTGTCAAAATTGGCCATCAGAAATTAAGACCTCCCCCCCCCCCCGAAAAAAATCTTGGCTACGGCACTGAACTTTTGTATGATTTAATTAAAATATTAACGCATACTTTTTTGAATTTTAAAATTGTATTGACTATTAAATCGTGATAATTATATAATTGTTATTATAAATACTGATATCACATTGTATCTAATAAATTATTATAATATTATGATAAATAATTTTATTTATACTAATACTCACCGTTTGGTGCTTGTTGTTATCATAACAAAATATCCATTGTATTTTAACTAGAATTTCAAAATCTTTTTTTCTTCGAAAAACGTTTTTATTTTATTATAATTTATTACTATACTCGTACAATAATATTACTATACAATTTTTTTTTTTTTTTTGAAAATTGTATTTAAAAAAATTTAATAACAACGTTAAATTTGATTGTGCGGCCTCATAGATTGAGACACCACCAAATCAAATCATTGTGCGATCTAATACAGTAGTTATTATGTAAGTACATGCGGATTAAATCAAACTGTCTGTTATTTTGTATAACCTATGTTAATTAATGAGTTACATGTATGTATAATTGTAATGATCTTATAAAGAAAAATATGTTTATTTTAAACATTTGATTTATTATATTTATTTGAGGGTACGTTAAACCATGAAAATACATTTACTCATAAATTTATATAGTTAATCAAATCAAATAATAACATTTCAATAAAAAAATATATATATATCATTTATTTAATTTATTTCGATTAGTTATAAATTATAATTCGTGATACTATACAATTTAATAAAATTAATTGTGTTTGAAATGATACCAGTTTACTGAACACATGAGTATAAAATGTATTAACAGCATACAGTGGTGATTAATTTTAATACCTTATAATAATTCAATTACCTACGCTATTTGAGAGTATAATATTTTGTGTGTTAATATATTTTATTTATGTAACTCGTTTTGACCTTGCCACCTGCATGCAAGTTACATTTTTCTCTCGGTATATTAAATTTTTAACTAAATTAAATCTTAAAATATGCTTACATAGTTACATGTACCTATATATAGTACCTATTACCATCTATGATACATTCATACACATAAGGCCTATTATAGTATAGGCTATTATTATAATCAACTATGAAATAAGTACTCAACAGATCAACTTGATCAATTATACCGAATTGTATTATACAAATGACAACTAATCCGTATTATTTTATTCACTGTACACTTACATTATTTACGATGATCAATAATCGATTATTCTAAAATTATAAACATTCTAGTTAAAAATATTGAAGTAGATATGACAGTATTTTTATAAAATCTATTAGGTTAAACAGCAAAACATGCGTGTATTTTCGGGCGGGACACTTTTCGGCCAAAATGAACCTTTCCCTTTTTGGCCAATTCACTTTTCGGCCATTCTGAAATAACCGAAAACGGTGCAGCCCGTATTTTCATAATGTAGGTTAATTTATGATGGTATAATCGTATTAACTAATTAATCCATATAATACATTTAATACAGAAAAGGGATTTTTTTTTTTCATAAAATAGTATAGAACGAAGAATGTATTCATCTGTGTGTGTGTGTGTGTGTGTGTGTCACCAATAGATTACTATACAAGATCGCGAGTGGAATATTAATATTGTTATTATGTGTGTACGAAGTTTAATTCGTATAGAGTACACGTAGGAATGTCCTGTAATGGATATTTTCTATCCGACCGGAGATGTCTGATAGATGACTGTAATTTTACCTAATAAACTGGTTAGATATACATTTTGTATTACTCATTAATCTAGAAGTAAAAGAATTATTTCAATAGTACCTACATATATTAATAAATGTAAACATTTAAATTTCCTATCAAGAAAAATGCATTTAAAACGTAATGATGGACCTTAGGTTTTAATCAAAATATATATGTGAATATCGAATATACCTACCTAATACCTATTAGTAATATTACCTGTATTATTAAAAAATTACAAGTTGCGATAGGTGCGCATAAAAAGTCGAAAAATTATTCATTTGGAATCGACTAATTTTGTTAAAAAATATATTATTTGAATCACATATTGTTATTGTATTTTAATTGTTATTGAATTATATTACTTTAGAGCGTGATCTGTTTGAAATATATTAAACCGGAAACAAATAATAACATAACATATTATGTTGTTGGAACTGAAATATTATACCAAACAATATTTTAATGGAGTTATAACCGGTCAAAGTTAATTTTATAGAAAATTTTCTAAATTTTTTCAAGCAAAATATAGACTTCAGTTACGGCCATCAAAATATTATACATTATAACATATCATCATTCGAGTACCTACTTTGAAGAAAAAATATTACTGGCAATTTCGCAATTGTAGCATTGGATATGCATATGTCCACTACAGTGTTTCTTAATAAATTGTATCATATTTTATAACCATTACAATAATTTCAAATAAGTTTGTATACCAAAATTTACTAGATACCTATACCATAATTTTCGTTCACTCTTGCCTCCTAGTAATACAGATTTTTTATTTCTTACGATTTTATAGTATGATTCTATTGAAACGATTTTTTCGACTCTCCATGCTAAACCAAAAACGGTATCTGCATAATGCTCCAGAGTTCACATAGTGTGAACGACCGCCCGAATTCGTTTTTTTTTATTTGATTTTTGGTAACATGTTATATATTTTTACACTAAAAAAATTTAAGCTTAGGTCGTAACGCGTATTAATACTGTTTGCTATATCATGACGTATAAATAAACTGCAGAGTATTAAGGGCGACACTCGTTTGGGATTGATCAAATTATTACTATTACTATATGGTTCGTCGAATTTTTTTTTCAGAAAATCTGCACGCGGGACGCATGAGCCACGAATTGTCTAAATCAATATTAAATATATATTACCTATTATGTGCACGATAAAAAACCCGTTAACTTAGCCACGTGTGTTTCGACAATACATCGAATATAAATTTTAATCTATACTTAAGGAGTGAATTATCGCAGCAGACAACGAATTCATCGAATAAAAATACGTATTGCAATCACATGTAAACAAACTGATAATTTTTTGCGCCGCCGCCTCCGCCGTCGCTGTCATTGAACCTGTGTCGCATTGGCCGGCGACCTTGACGCAGGACAACGTGTTCGCATCGGCCAAGTAAGTCATTTGTAAGTATACAGTAATTTTCGTTCGGTTTTTTTTTCTATCTTTAACGCCAACCTTAGCCCTCGGCTCAACAATAACAATATTATTCTTCGTGTGCGTCCTAACATCCTTACTGTTGCGATAATTTAATGAAATAAATACCTATATATGATGCGAACATGATGATAATAGTATACCCACTCGTTTTGCGTTCAAAAAATATGTTTGCTAGGAGAGTTATACAAATACATAATGAAAATGTGTACACGAACTTAGTGTGATCGTATATATAGGATGATAGCGATGTATTCCTTCTCGAGTGAGTATGACCGCCCACCGAAATCGAATAGGTATATACGTTTAAAATATATACTTTATATTTCGAGTAGAAGTTGACAGACGTGCTGTTTGCAAAATAAATATTAAAATTGTATTTGGTATACCTACATTGTATTTGGACAACTATTATAAATTGCTATATAAACATATATACATAATATATAATATGTATATACATTATACGCATATAGAACAGACGTGCAAGGTCCTACATTTTTCACGAGACGCGCCCGTATTCAAGATTTATAATAATACGCGTGATACTGAATAAATTATATTTTTGTTGGATTAAATAGAACGCAATTACATTTACACGGAATTAAAAAGAGGCGAGTATTCAATAAAACAATTTGAATTTCAATTATCTCAAAAATCCATCCCCCTGAGTCCTAAGTAATAAAATTATTTTTATTACTTGTCTATTTTATGACGGTATAAACTTATTATATACTTAATAATAATAATGGTATACACTAAGAGGTTCTATATAAAGTCTAAAATCTTATTAAAAATAATATGTCAGCAAGACAAAAGTTCAATCGTATTATTAATGTTTCATATTTACTATTTTATGTTCATAAGCAATAATTGTATTCGATGTAGCACATTATTTAATTACACTTGAAGAAAGTTAATAAGTTATGATTTCAGTGATTTTATGAAAAGTCAAAACAGTTGTCTGTTGGGTAATATAAAGATCAGTGTAATTGAACTACCATGGTCGAGAAAAGTAAATTATTGAACTCGTTAGGAGACGATTAGTTAAAAATACTTATAATAGACTTTCTTTGCGATGTCTCATCATAAATCAGAATTGTACGCTAATAATAATTAATATAATATTTCTAAAATGATTTATTTTCACTATTATATACTATGGCCAATTAGGTAATTTAATTTTCAACACAGTGATAAAATATTATCATTCATGGTCAATGAGAAATAAGATATTTCAAACTATAGTTGTATAATTTGATTTTTATTGCATAGTTGATGCATATTATATAAATTATAAAAGACATGCTACATCGAATGTCTTAAATGGTACCAGCATGTGGTTTAAAAATTTAATTACTAACAATTATCTATATTATATTTTTTGTATCACAAAAGAAAACGTATACAAACAATATATACTTTATACTTATTATATTATAAATTATAAAATATAAATAAAATACGTCTTATATTTAAAAAACATAAATAATATTTCGTCTCGGGTATTTAAACAGGAATTATGAGATACTATAAAATATAAACTCTACGTAGATTTTGTTTTGATTAAATAAATAAGGCTATATAATTTGTATAGGTAAATTTCATTATACTACAATAATAAGTATACCAATACATAGTACCTGTACATTTTTGAAACGGAGTTAGACAATGACACAACTTAATGTTCAATTTAATGAACAGGAAAAAAACTTAAAAACTCCTTAGACCCTAAATTTTGAATAACATATATCGACTATATAAACCAAATAATAGATAATTTCTACAAAAATTATCAGTTTAACAATATGTGTAAATAAATAAACCATAATATGAAAAAGACAATCGACTGAATCAAAATGTATTTAATAGTTATTACTTTATTTAATACATTTTATACAAATTAAAATATTAAAAAACAATTGAATAAGTACAACATGTCTTTATATTATATTATAAGACAAATATCAATCTTTTACTAAAATTACATTTTTCAAACTTAACACTTAAAGTTTTTTTAATTTAAAAATATGATTACATTATAAGATATACAACATTAAATTTAAGAAGCCACTGGACTACCTCTACCTACTTGTAAATTGTGAATTTATATTTTATCTTACTATTATAAAATGGATAAGAACGTACAATCATTACTTATATAGTTATATAGAATATACAATAAATGTATGATATTTTTTATTTTTTTCATTAATTTTACGTATGAATAAAATATTAAATTAAAATTTGGACATTATTTTTGGAAATCTTTATTAAAGTAGTGTTATTAGTTATTACACGAATGCATCGATTATTTTAACTGATTAAATTATAATTAGACTGGCATCCAGTCGAAACATCAAATATCATTATGTTTACGACGATCTAATGAGATGAAAAATACGAACGAATAAAAAAAACTTGAAACCAGTTTTTGAATACAGTTAACTATATTTAAAACATATTTGAATACGATATACCATGGAAATGCGAATTACGTTTGCAAAAATGTAGTGCCGAACGACAGAAATGTCTATATATTATATATAATAATATGTAAAATAAAAAACATACATACATAAATATGTCATTTCAGAATAGATCTATCAGAAAAGATTAATAGTTCAAAATATGATCTTTTACAACGAATTTGACTGTATAAACGTACCTAACCTGTATTATACTCGTATATATTATACGACGAGAAGTCATCTATAGTCCTTACCTTCAAGTATGACCGCGTCGTCGGTGTGAATCTCGCGGTATGCTTCACTCCTCAGGGCCAAGGTCGGAGAGACAAAGTGCAGAATCAGCAATAGGACTGTGGTGGCCTGCAGCCGCAGAAACAGACGATAATGATAAGGTCGCTGCTCATTTGGCCGGTCCGGCCCGGAATACTTCATCGTCTCAGACGGTTTCTCTGCTGTTTGCGCGAGACGATGCGGGCTTTGAATCGTAATATTGTAAAGGTAGTGGCGTGGCTGCGTTTAAATCGAAATATAACATTCGACGGAAAAACGATTTCGCATTACGACCGGCTGTGGTGCCGGCAATCAGTGCAACTGACCGTTGGTCACGAGACGCAGCCGCCATTTATTGAGAATCTTGTGCGCGCGTGAGATTGCGGTTACTTCTACTTCTTCTTTGAATACTATTACTACTACTACTACTACTACTACTACTACTACTACTACTACTACTACTACTATTAATACTACACTATTACTAAGTGTCACTCCGATAGTTTATTAGACACGATATTTGTATAAAATGAACACTGTACAGGGTGTTTCAACCGTGTATTTGTCCCCATATCTACATATGTAGTACTTATAGACTGTATAAATTAAATAATATTTATCTTTTTCAATATTGAACGGAAATCATATTTTATTCAACTTTTAAAATACACTAAAAATTACCTAGTTCAGATTTTTATGAAACACCTAAATCATATATTTTGAATTATTATACTCAAATAAATCAAAAACCACTATGCTATTCAAACATTATTATAAATTGTGGCAATTTAGTTTCAAGTACATTATTAATAAAAAAAAGTTATTGACATGGTTGAACCACTTCATTGAAACATCCCATTTATTTATAGTACTATACAGTACATAATCTATAGGTATAGGTACAAGGTACAATATGTTCTGATTTCGGAACACAATAATTTTTAAATATCAATACGACAATTATACCACCCTACATTATCTTTAGTATGAACATTTTGGTAATTGGTAAAATATTATTTCGTTAAAATTTTGTGTTAATATATCAACATTTAAAAAAAAAATATCTACCAAATAATTTACAGTAAAAATATAAGATTCTTGTTTAAAATACAGAAGTTTAAATAGCAACTGCCAACTAGCAACAGGACACTCCTTAAGTAGAAAAAAGAATTTGATCAAGGATTTGAAAATATGGCTTTTAAGTAGGTATATTTAAAAATTCCATAAAATCAGAACTTGAATAAAATCATTATTAAAGAAAAATGAATCGTATGTTTAGTGAATCATTATATTAAAAGCATTATGCAACATATTAATTTGTAATAATTTATACTTAAAATTTTTGAAAATTTATATTTTAAAACAACAAAAATACAAAACTATACTATCATAAAAAAATATATATATATTAAATCTTGCCAATATAAGATAATATGTAATATTTTCATCATGTAAAACTCTTGAAATGAATGAAATGTAATAAAAATAAATTCTAATATTATAATAATTATGCCACAACAAGAGTAATGACGTCAGGACAATATAAAATATAAATCAATTAACTTAAAATTCTATTAACTTGAAATAATTATAATTTTTAAATCAAATTAAATCTAGTTTTTTTTGTTTTGATTTTATCTTATATACCCCCTATATCATTCTATATATTTATAATCATACAGATACAATATATTTAATTATATACTCGAGTTCCTATTTAAATTTATGGTGTTATACATTATTATTTTATTTAAATTTTTATTGAATATGACTTAATTTGTTTTATTATTATAATTAAGTGCAGTATTGTGTATAGATACTCGAAAACGTATGATTAAAAAATAAAAAATTATAATATACATTTATAGACTTATGTGTTTATTAATATTATAAAAATTACTTAATTTACTAAATCCATTTTAATTTCAACACTAATTGTAACTTAAATATTAAGTTTTTAGATTCTAATTGGGAATTAAAATATTAATTTTCAATTGGTAGTAAAATCGTAGTTTAAATAAGTAAGTACTAATAGTATTTTTAATTTTGAAAATGTACCTGAATAATGCATTTTTAGATTTTTAATCCATTTTTAGGTATCACAACTAATGTAAAATGCAAATATAAATTCTTAAATTATTTCTATTATCAATTATCAGTACAAATAATATCAATACCTAGATAAGTTAATTTCATATATAGTGACTATCAAGTCACTATAATTTCATATAACTCATTTCCTGGTGAGCCATTGATGACAAAGTGTACCACAACTATTGCACTAAAATTGACTAAGGAAATGTTACGGTTAGTTAACTGCCACATTAACCGACACTTAACCGGACATTGTAAGAACGGCCCTAAATGTAATACCAAAAATTATTTTTCCGAATTAATATCATACGAATTTTTATCAAATAATATCTCATTAGTCCATTTGTCACTATATGGTATTGAATAATAGTTATCATTTAAATCACATAAACAAATCAATTCATATAATAATTGTAATCAAATTAAAAATTTACATTTTAAATAATTATTAAAGTACATAACCAACCAATTTTGGAAAATATTAAGTAATAAAATCGCCGTCTATATTCGCTAATCTTATCGAATAGTATTACTATATTAGTACGATATCATTATTTATTATACATAGCTACTCTTTTATCAAACAACACTCATTATTGTTTTTTAATATATTTTTTTTTACTTAATTTCCAGAACTGAATGGAGCAGTATAGATAATAGGTACCTCGTAAATATTGGTCTATTATTCCACTCACATAAAATTTAAATATACCTACTTATAAGTTATAAACTCATAAACTCCTCGACAATAACGATTCTTATGCATTAAAATACTCCGAAAAATATTGTACTTCAGAATATAGAATCAAAAATGTATGTTACTCAAAAAAGTAAAAAAGTTGGTAAGTGAGTATCGCTCTGCTATACATTAGGGGATGGGGTGGACCTCGGACTAGGGTAGGTTAAATTTGAATGCAATGATAGGTATCATTGTATACGAAAAACGATTCTGAACGAAGATGATTTGTCAGTTTAGGATATATTATATTTAAATATTGTCAAATATTCTATTTTGAAACAAATAGTATAGTTTTTATATGTTACTATGGTTACTATGGCCAACATTCGCATTATGAGCGTATGAAATTTAATTTAAATTTTGACATATTTCGTATAAATTCGAACTTTAAACACTTATAAAAAAAAATTGTGACTAACGATTTCGGATTTTTTTTTATCACTTTAAGAACAACTTATAAGAAACCTTGTATTAAATTTTCAAGATTTTCTGGCCACCCAAAAAATTTTTATCGGCATTTGAAGAAAAAAAAACTTAGAAAAGTCGAAAATTTCAATTGTCTATTAGTAGCTTAAAAATGGTTAAAATATTTTGAAAATTTAACTGTAAAGAGATAACCATAATATAAACATTTGGTGAAAATTTCAAGTATTTACAATAATTCGTTTTTGAGTTACAGCAAAATCAAAAAATCGATTTTGTCGAAAAGTGGGTTTTCCGTAAAATTTCCATTTTTCTGTCATTTTTTTTTTGTTTTTCTCGATTTTTTTGAAAACTATTAGAAAATTTTAATTTTGACCCCCCTAAAGTACTAACTAGATTCAATTCCCTATTCAAAGAGGGGCTGAAGTCAAAAATCGGAGCATTATTACTGCTCCAAATGTTGGAGTCAGACACAAAAAAAAAAAAAAAACACACATCATAGTAAATGCAATACATTCATCACTTCGTTCAGAATCTAAAATCTTAAAAATGATAATAATAAAAAAAAATTTTTTTAATTTTATTTAAATTTGACAAAAAATTATATAAAAATAATATTTTTTAAAATGTTAATAGATTTTAAAATAATGAGTGTTATCCAATAAAAGAATTATCCAGTGTATTAAATTATTAAGTCACTGCATTCAAAATACATTTCTTGGTGGAGCTTGAATCACTCAAATTGTACAGGGATAGTTTTTATAAAATAATAAATTCATAACATTCGTAATTAATTCAAAAGTAACTCATAACACGACATTTATTACACATAGTAATAACTACTAAATACTAACTAATAAAAGGTACCTAGCTAATATAGTATCTAAGTATATTACTGTATTGATAATAATTTTTTAATAGCTACCTAACATTTTATTGTATTTAAGCCCAATAATAAGAAATCAAATAAAGATAAAACCAATTCTAGAAATAAAATTCCCATAAAATTAAAAAAAAATCACAAGCTGTTTCAAATTTTAAATGTTTATAAAAATGTGTTAATAACTATTTTTTTATTATAGTTTAAATATAATGGCAAGATACCCATCACTATAATTGACAATAATAAACTGGTCGATACTTTTTATACAGCATAGCGTTATAGCTTATCTATGTGTACTAAAACTGATGTTTATAAAAATTACAAATTAATTTGTTGTGCATATATACATAAATTGTACAACGAAAAATACAAAATTACACAATTTTACAATATTTATATAGTTGTTATATAGACCTTACATAATTGAAAGGGATTTTTAAATAATTTGTATGGACTCCTATTAAGAAATTATTTTTTATCACATCTGTATTGAAAGTTTAGTTTTAGACGTAAAAGAAGGGTTGAAAGTAATATTTTTCTATCCAATGGACAGGATTAAAACCTTGTGAAAAAGTGAAAATTTTCCATTAAACAGCGATCGGAGTCGGAAAAGTTACTGTCCAAATCAGATTAATATACACAATGAACAAATTTAATATCAATACGTTTTATCTAATTATCTAATGACTAATGTATAAAATACTAGCTGGTAGGTGGTTACTTCCGTGATAGTTCCGTGATATTATAAAAATGATCAGACTTATCAAATTGCTTAAAAATAATAAATATGAGAATTAATTGACTGACAACTATGATCTTCTTTCTAAAATCAAATATTTCTTATTACTCTCAAGTACACCTAATGTTTAATAAACAAATATTACCTTTGAAAATTGATCTAAGCTTTTTAATTTCCGTATTATTTTTTTGGAAGAAGATTCATTTTTTAAATGTTGAATTTTCAAACATTATAAAGCGTTGCTTATATACTGAATCAATTACTCTACCAAGTCGTTTTACTTGCAAAAAGGAGTCTTCTAACTTTTTTACAGTACCTCTTTGTTTTTGTTTGAACAATTGAAACTGTTTTTCATAACTGGGTCTGTTTTTCATTTACAAATGTATACTTAATGTATGATTAATATAGTATATCAAATAAATCAGTGTCTTTAAATTCTTTAATATAATTTGATAATCATTGTGAGAATTAATAATTATTAAATTATGCATAACCACATAGCTGACAGGGCCGTAACTACGGGAGGGGTTTAAGGGGTTCAAACCCCCCCTTTAGAAAAATAGAAAATTTTAAAAAGTCTAGTTTATTAAAAAAAAAAAAAAATGTTCAAACCATTTTTTTTTAACTGAATAAATAATAAATACTTTATATATCTATATTATGATCAATTTATGAAAGTATATATTTATAGTATAGTGCTCAAGGTGGCAAGGTGTATGATAGCGTAAACATATCTTCTCGTCGAATTACGGAGCCTTTCGTTCACATAGAACAGTCATAACTCATAGATTTCGGGCACTTTTCGTGTGTGACTTGTGACAGATATAAAAGACTTTGAATCTCTAGTTTCTTTCTATATTCCTGAAGTCGATACTGTCACAGCTAACTGTGAGCTTCAAATTTAGAAACAAAAACTTAAAGGGCTAGTAACAAATAAAAATGAAATGCTACCTTCTAATGCATTGGATGCCATCAGGTGTTGTGATCCAATCATATTCCCTAATATATTTATGTTATTAAAAAATAAAAATGTTGTCTTTTTTGATTAAAAATCGTCTCAATGGTTTAGTGTTAGTGTTACTGAGTTCAAAGTTATTATATAGGAATGTTGTTATCACGCCAGATAAAGTATTAAATGAAATGGCAAAGAAGCCGAGAAAAATTGACTTAATGTTATAATGAAAATATAATGTTTTATTCTCACTATTTTGATGTTTTACTAAATGTAATTTCCTATAGTAATATCCTCTATACAATTTCTATCTATGAACTGAACCCTCCCCATAGAAAATTCTTAGCTACGGCCCTGTAGCTGAATAATAACCAGAGCTCATGCAAGTACTAAATTCATGAATTAATATATCGTATATCAACCTTGCCAAGTTGTGTTATTCTATATATAAAATAGTTATCTTTTTTAAGACACCACAATTTAATATGTGAAATTTTGGTTATTTTTACATATTTGGAGGTTTTTTGCTAATATTGTTTAATATTTATGAACATTTATTAATCTTTTAGGCATATTTGGATGTATTGTCAATAGTTATGATTTATAAAGATATGTTTAAAAATGAATATTTTAGATTTCTTAACTATGTGCATACAATTTTGTAGAAATTTTAACTTCAACACTCATAAAATGTTAAATGAATATCCAGCTAACTAATTTTTTTTTTATTAGGTAGAACAACTTAAAGTAAATTGACAGTCTAACTTATGAAGAGGAACCATTTATAAACTTTCAAAAATTTTTATCCAGAAACATTTTATTGATATTTATAAAAAAAAAGTAGAAAATATCAAATGTTTATAGATTTAAAATATTTTTAAAATTATGTAATGTATAGAAACTAATTATATAAGCAGTTGGTGAAATTTTTTAAGTATCTACAATTTCATTTTTAAGTTACATTAAGGAAAAACAATTTGTTTTTTTTTTTGTTCTTCCAGGTTATTTTGAAAAATACTGTAATCTAATAATATTGGCCTCTCAAAAATTTCATATTGGCTAATCTATATAAATTATCCTACAACCAATTCAGAGTGCTTTCAAAAAAATATATTTCGATTAATTTTATACCTAAGATATGCATTCTGCATTGTAATTTAAAATAAATAATATTAGAAAAAATATAAAATATTGAAACTAAATTTATGAATTATGATCAAGGTAGATAAATTTATTGTAATAAATAATATTAACGGTAATTATTGGAACAATGGAAAACATTTGTATTATTAAAAACATATATTTAGGAAATATTCAAATTATTGTTTACTTAATAATTAACAATTTTTAATTCAACAAACTGTTTTAATTTAATAAGCATTAAAAAAGAAAATACATATGATATGAGAAATATTAATCGATATAATGGAATAAATAGTTTTTGAAATCATAACTATTTTTAATTAAAAGCAAAAAAAAAAAATATTATATCAATAACAATTGCATTTAATTTGTATTAAAATTATATTTCATTAAATAATTTAGATAAATTTTCAGGAAGTGTCAATGACAAGCATTTATCTGGAAAATCTCTCTTGTACATGCGCAAAAGTTTAATAATTTCTTCTTTCACTCCTAAAAATAAATAAAAATTTTAATTATAATTAATTTTATAGCTTTTTTAATTTAAATAATATTTTGTTTATTACCATCTTCATAACATTTTCTTTTATCACTTAATGTAGCCAGTGATGCTTTAATCACAGGTTCTAACAAAGAAACCATATATTGATTACCGACTTCAAATAAATATACCAAACACTTAAACACAGTTAAGTTTTCAACAAAGTCTTCATGTAATGGAAGGTAATTTATCATAACAGGTACCACCTTATAAAAATGAATGTATTAATATTTTTTTACACGAAACGTAAGCATTTGCAATTTTCACTAAAAAACAACAGACTACTTTTTTAAATTCCATAATTTGCCAAAAATTATAAAATTATACCACATACAATTGTATAGCATTGAATATTTAATATTGGTATTTAGTGTTAACTTAAACACTCGTCCAGACGGTGAGTTTGTTACTGGAGACAACAACGACTCACGCTATCTGGTGGAGTTAACATTAGTCATTAATTATTAAAATAAAATACCCGCAACTATAGGTATTTCAATAAGAATTGGATTCAAACTTTCAATATTAAAATATAAATCTAATTACTGAACATAGACACAATTAAATAAATATAAGTGTTACGTTTAGATTTTGACTTAGAAATATTTACATGATCAAGAGGAATTCCTTCAATGTTAGTTATTATCATACGTGCTAATGCTCCATAAATGTTGTCTAATACTTTTGATCGTTGTTCTTTAGTAACCACTTGTGAAAATGTATTTAATATTATTGGATTTGGATAATACCTAAATTATTATAGAAAACAAAATATTATTTTTAATTATTATTGTTATTTATAACAGTATGTTAGCCTAGGAGAAGTAGTATGATAAAAGTTAATTTCTTATTATTAGTAAAAATAAATAATAAAAGAATTTTTAATGAATTGTATTACAACAATATTATTCAATAAATAAGGTAGATAGAATAAAAATAATATAAGTTCATTGTTTTAAGAGGACGCCACACCCAAATGTGTTGTCTTTATCTTACAAACGTGTAACATGGCAAATTTTTGTTCAGTAGAATCAATTTTGTATGCTTAGCTTAAATATTAGAGGAAAATAATCTATTATCTCTGATTACAAAAATAAGAACATTATCTGAATTCTCTTACTGGTATTGTATGTCGTATGATACAAATAATACTGTATTTCATGCTCAAAACCTGTTTATTGCATATCTTTTTGCAACTCTCACCCTGTATGTATGTTACTTTTTTTGTCAAATTTAATTTATCATTTTTTTTAAATTTTAAATCTATGAGTTTTTATGACTTCAATTGACATCATTAGCATTACTGCATTTTTTTTTCAATACAGTGCACATGTACATCAATTGGTATTAATGCATTATGATTAACTTTTTTTTAGAAATTCAATGGAAGTATACACAATTAAATGAAAAAAATACAAACATTACTAAAATTATGAAAAAAATGTAATTTAATTATTATTAATAAAAGCAGGTGAAGTCAGCCTACTGATAATTAACAAATCGAAAATAATAATAAAGCTATGGTAATAATTTTTGAAAAGTTGAAAAAAAACTGAAAAATAGTCCAAAAAAACAAAAACAAGTCTTCCAAAAATAACATAAATAAACTGTATTTATATGATCATACGTCCAAAAGGTAATGAACACACATTTTAAATCATGCAAAATAATAATAAAATAATATAGGATAGATTAGGTATTTATTTTTAATATATATTAGACACCAAATAGCATCAAACCTATGCTGAACAATCCTGATGGCACCAATTGGTGTCAGTACAAATTCAACGTGTTAAAAATTAAAATACTGCAAAAAAACCAACAAGAAAACTCAGATATGTTCTTACCTTTAGGTTTTATATTAGGATATTTCACTCTATTATTTAAGCTAAGCACATAAAAGTGGCTCTTCTAAACAAAAATTTGCCCTTATGAACATTTGTAAGACTAATTAGAAACAATACACAGGGGTGTGATGTCCTCTTAATACTTTAAATATTTAATCATGCAGGATAAACCAAAAAATATTAAGGAAAACACTGATGCTACTCCTCCCAGACTGAAATATATAAAGCATAATTAAATTTAAATACTAATTTGTACATAGATTCTTTGCCATAAAATGCTATTTCTCCTAATGCAAATACAGCATTATTCCTTACAGTATCATCTTCATCTTCAACAAGTGGTACTATAAGTGAAAACATAACTTCACACAAACCACTAGCGTTTTCTCCTAAGCCTTTGGCAGATTCCCCAGTTATAGCTAACCCTGCAGCTCGTAATAAATCAGATGATTCTTTTGACTAGAAAAAAATATTATTTTGTTTACATTTATATAAACTAGACAAAATAATTAATTACTAAACTTACCATTAATTTTTTTAACAAAAGCACCAAAGATATAAAATATTCTGTAAAAACTTGTGGTGGAAGAACATAACTTAAATTTGAGACAACATTGCCTGCATATTCTATAGGTAATGTATCATTTTCACTATCTAGTTCATCCAACTCACCAGGGTTATTTCCATCCCCTATCTGAAATTAGATGAACATATAATTGTATACATATATATATATATATATATGTGTGTGTGTGTGTGTGTGTGTGTGTGTGTGTGTGTGTGTGTGTGTGTGTGTGTGTGTGTGTATGTGTGTTTACAACAAAGTTAGATCATAAAATAAAACTAGGTTTTTCTAGTTAATGCTAGCCGCTAGGATTTACAAATCGTACAGAGAACAACTAAAAAACATAATAATTATGCCTATCGGTTTTTTACTTATAAATTTTCAACAACCTATGATATTCAAATCATGACAATAAAAGTAAATTGATCCATAACAGAAAATTAATGAGAATTTTAACTAATAATAACAAATTAAGAACTAAAAAATATAGTACATTTAATTATAAATGAGTGTACACACATATCTTTGTATCCTTAATCAAATATAGTATGTAGTATTAGATGCTACAATAGGACACAATATGATTCAAATAAAGAACAATAAATCTTTTTAAATTAATATAAACAATTTGGTTTCATAGTACATACAGTATATTATAATTTAGTATTCGTTTTTAGAATCTTAACTATTAGAAAAATTATATCAGTTTTCTGTTATGGGTAATCTACTTTTATCTTCATAATTTGTACATCCTAGGTTAATATTAAATATTTTCAATTAAAGCCCAAATAAAAATACATTTCAGCTTTTACTCAGATAATTAATAAAATTAGTTAGACTTAGCTTTACCTAGTGATTTGGCTAGTCCAGTGTTTCCCAACCTGTGGTCCATGGGCCTGTCATAGGTGGTCTGCGGTACCTTTCTTCGTAAAAAAAAATGTAAATTATAAAGTAAAATAATAAAAATTAAACATTTTTCAATAAATTTTGTGTAGTCTTCTTAATGAGCAAAAAAACAAACAAAAAAAAAAAAAAGGTCTTTCTAGTTTGCTTTAAATTGAGGTGGTGCGCGTCCTATAAAATATTGTCGAAGTGGTCCGTGGTGGTAAAAAGGTTGGAAAACACTGGGCTAGTCAATAACATATATTTAAATATTAATTTAAAGTAAAAAATATTTAGTTTATATTAAAAAAAAAATTAACACTTAAAACTCTTACTTTTAATGATAAAATAGATTCAAGTTGTTCTAGTAAAGTTATTGTCCGTGTATCCATATCACTCTGTTCTGAATTTGTACCTTAAACATAAATGAACATAAATAATTAAGTCAAACTATTTTTCAATCATTTTATTTACTATTTGATGTATCCGAAGTATGTTTTTTCAGTTTAACAAGACTTGTTGATGAAATCGGCAACAATGATCTATAAGATAAGTCAATAGAACTAATTGATTGTATATTTTCATTATTGGTATAGTTACATCTAAAATTTTCATAGCTAGTTATTAATTACTATATTTATATAGTTATTAGAGAAAATTGAACACTAACTTTGTTTGATATGTTTGTATAGCTTTATCAATGACAGACTGTGAAGAATATCTAATATCTGTTTGAACTTCAACATTTTGAACATGATCTAAAATATTAGTTTCAATACTAATAGGACAAGTTGCTTGATCTAATAAAAAATATAATTAATAGTTATTAAAAATTAAACATAGAATTTTAAAGTGAATGCACTAATATATTATAATATGATAAACAATTAATTTATATAAGAATCTAATGTATAATAAAAATAATTTTTTCCTATTTTATAAATAAGTAAAAAAATATTATGCTAAACACCTTAACATGATAACTGCCACGAGCCCGCCGGCGTCCTAACATGGATATGTGTAACTGTGGAGCCATGGTATAAATAACAGCGCTTTAGTGTAATGTTTGTGGTTGTATTTATAAATAGGAGGTTCTAATCGTAATTTTAATCATAGCATTTTGATTGGAAAAATCTGAATATTACGAATTTAAATTAAAAGTTGTTAGGTCGCTGGCGATTAAATAACCTATTCAAACTTACCAAGTACAGTTAAAATAAAGGAATCAATCAGTTCTTTTTAAACTGTTTATTTTCTTGTATACACTATAGTGTTATTATTAAGTCCAGTGATGTACTAACAGGAGGGATAACCCCCCCTACATTTTTGTATGATTTAATTTATTGTGAGAAAACTAAAATTTCTACCTGTAACCACTAAACACCCCCAAAGTTCAGGTCCAAGTACGCCACTGATTAAGTCATTATTTCTATACCATAAAAAATATAGTATATTTCTATATTAAAAACAATATGGATTAGAACTGACGACGATTTAAGTGGCTCCACTTTAAGAGGATGTAGTAACGGCATGTGTTGTCTCCGTCTTACAAATTTTCTTTCACTAGTTTCAATATTGCGCTGCTAGTTTTAGTTTTGATATTTGGGTGAACTGACCTATTATAAAATTTAAAGGTAAGATTATTATCCAGGGCACCATGGAAGCCTTTTATTGATATTATTATTTTTAAATAAGTTATGATCTTTTTGAAACTGCACATTTTAAAATGATCATAATTTACTTAAAAATAATAATATCAACAAAAGGCTTCTGTGAGGCCCTAGATAATAATCTTACCTTTAATGTTATAATAGGTCAGTTCACACTTCACATTAATATAAAAACTAACACAATATTGAAACTGGTGAATGAAAATTTGCTATGTTGTACGTATGTAAGACGGAGACAATACGTGCGGGTACTACATCCTCTTAATGTATCAGTGTTAGCTGTTAGGTCGCCTGCGGGCTCGTGACAGTTTACGTGTTAAGTGAACAAATATAATCAATGTATGAACTCACTTCGTAATATTATTTTAGATTTATCCAATTCAAACTCTGATGGTAAAGTATTATTTTTTGATTCAATTGGATTAATTATATCATGTATACCATCAATATTATAAAAATGATCAGACTTATCAAATAGCTTAAAAATATGAGAATTAATTGACTGAGAACTATGTTCTTCTTTCTAAAATCAAATATTTCTTATTACTCTCAAGTACACCTAATGTTTAATAAACAAATATTACCTTTGGAAATTGATCTAAGCTTTTTAATTTCCGTATTATTTTTTTGGAAGAAGATTCATTTTTTAAATGTTGAATATGTTTTTCAAACATTATAAAGCGTTGCTTATATACTGAATCAATTACTCTACCAAGTCGTTTTACTTGCAACAAGGAGTGTTCTAACTTTTTTACAGTACCTCTTTGTTTTTGTTTGAACAATTGAAACTGTTTTTCATAACTGGGTCTGTTTTTCAAATCTCTTTAAAATGTACATAATATTGATAGTTAAAATGGAATATAGTAATAGAAAAAAGAACATTAAATTATTAAAAAAAATTCTTACTCAATTTGAAGGTCATATATAGTAACTTCCCACTTTAAACGACTAGTTAAAGATTTTTCCCTCAAACTAAGTATAGTATGGTATTGTTTTGCCCTGTGTTTTTCATCCTTCATTAATTGTTCAAACTAAAAAAAAAAAATAAATATATTTTATCAATATTTGATGGTTATAAATAATAAATATAGTATATAAAGTAAACAGTTTAACTGGTAACACTAATGTTTAAGCAATTTTTTCTAAATACATTTTTATGTAATTCAAAATATTTAATTTACTGGTTATCAAATGATATTTTTTTCATTTTCTGATTGATAATTAATACTTTCAATATAATAATCAGAAGCTACATAAATTTTTAAAATTTTTAGCATAAAAGCAAACAATAAAGAAATAATTGTTTTTTTTTAACTGATGTCTTTATACATTTGTTTATAATCATAGTATTAAATTTGTAATTAAGAACTGACTCGCTTTAAATATTTACTATAAGACATATTAAAAATAAATATATGTTTACCATTTGAATAGAAAAGCCAGTTGTTGTTTTATCTACACCCATCATATTTGATGATAAAGCATTTAGTTTGGAAAAAGGTGCAGCAATATCACTATTGTTATTAGAATTAGAGTGATCATTCAGTTCGATAAATTGTTCCGGTAATTTTTGCAACTTTGATAAATATCAATTAAAATTTTAGAACAAAATAAAATAGTATGTTGATTTGTTAATTATAAATATTAAAATATATAAGTAATACATTAGTTTTAATTGACATGTCACAGCTCATTCTTTCTATATCACATAAGGAGTCGTTTAATTGGTTGAGAGTATCAAGTTCCGCTTGGAATTCATCATGGATTACAGAAAACTAACAATAAAAAATAATAATAAATAAACAAATAATAATTTAATCTTAAAATTTAACTTATTTGGTTAATTTATAACTCACACAATGAGATGATCTATTATTTGTATTATTTTCATCTAATTGTAAATTTATGGAAGTATTATGTAAATTATCTGAATAATTACAACAATTGTTTTTTGGTAACAAATCAAAGTCATAATTAAGTTCTTTTACAACTTGTTTGATATCTTCATTAGTTATTATATTCAATTTGGTAAACAATTTGTCATCATTTATTGTATTTACTTTTTCTTCACGATTATTATTCTCAATAATTTCAATCGAAAATGGGTTATTAGACTTTGGCTTAATTCCTTCATCAATTAATGAAGTTGTATAGCTAGCTAAACAGTTTTTTGGTTCAATACGGTTAATATTTGGTAAATTTGTCTCTTCATCGCACACATTTACATCTAGTTGATTAAGTTTAGTAGAATCAAGATTATTGATTTTATCAGAATGCAAATTATTTATAATTGAACATTCATTTATACTTAAATCAGCAGTAGGTTCACTGAATTCCAAATTATTATGTTTTGATTGTTGTAAATTTAGTTTGGCTTTTAATACTGACATAAAGTTCATTGGAGGTGGTGGAGATTTTGAAGTCAATATTGATAATATATTATTACAATGTTCAGTTTGGGTGGATTCTGAATTACATGTTTTAACTGGCAAACATCGATTTAACAATAATTCTTGAAGCTCTTCTAGATGGTCAATACTTAGCATAATTTCCTCGTGTGATCTAATAGGCAACTTTAATCCTGTACATGATTTAGTATTATTATTTACAATGTCTGAAGGCTTTGTACTCAAATGAATGTCAGGCATAGTCAATGTATCTCTATCCAAATAAGCATCATCATCTGGTTGTTTTTCATTTTCTTGACATGATTTATTTGAAAGGGTCACTAAAAATATAAATTATATTAATCTTTATATTTTTAACATTCTTAAAACAATATCCTTACCATTGTTATTAACTTGTTGACCGACAGAAATATCAGTATCAATTTGCTTAGGCATGGAAATATCAAATAAATTTCTATTAAATAATTCATAATCATCATTAGATCTTAAATTTTCAGGTTTGGTAACTTCACGTTTTTGAGGTTCTAAAAAATCAATTAAAAATTAAAAATGATAAGTATTAGTGTAATGCATTAAGCAGACTACTTACTTTGCTCAATTAATTTTGTTGTTGAGATTTTATTTGCTGATTTTGAAGATGTACATGAATTTATAATCTAATGGTTAAAAAAAAATATTAATAATATATAGTATTATTTGATTATTTCATAAATTATTATGGTAATTTATGTTATACTTCCATTGCATTAAATAAAGTTTGAAATAAAAACAGTATAATTAGATAAATTATGAGTTATGCGCTAGGAGTATCTTATATTATAGTTAATACAAATAAAATAAAAACAATTACATCTTTTGTATCATTTGTACATTTATCTAAAATTTTAAAATCTTTTATTGACTTGTTTTGTGCTTTTCTAAGAGCTTCTAATGGTTTTTTAAGACTTTTAACTGTAGGCGGTGGAGGCGACCATGTTTGATCCACCTAAAGATTAATTTTATAAGTATCATATAATATTTAATACTTTTAAAAGACAAACTTATGAGCAAAGAACATCTTGTATTATAATTCAAAACAAATTAAATAAAAATAATTACATCATTTGTATCATTTGAATTTTCCTTTGTAACTTTAAAATCTTTTATTGACTTCTTTTGTACATTTCTAGGAAATTCTGGTGGTTTTTTATGAATTTTAACTTTAGATGGTAGAGGTGACCACGTTTGATCCATCTGAAAATAAATGTTACAAGTAATAAATAAATGTTAATAATAAATAAAAAATAATTAATGCTAAGTACTGTACTTTAGGATCATTTGATACAGTTGGTAAATTAATACCAATTTTACATTCGTCTTGAACACGGGTAGTCTAAAAATGTAAGCATAATAATATGTTTGTAAAAGTTTATGTTTCAATATACAATTTAAGTTATTTAGGAGAAAATTAAACTCCTACTTACAGGAATTGTTTATCTGAGGTTTGGTTTGATAATACATTAAAGTTCTTGTTTATAATTTCAAAAAATATCCTACACATTTTTGTTATCAACAAAAAATATTTAAGTTTTTAAATATATATTGATTATTTAATACCAGATATTTTTTAGTATTATCAATGTAACCGATTGTATAAAAAATATGAGTTTTGTTAAATACATAAAATAATGTTTTAATATATTAATATAATATAATACAGTAGAGCTTTGATAGTCTGGACGAATTCAGACCAAGCATCGTCCAGATTACTGGAGGTTTTTCAAGATAACCTATTCAAATGAAGAAGATTTTTATTTTTATTTCCACCACCTTTACATTTATTGCACTTTAAATTATAAAAATAGATAAATTAAATATCAATACCTAGGTAGGTAATAAAAATAATGAAATTGTTTTTGTCGATAACAATATTTTAGAGATTAATTGGGTTTTGGGAATTCCAAATAAACTACATAAGTTCATTGTAATTACAAACAAATGGATTTATATGTTATCTCGATTACCGTGTTTACCAGATGATTGGGATCCGGACTATCGAGACTCTACTGTACCTATAATATAAAATGAGTAAACAGAGATTTTACTAAATTATAAATTGAATGTTTAATTTTGGTATCCAAAGTATTAACTAACTATCCTACGGTCATAATATACAACCCAATATCCATTATGGTTTCTTGGCTTTCATATAATATAATTAATAAATTTTAATTACTTTTTGTTTGATAGAAGCTTTAGCTAGTTCTCTCGTAGTTTTTTGTAACTGATCTAATTTTTTTTTTCGTTCTTCTGCCAATTTTTTTTTTTCTAATATATCTAATTTACATTTTTCAGTTCTTTCTTTTTTCTTTTTTTCAATAAATAATTTTGTTTCTATAGCTTTAGTATTTTTTTGAAGTGTACCTAAATTAATATAAATATTTAAGAAAATTATTATATGAATTAGTAGGTAATCAAACTATTATTGAATTAAATATGACTTACATTGCTCATTAAGCAGAATAGTTTCATTTTTTGTTGGAATTGATGGTCTTTTAATTGGATTACTTGAAATTTGAATTGTATCTTTAACTGTTGGTATACAATTTAGTTTAGATTTTTTCTTACACATATCGTCTATTATTATAGCTTCTGATACATGAATTATATTTCTGGTTAATTTAGTTTCTTTGGACTTTTTGTTAAAATTGAAACTAACATTTCCTTGAGTTGACATATTCCTGCAAAACTTTAAATAATGTAACATGATGTAAGTTATGAAATAATTCTGGTTCATCAAACATAAATACAAATAATATAAATGATCATAAAAAACTTTAAAAAAAAATTTTTCAGGCGTGTAAGGTGAATAGCATTATTAAAAAATCAATTAAACTTCAAAATCAAAATTCAAATAAAATCAACTTATTTATAACATTTTTTTTATTATTAAATAAACACATTTTTATGCGTATAATATACTAATATCAATATAAATGTTAAATTAAAAATCATTTTCAGGGCATATTATACCATAATTTTTAGCATTTTAAATGCATTTTTTTGCATTTTTAGTGCATATTTTATTGCACTTTTTAAGGTTTTTTAGTGCATTAAATTCACAGCCTCGCATACAGGGGTTAAAGTGGGAAACAATTCCAGAGGGGACTAATCTCTATATAGTTTTAAGTGTGTCATATATAATTTTATGTATAATGTCTAATATATAAAATCCTAATTTGTTAAAGGGGATGCTTTTTAACTGCTGTCAGAGGTAAGGGGACTGAGTCCTCCTGCGTCCCCCCTCACTTTAACCCCTGCTCACATATAAGTTATATTACAGTACCTAATATACTAACTGTACAGTAGAATGTAGAACTACTGTATCCACTTGCTCGCATTTTTTTTCTTAGTTCAAAGTAACATCCGTAAAGATTTAAATGTTCACTAAATATTTAGGTATGTTAAATTTTTTTAGACATGATTTTTACTTTATATTAGCCATTTATAGACATTTAGAAATTGTCTAACTTACTACATTCATTTGAAGTCCAAATCTTGGCAAAATTATATAATATATAAATATAATATTATATTAAAAATTTTAGTGATTTCAGAGATTTTTCTTAGTTTAAAAGATATTGACCGACAGTGTAGACGGTATAGTATAAACTATAAAGACTTGAAACTTTTTTGTTCATAAAAAATTTTACTTATTATTATATTTTCTATGCTGAATAAAAATTTTAAGCTATTTATACTATGAACCTATTTAAATTATTTTACCTTAAGGTCGTTTAGGATTTATAATTTAGTGAGCGATATATTTAAAATGTTGTATTATAATAATTATATATTATTTTTGGTAAAAATTAAGATAATTTACTTCTGCAATTGTATTACTTTCAGAACATTAAATTAATAATAGTAGGTACCTACCTAATATAAATAAATAAAATATTCAAAATATTCTTAGAAGTAAGGCTGGCAGTCTCCTATCAGAATCGTAAAATGATATAATGATGTTTCATTGAATTCAAATTTATCACAATTATTTATCATTATACAGATTCATCTACTCAATAGTTCAACGACGAGAATACGAGATACTAAACAGAATACAGAAGACCGAGTTCTTCGGTTTTTCTGTCAAATTGATACTATCTAATATCTTTACATATTAAATCGTTTCACAAAAGATATACTTATTATACTTTACAAATTTATTGTATTTTTTGTTTTACATCATGTAACAAATTAATCCACAGCAATTAATAATTACTAAGTTTAATAGGTACTTAATAAATAATATTATCATCGTTTTTAAACCGAATTGCATTTTAGAAAATATTAGCAATATTAGTTTCAATAATAACAAAATGTAATTAATGTATAATACCTACTATAATATATTATGGTTATATACTATAATGTAATAAATAATATTATAATCATTAACCACATTAGCTTGATAGTTATTTTATAAATTAAACAATTGTGCATACTTACAGGAACCGGTACTATCGATGGTTTCTAGGTGTTTGTATGTCGCACTACTTTGGCATGTAGTTGATTTTTGTTGGACATGTTAATTTCTTGCTGAGTATAAGAAAAAAAAATTGTTGAGTATTATACATATACAAATCTAAGATGTTTGAAAATAACCTGGGCGATAAAGACAATTATGAAGTGATTAAATGTTTTTACTTTTAATGAGATTGAGACTACTGAGGACAGCGATCGAGTACCGAAGTCCGAGAATGATGACGAGAAAAAATATAAAATGGAAAAGCTTGGGGTTTGGATTCTATATTGAAGTCCATAGAATAAACTTTAGATCGTCTATCGGGTCATGTGACGGACATGTGACGGATGGTGGCCAATCACATTCCGAAAATTTTATAGAAATTTTGGGGAACTGGGGAAGGAATATATTTTTGCAAATAAACGGAGGAATCATCGATGAAACCTAGATAATAACATCAACAAAAGATGGACAACTTTATTATTATTCATGTTTTGTATTTTTCTTTCGAATTTCTTCGAAAAAATCAAATGTGATCGACTATTGACGTATTTTCGGTATATTACCTATTAACTATATTATAATTTATAACCAAATACTTGAAATAATATATAAACATAAATCATAATCCATAGGTTTAATAATAATATCTATTCTTTATTTTATTTGCAGCTATATAGCTTTAATACTATTAACATTATTATATTACTAGAGAAAAGACTTATACATTTGCATTTGCATCATACATTTTTCTGGATAATTATATTGTATGCTTAGTACAAAAAATGTCAAATATATTATATATTGTATTTTTAATCAAGTACCTACTTAAAATGTTTAGTGCATTTTTTTTTAATATTTCGAAATTTTCAAGACTTATTTTTGATTATAAAAACATATTTTAAATTTTTAGTAGGTATACTTACATATTTTGATAGTTTAACCAAAATCACGAACTTAAATAAATATTTCTCATGAACTGCCAATTTGTTATAAAGACGATAGTAAACTAATTTTTATCTTAATGGTTGTATAGGTATATTAGATTAAATTTGTCTTGTCTATATTATTGTTTTTTTTTAATATATACCTAAGCACATAGAAAATTGAATGAAGTAAAATAATTAAAATTAATTAAAATATTTAAGAAAAAAATTTTATTTTATTTTGTCTATTTATTAATGAAGACTAACTTCTTCATTGAAGAAGAATCTGTCATAAAACTGATGGAAAATGTGTCGACTGTAGTTCAACTCGGAGCATGTAGTTTGGCAGAGGCAAAAAGAAGTTCAACAATCAACTGATAATCAACTGTCGAAAGGATTTTTTTGTATTATATTATAATTTTTAGAACCGTAGTAGATCAAATCGTTGGTCACAATTTTTGTTTATAAGCATTAAAAGTTCAAATGTTTCATAATGTTTACAAAATATGTCAATAAATCGCGAAAATTTGCAAGGAATTTTGAAGTTGAAAATTTATAAAATGTTTGTAATTTATATCTAAGGTTAAAAAACTCAACACAAGGTTCTCCATACTCAATACTATTTTTGTTCACTGAGGGGTGACAGGGGCGGTGGTCAAAATATTAAAAATATGCAATGTGCATCAAAGACTAAAAAAGTTCGTGCCGTCATTGACTGTCATATTGATTATATTGGTATAATTCGTGATTTGAGTAATTAAAAGTTAACTATCAAGTAATAATATATGCTTATAGCTTATATAGTTAATTCCAAAAAATTTCAATGACAATATTCAAAGCCTCAAAGAGTTACTTCTCTAAGGCACTATGTAAAAAGTACATATCTATATATAGTCCTTGTGCTTTAATTTCTCATCATAGATGTTTTGGACTGTGGTTACTTAGGTTACTGGTTTCAAGGTAACAACAATTAAAAAAATTGTAAATACCGATTGGGATGGGTACAGTTGGACCCCGTGATAAGAGTTAGACCCCGTGATAAGAAATTATAGGTGATAACAGAAATTAAAAGTTCGAACACTAACCTCAAATCGCAAAAATTCAAATTGATACCAACCATTCGGCAATGTAAATAGTTCAACTATGATTTTTGAGTATATAAATTTCTCACCCTGGTCCCCAGAACCAGATACATTATTTATCCGTCGGTTAAAATTTCAAATTAGTAAATAACCGTTATTTTAACAAGTTAACGGTCATTTTAATTTTGCATTTTTGCCATTTGTGGCCGGAGCAGCTGGAGGTTGGTGCTTTCAGCTTTGTTCGGAAATTCGGAATGTTAACGTAAGTAAAATTTGAATTTTTTAATTTTCCCCTTAATAATAAGTTCTTACATGAATTGTTTGTAATGTAATGTATCTGAATGTTTATTACTTTATTAGGTATTAAATATTTATTCATAGCAGGTGCACTTGCACTCCTAATTAATAACTTTGTCGACTAACATGTACTACATTTGAGTTTTTATTTTATACATTTACAATTTTTAAATTATTACTCTCATTAATTAAATAATTACTTTACAATATAAATAATGTAATAATTTATAAGTTACAAATAACATATTTACATTGTATATTGATTAGGATCTTAATGTATTAATTTAAAACTATTTTTTTTTGTGCTCCATTATTTTTATGTTATTTACAACATATTCTCAATCTCAAATGAATAATTCACTAAACCGTTGTTGTAATATACTTGTCTTCAACCAATTTGTACTTTGTTGCATTCACCAGATTCACATGTTGTAGAACTTATTTGAAATGTAACTATTTATTACAACTTGAAGTAACTTAAAAAATTAATTTCATTACAAAAATGTTTTGGACAAATTAACAAACCTAGATGTATTAAATTAAACTAAATTGTATGAATACAAGTGTAAACACTTTGTTATTAATAATTATAGTTTTGAGATTTTAATTGTTGATAAAATAATAAATTATTTATTAATAATCACAAACTTATGCAAACAATTTATAACCTATTGTTTTCAGATTTTAAATATTTTCAAACATACTGTGGTACAAATATAATGAAAACTAAAACAAATCTACTTATCTATGTATGTATGTGCAGACAATTTTTCTTAACAGTTTAATTTTCTTAATAATGTTGTATTATTTAATGTAGTTATTCTGCCATTAAGTGAGTTATGAATTTTTATATTTTATCTCATTAACTAAAATCTATTAATACATAATTTCTTAGTTATTCAAAATTTTATTTAAATGGTAGTATTTATAGTTACATTAAATAATAATTAATATATTTTATAAAATTGTAACAACAAATACAACATTTATTGTTATTTGTTCACCACTATTATCCAGATCGATTGTAACAAGGTTTGAAATATTTTAATTTTCTATAATTACAGATTTGAAAAAACTGAATGCGGCTCACAAAAATCTTCAAAATATATTTGATGTAGTAAAAACCAAAAACATTGTTGTGATGGTGATTGGTTGGTGATGGCAGATTAGATGACAAATTCTGCAATACTTAGCTTAACCATTACTTTTGTAGTAAATGGTTACACATATTTAATATGTTCAAGCCTACTAATAGCCTACTATGGGAAATAATCCCATTTTTTCCCATTTTTTATTATAGGACGACTGGTGTAAAATTTAAGTCACTATTTTGAGATAATAGATTTCTCTAAGCCCTTATTTTTAAATTTAAATTTTGATATTTTCTCAGTTATGGATGGTAAACAATGCATTTTTCTGATTTGTCTTATAAATACCTCACTTGTCCATAAATAGATAATTTATTATTCATAATCGCATGGGATATGATAATTCAAAAATAATAACCCACTAATTTAATTTTTTTTTTAAAAAGTGTACATACCTATTACCTGATAATATCATCATTAAAAATAGATAAACTTGAGCAACTCTTTACCCTTTTTAAATAATAATTTTTGTTTTATTATATTTAATAATATTTTATTACCTACTCTATTATTGATTTAGTGTACCTAACTAAATGTTTACAAATTTGGAATAGACCTTCATTAATATAGTATTGTACAACAGAATTAAAAAAAACTGTGTTTGTGTGTTAACTTCTGTCTACTATACAGTCCTGTTTGAAAAAATTGAGTTTTTTATACACTATTTTTAATTTTATTGTGTATGAAATATGCAATTCATTATGTTTTAAAATAAATATTTAATACTTTCCGAAAATGTTATGATAATGATGATTGGAATTTAATGTTAGGCCAAGAATCTATAAAATTGCCTATTTTTTAATGTATCAAATAATTTTAAGCTTATGTTAAATTAATAATTAATTAATTATTAATTGATGAAAACACCAAAAATAATATTAGTAAATAATCTCTATTTTGATTACCTAAATTATATATGTTTTTTAACTGAAACAACTTCAGTGTATGTAAAGTAAATAATTATTACCTAATGTATTATGTTAATATTATGAGTAATTAATATGTAAAAGTAACCAAAAATATAATTTTATTTATTATATATTTCATGATATTTGTGATACTAATATAATTTAATTAACTTTGTAATATTATTCTTTGTAGAATTTCAACAGCGCACCAATAACCTCATGGTAATTATTTAATTAATTTTAATTTTTTGAACAAACATAATTGTTGTTTTGGTTGTTTTTGAATAATATCAATTATATTTACTTTTTTAGATCAGAGATGGCACTTCCAGATATATAGTATGATTTATTCATTCAATTAATGGGTAGTTTCTGGTAGAGCCCTGACGAACAGAAAAATGTGAAGTGAGTTGTTGTTAGTAGAGATTTAAATAAATTACAGATTTTTTTTATGATACACCCTATGAGTTTTCTAAGGAAATTATTTTTTATTTCAGACACCTCTCATTTTATAAAAATTGTCAGGAATAAACTTTACAATAAGAAGCTTCTTAGAGTAATTATAAAAATATATTAATAAATCTCCAATATTTATTTATTTTTACATTTCTGATTTATATAAATTATCATAAGCTCTCACTAAAATCAGCCTCTTATAAACTTGATTTTTATAATGTAGTACACAAGTTAGATGACTGTCAAGCTTTCTACACAAGTAAAATAAATTGATTACTTTTATAGGATTTTACAGAGAATTTTAATTCAGTATTTGATGCTTTGAATCAAGCAAAGAAACGTATCTGAAGCAGTAATAAATATAAGTTTTGTTCAACTATACTTTTATGAACAACAATCATTTCAATTATTTTTACCTGACATCATAATGTAGTATCTCACTGTATCTTGTTTATTAGGTTTTAGAGAAAACTATTTCTTGGCTCAATTATTAGAAAATCCGTGTTGTATGGGTTACGTGTCACTATGAATTCAACAAATTATTTATTGCAAACTTTTAATTTGAAATATGTGTCAAACAAACAAGATGAACTAATATTCTTTGGAGGTGGTGAAATAACTTGAACAATTATTATAAATTTGTATTATTAATGTTTATACTTTTAATTATAGCAATTTTTCGGTACAATATGCCAATCTATTGGTCCAAATGATCATCCATCTTGCAAGTCTACCAACTTCTGATCGTATACTCAATAATAAAACCGCCTGCGAAAAGAAACTGCCAAATACTTAAAATATTATATTGCAATGAAAATTAAACAATTTATATTAGAACAAAACAAAAAAGCTGTTAGTTGGTGTAAACCTAATCTAACTATTTAAGAACTTTATTTAATTGTTATAAGTAAAATATTATACTTTTTTTTAAAAAAAAATAATGATAGTTATTATGAGAAAAATTGTATAATTAATAAACTAACATGTCTTATTACATAGTTTTTAAAATATGATTTGAAAATTTAAAAGTATTGTGTTATTTTTATTGATATTAAATGTAAATGCCTATAAAAAAAATTGTGTTGAAGTATTTTCAGATTACAGTATGAACTGTTTATGATAAATTTTCAATCTTTGGGTACAAAAATTTAACTATTCATAATTTTTAAATTACAATCAATTTGAACTTGAAATATTCATAAAAAATTATAGGCTAAATAAAATGTCACATACCAAAATAAATGTTCAGGAAAACCATTTAAAGTTTTACTATTTTTCAAATATAAGTAATTTTTTAGTAGAATTAGAATGTACTTATTACAATGACAATTGTTATTATATTTTGCTACAGTCCACAATTGAATTTATCAGTTTTGTCAAATAGTGTATGTCCAGTTAAAATAAAGACTCATGTTAATATATCTGTTCAAAACAATTGTGTGCCACATCTAGTTTTCTTAATTGTACATATAAAACCAATTTTTGAATAAGTGGACATATTTTTTTAGCATTTTTAATCTGTGTTTTGATTTTATTTCAAAAGTATTAGTGATCATATGATTAATTAAAATAGTCTGGCTATCTGAAATTTTCCATTATCAATAGAAGGGGTTTATATGGGCAAATTCTATATATTTTAATTATTCTTGAGTTATAAAATATTGGTTGATTATTCTATTATTATATCTATATGATACAATTTATTTTTTAAATTATTTTATCAAACAGTAAATTTAATAATGAACGCATTGTTTATTTTATTATATTGGACCATATAATATTATTATTGACATACAGTTTTAAAGGTGTTTTCTATAGGCAACCCTACTGCACATTTAATATTTTCACGATTTCCTATTTTCCTCGCAAACCGTTGCATACATAAAAATTGTCTACTCATTAATAATTATTTAACTGTCCAAATTCTGATATTTTTATGAAGTTTTGTCCAAAAACTTAATTTTTTAATTTTTATTATTACGTTTTCCAAAAATGTATCTCTAACACTAAATCCTTTAATACTTGCCAGTTGCCCCATCCATATAAAATCTTCAAGGATCGACGCAATTTCTTTCCTAGATGATTTTCCAATTAGTAAAATTTTTTTAACTCAATCATTTAGACTATAAGTAGTGTTTTAAATCATATCGAGCATCATGCGGATGCGGCAATGATATGATATTATATTATAAATTTGAAAAATTCGTACCAAAAAAACTATTGTGTCTTCAGCTATAAAAGTTACGTCCCTAAACAATAATTAGGCCCCTCCAAAAAGTCTCCCGTAGTTGGGGTACCTTCAACCCCCCCCCCCCCCAAAAAATATTTTTGAAAAACCTTTCTTGTCGTTCTACGTGTCTGAAACTCGAGATTCTAGAATTTTGGAGGATGCTGATCAAAAGTGGTGTCTTTTGTTGAGACCGTAAGAGCCGTTTTTACCCCATTTTGGGGCTTTGGAATTCCGAAATTTGAGTTTTTTAGTCGAGTGTTACTCGGCCGGGTTTCGATGTAGGGGCATAATTTTTTTACGAAAAGTTTTGTTTTAAGTTATTTTACACAAAATTTTTCGGTGGTCAGAGGGTCCTATGGCCCCCCCCCCATGGATATTTTGAAAAATGTTTATTTTTTGTTCCACGTTTCTGAAATTCACAGGTTTGGTTTTTTGTAGGTCGGTGATCAAAATCAGCGTCTTGTGTCGACACTGTAGGAACCTTTTTTACCCCTCTTTTTGGCGACGGAAGTTAGGATTTTGCAGTTTTTAGGCTTTGTCACCACGTAACACTTAGACTTTGGGTGATTAGAGCAGTTTTTTTCTACGCATTATTTAGACATTTTTGTCAACAATCGAACGGCACCAAAACCGAAGGAATCGGACGTTTTGTTGGGAAGTTATGATTTTCTTTTTCTTTTTTGGCACTTAGATTTTACGTATTTTCCAAATTTGTTGAACTTGAGTTTTTGTTCAATCTTTTTGAAATTCGAATGTTGACTCATAAATGTCATTACGAGTCATAAAGGTTCTATGGTCAAAATGCGTAGGATCATTATTCACCCCGTAATCGGGGTGCAAAAATTGTTGAAAATCGAATTGCTTATTTTTTCGTATACGCATACGTTTCTTTATGATATACCCCAGTATAACGGTTTAACAATTTATTTTTATGAACTTTTTTTTCGTTATTACTCGTTTTAGGTTTGTTTACGTTTCGACATTTGCCAATTATGCCATCAGCATAAAAAATAGTTTATTTAGAAGTAGTTTTTCATCAAATCACATCGAGAATACATCTATTCAATGTTTATAGTGTTTATACCCCTCGATTAGAATTTAATAATATGTAAGCAATTTCGTTGTATATAAGAGATATAATCATCAATTTCAAAATGTACGACACAGTCAGTCGATCATTTGATCGTAAGTCATACAATTTCTATAATAAGTTGTTTTACTCAACGCTATATTTTATGATCCTTCATTAAGTAATGCTTTAATAACTATTCAGTATTTGACTCAATCAATAAATTAAATTCATCAACCAAAACTGCGTTGATATTTGATTTTCATTCCTTTAGAAGAACCCTGTACCAAAAAATTAAACAAGCGAACAAGATTTGACTGGAACGGGATATAATAGTGTTAAATATGAACAATTGTTCATATAGGTAATTTATGAACTTAGAATTTCAATCATTAAAATTAACGGTATAAAGGCCTCGAAAATACTTATAATTAATGTGCATGTATAATAGTAATATGAAAAGTACCAAAATCTACTAATGCTGAACAATAGGTGTAGTGAATTACAAATTACATATTAATATATTATAGTATATCAGTTTTATATTCAGAACTTGAGAACTTTAGTGATCGTCCATTTGTGGATGAGATTAATCCCACATAGGAGAATGGGTAATGGTAAAATTTAAAGGTATCGATAGGAAATTTTATGGAGATTCCATTTACATAGTCAGTGTAACGAATTTTTTAGTAAATACATAGATAGGTTTCAAAAAGAATAAAAAAATTAAAAAACAATACAAAATTCGCTTTATCAATTATCATATATTATAAATTATGATAATGAATTATTAACCATGGTTTATAAGGTTACCACTTCGAATACAACTAATAATAATTGCGGTTAGGTTAAATTTTGATATATTTTTTATTATTTTAATATTTTCAATTTTGTATTTTTGAACTTTTTTAAGTACCTACCTAGTTACTGTTTAATTAAATAGGTAATGTTAAGTTCACTTTCACTATAGATACAGAATACAAATTTTATTGACATTTTGATGATTGTACCAATAGAAGTTATAAAATAAAGTATGTACAATCATAAAATATTATATTTAATAACAGGATTAAACATTAGTTGTTAATGTTTTGTTTATATTTACTGTGAGTAGGTATGAAGAATTTTTTATTAAATGAATTCCACTGGTGATTCTGTTTCATATCTCTGCCACAAAATTTTTACTTAACACATGCAAGTGTAATCGATTCATAGGTGTAAAAGCAAACAACAAACACATTCAAACCTTCATAACTCAAATCATGTAAGTTCTATAGTGTTAAAATGTATTACTTATGAAAGGTTTATTTAAAGTTATTTATATTGTTATTTTTTTATTTTCTCATAGACATAAAGTGCATACCTCATTCAATAATAAGGAAGCTGCTACTTCAGGTCTGCGTTCCATATTAAATGATAGAATTCGGTGTTTCCGCAGGAGTTCATTTTCTGTGGCTGGTTCAGATATTAAATATGTGATCTATTATTACTAAACATAGTTTGTTGGTTTTTATTTATTGTCTTATTATACTTTTACACTATTTAAATGCAAATTTCATCTATAAAAATAAAAAATTGAAATAATGATTTTTATTGGATAATGGATATTTATATTCCTATAAATGATTATTTTGTATTCAAACCTAAATTACAAATTTAAGACTTATATTAATATATAAACTTTAGCTAAGTCATTTAATTTAATTATTGTATAATCATGAAGTATGAAATACTGAATCTGTTTACTAAAGTAAACATATCACATCTGTTCTATTCAACAATGTATTCTTTAGCTGTATTCTTTGCTATTCATATAGCTTGACTAATATATTTTGACTATTTAATGTATAATTGAATGTTTTTTTTCTTGTATTTAATAACAAAAATAACTAATAAGTAACATATAAAATATATGTATTGTAATATAATTTACAACCGATTTTAATAAGTATGTATGTTTTTGAAACTGCATTTAATTCAAAAAATATTACAAATAATTGTTCTTGAAAAATCCACACATATTTTGTAAATACTTATTAGAAATATACAATATTATTACAAGTTCTTTGTTACCCTCATTTAAACAACAAGCAAGAGACCATGATAGAAATAACTTTCTATTATTAAATAACTTTCTATTATTTCTATCATGGAGGAGACTTAGGGAGGCTTAGCACCCTCAAAATGCATTTTATTCCCCACAAATGTTTATGAATATTTAAGAATGAATAATAATTTAAGCAATAAAATATAACATATGGAATTATTCAAAAGTAAATTGTATAAATATAAAATTGGTATATTAAAAATACATGTAGTATTTTTAATATACCATAAAAAGTATCTAGACCTACGCATACAGGTATTAGTTTATTACTATTGAAAATTAAATAACCAAAACAATCCTAGTTTTTTGGAAAGCATAAACATAAGTAAATTAAATTAGGTATTCATTTGTACAGCTGCAGTTAATCTAATATTTTAGTCCTAGTTGCATCAATAGTTAGACATTACACAGATTCACCAATGACCTCACAAACATATTATTTTTGGTCATTCAGGTTCTAATTGTTGTGAGTAGCTTCAATGTTTCCTATTAGGTATATTGTTATACGTTGCTTTATGATCCCTTTGGGTTTCATTGAATATTTTTATTGATATAATCTTTAACTACAGAAATATCATATAATTTTAATATTTATGACTATTGACTAAACACATCACCAGATGGTGTTGAACCAAATCATTCTTTAAAATTAGCTTAGGATTAAATGTATGTGTAATTAATTTTTTAATAACTCTACCTTTGTGTGGAATTTTTCGAAATTTTCAATTTTCATTCGCATTTTCTCGGTCACCTGGTGGTCCAACGACAATTTATCACTGAAGTTAAAATGTTCTACATGTAATTCTACACCAGAATCAGTTTTTCTTTTTTCCGAAAACTCGTTATTTCAAAATTTTGGTTTTTCAAAATCGTTCGACCCAAGTGCGACGTTCAAAAATCCTTAATAACGGTTTTTCGAAAAATCAAATGCACACAACTTATGAAGATAGTTATGGGGATCAATTTTATGTCTTACGACTTTCGTCCTATCTCTCACGGTTTCCCCGGAAAACACTTCGTGAACGAGAATTTTCATTTTTCGAAATTTTCAATTTTCATTCGCGTTTTCTCGGTCACCTGGTGGTCCAACGACAATTTATCACTGAAGTTAAAATATTCTACATGTAATTCTACACCAGAATCAGTTTTTCTTTTTTCCGAAAACTCGTTATTTCAAAATTTTGGTTTTTCAAAATCGTTCGACCCAAGTGCGACGTTCAAAAATCCTTAATAACGGTTTTTCGAAAAATCAAATGCACACAACTTATGAAGATAGTTATGGGGATCAATTTTATGTCTTACGACTTTCGTCCTATCTCTCACGGTTTCCCCGGAAAACACTTCGTGAACGAGAATTTTCATTTTTCGAAATTTTCAATTTTCATTCGCGTTTTCTCGGTCACCTGGTGGTCCAACGACAATTTATCACTGAAGTTAAAATATTCTACATGTAATTCTACACCAGAATCAGTTTTTCTTTTTTCCGAAAACTCGTTATTTCAAAATTTTGGTTTTTCAAAATCGTTCGACCCAAGTGCGACGTTCAAAAATCCTTAATAACGGTTTTTCGAAAAATCAAATGCACACAACTTATGAAGATAGTTATGGGGATCAATTTTATGTCTTACGACTTTCGTCCTATCTCTCACGGTTTCCCCGGAAAACACTTCGTAAACGAAATATTTTTCAATTTACGAATTATACAATAATATTTGAATTTAAAAATACATAAATTTGAATTTTACAATAATTGTACAATAATATTTGAATTTTAAAATACATAAATTTGGGAATTATTTGGGATATTTTATATTTCATTGTTGGTACTCTTGCATTTTCAGTTGGCCCCGATTTTTGCGTTTCTTCCATGAAAATTTCGTGATAAAAAATCTGGTTGTTATCACGGGGTCCAACTGCCCGAGCCCCGATCTCATAATATAGTACAATATGATCTAAAGTAAATATTTATTCTAAGGAATATTTCTTCTAGGAATATTGATAAAAAACTGATAACAGCATTCGTTAACTCGGATTCATAATAATACCTATAAATTATAATAAATTGTTATTATATTCTATGGTACATCTACCATTTTTTTAAAAATATTCTTGTATCAAAAAATGGAATACCTAAATCTAAAATGCGTTTAATTTATTCCATTTTACGTATTTAATTACAGTGTGTTATGTTTGTCCGATAAATATACCAAAAATGTCATTGTTTCAATAACGAATGATTGATCCAACACTACAAAACTATTTTATTTCATTATAATATACATTGTAACTTTGGTTAGTATAATATTTATTTATGCTATATTTGTTTCCTTTAAATTATTTACTAGTATTATATCTATTTTAATATAATATTTTATATTTTACTACATTAAATTGTGTAGTTAATAAATTATGATCATTTATATTATTTGTATTTATTTTTGATGAACCAGAATTATTTCATAACTTACATCATGTTACATTAAATGAGTTAAACCATTATTTAAAGTTTTGCAGGAATATGTCAACTCAAGGAAATGTTAGTTTCAATTTTAACAAAAAGTCCAAAGAAACAAAATTAACCAGAAATATAATTCATGTATCAGAAGCTATAATAATGGACGATTTGTGTAAGAAAAAATCTAAACTAAATTGTATACCAACAGTTAAAGATACAATTCAAATTTCAAGTAATCCAATTAAAAGACCATCAATTCCAACAAAAAATGAAACTATTCTGCTTAATGAGCAATGTAAGTCATATTTAATTCAATAATAGTTTGATTACCTACTAATTCATATAATAATTTTCTTAAATATTTATATTAATTTAGGTACACTTCAAAAAAATACTAAAGCTATAGAAACAAAATTATTTATTGAAAAAAAGAAAAAAGAAAGAACTGAAAAATGTAAATTAGATATATTAGAAAAAAAAAAATTGGCAGAAGAACGAAAAAAAAAATTAGATCAGTTACAAAAAACTACGAGAGAACTAGCTAAAGCTTCTATCAAACAAAAAGTAATTAAAATTTATTAATTATATTATATGAAAGCCAAGAAACCATAATGGATATTGGGTTGTATATTATGACCGTAGCATAGTCAGTTAATACTTTGGATACCAAAATTAAACATTCAATTTATAATTTAGTAAAATCTCTGTTTACTCATTTTATATTATAGGTACAGTAGAGTCTCGATAGTCTGGATCCCAATCATCTGGTAAACACAGTAATCGAGACAACATATAAATCCATTTGTTTGTAAATACAATGAACTTATGTAGTTTATTTGGAATTCCCAAAACCCAGTTAATCTCTAAAATATTTTTATCGACAAAAACAATTTCATTATTATTATTACCTACCTAGGTATTGATATTTAATTTATCTATTTTTATAATTTAAAGTGCAATAAATGTAAAGGTGGTGGAAATAAAAATAAAAATCTTCTTCATTTGAATAGGTTATCTTGATAAACCTCCAGTAATCTGGACGATGCTTGGTCTGAATACTTCCAGACTATCAAAGCTCTACTGTATTATATTATATTAATATATTAAAACATTATTTTATGTATTTAACAAAACTCATATTTTTTATACAATCGGTTACATTGATAATACTAAAAAATATCTGGTATTAAATAATCAATATATATTTAAAAACTTAAATATTTTTTGTTGATAACAAAAATGTGTAGGATATTTTTTGAAATTATAAACAAGAACTTTAATGTATTATCAAACCAAACCTCAGATAAACAATTCCTGTAATTAAGAGTTTAATTTTCTCTTATAATAACTTAAATTGTATATTGAAACATAAACTTTTACAAACATATTATTATGCTTACATTTTTAGACTACCCGTGTTCAAGACGAATGTAAAATTGGTATTAATTTACCAACTGTATCAAATGATCCTAAAGTACAGTACTTAGCATTAATTATTTTTTATTTATTATTAACATTTATTTATTACTTGTAACATTTATTTTCAGATGGATCAAACGTGGTCACCTCTACCATCTAAAGTTAAAATTCATAAAAAACCACCAGAATTTCCTAGAAATGTACAAAAGAAGTCAATAAAAGATTTTAAAGTTACAAAGGAAAATTCAAATGATACAAATGATGTAATTATTTTTATTTAATTTGTTTTGAATTATAATACAAGATGTTCTTTGCTCATAAGTTTGTCTTTTAAAAGTATTAAATATTATATGATACTTATAAAATTAATCTTTAGGTGGATCAAACATGGTCGCCTCCACCGCCTACAGTTAAAAGTCTTAAAAAACCATTAGAAGCTCTTAGAAAAGCACAAAACAAGTCAATAAAAGATTTTAAAATTTTAGATAAATGTACAAATGATACAAAAGATGTAATTGTTTTTATTTTATTTGTATTAACTATAATATAAGATACTCCTAGCGCATAACTCATAATTTATCTAATTATACCGTTTTTATTTCAAACTTTATTTAATGCAATGGAAGTATAACATAAATTACCATAATAATTTATGAAATAATCAAATAATACTATATATTATTATTATTTTTTTTTAACCATTAGATTATAAATTCATGTACATCTTCAAAATCAGCAAATAAAATCTCAACAACAAAATTAATTGAGCAAAGTAAGTAGTCTGCTTAATGCATTACACTAATACTTATCATTTTTAATTTTTAATTGATTTTTTAGAACCTCAAAAACGTGAAGTTACCAAACCTGAAAATTTAAGATCTAATGATGATTATGAATTATTTAATAGAAATTTATTTGATATTTCCATGCCTAAGCAAATTGATACTGATATTTCTGTCGGTCAACAAGTTAATAACAATGGTAAGGATATTGTTTTAAGAATGTTAAAAATATAAAGATTAATATAATTTATATTTTTAGTGACCCTTTCAAATAAATCATGTCAAGAAAATGAAAAACAACCAGATGATGATGCTTATTTGGATAGAGATACATTGACTATGCCTGACATTCATTTGAGTACAAAGCCTTCAGACATTGTAAATAATAATACTAAATCATGTACAGGATTAAAGTTGCCTATTAGATCACACGAGGAAATTATGCTAAGTATTGACCATCTAGAAGAGCTTCAAGAATTATTGTTAAATCGATGTTTGCCAGTTAAAACATGTAATTCAGAATCCACCCAAACTGAACATTGTAATAATATATTATCAATATTGACTTCAAAATCTCCACCACCTCCAATGAACTTTATGTCAGTATTAAAAGCCAAACTAAATTTACAACAATCAAAACATAATAATTTGGAATTCAGTGAACCTACTGCTGATTTAAGTATAAATGAATGTTCAATTATAAATAATTTGCATTCTGATAAAATCAATAATCTTGATTCTACTAAACTTAATCAACTAGATGTAAATGTGTGCGATGAAGAGACAAATTTACCAAATATTAACCGTATTGAACCAAAAAACTGTTTAGCTAGCTATACAACTTCATTAATTGATGAAGGAATTAAGCCAAAGTCTAATAACCCATTTTCGATTGAAATTATTGAGAATAATAATCGTGAAGAAAAAGTAAATACAATAAATGATGACAAATTGTTTACCAAATTGAATATAATAACTAATGAAGATATCAAACAAGTTGTAAAAGAACTTAATTATGACTTTGATTTGTTACCAAAAAACAATTGTTGTAATTATTCAGATAATTTACATAATACTTCCATAAATTTACAATTAGATGAAAATAATACAAATAATAGATCATCTCATTGTGTGAGTTATAAATTAACCAAATAAGTTAAATTTTAAGATTAAATTATTATTTATTTATTTATTATTTTTTTTTATTGTTAGTTTTCTGAAATCCATGATGAATTCCAAGCGGAACTTGATACTCTCAACCAATTAAACGACTCCTTATGTGATATAGAAAGAATGAGCTGTGACATGTCAATTAAAACTAATGTATTACTTATATATTTTAATATTTATAATTAACAAATCAACATACTATTTTATTTTGTTTTAAAATTTTAATTGATATTTAACAAAGTTGCAAAAATTACAGGAACAATCTATCGAACTGAATGATCACTCTAATTCTAATAACGATAGTGATATTGCTGCACCTTTTTCCAAACTAAATGCTTTATCATCAAATATGATGGGTGTAGATAAAACGATAACTGGCTTTTCTATTCAAATGGTAATCATATATTTATTTTTAATATGTCTTATAGTAAATATTTAAAGCGAGTCAGTTCTTAATAACAAATTTAATACTATGATTATAAACAAATGTATAAAGAAATCAGTTAAAAAAAAACAATTATTTCTTTATTGTTTGCTTTTATGCTAAAAATTTTAAAAATTTATGTAGCTTCTGATTATTATATTGAAAGTATTAATTATCAATCAGAAAATGAAAAAAATATCATTTGATAACCAGTAAATTAAATATTTTGAATTACATAAAAATGTTTTTAGAAAAAATTGCTTAAATATTAGTGTTACCAGTCAAACTGTTTACTTCATATACTATATTTATTATTTATAACCATCAAATATTGATAAAATCTATTTATTTTTTTTTTTTTAGTTTGAACAATTAATGAAGGATGAAAAACACAGGGCAAAACAACACCAAACTATACTTAGTTTGAGGGAAAAATCTTTAACTAATCGTTTAAAGTGGGAAGTTACTATGTATGACCTTCAAATTAAGTAAGAATTTTTTTTTTATAATTTAAAGTTCTTTTTTCTATTACTATATTCCATTTTAACTATCAATATTATGTACATTTTAAAGAAATTTGAAAAACAGACCCAGTTATGAAAAACAGTTTCAATTGTTCAAACAAAAACAAAGAGGTACTGTAAAAAAGTTAGAACACTCCTTGTTGCAAGTAAAACGACTTGGTAGAGTAATTGATTCAGTATATAAGCAACGCTTTATAATGTTTGAAGAACATATTCAACATTTAAAAAATGAATCTTCTTCCAAAAAAATAATACGGAAATTAAAAAGCTTAGATCAATTTCCAAAGGTAATATTTGTTTATTAAACATTAGGTGTATTTGAGAGTAATAAGAAATATTTGATTTTAGAAAGAAGATCATAGTTGTCAGTCAATTAATTCTCATATTTTTAAGCAATTTGATAAGTCTGATCATTTTTATAATATTGATAGTATACATGATATAATTAATCCAATTGAATCAAAAAATAATACTTTACCATCAAAGTTTGAATTGGATAAATCTAAAATTATATTACGAAGTGAGTTCATACATTGATAATATTTATTTTGTTCACTTAACACGTAAACTGTCACGAGCCCGCAGGCAACCTAACGACTAACACTGATACATTAAGAGGATGTAGTACCCGCACGTATTGTCTCCGTCTTACATACGTACAACATAGCAAATTTTCATTCACCAGTTTCAATATTGTGTTGTTAGTTTTTATATTAGTGTGAAGTGTGAACTGACCTATTATAACATTAAAGGTAAGATTATTATCTAGGGCCTCACAGAAGCCTTTTGTTGATATTATTATTTTTAAGTAAATTATGATCATTTTAAAATGTGCAGTTTCAAAAAGATCATAACTTATTTAAAAATAATATCAATAAAAGGCTTCCATGGTGCCCTGGATAATAATCTTATCTTTAAATTTTATAATAGGTCAGTTCACCCAAATATCAAAACTAAAACTAGCAGCGCAATATTGAAACTAGTGAATGAAAATTTGCTATGTTGTACATTTGTAAGACGGAGACAACACATGCTGTTACTACATCCTCTTAAAGTGGAGCCACTTAAATCGTCGGCAGCTCAAATCCATATTGTTTTTAATATATTAATATACTATATTTTTTTATGGTATAGAAATAATGACTTAATCAGTGGCGTACTTGGACCTGAACTTTGGAGGGGTTTAGTGGTTACAGGTAGAAATTTTAGTTTTCCCACAATAAATTAAATCATACAAAAATGTAGGGGGGTTATCCCTCCTGTTAGTCCCTCCTGGACTTAATAATAACACTATAGTGTATACAAGAAAATAAACAGTTTAAAAAGAACTGATTGATTCCTTTATTTTAACTGTACTTGGTAAGTTTGAATAGGTTATTTAATCGCCAGCGACCTAACAACTTTTAATTTAAATTCGTAATATTCAGATTTTTCCAATCAAAATGCTATGATTAAAATTACGATTAGAACCTCCTATTTATAAATACAACCACAAACATTACACTAAAGCGCTGTTATTTATACCATGGCTCCACAGTTACACATATCCATGTTAGGACGCCGGCGGGCTCGTGGCAGTTATCATGTTAAGGTGTTTAGCATAATATTTTTTTACTTATTTATAAAATAGGAAAAAATTATTTTTATTATACATTAGATTCTTATATAAATTAATTGTTTATCATATTATAATATATTAGTGCATTCACTTTAAAATTCTATGTTTAATTTTTAATAACTATTAATTATATTTTTTATTAGATCAAGCAACTTGTCCTATTAGTATTGAAACTAATATTTTAGATCAAGTTCAAAATGTTGAAGTTCAAACAGATATTAGATATTCTTCACAGTCTGTCATTGATAAAGCTATACAAACATCTAAAACAAAGTTAGTGTTCAATTTTCTCTAATAACTATATTAATATAGTAATTAATTACTAACTATGAAATTTTTAGATGTAACTATACCACTAATGAAAATATACAATCAATTAGTTCTATTGACTTATCTTATAAAAATGAAATATTTGATACAATTGAAACCAAGGAGAAAAGATCTTTGTCGCCGATTTTATCAACAAGTCATGTTAAACTGAAAAAACATATTTCGGATACATCAAATAGTAAATAAAATGATTGAAAAATAGTTTGACTTAATTATTTATGTTCATTTATGTTTAAGGTACAAATTCAGAACAGAGTGATATGGATACACGGATAATAACTTTACTAGAACAACTTGAAGCTAGAAAGTTAGAATCTTTTAGATTGAAAAAAGAACAAAAAAAACTTAAATTAGAAAATCTTAAAGCTAAAGAACAAGATCTTTTGAAACAGATACATTTATATGACAAGAAAATTGAAGAATCAAGGAAAAGCTTGATGGTTGAAATTAAGAAAAAAAGTATGCATGAATCAAAGTCTTCAATAAAAAACCATTCTTCTTCAACAAATTCTAGTTGTTCTATTCTTCAAAATGTAAATAATAATGAAAATGTTGATAATCAATATATGGATGAATCAGATAGAATAACATTGATAGATGGCAAGACTTATTTCTATCCAATTTCAACTGATACGTCATGTGATCATAGTATATCTCTAAATAAAACAGTAAATGAATTACAAAAAAAAAATATTAATGAATCAAAGAAAAATCATGATAATATGTGTACAAATAATTTTGATTCAGTAAATATTAATAGTTATAAAGTTATAGAACAGTCATTTAAATCTTTAGAATCAATTCCAGTTTTTGAAGATACACAGTTACATGAAAAACACACTGTAAAAGAAGTAAATACTTCAAAAAAATCTAACAAAATTGAAACTGAAGTAAATATACTTTTAAAATCTCAACCTCAGAATACTTTAAACATTCAAACATCAAATTATGTCAAATCAAATTTAAAGAAAGAAACACATTTGTGTGAAGTAAATGAAACAATGGACAATGGTATACATTTAGATATTGCTTCATGTAAGTATTCTATTTCAAATCAAAGTATGTCAGAAACTTCAAATAACCAAGAACCATATCTAAAAATATATAATAAAAAGTCACTGACTATTCATGACAATATTAACTGCTCCGATACAACAAGTTTACCTGATAGTAGTGCTATTCAAAGAAAACTCTTAGTTAATTTAAATAAAAATGATACTGATGTATGTGAAAAGCTGGAAAACAGTGTCAGTCAATTTGAGGTACCTAATCATAAAATTGGATTAGATGATATTTATAGTTCAGATTTTACATCAGATGATTATACATCGGACTTTCAAGGGTCATATCAATTTAATAAAAATGATAATATTGTAGAATTAAACGACAGTGAACAAAGTAATGAAACTTCCTATGAAGAAGAAAGAAGTGAAGGAGAAATAATGTTTGAGGATAAAACATTTATTGAACAATATTCGGATAATCATTCTAATTTTGTAAGTAAAATTATAGTAATAACTTATTTATATTACTAATAACTAAACCAAACCTTTTGTAATATTTTAGGTTCAAAACAATAATTCTAATGACGAGAAAGTACATGCTATTACTACTAATATTTTTAACTGTCTTCTAAATGATACAAAAAAATCACTGAAATCTAATATGAATAAATCATTGTTTCGTTTAGAAAAAAAAGATCTAAATAATTTAACTGAAGAAACTCCATTATTATTGATATTAAAACGTGAAGAAGAGAATCAAAACCGGATTATTCTTTCGGAGCAAGCAACAATTATTTCAGACGTACTTTTTAAGCAACATTTCCAATCAATTTGTACCGAAATTCTTCAAATGTATTTACCTAGATTGAATGAAATAGAAATGGAAAAATTAAAAGTATATTTAAAGTGGTCTTCTTCTAAAAAAAAAAAATTGAAATTATCAGAATGTTTAAATTTTAGTAAGTGAATGATTTTTCTGTTATAAAACAGTTATTAATTTGACTGCTCTAAAATGTTTGCTTGTGTCTTTATTTTATTAATGCATATTTTACTGCTTGCTGTCTTTTGCTTTTTATGCACCAATATTACTTCAACTTCATAATAATCATTTTTACATTAGTTTGTGTCCAAGAAACATCTTTGCTTATAATTTATATTATTTATCAAGTAAATCAATTAATATTTTTATTTTATTTGTTTTTAAGTTTTTTTATATAAAATAAAATTCTCAACCAAATATTAATTTTTTAAATTGTGTTTATTAGTTGAACATTTATCATTTTATAATTTAAGTAAAAAAGTTGGATTCAATTTCAAGTATTTTACATTTTTTGTAGGCACTTGTTAGATTATTTTAATTTATTTGTTGTGCAATAATGACTTCATTCTTATGCAATTTAAAAAAATATAATTAATCATATATTGCTTCAACTTTGTAAATAATGTAATATATGTATGTATTGTATATGTATTTATTGATTTTACTCTAGAACACAAAATTAATGATGTTGACTATGAAAAATCATTTGAATTGTTTTATCAAAAGTATCTAGAGCAGGTAATAATAACAATTTTAAATATGTGATGTGATTTTAATGTTCTTATTAATTTGTCAAATTAACAATTTGGATTTGTTTGTAAGTTAATGTTCTAATTTAATTGGTTTTAGAAGAAATCTCAAACTTTTCAAGATGGAAGTAACGATGTCATGCTCAATCATACTCAACAAGAAGCAGAAAAATTAAAACAAGAACAAATACGTATTGAAGAAGAAGTATGCTGAATCCTGAATGACTCTTTCAGAATAAATTATATTTAATAATATATTGAATTTTTTTTCTTTTAGATTGAACGTCTTCGCATGTCCGAAGAAGCACAATTTTTCCTAAGAGAAATACCTAATAAGCCACCACCTCCTTACAAGAGTCCCACAAAAATTAAAGCACTTATTGACATACCTTATACATCTGATGAAGTTCACAAAATAGTTTTGACAGCTGCTAATCAAGTATTCAATGGTTCTCAAAGTCCATTATCAAATGACTTTATTATAGATTCAGATTCAGTTTTACATGCTGATTATAAATTATTAATTTTTGATTACTGTAAAGAAATTGCAAATGACTTATTTATTGATGAAACAAATTTACCTTTATGGAAAAGATCTATTAAAGGATTAAAAAAATTTAGGGCAAAACCAAATAATCCTAAAGATTTAAGTGATATAGTTATAAAAAAAATGAATCAGATTATTGATCTAGATGACTGTGAAGAGAAAGTAAATAAATTTGTAGTGAATCAAATGCACGAAGAGAATAGTAAATGGACTGATTTTCAAATGGATGAATTAGAAATACAAAATAATATAGTTCAAAGTTTAATGAAAAAATTGATTTGCGATACAATTACAAATACCAAAACTAATTTTTATTTGAAATTTATTTAAGAAAAGTTTTATTTGATTAATTGATTTTATATATTATATATAAACTATTTGTAAGTATATTGTATATTACTTTATATATTATTATTTATATAATATGTAATATTTATATTTGAATTTTTTTTTAACATTTATAATTGCTATTAATTTTTATTTTATTTATAAACATTTTCAAAACTGTTATATGTTGAATGTATTCTGTTTGAAGAATTAAAATAAAATTTGTACTACAAACAAAAAGGATAAACCACAATTATATTTATATAAAATTTACTGTATTAGAATTACTATTTACAGCATCTCTTTCTATTGAATTTAGTGCTACGTTAACCAATATAACTATATGTTATATTAGGTAGATGACACTTTCAGTTGCGATTAGCATAGGCGTAGATAGTGGACCGCAGGGTATATTAATGAAAAATATTAAATCAACCTACTGTAATAATAATATTAAAATAAATAACTTTAATAATAATATCAATAAACATCGATATATCATGAAATATAAAGTATAAGTTGATGACAGGTCTTTATCACTTATGCTAATCGTTTTTCATATAAGTAACAAAATTTTATAAATAAATATACATTTAAATAAATGCTATATAATAAATATTATAAAAAGTCAATTATTGTTAAAATGAATAAAAATAAATTGAGAGACGGTATATTATATATGTTCAGCTTGCCCCTCCAACCTCCCCTGAAAATTAACTTTTAAATGAAACTTGGTAATTTAAAAAAACTGTATATTAGAGTTGTATAAGAAGTTGCACAGTGTTGTTCCATATTTTAACATTATATTATATTATATTGTATTATTTTATTATTTTCATTTACTGATATTAATTACTAATTAGTAAATAACAATTTTGAAATTTTGCCCCTTCCCACCAACTAAAATTCCTAGCCTCGCCACTGTATACGTTTATTAAAATATTGTGAATGTACATTTTTTTATATTTTTAATGAGTAAATTAATTTTAATTAATTTTCAAGGATTTTGACCCATTTATCAATTTTTGCTATTAAAAAACACTAAAGCACGGAAATATAGTTGTCTATAAAGAGTTCATAAATCAAAATGAATTACGAATATTTGAAAATTATACCATTTATAGAAAAAATGATAATATAAATACCTTACCTTAGTAAACATTTTAAATTTTACAGCTATTCATTTTTGAATTTTAAGAAAATAAGAAATCACTTTTGTTGAAAACTGGTTAGCGTAAAAGATTAAGAACATAATGATTTTAGAGGAATTGTAGCCTATGGTTAATAAAATTCAAATGTGTACAATCACATATTCACATGCAAAACAGTTATATTTTATTATAAGACACAAATACCTACGTAACCAATGCGTCAGTAAATTAGTAAATAAAAATATGTGTAAATTTTATGTTTTAAGTAAAGTAATTGATACATACAATATTAAACTAGACCCACTTTTGTTAGTGCCTTTGTAAAATCAGAACTAACATAATAACTTTTTGAAGTCATTTTATAACAAATCAAAGAATATTTTTTTTTCAAAACTATTTTATTGTAATTCTTTATAAAACGTTAATATTTCTCGTTTTTTGATATAAATAATTATTTAACTGGTATTTAATAAAAAAAATGTATGCAATGTAACTATAAGATAACAATAACAGTGTTAGGTAATTTTCCACACCACCTTTATTATTAAACGACGTACAATAACATTGTCCGTTTTGTTTAATAACTTTATGAGGTATTACACAAGGCGCGTTTTTTTTATTGTGGTGTCCCCAGTAGGCCTAATCCACTGTCACATTCATATGCAGGGGCGTATTTAGGTAGGGGCATTGGGTCCCGTTGCCGAGAACGGACAATATTTAAAGATTTAGAGGGGCGGCAAATTTTTATTTCGTACCTTATGAGTACTGGCGCAGTGACGTCAACCATTACTATTTTTCACAACAAATGTGTGCCATAGAGATATAGAATACTATACTATTTATATAACATGGTATTCTATGGTATTAACAGTTTCACCATTGCGCGGCATAGAAGTTTTTTAGTTTTTTTTTATCAGTGGGGAGGCGGCAATATATATGTTGCTCTTATCATGAAATTACTAAATACGCCACGGATCATATGAATGTATCTAACTAATAAAAAAAAATATACAACAACTAAAACTACGTAGATACCAACAATACTAAATATACCTATGAATAAAACTACGATTTTCGCTATTCTACAAGCTACAAAAGCGGGTAATATGTATATGTGTGTTGCCGGCCGGCGATAGTCAATGTGTTGGATGAGTAGATGAGCTATAAAATACTAATATATACTACATCATTACAACTACAATACATACTAAAAATAATTAAATGAGTCTATCTACTAAGTACTAAGTCCTTGGATAGTCCACGATCCAGCCAAATGTTCGGTCCCTGTAAAACTTCAACTAATGTGTAGATTAATTAATGTAATTTAAACATAATAATATAATTTAAACAAATCCTTTCAACAGTTGATAATAAGATGAGCTTCTCATTGATGCTGCCAATCTTCCTCCGGGTTGAAACGAAGCCGAATGCCGACACATTTCCCAACAGCTTTGTGACGAATTCTTCTTCACTAATAAATATTATATAATTTTATATAGTATACTGTACCTACTACGGTTCTAAAAATTATAATATAATACTAACAAATCCTCTGGACAGTTGATATTAAAATGAGCTTCTTATTGATGCTGCCAATCTTCCTCCGGGTTGAAACGAAGCCGAATGCCGACACATTTCCCAACAGCTTTGTGACGAATTCTTCTTCACTAATAAATATTATATAATTTTATATAGTATACTGTACCTACTACGGTTCTAAAAATTATAATATAATACTAACAAATCCTCTGGACAGTTGATATTAAAATGAGCTTCTTATTGATGCTGCCAATCTTCCTCCGGGTTGAAACGAAGCCGAATGCCGACACATTTCCCAACAGCTTTGTGACGAATTCTTCTTCACTAATAAATATTATATAATTTTATATAGTATACTGTACCTACTACGGTTCTAAAAATTATAATATAATACTAACAAATCCTCTGGACAGTCGATATTAAAATGAGCTTCTTATTGATGCTGCCAATCTTTCTCCGGGTTGAAACGAAGCCGAATGCCGACACATTTTCCAGCAGCTCAATGACAAATTCTCCGTCGGTGGATAGTCCATGATCCAGCCAAATGTTCGGTTCCTATAAAAGTTCAACTCATAGGCAGATTAAATGTAATTTAAACTAATAATATAATTTCAACAAATCCTTTCAACAGTTGATAATATGATGAGCTTCTTATTGATGTTGCCAATCGTCCTCCGGGTTGAAACGAAGCCGAATGCCGACACATTTCCCAACAGCTTTGTGACGAATTCTTCTTCACTAATAAATATTATATAATTTTATATAGTATACTGTACCTACTACGGTTCTAAAAATTATAATATAATACTAACAAATCCTCTGGACAGTTGATATTAAAATGAGCTTCTTATTGATGCTGCCAATCTTCCTCCGGGTTGAAACGAAGCCGAATGCCGACACATTTCCCAACAGCTTTGTGACGAATTCTTCTTCACTAATAATATTATATAATTTTATATAGTATACTGTACCTACTACGGTTCTAAAAATTATAATATAATACTAACAAATCCTCTGGACAGTCGATATTAAAATGAGCTTCTTATTGATGCTGCCAATCTTTCTCCGGGTTGAAACGAAGCCGAATGCCGACACATTTTCCAGCAGCTCAATGACAAATTCTCCGTCGGTGGATAGTCCATGTTCCAGCCAAATGTTCGGTTCCTATAAAAGTTCAACTCATAGGCAGATTAAATGTAATTTAAACTAATAATATAATTTCAACAAATCCTTTCAACAGTTGATAATATGATGAGCTTCTTATTGATGTTGCCAATCGTCCTCCGGGTTGAAACGAAGCCGAATGCCGACACATTTCCCAACAGCTTTGTGACGAATTCTTCTTCACTAATAAATATTATATAATTTTATATAGTATACTGTACCTACTACGGTTCTAAAAATTATAATATAATACTAACAAATCCTCTGGACAGTTGATATTAAAATGAGCTTCTTATTGATGCTGCCAATCTTCCTCCGGGTTGAAACGAAGCCGAATGCCGACACATTTCCCAACAGCTTTGTGACGAATTCTTCTTCACTAATAAATATTATATAATTTTATATAGTATACTGTACCTACTACGGTTCTAAAAATTATAATATAATACTAACAAATCCTCTGGACAGTTGATATTAAAATGAGCTTCTTATTGATGCTGCCAATCTTCCTCCGGGTTGAAACGAAGCCGAATGCCGACACATTTCCCAACAGCTTTGTGACGAATTCTTCTTCACTAATAATATTATATAATTTTATATAGTATACTGTACCTACTACGGTTCTAAAAATTATAATATAATACTAACAAATCCTCTGGACAGTCGATATTAAAATGAGCTTCTTATTGATGCTGCCAATCTTTCTCCGGGTTGAAACGAAGCCGAATGCCGACACATTTTCCAGCAGCTCAATGACAAATTCTCCGTCGGTGGATAGTCCATGTTCCAGCCAAATGTTCGGTTCCTATAAAAGTTCAACTCATAGGCAGATTAAATGTAATTTAAACTAATAATATAATTTCAACAAATCCTTTCAACAGTTGATAATATGATGAGCTTCTTATTGATGTTGCCAATCGTCCTCCGGGTTGAAACGAAGCCGAATGCCGACACATTTCCCAACAGCTTTGTGACGAATTCTTCTTCACTAATAAATATTATATAATTTTATATAGTATACTGTACCTACTACGGTTCTAAAAATTATAATATAATACTAACAAATCCTCTGGACAGTTGATATTAAAATGAGCTTCTTATTGATGCTGCCAATCTTCCTCCGGGTTGAAACGAAGCCGAATGCCGACACATTTCCCAACAGCTTTGTGACGAATTCTTCTTCACTAATAAATATTATATAATTTTATATAGTATACTGTACCTACTACGGTTCTAAAAATTATAATATAATACTAACAAATCCTCTGGACAGTCGATATTAAAATGAGCTTCTTATTGATGCTGCCAATCTTCCTCCGGGTTGAAACGAAGCCGAATGCCGACACATTTCCCAACAGCTTTGTGACGAATTCTTCTTCACTAATAAATATTATATAATTTTATATAGTATACTGTACCTACTACGGTTCTAAAAATTATAATATAATACTAACAAATCCTCTGGACAGTCGATATTAAAATGAGCTTCTTATTGATGCTGCCAATCTTCCTCCCGGTTGAAACGAAGCCGAATGCCGACACATTTCCCAACAGCTTTGTGACGAATTCTTCTTCACTAATAAATATTATATAATTTTATATAGTATACTGTACCTACTACGGTTCTAAAAATTATAATATAATACTAACAAATCCTCTGGACAGTCGATATTAAAATGAGCTTCTTATTGATGTTGCCAATCTTCTTCCCGGTTGAAACGAAGCCGAATGCCGACACATTTTCCATCAGCTCAATGACAAATTCTCCGTCGGTGGATAGTCCATGATCCAGCCAAATGTTCGGTTCCTATAAAACTTCAACTAATGTGCTAATTAAATATGTACCTAACTTATAGAAAAATTTTAATATTTTAGAAATCTGTGTTGGTGTTCTTTTTTTTTTTGAATTTAAATTAATTTTAAATTTTATATTTATAATTTATCTGTTAAAAATGTAAACAAGAACTAAAAAGATTATAGTATATTGTAGTTTAACTTTCTGGTCGGTGGCCACCTTTTAAAATCCTCACTCTCTTTTATAAGAAAGTTAAACAGTACAATAACTATAAAAAAAATAAATTTAAACATACACAAAGACGAACTAGCTATGTGATAAGAAAAAAAATTGGTAATTTATCAATGTATTATTAAAATAAAAAGAACACCAACACCTAAAACCGTAGTACAGTATATATTATCTGAAAAAAAACCATAAAAGTTAAATATTCATAATATACTGTAATACTGTTCAAAAAATTATAGTATTAAATAAACACAGCCTTGTGACACTTTAACACTTATTTGTATTCAGATGAGCTTCTTATTGATGCTGCCAATCGTCCTCCGGGTTGACATTATCCAAGGATGTAGCGTAATTATTCCAGTTTTTTTTGTTTTTCCGATATTATGAAAGATCTGAAATTTTTTGTTTTATTTTACTATTTACTACCCAAAGTACCAAATAGATCCATATTTGCTACAAGAATTCATGACAAATAGAAAATAAACTACATAAATGTAAAATCATCATACATTTTTCGCTACGTCCACGTCCAGGATCTAAGGTGTACTATTCTACTACTATTCTAATACAATATAAATATATAATCGCGGATAATACATCGTTGTCAGGGCCGTATTCAGAGCAGGGCAAGAGGGCATGGGCCAGGGGCGCAATTCAATGAGTTCTAAGAGGGGCGCAGATTTCAATACTACTTATTTAATATTTTTCACGTAATATTTGAAAAATGTATATTTATTTTAATGACTTACTATTGAAGAGCTATTTTTATTATATAAGAATTATTTATGTTAATGCGTTCGACCGGTTTTCGTCTGCCGCCCGATGCGTTCTTAGGCTGGATAGAGTATTTGTATTATATTGTATACGTATGATTTAATATTGATATGCAAAACATATTCTCATAAAATAGATTAGGTATGTACGTATTTATAGCATAACTAACTACTGTACGGTCTGTACCATAGACATATTAATAAATTTAATTTAATTAATATTAATTTATTAATATGTCTATATTATGGTCAGTACGTATCCAAAATATACGTTTCCTGTTATTCAGATATTAGGCATTACTTGCATTAGCAAAATGTTATTTAAAAACTTCTATTAAAAAACGGTGAACTACGTAATTCTTAAAATAGTATTATGGTTTTTTGATGTCGGCCGTTGGGCCAGTCGTATTATCGACTTATCGCTATCGCCTTATTATAATATATCTTTAAATAAAACCGTCAACAAATTATTATTGTCTACTATAACAAAGATATATAAAGAACAAGACACTCGAATTATAACGGTTTTATTTTCTGTTAAATTGCTGCCGTTTATCGACGTAGTTTTTTAGACGTAAAATTTATGTGAGTATACAATATTATGGTAATTCGTAATTCTAGCTTTTAAGCAATCGTAATCGTACAAACTATAATATTTAAGAAGAATAGTTTAATTAATTAATGGTCTCGGTGCCGGTTTTCCAAAATGTCAACAATTTTATCGAACTTGAAAATTAAATGATTATTAAATATTTTAGTTACTACCACAATTATAATACTTTTTCTATAATCTACTGCCACTTACCTATTTTTGGGAGGATGGTACGATATATTATATAAATAAAAATGACTTTACAGGAATAACTCACAAGCCTCGTAGAATTGTGGGATTTAGATAATTCTTTTTTTATCTAAAAGAATAAGACTTTCTACAGGCCACATCGACATCTAATTTTTTATTTGATTTCAAATAATCGTGGTATAAAACAATTTGTAAAAAAAGAGAAAAATGTTTGTATTTTTAATAAAATATTGAAAACCAGAGATCGATGCGAGCTGTAGAATATTTCTCTCTAGCAATTAAAAAAAAAATATATGAAATTTGGTTGATTCTAAAAGGTAGTATTGTTATTCCCGCTAAGTGTTTTTTTGAGGACAAAATGGCATCGGCACCAGGTGCCTTAATTTAAGCTATATTAATTAATGCGTAAGAAATTAGAAAATTTATTATTTTTATATAAATGCATATATTTTTTAAAGCTACATATTTTTGCATATTTCCTAAATATTTTAAATTTTTAAGAACATATTAATTGTTTATTGTATTTGGAAAAGAACTACTATTGTTTCTATAATGTATTAATTGTTTATATATTTAAGTAATACAAATACATTAATATAAATTATTAAAGATTATTAGTTATTACTTGATATATTCTATGTATTTTTACATGTTTTATATATTATTTCAAATGGTTTTTTTAAACTAATGCAAATTTTTAATTTGGGAAGGGGGGCGCAAATGCAGTGATTCGCCAGGGGCGCCACCAAACCGCAATACGGCCCTGATCGTTGTTATTTCTTACAATTTTTGTCTACTATAACTAATGAGTAAAATAATTATGCATTGTGTACTATTTTTTCATTGGACCCTGGAGAATAAAATATGCGTCTACATCAACTACATCTAAGGGCGCATCAAGGGGGGGGCAAACGGGGAATTTGCCCTGGGAGGAAGTTTTTTGGGGGCGGTAAATTTTTTATAATTTTTTTTTTTTGTACCTCACAGAGTCAAGAAAAAAAACATTCAAATTGTATGATTTAATGGAAAACTCGAAATTAAGATACTAGAGACTAATAAAAATTATTTTTATTATACCAATGTACTACAAGTTATATATATAAAGTTATGTCATAGTATAATATAGACATTTATGTATAAGTTATACAGATAATTATATTTATGTATTGTGGTAGCGTGTACACTGTACGTGTGGTTTTAGTAATAATTGAATAGTATTTCGGTATTTGCTATTATAGTTGTCACAGTCATTATCTTATTGATAATGATAAATGATACGGGAATGAATTAGTCTATAGTTAAAGTGGAAATAAAATTCTATTTTTAGTCATACCCGTATTGCCGTTTTCTTTGAGTGATATTATTGTTATTTCTTAATTTCTTATTATCTTCATTATACTGCACAGACGCTTAGTGGACTGTACAGATATGTAATAATATGTTATATGTAAATATGTAATACAATTTTGTCATCGGTTTTTTTTGTTCGTTTTTATTTTAAATTGTTTATAAACTTTCTAAAATTTGTCGGGGGTTCAAAAACATAAAAGAAAACCAAGTGGCGCAAAATTCAGAAATTTTGCCAAGCAAAAGAAACAGAAAATCAACGATTGCATTTTGAGTTGTATGAAATTGGATAATTAGTTTGAAGTTAAGGTATGTAACTGAAATTTAAATTATAATTTTTAATAGCACAAGTAGTAAAAGTATTTTCTTTAGTATATTATATTTATTATTTGTAACTGTTATAAACTTTCAAATTTCAGTTCGTTTTTTTTGTTCAAAAAATGTGTACCTTTTATAATAATTATAAAATTTAGTTAAATGTTATTTATTAGATTCGGCTATGTACCTAACTGCATATCTGTATCTAAAATAAAACAAAAAAACTATTTTTGTTTTTTTTACAGGCATTTTAATTATAATTGTATTCAATGTTGAATTAAAAAAACAAGTGTAGATAGGTACCTTTATACTATAACATCAACATGGTAAGGAATTAGGAAATATGTGTACAGGTTTATTCTAAAACACATCTTGGTTATCACAGACCACTTATTTTAGAGTTATACTTATATTATGATAAATATATTTTAAAAATATATTTCATTATTAATCATATTATTAGTACTCTGATAATATTAAACTAAGTATTCCAATAGTATTTAAAATTATTTTTAATATTTTGAAAAAAATTAAAAATGTTGAACAGGAAACTTAAACGGTTAATCTTCCTTCCACAAACTTCAGAAACGTTGAAAATGAAAAAACCTCGAAAAAAACTTGTTGCCGCCTGGTTGTGAACATACTATTATCACAAATACAGATAATAATTTGGTAAGTAAATACTAAACTTCTATAGTTACATGTTAAATTTTTACATTTGAGTCTATTTAATGATAAATTAATTTTGCTTAAAAAAATAATGTCTCAACTGGAATTTTTAATTTTTAATTTTCTAAGAAATATAGAAAATGAATATTTTTTTGCCATCAAATGTTGAAACTGTTAATTTGGTACTATTTGGAAAATAAATTCTGAACAACATTCTCATTCACTAAATTAATATTTACTTAATTTATAATTTATTATAATGATCCAAAAATATAACCATTACAGTCTTCAAATAAATTTAAATTTACTAAAAACATATTTTACATATATGATAAGAAGTTGTTGAATGAAATACACTTAGCAGAGACAGTGTTAACAAATACCTAACTTATGTCTAATTAGTTAATAAATACAATGATTAATAAAATTTATTTTTTATATATTAATTTGTTGTATTATTAATAATTTTGATTACATTATTAGAAAACCCAGATCAATGATACAATAATTACTGTTACGGAAAACTATTCACTAAATATTTCACTGCCTGAGGGTTGTAAAAAAATGTATGAAAGCCCTTTCTACATTTATGATAGTTTGGTGAGTTTTAAATTTTTATTGTGTTAATATTTTCAATTTTCGGAAAATGTAAGTTTTCATCATGAAAATCAATTGATTGTCTGCTTTAAAATTCATATAAGTTAGTGATTACTGATTAGTAACTAATATAAATTGTTTTTATTAATTTCTCTTATAATGTGATTTCAGGAAGAATCTGCTGCTTTGCCTGACTTGGACCCTGCCAAATGGAAAATTAATTCAAATTTAATAGACTATTTTATTTTAAATCAACCCATTCAAGATGTTAAAAAAATAAATTTCAATAAAACTGAACGAATGTGTGGAAAATATTTCCGTAAACTGCCTTGTAGTATCTTCAGAAGGACATTACATAATGGGCAAATTACCAATAGAGAGTGGCTTTTATACTCTTTATCAGCAAATGCATTATTTTTTTTTCAGTGCCTTCTTTTTTCTAACAGAAAAAGTAATCTAGGAAATTAAAATTTGGATTGAAAAACTGGGGTAAATATGAAGAAAAAGTAAACTGTCACGAAGAAAGCCAACAACACAGTGAATCAATTAGAATTTGGTTTTCAAGAACACAAAAAAAATGCTAATTCAATTGATACAGTGTTACATGAAGAAATGAAATCAAAACTGGATTATTGGACTAATGTTCTCCATCGAGTTATTGCGACAATCACTTTTTTGGCTGAAAGAGGACTACCATTCCGTGGTAAAAATAATGAATTTGACTCAGTACATAACGGCAATTATATGGGATGTTTAGAACTTGTAGCTAAATTTGAACCTTTTTTGTCGGAACATATTTCTAAATACGGTAACCAAGGGAAAGGCAATGTTTTGTATCTATCCTCAATAATATGTGATGAGTTTTTAAGTTTAATGAACAATTTGGTTCTAAGAAAAATTATTGCCGAAATTATTGAAGCTAAGTACTTTTCAACCATAGTAGATTCTACTCCAGATATCAGTAAACAAGATCAATTAACTGTTGTGATTCGGTACATAAAACCTAATGGGAATTCTGTTGAAAGATTTTTAACATTTTTATTCTCTGTAGGACATAAGGGAGAGCAAATGGAAGAAGCGTTAATTAATAAATTTAAGGAATTGGCATAAAGATAAAAAATTGCAGGGGACAAGCGTACTATAATGCATCAAATATGTCTGGAAAATATAATGGCTTACAAGCACGTATTAAAAAAATATTCTAATAATGCTAATTTTGTACCGTGTGCCGCACACTCACTAAATCTTATTGGGTCAAATGCAGCTGAGATTACCAAAGAAGGAACTTGATTTTTTTATGACTGTCAAAATATGGTGTACACTTTTTAGATTCTGAACGAAGTGATGAATGTATTGATTTTACTATTATTATTTTTTTGTGTCTGTCGACAACATTTGGGGCAGTAAAAATGCTTCGATTTTCAACTTCAGCCCCTCTTTGAAAAGGAAATCGGATCTAGTTGGTACTTTGGGGGGTCAAAAGTTAAAATTTTTCAATATTTTTTAAATGAGTCGGGAAAAACCTTAAAAAAATGACGGAAAAAACGGGATTTTTTACGCAAAACCTGTTTTCGACCAAATCAAATTTTTTATTTTGCTATAACTCAAAAACTAATAGATGTAAATACTTGAAATTTTCACCAAATGTTTATATTAGCGTTCTCCATACACAGTTAAATTTTCAAAGAATTTAGACTTTTTTTGAGCTATTTATAGACAATTGAAGTTTTTAATTTTTTTTAGTATTTTTTTTTAAAATAACGATAAAAATTTTTTGGCCGGCCAGAAAATCTTGAAAATTTAATACAAGGTTTCTTATGAGTTGTTTTTAAAGTGATAAAAAAAAATCCGAAATCGTTAGTCACAATTTTTTTTTATAAGTGCTTAAAGTTCGAATTTATACGAAATATGTCAAAATTGCGAAAATTTGCAAGTAATTTTGTGGTTGAAAAATCGTAAAATTTTTTTCTTTTATAACTAAGTTTTGAAAATTTGATACAAAGTTCTCCATACATTTTTCTTCAATTATCTGTAAAAAAAACTCTACCGGATTCAGACAAAAATTTTTTATGAGTGTTTGAAATTTAAATTTTTACAAAACCGCGTTAAATAACGGTTTAGCCTCAAACGATTTTTGATATTTGTTGTTATTCAAACAGTATAAGTCGTAAATAATTGAAAATTTTACCAGTTATTTAGATTGCCATTTTCTTTACGTGATTTGATTTTCAAAACATTTTGACTTTTTTTGAGCTATTTATAGACAATTAAAATTTTCAATTTTTTTTTATTTTTTTTTTATAAATGTTGATAAAAAAAATTTAGCTGGGACAAATTACTTGAAAATTTAATTGAAGGGTCCACATAACTTGTTCTAACTCTGATTCAAAAATTATAAAAATACATAGGCACAATTTTTTTTTATTAGCATTTGAAGTTCAAATATTCACAAAAATTCGTCAAAATCATGAATATTTTCACTATTTGGTAGTTAAAAATTTATAAATATTTTTCTATCAAAAGCTAAGAATTGAAAATTTAATACTATGCTGTCCATAAGTTAAGGTTAGAACAATTCTAAAAAACTTTGAGGATTGTTCAATTTAAAAAATGTTACGTGTGTTTAAAGTTTTAATTTTAATTTGAAATCAAAAATACGCGTGTAAAATTACGTTTTACTAATAAATAATTTTCGATTTTTGTTATTTTTAAAAAATTAGCATACATAAGATCTTGAAGCTTTTACTTAAGTGTTTGAATTTGTGAATTTTTTTCAGAATAGAATGTACGACAATATTTAAATTTAATATATCCCAGAATGACAAATCATCTCCGTTCAGAATCGTTTTTCGTATACAATGATACCTATCATTGCATTCAAATTTAACCTACCCTAGTCCGAGGTCGACCCCACCCCCTAATGTACAGCAGAGCGATACTCACTTACCCACTTTTTTTTTCTTTGTCCACATATAGATTGAATCTTTATGAACAATCAACCAAATCTGTCCTAAAGAATTTATGCACAACAAGATGGTCATCACGTTATGAAGTGTGTAAAGCTCTTTCATTTGGTTACAAAAATGTATCATAAGTTATTCAAGTTTTGTCAGAAGATAACACTCAACAACCATCAACAAGACATGAGGCTACGTCTATAAAAAAAAAACTAGAAAAACTAGAATTTGTTTTTATGTTAAAAATGTGGACACCAATATTGAATAGGTTTGATTCTACTAGCAAAACATTGCAGTCTACCAATATTGATTTATCTATTGTATGAATCTTTGGAAAAATACATATTAGGTCTTCGAGAGATGTTCTATAATTTTTTAAAAGATTCTCAAGAACTTAGTGGAAAGTCTGCATTTTCTTGGGTAGAAACAAGAAATAAAAAAGAAACAACATTTTACGATGACTCTAATTCTAATAATACAGTTCACATTGGATAAAATAAAATGAAGAAAGATATTTTTTATGTGATTATTGATACATTATGTTCAAATTTAAATGAACGAAAGGCAGCTTATCTAGATATAAATAAAAATTTTGGTTTCTTGTTTGACTTGAATCATTTAGATACTTAAAGTGTACGTCAAAGTGCATTGACCATTGTAAGTATATTATATACTAATGATTTGAATGTATCATTTGTTGAAGAAGTTATTCAATTTAAAAAAATTACTGAATCATTTGACAATAATGATTTATGTATGAATGAACTATTAAAAAAAATATCTAATTCTCCGTTAAAAGCTACTTTCCCTAATGTTCTTATAAGTTTAAGAATCTTTGCTTGTATTCCTTGCACCCATGCGAGTGGTGAACGATCATTTTCAAAGCTTCGGCGCGTTAAAAATTATTTAAGATCCACCTTATTTCAAGATAAAACATCTTCCCTTTCATTGTTGTCAATAGAAAATGAGATGCTTAGAAGTATTGATTGGTCAAGTATTATAAAAGAGTTTGTTGCCAAAAAAATAAGAAAAAAAATATTTTAATTACTATTGTTCATGTTCAATAATATTTGTTATTTAAATAGTTTTATAATAATATGTAATAATATTTTATTGTTATAAAATAAAGATATATTTATTATTATAAGTCAATGCTTAATACATAGGCACTTTATAAATAACTTAAAATAAAGAAGTTACTTACTAGGTATTTAATAGTTAATGTAATATAAACATTTTACATAATCAATATTCCAATTTTGAGTACTATTAAAAAAAAAGAATTATTGTTCCAAGTTTCAAATAGATATTAACTAATTAGTTTAATAAGATTTCTATGTAGTTATGTAGATATAATAACTGTATGAAATGTAAATTATTAACTTAAATTCCGAGTGTTGCGAGGAATTTTTTTTTTAAGTTTTTTATCCTCATATAAATGAGTACCTAGGTATTCATAAAATACACTAGGGGCGCAAAATAATTTTGCCCTCCATATATGAATCCTTAATACACCCCTGAGTCTACATCGTCCGACTAGCGCGGATTGTTTATATAAATTAATATATTTTATTTTAAGTTTAAAAATAATTTTTATCCCAAAAAGGAAAAATAAAAAAAAACTTACTTAAGCGTCGACTCTTCCCGGGAAACCGAGTTGTAGGTACCAATCTACAGTGTATATGGAGTGGTGCACCGCCGTTGAAGAAACTCCAAATTGTCTTCATACGATCTTCATCATGATTCTAAATGGGAGTATGAAGATATTTTATGAAAATAAACAGCACGAAATGAAAAGGAGAGTACTTGTCATGTACTAAAGACTGTTGTTCAACGACTGTTCATTAAGACTATTATAGAATTGTTAATCGTCTTCAACGAATGTCATCGATTGTCGTATGCCACAGATGACGAATATTATAATATGATAAATCTATGGTTTTTTTTATTGAACTCTTTGTGATATTATACGATCTATTTTTCTATTTTAGCTGTTTGACATATTAACGTAAAATTGAAAGATATAAACTATAGACCAAATCTGTATAGATATTGCAAAGTATTAATATTTTATTCTAATGAAGATGATTACAAATTATTTAATTTAATCTATAAAAATAGTGAACTAAACAAAAATAATTATATTATTATATACATTTAACAAAAAAAGAATTATGATTAATATCGTTAGGTATGTTTCTGAGTTATTATTTCTGCATTATTTTGGTTCTAATCACGTAGTGCTTTAACTTAATTTTACATATTCTTACATGTAAACTTACATATTATGTATATCTGAAGACGCCTATCATAATAGAAACTATTTCATACATTTCCTTTATTATGGTTTCATGTAACAAATAGTACCTAGTCAGTGCTTTGAGGAATTCAATTTTCAGTACCATTTTACAAAATAATCAAAAATTACATTAAATTAAAGATAAAGAAGTAATTACATTGCTTTATATATTAGTGATTAAGTTTATTACTGTAATTAGTTTGGGAAATTTGAATTTGAAAGAGACAGTCAGTCTACCTTCATTAATAAGTATAATTTTGGTGTATTATGACTTATAATATTATATGTGGATTGATATTGCTAAGTATTAGATTCGGAACGGAGTGATGAATGTATTGATTTTACAATGATGTGTGTTTTTTTTTTTTTTTTGTGTGTGTGTACAGCATAACTAGTCGAAATAATGCTTCAATTTCAAACTTCGTGGGTGGTTTCCGATGGCAAAGTGGATATCCTTGTTGCATTTTAGAGGAGAAAAGTAAACATTTTCCAATAGTTTTCAAAAAAATCGAGAAAAACAAAAATAAAAATGACCGAAAAAAGGGAATTTTTACGCAAAACCAGTTTTCGACCAAATCGATTTTTTATATGGTTGTAATTCAAAAACCAATCACTGTGAATACTTGAAATTTTTACCAAATATTTATGTTAGTGTTATCTATATACAGTTAAATTTTCAAAATTTTTTGACTTTTTTTGAGTTATTTATAGACCACTGGAATTTTTAATTTTTTTTAATATTTTTTTTTTAAATAACGATAAAAATTTTTGTGGTTGAAAAATCGTAAAATTTTTTATTTTATAACTAAGTTTTGAAAATTTGGTACAAGGTTCTCCATAAATTTTTTTTAAATATCTGTAAAAAAATCTACCGGATTCAGACAAAAAATTTTTATGAGTGTTTGAAATTTAAATAATATAAAATTATAAAAATACATAGTCACAATTTTTTTTTATTAGCATTTGAAGTTCAAATATTGACAAAAATTCGTCAAAATCATGAATATTTTACTATCAAAAGCTAAAAATTGAAAATTTAATACTATGCTGTCCATAAGTTAAGCTTAGATTAATTATAAAAAAGTTTGAGGATTAATCAATTTAAAAAATTTTACGAGTGTTTAAAGTTTTAATTTTAATTTGAAATCAAAAATACACGTGTAAATTAACGTTTTACTAATAAATAATTTTCGATTTTTGTTATTTTTAAAAAATTACCAAAGGTAAGATCTTGAAACTTTTACTTAAATGTTTGAATTTGTTTCAAAATAGAATATATGATAATATTTAAATATGATATATCCTACAATGACAAATCATCTCCGTTCAGAATCGTTTTTCGTATACAATGATACCTATCATTATTGCATTCAAATTTAACCTGCCCTAATTTGACAAGCTACATATTTTCCGAAAACATTGAATTTATCATTATTATTATTATTATTATATTGTATAAATAATAAATATAATTTATACCGTATTATATTCTTGTTATATACTTTTGAGTCAATATCTTAAGATTAATATCTACGTATGTCAAAAATGTCATTGTGTATAGTATATAACACGTACAAAAAACTTTTATGTCCCTACAAATAATGTTTTAAATAATAACAAAATATATAATATCGTAAATACATATAATTTCAAATTATTTTGAAAAGGTACTATGTGTAAGAAATACTCTCATAAGAATTTAATTAAAGTTTTAAGTATCTAAGATTATTCGTTTTTGAACTATAACAAAATATAAAAATTATTTGAGAAAAAATATTTATTTTTAGGGTGGGAGTATAATTAACATTTAATAAGTTATAGGTATAATACTGAACTTCAAATAGTCATAAAAAATAATAAGGTATATTTAATAATATAATAATAATAATATAAGGTTAAAAAAAAACTAATGAAAATTCCAATATAATATTTTTAAATTGTAGATATAAAAAGAATGTCTAACGAAAAAATTAATTTGAACATTTTATAGATTTATCCGAATTCAATCAAAATTTTAATTTTAAACTTTATAAAATATACCGTGACTATACATTTTTTATTACCTACAGTAAATTAGTGAACAATTTTATTGATGAAGAAGCCTGTATTAAATTTTAAATCATAATTGCATATCTATAATTTTTTTCGGCTTAATAAAAAATAAAAAAATTGAATTGTTTTAAATAACGAAAATGCTTTTAAAATTATACAATTTACCTATAGAGAAATCATAATGTAGATAATTGGTAAATTTTTCAACATTCTATAATTAGCATTTTTTAATTAAAATTAAATTAATAAATTAATTTTGTCGATATTATACAATAAGTATATAGCGTAATAATACATTTATTTTTTTGTGTTTTCGATACTATGACAAGATTCGAAATTTTTTATTTTATTTTACTATTAACCATCCAAAACACTAAATAGATCATACTTGCTACAATAGTTTATGACAGAAAAGAAACTACACAATTTTCAAGTAAATATACATTCATTGCTATGTCCAGGATCCAAGGTATACTTGACGACTTAATTTTATTCACAAACTAAAAACTGTTTGCGGGCCAGAAAAAAATAAAAATTTAATAATCTTAAATTATCTACTATGCAAAAAAAATATTGTTTAGAACTTTAAAATAAAAAAAATTTGTTGTTTTAGAATTTAAAGCGGGCCGTAGACAATAGCTCATTGGTTGCCGTCCATTGCATTGGACGATTGGAAATAAAATATAAGTCTGTCATCCAAGTATAGCAGCTTGTACAAGTCAATAAATATTTATTTTAAGTATAAAAGATAAATTTAATATTCCATAATTAAGTACGGGAAAATTAACTTACGTGAATATTCTTCGACACTGTTCGGCGAAATCGAGCTGTACCACATTTACAGTTCAAACGTGTACCACCGCCTAAGAAACAGCTAGCTCTTATTTCTTCATTCGTCTTTTTTGCGCTCCAGAATGAAATTATTAAAATACTCTATAAAAATGAGAGCACTTGTCAGACACTAAAGGCTGTTGTTTAAAGACTGTTCAATAAAACTATTATAATTATTAACAGTCTTCTACGAATGACGAAGATTGTCGATTGCCAGGGATGATAAATATTGTAATAATGTGATTAATCATATGTTTTTTTTTATAGAACTCTTTGGGGTATTATAGGATTTATTTTTATATCTCAGCTGTCTTGCACAACTTTTGATATTTAATTAATTTCATACGTAAAATCATAATAATTATACCTATATCCTGAATTTTTTTTTTAATTATAATTTTATTATTTCAATAGTTTTTGGTAAAATTTTTCACCAAAAAATAAAACCATATAAATATGCGGTAATATTTCCAGCTTTTTTGTTTTTCCGATATTATGGCGAGATATGAATTTTATTTTTTTTATTTTATTTTACTATTTACCAACTAAAGTACCAAATAGATCATATTTGCTACAAGAATTCATGGCAGACAGAAAATAAACTACATAATTGTAAAATCATTATACATTTTTCGCTACATCCTGGATCTAAGGTGTACTTATAACGACTTTATTTTATTCTTGGCAATTTCATCATTAATGTATGGTCGGTAACCTTTTTGAACTCTCAGGCCACAGCATTTACAAATTAAAAACAATTTGCAGACCAGATAAAAATAAACATTTTATATTCTTAAATTATTTAGTATGGAAAAAATATTGTTTAGAACTTTAAAATAATAAAATATAAATAAAAAAAAAAAAAATGTCAGTGTTTTAGAATTTAAAATGGATCGTATATAGTATATTATACAATAATCCGCCGGTTACCGACCACTTCATATTGGACTGGACGATCGGAAATAAAATATAGGTCTGTCATCGGGGTAACAACTTGTACATTGTAGAAGTCAATAAATATTTATTTTATGTATAAAAAGTAAATTTTTTACTACCCCTAAATTATAGGACAATAATTAACCTACGTAAGTATCCTTCGACTATTTTCGGCGAAATCAAGCTGTGCCATATTAAAGCTCAAACGTGCACCGTCACCGAAGAAACAGCTAGTTTATTTCTTCATTTGTCTTCTTTACGCTTCGGAATGGAATTATTGAAATATTTTATGAAAATGAGAGTACTTGTCATGTACTGAAGGCTGTTGTTTGACGACTGTTCAATACAATTATTAGAATTGTTAATCGTCTCCTACAAATGACGACGATTGTCGTTTGCCAGGGATGATAAATATTATAATAATGTATTTTTTAGAGAACTCTTTGTGATTTTATATGATTTATTATTATATTTCAGCTGTCTTGCACAACTTTTGATATTAAATTAATTTCATACGTAAAATCATAATAATTGTACCTATATCCTGAATTTTTTTTTTTAATTATAATTTTATTATTTCAATAGTTTTTGGTAAAATTTTTCACCAAAAAATAAAACCATATAAATATGCGGTAATATTTCCAGCTTTTTTGTTTTTCCGATATTATGGCGAGATATGAATTTTATTTTTTTATTTTATTTTACTATTTACCAACTAAAGTACCAAATAGATCATATTTGCTACAAGAATTCATGGCAGACAGAAAATAAACTACATAATTGTAAAATCATTATAAATTTTTCGCTACATCCAGGATCTAAGGTGTACTTATAACGACTTTATTTTATTCTTGGCAATTTCATCATTAATGGTCGGTAACCTTTTTGAACTCTCAGGCCACATTTACAAATAAAAAACAATTTGCAGACCAGATAAAAATAAACATTTTATATTCTTAAATTATTTAGTATGGAAAAAATATTGTTTAGAACTTTAAAATAATAAAATATAAATAAAAAAAAAAAAAAAAATGTCAGTGTTTTAGAATTTAAAACGGATCGTATATAGTATATACAATAACCCGCCGGTTACCGACCACTTCATTGGACTGGACGATCGGAAATAAAATATAGGTCTGTCATCGGGGTAACAACTTGTACTTGGTAGAAGTCAATAAATATTTAATTTATGTATAAAAAGTAAATTTTTTACTACCCCTAAATTATAGGACAATAATTAACCTACGTAAGTATCCTTCGACTATTTTCGACGAAATCAAGCTGTGCCATATTAAAGCTCAAACGTGCACCGTCACCGAAGAAACAGCTAGTTTATTTCTTCATTCGTCTTCTTTACGCTTCGGAATGGAATTATTGAAATATTTTATGAAAATGAGAGTACTTGTCATGTACTGAAGGCTGTTGTTTGACGACTGTTCAATACAATTATTAGAATTGTTAATCGTCTCCTACAAATGACGACGATTGTCGTTTGCCAGGGATGATAAATATTATAATAATGTATTTTTTAAAGAACTCTTTGTGATTTTATATGATTTATTATTATATTTCAGCTGTCTTGCATACGAAACTGTTGATAATATCTAATTAATTTCATACGTAAAATCATAATAATTGTGTATTATCCTGAATTTTTTTTAAATTATAATTTTATAACGGTTATTAACGGTTTTATACGGTTTGGCTGAACTAAATGATTAATAATTTTAAAAATATTTAAAAGATTAATCATTAAACTGATATCACATACTAAATAGTTAATAGATTATGATCTATTACATTTACATATAATAAAGAAGGACTTACAAAATTAATAAAATTAATTTTTAAATACAACTAGTTATTCACATTCATTCAACTCGTTAGTCGTTATATACACATATAGTCACATATCATTTTCGTTTCGGTACCGTAGTGTTTAGGAATAATACATACTCATACTATTTTTACTGATCTTAAAATTAATCGATAAGTTCTAATTAATATGTTCAGATAATTTGGGATATAAATATATAGGTATATAATAAATGCATCTATTTATGGTTTTATGCTATGTTTATTTTATCCTCTAAGTGTGTACTGTGTAGTCTAAATATTTTGAAAATTATAATCTTTATAAGAAAAGCAAACATTAAAATTTGTTAAAATTATCAAATAACTATAGTAATTCCTTTTTAAATTAGGTACTATAAAAAACAAAAATCGGTTGAGGAGAAATATAAGTAATAATATAGTTATAAATAATAATGTTATAAAAATTCAAAATTCAGACATTTATAAAATATTAATGTGTCTTTTCGGAAAATTTTTTATTTTTGTTAGGGATAAAAAAACTTAAATTAGTCGGGTATACTCGGCCGATTAAAAATTAAAAATGCTATTTATACAATTAATATAAATATAAATTATTATTCTATAAAATAAGTCTGGTAATATGACGATTATATATTTTCGGTCTCAAGTATTTTATGCATTGCGCGTTCCGGAATAAAATATGATGTATACGTATAATAGGTAAGCACTTTTCTATGCGTATAAGTCATCCGGCGGGTAGAAGGTTGTCCGGTGCAATAAGTATGTATTTATTTTATGTCTAAAAAAGTAAATTAAAGCTTCAAAAGTATAGAAAATCAAACTCACGTAAACATGGATTTTTTTTTTGTGAAACTTAGTTGTGTCATATTTAATGTCCATACATTCAGTAACCACATCGCTGACCCAGGAAAACCTTTCCTCGTCCATCTTTTACGCGTTTCGAATTGAACATATTGAGATATTTCATAAAAATAAGCCGATCAGAACGGAATATGCGTATAAAATATTGTTTATATTAAAATACGGTTTAACGATTTGTACGTCGTTTTCTCCGTTAAAAATTAATATTATTACAACCGTCAATCGTCTTTGACGAATAGCGAAGATTGATGATTGCCATAGATGATAGATTAATATGATAGATCCATATCCATAGATCATATACTGAATTATTAATTATTATATAGTAAAATTATTATTAGCCAGACATTTAAATTTATTCGGGAATCTGCCGTTCGAGAGACTCAATTATGTATTTATACAAATTTTATATGCATGACAAGGCGGAGGGCGGGGCAGATTGTATAGATATCTGATATTGTTCAGTACATTGAGACTATAAACTCGTTCAAAGTTTCTGCCATTGGCATCGCATAAATTGGTAATTAGTTGTTGTTATCGATATTTTTCTCCCGTGTTATTATTGAATGACACCCGTCTTCTCATTATTAATGTAAAAATATAATACAAAATATTATAATATTATTTATAATCAATATTAATATCGAAAACCATCTTAATTTTTTTCAAAATAGATAAAAATATTAAATTATACTACAATTATCTTCAAACTTTTTTATTGCTTTAATACTTTTTATTTATGGTAAATCGCCGTCTCAAAGACCCCTGATAAGCCACCATTGCAGGTGTTAATAAGTTTATGGCATAAACACAGTGGCGTGTCCAGAACTTTTTTTGTGGATGGGCCACAAAAGTTAAGTTCAGAATGGTTTTACTCCCTCCTCATATTATAATTTGATCTATTTAAGTTTTAGTATTTTTATAATAAATGGTAGCTTACCTTTTATTAATACATAAACTCTTATTTAAATATTTAAATCTTTCATATTTATTGAAATACCTGATCTAATCATAACCAATTTTTTTTCTAACTAACCATTGAGCATCGAACTTATACTAGTCTAGTACTGTACTACTAGTACTTATATAAAAATGTGGGTGGGCACTTGCCTACCAGGCCCACCCCCTAAACACGCCACTGCATAAACAGCATTTAACAAACGTGCTTTCGAATTTCTTTGTAATTTAAAAATATTTTCATTTATGACGACAATTATTTTGATAACTTTTAACCAAAATTAACGTTTTTCACTTAGTCGTTTTTTACCGATTTCCAATGACAAGTCATTAAATTCAAATTTGGTATTTAATATGCAAGATACTAAGATAACAATCGCCTGTATTGTTTATGAGGTATTACACGAAGCATGTTTTTTTTTATTGTGGTGTCCCCAGTAGGCCTAATTCATATGGTACCTACGCGAGAACGAGCGAACGTTGATCGACTGTAAATAATTTATATACCAATTTACCAAAATGGCCAGATTTGTAACCACACTTTCTCGTACCTATATGGCTTTATAAAATGCATCTTAAACAACAATATAAGTAATACATGAATACGCATTTGGTTATATAAACTGGGTTAAGGAACGGCAGTAGCGATAGGTGCCTTTCGTAGTAGTTCAATTTATAGCATATTATCCTTATATATATATAAAAGAACAGGCCATTTTTATGTACCCATTTTGTGACGACGCTATTTAACTTTTTTCCAATTTTTTTTCACAAAGTTGTTCCAAATACCTGTCTGAGTGTCGCCACGTCACCGGATTTTCAAAATTTTGATTCTAAAGGGTTGAAATCGGTGATAATAAATTTTTACGTGTAATTTGTATATCTATATTCATATAATAATAACAATTGCAGTCGTCCGATAACGAGATTAGGTACGGTACGGCACGGCGTCCCGCGAGGGTTTCCAGCTACCTGTAACCTGTCCTTTTTTTGTGTGTGTATTTTATCGGCGTGTAGATATGAATTGTTCGGATGCGTAAAACACCGGTCACCGATTAGCTCAAATGCTCAATTATATAAATTTAAAATTATAAAATAAATGTTTTTCGTCTTTAAAACACAACAAAGTGTGATGATTTAAGAATTTCATTTTGAGAAAACAAAAACTGCACACGGGCGAAGCCGGGTAATTCAGCTAGTATAATATAGCTGGCAAACCCATATACCCGAAATTAAAAGAAAATACCTATTGCTATTAAAATCTAAATTAACATAAAACAATTTGCTGGTGCTAATTTCAAAATTGGGGGTACTAAGCACACTATATTTATAAAGTTTTATGATTGTTCGTTTAAAATGTTAATAGGTCTATTAATGCACATTTTCTGTAAAAATAATGTAAATCATAAAGCGTGTTGTCTGACCAAAAAAGTAAAACGCAAGGGTCGCAAGGGCCAGTATTACAATCACGGGTTATAATCCGATCAGTGTAGGATGAAAAATTGAAAATATTCAAAATCTTAAGGGTATAATATGATCTAAGCTCAAAATATTCAGTAATCACAATTAAAGATATCATGTTATCTAAAGCCACGGTCGTGATAAAATTATTTTTGTAAGATAAGATAACAGAAATCCCCACGCGAATATGTTGATAATGAAGTAATGATAGCATTTATGATTGAACTTTAACATACTATTTTCATCGAGTTTAAAAAAGTTATTCCGTAGTAAGTTGTAAAAAGTGATTATATCAATGATTTTGTTAATTGTTTTTAAAGTGATATCGGTCTTCCATTACGTTAGTACTTAGTTTTTTATAAATTAGGTTTACCTAATTATTAATATGATTCAATTATGATCGTGTACAAATTTTTATATTTCAATACAAATAATACTCAAGTTGTTTACAATTATCCGCCCATCATTCTATATATTTTATCTTTTGTAATAGCAACTATAAAAACATAAGTGCTGGTTTCTTTCTAGTAAAACTGTGGCTTCATTACATATGTTACGATGGATGTAATTTTTGATGAACCAGATGTGCATTGCAAACCGAATGCATTAGTCGGTAACTTTGGATGGTTCCTACAAGGCCTTTTGGCTACATTAGCATTCTTTTGTTTAATAAGTAAGATATACTTTTAGTTACATTTGTGTTTTGTTGGAAAAATGACTTAAGTTTACAATGAACATATTTGTTTTTCACATAATTTCAAAATTTTTATTTATGTTTACATAATACTTGGTTTTTACTATTTATAAATATGGCTTATATTAATGTTACATAATCAAGATTATTCTAAGCACTTAAAAGGTTTCACCGTATATCCATAACTTATATCAATTTCATCTATAAATATTATAAATTTATCGTGTATTAGTATAAATTGTGAATAATTTGGTAAATAAAATATTTTAATTTTAAGTTTATGTTTGTAATCAGTAAAACGATTTTGTGAACCAAAGTATGATCGACGACCCTGGAAAGTATGGTTTTTTGATACTTCCAAACAGGGAATGGGATCCTTGCTTATGCATTCAGCAAATTTAGTTTTAGCAGGTCAAATCCAAGGTGATCCATGCACATGGTAAATATTTCTATTTATTTATACATTTTATAAATCATATTTTATTTTTTATGTTCCTATTAAGTTAAAAGTATGAAAAATAAATAAAGCTTTTTGTAATTAAATTTAAGATACTAAAATTAATAATTTTATTTTTTAGGTACATGATTCATTTTTTAATGGATTCATCACTTGGTCTTTTATTGATATTTTTTGGTATACGATTTTCACAACATTTAGCAAGAGTAAAAAATTGGGAATCTTTTAACTTTGGAGAATATGGTATGAATTTTATAAGTTGCATTCATTGTGAAAATGCTTTTGCTTCACTTGATGTTTTATATATATTTTAGCCTAACCTTTTAGATTTTGAACGAAGTGATGAATGTATTGATTTTACAATGATGTGTTTTTTTTTTTTTTTTGTGTCTGATGACAACATTTGGAGCAGTAATAATGCTCCGATTTTTGACTTCAGCCAATTGAATTTAGTTGGTACTTTGGGGGGGTCAAAATTAAAATTTTCAAATAGTTTTCAAAAAAATCGAGAAAAACAAAAAAAAAAATGACAGAAAAATGGCAATTTTACGAAAAACCACTTTTCGATTTTTTGATTTTGCTGAAACTCAAAAACGAATTATTGTAAATACTTGAAATTTTCACCAAATGTTTATACTATGGTTATCTCTTTACAGTTAAATTTTCAAAATATTTTGACCATTTTTAAGCTACTTATAGACAATTGAAATTTTCGACTTTTCTAAGTTTTTTTTCTTCAAATGCCGATAAAATTTTTTTTGGTGGCCAGAAAATCTTGAAAATTTAATACAAAGTTTCTTATAAGTTGTTCTTAAAGTGATAAAAAAAAAATCCGAAATCGTTAGTCACAATTTTTTTTACAAGTGCTTAAAGTTTGAATTTATACGAAATATTTCAAAATTTAAATTAAATTTCATACTCTCATTATGCGTATGTTGCCTAATATTTTTATTAATAAACAGATACTATAAAGTAACCATAGTAACATATAAAAACTATACTATTTGTTTCAAAATAGAATATATGACAATATTTAATTATAATATATTCTAAACTGACAAATCATCTTCGTTCAGAATCGTTTTTCGTATACAATGATACCTATCATTGCATTCAAATTTAATCTACCATAGTCTGAGGTCCACCCCACCCCCTAATATATAGCAGAGCGATACCCACTTACCCGCTTTTTTTCATTTTTTAATATTACTAATTATTAATGGACAGGTGATTTAGATTACTATTTTTTTATTTTTGACACTTTCAGTTTTTTTTTCAATTTATACCACTCTGTATGTACTGTTATATTATTATATTTTATAAATAGGTACAACAATTTAATACTATAATGATAATGGATTTTTCTTTTTTTCAGGAAAACCTGAATCAATTAGAATCTGGTTTATTCAATGTGGCTTATACTTGTCACTTTTATGTTGTGTTAAAATTATTATTACATTGTTGATTTCATTAGACATCTGGCGAGTTATCACAAAATTTATCATGTCACCATTTACTGACCCTAGAACAGAATTAACTATAGTTATGCTAATCATACCTTTATTTATAAATGTAAGTTAAACTATATTAATGTTTATTGTGTTTTATCATTATAAATACTTATATATTATGTGTATAAAAATATAGGCACTTATGTTTTGGGTGACTGATGACATATTGATGCATAGAAGTCGTCATCGAGTTGGTTTATTGCGGCGTATAAAAATACAATACCATAAAGTTCAACAAAGTGGTAGACTTGAAGATTCAGCTATTTCTGATGATGAAGAATTGCTCAATCTAGATGAAACATCAACAATTCTACGATCTAGTGGAATTCAGGGTTTTTAATATGTTTCAAAATTTTATTTTTATTAATCATGCACTAAGGTATATACTTAATTCCTCAATTTTAACCGACATTCCTTAAATGTATATTGCATATTATACATCTTATAAAAAAATATTTTGAATGTTATACAACTTTCAATTTATTGTTTGTTATTTTTATATTTATATATATAATTTTATAATATGAGTATTCTGTAATGTTTACCAATTTAAACATTTAAAATTATAAGCAATCATTAATTTATACAAAAATATTAAATTAATTTAAAATCATATAATTTGTATAGTAACTTAATGTTAATATACACAATTATATAGTTAAAACTTAAATTATATTCTTCATTTTCATCCATTACAATTATCTTTAAGTATTATTTATTTAAAAATTTTAATATAACAATTTCATTCAAAATAATTTGGTAAACAAAATAGCATACACATTGACAGAATATTACATGAGAGAATTAATAGATGTATATTTATATTGAACTATGTCATTTTATGTGTATAATAATGACTGGGCAGTGATAGATATGACCATGTCAAGTAATGATTTCTAAATTCAACCAGTACAAATTACAAGCCAATTAAACAAAATATACATATATATATATATATATATATATATATATATCAATTGAATAAAATACTTTAGGTATCTCATACAACTTTTATAAATTGTAAATTTTTTTAATCTTTTGTTGTGTATTTTAAGACAAATAATCGAAACAAATCATTTCAAATCCATTAATATTAAACATTTTTATTTTTTCAAACAAAATGTTTTTCTTGTAATTAATTTACATAGTATTTAGTCCAAAAACTTTAATGACTGTGATACAAATTTGAATATGTAATATCAAAATGTTATAAATTTAATATACTATATTCTTGGCCATATCCTGTTTTAGGATTGTTAGTAATTTTGTACTTGTAAATGTTGTACTTGGTTAAGACCTAATAAATTATAAAAAATATAATTTCAATATATACATATTTATAATTTTTACTTGAAGTTTTTAAGTAATTTTATATATATTTAAAATAATTAATATATAATACAATATCATCCATTGTTTATTATTTGTTAATTATATCATGTACCCTGTGTAAATTACCGTATCACCTTATTAGTTTAAAATAATATTTAACCTTGTTTCTATTTTATTTTTAAATTTAAATTCAACATTTGAAACATATTCACATTACATGAAATAGTATGTAACAATTTTTGATATTTATAAAATTACATTACTTGTGTAGAAAATATTAATTATGTACCATCGGTAAATAAGTATTTTGTGAATAGTATTAACATAATTTATTTCAATCTATAGTTCATTCTCAATATTCAGGGGAATTAGTCCTCACATAATTTATCATAGTTTATAAAAATTCCACGTGCCTACTCTTTTATAGTTTTGTTTTCCTTACTCAAGGCAGTGTCACCGGTCATTCAATTGGGACTTTGGGAGACTAGTTTATGTATGGAATCTTTAATAATAAGTTATTAATTCACGACTGTAAATATTTAGGATAATAATAAGGTGGTGACCTCCCTTTTCCTTCCACCTCACAGGTTTGCAATCTCTTAGATACCTAGCTGCCGTCCTACATTTGCAAATGTCTGGCAAGTAGTTGTAGCCTTGTAGGTACTGATTTCCTTGATCTCCACCAACATCCAATACTGAAGAAGCTCTTTTGTCATCTCTTACAACAAGCTGAGATTGCTCTAGGTCTATGCTTTATTCTATCCCTAGATCTAGATGGAACAAAGCAACACTTTAAAATCAAATTGAACTATGTAAAACTTATTCTGGTGCTGATATTAATAGTGATCACAACTTAGTTATGATGGAAATACAGCTAAGTTCAAAATAAAAATAGGAAAAGTGAAATCGCTAAAAATGAAATTTAGAGATGCTGAAAAAAAAAAGATGAGAAAAGAATCGAATATTTAGAGGGAAATGCTGAAAAAATAATTTCACAGTGTAAAAATCGATAACAGTCAAAAAATGGAAAATGAATGTGATAATATTAAGAAAATTGTAATGAGCCAAGCATAGGAAGTAATAGAAACCCAAAAATCTTTGAATAATAGACAAAATAATTGAACTAACAAATGAAAGGAAATTGTTGTTAGGCATGTATATGAAATACAAATATTAAATTGTTTCAAGTAAAATTAAAACTAATGTACAATCATTTGGATTAAAAATGTTTTTTTTCTCATTCAAATTGTTTTCCTGTTACTAAAATGTCATTGAATCTTTTGTAAAACTTTTGAAGTGGGATTAAACTAAGACTGAGTTTCTAAATATCATTAAACAATTGCATATAAAATTATAAAATCATTCCAAATACTTTTCAGTGAATATAAATGATGTCAACATTGTCAACAATAATTTATAAATAGAAGTCCATTTACTTAAAAATTATGAGGTTTTAAAAAATTATTTTTGGGAACATCTAGTTTATCTCAATATTTAGTTGTCTTTCCTTATCTACATTTAAGAGATTAGATATTTTCTTTAATTGTTAATAGGAGGAAAAATATACTTCAGTAAACATTTACACAATATATTACAAATCTCAAATATAAGTTTGCAAGTTAATATTGAAAAATTATGTATTGGTACTGCCAGTACTGGGATATCTTTCAAAATTTCTATTTACTATTATCTAAACTTTAAATGATTTTAAGTTATAACTAATACACTACCAATCTGAAATTTGATGTTTATGAATCAAAATACTTCAAAGAATATTGTTTCAAAATGTTAAATTAAAAACCTATGTTGTCATTTAAATGAGTAAAATAGGTACCTACTTATTGTATTGATAATTATTTAGTTTTTCTTATGAAATATAAAAAATGTTATCGCCAAAACAAATTATGTATCAATTACTGATATAAGAGCCAACTACTTTTTAGAGGATTGGATAATATTTTCTTGAATATAATTATATTAGCTGATAGCACATAGCATTGCATATGATAAATTAAATAATGCCAGTAGATTTCCTCTGTTAAATAAAAACTATATATATTTGTAACAGTCATTTGAATGGTTTTTACCAAATATAAAATACAGATTCTAAAATTATAAACAATTATAGTGAGTAAAGATTAATCATGATACGTACTAAAAAATAAAAACTTACCAAGAAATAATGTTTTCACTTTTTAACCAACTTAGGGGATGAATTTTGGAAAATCCTTTCAAAATGGATCTTTACATATTAAAAAAAAACTACTGATGAACATTAACACTCATTTCAGCACTTCCGGCTAGGGGATGATGAATCAGAGTCAGGACATGTTATTTATATATAGAATATAGATTATGCAATTGGGAAGACGTCACAAAAAATGATGTAGAACTCATTCTAATTGAAGAAATCTAGCGTTGAATAGGGAAGGATGGAAGCTTATTTGTGAGAAGAGATAGTCTTTAAAGGCTGAATAAATCCAAAAGGATGAAGAAGATAACAAAATTGTATTTTATTGGTATTAGCTTTTCAAATCACATTTAAGTATTTTTACAATCAAACACTTGTAGCAAAAAAAAAAATAACAGAACTATGTACAAATGCGATAATTATAAAAACCAACTTTAAATGGGAATGTTTGAATATTGTGAGTTCATTACAATACTATTAAAAGTCTTCCATTAGAACTAATTCTTTATACCATTCTTTTAATTGATGTGCTTCTGGTACATTTGGATTGATGAACAAAACACTAAATTTGACCATAGAAAAATACTTAGTCCCATTGAATTGTTTAAGTACAGCTTGCTTAACCATAACAATTGGTGGATCATCAAACTTCTCATTAAATTTATCAACTTGTTCACCCCACACTTTTAAAGTTATCTGAATCAAACACAATGACAACAAATATAAATATACTATATTTAAAGAAAGTTAAAGTATAAAACATAAAAAGTGTTTGTACAACTAAATTGTAGTTTAAAATGTATGTCATTTTTTGATCTTTTATTGTGAATACTCTAATATAATGATTATAATAAAATCAACGAGACTATTAATAACTTATATTTACGATTTAACTAATTTAAAATGTTAGTTTCATCATAATCCAATTTTTTTTCTCTTATATTTACATGTAAAAAATAAAAATACTACAAGCATAACTTACAGTAGCCATTGATATATCGATTAATACAATCTCTCGTTTTGCAACTTCTGTTCGAGCAGTTATATTACTGCAAACTTCCATATCACCCACTTCAATGCACACTCCAATTAAATCTAAGAAAAAAAAAACAATATTTAATAGTCTTATTTGAGAGTATAGTGCAATGAATTAATGTATATATTTACCACAAAACGTATTTGGACTGTTTTCTAATAATGTATTAAAATTAGATGTGTTTATGCATTGCACTTTTGGCTTAACTTGATCAATACATTCAATTATAACTGAATGAGATTGGAGTTTTAATTCACAGCCAAATTGATTGTGTTTCAATATTGTGTCTGCTATATAATACATTTTATTTACCTTAAAAGATTAATAAGAATTTGAGATATGAAAAGAAATAACTAGAAAGTAATAGAATAGGTACCTCAAATATTTCATTTATGGTATCTGAAAGTAAATTGAATGCACTGACACGTACTACACCCGTAGAATCTATCATATTGATATTTAAAATTCTGCAACTACTGTATGTATTGATTGAACTTTTTTTTACAACAGCTAATTTAAGAACAAAAGGACAATTCCTGTAAAATTATACAAAAAAATAATCCACTTTGAGGTAAAGGAAAATATACAATAAAATGTTTATTACCCATTGGACAGGTTAGTCAAATCTTTAACATTAATAAGATTGTTTTCTAACTGTTCCACACAATAGAATACCCTACTAGGACATTTATTCAAATTTAAATTTTTCAATGGCATTTCTTTTTTTTCAACATTTATTAAAGGTTGTGGATTTCCATAAACATTCCTATGAATTAACACTGTTACTTTCTGAATGAGTATAATCCATCTAAAAGCACAATGAATACATATTAAATTATAAAATTTAGATACCTAAATAAATTTGGGTAATATTAAACTGTTTTTTTTTCTTTGGTCAACCTTGGACTATGATTAGTAAGATTTTCTCCATTCATAAATTTGTACTCATCAATCCTCAATATAGTTGCATACTTCACTTGTTTTTTTACAATCAAATCGTTCAACTGACTGTATAAGAAAAAATAAGAATTCATATAGTCACCATCTGATAACACTAGACGATAATTTGTTTCATTGGATTTCACCTGTACAGCCTCAAAACCCTGAGGTCAAAACAAAATATTAAATGTTATTCATATAGTTTACTGATCTTGATTTTTAATCTAAATAATTGAGTTTTTCATGTTAACATACCATTAATTGTACAATTGGTTGTTGTACAAATATGCCATTACATAGTTTCTACAACATACAACAGGAAATTATTTTATTATAGAATCAAATAATAATAATTGTTAAAAGGTAATTTATACTAAAAATAATAAATCTCCGTGTACCTCGATAGAGCCGTTTGTCAATTCTATAGCCATTGCGTTGAACACAATTGTCTAAGTTAAAAATGACAAATTAGAAAAAAAAATCTAATTTTTCCTAGTTTATTGAGCATTTTTCTTCCAAATAATTTACTATTAATGGATACACAATTTTATAATATATTATACACAATTTGTTTAAATAAATAATACTTAAATTTGAAAAGTCTAAAAATTCGATGAGGTAGTTAAAAAACGGGTAATTCACTAATTCAAATTTGTGTTATGGTTTTGTTCGTGATAACTGATGAGGAGTTAACTATATCACAGAATAAAACTATAATAAATTATAGTTAACTGATTACATTTATACTGATAATATTCTATGCTTATCACAAATTAAAAAAATAATAATTGAATTCTGTAATTACAATAAATAATAACAAAATAATAGAATAATATATTTGTATTATATTCAAATTTAAAATTCAAAATTTACCAATAGGTAATTCATTTATACAAGACATGTTTTGTGTCCTCGTTTATTATTCTTAAATTTACTAATCATGGCTTGGCTGGAAGTTATCTCAAAAGACCTTACAATTCCTGTTGAATATTTGAAGTCCACTAACGATTCTAAAAGATTTCTGGCTAGTGTCCATCGGATTTGGTTTAGGTAAAAATTTATAGTAAACAATTTTTAAATTATTTCATCATTGTACTATTTTGTTTAACAGAGATTACATAAATGGTATATATCGTCCGTTTTTGCATCATGAAATATTCACAAACGATGATGTCCGTGCAAAAGTCCAGCAAATTGAAAGTTTGGGTGATACTTGGATATATGTTTTAATAACTGTATGTAAACATTTTATTCACAGATTATTTTTCAAAGTAATAATATTGAATATTTTTGTTTGGAGGTTATACAAAAAGTGGATAAATCTATGATTCCTTTGGCAAGACGACATGAAGCTGTACATTTTGATAAAGATTTAAGTTATTCACAACAATTACAATATGTAACAGTAACTAATAGAAAAAATTTGTGGAAAGAAGCGTATAAAAAATATGGTAATGTAATCTTCATATTCGAAATTCGATAACGTAAGAGTTGTTAACATAATAAAAGTATATTGATTTTTAAGATTATTACCAATTTTATTTTCAGACGGATTTTTTTGTAGAGAAAAATTAGCTCACTCAAATGTATGTTTATCTCCTCATGATACAATAATTCGAGATGTGCTCACTCGTTTTTATAACTGTCCAATAATCAATTTACAAGAACAATTGTGTAATAAAACATCTTCAACAACGGAAAATGAATCTCATAGCAACATTTTGTCTGCTAACTTAGTTTTTGAAACTAATAAGTATTTTTATCTATTACAGGTAAATTAATTTTAATTATTTTTATAGTTCTCTGTTAATTTAAATAATATATTATACCTAGTGTTTTTTTAGGAAACAAATAATGTACATTCACTACAAGATTGTATAAATTATAGTCCAGCTTTATTAAAATCTAATCATGCTCGTCCACTATTTGTTTTATATCAACTTTTGAATGCAATGCAAAATACTCATGACCAAGGACTCGTGTTAGGTGACATTACTTTGTCTGACATCATTGTTTCCCCGGAATTATGGATTCGTGTAGGCTAATCTTATTTAATAGCTATTATAATTTATACACGTAAAATAGTTATTTTATCCTAAACATTACTATTTTTAGGTACTTCCAAAAATCACTGACAATATTTCAGATGCTGATGAATTTAATAACAGTTATGATGAAACAGTAAAAAGTTTGACTTTTGAGAATTTAGCAGAAACTTGTGAACAATGGGTTCGTGGAAATATGTCCAACTTTGACTATATTATGTTTTTGAATAAACTAGCTGGCAGGAAGTATGGTGATCCTAAATGCCATTATGTATTCCCTTGGGTAACTGACTTTAGTTCTCGAGCTGGACTTAATTATCGGGACCTCACTAAATCTAAGTATAGATTGAATAAAGGAGACAGGCAGTTAGATTTGACTTATGACATCGGAGATGAGAAAACTTCAATTTTGGTATGTATTAGTAAATTTAAAATTACTATTGTGATCTATATTATTTATACAATTTAATGTCTTAGACTCCACATCATGTTCCTGACATTTTATCAGAAATAACGTACTATGTGTATCGTTCTCGGGTTACTCCACGATCAGTCCTTTGTCGTTATATTAGAACAAAATTTGTACCAGAAGAATATCCTTCAAGCATACAACGCATGCAACAATGGTCTCCAGATGAATGTATACCAGAATTTTTTACCGATCCATCAGTTTTTAAAGTAAATAACATTTTGAATACATTTTATAAATAATTAGCACTAATTTATAATTTTTCAGTCTATACATAAAGAATTACCTGATTTGGGTATTCCAACCTGGGCAGAAAATGTACAAGACTTGGTAGATACCCATAGAGCTATTCTAGAAAGCAACTATATTTCAGAACGTTTGCATCATTGGATTGATTTAACATTTGGATACAAGTAAAAAGATCATTAACTATAAATAATTTATGTATGTTTTAATTTCTGAACATCTTTAATTGTTAGATTATCTGGTTCGGCTGCTGTTAAATCAAAAAATGTGTGCCTTCAACTGTGTGATAATCATACCTATCTATCTTCATCTGGCATTGTACAGTTATTTACACAACCACATCCCCAAAGACTTTTACCTTCACCTTACTTTTCTCGCATTCCTCCTATTATGCCTAGATTGAGTAAGTTCATAAATGTACCATATTTGAAATATATATTTATATCAATCATATTTTATTATATTTTTAATTTAATGATTAAGAAACCCCTCCGTTAAGTGAAGAACAACATATTAATGTAGCTGCTGATAATGAATCATCAATGAATGGATTCATAAAATATTTAGATATGTCTAAAATACCACTTTGTGTAAGTACTCGCAAACATTGGTACTTTAAGTTTTTTGAAAATAATGGTAGATATTAGATCAGTGGTTTCATTTTCATTTTATATTAGTTTATTGACTACAAATCATAGGCGTCCGGAAGGGGGGGCAAGCTGGGGCATTTGCCTCCCCCTGGCTTTTCAAAAATATGTTTTAAATTGAATGTTTTAAGATAAATTACTATTTATTATATAACAAATCCTAACATTGCCCCCTCCTAGAAAAATTTCTGCGGGCGCCTATGCTACAAATAAACCCATAATCAATACCTATTCCAAAACTGCTCATTATACTCCCAAAAACTCAAAATGATAATACATACATTAATATTGAGTAATGAGTAGAATTCATAAGTAAACTAACAGTTTTAAAATACTTTTTTTTTAAAACTAATAATAATTTTGCAAAAATCACATTCTTATATGTCTAAATAAAATCAAACATATAAAATATAAACCAGTATAATTACTTATATCTTACACATATGGCTATAATACCCATTATACTAATATACCATATTAATCATTACTTATAACTTGAGTATTAAAAAAACTTATTATAACTTACATTTTTATATCCTACAAATGATACCACTGTACTAGGTACAGATTTATATTGTTAAAAAAAAAATTAATTATTTATTATTAGTTAATTTTTTATTGCTATATTAATATTCATCAATTATAGTTGCCGCCTGATTATAATCCTGCAACACCATTAATCACTCTAGATTCATTAAATAATTTCTTGAATGGAGTATGTGCTAAGACATTAAAATCTTCTACTTCTAGTGGATTTTGTACAAAAGACATGACATCGTACAAAAAAATCATTGCAAATCGAAGGGCTCAAGAAATTCAAGTAATAATTTGATTTTTATTAGTATTTTAGCCTTAAAATTCTGCCTGAAAATGGATTACTTAATAGTTAATAGTTGTACTAATTAGTTTATATAAACATGTATATTTTATGTATGTTTTAATTATAATACTTATCAATTTTAATATTACTCAAATAAAAATTAATTATTTTATATTTTCAGGTTTTAGGTTGTTTAATTATAGAATTATTTTTGGGAGACAAAGTAATTGCTCATGGAAGTAATTTATCATCAGTGTCTTTTTTAAAAAGACTACAAAGCTGTCGTGTGATTGCTTCAACATACCAAAAAGATCTTCCATATTGCATTCGACCTGTGGTCAAATTGTTGCTTCAAATCGATAAAATTCCTTTAAATGAAAATCCATCACCATTTGACTTCAACTGGTGCTCTGTAATCACAGATTATGGACTACCACCTCCAACTCCTCATCAACTGCTTATTCCTTCTCTTTCTTCTTCTATTTTGCGTTTTCCTAATTATTTTTCTCGTGTACACAATATATTAAGAATGTATTACAATTACAAAACAGTGAAATCGGAAATGGAAAATGTCAAAAACTTATTGGAAGAAAACCAAAAATTTGCCCTTGATATGTTTGATACATTATGTATCAAGCTTATTGTAGATATTGAACAAGAAATGTGTGAATTGAGTGAATCTGGAACTCTTGGAATACTTGCTGATAGCACTTGGATAGAGTTTTTAGTACCTATGGTTATTGAACTATTGTCTGATGCTAATTGTAATACTTTAACAGCTTTGCATTTATTGGAACCATCGTTTAAAGCCTTAGGTATACAAAAATCTAAGGAATTACTCCTTGACTATGTAACAAAATTGTATGAAGAATGCTTGAAAGATATTGGCCAAGAAAATATCCCTATGCATCATAAATGGCTTAAATTATATCAAAAATCGTTTTTAATGAAATTAATTTCTGGTTTTGGAACTAGCATATTTTTAAAAAATTTTGTTCCGATACTTGTTGAATCAGTTGGATCTGGATGTAATTTTAACAGAGCATACCCAATCCCAATACAACACCTTAAGTATGTTTTTCATTCAAACAATAAATATAATCATATAATATAAAATTTGCACTTTTCACAGTGATCTTTGTAGCTCATATCCATCATATGAAAACAGTTTAAATTCTGTTATAGACACCGTTCAAGCTATTAAAGTTGTTGAAAATGGTAAAAGAATATACTTCATTACTGTAATATTTTAACATGCATATAGAAAATTAACTGGTAATAAATTGTTATAGATACATTGTCTCTGGATGATGAAGCTTTGACCAATAGTATAGTTTCTCTAAAAGATGTTCTGTTAGATGATCAAGGTGTAATAATTGATGATGATACACAAAGTGCTGATACCAATTTTAGTGACGATAAGAACTTGGATGAAGTTACAGTTGACTGTACAGAAGATGGTGAAGATATATCCCCATCTTGTCATACACCTGATTCTGAAAAATTCAGTAATGAAGAAAATTTAAAGGTTATTTATTAACATAATATAATGAAATTTAACTGTAATTTATGCTGTTCATAAATATTTTCATTTACCAATGTCTTTAGATATCGGAAGTCAGTGCAGATTCACTTGTATGGGTATCCATTCGGATAGGTCCAGTACATACTTCTATGTATATTACAAAAAATCTGTTGAAAATGTTAATGTTGTGTTACTCAGAGTCATTACAAAATGAAGACAAAGCAAAAATGGTTATTAATTGTCTAATGAGCATTGCAGGTAATATTATTATTCATATTTATTGTTTAATAATAACAGGGTGTAACAGATAGAATTAACTTTTGTTCTAGTTCTAATTAATACTTTCAATTATTTTTTTTTTATCAGTAAGACCTTGATATATTAAATATCAATATTTTTTGATTAAATTAATTTGGAACATAATAACTTTTTAAAAATAATATGATTTTTGAGAATTTGTTGACACGAGTATATTTCTTAAATTATTTATTCATCATATAATAATATTAACAATTTTTGTCATATGTTTAAATAGCATATATACATTTTTTTTTTTATCAAGTCTATCTGTTACACTGTATTTATATAAAAAAAAATTTTTAAGCATAAAAATAATCTTGAAATTTTAGGTATTTATGGAGAACAAGTTATTTTGGTCCAATATTTACCACATATAAGTGATGTAGTTTCATTGTGCAAACGTAGCAAAATGACCACGAGTCTTGAAAGTGGTCTAATTGGATGCGTAACACTGTTGAAATATCTAATGTCATATTTCACAAAATCTACACTCAATGAAATTAGTCAAGTATGTAGTATATAATAATGGTATATATTATTAAAATTATTATTTTATTTTAATTTTTTAGGACACTTTATGTAAAGGAATCATTCACCCAATGTTAAGAATTTTGTCATCACAAAAAGTGATTTTCCCATCAGGTGCCACAAGCCGTAGTAGTTTTGCTACAAAATTATTTGAAACCATATACTTCTTTGGTCTAAAACAGGGTCATCTGATTTCAAAAACAATACAAAGATTGTTCTTGGTATTTGATAAATTGAGACATTTTGATCCAAATAATATGACTGATACTAATCCTAGGTAAATATGCATATTAATTTTAAGTAAATTTTAGTTTTAATTTTGTGAATTTTTTACAGAAGTCAAACTATTGAGTTAAATAACAGTGATTCTGGGGACTCTCCTTCTACGATTAGTGCTGATAAGCCAAATGTTAAAACTAAAGTTAGTATTTTAAAAGGTAATTTACTTGAGAAAACAAAAATTGTAATTATATTAATTTAGGCTATGGAAGAACTGTGTAAGGTTTTAACGCCACAATTAGCTTATCATTCCTATACTTTATTTGTAAAATACTATGGTGAATTATTTATGCAGAGAACATTGATTAATTGGAATTACATTAAAGAATTGTGTATCACATATAAAGAAGAAAGAGTTTATTCTGGTTACGCAAATATTGGTATGTAATAAAATTGTTTTGTATATTATTAAATACTAATTTACATATTTTAAATGTATTTTTAATATTTTGTAAAAGCTAAATTACAGTTATTATTTTACTGTAGATTACAATGATAGTACCATTAATTTCGAAGAACAACTTGGAACACATCTTACTCTCAAGGGTAATAAAATACATTTACAGGTAATGTAAAAAGTTAAATAATTTATTTAAGATGATACCCAAGTTTCAATATTTTTTAATCTCTTTATTTATTGTTATAGAAAAAAAAAACAGATTAATAAAATAATTTTTAAATTTCTTTGAGTTAGTATTCAAATTATAAAATATTTGTTTAAATTTTAGGATGAAGAAATAGAAGTAGCTGAAGATGCAAAAACTATTGTAGAATCCTCCAGGTATGAATATCTAAATTTATTTATTAATTATAAAAATAAAACTATGTACTTCTAGTATTACTTAAATTAATACTTAAGTATGTTATAATAATCTTTAACAAGCATAAAAAAGTAGAGTGGAAATTAGGTAACCGCTCTATTGCAGGGGTATGTTGACAAATTTGTGAACCATTGACATTTTCAAGCAAGTGGTAAATAATTAGGTATCTACTATTTTGCTAAGACTAGAGAGATCAAAAATATATGTAATATAGTAATATTATAATATCAAAATTAATTTTATTTATGAGTTTAACAAAAAATTTAATTTTTTTATGTCATAAATCATAATTCATATTAGTTTAAAATATAACTAATTTAACACACAAGATGTATGGGCATGTTCTATTGTTCTATAATAAACATTGTACATAGGTCGTATATAAACGTTGTGCTTTGACACTGTTATCCTTGTGTATTTTTAACTGTGTCCGAAGAGTGAATACGAGCGAAAAAAATTGTTTTGGTTGATAGGTATACTTAAATAAAAATATAGGTAAGTGCCGAGTGGTATTTTCAAATTTCTGCACCTTCAGTAAAACTAGTTCAATATGCCACTGCTCTGCTGTTTGGTAGTTATCGACTATATCTTATCATTGAGTAGTAAATTACGGTATAATATATATATTAAATTTTTGAATTTGATAATAAATCATTACATACGAAAAACAATTCTGAGCAAAAATTGTCCATCAGACTTAATTTATAAGTCTATTTTATTTTTCATTAATTATATTGCTATTAAACTAATTTATTTTAATATTATTAATACAGTAAATATTAATTTTTGCCACAAATATTGTATTTGAAAATTGCATTGTCTATTAGTAGTAGAAGTAGTACCCACTAATATCATTTTTAAATTATAATAAAATAACTAATTTTCTTATAAAATCATTATTTTTTTTAAGTATCTATATTTGAACTTAAAATGTCAATTAAAAATACTATGTTTATATATTTTTTAGATTTTTTGGTTACAATATGAAATTATTATGAGAAACAGTGCATTAATTTTTCAGACCTTAGGTATGAATATTATAATTATTATGAATTTTTTGGACTTTGATGAATCTTATCAAAATTCTAACTTTAAATGTTATAAACTTTAAAATGAATTGCACTAAAAAATAAAAAAATTTTGTTAACTATTAGTTTTACATAAAAATTCCTGTTTTTCTTTCATTTTCCCTCCCCCGCAGTTATTTTGAAAATTACTTGGATTCCATTACTTTTGGGTATAAAAGTATACCATGTTTGTGTAGATCTATTCTTTCACAAGAAATAGTCCCCAAAGTTGAAGCATTTTCCTGCTCCAAAAGGGGATGTGTGATGGCCAAAAAAAAAAAATACACATCATTGTAATTATTCCACTTAGAATTTAATATTTATGTCTAAAATTAGTTTTAAGTATAAATCAAATAAAATAAATAAGTCATTAATATTAATTTTTAAACAGACATTTAAGAGGAAACTGGTTAGCATATTGGGAACATGAAATTGGCCGCAATAGTCGTGATACTTGCTTTAATTTTAAACAAATCAAGTTACAAACATTTAGTGGTCATCAGTCAACTGTAAAATCTTTAAGTGTTCTTGATAATGAAAATAGCTTTATAAGCTCTAGTCGTGACAAGACTGTTAAACTTTGGTCTTTAAGAAATCAAGTAAAAACATCTTCTTAGTCTCATTATTTTAACATATTAAATAAATATTTGATTAATAAATTTTCTAGGGTGACGGGAATGGTGTATCACAGTGTCAATACACTTATTTCAGACATCGTAAATCTGTATTATCAGTTGCGTATTTGGAAAAATTTCGAATGGTCGCATCCTGTGATTCTTCAATACATGTTTGGGATCCTTGGTGTGGTGGACGGCTCTTAAGCTCAATGAATAGTATACCTGTTAATATTCTTAAATGTCTACCCACTCCTCATCCAAATATATTAGCTGCCTCTACACATCCAACCTTACATTCTATTGATCCTAGAAATGGAAAGTCTGTAGCAGAACTTAAAGTAAGAACTGTAATCTTATATTCTATTATTTTATATTTGTTAATTTATGGCTTATATAATTCTCTTTATAGATATCTGTAAATGCCACTGGCCTCATAAGGAGCATTGCTGTACCCACTAACGCTCACTGGGTTGCTGTTGGTCAGTCATCTGGTTATTTAACTGTTATTGACTTGCGAACTGGACAAGCCTTGGCCAACTGGAAAGCTCACGAAGGAGAAGTAATAAATAATTTTAAAAAAAAATTTCTTCTTTATTCATTATTTTATCTCTTAGGTATTACAATTGTTGGCTGTGGATTCCAATACAATTGTCAGCTCATCTCTTGACCAATCATTATCTGTTTGGAATGTTTCAAATGGAAATTTGATTTATAATATGAGGTATTAAGTACTAATTATCAAAATAATAATGAATATATTATAATATTTTTTAACGTTATTTTTATTTTACAGAGGGTCACCTGAACCAGTCCATTGTTTAGGCCTTCATAGAAATGAACTGATTTCCGGTACTACAGCCAATCGTATAGGAATACATACAGGATTTACGAGTGAAGCATCATTTTCCTCTACTAAAATAAGAGCTGACACATTTAAAGGAGTCTTAACCACAATGTCTGTACTAAGTTTAAATCAACTACTATTACTTGGTGCTGATAGTGGCAATATCACTCTTTTATGCTAAAGAGTAAAACAAGAGTTTCTCATCTTTATTACCTATATTTAGTATACTTCCAATTATTATTTCATAATCCGTATATTTATTTAATATTTGAGGTAACTTTTTTACTGTGAACTATTCATATATACTCTGTGTCTCTGTCTCATATAAAAGAAATCTAAACTATTGACTTCTATTCAAGGCAGTGGTAATGGTTTGTAATGTATGAATAGTACCATACTCTAAGGAATCATTACTTTCAACATCTGCTTAACTTACATTTTGCATTTTACATGGTAAAGCATTTTTTGATGGCTGGTAATTATCAGAAACAATAGCTGACAACCAAAACTGATTTATCAAATTGTTTGGTTTAACCGAACAAGATGAAAATCCTTCCTCACCTGAGTTTACTCTTATGAGATAGTGTATAAGCAATATCTTATTCAAGCATTAACATTTTTTTTCAAAATTTAAATATTTATACTTATAAATTAAAAAATTGATATGATAATGCTTGGATTAAATATAGAATGTTTCATGAATCACTATTTATAACGTATACAATTATATTATATAATATATTCCTATTTTAATTATTTATACTTAATTTATTTTTATCATTGATATTATAAAAACTTATGTGTTCATTACTGTTTTTAATTTTATCACCTATTTCTATAATAAAAATAATGATTAAATATTCATATCTTATTTGGATTGTATAAATAATCACAAAACATATATTTTAATAAATTATTAGTAAGCTAATGGTCCTTTAAACAGTAGCATAGCTGAAGCTCAATCTAAGGGGGGGGGGATATTAGAAAATTGTAATAGACCAAATTATTTTATTACCTACATAAGCTATAATTGTAATCAAAGCATAATCAATAAAAAAATCCAAAGGGTTATACACCCATGGCTTCCCCTCAGCTATGACACTATCTTTAAACATGATTTAGTGACCTATGATTGGTTCATTAAATGTATTTAATTTATTAATTTTATATGTAACAAAACAATAATCTCATAGATCTCAATTTATTATCGATAAAAGTATTTGTATCTATTATTTTCATCATGTTGAATACAGTATATGATCAGTTTATATGATATAATTTAATTAAAATCTTTATATCTAGGTAGGTATTATATCTAATTATGCAATATATTGTATATATATTATTTTATTTTTAATTTTTTTTTATAAATAATATACATTGTCTTACACATGTTTTCAGTCCTTGTAGTGAATGATTTTTGTTCAAAATTATGGATTAACTTCAACTGATATTAAATTATACTAGAAGCCAATTTTTTTTTTTTTTTTGGATCTAAGTTTTTGATATGATCATCTAGCATTGCTGAATGAATTGGGTTCTATGAGGACTATATCTTAAGGATTCTCATAAAAAGAGCCCTAGAATATTAATAAACAAATATGTTTAAACATTTTTTTGTAAAAATATAGGGCTACTAAAAATGGAATAGCCCATTAATTGTTTTAAATATCAGCTATCGCCATTTTCTCATTAAAATTTTAAAAATGTTGACAAATCAGATATTTAAATAAATAAAAAAAAAGATTTTAGTTTTTGAAGTAACTCAATAACATTTTCAAAATAGGTAATTAGATTAATTTTAAGGTATTGTCAAATTACTTCATAAACCTATTCACATCATTCTACATTATGTTACTACTAGTTTTGATTCAGTTAATGATAATAATATTAATATTTAATAAAGGTATTAATAAATGCAATTTTTTTTACTAAAATTAATTCACCTTAGTGTAGTAGTGTTAATAGTAAAATGAATTACAATAACAGCAATGTATATTGGTAATAAAATATTCTTATTAATTTAGACTAACTATTCATTTTTGTTCATAATCATTTTTTGCATGCATTGATTAATTACCTACCTATTGAATTAAAGTTTAATATATTTATTAATTATTGCTAATTTAACCTATTGCAGTGACCTACCCAATGGTGATATCGAAGAGTTATATTCAACACCAATCTACCTACAACAGAACCAAAGTAGTTACTACTTTCCTGCTTTTTTTTTTCTTGTGTATGTGTAATTATCAGTCTTTAGTAATAGGAATATTAAAACCAACATAAATATAAATAAAAAAGTTAAAATACCAATACAATTGTCTGTGGTCAGTTACAACGCAATACTGAAAGTCTCAAAGTTCCAAGAGAAATATTTTGAATGTAAATGCACAATTTGCAATTGATTTATCATGAAACTTTTAGAGTAAGTACCTATTTTGAAGTATTCTCTATTTTTATAGGTACTTTCTGATGGATATCATGATTATAGGCTCCATATACATGGGTGAGGCACCCATTAGAATATTGGTTTTTACGGGGACATTATATTGATCAGGGGCAAAGCCCCATCTCCCAAATTGTACATTTATGCCTATGATACCAAGGCACTCATTAAGTCTATGACCTATGGTTATGAATCATAACCATAAACTTAATGAGTACCTACCTTCATACTTTTATCTATTATAACTTATGATAAAATAACAATAACTTTAATAGGTACTTGTACATAGGAATAAATATAAATTTATAATAGATAGGTAAGTATTATATAAATATTCATGATAGTTTCATTATTGTTTTTATTAATTTTATAAATAACAATGTATTACAAGTATATTTAAAAATTCATATGTATAAAAAATAAAAAATTAGGAGTTACAACTGTATTAAAATTGTTTATAATACCTATAATATAAATAACATTATTACTAAAAATAAAATAAAATTTGATTAATATATTTTATTACAGCACCATTTTTTATAGTTTTTTAAATTTTTATTTATTATCTGTAGTAAATATATTATTAGGTACCCATTAGGTATATATTATTATGAACTAAGTATCTAAGTATTTCATTAATTACTTAATATTTATCATCATATGTAAAACTATTTATTGTGATTGTTGTCTCTTACGTTTTCTAACAACTTTTTTATAAGCTTTTTCCCATTTAGTACTCTCTTTGTCGTTTTCGGTACCAGGTGGGTGAAGACGCATCTGAAACGTATATTAATATATTTTTTAGATTTTAAACATTAACAAAATAAAGTTAAAAGTAAAACACTAATAACAAATAAGCTAAAGAAGATAGATGCAACCACTAGAAGACTATTTTTGAACTGATAATAATAATTATATGAAAATTATTTGTTAACAACTTTTAAACTTACCTAATTACAAAATGTAAATTCGGGTATACCTAATTATTTTTTAAGAATTCCTTTATTTTTAGCAATCATCATTCAATAATAATATTAATTTTTATATAGGTAGTTAGAAATTTAATTCAAGTCATGTGTTTAGGATACAGTATATTCATGTAGCTATACATAGATATATACTCAATATAAAATACAAGCTATAATCCTTATTTAATATTTAGGTAATTATTTTAATTTATACAATATTAGGTAAGTCAAATAGGTCAAACTTTACTACCATAGGTAATATGGCTATAAATATCTGTGTCTATATAGGTGGTGTATTAATATATCTAATATTTATTAATATAATAATAGGTATATGATGCAATCCATATTATTATTCAGGTTAATTTACTCCGAGTACATTACTCGGTTTTCACATTTTTGATTTTAATATGTTTATAATTATTATTTTATGTACATTATAATATTACTTATGATATGATTGTAATATTATTATAATTATAATAATTAATAATATTATAATTATTATTATTAGGTATTTGTATACAGTTTAACTTATGCTTTATGGTAGTATAAATATAGATACACATATACATAATTACACATATACATATACCTACAGCCAGTGGCGTATTTTCAATAATTTCTTGGGGGGATTTTAAAATTTTTAAAAATCATTTTACGATAAAGTTTATTTATTTCATCTTACTTAAAATTTAAAACTAGGAATAAAGAAATAAAATGAATACAAACAATATTAATTTATAACTGAAAAAATGTTGTCGTACCGTTATACTGTATCGCCGCAACGAATTTCTGTCTGGTCTACTAAGTGTCGACATCGGTCACCGGCGCTCTACTATTATGGCTTTTGTGGTCTTGTGGATTGTGGACAATATTTTTATTATTTGTTTATCGACAACTCTGTACACACGTACTAGTTAGGTATTTTAATTAAAAACTTCTACGATGTGTTTGTGCATAAATTCATGTTTTTTTTTGTTCTGGGGGCCGGGGGGGTTAAACCCGGGACCCCCCCCGTAAATACGCCACTGCCTACAACAGCATTTCCCAAAATGTGTTCAGCAGAACCTTGGGGTTCCGCGCGACAATCTCAAGGATTCCGCCAGATGTGTGTGATTATTGAGAAAATTATTTTATATTATTAAAAATTACTATTTTATATTATTTAAAAAAATGGATTCTATTAAAAAACACAAACTATTTCTCAAAAGTCAAGTGTTCCGTGGTCATAAAAGTTTGGGAACGCTGACCTACGGTATTACAATATCTATTCAGAAATAACTTATTTATATTGTTAGGTTTTAGCTTGTATGATTTTTTAAGTATTCTAGTTTCATACTGTTGCATATTTATGTATAGGTATCACATCACACGTTGTGTTTACCTTTATAATAATTATATATATCATGTTACATGATCGGTGGGGACTGTCCGTTGGTCTTTGGCGAGTAGACAATTTTAATACATGGACATGAGGTACCTACGATTTAGAGTGTTAACAATAAGGACTATAAAATACATTTGTGTTATTATTCAAATATTTCAAATTAACGTTACACTACACATATAAATATATTTTATTTTTAATTAGAAAAGTTGAATTTATTAATTATTTGTACCATATTATATATTTAATATTCATTTATAAATGTATAATAAGATATATTATAAGAAATTTTCTGGGATTCTATAAACTTAGAAATTTAACTTCTGTTTTAAAAGCATATCATCTAGACCCCTCACCAATCCTTCCCATATAATACATTTTAGTAGTTTTATTAATTTAATATTAAGACTTTAGACTTATAGTAATGTGTATTTTGTATATATAAACTGACACCTGCAACTTGCAAGGAATATAATTGGTTATCTTTATGCCATATTTGATATTTATAATGTGTCACGCCTCACGCCTTGTGCTATAACCACACCTATTGTACAAGGCTAATAAAAAAATATTATTAAACATCAATTTTGAATTATAATAAGTAATAAGCAATAAGCATAAAAATAAATAAATGATTTCTCTTAGTTAACATGCAAAATATATAAAAAATTGTTATTCGCAAAAATCAAATACATATCAGTAGGATTATACAACCTCTTACATTACAGAGCGTTATTTTGTTAAAGTTATTCTAGTCGTTATTTCCGAATAAACTATCCAGTTGTTTCTTCGACAATCTCTTCTGAAAGTTATATATATACATGTATTAATACAATTTTAAGGATTAAGTTTCAATATTTCGTTGTACCTAGTTAATAATGTTGTACTCCAATCTATAGCAGATAATTATTAAATAATAATAATTATTATTATTATTAATATTATTAATAAAAAAATTATCAAATAATTATTAATTAATATGTATATATACGTATAAATGTATTACTTAACTTATCTAAGTCGTTAGGCATACATTTATAAAATAAATAAATTAAATAATATACATAATGTTGTAAGTAAACTTTAGTAATTATACAGGTATACGGTATACCTATATAATCTTTATATTTTATATTTTTGTCATAATATACTAAATCGCCGATATTTTTATAAACAATTTCATCTTACCATAATTCTGTATTTTTCTTTGCAAGCATATTCAGTTTCATCAACGTCTTGAAAACAATCAGATTTATAATCTTCCGGCAAAGGTTTTCCATCAAATTCGCATAATTTTTTTAGTGGTCTTGAATGCACAAACAATTTATCAAAACCTAGCATTTTATTCATAATTATAAACACTTGTGAAAACTAAAACATTAACTTATATTAGTCTATTAGTGTATTATGTAGTTATTACCAGTAGGTTTATTTAATGGACAATAAAATACATTAGGTGTTTTTTTGTCGTAAACAATTGATTTCCTCATCATATCACCAGCTAATACAGCGTTCTAAACACATAACATTTATAATTAATATTTATAAACATATCAAATTGAGTAAATAATATTTACATAAGTAACATATTAATAAGTATAATAATTTTATAGATAAATATTTAATAATTATTATTTATGAAATATTTTTATTTAGTTTACCAGTATTGAGAATAAGAAAAGGAGTTGACATGTAGATAAATCTGAAAAATACAAACACGATTTGGCTTTAAATTATGTTTTAAATATTATAGTAGAACATATATATAAATGATAATATTAAATATACAGGGTGTAACTAATATAGTTTGTCAAATAGTCTTGTTACACCTTATATATTATAAATGTTATAATTTATAAAGTTTATAACTTATAATCATAGGCGCAATTTCAATTTAAAAACTGAGGGTGCTTAAGCTCTACATTTTCTGGGCATAGCGTTGAATAGCTACTGATTGTAATATTATAAAAAAAGTATTTGAGGGTGCTACTTTTAAAATTGGGGGTGCTAATACCCCCTAAGCGCCCCCCTATTTGCGCCTATGCTTATAATCTTATAACGAATTCTAATATCCTTATTTTTTCTAATTATGCCAAATTAATAAAATCATAAAGACTGAACAAGATGCGGTTAGCTTACTATCAGACATCAAGATCTTACTTTTGTGGTATGAAAAGAATCATTTATTTTTGAATATTAATAAATTTAAATTTATGCATTTTTATCTTATACAAAAACCCAATTATCTATCAATATTAAATGTCTATCTAGTAACTCTAATATAGAGGTTACTTGTAGTACGTTGTACTACTACGTTGTAGTACGTTGTACGTTGTAGTACTTGTAGCTACGCTCTACTTGTAGCTCATTCATAGATCCTATTCCTTTAAAAATTCTTTATTGCTCTATATTGTTCGTTCCCATTTAGAATACTACCGTCTTATCTGGATAATTAATACATCAAAACAAAATTTTACCCTAGAATCAGTTAAAAATAACTTTTTAAGTTTTATTTTCTTCAATTTTAATATTCATAAACCTCTCCACGATTCTTATAATATTTTTTAAACTTTCACCACTTAAGAGGACGCCACACCCGCATGTGTCGTCTCCGTCTTACAAGTGCGTAACATTGCAAAAACTGTTTCACGCGGGAAAGAACCGAGAAAGCTACAGTTATAACTAAGAAACGAAATTTCCACCATATAAAAAGAAGAATTTTGTCTGTGAAATATCGTTTTTATTTTTTCGACATCAGAACTACAAATAAAGTTATTCGTGCTTAAAAATATACAAAAATAATGTATTATGAAACAATGAGAACTTTTTTTGTATAAGTGATATCGAAAAAATAAGAACGATATTGCACTGACAAAATTTTCCTTTCTATATGGTGAAAATTTCGTTTCTTAGTTATAACTGTAGCTTTCTCGGTTCTTTCCCGCGTAAAACAGTGTTTTCAATATTACGCACTTGTAAGACGGAGACAACACATGCGGTGTGGCGTCCTCTTAATGAACGCTTTTACTACCTATATAAATTTCTCCATAAATTATTACTTTTATTCTTAAGTACTAATCATTGTTCTGATTAGAACTCGTTAACCAATTCGAAACCATTTTATCCACTATTTTCAGATAATAATTATATTTTAAATTTTCCCTATACTACCCTGGTAATGGTAACTACTAACTGGTAATGTCAATTTACTCAAATAAAGTCATTGATTTTATTTAACATTGAACATTGAAATAATAAAAAATATCTAACTATCTACTTAAATTATTGAAAAATATTAAATATCTAATGAAAAATCTGAAAACAGAAATATAAATTTTATTGTCCAAATTTTGATTAAGTTGTCTGTGTATTCACAGGTGATGGGATAATTTTCCCATAATAGTAGCGTAACAACCAAAATAAGCTTTATAAATGGATCATAAACCATATTACTCAATTACTGCTATAATAATAATTATAATCTTCCTTTCCTGGTTTAAAATAGTTGAGCTTGGAAGTTTAGAACACTTTATTCTAATAGGGCTTAATTAGTCCAATAGATAAGTCATATAATATTAATTTCAAAACTACATATTTATTATATATTTATATTTATGGTATTGGCTATTTGCTATAGATATATAGAGTATAGAATAACCGGAATTAAGTCATCATGTACTCGTATTGCTGTTATAGACTGTAATTATTACGTCCGTGTATGGCATAGTCACTATTAGGTAGAACCATAATTTATGTCACCCATGGATAATAAATCACAGACTTTTATACTAGTTTAGAAGTTGTGTAATAAAATATATCATATGCCGTCATATGACATACATCTATTATCCATATGGAACTACCTGTGTCTATTTCCAGATCAATTGCGATACTATTTATAAACAATAAATATTTTTGTATTATATGTAGGTAACTAATTAGTAATTGACTATAACGAAAATTATTACCTATTTTTCAAATCAAGGTTCGCATCACATCTCTTTTTGCCTATATTTTATTTATACTTCACAGTTCAGAGGTTTCTAACGGAAAACCTAAATAGTTGTAGAAAATAGGAATGATGATGGATAATTTATTATTATTATTATTGCAATCGATTGCTAAAAATCATAGCTATGATCATTTTTAAGAATTTATTTTGTTTACGTAGGTAGTATAATTATTATAGTTTGTATGCATGCCTTTAATATTTAAATATATTATGTTAGTTAAATTTAATCCAAGAATAACCATACACGCAAGAACAAGGTGATCCATTCAACAAGTGTCTCAACTAATTATATGAAATTTTAAATTTTTTTAGTATAATATTTTTACATAATTTTATTATATAATATCAAATAAATATAATAATAATATAATGGGTATAATATTATACCTACATTATCATATATTTTACAATTTTTCATAATTTTAAATTTTTTTAACTTTTTTGAATGAAAACATACATTTTGATTTTATATTCCGAAATATTATATACTTCAATACATCTACACTTAGGGAAAAAAATATTTTTTTTTTCATTAATTTTGTTTTGAAATGATAATTATAAATTAACATTATAATTAATAATATATCTTCAGTAGTTTTTTGTGAGAAGTTCATATTAACTTTTTTAAACGATTTAAAAAATCGTTTATATTTAATTGTTTATCTAACAAAATTCTCAAATAAAATCTTACTTAGAATTGTAAAATTAAAACGTAGATATCATTATTTTATCATTATAGATTTTTTTATACTTATAGATTCAGAACGGAGTGATGAATGTATTGATTTTACAATGATGTGTGTTTTTTTTGTGTCTGTGTACAGCATAACTAGTCGAAATAATGCTTCAATTTCAAACTTTGGGGGTGGTTTCCGATGGCAAAGTCACTTTGCCAAAGTGGATATCCTTGGTGCATTTTGGAGGTGAAAAGTAAACATTTTCCAACAGTTTTAAAAAAAAATCGATTTTTTTATATGGTTGTAATTCAAAAACTAATCACTGGTAATACTTGAAAATTTCACCAAATGTTTATATTAGCGTTTTCTATACACAGTTAAATTTTCAAAGTATTTTGACTTTTTTTGAGTTATTTATAGACAATTGAAATTTTTAATTTTTTTTAATATTTTTTTTTTAAATAACGATAAAAAGTTTTTAGCCAGCCAGAAAATTTTGAAAATTTAATACAAGGTATCTTATAAGTTTTTCTTAAAATGATAAAAAAAATCCGAAATCGTTAATCACAATTTTTTAAAGTTCGAATTTATACGAAATATGTCAAAATTGCAAAAATTTGCAAGTAATTTTGTGGTTGAAAAATCGTAAAATTTTTTTATTTTATAACTAAGTTTTGAAAATTTGGTACAAGGTTCTCCGTAAATTTTTCTTTAAATATCTGTAAAAAAAACTATACCGGATTCAGACAAAAAATTTTTATGAGTGTTTGAAATTTAAATTTTTACAAAACCACGTTAAATAACAGTTTAGCCTCAAACGATTTTTTATATTTGTTGTTATTCAAATAGTATAAGTCGTAAATACTTGGAAGTTTTACCAGTTATTTAGATTGCCATTTTCTTTACGTGATTTGATTTTCAAAATATTTTGACTTTTTTGAGCTATTTATAGACAATTGACATTTTCAATTTTTTTTCATTTTTTTTTTATAAATGTTGATTAAAAAACATTTAGCTGGGACAAATTACTTGAAAATTTAATTGAAGGGTCCACATAACTTTTTTTCTAACTCTCATTCAAAAATTATAAAAATACATAGTCACAATTTTTTTTTATTAGCATTTGAAGTTCAAATATTGACAAAAATTCGTCAAAATCATGAATATTTTTAACTATTTGGTAGTTAAAAATTTTTAAATATTTTACTATCAAAAGCTAAGAATTGAAAATTTAATACTATGCTGTCCATAAGTTAAGCTTAGAATAATTATAAAAAAGTTTGAGGATTATTTAATTTAAAAAAAATTACGAGTGTTTAAAGTTTTAATTTTAATTTGAAATCAAAAATACACGTGTAAAATAACGTTTCACTAATAAATAATTTTCGATTTTTGTTATTTTTAAAAAATTACTCAAGGTAAGATCTTGAAACTTTTTCTTAAATATTTGAATTTGTTTCAAAATAGAATATATGACAATATTCAAATATGATATATCCTATACTGACAAATCATCTCCGTTCAGAATCGTTTTTCGTATACAATGATACCTATCATTGCATTCAAATTTAACCTACTCTAGTCCGATGTCCACCTCACCCCCTAATGTACAGCTGAGCGATACTCACTTACTCGCTTTTTTTTTTTTTTTAATAATTATCATTAAAAAAAATTCATTAAAATAGACAATACTTTTGAGATAGCCAATGAGTGTTAACTGTTAAAATAGGTACAATTACAATTTAAACATAATCCATATATATTAAAATATACAAATATATCTACACGTAAACAACTACCTACGGACTTCGAAGTAGCTAAATAGTAAATACCTACGTAAGTTGTCTTTGTTTAATTTTAATCATAATATATAACTAAGTGTTATTATAATTAATTATATAAATATATAATTAACAACTAATGTAAAATTTTAAAAACAATATAATTTACCCATGTTTCTTCAGTTTTGAATTTTAACCATCAAAATTAAACATAAAACTTTTTATTTAATATAACACAATAAACCGCACAGATATAATGTAATACGTTTCATTACTTATACATACACGGGCGTACAGTAAGAGACTACATAAAGAATGTAAAAGTATACACCGTAGCCTTCTAATACCTCCTATGACATCACATGTATACCTACGTCTGGTTATGTTATAGCAATGCAGTGGGCGTTAACCCACGTTGCCTGGCATAAGTAACAGGAAACCAGTTCTTTTAACAATACACCAAGAATGGAAAGGGAACATTCTAACTGATTCTTGGGTTCACTGATTTCATTGGACCATTATAATGTATACCTGTATATAGACGTGAGAATCGTAATATATCTAAGGACTAACAAAAACCCATTCATATTCATAAACGGTACATCGTATCTATAGGTTAAGTTACCAATACTATCATTCATCAAAACGTTACATATACTGGTGACAATTTAAAATTACAAAATTCGTACTTATATTATTATCATAAAGAAATGTGAGGAATACAAATCCAATTAATTATACCTATAGATACTTTAAGCCTTAAGGTAAACATTTGAATATGTATATTAAAACTTGATTATTTATAAAAATGTATTTAAATTTTAAAATAATAGATTAGTTGAATTTAAAAATAATAAAAAGTCGTAAGTACCTATAACTTATAAGTATATTTTAAATAAATCGAATAAAATAAAATTGTGATTAATTTTGAAATTTTGGAATAATATACACATCAATATTCAATATAATATTATTGAAATTTACATTATGTTTTATTAAACTTAATAATTACTTATATTATATATATGCTGTAATGTTTATGTTTAAATTAAATAAGCTTAAATAACTAAAAACTACTAAAAAATATCGCAGTAAAGCAGATTATATCTAATATTTAATACTATAGGTCTATAGATATATATTTAAACATAAATAGGTATAGCTACGTATAGTTTTCAAAGCTATAATATTTTATCTTTTCAACTATTGGTTAAATTGATATAAATATAATAATATAATAATTAGTATATTATTGTACGTATAATAATTGTATAATAAATAAATAAAATATAATAATAATAAAAACGGGTAAGTGGGTATCGCTCTGCAGTATATTAGGGGGTGGGGTGGACCTCAGACTATGGTAGGTTAAATTTGAATGCAATGATAGGTATCATATTGTATACGAAAAACGATTCTGAACGGAGATGATTTGTCTGTTTAGGATATATTATATTTAAATATTGACAATATTGTCATATATTCTATTTTGAAACAAATATTATAGTTACTATAGTTACTTGATAGTATCTGTTTATTAATAAAAAAATTATTTGGCAACATACGCATAATGAGAGTATATGAAATTGAATTTAAATTTTGACATATTTCGTAAAAATTGTGACTAACGATTTCGGATTTTTTTTTATCACTTTAAGAAAAACTTATAAGAAACCTTATTGTATTAAATTTTCAAGATTTTCTGGCCACCCAAAAATTTTTTATCGGCATTTGAAGAAAAAAAACTTAGAAAAGTCGAAAATTTCAATTGTCTATAAGTAGCTTAAAAATGGTCAAAATATTTTGAAAATGTAACTGTAAAGAGATAACCATAATATAAACATTTGGTGAAAATTTCAAGTATTTACAATAATTCGTTTTTGAGTTACAGCAAAATCAAAAAATCGATTTTGTCGAAAAGTGGTTTTTCGTAAAATTGCCATTTTTATGTCATTTTTTTTTTGTTTTTCTCGATTTTTTGAAAACTATTTGAAAATGTTTACTTTTGATCCCCCAAAGAGTACCAATTAGATGAATTTTCCTATTCAAAGAGAGGCTGAAGTAAAAAATCGGAGCATTATTACTGCTCCAATTAATGTTGTTGTCAGACACAAAAAAAAAAAAAAAACACATCATTGTAAAAGCAATACATTCTTCACTCCGTTCAGAATCTAAAATAAATACTAGTATTTATAATCAATGATAATATAGTTATGTTCCAGTTTATTCATTATATAATAATTAAATCGAAATAATTATTTTAATTGTATGAAATATGTATAGTATAATAATTACTTGATATTCTGTTGACTGTTTAGTAGGTACATTATACATGTTATGTTGAGTCGTTGAGAGAACATTATACTTGCGTATGTTGTTTCCGTCTTACAAACGCACATTGTACAAATACAAAAGTTTACGTTTAGAATAAGCCAATAATCACACATTTATAATACTATAAATAATTATACAAATAATTGATATATTATAAAATTTAAATGTAAATCTATTATCTAGAGCATGCGTTGCAACGCGTAAGTTTTTTTTATATTTTAATTTTAAAGCTAGTTGTAAACATTTTATAATTATACTTTTTTTGTGAAATTTAAAACACTCATAATAATTTGCTTCAAAATCAACATATCAAAAAAATATAAGGATAATTAATCAACTTAAGTTACGAATTACTATACTATAATAGTATAATGAATATATATCCTTGGTAAAAACTAATTTAAGTAAATTTAATTTAACTAAATTTAATAGTTTTAAAACACTATTCATTTATAATTATTATTATTATTCATTGTGTGTTACACAACTAAAAGTACCCATCATATGATTATTTTTCAATTTATTTTGCTGTGATCGTAGTAACAAGTACAGCATTACTTCGTCGAGGTCTATTAAATTATTCGTAACTATATAATATTATAATACTATTGTAATCAACTTATATTGTATTGTATTGTACCTATTAAATACCTTAAACTTTTAAGTACTTATTAAAATAAAATATGAATTATAAAAATAATTATGTATATTATATTTTACTGTATATTTATACGTAAGAAGTGGCATACAAATGGGGGAGAGGTTCGGAATAAATCATACATAAAATATATTATCCAGTTTTGAAATGATTAGAATAATAAAATGAAAATATACACGTCATGAAAATAATACATTTCATGCAATATGTGAGTAATATAGTAATATTACTTAAAATAATTGATTTTTCTTACATTATGACATTATAATTTTAAATTTACATAACAAATTTCTTAGTAAGAAAATGAAAATAAAACAATATAAGTTTTGGAGGTTAATGAAAATCGTCTTCTTGTGGTGTCGTCTAGGTAGTGCTAAATGGTACTCAAAAATATTATAAGAAAATTATTAATTAGATACAAGAAAATCTTGGCATAATATTTTTATTTGGGCCTAGTTTACACGTTTATCATTTTTACCTGAAAAAAAAACCGGGCCGAGTTGTACACAACTATAATATTTAATTGAAAAAAATCCGGGCCTAGGGTCCATAGTAGTCCATACTGTGCATTGAGAACCGCATCATAAATGAATTAGACTTTGACCACATGATAAATGATTTTTCCCAATTAAAAGCTCGGAAATAACTGGATTAAACCATTCGTACTCTTTATACACCTAATTTATCGATTGCAACTTGTAAGATTTATATTATGTAATACAATATTTGAACTAAAGTGTAAATTAAAAATTATCCAACCATATAGTACCTTTAAACAATTTCTCACTCACGAGACGGCTATATCATTATTCGTGTCAGTGTATTCAAATTACGATTTTTGGATAGTATTAAAAAAGGGGGGTGGTAAACACTGAGCGTGCCTATGGGCGCTGAGAAGGTTAATCCGCCACTGGCGTTACGGGTGTATCGCCCTCGTTTGAGCTGCCCGTCTCGTGTGCCGCTGTAATGATCTGACAACGCGTGTGATTTGATCCTGAATCTTGATCATCCGATTATTCGGTGACTGTCGTTGAATGACATACGAATTTGTTCGAAACATTGTATACATACTACGAAAACGTAATTTTTTTTTTTTGTAGTGTTTGTACAATTGTAACGTATAATAATTGTCTATTATACAAGATCTTTTTTAGTCATTCATATATCCACGTTCATTTAATAAAGTTTATTATTCAGAAACACCTAGTTAGGGATATTTTTTTTCATATAAATTTCCTATATAAAATGAGCAATTTACTCAAATGTGGCTAATCGATGTTAAAAGCGAATTTGTGTAAAATTTGTTGAAAAAACACTCATAGATTTTACATCATCCCCTTCTTTTATACAATATTATGATAAAAGTGAAAAATATTCACGTTCACAATATCTAGGATCGCAGCGGTCGCATAGAAAAAAGGTTTAGGTGTGGTCGCCGCAGCCTAACGATTGATTATATTAATTACCCTTATTATTAACCAATTTTTTTTTTCATAGTCAATACAAATATACAAATATTATGGCTATAGGTTATAGGTTATAGAAAAAAAACTGATGATTTACAAATTCACTACTGCAAATGTTGCGTTTCCAACATTCCCTTTCAAATAAATAGAAGAAATATGCTAAAAAAAAAAAGAAGGCGGACTCCGTCCCCCCCACGTCCACCCCCAATTCAAGCACTGCCGTACACTATTTTAATGTATTCACAATTGTTGTTCCCATCATTGTCATCATTGGGAAATAAGTAATATAAATAACTGACATAATACTTAATATTTTTGCATAAACCTAATATAATCATAGACAATAGAAGAATTTCTATTATCTATGAATGTATAATGATTAGGGCTCGGAAGTTGTAGGAATTGCATGTTGCTCTGTATGTTCTTAATTTATAGCTGTTCTAGCTAGAAATCTGAAGTATACAATGGCGAATTAATTACTAATGATATTGTTATAAAAATGATTAGCTAAACATGAAATAATTTTCGGCAACATAATAACATTGTAGTAATGTACCCATTTTGCCTAACTATACGCCAGGTAACTTTTTATTTAGGTGATGTATAAGTAGTTATAAATAACAATATGATTATGAATATTTGTATTTTATATATACTTGAAATTTTTAAAGTATTTACAATTATTTTAGTGTTAACTATAATGTAGATAGCAACCGGCGGCCCGCTTTAAATTTTAGAACGACTATATTTTTTTTTACATTTCATTATTTTTAAGTTTTAGATATTATTTTTTTTTCATAGATAAATAATTTAAGAATTTAAAAATATAAAATTTTTAATTTTTTCCAGCTCGCGAACTTTTTAATTCATGAAGGTGGACTGAGATTCCAAAAAAGTTGCTGACCACTGTTTATGGTAACCATATATTTAAATGGAGTAAATTTGATATCTGTTTATAAACTGCAATCTGCATGTAATATTAGCATGAAAAAGTACAACCAAATGAACCAATCCTTTTACTTTCCATTTTTTTGTGCAGCATTTTATTATAATAGGCATCTATTAACGTACAGATTCATGATTTCATAGTAATTACATATTTACATAATTGTAAGTATGGTTCTATTCTTTAAAATTAAAAATGTACAAGAACGTAGAAAACACATGGTCTTTTATTTCACAAATACTAAATAGATAAATAAGTTATCCATCTAATATTTTTTATTAAAATTGTATTGTGTTATGTGTCAAGAAAATTCCAATATGTATATAATAATTATAATACCTATATGATGATAATACCTATACCTATTGGCTATTATGATTAGGGCTGTGAATTTGTAGGAAAGTGCATTTATTTTTAGTAATTGTGAAACGTAGCTTTTTCAGTACATAATTTGAATTATGCAATAATAAATCCATTTATGAAACTTTTATTTTGCATTTTTTAATTTTTTTAATTGTTTAGATCATATTTTCTTTTTTAAGTTCATTTTTCCAATATTATTTTTAATAAAATTTCTTCAATTAACATCTTTAAAAGCTTTTAAAAAAAATGTTTCAGCCGTTTCAGGTGAATAGCATAATGCATAAAGAATCAATCAACTTCGAAATCAAAACTCTTTTTATTAGATAAATAAATAAATTTTTATGCGTATAATAATACACTAATATCAATATAAATGTTAAATTAAAAACCATTTTCAGGGCCTTTTATACCATAATTTTTAGCATTTTAAATGCATTTTAAATGTTAGGTTAGTTAGCCCTACTTATGATAGTAGATTTTGTTGTACGTTTAAGGGGATGCCAGCGTAGTATTTGTTATCTCTCTCTAACCCACGCGCAACATAGCAAATTTTACGTTCACAAAAATGACTATAACGTTTATAACCATATTGATTTCTCAAATTAGAGTTAAATGACCTATTATAGAATTTAAAGTTAAAAGCATTATATAGGGCATCTCATAAGCGTTTTATTATATGTTATTTTAAAGCGAGTTATGACTTATGAGTAAGTATTTTAAAATTAATCAGTTTCAAAAAGATCATAACTTGCTTAAAAATAATAATATCAATAAAAGACTACATGGGACCCTGGATAATTATCGGACCATTAAATTTTATAATAGGTCAATTCACTCTTATATCAAAACTAACAGTACAATATTGAAAATGGTGAACGACATTTTTGCTATGTCACACGTGTGTAAGACGGAGACAACTACACATGTGGGTACTACATCCTCTTAATTTAATTATAAATACTGTGTAATTATTTATAAATATTATAAATAATGGGAATGTAAGAATGTTATACTATACAATATATTACTGAAAATAGTATCAGAATATGGCAAACACATTACATACATTACATTAATATGTGATCGTAATTGATAGCTAGTAGGTACGTTATCAATTTTTATTTTATCACTACTTAAATTTGTAGGTTGTGTAAAAAAATAAATATTATGTTGAATGTTCTTCTAATGCATAGAGTATACTCTATGTTCTAATGTAAATGTTCTATAGTTAATGATTTTAAGTTGAAATGATTATTTAATTTTCCAATTTGTGTGCATTTATCTTTATAATTTTTAGTTAAGTTACTTATTAAAATGACGTCATTCACAAATAAGAACGTTTTGAATTTATTAAGAAATCTACCAAGACTCTCTATTTCTAATCTTCGAAATAATGATGGAGCAGTTAAAAAAGTAACTACCTATAAAAATTATTGTTAATTTTAACTATTTATTATCTAAAAAAAAATATCTGACGTTTAATAAGTTTATAATTAAATATTTTTACTATGTTTTACCATCTACTTGACTACTTGAGTGTATTGATAAATAGTTCTAGTTATTTTATTAGTTATTACATGATTGAATATTAATAGTTATGTATTTAATGTAATTAAGTTTAAAAAACAATACTATTTAATCTTTTTTAATCATTTGTAATGTATGATTCATAAATAATATTATATTTATATTATTTTATTTTAGAATAAACGAGGAAGAGCCCAGCATGGAGGTGACAAACATGGTCATGGTAATAAAGGATCAAAAGCTAGGCAAAACTTTATGAGACCGGGATATGAGACAGGAAATACTCCATTTTATATGAAATTTCCTAGAGAACAATATTATAAGGATCATCAGTATGTTATAAAATATCTTAATACAGTATTCAAGATAATTTCCTATCTAAGATTATAACCTTTTTTTAGTGTTAAAAGACAATATCCTCCACTATCGTTAGCCACTTTACAAAAAATGATTGATTTGAATCGTATAGACATTACAAAGCCAATTGATTTATCAGTACTGTGCAATACGGGTTTATATAACATTAATCCAGAAGATAAACACTTTGGAGTAAATTTGGTTGATGAAGTAAGTTTTTTTTCAATAGAGCTTTGATAACATCGGTCATATTGCTATATAGACATGTATTATATTATATTAATATAATGAACAATACAACATTATATATAAATATAATACAAATTGTATTATATAATACTGACATTAAATTTATATATAGTTGTATTATTTATTTGTTTAATCTGATGCATTTGAGGAAGTTAATTATCTATTGGTGTCTTGGGTTGATTGATTTATACATGATTGTTGGGATATTGAGTTTCTTTTCTCTTAGAATTATACAAATTCTATCAGTAGATGTTTTATTGATAACTCTTGACAATGCATATAATTAATATAATATAATGAATTATTTATTCTTCTTTAGATACTTGTAATTAAAGCAGCTTTGACTGATTTAAAATTTTTAGTTATGGTACATTATGAAAATAGTTAGTTATGCAAATCTTAATTGTATTTATGTACCTAACCCACCTATTCATAGTATTGACTGTTATAAATTAGTTAAGTTTATTGATAAATATTTTTATATACTAGGGAGCCGACAATTTCAAGGCAAAAATTAATATAGAAGTTCAATGGACCAGTGAATCTACAATTGCAGCCATAGAAAGAAATGGAGGAGTTATAACAACATCATTTTTTGATGTTAATAGTTTATTTATTTTAATTAATCCTAAAAAGTTTTTTCAAAGAGGTTTGTAAAGTAAATTATGTAGATATTTTAAAGCTTTCACACATATATATATATATCATAAAATTGTGTTCTAAACCAGAGGTTCCCAAACTGTGCGCCGCGGTATATTGTCAGCGGAGCCGCGGCTCTGAAAATGAGAGTAGCTGTATCAAGTTTGATCCTAAGATTTTATTTAAAAAAGGTCGTACATTTAATCAAGGGCGCCATGAGCAAACTTAAGTTCTAATAGGGCGCCTCGAGTAGGAAAAGTTTGAGAACCTCTGTTCTAAACTATTTAAATTAATTTTAAATTAAGACAAAAATAGTTCATAAAGAGCTAGTACTCCACACCATTATATGTTCTCACTATTACACATACTTATATTACAAATTTGTGTTCAGCAGTTCTAAATTTGTATAGTATTTTTTAATAAAGTAACTCACTTAAGTGCTTTAAAAGAAACTGGTATAGGGACTTACTCTCTTCCCAAAAATATTTCCATGAGGTGCAAGGCTGCAAGGCTGGATTGGCCTAGCAAGTTACTGAGGAAAACTTGGTGAGCTGCTCAAAATATGGACCAAGTTTTGTCGTATTTTTTTTTTTATTATGATAAATTAGTACAAACATTGGTTAATTCAAATTTTTTAAACTGTAAAGTAGCTATAGCTGTAATTAAACATAAAAAATTCTTTAGGCCGATACCTTGTCAATCCGGGTGTGCCAATAGGAAACTTCCATTGTTTAAATCTTGTACAATTTACTTATTGTGTAATGTGTAAATATATACATTTTATATAGGCAGTGAATCCTCATAATTTATTGTTAATACTTTAAATCAAATCTTATAACACATCATAATTTAGAAATTCCATCAATAGCAGACAGTAATATACTAGTATCCTCTTAAAAAATATATATATATTTTTAATTTTAAAACTGATAACTGTTTCACAAATAATATGCGTTAATTCATAAAAAAAATATCTAATTTATTCATGATTATATTGTTTTATTTTATAGGAGAAGCAATACCCAGGCGTATGATTCCCCCTGAAGATGCCATTTTATATTATTCGAGTGCAGCAAATCGTGGTTATTTAGCAGATCCTGAAAAAATATCTTGGGAACGATTTGTTTTAGCTCAGAAATATGGATATAAACTTCCTAAAATTGAAGATGATCCAGATTATGACATGCTTGTCAGCAGAAAAGATCAAAGACAAATATTTTATGGCCTAGAACCCGGTTGGGTTGTTAATCTAAAGGATAAAGTTATACTGAAACCTATCGATCCACAACTCAAAGAGTTCTATAGAAGTTAATTACATTGTTTGTTGTTAGAATTAAAATGTATAATTATATGTCTCATGTAATTTAATTATTATATAACATACTGAAGAGTATGGTTATTAAAACTATATCTAAAAAATATAAATTTGATAACTCATACTTAAAATTTAAAAGCTTTGGTTAATAATAAAAAATCTATAGATTTTGAATTCAATGCATCTTTATTTTTATTATTATGAAGACTCAAAAATGCATAATATTATGTATATTATATTTATTATTATTTTATACTGTTTGCTTAGTATTTAAAAAAAATGATACTTATAATAAACTAATATTGCTGAGAAAGAGAAATGTACTTATTATTATTGTAGACTTATGAAAAGTTTCATAAAAAATTTGATTTATTTAATAGAACATTAAATTATATTTAATGCTTGCTATTTCTTCATTAATTTTTAATGCAAATAGGCATAAATATAATCATTATCATTAATACTACTATTTAAAAATGTCATGATTTATTTAGCTATAGATGACACTAATTCATAAACAGAATGTTTCATGATTATTTCACATTATTAAAACCAATGAAATTAGTACTTTGCAAGTTATATTATTATGGAAAAATAAGGTTTTGAGTTTGTATCTATAAAGTTAGATAGCTATTCAAAATTATGAATTATATAATAAAACAAATAAGACATTTATGATATATGTCGGCGTATAGCAATAGAAGTGGCATAATTTTCAGTAGGAGGTTATGAATTTAAATTTAAATATATATTATGCAAATAGATATTTTGTAGGATTTGTAAAAAATCTCAAATTTAGGGGCGGGGGGTTATAACTTCAATTATTCCCATGTACATCAGAGTTCAGATTCTCTTACTTAGAGTTTAGTATCAAATCAATTATAAGTTAAATCAGCTGAGTACAATAGCAGAATTAGGTTTCCTGTAAAATTAATACCTACTAATATTTACTACCTACACTTATTTAAATCTAAAATATGTATATAAGTTATAAATTATAATAAATTAACATTAATTAGGTTAAGTTTTTAATTTGATTTTTATTTAAGTAATGTAACATACTACCTACCTAATTTATGAATTTAAACAATCCAAAATTTAAAAAAAATTTGGTTTGCAACAAAGCTAAATCGTGTAAAAATAAAATTTTTAAAAAAGTTTTTGAAGTACCTATAATATTATAACTGTTAACATTTAACTGGACCACCTCGTATACTTTGACGCAAGAACATAATTAATATATAAAGCCATAAAAGCGTGTATAATAGAATTTTATTGACATGAGTCATATACTCATATAATATAATCAATTATTGTACCTATATTTAGTTCAACAGTTCAACTACAAAAAATGTACAGACAATTACTGTGAACAATATTCAGAAAAATAATATAAATTCAAATATTTACATTAGCCATTAGGAACATTTTGATTGATTTCAGTTTTATTTTTGATTTTAGAAAGACGAATATGTTTATTTTTTAATACAATTGTAGGTATAGACTGTATAGTGTTCTAGTGTTCATCACTGTGACCAACAAAGCTAAGCAGGGGTGGCTCGTCGGCATTTTTTGGAATCTAGTTAGAAAATTCTTACTAAAATTTAACGTAGGTAGTATCATTGATTATAAATACAAGGTTTGTATTTATAATCAATGGTAGGTAGTATACTAGTATCTATATAATCTATTAATTGTTTAAAAATATTTGAAGTTCACATTTTAACGACATTCAGACATTGTGTATTCGAATGTAGGTATAATTATAATAATAATAATATTATAATTATAATTATAGTCACTATAATAGGTATAATAACAATTTATCCTCAAATAATTTTTGTTAGTTTATTATATCATTAATATTATTAATTTATTATATTAAAAATATATATAAAAATATTAAATATGTGCGTAATTCTTTTAATAGTGTTTAAAGTTTAAATTTTGACTAAATTCATCAAAATTACAGGGAAAAAAACTAAAAAGACAAGTTATGTAGTGTATTTTACTATATTGTATTTTGTGTAGGTTAAAGATAATAAGTCAATATAGACTATAGAGTATCTTAATCAGAACTCATAGGTATGTATAGACTATAGAGATCGATGTCAAAATTATTTTTTAGTATGGCTACTAGTACAAATATTGAAATATTTGATATTTAGTTCCTGTTTCTTTTGATGAGATGAGTGGGTAATATAGGTAGCTAATTTTTAAAATATTCATTGTCTTTGATCCTCATTTCCATAACTTCATTTTCTTATTTCCATAGACATGATATTATAAACTGCAGCGATGCAACTAGGTATGTTTTTATTATGTTTATGTTTATTAACTACAAGTCTACAAAATATAATTTACAATAAATATTATTGTGTATTTTGTAATTTGTATCATCATTTATAATAGGTAGTACAGGTATCGGGAGGGACGACGATCACGGCAGATCAAGACATACTCTAACTCTATGGTTAGGTTCGCTTCGGCTGGCCCTAGAAAACAGGTGCAAATACGTAATACTAAAATTTAGTAACTAAATCGATGTATATACTTTAATTTTATACCAATGTAAAAGGAGTTAGTCGGGGCATGTCACGGTAACCCTTTGGGCCTTGATGTGGCTAACGCCAATGTTAAATTTGATTATTATTTGTGTTTTGTTCAATTAACAATGGCGGCGCCATTGAAGTAATGCGCTTCCACAGCGTCGTCGGTTAAAAACTGGAAAAAAAAAGGTAATATAAGCCATAAGGGTATCCATATATTATTATATATACGATATAATATATATACCTCCAACCTTTAAAAAATTAGAAAAAATTAAAAAATCATCCTCTTAACCAAGGCCAACCTATTTACATTGATATTTGATAGTTGATACTATTTATTTAAAATATATCTTTGTCCATGATTCGTGTTTGTGATGGAATGTGGATTATAGCCTTATAGGTACCTACTATTTAATATCTAAAACATCGTGATTCATGATAATATTAATATCTAATATCGGATCACTTTTATTAGTTTTTTTATTCATTTTTACGAAACACTTGTATGTTTTCATCATGGTGGTACTAACTATTGATAACTATAGATAATAATTTATCAATTATCATACATAATAAGTATAGTAGCCTTCGTCTTACTAAAATTACAATTTTCAATACTACTTAGGTACTAGTAACTTAGTTACTGTGACTGTCTACTATACTACTGTAATCTATAATATTTTGTTATTGTCTATTTGTCTATGATGAATCATTAATCACTTCTATCCCTCACTTATTACAAGTTACTACACTGTGTTGTGGAAATATACTTTTTTAATCTTTTTGTTTGAGATAACATAATAATAATAGTTTTATACTAAACAGTGAACATTTTGTTTATTATAATTCGTTGACTGAGTGGTATTCTGTTTGGAATTAAACTTCAAGTGTCATTGCCGTATAAATTAGGTAATAAATATTAATAACAATGGACAGCTTTTATGGAAATTCATATCAAAGCAATGGAGGCGAAAAAGATTTTCAAAAATTGGCTCAATTGATTGGCACCAATATCCAAAAAATATCTCAAAATGGTAAGAATATATTCCATGTTTTTAAGTTATTCTTATTTTAGAAATGTATTTTTAATTTAATCTTGATCATATTTTATTTTTTTATGGTGTTTTTATTACCAATTTTAATATTGTGACTGCTAGGTTCTAACAATAAATAGTAAGTAGATGATTACTATGTTGAAATAATAGAATTTTCTATCTTGGATAAAATTTATAGTGATTTTAACCCAGAGGTGTAGCCAGGTTTTTATGAGGGGGGAGGAGGATAAATACTTTTAACTTGAGTTATTTAAAATACAAAACAAAAATACTGATAACATATTAACATTGATTTGCCGTTAACATATTAACTATTTTAAATATTTAAAATTTGTAAGATAATTTCCATTTTTTAATGTAAACATTTCAAAATATACAAAATACGGTCAATGGGGAGGGGGGGCTATAGCACGCTCCATCCTTGGCTATGCCACTATTAACTTGAATATTCAAGATAAATTTACTTACTATATAATACAGATTGAAAATATTCTCAAATAAAGTGTTATATCTACTATACTGAATATATTTATATTATATATTATGCAATTATGAATTAAAGTTTAATAAAATAGATAAATTATAAATGTTTTTAGACGTATGTTGGCATATACTTTTTAAGGAAAATAGTTAAAATACATTTTTTGATTTGAATTAACTAGTTGCTACTTGCTTTAGAAGATTTAGTGAGGCCTTTTCTCTACTATATATAGTTCCAGACTAAATAATTACATGTCATGCATAACTATTGTATGCTCCTGTTCTGAACAGATAGTTACAAAATTATTAACATTTAAGTAATTTGATTAATAATTATAATTATTAACCATACTAAGTTTATGTATTTTGTGTTTTTTTTATCAAATTATCAATATCTCGTGAGGATTATTTTAATGAATACTAAATGGTGTGAAAACTGTAATTTGTTGACTGTAATATTGTAATCAATTAATGATTAAATGTTTGGCATTTATGATTTATCCTACTTTCAGTGATGTAGCTAGGGGCATCAAAAGGTAGTTGCCTTGGGGCATAGAAAAATTGTCTATGTCATTTAATTTTTGGGAGAGAGGGGTTTACTACACTATTTTAGTAACAAAGAATATAACTTCTTTTATTTTAGGGGAGAAAAAACTTTTTTGCCTTAGGGTATTTTTATGTGCAATTACGTCACTGTATACTTGGTACCTCATATTATGATAATAGTTTTATTAATTATAATTTTAATGGCCATCAGAAGAACAATTGTATGTTGGTTAACTAAAACAAATCAAAATGTACTAAATTGCAATTGGTTTCTTTCTTACACGTATAAAGTTTTTTTTACACAGTGTCTCAAAGAGTCAAAGACTTATTAAATATTTGAACAATGACAATCTGTGCTATTTAGTTTTTTCAATCCGCTCACTGCTCAGAATAATAAATCTATTACTATATTATAACAAGCGAATAATGTTTCTTTTGATTATAATATTCTATAAATTCTAGTTCCTATCAGTTAAACATTTAATAGCATAAAATTAAAATAAGATATTAATTTTTTTATAGTGTCATCTATGAATAGAATGGTAAACCAATTAAATACCGTACAAGATGCTACAGAAGTGAGAAAACAATTGTAAGTTAAATATGCATAGTAAATAATTCATTTAAATATTTAATCTAAAGATTTAAAAAATTACAGACATCAAATATCACATTATACTCAACAGCTATCTAAAGATACTAGTCATAATTTAAAGGAACTTAATGAAATACGATCATATTCTTCTCAAACAGATCAGGTATATTGCAGTAAAGTTTAAATGTATGTATCTTGTTTAATGAATCGCTAATTTTATCAGAGACAATTAAAAATTCAAAAAGAACGTTTAGCTGAATCGTTTACATCTGCTTTAAATGCATTTCAAGCCATTCAACGTAAAGCATATGATAAAGAAAATGCAGAGCTAATGAAACGTACAAAAGCATCTTCATCTACTGGAAAATTACCTCCACCGCCTGGATCTAAATATCAAAATGGTTCGATTTTAATTAAATATCCTCACTTGTAACTTTAAATAAGTATATAATTTATATCTTCTATTAGGTTATTCAAACCCAAATGAAAACCAAAATGATCAAACTCAAATACAAATTTTGGATGAAGTAAATTTACAAGTGGTTGAACAAGAACAAGCTATTAGACAACTTGAGGTTGGTACTAATAATATTATATACTACTTACTTTAATAAAAAAATAATATAAATTAAAACGTCATCACTAATTACCTAATTATCTAATTTATAATTTAGAACGACATAAGTGACGTAAATCAAATTTTTAAAGAACTTGGTACTTTGGTTCATAATCAAGGTGAAATAATTGATAGTATTGAAGCTAATGTACAAATTACTAATGTATCAGTTCAAGAAGCAACTGGTCAATTGAGACGGGCAACTGATTACACCGTAAGTAAATTGATTCCTTAGAATTTACCTGTTAATTAATTGTACTTATTTTTTATTTTTTTAGAACAAACTCAGGAAAAAAAGATTCTATTTATTAGTTATTTGTGCTGTGATATTAATTATAATTACATTGACCATTGTTTGGGGTTCTAAATAAATGTGTTAATGTTAGTTATACTTATTTTAATATTGTGTATCAGTTATTCCATTTTGTTAATCTACATAAAAGAAAAATGTATATTATATATATTTATTATTTCTATGTATGTGTCTAAAGTTTAAACTGTTTAAAGTATTTTTTTTATATATATATAATATAAATGTTATTCATTATAGTAAAAAGATTACAATTTATTAATCATTAGAAGTACTTACAAAGCTGCTTAAAAAATTGTTTTTTAGTTATATTTTTTTTATATATATATATATTATTATTTTTGTTGTGTTAATATTTGCATATTATAATATTATATAATACATATAAATATATAGAATTTATGTAATGTTAAATGTACATCATAGGTGGGGTCAGACTTATAGCATGAAATATTCCAAAAAAGTCTTTAAAATGATGTATAATTAATTGTATACTAGAACAGTGGTAGAAAGTAGAAACAATACTAGTGAACAGTTAATTTTTATGATTGACTATTATGTCGTATTTATAATGATAATGAAAATAAAATTCCAACCATACGTTAATTTTACCTTTAGAGATTGAGAAATATTATCATTGAATAAAAACAAGAGTAAAGTATTACTTCAGTATATCTATCAACATCATTTAACTTACCTATGATGTACATTTATATTTAGTTCAAGTAACACACTTACCAATTATGATACTACAGATAAATTTGTAATTATTTTATGCTGAATTTTAAATTATACTATTTTATTTATCATAGTTTTTTTTAACAACAAATAATGTACATTATTTCATTATATTAATCATAACTTAAAGAACTTGTATAAAATAAATATAAACAATGTATTTATAGAGTATTTTTTAATACTATAAATATAACTCATAAAAAATATTAAATTACACAATAGTAAAAGTTAATATAAACATTTGATAATAATTTCAAGCATCAAAGATTTTTCATTTTTGCATTTCAAAAAAAAATAAAAATTAAATCACCTATGTACAATAATATTTTTGTGTAAAAATTCCTGTTTTTCTTAATTAATTTTTTGTTTTTCTCAGTATTTTAAAAAATACGGATTTTTTTTCCTTAAAGTACCAATTAGATGTAGTTTACTAAACTTAATCAAAGCATTTTTAATGCCAAATTGTAAAATCAATACATCCATCCATAGGCAAAAAAAGGATCATTTATATTTAGTGCTCGACTCTGTTTACTTAAAAAAAAAAAGTGTCCTCATTACTTATTTGACGTAATGACGTTATAATAATAACTAATAATAATAATTAGAAAAAGTTAATACAAAACAGGTAATTAGTAAATAATAATTATTTTACCTGTTATATATATTATATTAAGAATTAATAACCAACTCAAAAAGATAAAAAAAGTAAATACATAAAAAAAAAAAAGCGGGTAAGTGGGTATCGCTCTGCTATATATTAGGGGGTGAGGTGGACCTCAGACTATGGTAGGTTAAATTTGAATGCAATGATAGGTATCATTGTATACGAAAAACGATTCTGAACGAAGATGATTTGTCAGTTTAGGATATATTATATTTAAATATTGTCATATATTCTATTTTGAAACAAATAGTATAGTTTTTATATGTTACTATGGTTACTTTATAGTATCTGTTTATTAATAATCAAAAAATCGATTTTGTCGAAAAGTGGTTTTTCGTAAAATTGCCATTTTTCTGTCATTTTTTTTTTTTTTGTTTTTCTCTTTTTTTTTTTGAAAACTATTTGAAAATTTTACTTTTGACCCCCCCAAAGTACCAACTAGATGAATTTTCCTATTCAAAGAGGGGCTGAAGTCAAAAATCGAAGCATTATTACTGCTCCAAATGTTGTCGTCAGACACAAAAAAATAATAATAGTAAAATCAATACATTCATCACTTCGTTCAGAATCTAAAATATTGATTTTTAACTATTTATTTTTATAGATACACGATTTTGAAATAATCCATATAAGACAAATATAATGGTATTTCGTGCATTTTGATAAAAAGGAAAAATGATGAAGCGTCCAGTGCGTTCCCCTTAAAAACAATAGTAGGGGTACGTTAAAATTTCTAAAAAATTAGTTGGGGTACTCCGTCCCTCTGCGTCACTCCTTAAGTTGAGCACTGTTTAGTGTTTATATTATATTATGCATTTTTTTGCTTCACTTGGAGTTTAAAAAAAATTAAGCCCCCATTTTTAGATTATTAATTAATGAACTTATGTTGGTACCAAAATTCCATTATAATAAGGTTGGTAGAACTACTTTATTTATCACAATTAACCAATTCGCTGTAAAAATGGCAATTGATAACAACGTACCGCGCCATGTGTTTTTCTTTAATCATTCCTTTCATTTTTCTTTTTCTCACGGGAACTTGATTTCCATGCGACTTTTATTTTAATTTCAATTATTAACTTTATTAAAGTTTTTTGATTTAAAAAATAAAATGATTGCGAATATCTCTGAAATGGAGCGTATTTTAACGCGCTTATTAGAGCCGGATAATGAAGTTATAAAACAGGTAAAGATCTTGTACAATATGATCTAATCACAAATTATATGAAATTGAAAAAATAAAAATTTTCATTTATTCTGTTGCTCATTTTAAATTTTAAATTATTAAATTAATATAGGCCACCGATGAATTGACATTAGCGTTAAAAAATCCTCAAACATATGTCACTCTTTGTACAGTGGTTAGTTCTAGTAAAAATGACAAATTAAAAGAATACGCAGCTCTTGTATTAAGGAAAAAATTGTATAAACGTAATGCATGGATGAATTTATCTCAAGAACTTCGTGAACAGTAAGTAATTTTTATTTATAGTTCATAACAAAATTATGATATTATGTATACGTTTTTTTAATATTAATGTTTAAACATTATAGAATCAAACAGTTTTTGTTGAAAACAATTATTGATGAACCTAGTATTGAAGTTAAAAAGCATATTCTTCAACTTATTGCTGTATTGGCTAAGCATGAATTGATGAGAGGTAACTGGAAAGAGTTATTTGATTTTATTGAATCATGTATTAAAAGCAACAATATAAATGAAAGAGAGGTATTTAAAATTAAATTACAAAATTAAACTATTGTACACATTTCAAGTTTGTTATTGTTTTAATTAATAGTTTGGTTCATTTGTAATTAAACATTTATCTGATTACATTCCCCAAATGTTTGAGTCCCATATAACAACATTTGTGGATTATTTTATTCAAACATTGAACAGTGCTGAAGATTGTACTTCCCTTGTGGTTTATAATACTATTTCTTCAATGAATAACATTATAGAATTATCTATTCAAGTTCCTCAGGTATGCAAAGAAACTTAATAATTAGTGACAATATTTAAAAAAAAAAAATGAATTTTAGGTTATTCAAGCTTATTCACAATCTGTACCACGTGTGTTACAAGTTATACTTGCCTTGTCAACAACAAATCCAGATCATGCATGTGATTGTTTTGAATTACTTGGATCAATGTGTGAATTTTCTATTCAGGCATTATTACCACATATAAAACCAATTGTTCAAGTTTCTGCCCAATTAGCTGGCGATACCAATATAGATGAAACTTTAAGATGTAATGGTATAAATTTAATTTCAACTATTATCCGTAGTAAGAAGAAGGTAAGTTATTTTTTTATATAAAATACATAATGAATTACTATTATAGTTAGAACAACAAATATATAATATTTTATATTATCACTGTTTCTTTAGACAATTTTTATTTTACGTAATATTACTTTTATCTTGGTCAAAATTTCAAGTATATAAATTATATGAAATCAAATCAAAAATTATATTTTATCTTAAAAAAAAGTAATATCTTAAATGTATTTAATATTTATATAAAAGTAAAATGAAAAATTAAAATAATTGTGTGTATATAACTCAATTATAATTTGCATGTTAGTTTTTTATAGACTTAAATGTATTCATAATTAACTTTAGTTTAAAATTTGATCTAGTTGATAATTAAAATTTAGTTATTAAGTACTTTTAAAATATATAAATAAAACCTTATTTGTTTCTTATTTATAGGTTTTAGTAAAATTGAATTTATTGAATCCTGTAATTGAATTAATGTTCAACATTTTAAGTGAAGAAACTGGTGATGATACTTGGTTCTTAGAGGAATATGCTTTAAACGCAATGAGTGCTGCCGGTGAATGTATGACGGCAATCGCTGATGAATTATCTGCTTCTACTTTTATGCCTATATTGGTAAGTGGTTTCATAGAAAAACTTCATTTTTAACAACTAAAGCAACACTTTATTGTCCTTCTATTTAATTAATAATTCATAAAAGGGGACACTTACTCATTTTCAAACATCAATAAATATAATATATTATAAATATTAAAAAGGTTTTTTTTCAAAATGTTAATAATTAACTGTTTTTATACCTTTGTTTATAAAATTAAGTAAAATAAATGAATTCACAAAAAATACTTATCATGTAATCGGTTAACAGACAAAATCATTTTTTAGACACAATGATATATCATTTCATTTAAATTCCACCTAACACTAAATATATAGCTGTACTACCTTCTTGCTTACTATTTTTTTGTCTGATTATTTAAAAACTTAAGTTTTCAGCTTTTATCTTTAAAAAGTAATAACTAGAACAAAATTACATTTTAAAACCATCCTCAAAGTTGAAGATTGTAACATTTTTTTATTATAGTGTGTTTCACATAAAAACTTGATTAGAGTATGCTCTGGGAAATAGTTTCTTCTCAAATCATTGGTTCATACAATTTATAAAAGTTCTGTAATTATAATAATTTTAAAATTATTTTAAACTGCCATCTGGTGAGATATAATCAAATCGCTTTTGATGTGAAACACACTATATAAATTAATACACATCATTGTAAAATCAGTGCATTAATTGCATTTAATGTAAAATGTCAATATTTTGGATAGTTAGAGGTTAAGTAAAGAAAGATTGTATGTTACATTGCCATCCGTATCATCTTTGCAACAGATGATTATTCATTTGTTTAATCGTTTAATGACTTAAATTTTATTTTTCAAAATGTAATCAAATTTGTGTTAAATAATACTCCGTCCGGTACAAGAATACACTGCTGTTTTCAAAATTCAATTTTTCTGCGATATCCCCCCATAGTAGAACTATAAGTTAATGTCTTAATAATAGGGTGTTGAGTGAGGAGGCACAGAATTGGAATATTTTCTCGCTGAACAAAGTACATATAAGAGTTGTTTTGCCATTTATAAATACTTCATTTGTAGATATTTTATCCTTATATTATTATTAATATTTAACTAGCTATTGGAACTACTGTTTTTTTTTTGTTTTTTTTTTTTAAATGCCTATGTGTATATAAAATAATTAATTACATATACACATAATATATTTAATTGAATTTTATTTTATTTTATTGTATTTAGATAAAATTGATTGATACAGCATATACTACTCAACATCCTAACGCTCTTAGAGCATCTTATACTACAATGGCTTGTGTGTCAGATGGCTGTTCTGAATACCTAAAAAAGAATTATCTTAAACAGTTTGTAACAGCTATTAAACTGGGATTAAATAGTTCAAATGAAACGGTTAAATCTGCAGCTATGTATGCTTTAGGAGAAGTTTCTCAATATGTTCAAGTTAGTAAATTAGATTTTTTATTTGATCAAATCAATATTAAGAATTATTTAATTTAGCCTCAAGTCAGTACTTACGCAGCAGAAATACTACCAGAATTAATGAAAATGTTCAAAGAAAAGTTAATTATTGAATATACTAAGCCAGAATGTAGTTCTGAAGTGCGTATGATTTTTTATGCACTTGATAAATTTATTGATAGTATGGAAGGCGGAATTGATGAATACTTACCAGAAATGACTGCTATTGTAATGGATATTATAAGAAATGAACAGTGTTGTATTGAACTTAAAGACAAAGCAATTACTATCATGTGTAGCATTGGTACACTCGTATTTTTATTTCAAAACAAATTAATAATTGTATTAAATATTCACATTTAAAAATTTATATCTTTAGTTAAGTCTGGAGGTGATGCTACAGCTCCTTACTTTATCCCAATCATGGAAATTCTTGATGCTTATTTGAAACCTGGAATAGATGAAAAACTGGAAACTTTACAGATAATGGTTATTCGTAAGTAATATTTAATTATTATTTATCTCATTTAATAATAAAAAAATATATTTTAAATATGTATTTTATTATAAAATTTAGAATTATTGTCTGAATTTGCGGCTGCTCTTGATCCAAAAATATTTGAACCCTATTTGGATATTAGTTTAAAATGTGGTTTAGCTTTATTGCAAGAAGCAAAGGAGGATCAACCTGAGGTCCGGGCAGTATGTTATGGACTTTTTAGTTCTATAGCTAGAGTGTCTATTAATCATTTGATACCATACCTTGATCTTGTAATGCAACATGTTTTGAAAAGTTTGGACAATAGCTTAATTGCTGATAATAGTTTTAATCTGGAGGTATAAAACTAGTTTATTTCTTAACAAAACAATTTTTTTTATAGAAATATATTTAAATTTTCAGAAGAAAAAATTTAATGCTTATAGTAGTGATGATGAAGATGATGATGATAAAGATGAATCTCTAACTGATGGTGGTAGTGATGATGCTGATAGTGATGACTGTGAGTAACTACACTATTTTATATAATTTGTTTACATCATAGATCTTATACTAATAGATGGGACATGTGGGTGGATGGTGCGGTATTTCCTAACTGTAATAGTATGTGATGTGAGTATTGATAAGGTGCACGGTTGTAATGATTGTACAATCCCATAGTTCTTGTGTGCATATGTGGTGTACATGTTCTACCTTGATCAACACTCTCACGTGTGGAAGCTGAAACTACTACCATGTACTGTCTATTAGTATAAGGTCTATGGTTTACATTCATAATTCATTTAATTATTTATTTTTTATCAGTTGCCTATGTTGATGCACATGTTATGGAAGAAAAAGATAATGCTTGTCAAACTATTGCTCAAATTGCTCAAAGCACTGGGTATTTATTATTAATTTTATACATATCATTATAATTAGTTATCTTATTTCACTTTGTAATCTTACCTATTTACATTTAAATCAGAGATCAATTTCTTCCCTATTTAAATAATAGCTTTGAAGTAGTATCAAAGTTATTAGAAGAAGATGATGAAGACACGATTGATTCTGTACTTGAATTATATGGGCAAATTTGTATATATTTTTCAAAAGTACCAGATAATTGCGGCCAAGAGTGTAAGTTTGTTTTATAATTATAATTTATATTTTTAAAATCTATTTTACAATGAAATTGCTTATATGTATTCTTAATGCATTGTATTTAGAATGTAAATAATAGGCATTTGATATTATAATTTTAATTTTCATAATATAATTTATTGTTATACAACAGATAATTATTTTTTATGTTTATAAATTAAATGAGCACAAAACAACAATAAGCTAGAAAGTATAATAAATTCCAAAAAAATGGTGTAGATGCTTACCTTGCTAATCAAATTATTCAATTAGTTACAAATAATTGATAAAAGCTATTATTATATGATGTTTTTGGGTCGAGCTGACTGTAATTAAATATGTGCTCATTCAAAAATGTTCCATTTAACACATTAAATTATCATTTTTTGAATTATGTTCTCAAATTGTTATTATTCCATCTCATGTTTATTTCATTATTTGTGTATTACTTTGTATAACTTTAATTTCAATGCATTATACATTAGACACTGTAAAATGTTAATGTTAATTCTTAAAATCTTACAAAATTCACTTTTAAAGTTTTTAAAATTGAATAACTTTACTGATATATTGAATTTCTTCTTCCACTTTCAACTTATGTTCAATAATACCCATGAGATAAAATAATATAATTTAAAATAGGTAATTCATTACACATTAAACTCCTCAATATCTCTAAATTGTTTCATAGAATTTTTGCTAGATCTATAAACAATTATTTAACATATATATTAAAAAAAAAATTTATTTTAGGAAAGACAAATTGTATTGTTGTATGAAAATAAAATGGAGATTTTTCCAATCTTTTTAATCAATTTGTCAAGATTATAATGACTATTTTAATGTAATATATTTATTTAGCTTTAGAAAAAGCTTTGGAAACTTTTTTGAAATATGGAGAGAAAAAAATACAAGAAGATGGATTGTCGGCTTTGGATTCAATATACCTAGATGTATTAGCTGATATGTTGAAAGAAATTAAAACTAAGATGATAAAATATGCTGAACCAATTATGACACTTGCTAAATCTATTTTATCATTAAAAGTAAGAGTTTTAAGTGTTAAGTTATTTTTTAATATAAACTAAATATTTTTTACTTTAAATTAATATTTAAATATATGTTATTGACTAGCCAAATCACTAGGTAAAGCTAAGTCTAACTAATTTTATTAATTATCTGAGTAAAAGCTGAAATGTATTTTTATTTGTGCTTTAATTGAAAATATTTAATATTAACCTAGGATGTACAAATTATGAAGATAAAAGTAGATTACCCATAACAGAAAACTGATATAATTTTTACTAATAGTTAAGATTCTAAAAACGAATACTAAATTATAATATACTGTATGTACTATGAAACCAAATTGTTTATATTAATTTAAAAAGATTTATTGTTCTTTATTTGAATCATATTGTGTCCTATTGTAGCATCTAATACTACATACTATATTTGATTAAGGATACAAAGATATGTGTGTACACTCATTTATAATTAAATGTACTATATTTTTTAGTTCTTAATTTGTTATTATTAGTTAAAATTCTCATTAATTTTCTGTTATGGATCAATTTACTTTTATTGTCATGATTTGAATATCATAGGTTGTTGAAAATTTATAAGTAAAAAACCGATAGGCATAATTATTATGTTTTTTAGTTGTTCTCTGTACGATTTGTAAATCCTAGTGGCTAGCATTAACTAGAAAAACCTAGTTTTATTTTATGATCTAACTTTGTTGTAAACACACATACACACACACACACACACACACACACACATATATATATATATATATATGTGTGTATACAATTATATGTTCATCTAATTTCAGATAGGGGATGGAAATAACCCTGGTGAGTTGGATGAACTAGATAGTGAAAATGATACATTACCTATAGAATATGCAGGCAATGTTGTCTCAAATTTAAGTTATGTTCTTCCACCACAAGTTTTTACAGAATATTTTGTATCTTTGGTGCCTTTGTTAAAAAAATTAATGGTAAGTTTAGTAATTAATTATTTTGTCTAGTTTATATAAATGTAAACAAAATAATATTTTTTTCTAGTCAAAAGAATCATCTGATTTATTACGAGCTGCAGGGTTAGCTATAACTGGGGAATCTGCTAAAGGCTTAGGAGAAAACGCTAGTGGTTTGTGTGAAGTTATGTTTTCACTTATAGTACCACTTGTTGAAGATGAAGATGATACTGTAAGGAATAATGCTGTATTTGCATTAGGAGAAATAGCATTTTATGGCAAAGAATCTATGTACAAGTTAGTATTTAAATTTAATTATGCTTTATATATTTCAGTCTGGGAGGAGTAGCATCAGTGTTTTCCTTAATATTTTTTGGTTTATCCTGCATGATTAAATATTTAAACTATTAAGAGGACATCACACCCCTGTGTATTGTTTCTAATTAGTCTTACAAATGTTCATAAGAGCAAATTTTTGTTTAGAAGAGCCACTTTTATGTGCTTAGCTTAAATAATAGAGTGAAATATCCTAATATAAAACCTAAAGGTAAGAACATATCTGAGTTTTCTTGTTGGTTTTTTTGCAGTATTTTAATTTTTAACACGTTGAATTTGTACTGACACCAATTGGTGCCATCAGGATCGTTCAGCATAGGTTTGATGCTATTTGGTGTCTAATATATATTAAAAATAAATACCTAATCTATCCTATATTATTTTATTATTATTTTGCATGATTTAAAATGTGTGTTCATTACCTTTTGGACGTATGATCATATAAATACAGTTTATTTATGTTATTTTTGGAAGACTTGTTTTTGTTTTTTTGGACTATTTTTCAGTTTTTTTTCAACTTTTCAAAAATTATTACCATAGCTTTATTATTATTTTCGATTTGTTAATTATCAGTAGGCTGACTTCACCTGCTTTTATTAATAATAATTAAATTACATTTTTTTCATAATTTTAGTAATGTTTGTATTTTTTTCATTTAATTGTGTATACTTCCATTGAATTTCTAAAAAAAAGTTAATCATAATGCATTAATACCAATTGATGTACATGTGCACTGTATTGAAAAAAAAATGCAGTAATGCTAATGATGTCAATTGAAGTCATAAAAACTCATAGATTTAAAATTTAAAAAAAATGATAAATTAAATTTGACAAAAAAAGTAACATACATACAGGGTGAGAGTTGCAAAAAGATATGCAATAAACAGGTTTTGAGCATGAAATACAGTATTATTTGTATCATACGACATACAATACCAGTAAGAGAATTCAGATAATGTTCTTATTTTTGTAATCAGAGATAATAGATTATTTTCCTCTAATATTTAAGCTAAGCATACAAAATTGATTCTACTGAACAAAAATTTGCCATGTTACACGTTTGTAAGATAAAGACAACACATTTGGGTGTGGCGTCCTCTTAAAACAATGAACTTATATTATTTTTATTCTATCTACCTTATTTATTGAATAATATTGTTGTAATACAATTCATTAAAAATTCTTTTATTATTTATTTTTACTAATAATAAGAAATTAACTTTTATCATACTACTTCTCCTAGGCTAACATACTGTTATAAATAACAATAATAATTAAAAATAATATTTTGTTTTCTATAATAATTTAGGTATTATCCAATAATATTAAATACATTTTCACAAGTGGTTACTAAAGAACAACGATCAAAAGTATTAGACAACATTTATGGAGCATTAGCACGTATGATAATAACTAACATTGAAGGAATTCCTCTTGATCATGTAAATATTTCTAAGTCAAAATCTAAACGTAACACTTATATTTATTTAATTGTGTCTATGTTCAGTAATTAGATTTATATTTTAATATTGAAAGTTTGAATCCAATTCTTATTGAAATACCTATAGTTGCGGGTATTTTATTTTAATAATTAATGACTAATGTTAACTCCACCAGATAGCGTGAGTCGTTGTTGTCTCCAGTAACAAACTCACAGTCTGGACGAGTGTTTAAGTTAACACTAAATACCAATATTAAATATTCAATGCTATACAATTGTATGTGGTATAATTTTATAATTTTTGGCAAATTATGGAATTTAAAAAAGTAGTCTGTTGTTTTTTAGTGAAAATTGCAAATGCTTACGTTTCGTGTAAAAAAATATTAATACATTCATTTTTATAAGGTGGTACCTGTTATGATAAATTACCTTCCATTACATGAAGACTTTGTTGAAAACTTAACTGTGTTTAAGTGTTTGGTATATTTATTTGAAGTCGGTAATCAATATATGGTTTCTTTGTTAGAACCTGTGATTAAAGCATCACTGGCTACATTAAGTGATAAAAGAAAATGTTATGAAGATGGTAATAAACAAAATATTATTTAAATTAAAAAAGCTATAAAATTAATTATAATTAAAATTTTTATTTATTTTTAGGAGTGAAAGAAGAAATTATTAAACTTTTGCGCATGTACAAGAGAGATTTTCCAGATAAATGCTTGTCATTGACACTTCCTGAAAATTTATCTAAATTATTTAATGAAATATAATTTTAATACAATTTAAATGCAATTGTTATTGATATAATATTTTTTTTTTTTTGCTTTTAATTAAAAATAGTTATGATTTCAAAAACTATTTATTCCATTATATCGATTAATATTTCTCATATCATATGTATTTTCTTTTTTAATGCTTATTAAATTAAAACAGTTTGTTGAATTAAAAATTGTAAATTATTAAGTAAACAATAATTTGAATATTTCCTTAATATATGTTTTTAATAATACAAATGTTTTCCATTGTTCCAATAATTACCGTTAATATTATTTATTACAATAAATAATAATTACCATTAATATTATTTATTACAATAAATAATAATTTATCTACCTTGATCATAATTCATAAATTTAGTTTCAATATTTTATATTTTTTCTAATATTATTTATTTTAAATTACAATGCAGAATGCATATCTTAAGTATAAAATTAATCGAAATATATTTTTTTGAAAGCACTCTGAATTGGTTGTAGGATAATTTATATAGATTAGCCAATATGAAATTTTTGAGAGGCCAATATTATTAGATTACAGTATTTTTCAATATAACCTGGAAGAACAAAAAAAAAACAAATTGTTTTTCCTTAATGTAACTTAAAAATGAAATTGTAGATACTTAAAAAATTTCACCAACTGCTTATATAATTAGTTTCTATACATTACATAATTTTAAAAATATTTTAAATCTATAAACATTTGATATTTTCTACTTTTTTTTTATAAATATCAATAAAATGTTTCTGGATAAAAATCTTTGAAAGTTTATAAATGGTTCCTCTTCATAAGTTAGACTGTCAATTTACTTTAAGTTATTCTACCTAATAAAAAAAAAATTAGTTAGCTGGATATTCATTTAACATTTTATGAGTGTTGAAGTTAAAATTTCTACAAAATTGTATGCACATAGTTAAGAAATCTAAAATATTCATTTTTAAACATATCGTAATAAATCATAACTATTGACAATACATCCAAATATGCCTAAAAGATTAATAAATGTTCATAAATATTAAACAATATTAGCTAAAAACCTCCAAATATGTAAAAATAACCAAAATTTCACATATTAAATTGTGGTGTCTTAAAAAAGATAACTATTTTATATATAGAATAACACAACTTGGCAAGATTGATATACGATATACTAATTCATGAATTTAGTACTTGCTTGAGCTCTGGTTATTATTCAGCTATGTGGTTATGCATAATTTAATAATTATTAATTCTCGCAATGATTATCAAATTATATTAAAGAATTTAAAGACACTGATTTATTTGATATACTATATTAATTATACATTAAGTATACATTTGTAAATGACAGATACCTTGTTATTAGTACTATTCGTCTATATCGTCGATACCTTAAAGCATATATTAGAATAATATTTCGGATACATCAAATAGTAAATAAAATGATTGAAAAATAGTTTGACTTAATTATTTATGTTCATTTATGTTTAAGGTACAAATTCAGAACAGAGTGATATGGATACACGGATAATAACTTTACTAGAACAACTTGAAGCTAGAAAGTTAGAATCTTTTAGATTGAAAAAAGAACAAAAAAAACTTAAATTAGAAAATCTTAAAGCTAAAGAACAAGATCTTTTGAAACAGATACATTTATATGACAAGAAAATTGAAGAATCAAGGAAAAGCTTGATGGTTGAAATTAAGAAAAAAAGTATGCATGAATCAAAGTCTTCAATAAAAAACCATTCTTCTTCAACAAATTCTAGTTGTTCTATTCTTCAAAATGTAAATAATAATGAAAATGTTGATAATCAATATATGGATGAATCAGATAGAATAACATTGATAGATGGCAAGACTTATTTCTATCCAATTTCAACTGATACGTCATGTGATCATAGTATATCTCTAAATAAAACAGTAAATGAATTACAAAAAAAAAATATTAATGAATCAAAGAAAAATCATGATAATATGTGTACAAATAATTTTGATTCAGTAAATATTAATAGTTATAAAGTTATAGAACAGTCATTTAAATCTTTAGAATCAATTCCAGTTTTTGAAGATACACAGTTACATGAAAAACACACTGTAAAAGAAGTAAATACTTCAAAAAAATCTAACGAAATTGAAACTGAAGTAAATATACTTTTAAAATCTCAACCTCAGAATACTTTAAACATTCAAACATCAAATTATGTCAAATCAAATTTAAAGAAAGAAACACATTTGTGTGAAGTAAATGAAACAATGGACAATGGTATACATTTAGATATTGCTTCATGTAAGTATTCTATTTCAAATCAAAGTATGTCAGAAACTTCAAATAACCAAGAACCATATCTAAAAATATATAATAAAAAGTCACTGACTATTCATGACAATATTAACTGCTCCGATACAACAAGTTTACCTGATAGTAGTGCTATTCAAAGAAAACTCTTAGTTAATTTAAATAAAAATGATACTGATGTATGTGAAAAGCTGGAAAACAGTGTCAGTCAATTTGAGGTACCTAATCATAAAATTGGATTAGATGATATTTATAGTTCAGATTTTACATCAGATGATTATACATCGGACTTTCAAGGGTCATATCAATTTAATAAAAATGATAATATTGTAGAATTAAACGACAGTGAACAAAGTAATGAAACTTCTTATGAAGAAGAAAGAAGTGAAGGAGAAATAATGTTTGAGGATAAAACATTTATTGAACAATATTCGGATAATCATTCTAATTTTGTAAGTAAAATTATAGTAATAACTTATTTATATTACTAATAACTAAACCAAACCTTTTGTAATATTTTAGGTTCAAAACAATAATTCTAATGACGAGAAAGTACATGCTATTACTACTAATATTTTTAACTGTCTTCTAAATGATACAAAAAAATCACTGAAATCTAATATGAATAAATCATTGTTTCGTTTAGAAAAAAAAGATCTAAATAATTTAACTGAAGAAACTCCATTATTATTGATATTAAAACGTGAAGAAGAGAATCAAAACCGGATTATTCTTTCGGAGCAAGCAACAATTATTTCAGACGTACTTTTTAAGCAACATTTCCAATCAATTTGTACCGAAATTCTTCAAATGTATTTACCTAGATTGAATGAAATAGAAATGGAAAAATTAAAAGTATATTTAAAGTGGTCTTCTTCTAAAAAAAAAAAATTGAAATTATCAGAATGTTTAAATTTTAGTAAGTGAATGATTTTTTTGTTATAAAACAGTTATTAATTTGACTGCTGTAAAATGTTTGCTTGTGGCTTTATTTTATTAATGCATATTTTACTGCTTGCTGTCTTTTGCTTTTTATGCACCAATATATACTTCAACTTCATAATAATCATTTTTACATTAGTTTGTGTCCAAGAAACATCTTTGCTTATAATTTATATTATTTATCGAGTAAATCAATTAATATTTTTATTTTATTTGTTTTTAAGTTTTTTTATATAAAATAAAATTCTCAACCAAATATTAATTTTTTAAATTGTGTTTACATTTATCATTTTATAATTTAAGTAAAAAAGTTGGATTCAATTTCAAGTATTTTACATTTTTTGTAGGCACTTGTTAGATTATTTTAATTTATTTGTTGTGCAATAACGACTTCATTCTTATGCAATTTAAAAAAATATAATTAATCATATATTGCTTCAACTTTGTAAATAATGTAATATATGTATGTATTGTATATGTATTTATTGATTTTACTCTAGAACACAAAATTAATGATGTTGACAATGAAAAATCATTTGAATTGTTTTATCAAAAGTATCTAGAGCAGGTAATAATAACAATTTTAAATATGTGATGTGATTTTAATGTTCTTATTAATTTGTCAAATTAACAATTTGGATTTGTTTGTAAATTAACGTTCTAATTTAATTGGTTTTAGAAGAAATCTCAAACTTTTCAAGATGGAAGTAACGATGTCATGCTCAATCATACTCAACATGAAGCAGAAAAATTAAAACAAGAACAAATACGTATTGAAGAAGAAGTATGCTGAATCCTGAATGACTCTTTCAGAATAAATTATATTTAATAATATATTGAATTTTTTTTCTTTTAGATTGAACGTCTTCGCATGTCCGAAGAAGCACAATTTTTCCTAAGAGAAATACCTAATAAGCCACCACCTCCTTACAAGAGTCCCACAAAAATTAAAGCACTTATTGACATACCTTATACATCTGATGAAGTTCACAAAATAGTTTTGACAGCTGCTAATCAAGTATTCAATGGTTCTCAAAGTCCATTATCAAATGACTTTATTATAGATTCAGATTCAGTTTTACATGCTGATTATAAATTATTAATTTTTGATTACTGTAAAGAAATTGCAAATGACTTATTTATTGATGAAACAAATTTACCTTTATGGAAAAGATCTATTAAAGGATTAAAAAATTTTAGGGCAAAACCAAATAATCCTAAAGATTTAAGTGATATAGTTATAAAAAAAATGAATCAGATTATTGATCTAGATGACTGTGAAGAGAATAGTAAATGGACTGATTTTCAAATGGATGAATGAGAAATACAAAATAATATAGTTCAAAGTTTAATGAAAAAATTAATTTGCGATACAATTACAAATACCAAAACTAATTTTTATTTGAAATTTATTTAAGAAAAGTTTTATTTGATTAATTGATTTTATATATTATGTATAAACTATTTGTAAGTATATTGTATATTACTTTATATATTATTATTTATATATGTAATATTTATATTTGAATTTTTTTTTAACATTTATAATTGCTATTAATTTTTATTTTATTTATAAACATTTCCAAAACTGTTATATGTTGAATATATTCTGTTTGAAGAATTAAAATAAAATTTGTACTACAAACACCAAAGATAAACCACAATTATATTTTTATAAAATTTACTGTATAAGAATTACTATTTACAGCATCTCTTTCTATTGAATTTAGTGCTACGTTAACCAATATAGCTATATGTTATATTAGGTAGATGACACTTTCAGTTGCGATTAGCATAGGCGTAGATAGTGGACCGCAGGGTATATTAATGAAAAATATTAAATCAACCTACTGTAATAATAATATTAAAATAAATAACTTTAATAATAATATCAATAAACATCGATATATCATGAAATATAAAGTATAAGTTGATGACAGGTCGTTACCACTTATGCTAATCGTTTTTCATATAAGTAACAAAATTTTATAAATAAATATACATTTAAATAAATGCTATATAATAAATATTATAAAAAGTCAATTATTGTTAAAATGAATAAAAATAAATTGAGAGACGGTATATTATATATGTTCAGCTTGCCCCTCCAACCTCCCCTGAAAATTAACTTTTAAATGAAACTTGGTAATTTAAAAAAACTGTATATTAGAGTTGTATAAGAAGTTGCACAGTGTTGTTCCATATTTTAACATTATATTATATTATATTGTATTATTTTATTATTTTCATTTACTGATATTAATTACTAATTAGTAAATAACAATTTTGAAATTTTGCCCCCTCCCACCAACTAAAATTCCTAGCCTCGCCACTGTATACGTTTATTAAAATATTGTGAATGTACATTTTTTTATATTTTTAATGAGTAAATTAATTTTAATTAATTTTCAAGGATTTTGACCCATTTATCAATTTTTGCTATTAAAAAACACTAAAGCACGGAAATATAGTTGTCTATAAAAAGTTCATAAATCAAAATGAATTACGAATATTTGAAAATTATACCATTTATAGAAAAAATGATAATATAAATACCACCTTAGTAAACATTTTAAATTTTACAGCTATTCATTTTTGAATTTTAAGAAAATAAGAAATCACTTTTGTTGAAAACTGGTTAGCGTAAAAGATTAAGAACATAATGATTTTAGAGGAATTGTAGCCTATGGTTAATAAAATTCAAATGTGTACAATCACAAATAAATAAATTCACATGCAAAACAGTTATATTTTATTATAAGACACAAATACCTACGTAACCAATGCGTCAGTAAATAAGTAAATAAAAATATGTGTAAATTTTATGTTTTAAGTAAAGTAATTGATACATACAATATTAAACTAGACCCACTTTTGTTAGTGCCTTTGTAAAATCAGAACTAACATAATAACTTTTTGAAGTCATTTTATAACAAATCAAAGAATATTTTTTTTTCAAAACTATTTTATTGTAATTCTTTATAAAACGTTAATATTTCTCGTTTTTTGATATAAATAATTATTTAACTGGTATTTAATAAAAAAAATGTATGCAATGTAACTATAAGATAACAATAACAGTGTTAGGTAATTTTCCACACCACCTTTATTATTAAACGACGTACAATAACATTGTCCGTTTTGTTTAATAACTTTATGAGGTATTACACAAGGCGCGTTTTTTTTATTGTGGTGTCCCCAGTAGGCCTAATCCACTGTCACATTCATATGCAGGGGCGTATTTAGGTAGGGGCATTGGGTCCCGTTGCCGAGAACGGACAATATTTAAAGATTTAGAGGGGCGGCAAATTTTTATTTCGTACCTTATGAGTACTGGCGCAGTGACGTCAACCATTACTATTTTTCACAACAAATGTGTGCCATAGAGATATAGAATACTATACTATTTATATAACATGGTATTCTATGGTATTAACAGTTTCACCATTGCGCGGCATAGAAGTTTTTTAGTTTTTTTTTATCAGTGGGGAGGCGGCAATATATATGTTGCTCTTATCATGAAATTACTAAATACGCCACGGATCATATGAATGTATCTAACTAATAAAAAAAAATATACAACAACTAAAACTACGTAGATACCAACAATACTAAATATACCTATGAATAAAACTACGATTTTCGCTATTCTACAAGCTACAAAAGCGGGTAATATGTATATGTGTGTTGCCGGCCGGCGATAGTCAATGTGTTGGATGAGTAGATGAGCTATAAAATACTAATATATACTACATCATTACAACTACAATACATACTAAAAATAATTAAATGAGTCTATCTACTAAGTACTAAGTCCTTGGATAGTCCACGATCCAGCCAAATGTTCGGTCCCTGTAAAACTTCAACTAATGTGTAGATTAATTAATGTAATTTAAACATAATAATATAATTTAAACAAATCCTTTCAACAGTTGATAATAAGATGAGCTTCTCATTGATGCTGCCAATCTTCCTCCGGGTTGAAACGAAGCCGAATGCCGACACATTTCCCAACAGCTTTGTGACGAATTCTTCTTCACTAATAAATATTATATAATTTTATATAGTATACTGTACCTACTACGGTTCTAAAAATTATAATATAATACTAACAAATCCTTTGGACAGTTGATATTAAAATGAGCTTCTTATTGATGTTGCCAATCTTCCTCCGAGTTGAAACGAAGCCGAATGCCGACACATTTCCCAACAGCTTTGTGACGAATTCTTCTTCTCTAATAAATATTATATAATTTTATATAGTATACTGTAACTACTACGGTTCTAAAAATTATAATATAATACTAACAAATCCTCTGGACAGTCGATATTAAAATGAGCTTCTTATTGATGCTGCCAATCTTCCTCCGGGTTGAAACGAAGCCGAATGCCGACACATTTTCCAGCAGCTCAATGATAAATTCTCCGTCGGTGGATAGTCCATGTTCCAGCCAAATGTTCGGTTCCTATAAAACTTCAACTCATAGGCAGATTAAATGTAATTTAAACTAATAATATAATTTCAACAAATCCTTTCAACAGTTGATAATATGATGAGCTTCTTATTGATGTTGCCAATCTTCCTCCGGGTTGAAACGAAGCCGAATGCCGACACATTTCCCAACAGCTTTGTGACGAATTCTTCTTCACTAATAAATATTATATAATTTTATATAGTATACTGTACCTACTACGGTTCTAAAAATTATAATATAATACTAACAAATCCTCTGGACAGTCGATATTAAAATGAGCTTCTTATTGATGCTGCCAATCTTCCTCCGAGTTGAAACGAAGCCGAATGCCGACACATTTCCCAACAGCTTTGTGACGAATTCTTCTTCTCTAATAAATATTATATAATTTTATATAGTATACTGTAACTACTACGGTTCTAAAAATTATAATATAATACTAACAAATCCTCTGGACAGTCGATATTAAAATGAGCTTCTTATTGATGCTGCCAATCTTCCTCCGGGTTGAAACGAAGCCGAATGCCGACACATTTCCCAACAGCTTTGTGACGAATTCTTCTTCACTAATAAATATTATATAATTTTATATAGTATACTGTACCTACTACGGTTCTAAAAATAATAATATAATACTAACAAATCCTCTGGACAGTCGATATTAAAATGAGCTTCTTATTGATGCTGCCAATCTTCCTCCGGGTTGAAACGAAGCCGAATGCCGACACATTTTCCAGCAGCTCAATGATAAATTCTCCGTCGTTGGATAGTCCATGTTCCAGCCAAATGTTCGTTTCCTATAAAACTTCAACTCATAGGCAGATTAAATGTAATTTAAACTAATAATATAATTTCAACAAATCCTTTCAACAGTTGATAATATGATGAGCTTCTTATTGATGTTGCCAATCTTCCTCCGGGTTGAAACGAAGCCGAATGCCGACACATTTCCCAACAGCTTTGTGACGAATTCTTCTTCACTAATAAATATTATATAATTTTATATAGTATACTGTACCTACTACGGTTCTAAAAATTATAATATAATACTAACAAATCCTCTGGACAGTCGATATTAAAATGAGCTTCTTATTGATGCTGCCAATCTTCCTCCGAGTTGAAACGAAGCCGAATGCCGACACATTTCCCAACAGCTTTGTGACGAATTCTTCTTCTCTAATAAATATTATATAATTTTATATAGTATACTGTAACTACTACGGTTCTAAAAATTATAATATAATACTAACAAATCCTCTGGACAGTCGATATTAAAATGAGCTTCTTATTGATGCTGCCAATCTTCCTCCGGGTTGAAACGAAGCCGAATGCCGACACATTTCCCAACAGCTTTGTGACGAATTCTTCTTCACTAATAAATATTATATAATTTTATATAGTATACTGTACCTACTACGGTTCTAAAAATAATAATATAATACTAACAAATCCTCTGGACAGTCGATATTAAAATGAGCTTCTTATTGATGCTGCCAATCTTCCTCCGGGTTGAAACGAAGCCGAATGCCGACACATTTTCCAGCAGCTCAATGATAAATTCTCCGTCGTTGGATAGTCCATGTTCCAGCCAAATGTTCGTTTCCTATAAAACTTCAACTCATAGGCAGATTAAATGTAATTTAAACTAATAATATAATTTCAACAAATCCTTTCAACAGTTGATAATATGATGAGCTTCTTATTGATGTTGCCAATCTTCCTCCGGGTTGAAACGAAGCCGAATGCCGACACATTTCCCAACAGCTTTGTGACGAATTCTTCTTCACTAATAAATATTATATAATTTTATATAGTATACTGTACCTACTACGGTTCTAAAAATTATAATATAATACTAACAAATCCTCTGGACAGTCGATATTAAAATGAGCTTCTTATTGATGCTGCCAATCTTCCTCCGGGTTGAAACGAAGCCGAATGCCGACACATTTTCCAGCAGCTCAATGATAAATTCTCCGTCGGTGGATAGTCCATGTTCCAGCCAAATGTTCGGTTCCTATAAAACTTCAACTCATAGGCAGATTAAATGTAATTTAAACTAATAATATAATTTCAACAAATCCTTTCAACAGTTGATAATATGATGAGCTTCTTATTGATGTTGCCAATCTTCCTCCGGGTTGAAACGAAGCCGAATGCCGACACATTTCCCAACAGCTTTGTGACGAATTCTTCTTCACTAATAAATATTATATAATTTTATATAGTATACTGTACCTACTACGGTTCTAAAAATTATAATATAATACTAACAAATCCTCTGGACAGTCGATATTAAAATGAGCTTCTTATTGATGCTGCCAATCTTCCTCCGGGTTGAAACGAAGCCGAATGCCGACACATTTTCCAGCAGCTCAATGATAAATTCTCCGTCGGTGGATAGTCCATGTTCCAGCCAAATGTTCGGTTCCTATAAAACTTCAACTCATAGGCAGATTAAATGTAATTTAAACTAATAATATAATTTCAACAAATCCTTTCAACAGTTGATAATATGATGAGCTTCTTATTGATGTTGCCAATCTTCCTCCGGGTTGAAACGAAGCCGAATGCCGACACATTTCCCAACAGCTTTGTGACGAATTCTTCTTCACTAATAAATATTATATAATTTTATATAGTATACTGTACCTACTACGGTTCTAAAAATTATAATATAATACTAACAAATCCTCTGGACAGTTGATATTAAAATGAGCTTCTTATTGATGCTGCCAATCTTCCTCCGGGTTGAAACGAAGCCGAATGCCGACACATTTCCCAACAGCTTTGTGACGAATTCTTCTTCACTAATAAATATTATATAATTTTATATAGTATACTGTACCTACTACGGTTCTAAAAATTATAATATAATACTAACAAATCCTCTGGACAGTCGATATTAAAATGAGCTTCTTATTGATGCTGCCAATCTTCCTCCGGGTTGAAACGAAGCCGAATGCCGACACATTTCCCAACAGCTTTGTGACGAATTCTTCTTCACTAATAAATATTATATAATTTTATATAGTATACTGTACCTACTACGGTTCTAAAAATTATAATATAATACTAACAAATCCTCTGGACAGTCGATATTAAAATGAGCTTCTTATTGATGCTGCCAATCTTCCTCCGGGTTGAAACGAAGCCGAATGCCGACACATTTCCCAACAGCTTTGTGACGAATTCTTCTTCACTAATAAATATTATATAATTTTATATAGTATACTGTACCTACTACGGTTCTAAAAATTATAATATAATACTAACAAATCCTCTGGACAGTCGATATTAAAATGAGCTTCTTATTGATGCTGCCAATCTTCCTCCGGGTTGAAACGAAGCCGAATGCCGACACATTTCCCAACAGCTTTGTGACGAATTCTTCTTCACTAATAAATATTATATAATTTTATATAGTATACTGTACCTACTACGGTTCTAAAAATTATAATATAATACTAACAAATCCTCTGGACAGTCGATATTAAAATGAGCTTCTTATTGATGCTGCCAATCTTCCTCCGGGTTGAAACGAAGCCGAATGCCGACACATTTCCCAACAGCTTTGTGACGAATTCTTCTTCACTAATAAATATTATATAATTTTATATAGTATACTGTACCTACTACGGTTCTAAAAATTATAATATAATACTAACAACTCCTCTGGACAGTTGATATTAAAATGAGCTTCTTATTGATGCTGCCAATCTTCCTCCGGGTTGAAACGAAGCCGAATGTCGACACATTTTCCATCAGCTCAATGACAAATTCTCCGTCGGTGGATAGTCCATGATCCAGCCAAATGTTCGGTTCCTATAAAACTTCAACTAATGTGCTAATTAAATATGTACCTAACTTATAGAAAAATTTTAATATTTTAGAAATCTGTGTTGGTGTTCTTTTTTTTTTTTGAATTTAAATTAATTTTAAATTTTATATTTATAATTTATCTGTTAAAAATGTAAACAAGAACTAAAAAGATTATAGTATATTGTAGTTTAACTTTCTGGTCGGTGGCCACCTTTTAAAATCCTCACTCTCTTTTATAAGAAAGTTAAACAGTACAATAACTATAAAAAAAATAAATTTAAACATACACAAAGACGAACTAGCTATGTGATAAGAAAAAAAATTGGTAATTTATCAATGTATTATTAAAATAAAAAGAACACCAACACCTAAAACCGTAGTACAGTATATATTATCTGAAAAAAAACCATAAAAGTTAAATATTCATTATATACTGTAATACTGTTCAAAAAATTATAGTATTAAATAAACACAGCCTTGTGACACTTTAACACTTATTTGTATTCAGATGAGCTTCTTATTGATGCTGCCAATCGTCCTCCGGGTTGACATTATCCAAGGATGTAGCGTAATTATTCCAGTTTTTTTTGTTTTTCCGATATTATGAAAGATCTGAAATTTTTTGTTTTATTTTACTATTTACCACCCAAAGTACCAAATAGATCCATATTTGCTACAACAATTCATGACAAATAGAAAATAAACTACATAAATGTAAAATCATCATACATTTTTCGCTACGTCCACGTCCAGGATCTAAGGTGTACTATTCTACTACTATTCTAATACAATATAAATACCTATATAATCGCGGATAATACATCGTTGTTATTTCTTACAATTTTTGTCTACTATAACTAATGAGTAAAATAATTATGCATTGTGTACTATTTTTTCATTGGACCCTGGAGAATAAAATATGCGTCTACATCAACTACATCCAAGGGCGCATCAAGGGGGGGGGGCAAACGGGGCATTTGCCGTGGGCGGAAGTTTTTTGGGGACGGTAAATTTTTTATAATTTTTTTTTTTTGTACCTCACAGAGTCAAAAAAAAAAACATTCAAATTGTATGATTTAATGGAAAACTCGAAATTAAGATACTAGAGACTAATAAAAATTATTTTTATTATACCAATGTACTACAAGTTATATATTATGCATATAAAGTTATGTCATAGTATAATATAGACATTTATGTATAAGTTATACAGATAATTATATTTATATTTTATATATTAATTATGTATTGTGGTAGCGTGTACGTGTGGTTTTAGTAATAATTGAATAGTATTTCGGTATTTGCTATTATAGTTGTCACAGTCATTATCTTATTGATAATGATAAATGATACGGGAATGAATTATTCTATAGTTAAAACACAGAATAAATGATTTTTTTTGTTCGTTTTTATTTTAAATTGTTTATAAACTTTCTAAAATTTGTTGGGGGTTCAAAAACATAAAAGAAAACCAAGTGGCGCAAAATTCAGAAATTTTGCCAAGCAAAAGAAACAGAAAATCAACGATTGCATTTCGAGTTGTATGAAATTGGATAATTAGTTTGAAGTTAAGGTATGTAACTGAAATTTAAATTATAATTTTTAATAGCACAAGTAGTAAAAGTATTTTCTTTAGTATATTATATTTATTATTTGTAACTGTTATAAACTTTCAAATTTCAGTTCGTTTTTTTTGTTCAAAAAATGTGTACCTTTTATAATAATTATAAAATTTAGTTAAATGTTATTTATTAGATTCGGCTATGTACCTAACTGTATATCTGTATCTAAAATAAAACAAAAAAACTATTTTTGTTTTTTTTACAGGCATTTTAATTATAATTGTATTCAATGTTGAATTAAAAAAACAAGTGTAGATAGGTACCTTTATACTATAACATCAACATGGTAAGGAATTAGGAATTATGTGTACAGGTTTATTCTAAAACACATCTTGGTTATCACAGACCACTTATTTTAGAGTTATACTTATATTATGATAAATATATTTTAAATATATATTTCATTATTAATCATATTATTAGTACTCTGATAATATTAAACTAAGTATTCCAATAGTATTTAAAATTATTTTTAATATTTTGAAAAAAATTAAAAATGTTGAACAGGAAACTCAAACGGTTAATCTTCCTTCCACAAACTTCAGAAACGTTGAAAATGAAAAAACCTCGAAAAAAACTTGTTGCCGCCTGGTTGTGAACATACTATTATCACAAATACAGATAATAATTTGGTAAGTAAATACTAAACTTCTATAGTTACATGTTAAATTTTTACATTTGAGTCTATTTAATGATAAATTAATTTTGCTTAAAAAAATAATGTCTCAACTGGAATTTTTAATTTTTAATTTTCTAAGAAATATAGAAAATGAATATTTTTTTGCCATCAAATGTTGAAACTGTTAATTTGGTACTATTTGGAAAATAAATTCTGAACAACATTCTCATTCACTAAATTAATATTTACTTAATTTATAATTTATTATAATGATCCAAAAATATAACCATTACAGTCTTCAAATAAATTTAAATTTACTAAAAACATATTTTACATATATGATAAGAAGTTGTTGAATGAAATACACTTAGCAGAGACAGTGTTAACAAATACCTAACTTATGTCTAATTAGTTAATAAATACAATGATTAATAAAATTTATTTTTTATATATTAATTTGTTGTATTATTAATAATTTTGATTACATTATTAGAAAACCCAGATCAATGATACAATAATTACTGTTACGGAAAACTATTCACTAAATATTTCACTGCCTGAGGGTTGTAAAAAAATGTATGAAAGCCCTTTCTACATTTATGATAGTTTGGTGAGTTTTAAATTTTTATTGTGTTAATATTTTCAATTTTCGGAAAATGTAAGTTTTCATCATGAAAATCAATTGATTGTCTGCTTTAAAATTTATATAAGTTAGTGATTACTGATTAGTAACTAATATAAATTGTTTTTATTAATTTCTCTTATAATGTGATTTCAGGAAGAATCTGCTGCTTTGCCTGACTTGGACCCTGCCAAATGGAAAATTAATTCAAATTTAATAGACTATTTTATTTTAAATCAACCCATTCAAGATGTTAAAAAAATAAATTTCAATAAAACTGAACGAATGTGTGGAAAATATTTCCGTAAACTGCCTTGTAGTATCTTCAGAAGGACATTACATAATGGGCAAATTACCAATAGAGAGTGGCTTTTATACTCTTTATCAGCAAATGCATTATTTTGTTTTCAGTGCCTTCTTTTTTCTAACAGAAAAAGTAATCTAGGAAATTAAAATTTGGATTGAAAAACTGGGGTAAATATGAAGAAAAAGTAAACTGTCACGAAGAAGGCCAACAACACAGTGAATCAATTAGAATTTGGTTTTCAAGAACACAAAAAAAATGCTAATTCAATTGATACAGTGTTACATGAAGAAATGAAATGAAAACTGGATTATTGGACTAATGTTCTCCATCGAGTTATTGCGACAATCACTTTTTTGGCTGAAAGAGGACTACCATTTCGTGGTAAAAATAATGAATTTGACTCAGTACATAACGGCAATTATATGGGATGTTTAGAACTTGTAGCTAAATTTGAACCTTTTTTGTCGGAACATATTTCTAAATACGGTAACCAAGGGAAAGGCAATGTTTTGTATCTATCCTCAATAATATGTGATGAGTTTTTAAGTTTAATGAACAATTTGGTTCTAAGAAAAATTATTGCCGAAATTATTGAAGCTAAGTACTTTTCAATCATAGTAGATTCTACTCCAGATATCAGTAAACAAGATCAATTAACTGTTGTGATTCGGTACATAAAACCTAATGGGAATTCTGTTGAAAGATTTTTAACATTTTTATTCTCTGTAGGACATAAGGGAGAGCAAATGGAAGAAGCGTTAATTAATAAATTTAAGGAATTGGCATAAAGATAAAAAATTGCAGGGGACAAGCGTACTATAATGCATCAAATATGTCTGGAAAATATAATGGCTTACAAGCACGTATTAAAAAAATATTCTAATAATGCTAATTTTGTACCGTGTGCCGCACACTCACTAAATCTTATTGGGTCAAATGCAGCTGAGATTACCAAAGAAGGAACTTGATTTTTTTATGACTGTCAAAATATGGTGTACACTTTTTTTTTCTTTGTCCACATATAGATTGAATCTTTATGAACAATCAACCAAATCTGTCCTAAAGAATTTATGCACAACAAGATGGTCATCACGTTATGAAGTGTGTAAAGCTCTTTCATTTGGTTACAAAAATGTATCATAAGTTATTCAAGTTTTGTCAGAAGATAACACTCAACAACCATCAACAAGACATGAGGCTACGTCTATAAAAAAAAAACTAGAAAAACTAGAATTTGTTTTTATGTTAAAAATGTGGACACCAATATTGAATAGGTTTGATTCTACTAGCAAAACATTGCAGTCTACCAATATTGATTTATCTATTGTATGAATCTTTGGAAAAATACATATTAGGTCTTCGAGAGATGTTCTATAATTTTTTAAAAGATTCTCAAGAACTTAGTGGAAAGTCTGCATTTTCTTGGGTAGAAACAAGAAATAAAAAAGAAACAACATTTTACGATGACTCTAATTCTAATAATACAGTTCACATTGGATAAAATAAAATGAAGAAAGATATTTTTTATGTGATTATTGATACATTATGTTCAAATTTAAATGAACGAAAGGCAGCTTATCTAGATATAAATAAAAATTTTGGTTTCTTGTTTGACTTGAATCATTTAGATACTTAAAGTGTACGTCAAAGTGCATTGACCATTGTAAGTATATTATATACTAATGATTTGAATGTATCATTTGTTGAAGAAGTTATTCAATTTAAAAAAATTACTGAATCATTTGACAATAATGATTTATGTATGAATGAACTATTAAAAAAAATATCTAATTCTCCGTTAAAAGCTACTTTCCCTAATGTTCTTATAAGTTTAAGAATCTTTGCTTGTATTCCTTGCACCCATGCGAGTGGTGAACGATCATTTTCAAAGCTTCGGCGCGTTAAAAATTATTTAAGATCCACCTTATTTCAAGATAAAACATCTTCCCTTTCATTGTTGTCAATAGAAAATGAGATGCTTAGAAGTATTGATTGGTCAAGTATTATAAAAGAGTTTGTTGCCAAAAAAATAAGAAAAAAAATATTTTAATTACTATTGTTCATGTTCAATAATATTTGTTATTTAAATAGTTTTATAATAATATGTAATAATATTTTATTGTTATAAAATAAAGATATATTTATTATTATAAGTCAATGCTTAATACATAGGCACTTTATAAATAACTTAAAATAAAGAAGTTACTTACTAGGTATTTAATAGTTAATGTAATATAAACATTTTACATAATCAATATTCCAATTTTGAGTACTATTAAAAAAAAAGAATTATTGTTCCAAGTTTCAAATAGATATTAACTAATTAGTTTAATAAGATTTCTATGTAGTTATGTAGATATAATAACTGTATGAAATGTAAATTATTAACTTAAATTCCGAGTGTTGCGAGGAATTTTTTTTTTAAGTTTTTTATCCTCATATAAATGAGTACCTAGGTATTCATAAAATACACTAGGGGCGCAAAATAATTTTGCCCTCCATATATGAATCCTTAATACACCCCTGAGTCTACATCGTCCGACTAGCGCGGATTGTTTATATAAATTAATATATTTTATTTTAAGTTTAAAAATAATTTTTATCCCAAAAAGGAAAAATAAAAAAAAACTTACTTAAGCGTCGACTCTTCCCGGGAAACCGAGTTGTAGGTACCAATCTACAGTGTATATGGAGTGGTGCACCGCCGTTGAAGAAACTCCAAATTGTCTTCATACGATCTTCATCATGATTCTAAATGGGAGTATGAAGATATTTTATGAAAATAAACAGCACGAAATGAAAAGGAGAGTACTTGTCATGTACTAAAGACTGTTGTTCAACGACTGTTCATTAAGACTATTATAGAATTGTTAATCGTCTTCAACGAATGTCATCGATTGTCGTATGCCACAGATGACGAATATTATAATATGATAAATCTATGGTTTTTTTTATTGAACTCTTTGTGATATTATACGATCTATTTTTCTATTTTAGCTGTTTGACATATTAACGTAAAATTGAAAGATATAAACTATAGACCAAATCTGTATAGATATTGCAAAGTATTAATATTTTATTCTAATGAAGATGATTACAAATTATTTAATTTAATCTATAAAAATAGTGAACTAAACAAAAATAATTATATTATTATATACATTTAACAAAAAAAGAATTATGATTAATATCGTTAGGTATGTTTCTGAGTTATTATTTCTGCATTATTTTGGTTCTAATCACGTAGTGCTTTAACTTAATTTTACATATTCTTACATGTAAACTTACATATTATGTATATCTGAAGACGCCTATCATAATAGAAACTATTTCATACATTTCCTTTATTATGGTTTCATGTAACAAATAGTACCTAGTCAGTGCTTTGAGGAATTCAATTTTCAGTACCATTTTACAAAATAATCAAAAATTACATTAAATTAAAGATAAAGAAGTAATTACATTGCTTTATATATTAGTGATTAAGTTTATTACTGTAATTAGTTTGGGAAATTTGAATTTGAAAGAGACAGTCAGTCTACCTTCATTAATAAGTATAATTTTGGTGTATTATGACTTATAATATTATATGTGGATTGATATTGCTAAGTATTAGATTCGGAACGGAGTGATGAATGTATTGATTTTACAATGATGTGTGTTTTTTGTGTGTGTGTGTACAGCATAACTAGTCGAAATAATGCTTCAATTTCAAACTTCGTGGGTGGTTTCCGATGGCAAAGTGGATATCCTTGTTGCATTTTAGAGGAGAAAAGTAAACATTTTCCAATAGTTTTCAAAACAATCGAGAAAAACAAAAATAAAAATGACCGAAAAAAGGGAATTTTTACGCAAAACCAGTTTTCGACCAAATCGATTTTTTATATGGTTGTAATTCAAAAACCAATCACTGTGAATACTTGAAATTTTTACCAAATATTTATGTTAGTGTTATCTATATACAGTTAAATTTTCAAAATTTTTTGACTTTTTTTGAGTTATTTATAGACCACTGGAATTTTTAATTTTTTTTAATATTTTTTTTTTAAATAACGATAAAAAGTTTTGTGGTTGAAAAATCGTAAAATTTTTTATTTTATAACTAAGTTTTGAAAATTTGGTACAAGGTTCTCCATAAATTTTTTTTAAATATCTGTAAAAAAATCTACCGGATTCAGACAAAAAATTTTTATGAGTGTTTGAAATTTAAATTTTTACAAAACCACGTTAAATAACGGTTTAGCCTCAAACGATTTTTGATATTTGTTATTATTCAAATAGTATAAGTCGTAAACATAGGCGCCCGGAAGGAGGGGCAAACTGGGGCATTTGCCCCCCCCCCGGCTTTTCAAAAATATGTTTTAAATTTAATGTTTTAAGATAAATTACTATTTATTATATAACAAATCCTAACATTGCCCCCTCCTAGAAAAATTTCTGCAGGCGCCTATGGTCGTAAATACTTGAAAATTTTACCAGTTATTTAGATTGCCATTTTCTTTACGTGATTTGATTTTCAAAATATTTTGACTTTTTTTGAGCAATTTATAGGCATTTGATATAATCAATTTTTTTTTTATAAATGTTGATAAAAAAATTTAGCTGGGAAAAATTGCTTGCAAATTTAATAGAAGGGTCCACATAACTTGTTTTTACTCTCATTCAAAAATTATAAAAATACATAGTCATAATTTTTTTTTATTAGCATTTGAAGTTCAAATATTGACAAAAATTCGTCAAAATCATGAATATTTTTAACTATTTGATAGTTAAAAATTTTTAAATATTTTTTTATCAAAAGCTAAGAATTGAAAATTTAATACTATGCTGTCCATAAGTTAAGCTTAGAATAATTATAAAAAAGTTTGAGGATTAATCAATTTAAAAAATTTTACGAGTGTTTAAAGTTTTAATTTTAATTTGAAATCAAAAATACACGTGTAAATTAACGTTTTACTAATAAATAATTTTCGATTTTTGTTATTTTTAAAAAATTACCAAAGGTAAGATCTTGAAACTTTTACTTAAATGTTTGAATTTGTTTCAAAATAGAATATATGATAATATTTAAATATGATGATATATCCTATAATGACAAATCATCTCCGTTCAGAATCGTTTTTCGTATACAATGATACCTATCATTATTGCATTCAAATTTAACCTGCCCTAATTTGACAAGCTACATATTTTCCGAAAACATTGAATTTATCATTATTATTATTATTATTATATTGTATAAATAATAAATATAATTTATACCGTATTATATTCTTGTTATATACTTTTGAGTCAATATCTACGTATGTCAAAAATGTCATTGTGTATAGTATATAACACGTACAAAAAACTTTTATGTCCCTACAAATAATGTTTTAAATAATAACAAAATATATAATATCGTAAATACACATAATTTCAAATTATTTTGAAAAGATACTATGTGTAAGAAATATTCTCATAAGAATTAATTAAAGTTTTAAGTATCTAAGATTATTCGTTTTTGAACTATAACAAAATATAAAAATTATTTGAGAAAAAATATTTATTTTTAGGGTGGGAGTATAATTAACATTTAATAAGTTATAGGTATAATACTGAACTTCAAATAGTCATAAAAAATAATAAGGTATATTTAATAATATAATAATAATAATATAAGGTTAAAAAAAAACTAATGAAAATTCCAATATAATATTTTTAAATTGTAGGTATAAAAAGAATGTCTAACGAAAAAATTAATTTGAACATTTTATAGATTTATCCGAATTCAATCAAAATTTTAATTTTAAACTTTATAAAATATACCGTGACTATACATTTTTTATTACCTACAGTAAATTAGTGAACAATTGATGAAGAAGCCTGTATTAAATTTTAAATCATAATTGCATATCTATAATTTTTTTCGACTTAATAAAAAATAAAAAATTGAATTGTTTTAAATAATGAAAATGCTTTTAAAATTATACAATTTACCTATAGAGAAATCATAATGTAGATAATTGGTAAATTTTTCAACATTCTATAATTAGCATTTTTTAATTAAAATTAAATTAATAAATTAATTTTGTCGATATTATACAATAAGTATATAGCGTAATAATACATTTATTTTTTTGTGTTTTCGATACTATGACAAGATTCGAAATTTTTTATTTTATTTTACTATTAACCATCCAAAACACTAAATAGATCATACTTGCTACAATAGTTTATGACAGAAAAGAAACTACACAATTTTCAAGTAAATATACATTCATTGCTATGTCCAGGATCCAAGGTATACTTGACGACTTAATTTTATTCACAAACTAAAAACTGTTTGCGGGCCAGAAAAAAATAAAAATTTAATAATCTTAAATTATCTACTATGCAAAAAAAATATTGTTTAGAACTTTAAAATAAAAAAAATTTGTTGTTTTAGAATTTAAAGCGGGCCGTAGACAATAGCTCATTGGTTGCCGTCCATTGCATTGGACGATTGGAAATAAAATATAAGTCTGTCATCCAAGTATAGCAGCTTGTACAAGTCAATAAATATTTATTTTAAGTATAAAAGATAAATTTAATATTCCATAATTAAGTACGGTAAAATTAACTTACGTGAATATTCTTCGACACTGTTCGGCGAAATCGAGCTGTACCACATTTACAGTTCAAACGTGTACCACCGCCGAAGAAACAGCTAGCTCTTATTTCTTCATTCGTCTTTTTTGCGCTCTAGAATGAAATTATTAAAATACTCTATAAAAATGAGAGCACTTGTCAGACACTAAAGGCTGTTGTTTAAAGACTGTTCAATAAAACTATTATAATTATTAACAGTCTTCTACGAATGACGAAGATTGTCGATTGCCAGGGATGATAAATATTGTAATAATGTGATTGATCATATGTTTTTTTTATAGAACTCTTTGGGGTATTATAGGATTTATTTTTATATCTCAGCTGTCTTGCACAACTTTTGATATTTAATTAATTTCATACGTAAAATCATAATAATTGTACCTATATCCTGAATTTTTTTTTTTTAATTATAATTTTATTATTTCAATAGTTTTTGGTAAAATTTTTCACCAAAAAATAAAACCATATAAATATGCGGTAATATTTCCAGCTTTTTTGTTTTTCCGATATTATGGCGAGATATGAATTTTATTTTTTTATTTTATTTTACTATTTACCAACTAAAGTACCAAATAGATCATATTTGCTACAAGAATTCATGGCAGACAGAAAATAAACTACATAATTGTAAAATCATTATACATTTTTCGCTACATCCAGAATCTAAGGTGTACTTATAACGACTTTATTTTATTCTTGGCAATTTCATCATTAATGTATGGTCGGTAACCTTTTTGAACTCTCAGGCCACAGCATTTACAAATTAAAAACAATTTGCAGACCAGATAAAAATAAACATTTTATATTCTTAAATTATTTAGTATGGAAAAAATATTGTTTAGAACTTTAAAATAATAAAATATGAATAAAAAAAAAAAAAAATGTCAGTGTTTTAGAATTTAAAATGGATCGTATATAGTATATTATACAATAACCCGCCGGTTACCGACCACTTCATTGGACTGGACGATCGGAAATAAAATATAGGTCTGTCATCGGGGTAACAACTTGTACTTTGTAGAAGTCAATAAATATTTATTTTATGTATAAAAAGTAATTTTTTTACTACCCCTAAATTATAGGACAATAATTAACCTACGTAAGTATCCTTCGACTATTTTCGGCGAAATCAAGCTGTGCCATATTAAAGCTCAAACGTGCACCGTCACCGAAGAAACAGCTAGTTTATTTCTTCATTCGTCTTCTTTACGCTTCGGAATGGAATTATTGAAATATTTTATGAAAATGAGAGTACTTGTCATGTACTGAAGGCTGTTGTTTGACGACTGTTCAATACAATTATTAGAATTGTTAATCGTCTCCTACAAATGACGACGATTGTCGTTTGCCAGGGATGATAAATATTATAATAATGTATTTTTTAGAGAACTCTTTGTGATTTTATATGATTTATTATTATATTTCAGCTGTCTTGCATACGAAACTGTTGATAATATCTAATTAATTTCATAGGTACGTAAAATCATAATAATTGTGTATTATCCTGAATTTTTTTTAAATTATAATTTTATAACGGTTATTAACGGTTTTATACGGTTTGGCTGAACTAAATGATTAATAATTTTAAAAATATTTAAAAGATTAATCATTAAACTGATATCACATACTAAATAGTTAATAGATTATGATCTATTACATTTACATATAATAAAGAAGGACTTACAAAATTAATAAAATTAATTTTTAAATACAAGCAGTTATTCACATTCATTCAACTCGTTAGTCGTTATATACACATATAGTCACATAATATCATTTTCGTTTCGGTACCGTACTGTTTAGGAATAATACATACTCATACTATTTTTACTGATCTTAAAATTAATCGATAAGTTCTAATTAATATATTCAGATAATTTGCGATATTAATATATATATAATAAATGCATCTATTTATGGTTTTATGCTATGTTTATTTTATCATCTAAGTGTGTAGTCTAAATATTTTGAAAATTATAATCTTTATAAGAAAAGCAAACATTAAAATTTGTTAAAATTATCAAATAACTATAGTAATTCCTTTTTAAATTAGGTACTACAAAAAACAAAAATCGGTTGAGGAGAAATATAAGTAATAATATAGTTATAAATAATAATGTTATAAAAATTCAAAATTCAGACAATTATAAAATATTAATGTGTCCTTTCCGAAAATTTTTTATTTTTGTTAGGGATAAAAAACTTAAATTAGTCGGGTATACTCGGCCAATTAAAAATTAAAAATGCTATTTATACAATTAATATAAATATAAATTATTATTCTATAAAATGAGTCTGGTAATATGATGATTATATATTTTCGGTCTCAAGTATTTTATGCATTGCGCGTTCGGGAATAAAATATGATGTATACGTATAATAGGTAGGTAAGCACTTTTCTATGCGTATAAGTCGTCCGACGGGTAGAAGGTTGTCCGGTGCAATAAGTATGTATTTATTTTATGTCTAAAAAAGTAAATTAAAGCTTCAAAAGTATAGAAAATCAAACTCACGTAAACATGGATTTTTTTTTTTGTGAAACTTAATTGTGTCATATATTTAATGTCCATACGCTCAGTAACCACATTGCCGATCCAGGAACACCTTTCCTCGTCCATCTTTTGCGCGTTTCGAATTGAACATATTATTGAGATATTTCATAAAAATAAGCCGAACAGAACGGAATATGCGTATAAATTATTGTTTATATTAAAATACGGTTTAACGATTTGTACGTCGTTTTCTCCGTTAAAAATTAATATTATTACAACCGTCAATCGTCTTTGACGAATAGCGAAGATTGATGATTGCCATAGATGATAGATTAATATGATAGATCCATATCCATAGATCATATACTGAATTATTAATTATTATATAGTAAAATTATTATTAGCCAGACATTTAAATTTATTCGGGAATCTGCCGTTCGAGAGACTCAATTATGTATTTATACAAATTTTATATGCATGACTAGGCGGAGGGCGGGGTAGATTGTATAGATATTGTTCAGTAGGTACATTGAGACTATAAACTCGTTCAAAGTTTCTGCCATTGACATCGCATAAATTAGTACCTACCTACTACAATATATTATGTTCATGGTCTGTCTAAAAAGTAAAAACTATCATAAATTTGGCATAAATTTTATTTTTTTCATTTATTCTGTACTACTCTGTTACTACATGTCTACATAGCACAGTATACTTAGCAGGGGCGGCTCGTCAGGGGAGAATTTGAGACTGCGTCTCACCTTAAAAATAAACCAGCTATTTGTAAATTATATAATTAATTACAAATAAAATAATGTTTAAAAATAAGAAATATTTGTATTTAAATTAAAAATATATTGTATCGTTTTCATTGTTTAATGTTTATTAATTATTATTATAAATTGGAAGTCACAAAATCGAAAACCTACTAATAGTTATCTCGATAGAAATACTATTATAGTCATTTCTGCGAGTCATTACGATTTACGACGGTCGTCGGTTCAGTCGTTCAGTGAAACTGAAGTTCGTTAGTTGCAAATTGCAATCGTAGTATGTTATGACTTATGGCATGGCTGGTTGGTCAGAGGAGCCGGGGAGAATAAGCTGCGTATAGTGCGTATTATTGACGCTATTGAATCTGGGTTCACGACAGTTATTGCCGAGCCGTGTAGCCCGTGTTTAATTATTTTTTCTAGTTTTAGACGCGTTTTATTTACGATTTAAAGTTTATTAATTATTTAATAATTAATGTACGTATGTCCGTCCAATATTTATTATTTTTTACATTTTTATAAGCATTTCAGCATTTGTTCTTATTTTAAAATGTATAAAGAAAATATAACATAATTTTTACTAACCAGTGGTTTTAATGCTTTAACATACACAAACAAAAAAATATTCGTTGTTATATGGATTATGGAATTTGTGTTATAAAATTTAAGTCTCCCCAGACTTCAGAGGGTTAGGTTAGGTATATCATACTCTATGACATTATAGCACATAAATAGCACGGAATTATGTACAAATCATACAGTGATGTTCATAAATATTTTCGTAGGGGTATTATTATTTTAGATATGAGCACACTGTAATACAATTTACGACCGCCATTTCATGATAGTTGATACGACGTATTTGTTTCTAAATTTTCTCACAATTTTTTTTTTCATATAAAGTATTAAAGTTCATAAATTACATTTTTATAAATTAGTTTCTTAAAAAATCTGTATCATATGTGGGTTTAAGTTGTATAATTTTATGTACAATAGTGCTTACAAAAATTTAAACTTCGTTTTATATCGGACGTTCAGGGATTTTCCAGATGTAATAACAAAATTTTTGGAAGTAGTTCATTTAAAATTTTGGTTTCAAGTAAATTCTTATCTGTTTATTTAATATGAAGTACATTTTTAGTATTAAATATCATTGAGTGTTGTTATTTTATTAATTACTTTTTAGTAATTTTTTATTTGAATTGTGATATCCACCATGTATTGGAAAAATAATCCAGCATCTAATTGGGACTCAATTTTTGACAGAGAGGTAAATTTATATTGTGACGAATGTTTTAATGTGTGATTATTGTTTTTTTTTATACATAAATTAATTGCTTATTTTATTTTATTTTCTAGAATTTGTGCCTCAGCGATCTCATGAGAGAACAAAATCTCTTGGAAGAACTTAAAGGCCAGAACAAAAAACTCATAGACTTGTAAGTATTTATCGATAATTAAGTATTTAATTTAAAGTTGTCCTTAATTTGATAAGAATGTTTACTTAAGTTAGAAATTTTGCATTTTGGATTCATTGTTATTAAGCAATCGAATTCTTGTTCAGGAAGATACACTAAATTTGTATATGCAATATATAAGTATAATAATGTGTATTTTACATTAAGTATTTTTAATTAAAAAATATTTAGTCAAATATAATATGGGGATTGTTTGTTGAAGTTAACAAATTACAATGTTACTTTGAAAACAGGTTAAAAAATGAATGTTTGTAATTAAGTTAGATAAAAATAATAACTTCTAGTGATACATTAAAATATTCAATCTTAAATTAGTTTTTTCTAGGTTTATATAGAATATAATTTAGTTAATACATCTATTGTTTTTTTTATATAATGAATATAAGACTAGTTATACTGGTTTCATGTTACGTATTTGATTAACATATTATCTACTATTTACCATTCAAAATTTAATTCCTATAAAATAATAAAAATTGTACTCTGTCTAAAAAAAAAACTTAAATCTAGAGTGTTGGCAAAATTGTATATGTTCAAAAGTATTGAAATTTTTTTTACTTATGAATTTAAAACCTATGTTATATAATTCATTAAAAAATATGCATTTTGTGTTGTAATCATCAGTGTGTTTCACATTCAATAATTTTTTTGTTTGAAAAAATTGAAACTTTTTTTTTGTTCTTTAAATATTTTGTTAAATTATTTAAGCTAATTTTTAATTTATGTATTTTATTTTAATAAGAAGTTTAGAATATAGTATATATAGTGTCTATAAAATATTTTATTTTTTTAAAACTAAATACCTTCAATATTAACTATACTCCGGCCAAGAGAGATCAGTACTTTCGCGCGCATGTAAAATAGCCGGCAGTGGCGTCAGCAACACTGTCGGTGAATAAATGAGTGAGGGATGCTCGGAAACGAACGATTTTTGGTCAAAATGCAGTACTGATTTCTCATAGGTTGGAGTATAATTATTTTTTACTTTACAGTTTCTGCATGATATTGTTCTATATAACTAACAATATTACTTATTGAATATTATTTGTATTCTGTTTTAGTTTAACAAAACCTGATATTGCATTAGAACTGGTTCGACTAGTTACACAAGAACCTCAAGAAAATGAAAACCCAGAAAATCGTTTTGTTTTACCAAACTTAGCTTGTGAAATATTAACTAGCGATATTCAACCTATGTATAATGTTCTTTCACATGAAGAAGAAATTTGGAAATGTTTTTTTAGTTTTCTAGAAGATAATGAACCTCCACTTAATTCACTAATGGCATCATATTTTAGCCGGACTTTGTGTAGCCTTATATTAAAAACAGGAAGTCAAGTATGTATATTAAAATTTAATCGTGATTCTTATCCAGGTTTATATTTTAAAAATATATCTTTATTCAGTGGCATATATGGATTTTTTATGGGGGGTGCTAAGGTAAGGTCTCATATTCTGTATATACTCCATTTTGTAGGAAAGACCTATTTTAGTCCTCAAAATTAATGTGCTTTAATGCTTTAGTGTATATTGTTTTTTTTTTGGTACCAATTTTGTTTAGAAAAGTGCCCAGTATACTGAAAAATATATGTTGTGTAGAGTATTTGTTTTCTATAAAGCAACATTCCAAGGGGAGTGCTATAGCACCCTAATACCCTTTTCTGGATACACAATAGATAGTACTTTAAAAAAAATGTATCACACATAAAATTAAAATTCTAAAAGTCTTCAAAATTATATATTTTTCATGTGTTTCATATTATACTATATTTTAATATAGCAAATAGGTACCCTGAAGGGGTTGCAATAGGATTCTGGCGACGCCTATGATAGAAAAATGTAATTTTTTAATAATTAATTTATTATATTTTAAAAATTAGGATTGGTATACATATCAGTTCAATTGTCTTAAAGCACTTGAGAAAGTCGCGGATAAAGGAAATTTTATAGATTTGTTACTAAAACATCTTGATACATCTGCTATAATGGATCTCATTATAAAAATATCAACACTTTTAGAAGGACCCGCCTTTAAGAAGTAACATATTCACTGTATGTATTTTAATTTAGCTAAATTGTATATATTCTGATAAATTAATATACATTCCTGTTTCAGTTATTTGAAAAAGAACAATTAATTTTCAAGTTAGTGGATACATTGGACTCAAAAAATCTTCCTGTTAGACAATTGAATGCAGCAGAAATAATTTGTGCTATTGAAGTTGCATCAGAATTGCATCCTCTTGAACAAAATCCACTTGTTATTTCAATTGAATCGTAAGAATTTAAATTTAAATTTTTTGAGTGTTTTAAATAAAATAAATATTTAATGAACTAGACCAGAGACTGTAAATACAGTGTTAGTGAAGATGTTTGGCCAAACTGAGAAGACTGAAAGCACTTTATTGGGCGGCATTTCAATACTTCAAACTCTGTTAATGGCCACTAAATTCAAGTTAGTTGCATAACTGATTAAAAATTGATTATAAGCTTTGTATTAATTAATTTATTTTTATCAGAGGTGAAGATTCAAATGAAGTGTATAATAAAAAACAATCTTTGGCCGAGATTTTGTATATTACAATTTTACCATTTTTAGAACATATTCACAATGTTTTGTTGGTTCCTCCAAAGGTTAAATATCAAATCTTATTTTTATTAAAATGTAACAAACTATGGTCCAAGAGTTTTCAAGATTGCTTTTTTTAGTTTGAGTTTATTTTTAAACTATAAATATTGTTTATTTTTTTCAAATAATATGTATCAATTTTGCTTAGAAAATAAAATTTTTCTAAAGAACTTAAATTAAAAAAAAATAATAATATAATATGATATTTATTCATTATTTGTTATGTAGTAATTATTTTATTGAACACCCATTATTTAAAAATCTATTTATGTTTTGGAAAATATTTTTTAACATAACTTTTCCATCATAGAAAAATAACAATATTTTTTTAAAATATAAGTTTTTACTTTTTATGAATAACAACATATATTTTTTATTTTTTATTCTGAAGCAAAAATTGTTTTAGAGTTCTGATATACATAAATTAAAATTCACACTAGTAATTTATGAGTTACAAGTATTTAAAATTTAGTTAAATGGAGTAGTAGACTAACGGATTATAAAGTAATTATGAAGTATGGAGATATCATATTGCTCATTTTAACTTGAAATACTTAACAGTTGTAACTCATAAACTGTTCTTTAGAATTTTAATTTTAATTTATCAAAATACTCCAAAAAATATTCTGCTTCAGAATATGAAATTAAAATTGTTTGAAATAATGAGCGTTGTTCGATAAATAAATCATTTAGTAGGTACTTTAACACTTAAAAAAATTGGTTTAAACTTTTAAGATTGTCATTTGTAATACTATAAAAATACTCAATGCTAGAAAATATTAACTTTAAAGTTATTAATTAAAATAAATTCAAATATGTAAAATGATGACTTTGCTAAGTATTAATAATTTATTTTAGGTATCAAAACTACTTTCAACATTTTTAGATTTAACTCTACTTTTGGATCATTGTTTTAAAAGTTATTTATCATAATTGATTACTTTTTATATTTAAAGTTGGATTATTTTAATTTAGATTGAAAGTTTAGAAAGTATGGGGAATGTAATTGAAAAGCCTTTTGGTAATGTACGTTTGCAAATTGTGCGGTTGATAAGTTCATTATTAAGTATGCATAACCAACAAATAAATGAAAGATTTGCTCAACTTAATACAATAAAAGTTCTTCTTGTAAGTATTCATTTTAAATTTAAATAATATAATATTTATTTTGCTTTATTTTGCTTTATTAACTTGGCCATTAGTGTTTTATTAATTTACCGTATAATAATTACATAATTAAATTAAAAATATAAATAAAAAGAACATTAATACAATTTATTATTATGAACAAAATTTATAAATGTATAATTTTAGTAACTAATATTTATTTTATTTATTACTACAACATTTGTTTTAAATTTGTTACTTTTTATGGTTAATGGACATTTTATTTTACTAATTTTAATTTGTTTAATAGATGTTTTTCTATATGGGTTTGAAATTGGGGTTTTATTAAACTTAATTATAATTTTTCTTTATAAATTGTTATTTTATTAAAAAAAAATTTAATTGGAGATGTCTCAGTTATATAGTAAGCTTTGAGACTTGAGTGTACTTTGTCATTGAAAAGATTACTGTTATGGATGTGTTAAATTTAAATTTAATGACAAATTATTCAATACAAGAAATTATTTTGATGTTTCTAGGAATACTTTATATTATTATTAAATTATCAAAATTATTTTTGAATATATAAATTGCAAACTTATAAGTCAATATCCAATGTACTATAGAATTAGTATAAATAAACCGTTCATGCCATATAGTATAAGTAGATTTAATTTAATTTAAATATTTGAAAAACTTAATTATGTAAAATGTTATTTACTTTACTAAAATAAATATTAAATAATATATGTATAGCAACATAATTGAATTGCAACTAAATTTTTACTATTATTATTTTTATATTGTAGAATTTTATATAAATTATAATATATTTAAAAATTTTGAAAATATTTTTATGGTATTGGTTATTCATACCTTTAATGATATGATAACGATTTATCCCCAAAGGACTTTTATAAAATAAATTTTAAAAACATTTTACTGTTATTCAAATTGACATTTTTTATCAGTAATACTAAATTTAAGTTATTTATACCATGTTTTTTCACTCTGTTCTAATAAGGTAGATTTGGTTTTTCTATACTCCATATTATATTATAATAAATTGAAATTGACAAATATTAAGAAATATAATACCAATAGGTAGTAATATAAATAATTTATAAAATATCCTTGTAGTTAGTTATAGGCTGATTGACATATCTTCACTTAGAATTTTTTCTTTAAATGTATAAATATTGCTTAATTATTGAATTTAAATTTAACACATTCATTACAGTGACTGCCTCGTCTGCCTCAAGATGAGATACTCCCAAAAGCTACTCTATATTAGGTCGATTCCATAGTTGTTTTTTCTTAGATTATTTTTAAAAGTAGTTTTTTTTTACTCGTGAAGTAATAACTATCTAAAGTACAAACTAGATCAACATTTTCATCAAAAATCACCCTCAATGTTAAAGTTTGAAGCATTTTTATGTTATATAGTATTATAGTGTTTTTGGAGACACAGAAAATAAAATAAAAATATATATATACCATTATAAGACCAATCACTCCATTTAAAATCTTAAATATAATATTATTTTAGAAAAATATTTTTAAAATCTATTGATAGTTTAAAATTTATTATTATCTCATTAAAATATTAAATAAACAATTTATGGTGTTTCAGGATTGTTTCTTTTGTTATGAATTAAATAATTTTTTGCATACTCAAGTAGTTCAATGCTTCCATGAAGTTATGTGCTGTAATCATTCAATTGCTGAAAACAGTACATTTATAGCTCACGTAAGATAAATCATTTACAAATTATATTTATTATGCATGTGTTATTGTTTATTTATTATTATTATTTTTTTTATTGATGATTTTTTTATATATAGGTTATCAAAGATTGTCAATTAATTGAATCTATTCTTGATAATGAGAAATGGTATGTGTAAATTATACTTACTCTACAAATTAATTTTTATGTACAATTGTCTATTTAAAATTTTACAAAGCGAGAATTTTTTTGAACATATTTTTATAATAAAATGTTTAACTATTATGTCTAATCAATTTTATTAAATTGAAAAACAAAAAAAAAAGTTTTTCATTTTCTCAATTTAGTTATTATCCTTAAATTTTAAATTAAACTCTTAAGGACAAAATTTTACTCTAGAAGTATAACATAAAAATGTTATGTTAAGATTTAATTATTTGATTACTAATTAATTAATTAATTACATTTTTTTATGTGTATTAAAGCATCAATTTTTATTTTATTTTTTCTTGAAATCTAATACTATAATTATTGAACATTTTATTTCTTAATATCCATTATTTGTGAAATCACAAAAATAAATTCTGTTATTGTAATAATAATTATTATATTTTAATTGTAATCCATGTGAATATATTACTTACTACTATATATGTATATATATAATACATCGATTAAAAACATAAATTTAAACAAATTTTAAGTCTGCAAACACGTCTATTTTTATTTCTGTTTACAACTGCAACCCCTAATTCTTTCTCGTGATTGTAAAATAAATACATACTTCACTTTATAAAAAAATGTAAAATGTAAAGTTTTTGTTGTTGTTCAGTATTCAACCTGGAAAAAAAAGAAAAGGATATATTGGCCACTTAGCTACAATTGCTAAAAGCTTACATAATACTGAAGCTTTTTACTCAGATCATTTTCGTGGAATAATTGTAAATACATTAGATAGTGATATTGTAAGTCGATGGGACTCCTTTACTTCTACGACACTAGAAGATAATGAAGAAAGAATTTCTACTTGTTTGGTAAGTAATGACTTAATTTATTTATGAAGTATACCATTTTATAAATGTATGTATGTTAAGGGAGGAATTCATCCTCGAGAAGAAAAAGCATTAGATGATAGAAAAGAAATGGAAGAGGATGAAGCTATTTATGGGCGACCTGAAATAGAATTTAATATTAATGACAATATTATTGGGGTATCTAGAGTTGAAATAAACTTTGATGAAGATGATGATGACGATGATGATGATGACAAGTAAATTTGCTTTTTAAATTTATTTAAATTTTTAAATAATTAATATTTTATTTTTAGGGATTCAATGGAAATGCAAGCTGAAATGTTTAATCGTATGTGTTCAGTAAGATCATCAGAAATGAGTATTGATGAACCTGAAAGTAAAAATGCAAACAACGATCAATCAGGAGCTTTAGGCTTATTTAGTAATCAACTCTGGAAGGATTCTGGCTCATCTAAAAGGGATTATGGTGTTAATATTTTTAATGACACTTATGACAAATCAGAAAATGTAGTGTCTAAGGATTGTAATTTGTAAGTTTACTATAAGTATAGCATAAAAAAAAAATTAAAACAAACATTTTTTAAAGGTATTGGTCTCCAGAAACCTCTGATTGGGAAACCTTTAGGTCTCAATTAACTGCAAAAGCATCAAGTGAGATGAAAATTGATAATAATTCTATTAATAGTAAGTATTATCTAAATAATTAGTACTTAGAACACAGGAATTATTTATTGAAATGAGTTTAAATGTTGAATATATATTTGTTGTATTTAAATCATTTATAATTTAATGTTAAATCCTGTATTATAACAGTAATTAATAATTAAAGTACAATATTTTTCTTAGTTATAGAAATTTCTTTAGAGGTACTAGAGATTTAGTATGTGGATTTATGAATTAAACACTAATTTTAGGATTTTTAGTTTCTAGTGCTTTTTCTTCGAGCCCATGGGGAGAAAATGTTACAGAACCTACACCTAAATTAGAAACTGGTTGGGCTAATTTTGATTCGAGTTTTGGTGAGCCATTAGTGGCTAATGGTGATCCAGTGATTGATAATGAATTATTTCCTGAAGTTATTGAACATAATACTACTCAAGATATTACTCCACCATTTGTGTTGCCTGACAATGCAACAATGTCAACAGACAATTTGATACGTAAGAATTATTGTAAACTATAAAATATGTATCAATTAATTTAATGTATGTAACCTAACCTAACCTTATAAATGTATATTATTTATTTAGACTCAAATTTGGAAGATAAAGAGATGACTGATAAAATAAATGATGATTTATTTACATCAAATACATCTCCCTCTGAACAATTATCCAATGATGTAAAATTGGCAGATATTTCTCCAATATCAAGTGTAAAGGAGTTGCCTGTTGTACCGATTATATCAACTACATCAGATACATCTTTAGTTGAAAATTCACATGATATGAATTCTGTAGATAGGTAATGGTCATTTAATGCCTTAAAACCTTTGTAATGGCAGTATAATATTTTTAAAACAAAAATTAAAACTTATAATTTTTATAAACATTTTTTTTTCTTATCAATTTATACATAAATTACGATCAATAGTCATCTGTGTGTATGTTTTTAAAGTGTCCGTCCGTTTTTATATATGCAACATCAATATATTTTATAATAAATTTAATTCATTCTAAAAAATAAAACAAACATTATTATTGAATAAAATGTACTCATACACATAATTATACATTTATTTATAATTTTTTTTTTTATTGAAAGACAATTCTTGTTACCTATGTAATTATTTATTTTCAGTGTGTTTAGCTTAGTGTTTGAATTACAGGGATCATAAGTATAATTTTTAAATATTTTTGTTAAATTCTATAAAATATGATTACAAATTAAATATATTTAATTATTCTTTATGAATTCGAAGAAGAAAAAAATCATCAACTATATAAATACCCACCTATATAAAATATATGATACACTTCTTCGAAATCTTAGTTTATTTATTATGTTACTGTAACAAGTTATTATATATTTTACGTATATAATATATATGTTTTTTTTTATAGTTGACTTTGTTATATTATCATGGTGCATGTTTCGAATTATACAAATGTGTTGAGTATGTATGTATGTATGTATGTATGTATGTATTCAAATATATAACATATTATGGTAAAATTATTATTATTTTTTTTTTCATTATTTATTAATTATTATTATTATTTTTTGTAAAATTTGAACGGTTACTGGATATAATATGTTTGATGAGAAGATCGTACAAAATACTTTAACTGTGATATGGGTATCCGTGTTTGTGAAATATAAATTATACATTATTATACTCAGTAAACTGTATTTTTTTAAATTATTGACATTGTCATTTAACTCAAACCTAAATTTATGTTGTTGAAAAAAATAAAAAAATGATACATCTAGCACCAAATTATTTGATTTAATAATTAAAATACTTATTTTTACTATATTTGTAAAATTAAATTGGTTATATTAATATTTTTTTAATTTATTACACAATAATATTTTTTAATGCAAGTATGATCTATAGCATGGGTGCCCACAACTAGGCTCGCGAGCCGCATGCGGCTCTTGAACCAAACTTAGACTAAAATTAAATGTAAATAAATGTTCCTTCATTTGATTTAAAATGAAAAATGTATCTCCATTTTATAAACATTGCTTTACTATGTGGCTCACCTCGAATCAACTTTATAAATTTGTGGCTCCCAAAGTTAAGGTTAAGTGGCCACCCCTGATCTATAGTATATCATGGTTTTTCTTGTAGCTCTATGTTAATACTTGTGCTGTAAAGAGTTATTTATGCTTATACAGACAATAGTAATAGCTTAAATTTTTTCTTTTATTTCATCAAATATTAAAATGCTTTCATGTATTATTATATTTTAAGTTTCTTTATAGGTTATTTCTTTACTGCTATAGTGCTATCACTAAAAATTGTATATGGGTGTAGGTACATAAAATATTAATTCATTGACAACATTACCATCTTAAATTTCTAGAACTTTAAATTTTTCTACTTGATACAATTTTATTTTACACCTTTTTTTTAGATTTTATATTAATTGAATATAGTACATTTTGAATTTCGTAAAAATATGCAATAATGATTAAAGAAATATAAAAAAAAAAGAATTGGCCAGTAACTTCAAACTATTATGATTTGTAAAGATTACTGACAAAAATCCAAAAATATGAAAAGAATAAAATATGCAATTGCGTAGAAATCTGCGCTCTACTTATAAACTATCAGTATTCTTGTAGAATTTTCAAAATATTGAAAATACACAATTGCATTTCTTAAAAGAACAAAGTTAAAATTCTAACAAATTTTAAAATGTATAAAAATATTTAGAATTACTATGGATATACTCAATCACGTGAAATTTCCCTTAAATCATTGTGCAGCGATTATTAATTTGAATATAACTAAGCATATTTGGGCTTTTCATTGATAGTGAAGAAATCCTGTATAACTTTAAATAAATAATAAATATATTTTGCTTTTTATCGGTATAATTATGTGGAAATAAAGTTTATTGGTTTTTTTATCATGTAAATAATAAAATAGCCATAAATTTGTTCTAAAAATTAATTTCTCCATTTATTTGAGAAATAAAATAATAATAATATATTGTTTGGAGCACAATTTTACTTTCAAGATACAAATAAAGTAGGAGCTAATTACTTACTGTATAATTTTACTTGGATATTTTTATAAAATTATCTTGAATTTAATGTATTTTTTCTTATTTAGATTTAACTTGGAATCCATTAAATATAATAAAAGTTCATATAAAATGTATAATTAAACTTATTAATATGAGACGGCGCGATAGATAGGCAATTTAGGGCCATCCTTGAATGATTGAAATGTATAATTTTATATTGCATATTTTATATTATTACCTATATTACAAGAACGTCATGATCGACCCGCGTATTTTGTTGTCTCCGTTTTACAATAATGTTGTGTACCTAATACCTAGAACTTATAAGGCTATAACATGGTAAATCTACGTTCATCATATCACTTTAAGCTTTGATATTTTTTCGATAAAAAATATTCAATAATCCGTGTTTTTTTAAATACATATTGAATTGTTTAAACTTAAGCATATAAATTATGTATCATCTATGATATCAATTCTATATAGTATTTAATGCAATAAAGTATTATAAATATTACGCCATGTTTGTAGTTTAATATACGAGTATTATGTATTTATGTATTAAATCCATTTATTTTTTATTTTTATCCAATTCAGTCAATACGTTTAACTTCTATATCTACTTGTCTTGAGTACTGAGTAACACTTTACCAAACCGTTTGGTTAATCCATACCTTTTTTTAATGAAAAAAAAAATTAATAGGAAAATGCTTTTTTTTGTACCTATACCATTAAAAACAAATATAAATAATCTGGGTTTATATCATAATATCATAATCCGGGGATTGGTAATTTAAATCCGGACTGATCGGATTATAATAACGTTTGATTCAATCCGAATAGTCAGCTGGCAGATCATCCGATCAATACGGTTTTAACCGGATTCGGTGTTCGGCACTATAGTTATGGTACGCGGTCCGCGTTCACGTCGGTATACGCAGTTGCATAATAGCCGATTATCGTACAAGGCAACGACTCTATCGCGGTCCACCGGTGTCGTGCGCAACCAATTATTTCGTCTATTCGCAGTCATTTGTCATAGACCGTGCATAGAAGTAGCGCAGTACCTATATATGTATGATATAATAATAATGTTATCCATAGCGCAATATATAGGCCATTATAAACAGCAGTCGGGCGATTTAACTGTCGCGCACGCGCGCTTATTACTATTTCATTATTTATATTATCTACATTTTTTTGACACAAAGTGTGCTCGTGCGCATACATATACAATTATTGCCACGTGTCGCGTTACTCGTCTGTGTACTCGTCGTGACTGTAGGTGCATTGCCATTAATTATAATATCTATACTATTTACCTTGGACGTATCGAATCGTTATAAATATTATTTTTATTGTTCAACGTATACCCAACGAATTATATAATACAATAGGTCGGTCCATACGAGTAGATTACCGCTTATATCTTTTAACTGGCACGCTTGCAGAGTGTAATCCGCGGTTATTCATTATACACTATTAACCTCTACATAACTTTCAACTTACCTACTCCCGTTGTCGTGTGAACGGATTAGTACGCCTAATACATTTACAGCTTTATTGCCAATTGTTCTGACGATTCGATTTAACAAACTAAAGACCGCTAATAAGTCATCGTACTTAAACTATATTATAATATTATAACGGTTGTGACAATCGATGGCATATTCCCGAGTGCATTTTTTATAGACATATAATAGAAGTTTTTTGTTTTTGTGCGTGATGGGTAGATAAAAATAATAGTTGAAAAACTGAATTGATCAAATTTGATTCGCGGCAAAAAAGAACCCTCGGGTATAGGGGGATAGTTACGGGCGGGAAAAAGTTAGCAAAAATTTAAACTTAAAGGTATATGTTGCCACTGGTTATTTTTATTACGATTTAATTATAATCTTGTTTGTTAGTATAATCGGCATAAACAAATAACAATTATATCTATAGGCACTATTAAAATGTCTTTAATTGTTGTATATACAGATATTTAATAAGTTTATTTGTTCGGTTAACTCAATGTTGATTGTGAAATTATAAACTCTACACGTAAGTGTATAGATTAATTTGATAATGATTGAGTAAGTACCTAGCTTATTAACATAATACATAGTACATTTTAGAAGTGGAGATAGTGGAGTGTTTTATAGGAGTGCGTAAAGTTCTTAATCTGCAGCTACAACAAATATTATTACCTGCGCTTGTTTAAACACCATTTATTTTACGTAATGTACATTTTACACCATACAATAAATATTTAATTTACTTAAAAACATGTATCTTAAATCACTAAAATATATACATATAAAAAAAAATTTGTGTTTTTTGTTTTCAAATATTTAATGTAGATATTATATAAAAGCAAACTTACAATAACATTGTTGGTTTATTTACTTTTACGAAAAATCTCAATAACGATAATAGTTTTAACACTAGTATAGTTAAACCATAAAAAAATTAACGAATAATAATAAAAGATTAAGTATTAAGTATTTATAAATGTTATTCGTTGTTCAGTTTTTTTGTTTTTCAATTTATCGATTATTTTATAAATGTAACATTTTCTTATTCAACATACATATAATATAAATCACTACAGTCTTTTTTGTTGTATTGTATTATTTTGTATTTTTTCTTTATTTAAAGTACCTTAAAAATTGTTTTCTCATAATTACAACTAGTTATAGGTATAAATAGTGAAAAAATCTACCAAAATATTAACCAATGTACCCATACCTGCAGTTGGAAGTTGAAACACTGAATACAATTTACAATTTTAATCTTAGAAATAAGTCCTTCACAATATATACTATACATAGGTATATAACATATTGTATATAGTATATACTAATTGGAATCTATATTATGGATATAAAATACAAATTTTTAATATCCAATTTCATAGGTTGTACCTATTTATACAGAAGATTTGTTAAGTGAAATTTTAAATGACCAAATTTAACACAAGTTCAATAGAAATTAATATCATGTCATAAAGAATTTCTCGGTTGAGCCTTGAGCCCTTGAATTTCATCCATTTATTACTAACCTAAGATTTTAATGATTTTATTATACAGTGTGTAATTTTATAGTTTTATGACTACCTTTCAATTTCTGATATCAACTCAAGAATATAATATTTTGAATACCAAGGTAACAATATATAGGTATCACATACTTCACGCGTTTTCAATTAGGTACCTACTACATATCGTGTACGTTACATTAAGGTATTCACGAGTAAAATGTATTAACTATTAATAGCAAATACGAGTATATCGCCTAATAAATAACAATTTAAAACTTGGATATAATATGTAGGTACAATTAATTTATATAATTGTATATTGGTATGTGGTCCAAGAAAATGCAGCATCAGTTGCAGCTCAAGCTTTATATTATAGTGCATGTGAGATTGTGAGTGTACATCAGTACACATTCTTATGAAGCACCTACTTTGCTTTACAATAGCATATTACATAATAATAAATATACATCTATATTTTGATATTACACGTTATATCGTATTCATCGACATAGACGTAAACTTGGGGGGGGGGGGGTGAGGGGAGCCATTGTCTCCTAGAATAAATTAGGATATAGATTTAACTTAATATATTATTTGTGCTATCTGAATAATCTGAATCTTTTGAATTAAAGAGATTAATATGCAGTAACGTAGATTATATTATAATTATTATAAATAATATTATTTAATCAATGGTAGTGGGTAGAATGTAAAATAGCTTGGATTACGTAGGTATATATAAGTTATTATATTAATCTTTTCTATTTTTGAAGAATTACTATATATTTAAATTATTTTATTACTAAAACAATGGTAAATTATATTCCAGTTTGCAATATATATTTTTTAGTCAAAATTTAAAGTCAATTTTATAATTTAGGTGCGTCTCAACTCTAAGTACACAATTTGGGAGAGGGTCCCGTCGGCATTTGCCGGCTAAACGACCGTTAAATCCCTCACTGATACCTATAACTTTCTTTGAGGACTAATAATGTACTTATCTTATGTATATTGTATATATATTGTAATAATGTAACCCCCCCACAATTTTTTCTGGTTTTTAGTAGTAATTTTAGGTAACTTTGGATATATTACTTACAATTCAAGTATTATCGAATAACCCCGTGGATCCAACTCGTGTTTTTTTTAAGGGATCAAATATCTTGGGATCAACTCACGTTTTCCCCACTGCTTAATGACTACATTTTTAAATAACCATTTTGATTTTGTAAGCAGTTTCCCATTAGCCGTAGTCATATAATATTATTTTTTTCAAATAATACAGTCATTTTTACTGTAAATCGTTAGTTATATGATAACATAGATATTTAATGTTTAGTAGGTATAGTACAAACAGTATATTGTACTTAATTTTTTTTTACAAATTATAAAATGTTAATAGATTAATAATAATTACTATAGTTAATTTTAAATCATCAAGGCTTTAATGTCTTCATAATATTTATCATCAACATCATAATATATAGGTAAGTACCTACTATATGTATCGGTATTATTAAATTTATTATTATTTGTAATAAGTTTTATTTCAATATCAATGTATTCGACTTATAGGAAGGTAGGAACTCACGTGGATACTGTATAATGATTTCGTTAATTTTATAGGATTGTAATATAATAGTTATTACTGATTAGTGAAACAAATAATTCAAGTCATATATTGTTTAAACATTTCATAATTTTAAATTAACAAAAATATAATTTTCACAAATGCTTTCCCCAAAAATAAATTAAATTTGTAAAATCAATTTGCTCAAAAATAACAGTGGGTATACACGATAACAAAACCATATTGTAATATACCGGTCGTTAATACAAATAAATAATAAAATATGTAAAAAAATCAACATGTCCCTTTGTGACACTTATTAAAAATGCAATATTGTTTTGGTCTTGAATTAAAAATTAAAAACTGTAATATAATAATGCAGCGCCTAACAATAGTTGTAATCATTATAAATATGAGATAATGTTTTTTTTTATTTTCAAAGTGGGGCGATATATGTATATGTGTGTTTATCTTGCTGGGTATAGGCTATTCTCTTAATATTTTATTTATTCATTTAGGCATACAGTGCGTACAATGACTTCGGTCACTCTGTATGGATCACAGTTGGACGCTGGTCTACGATCTTCTAAGTAGCCCTTCTTCTCTTCGGCACAACCACGAGGAATACGAATACTGGCACCACGGTTAGCCACGCCTAAAACAATAACAAACGTTTTTTTTATTCGTACCTGATCTTGTTAATTTTTTGAACTTTTATTTTAGGAAATTACATGATTAAAATTTCTGTTTAGTTTAAATGCAATATATAACTTAAGAAAATAAAAGTTCTATTTATTATATTTAAAAACAAATAAGAACTTTTAAAATAAAACCTCACATAATCATATATATATATTATATATAAGTAAATTAAATTAAAATATGATTGGATATTTTATATTTGCTGTTTGTTTGAAAATATGTACTTAAAGCATTTAAATACTTGTTTTTTTTTACAACATTGTATTAACAAACTGTTTAATTTCAGGACCTTTTAAAAATGTTTTAAAACTTTTTCGATTTTTTAAATTATTACGCCTTAATTTACTAGGAGTAGTGTATTGTAATAAGTAGAACTAAAATCGAAGGTACTAACCGGCAGAGAAATCGTGAATGGAAGAAGTTTCGTGTTTTCCAGTCAAACGACGTTCGTTATCTTTGCCTTCGTTGGGATCGTATGCCTTAATATGTCTCATATGTTGTTTAGACATCTTGTCAATGGCCTTTTCAATTTCACTGAAACAGTTATTATTCATTTAAATAAAAATTTTAAAAAAACCTTGAAAATATATTTTTTACTTACATTATTCCATTGTTTTCTCTCATAGCCTGAGTTGAGAAATTGCAATGGGCACCAGCACCATTCCAATCTCCTGGTACTGGTTTTGGATCAAGTGTTACCACAATACCAAACTCTTCGGCAACACGGTGCAATATGAAACGAGCCATCCACAAATGATCACCAATGCTAATACCTTCACATGGTCCAACTTGGAATTCCCACTGAAATAAATAATTCATTTAATTGTTTTACATACAAATATATATTTGTAGGTAGTTATTATAATAGTAGTAGTAGTAGCAGTAGTAGTAGTAGTAGTAGTAGTACCTAGTAATTTAATTTTATATGAAATTCACTTTTTAATATTATATTGGTAATAAAATAACTGCAATATATTATAATTTAAATTCATAAATCATAAACGAAAATAATTTGTGTGTGATATGAAGCTTTAATATTCATCTTGGTGATTTATTTAACAATAAGCCCTGAAGTTCAACCCTCACTATATATATATCGATAAATATTAACAATTTGAATTTATTACATAAATATTTTTTTTAAATTATATAGCGAAACATTTTTATCGATATTATATTTTTTTTTCTAATGATGAAAAATAATTTCTCATTTTAAATAAAAATATGTTATTTAAAATTTTTATTCATAAAAATATAATTTTTAATGAGTAAAATTATTATAATTACTTATGGGTATTTAAAGTTAATTTTAGAAAAATATAGTATTTTTTTTCAAATACGTTGTTTTATAAAGAATTTAAATTAGATGTAAACTGAAATTTTCAAAAACCTTTTAAAAGTATTTTTAAGATAATTAGAGTCGAGTGTCGACTGTTAGAAGAATGGCCTTGCAAGGTCACTAGAAGTGTAAAATATTAGCTACATATTTCAAAGTGTCTCGTAAACATTCACATAAGTAAATTCATTTATAAAAAACATTGAATTCAAAAGAATTTTAATATTTTTGAAAGAAAACAGTCTAAAATTCAATTCACATTTGTGCGATAAAATTAATAGTCTTAAACAACTACCGAAGATAATTTTTATTCCGTTCAATCTGTTGAAGGTGAAACTGGTTTCGACGATAAAACCGATATCTTGATTTTTTCAATAATTACAAATAAACAATTTGAATAATATACGTCTGCTGTAGATATTTGCATATATTTTATGTTACGAGTGTATAGTATATTACACAACGCCAAAAAGTATAGGTATATGTGTTAAGAAATATGTAAATTGTATATTTTTGTTTGTGGACGATCGTAAATGTATATTAATGCGTGTGTATAATAAGTACCTGAGCTGGCATAACTTCGGCGTTCTCTCCAGATATGTTGATTCCGGCGTACAGACATGCACGATAATGAGCCTCCACAATGTCACGTCCGTACACTTTATCAGCGCCGACACCGCAATAGTACGGTCCCTGTACAGAAATAATAGTGCGAATTGAATTTCAGTTTTTGCCAATGGTCGCGAAGTGACCATTTTAATATACTATAATATTGCAAGTACATCACATCGCGATTCGTGACCGTGTATACGAAACGTACCTGGGGACCTGGGAATCCAGTCTTTGGCCATCCGAACGGTTTGCCATCAGTGTCGAGTAAAGTGTACTCTTGTTCGATGCCAAACCACGGTTTTTGGTCGGCAGCTTTAGTCATGGTTTCCAAAGCGGCTTTACGGTGATTTGTACCTGTAAATAACAAAAATATAATAACGTTACAAAATACTACACGCAGGATAATTCTCTAGACATGCTCACCCTTTTATTTTCTTAAATAGTTATTTAAAATCTGATTTTTTTTGATTTGATAAATTTTAAGCATAAGACCATATTTTAAAATTCTTTAGATATTTTTTCTTCTTAAGAAGTGATACAGACTTTTGATTTTCAAATAACAACACTCCTTATTTTAAATAGTTAATTATTTGGAAGTCATTTTTAGAAAATTTTGACTTTAAAACCAAAATTCGAACGAATGATCTTTGGGGTTTTCAACTTTATTAATTATTGTTAATAATTTAGAAAATGGTCAAAGTAAAATAAATATAAGATCCGATATTATATCTTTTACATAAAACTATTTTTAAGGACTTTTATCTTTAATATAAACATTTTAATAACCGTAAAACTAATCTTCGAATTTTGAAATAGGTACACGGTATAGAAGATATCTTCTATACCGTGATAGGTACATACATCAAAGTTGAAACAAACAGAATAGTTGTAAAAACAGAATTTTGTATCATTACTCAATAGTCATTAAGTAGTATTTTAAACATCAAGAATTTGAAAGTGAAGGCACTCTTTAAGTAGGTGTATTGAAAATTCAGAAATCGAATAAATTAAATTAATTATAAAATATGGGAGTGAGCATACTAGGTGAGTCACCCTGCTGTATTGTATTGTGTGGATGGGATATTTTTTATATCGATATGCGTTCACCCAAAACGGTACCTAAGTACTTGGGTAAATGGGCACATGGTAAAATCGATTTGTTTATTTTATTAAGTTAGTCATAAGAATAATGGCCCGATTCAACTGTTTGTAAAGTATTAATTTTTATTTTTCTACATATAATACTATAATAGTTTTAAAGTAACACTTTCAAATAATAAAAGTTTGGAATCGGCCATTGATCTTAGGAGTGTCAATCATATCTAATAATTCATAAATTATATCATATTAATTTACCAGTTGGAGTGTGATCGTGTTTGTATGTTTCACACATGACAAGTTTGTTCGGTGCCAACCTGAACGGGTCATTAAAAATGGCCACTGGATATAAAAATGTGTCTGAGTTTTCTCCTTGGGATTGGTACGTAGAGCTTCCATCATAATTCCATATTGGGAGTTCTGTTAAAATAGAAAACGCCAAATATTATGTTTAAATCAAGGTAATTGTGTACGATTATATTATTGAATAGGCATACAATTATTTTAATTGATCAATTTATTTTAGTAACATATTATTTTTTTATTTTTTTAGGACATTGTATAACTAATAAACATTACCTTACTAAAATATACATCAGTTTAAATATGAATTATTAAACAGTGTCTATCTATATTGATTGATTGGTTTTTACTAATATTTTTTAATATAAAGCCAGTTTTTTTTCTATAGATATTTTCTATTCTCATTACAATATCGCTAAATAAAAATAATATTTCAATCACAGTAAGAAACACATTAATTATGTATATTTATTTCAAAGGATTAAAGAAGTATATACATTTAGTAGACAAATTGATTGATGGGATATTTATATTTAATATTATTATTAGTATCATGATAAGACTATCCGATTGCGTGTTCAAAATACGATTAATATTCATTCATTTTTTAAATTCCAGAGCAATAATTGTGATTAATCGATGAAATATACATTTCATTACTATACTTTAATATTTCATGTTGACAGCTATTTTTCATTTGTCTTTTTTTGTTTGCGAATTACAATCAAGGTTAGAACAAACCATTTAGTCCTTGACTATGAATTACTCATAATAGGTTATAAACGACGTCAATTTGTTGCAATAATTGTATTAGTATTCACACAGAAAGCATCGGGAAAAAACTAATTGTATATACGAATATTCTAACAGGATATCCTAATTCCGCCAACCCATCCAATATAATAGTGACCTAAAAACATATCGTATACATTTTAGATAAAAAATAAATATTTAACGAATTAGATTAACTAGTCAGATATTATGGTTAATTGTTTCGTCGGAATTGACTCAAACATAATTTATATTTATTTATACATTTTTTTTTTTACAACCTTTTTAATTTATAATAATGTTTAAATATTATATGTATATTTTCAAATGAAATACATGACAAATCGACAATAATATACCTTCGGGTTTTGTAGGAATAAAGTCTATTGTTCTAGACTTGGCTCTAAGATCTTGTCCAGTTCCGTCGATCCAAACATACATGACTTGTACTTTATCCTTGGGTTGGGGCAGCTGTTGGAATCTAGCTGCAACCGCTTTGTTGATAACATAGTTGGGGGAAGTTTCCAATAAACCGTTTCCCGGCATGGTTGAACTGTAATATACATACTCATTATTAATTACGACGCTTTTACTCCGACTGACTAAATATATCGAGAATTGTTTTAGAAAAATTATGTTTATTTAAAAAATTGTTGTAGAAACGCAAAAATATAAAAATGCAATTTAAATAATAATAATAATAATAATAATTGTACAATGATTTTATTTCGGTGCACCTACATAATATTACCTATATAATATTATTTATTCGATTATGATATTGACGTTTAGTGTAACGCTTATTTTGCGTATAATTCTAATATATATAGTCTTGCAAGTTACATGTACAATGTGTGTAGGTATATACCTACTTACGATTTCATGACATATGTTTAATTCATTGTCGACATTACTACACTTACACAACTACCTGTCTAACCGTATTATATACATACATGTACGTAAAAAACGCGGATGACCTAGAGACGTGTTTATATGATTAGCAAAACAAAGCTTTTAACGAGCATAAAACTAATCCGGCGATAAATAAAACGATTATGATACTTTATATTTAAGATAATATTACAATACGCCAGTGATTACACCCATGTTTACTCACCTCGATTACGTCAATAAGTGTTTATTTAAAATGTGTTGTTTTTTTGTGTAGGTAACTCCACTTGCAAGTATACCTATATACTAGGTATATAGATTATTATAATATAATATAATCGTGCGTTTTACGATTAAAATTGGCTGTTAAAATAATGACGCGTGTGCTATTATATGCTATAATATACAGTATACCCTATCGACGAGAACGAAAGTAGGTTTTTCACAAATCAAAACGCACGGAATACTATTTTGCATTTAAGAAACGAAAATTTGGACGGTTTTCGTCGGGACCGCGCTAAACTGGAGCACGAGGAGAGATACTATAGTGGCGCCAGTTATTGATTGGGGCGCATTTCTATACGAAGTCCAAAGCCGACGAAAAGTGACTGGGGCGGAATTGCTTGTAATGTCGTACTCCGTTTTACTAAATATACACATATAATGCTATGCGCGTGATTGTTTTTCATCTACAACAATAATTGCTCCCGATGATAAACGCGTAACGATGACGTAGTGTTTACAAACCGTTCGAAGATATTGTGTCAAAAACATCCGGCAAACGCATACCTGATTATTTATAATCTAATTAAAATATAATATCATTTTATCGTCGTTTAAATCATAAACGAATTACTTGAAATTTATTGAGCTTTATATAAAGATAGATTGTTGTCGAACAGAAAACACTTTCTACTGATTGGCTCTCGTTTGTTTGTATTCCGATGTAAATTTTTTTAATCTTGAATTTTAATAACGAAAGAATTAATCCACCGCATAATTATATGCTATGATACATTTTTTGTGTATGTGTTTTTTTTTTTATTATTTTTGTTTATTTGCTATGTTAGCAAATGTTAAGTATATGTGATGTGTGTATATATATACACACACACCGCACACACACTTATATATATTATATATTATTTTTACTACTTAGTACCTACTATATAATATTGAATAATAAATTATTATCAGGATCGTTATATCATCTTGTTTATGCGTTTTAAAACCGGTTTATTTTTTTAGTGCCAGTAAAAACTAAAAAATATTAGGAATACCAGTTAGACTAGTCATGAGCAAAAGAAAGCCCTACAGGTAAAAAGTAAAAATTGCAATTAGACAACACGAGTACAAAATAAAAAGTACCTACATAAATTAATATTGTAAAATAGATTATATTATTATTACTATAAATATCATCATTTTTCGAACACACGAAAAGTTTATATCCTATTGTAATATGTACACTATACACACACATTTTGTATTATTTTAATTTTAAAACACATCAAAAAAAATTACCGATGTCTACGGTTCATATTAAATAGATTAAAAATAATTTATGCATTACATTATTTTTAAAGATTTTTTAATTCCATATTTGATAATTGTTTAATTAAGCAGAAAAGAGTTTGATAAGATAACAAAATATGATTTGAATTATGAACAAAACTAATTTTATAAGAAATATTAATCCATATTATTATAATAAAGTTATTGATTAATTAAATTATACAATATATATATATATATATATGTTTAATTGTTTAAACTCTAAATGCATACAGAAAATGTAACTACATTTTAGTAATAAGTACAACACGTCTTGCTTAACTTTGATAAATAAATAATATCCTAATGATACCCATAAAAAAATTCAACTATAACAAACGTTTTGTTCGTTTTATTGTTTCATAATTTAAACGTGGGTATACGAATACACTATATAATATTAAACGAGTAAAATACATCAGAATGAATAATATTTATCTAATCTAGTCTATTTTTGATATTTCATGTACAACATACACATCGTGTATAACATTATATAACATAATATAATATCAATATGCAATGGTCTTATTGAAAATTATGACGTCAATTTCTAAATTTAACAATTTATGTTTTCTTGTAGTTTATTATTAAAGTGATTATTCGCGAATTAATAAATATATTTTTATAAAAAAAATTTGTGTCAAACGCAAAAATTTTGAGTGGACTCTGTTTTATAATACCTATATCAGTATAAGATAGAACTTGATCAGGAAAAAAATAATAAATGAACGCAAAAATTTTCAAAATATTTGCAAACCCAGAGATTAAATGACTTCTTGTACGTCATTTAGAAAAATTAAGAGAGTAGATGACGAAATATATTTTAAAATATATATAAACCGATTCGTCTCTTATTTAAGCACTAAAAATAATTAAATACTCTGATATCAAATCATTATCATTTTCACTTTTTATATAAACACGACATAATTAAATTATTAATTCATTATCATATAATATATAATATATATCCATTTGTAAGTTTTATTAAATGTAATAATAATACTATAATAATATAATTATATAAAATTGTGTATTATTGTATCGAGTTCAGAGTTAAGACAATATTGTAAATTTGTTCATAAATGTGTTTACATATCATTATAATATTTATCATAAGGACGTCACTTATAAAAGTACATTTCAAACAGTAATACATCACATTACACAGAGCATGTTTTAGATTAAAAAATATATAATTTTAAACAACATAATATCGCTGTCCAATAAAGATTCGAATTACATAGTGAACATTTGATATCCCAGCTACTGTAGCTAGAAATGTAATTTTATAATTTGTTGTATATAATGAAATGTTATGACTTATAAGTTATGACTATATATATAATATTATAATGTAAATTGTAATAGGTACACAAATAATGACGAAATGTTTAATCAATGTAATAAGTTAGGTACCTATCAGTTATCACCGAATATATTTTTCTACAGAAGTAAAATGATAACTTTATTATTAGTCATTATTATAATAATGAACATGATGTTGAATTAAGTTACTTTTAATAGTGAAAACCAGTGAAATAAAATAAAATTAATGAATATTGACGAAGCATCTAAATGTGTACCTACAAGTTTTTAGATTGTTTAACATTTTAATTTTGTGATATAAAACAGTAAGTAGGTAAATACGAAAAAATGGTCATTCAAAATATGAAGTTTATTTGGTTGTTTATTTTACTATTAATAAAATATAAATAATAAATACACCATAATTATTGTAACCTAAACATTGTAATTGTTACATATAAACTAAAAATAAAAATAATAAATAATTAGTTATCTGGTATCAAAGTTCAGTGAATTAAAATTATTATATAATAATTAATAGATATACCATAATTTATGATTTTTTTTTTGTTATATACATAGGTATATATACTATGTAGAAATTTAGACATATTCCGTTATAGAATAAAACTGTGTGGCAAATATGTAATTAGTAATATGATATAGTTTTATAATTTTCAATGTATTTATCAAATGAGTGTACTATAATAGCTTGTTAAAATGTTACTTTTTTTTTTTTAATAATTTTGAAATTTTTAAAAATTAAAAATTCCTAAGTACAAAGTATTCAATTTTTAATTTTATTTTAAAATAAATTTTAGTACTCACAAAAGCGTAATAAAATAGTAAGACAAACATTGATTTATGGCCAATAACTAACTACTACAAATTATACATATTAAATGTAAAATCTTAAATTTATTTATTTATATTTTATAGTGTTTTTTTTCAATTTGTAATTGAATATACTTAAATATAAAATCCGAGACAAAAAAAAAAACAGCCAAGTTTCATATTAATCCATTGTTGAGGCAATTTAAACTCTACGAATTCCACTAAACAAATTAATTATTTTATGAAAACGATAAAATGGTGTACTAGAAATATCAATTAAAAATAATGGTTATCAAATGACCAATGGATGTTAAAATAATTAAAATATAAATTTAAAATATTTGTATAAGAAACTTGTGGTGAAATGTATGTTTAATATAAATATGTTTCTGTACGATTTTAAACGACTTGGTGGTTATGTATACTTTACAGTGAAAATCGGTTTCCCGTGGCAACCAGAATATAGATTTTTTCGTCTTGCCCTCAAATTACCTGTTAACGTTGTGCGAATGACAAACACAAAAACCTTCGTTTATAACATCATACATCATATGCTAACAGCGCAATCAAAAGAAGTTTTATTGGGGCTTATAATTCTTACAAGTTATTATAAAACCATTAAAGGTACACTCTGTATAGTTTATATATTAATATATAAGATGCGAAAATACATATCATATCTCCAAGTTATTAAGACTGAATGGGATATTATTTGATTATTTATCGCCTACAACTATAATGAATCTATTTTTTTTAACCATAAATCATTAATATTATCGATTAGCAGCTATTAAATTATACTATTTTTATATAGTCCAATGACTGTGTATAATTAATTATATCTGTTGTTTTGATTTAATTTTAACTGACCAAATTAAATAAATATCCACGAAATTATTTGACTGATGTATTTTCAATTTATATTACGACAAATAAATAACCATAGGTCTTATGCTTAAGTTCATATTAATGATTGAATACTTTTAGATTATATGATTAAAACTTTTCTTTCTTGCGAAAAATTGTTTCATAACTTCATTTCAGAAACGCGTATATTATTAGAGTATAAAATCATTTGATTACAACTTGTATTTATTGTGTTTAAAAGTCGTGATTCGTGAATATTAAGGTTTAGTTGGATTATAAATATTTTTATGAAACCTATCTACTATAATACCTACATGCTTATTATTTATTTGTACACAAACTCAATAACTAATATGACGAATACAACAGGTTTTTGTTGTAATATTTTTTTAACTGTAATACTACATATACCATTTAAATACTACGTACCTAGAAGGCTATAAATTATTTTTAGGTATTTTTTCAGTAAAGACGTACATCAACTCAAGAAAACCCCTAATAATTTAAAAAGAAACCAAACATCTCTTCAGATCAATAAAATATTCATTTACTCATTTCAATAAAACCATTAATACATACTAATTATTATAACAGATTTTTTTATACATAGGTATAATAAACCTATAATATAATTTTGAACATAAATAATAACATAATTTTCAATTTTATGATTTGAACTAAGTATTTACTATTTAATTTAAGAACATGACCATGTGTGCATATTTTTTTATTCTACAAGACAAAGAAACAAAAAAAATGTTCTTGAACTGATTTGGCTTCAAATGATGAATACAAAATAAGTGAGTTGTGAGTGACTATGTACAATATAATCCCTGGCCCAATGCCAAAACAATATAATTCTATTTATAATTTATATAATCATACGATGAAAAAATAAAGACGAATAAATATGGTTGATTTTTACATTATTTTAGTATTATATTATTGAAAATTTTTTTATAATAATAACTAAGTTTAAATTTACAAATGCTTGTACTATTGCAAAAAAATAATTATATTAAAACTATGATAATATTTATTATAATATCATACTATTTATTATTTATAGAAGAGTACCTATTAAAAAATTTATATAATTTTCTAAAATTAATTAATACGGATCGATTAAATAAAAGAGTAACATTTATTTTACATAATATCTATATACAATTTTTCAGTAGGTACTCACGATGTGTTGTGTTGATGTGTAACTGTGAACGTGAAAACGTCGACTGTCAGGTAGTTGCTAGTTTGCGTCCTACCAAGAGAAGAACCACTTGTAGATTAAACATTTCATTTATAAAACAAAAGTGCAGGCGTAGAAACGCATTAATGACATACAATATAATATAATATGGGGGATAAATTGGGTATGAACAAAAATACAATATTTATTATGTGTTATACTTATTTAAATTACAACGATAATTACAATAATTATAATATATTAATATAATTTATTTTAATATTTTTAAATCAAATAACGGTATAAACATTAAACCTATTTAAACTTAATTAAAGAATTTTATTAAATAAAAATAAAACAAGCTATTTTTTTTTCAAATGATCACATATTATTACCTAATTTGATTTTAGAAAGTATTTTGTAAGAAGTGATATAATTTATGAAAAAAAAATCTTAAAACATTTTGAAAACAATATATTTTTTATTTTTATTATGTTCTTAATTATTAATATTTGAAAATAAACTCAAGTCCTAATTTCCATGTTGTTTGAATACTATGATCAAGAAACATATTATTTTTTTAGTGTTTTATTTTAAATTTTAGTAACACTTTAAGTTACCGATATGACATTGCTATTTTTAGATTTAATTTTGATTAAAAATACAAGCAAATTAAATTCCTGCAGGAATGTATTTCATAATTTCTTTAACTTAATAGTTCAGCATTCAAATTTTACATTTACCAATTACTAAAAACTCAAATAACTTTTTCTAATAGATCATCTATTTATGGTACTCCTATTTTGAAATTTATAGAACAATGCATGATGTAAAAAATCTTATATTACTTATTAATCATTAATGTGTGTACAATAAATTAATACACATAAAAATTAAATTCAATACCTAGTTCATTCATTTTAAATTTATAACATCTGCTTACAATTACATACCTACATTATATGATATTGATATATTTTGTGTAGGTTTATAGTAGTTGTATAAAATTATTTGACACCACGAAGTTATTATTAGTTGTTTATATTATTTTATTAAACATATATCAATTATATAATTTTAAACATGTTTAGGAATGTTTTTAATATTTTTATTTTTTATAGTGACAAACTGGATCAGAGCTAGGTACTTAGTTGAAGTCTGTTTGGAGTCAAAAAGTGTTCAATATTTTTCCAGATAATTGAGAAAAAAACTAAAAACCAGAGAAAACTAGAAATATTAAATATTTTATGCCATCAGTTATCACTAAAGTCGATTTTGTTTTATTTTCGTCTTGACGTCTTGCAAAGTATCTTTTTAATCACATGACTTTAAATTTTCGCCAAATACTAGCTTTGTATACATATTAGATTTTTCTAAATTTAATATTATTTTCAAAATATTTTTCCTCTTTTTGAACTATTAAGAGACATCTAAAATGTTGTTAGTTTTGATTCTATAAAATATATTGATAAAAATTATTTTGTTGTTTGAAAAGCTTAGGTATATATTCAGTTTTAATATATTTTTTAAATTTATTCAAATTATAAAAATATAAAATTAGCAAATTATTTTGTAAAAATGTATAACATTAATAATTTGAATTGATAATTTGTATACATCAAGTTTACTCATAAACAATGTTTTAATAGCAAATAAATAATATCAATAACACAATCATAAACACAATTTTTTATAGACATATGATGTTCAAATATTGGTAAAATAGGATATTTATAATTATAATAATATAATTTTATCTAAAGTGGTTTCAGTTATTTTGCTTTAATTAAAAAAATATTAATTGACGGTATTAACATAATACAACGTTTTGATGAAAAAGCTTAAGAAATAACTAATAGATTTATTTATTTAAATTTTAAATTTAGCTAATTGTGTTTAATTGGTGAAAATTAAAATATAATTTTTATGTCTGGATTTAATTGTCATATGTTATTAATTACTATCAGCCTTCTTTTAGTAATTTCAGCGTTTATTATTGTTATACATAGTTATGTAGAACGATCTACATTAAATATTTCACTCATTTAACTAATGTACTATTATGTAGTCTTCTACACACAAGAATAAATATTAAACGGTTAAGTACATTTACCACAGAGATGTTTTTTGTTTTTTTTTTTTGTGAAAACACTTAAGTATAGTCTGTAGTTTTGAAAGTTGTTTAGATTTAGACTTAGGTAGATGTATTTTGAAGTAATCTACATGTAAATGAAAGTAGACAAATAATATGTATAATACGTTAAATAATAATAATACTGTATACGACTACACATAGTTAATTCGTTATATAATAATACAAATACATTACATTATCCGGGGGAAAATTTTCAATTATCTGAAGTCTTAAACCTTTATGTTTATGAAAAATATATAGTTTAATAGTTTATACTATATTTAAATCAAATTATATTTTAAATATGAAAAGTAATTTTATTATTTGTAGATATTCTGAATAGTTTGAACTTTGAAGAGAAGACTACAAAGTCACATCTATGTAATAAAATGTATTTATTTTTTTAGATTTTTGGTAACATACATGTAAAAAGGCTCACAGTAGTAGTAGTAGAGTGTATCTATCCTCATTAAGTAGGTCACTGCTATAATGTATGTGTTAAATTTGAATTCGATGATCATAACTTATTGCACGCAAAGAAAAAATGGTTCTAAAGACAGGCTATCAACCCTAGGTATATGTCTAAAAATTAATTTGTAATTTTCATTAAAATTTGAAATTCAAATGCCATTATAAAAAAAAAAAAATGATGACTATATTTTTGATATTTTTTAATCACTGTAATGGGGAATATTGTAATACATTTTCAAGAATTTTTACTCACCAACAAAAGTACTATCATACATTCCTAATTGGTAAAGTTGAATAAGAACAAAAAAATTTCAAAAATTTCAAATACCTAATACCTATTTATAAATAGCACAATAAGAGCCAAAACGTTTTGAAAAGTTTATCACGTCTTAAATATGCATAATACACTTAAATACAAACATGTATTCAAAATTTAAAACTTAAAGTATATAATATTGTTATTAATTTTGGAATTGTTAAAATAAAATAAAATCGACTTTGTCAAAAATTAATTTTTCATAAATACTAAAATATTTCTATTTTTTATCCCTCAAATTATTTTTAAATTATTCAAACATTTCTACTATTGAGTCCCTATAGTAGAAATTTAATTTTCTATTGAAACCTTCCTCAAAGTTGAATATTAGAGCATTTTATTCTAAGAAAGGTCTCTTCCGACAGATAAAAAAAATAATTATATAAAAATATTCATAATTGTAAAACCGATCTCATTTATCGGTTAACTAGGAATATACAATTTAAACATGTTTAATTTCGTCCTATTTACAAATTTTTTAGCCCATATTTTATCTTCTTTACTGTTTTATTATTATTATCTGACATAATTTATCCAATTATTGTTCATATTTTCATACTAGTTTCTTTATAGATAATTAAGCAGTTTAATCAGGTACGTCATAAACTATTGAATAATAACGCTTAACGATATCAATTACCTACTATCAATACTATTCTGATGAAAACAGCATCTGATTACATATTACTGTTTTACCTCCCTTAAACTATCTCGTTCATTAATTTTTAATTAATATTATATATAGGTTATTAAAGAACCTTTTTAACTTTTTTGAAAACAATCTTCATATTAATAATAATTAAAATTAATTTACTTCGTATCACCAATACATAGCTGTAAGCATGTAGTATTGAAATTATATTCGCACGTTACACTTCCTTCTCATACAATACCTACGTATAATTAAAACTGAGGAAGTTGCAGGAAAACTTAAAAATACAAAAATATCAAAGTACAAATTTATTTAAACCTCTATACGTAAAAAAAGATATAAGTTAAGATTAAAATAAAAAAATAAAAAAATTTTTTTATCGCATAACCATTAACTCGAAATGAAAATGTATATATTTACAAATAACGGGATCGTCTTTTTGTGCTTTATTGCAACAGTGTCCTCAGGATAATGTTAAATTATTCTTAAGAATAAAAATGATTTGTGTAAATATCTCGTATGAATAGATTCTATAAGTTCAGGTAGTTAAAGTCAAAAATCAGCACTCTGTTTATTGTTTATACATCAAATGTTTATCAGACGAACAACGACTTTCCTAAATTTGATTAAATATTATTATTTTCCACATTTTATCTCTATTCTCTAGTAAAATAAATATTAAATTGTTTTGAGTTTTTGGGAAGTTTTAACTCTTGGGTCGTTTAAATTAAAGACTTTCCAATTAATAATTGTCTTAGATTTGTATTTTAAAAAATATCTGACATTTTAATTTGATATAGACTTTTAATTTGTATATTAACCTTGGTTAGATTATAATACACTTATAAAACACTTAAGGGTCACGAGTATAGGTATTAAGAATTTTTTACTGAGAATATTTAATTTTAATTGCCTATATTTTGTTTTTATAATTGATAACGATTGTCACCAAAATTATGATTTAAATATAGGTACACTATTTATGTCTACACGCGTATTATCAGTTCATTTATATGTAAATAATGACAGTAAAATTGACAATTATTGATGACTTGAATTACCATTTATTTTTTAATAACTAATGTACAACTCAGCTAGTTTTTGATGTTATTTTTTATAAAATAATTTTATCATAAATGTATTATAATTAATATGTTTGGGTATTAAGTAGGTATGTGTTATTATGGCTATTACACAGTGGCGTATTTAGGGAAGGGCCCATAGGGGCCCGAGCCCCCCCCCCCCCTTGGCCCGTGTAGTACATATTATAATAGTATAACACAGTACTACTCAGTAATCGACACTCGTTTTCACGATTAAAGATATATTTTTGATCGTGCTCGTATTATACTTTAATACTTTTGTATGATTAAATAATGATTTGATATGAAAACCAAAATAAGAATATTAGATTGTTAATTCGCATTGTTTTGCGATACCCAGTACAATATAAATAGCAAAAGATAAAATCGATTATGGATTATTTTGGTGTTATATCTGGTGGGCCCCTCCCTTGAGAGATTTCTGGCTACGCCACTGCTATTACATCGACACATCGTATCGATAATAACATTTGATATACACAACCCTTAAATATTTATATCAATATCATTAAGGCCAACAATTATATGCCCTAAAAATCTTTAAAATATGTATGCAGTTATACCCTAAAAATTACCAAAATATGGTCCAAAAAAAAAATGTTTTTGTAAATATGATTAATTGATTATTATTTTTTTTATGTATTATATTATAATGCAATTATTACCAATGATTTACAAAAATGTGTAAAAAATATTAAAAATTGAAAAATTAAAGATATAATTAATAAATAATAAGTTAAACAAAAACATTAATCATATAATAAACATTTTAATTTTTACTTGATCTTATTGCATTGAACAATTAATGATTATTGCATAAGTTTTCAAGCAGTATTGAGCGTCGATTGCCCGTTAAAAAATTCTTGTAGCGTGAAAAAGAACGTTCTACATCAATGGATGTAATAGGTGCCTATTTATAATACAACAAATCGTTGCTTGTCAAATCTGCTGGGATACCTTCTAACGTGTATACATCACCGGACACCGGATAATACTTTAGAATTTTCGTAAGAATATGAAAGCCATTACTTTTTTTAAAAAACATCTTCATATTTTTTGTTAATATCAGTGCCATTTGTACCACTAACTTCACATATTTTACTTCGCGTAGTTTTTATTAGTTTTTGAGTCTTTAACGAGCTTATGAGATTTTAAATAGGTATACTAAAATGCAAAAATATGCTCTAAAAATGTAAAAATGCAAAAATGTACAAAATACAATTTAATGTACAGCATCTTTAGGTTATGAAACAAATGTTGGTATAAACTAGCTATTTTTTTGACCAACCAATAAAAATATGCAAATGCATCCAAGTGTTGGCCCTAAATATCATACATTCTTACCTGTATGGTTGTTTAATATGCGATGTACAGTGTTTGTACCTATATATTATATATATAGGTTGGTACGAACGATATATTTAAAGATTAACGGTAATTATAGTCATAAAAACTATATACTAGATTCATCATGAATGTTTTTAAATACCTAGTTTGTAATGCCCAATAGGCAGGTTCTTACATACGTAAATATATTATTATTAATTAATAATAAAGCGTATAAGATATATTCTGAATATAAATTGTAAAATTTATCTATAGAGGTACATAATATCACGAGTTTTTTTTTCATTTTCTATAATATTTAAATTGGTAGGTACAATATTAAAATGATTCTAGAATACTGTGTCAAAAGTACGCGCTCCTTTTATAAAGTACATAAATTAAAATTATTTTTATTATTGATAATAGGAAATTTGTAAAATGTTTGGTTCTGTGTAAAAATAAAAATTAGCGTAAGTATCATACAGTAGTATATTATGAGTATTTGTTAAAAAAAAAAAATTATTGCAACTGATACAGTAATATCTATAATGTTGACATTGTTATAGCGTGTAAATATCAGTAGTTCGGTTTATATTTAATTTAGTTCCAGCTTAACTTTATACCTTAATTAAATAAAATAAAATTATTTATCATTTTATTTATCTTAAATCTTAATTAGATGCAAAATAGTTGCAGTGTGAAAAAAAAAATCTGGAAGCCTTGCCCAGTCGCCCAGTGGGAGCTAGGAATCTAGGGAATCATTTTTTCTGTAAAAAACCTGTAGAGAATTACCTCCCTCGTTGTCCTTCAAATTTAATTATCAGAACACCTTTAAAAAAATCTATACTTAGTTGTATATTGTAAGTATTAAATTTCAAGCTGTGTTATTAAAAGAAAAAATTGTAACTACCAAAAATAACAATAATTTTACATTTTTAATGTTAATTAAAAGTGAAAAGATTTTCGAAATTAAATTTATTGGCTTAATTACTAACCACACATTTTATCATACTAGAAAGGTATAGGTACCGGACAAACATATATTATTATATTAATATCAAAGTCGGCTAGACTGTTGTTTCTAGAATTATTATCTAATTTACAACAAACTAATTAAAATTGTTTTCATTGGAAATACTTTAATGAACATCAAATTTATCAACTCTAGAAAAAAATAATAAAATATAATAAAATAAAATACTAGAAAACTATTTAAAGTATCACGTACATAATTTACTATAATATCAATATACACTAAGATTTTTTATCATAACCAATATCGTATTAGCCATATAATCATATATTACGTGATGCACTTTTTTGTTGAATATTTTTGGTTTACTTGAATTTAAAAATTTAATAAAGCTTTATAGTTTTAATCTTTAATATATTTTGAATACTCACACACTTTTGTATAAACAATTATACAAAGTAAATGAAAATTATTGAAGTAACTATATTGTTAAATTAATTATCTATATTTGATAGGTAAGTGGTAACAAATTTAAGTAACGTAATTTATTATAGTATTACAATTGGGTCTAGTAGTTGAGAAGTAGTAATTGGTGATATATAGCATACCTACATAAATATATTATTTTATATTTGGCATGATGGGCTGACTACCTTTCAATCAAATACATTTATTTGCACGGCAATTATTAAACATACTCACATAGCATTTAAAAATGTCATTCTGTGTACCTTTAAAATATAATAATATGCCTATTATAACTATCTAAGTTAAAATTTTCAAGTCCTCGAGAATATTTTTAAATTACATAGGTACAATAAAATTACTAAAATCCTAATTCATTATTAATTTAATTATTTAATCTCGCCCAAATTTTAATTTCAGATGTGTATAAAAAAATTGTGTTTATATTAGGTAGTTTCTAGACGTTTTGATTCTAGTATGAAATACTTATGAGAATCTTTTATTACATTTTTAAGCCTTGGCTATACAAATTTAATATTTAATACTTTTCTAACTAGAAAATAATTTTCAATTTTTTGCGATTTAAACAATTAGATTAAATTTAAATTTTAGTATGAGTATCTTTGTATACAATTTTAAAGTTTTTTAATAGAGCAAAAATATGTTTATCGACATAAATAGAAAGAAAAATAAATCTAAATTTCAAATGTACATAAATAGCTCAATGATATATACACATATAATGTTAATAAAAAACATTTTTTGAAAAATTTAAGTCTACAGTTTTTTTGATTTTGATTTACACCAAAAAAATAAAATCGATATTGTCGAAAACCGATTTTACGTACGTAATAATTTATTTTTTTATTTTTTGCGATCGGAACATTTCGTATCTGTGTAATTGATGTACAAAAATACTGAGAATTTTTATTTTTGACCCACTAAATAATCAACTTTTGAGGTACATATTATATGGCACAAATATTGTACATTATTATTCGGCACAAATTACCTATGTATATGTATAGTAATAGACAATAGTAACGTAGGTAACTATCATAGGTAATAGATTGTATAATTTTATCTACGAAATATTGCTGAACGAATCATTTTTGTAGGAAGACTGTTCAACATTAAAGTACAGCGTTATTATGTGGATACTATACCTTTATATCATTACATTATTATTTTTTATTACCTACCGCTGTAGCTTATGTACCGTCATCAGTATAACACGAAACCGCCTATAATACGGCAATTTAATATTTTCCGATTTTTTTTAAATCTCTTAAAATCTTCCGGCAAAAATTCACGAAATCCACGAGGAAACAATCGATACGTCTCCCGCGTAGTCCCGTCTACGACAATATGATGAATGCTTGGACTTTATCGAAATAAAGGAAAACACTACGAATAATTGTAAAATTCTTTACCTATACATTACTCAACCAATAGATTATGGTAATAAATTACAATACAGAGCATAGATAAATGACTACCGTGTAAATGGTTTTTGCCACGGCCTATTATCACTGACGACATCTATAGGTATCTAACCAACACATTGTGATTTTTCGAGGACCTTCTCACACGAAAGCTCACCTGTTGAAAATATGCTTTAAGGTCTTTTTAGTTTTCGCATTTTATATAATTATATTGTCATGTACCTACGTACACAAAAACGACACGTCGATTGGCCGATCGTATAATTATAACAATAATATAATAACATTGTCGTCGATCATATCTTTAATTATGCAGACTACAGAGTAATGGTAATTATTCGAGTTTACAATTATCAAATATTACAAGAATAATAATATGTCAGGACCTATTACCTAAATTGCTTAGTAATCTATAATCAATAGGTTATTCAGTTATTTTTATCTTGCATACATTATTCGCGTGCATGATGCGATGTGACCTATCAACATATTAATGTAATGTTTGTTATTTATTTTACTTATTAAACTCTGATCTTTCTAATCGTACGAAACCGTGCATTCTGAGTTATTATACGCATACAAGACGATCGTTTCGACGAGTTATAAAAATAAGAATCGTTTTACGCTCGATATCCCACTAAAGGTGATGCGTATATATTGAACACACGTGTTATATAGAATCTTCAAAATAAAATTGATTTATATTCATATTATTTATAATATATTCTTGTACTGCATGTACAACGATAATAAATTATAATATTGCATTGCATTTCAATTAGCCTGTATTGCAGTGCATGGGTGCACCAGCTTATTATACTTACCTATCTATTTACTATTTCGACGCTAACTGTTCGAAAAAACAATTTGGGCACAATTTTCACGTGTAGTACTGGTGTATTAACATCTCTGCGTGAAGTATTCCACTTAGGCTTATGCCGTTATCGTTTTAAATTCAAACGCGATTAAAACGACCTATATCCACAATCGTGACGTGCGGATAAGTAAGCAATATGTATTTTGTAATTTTCAATGTTTACAACTTTTGAGTTTCGATTGTAGGTACCTTTATCCACCAATGGAAATCTAATAGGTAATACGATTTTTCTGATTATTCGACTAGTCGGCACAAACAATATGAATTCCGATAGTAGGGCGTTTATAGATGGTTATTAAACTAGCAGTATTGATGTAGGTATTGCCTATACGTCATGCGAAGACCAAAAGTCCAAAACTACACCAGGTGATGAACGAAATTAAGTGACGAAATCTGAATATTCTGATTGGTTTAAATTCACTTCTATGACACTACATAGTACATATAGTACATAATATTATTATCTGCGTTTTAGACTTAAGGACCAGAGATAATTTGATTGCGGAAGTGTGCAGTGGGTCGATATTTAGCACATTACCAGTGGCCAGGGGGCAGAGACACAAATTCCATATAGGCTCAGAATAATAGGTAATAATGGAAATATTTACAATAGTGTTCCTTTTAGTTAAATTGAGACAATAGTACACAAATAGATAATATATCTCATTTGAACTTACAGTGCTATATACATTTTAAGCATATCTCATATCGACATTTTGTTTGTTAAAATTTAAAAATGTAACAAACATCCTAGTTAATGTATTATACTACAATTAAATTTGTTTATTGTGTATTACGTCGTATTAAATACCTACATATCATCTGTTTAATTCAAATTTATGAAATCGATAAAAATTTTAACATTAAAATCTTCATGGGAGGTTCACATTTTTTTCTTTGCACTATTATAAAAGTAAATAAGTATTATAAAATTGATAATTTCATCACTTACTATAATATTATACTTACTTATAATATTATTACAATACTATAATAAATGCATTTTTACTTACTTGAATAACTTTGATAAAATGTATAGTTATGGAGTTTATATCATGTTTTATTACTTATTATTATATAAAACATTTAAAAATTCTGTCAAAATAATTTTAATGTTTTAAAAGCTCTAAAAAATCTTAAAACATTATGATCACTCACTGTTTAAAATATTTAAAATAATTGGTTATATATAATAATCAGTTTATTATAATATTTGGTGTGCAAGTTTTTTAATTGTAAAATATGTGATATAACAGTTTCTATATGGCTTAATATTTTGAATATATAAAAACTATACAAACGATGTTAAATTTTAATAAGTTTTAAGTTATAACTATTAGAAATATTAATTAAAATTTTTAATTATAATTTGTAATCGTAATAATTAAGTTTCCTCTAAAAGTAATAACAGTTACCAAATAACAATCAAAATTAATTAGAAATGTTATGTATTTAAAGTAAGACTAATAAAAATGATTTATCTAACAACAAAAGTAACATCATTCAATTTGTGTTAATAATATTCACTTAAAGATAGTATATATATTTTATTTAATACAACAAACTTATATTTTATTATTATATTGTTTTTCTTTTCATGAAAAAAAAAATTAATTTTAATACATAACTAATGTTGTTATTGTTGGTGTTGTAGGACAATCTGTGCTTAGAAGAGTATTCACTCATGGCTCAAGGTTTCAACTAGCAATACTGTGGCACAATACACCCAAGTTAAGATGATGACAAACTTAGCCTAATAAACTAGTTTTATTTCATGCTAACTGGTTATGATCTTAACTTTGAAGCACTATTTATACATTTATATGTAGGTAATTATATTTAGTTTTTAACTAAATATTTTGTCCCTTATCAAGGTATCAAGGAAAATATTAATACTGTACTAATCTGTTATAGATAAGTCAAAATATACTGGAATACCTATCATTAAGTTGGGTTTTTATTATTTTGTTTGTAGAGGAATGTGTCGATTAAACCAGATTTAACTGTAATTGGAAATTAAATTATAAAAATTAAACATTTAAATTGTAAACATTTGTATAGATTTTATTTATATTATTGATGTTTATGTTTATATAATAAACAAGGTTTATAATTTCAATCAAATGAATATTGACAATGATAGTTCTAAATAATATGTACAATAATTTTGGAATTATTAATTATCTGTCAATTTATAAATAACTCTTAAAATGTAATTACAATTATAATAAATGTCACAGGAATTGCAAGCGAGTATTTACTATTTTTATATATAAAAATATGGTTTTATAAAATAAAAAAATTAATTACAATAATACATTTTTTAAAAATTATATCTCGTATTTAATAATGACTTTTCAGCGCAAAAACAATTCTTAAAACATAACACATGATACCCAATAAAAGTATCTTTAAAAAAATAAGTTACTGACTTTATCTTGGACCAAGATGAAAGCTTCTTCTGCGATGTGACTTACGTTCACGTAATGAGATATATTCCTGTCTTCTTACACTACATCTGAGTTCTAAAATATTATTGATTTTTTGTACGATATCTTCAGCTACTTTTTGTTCAGCTTCAAAATCATGGTGTTTGAAATTACTCCATACAGCAGTTCCTTGTTGACTAGGGGCACTATCTCCAATACTAGAGCTTAATGCGGTACTATCATATACAAGTCTCAAGACAGCACGGTTGTTAGATTTTGTTTCTGTAAGATCACATGCTACCACACAATCCATATCATACGTAGCTGGCTTTTGTTTTGTCCATGGAAATTTAGAGCTAGATCTTTGCTTTACAACTGGATCTAATTCTATTTTTTGTCCAGATATCCCTAATGAAAGTAAAAATATAATATTTATCAAAAACTATCATTAAATTGTATTAAACTTTTGTAAGCGTGTCTATTTAATAAATTGGTTAATTTTTTAAATTATAAATGAACTGAAGGGTATTGGAATTATATGTTTTTTTTGAGATGATTGTCAATATTAAGGGTAGTTCCTGATAGTAAACTATTTTGTGATAAAAATTGTGATCTAATAGATTACTCTACTTAATAATTAAAAAAGATTTATAGCTAATAGTAAATAAACCCTAATTGTTTAAACTCCGGCCACTGAGAGAGCGCTATTCCAAGCAATTCAAGTGATTGAACTTCATGGTTGCATACTCAAATATCTCCCATTCTACTGTGTGTGAATGAGCGAGAACGACAAATTTTGGTTGCCGCCCAGAAGCGCTCTCTTGATGATCAGAGTATAATTTGTTTATATAAAACAAGTTTTTCATCAAAATCAACTTTTGTATTTATTTATTTTTTTTGTAATTCTAAAAGAAATAATAGTAGATATACTTGAAAATTTTACTAAATATTTACATTATTATTTTCTATTTATGGTATACATTTTTGACTCTTTAAGAGCTATTTGTAGACATTTCAAATTTTATACTTTTTTTTAAATAGGTATGTTAATAAAACTTTTATTTCGAGATAGGAGTTTGTAATTGTTATTAATTTATAAACAGGAATACAGTGTTTATCACTTACCTAAGTGTATTTCTATTTTTGCTCTAACTTTATTCAAAATATTCACATGATATAATTGGTATAAAGGTGCTTCAATAGCAAGAAGTTTATTTAATTCTCCTTCTAGTTGTTGTTGAGCTAGATAAAATAACAAACAATAAGAACAAAATAAGACTAGTTGGTTTTTTAATAAAAGAGTTGAAGTAAATAATCTTACCTTTAGTATTTACATTTTCACACAAGACAGAATTTCCTTCCCTAAAAAAGAATGTTTTTTAGTGTTAATAAATTATGCAAATTAACTTTTTTAGAAAATCATCTTACTGTGATGTCGGGGAATGATTTGAAGTAGCTGGTGCTAATTTACTGTCACGTTCAACAATAGCTAAGAATCCAAATCCAAATTTAGCAACAGTCTCTCGAGAGTCTAAACATGGAAAGTCAAAATCAACTTCGCCATCATCTTCTGCTATGTATAGAGCATAACAATCAACACTATCCCTAGTTATAAAACAAATAAGATTCAATTATTTTTTTTGAATTTTGTATGCTTCTTAAATAAATTATATATCAATTACTTTAATGTGCAATCTGGATATTCAATAGTGCATTTCCAGCAAACTAAACCAATTAGATCATGTACTTTTGCAGTGGCTATAATTGATACTTGCATAGGATAATTACGACGTTCTAAATTAAGCATAGTTATAAATATGCCATATTTTCTAGTAGCTTCACCTAGCTGGGCCTAAATATATTTTTCAATATTAAATATATCACATAGTTTTATATAAAAAAAAAAAAATGTTAATAATTTAATTTGTATTTACATTTCCATCATATTTAGAATATTCTCGAAATGGATTCTGTGGTAGATATGGGCAAGCTTTCAATAATTTAGATAATTCAGAAACATAATTCTTTTTCTGGTGACTGATGTCTTTTTTAGGAAATAATTCAGCCTTTTCTTCATCTATATATTTAAAAATCATTATTAGTTATACATTATAAACAAATAAATTACTTAATAGTAAAAATAAATATATTTAAATACATAGTTGATAATTTATTTTAAAACATAAATATAAACACTATATTTTACCTTGGTATATAAATGTGTATACTTATATTATGAGTATATATTATATGTATTTAATACTATATGTTATTTTTATTTGAAATACCTGTAAGGGAAACAGGTGTTATTTCCCATTTTACATGGCGCACATTAGCAGATTTTATCATATTTCTTTGCAGACGTTCTAACTGAACTGACGTATGAGATCGCTGACGCCGAACTCCAAATTCTTTAAAAATATTAATAATTAATAATTAACTGAAACAATAGAAAATAATATAATTTTTTTATTTCACCAGTATGAATATCAAGTGATTCTGCCAATTCTTCTTCTTCTTCATTATCTTCAATTCCTGGGTATATGTCATATTTTGATGTGGATATTGTTTGAAGCACATTTTCTCCACCCATAACCACCTCGCTAATCCCTATAAATAATATTGTGTAAGAAAACATCCAAATTTATACATAAAGTGTAATTACTAAAATGTTAACATAAAGAAACCTTGAATAGAAAAATGTTTATTATACAATCACGATCACCACCTCTTCACAGAATTGCACCTCCAAAACCATAAACTTCCAACACTTTGATTTCGAAATCTTTTCCGGGACAAAGTGGTGGATTATTAAACGTTGAGCAGCTATCTGATTTTCCAAATCTTATATTTTCATCCATCCAAATAGCTTGACCATCACCACCACCGATAGTTATCATTTTAGAATCAGCAGCCATAAAAAGTTCATTTGAATGACAAACATTATCATTTTCCATACCAACCCATGGATATTTTGATCTTTCAGGAAACAAGCTGAATAGAAATGTCTCTCCAGTTCCAAAATATGCTGTCCTGTTTCCTCTATCATCTTTTCTATTCCTCTCAAGCCATTTAGTTGAACAATAAGCTCCAAATACATCATCAGTACAAGTTTTAATAATTAACAATGTTGGTTCATGCTGTTCAACTCTAAAATAAAATGTAGTCAAACTGCAACCATGCTCTTCTGTAGTGTATAATAAAATAGGTTGATACATTGTAATTCTCATAGGTAACCATGACCATAATGTAAAAAGTTCTCGTGTACTAAGTGTATGCGATAGGAGCTGAATATTTACTTGAGATTGACTAGTAGGTAAGTTTTCACTTGATCGAGACCTTATCAATTGATGTGAATTTGAAACAATTGCTTTTGACTTCATTGACATTTCGGTTTTAACAAAAATTCTATGTAAATATGCAGCACTTAATGCTCGAATATTAAATGCTGTTTTTAACAATTTATTAGGACTAACAGGCATTTGTCTACAAAATTTCATTAAAGTAGCTTCTAATCCATTATTAAGAGCTTCTAAAGCCCAAGGAGAATTTCTTTTACTAGTATTTTTATGAAAAAGTTTTAGTATAGCCATAGCAACTCTATATAAAACTTTAATACCTTCATGTAAGTAACAGTCCATAACTCTTACAATATGATGAAATGGAAGGCCTTGAAAAATCCACCACATCCAATCGGTATATACATGTTCCATTTTAGTGGCCGAACAAAATTTTGTTAAATTAATTGAAGCACTACTTGCATGCTTTCTTGTAACACGCATTACAGTTCTCCACGTAACTTCATATAATGATTTTGTTTGAGTCATAAAAACTAATCGTTTTGAAGATACAAGACTAGTTAAACTATTATAACATTCTTCTTCAGGCATAAAATGTAAAAATAATGAGACTAATGAGTAAATTGCTGGACTATAAGTAATATCAGGACACGCAAACCCAAGTACACATACAACTCGGTCAGCTACTTCTTTACCGACAGCAGTTAAATGATAAATATGTCTATGTTTTGAATCAACAAAAGGTGGTAAAATACTAGTTTTATCTGGTAATTCTTTAGTACCAAATAATTGTACAACTAGATCCCAGTAGAAACCTTCAGTCATATTATTGTTGTTGTGCTGTTTACACAGTGCAGACCATAGTTGAGAGCGAATCATGTTATCGGCGGGCCAATGGTGGCTACGTAAAAGTTTTTTAACTTCCTTATGTCGTCCATTAGTAATGAGATGTTGGATTTCACTAAATGTTTTGTTTGGCTGCTTCTTTGTAATTGTGCATTCCGGAATGACAAATGGAATACTGTCGACATTGACTAGCGATTGGAATGGCTGGTAATCGAGATCATTGATAATGACCATGATTTCTTCTTGAATACAGTTTTGATCAAAAATTAAAAATTGGATACACGAAAACTTAACAGTAAGGTATATTGGATTAAATTTAAAGTAAGTTTTATTAATAAGCAAATAATGAAAAAAAAAAACGATTAAATTAAAAACATTGCTTTATAGCACTAGTAATGATGAACGTTGGAAAACAATTCACAAGATAAGATAAAAAAAAAAAACTATGACATTAAAACGTTACATCGGACTATACATAGATCACGGATTGTTGTTTACTCGCACTGATTGGATTCTGTACCTGGGCGGTCCAGATTTTAAGTATAATAAGTACGTTTTCTGTTTGTGTACAACACGACGATGATTGATTCAATCGTACGGAATAACTTTAACAACCAACAATAACGGATTAAAAAAAAAAACTATTGTTTATTAGAATTAATGTCAGAAAAACGTAAAAAAAATATGGCGTAAAAAAATAGAATACGGAACGCGGCGAGGAATTTCTAGGCAATTACCTAGTCTTTTTTTTTATTTTAAACGCGAGAAAAAACTTTCGTTGAAAAAAATTTTCTCCAGATAACCATGCCCCACCCTTGGACACCTTGATAGTACACAGTGTTACCTGCTCGAATGGTCTTGCTCCGTAAACATAAAAGCGTTTAATACGACATCTCAACATCTGTCTGTTTGTTTTCGTTGCGGTCGTTGGCACATCAATTCTACCTATCTATCTATCTATTATACCTCTAACTGCCTATGATGATAAAATGTATTTAATATAACAACAACAGTACACTCGCAATTAATTGACTCGTCGACAGTTTAGTACGCTTCGACGTTAGTAATTATTTGTATTGATTACCTGTGTCATCTGACGATATGAACGAGTTTCTGATGTGAGAGAGAAGCCAATGTTTGCTGTCGTAGAGTGCCATTATTTTAGGCCGTCGAACGGTGAACAAGAGCGGTGAAAAATTCCAACATTGGGCTCTCTCCACAGCCGAGCCCCGGCGACCGCGGCGAAAATTTTATGCGATTTATTTCGATTTTACCAACCGTACTCTGGTCCAAAAATCAAAACATACACTACTGCGACTTTTTTTCAAAAGTGTATCGCCGTGATAAGGCTATACGATAAATTGATAAGCAGAAGATTCAGTGCCGACGTTTTGTCGTTTTGTTCGCACGAACAGATATTGCGAAATTTACCGTTTGTAATTACTACTTGATTCTCAAATACCTGTCCAGTGACTGTGACAAGTCCCTACTTACATGTCCTACCTTGAGAGAAAATTCCATTTATGGATTATTTACAAGAATTCTTACGTACAAACACGTATGCACCGCACACGAATCGTCGTGATACACATAATACTTTGTACTTATATAGCTATATAGGCACATGGCTACAGATATTGTTTTACATCCACGTTCCACGATAGGTAGGCAACTAGGCAAGACGTACCTATCTGAATAACGTATTACGTCACATTTTTACAGCCTAAAAGTACAGGTAGGTATTGAATATTTGTAGGCACACGAGTAGTGTGTTATCAACACGAAACGACCTTGGACGGAATACTGGACACTTGTGGAATGCATACACATAAGAGTTATTGGGGAACACACTTATGAATTTACTAATATTCCACACACTTATTGCATTTACGATTTACCCATTGACATATTATATGCTGCATGTAGCATGTAATATGATATGTTTACAGCGTTTAAGTATAATGCGCTGGCATCCTATCATATTATTCTAAACGATTATACAATAGTGATAGGTACCTATTCATTTTTTTAACTTTATATTTTTATTGAATAAAGAATACTTGCTATGTTCTGAGATTATAAAAATTCAAAATTCAAAATCAAAATTAATTTAACCATAATTTTTGCGTTAATAAAAATATGAGTCGAGATAGAATTTTAGGACAATTTTATATTATTATGTATCTAATATTGTTGAATGTTATTAATTAATTATAATAATTATATGCAATATGCTACATCTTCACTGCTATGGACCGTGCAGGTCAGCTCACATTGTCCATTATTCGGAATAATTTTACTATAGTTTAAAAGGTGGATACATAATATATCAGTGCATAAAGTTATTGGAGTATTGGACACATGAGGTTAATAAATAATATAGTACTTTTTTTGTTTGTGGTTTTACCGATGACCCCAGAAGGCCAGAAGTACTAGACCGAGGTCATTATACCGTTCCGGGAAAATATACATATGCGATGCTAAAGGGGTGTAGGGTCTGCAGGGTACCCCTGAACACACAACAAACATTGTATTATTTCATATTGCTCATTATTGCCTAATAACGGCTATTATAATGGAACATAACGCATACAAAACTTTCAACACTGTTATAGACCACGGTCGCACGGTATTGTTAATGTATTATACAATTATGTAAAAAAAAAAAAATGATTTTATTGTTTCTAATTTGTTTGAAGTTTAATGTTAGTGACGAATTACGTTTAATGAAAAGAAAATAATAAAAATATTTAAGTATGGCTGTTTAAATAAAAGCAAAAAAATATGCAGTCAAACATAAGTATCATCGAGCATTTAAAATAGTCGATCATCTGGAGGAGGGTTTAGCCCCCTTAGATTTTTATAGTTCCCCCCAGACAAAAATTGAATTTTATTAGAAATTTTATTATTAGTGTTTTGATTATTCTAGCCTTTTAGGTAGTTTATGTTTTGGTATAACATTGGTATTATTACCTATTTATTGTAATTGTAAATTGAGATAGTGGGTAATATTTTCTATTTTTTTTTATCTAGTTAATTTATTTATTTTTACCTGCAAAACGTTTTCCTATTTGTTTGTATAAATCAATGAGTTTTTTCAATTTTATAATTTTCACAATAATTTCGTACACACCTTAATTTTTTTTACAGTAGATATATTTTCTTGGTTTGTAGATTATTTTTCTTTTAAAGCAGTTAATTTTTAAATTGTTATAGTTTTATGCCCAAACGTGTCTTATACTTACGCCGAAACGTGTTTTTATAAATGCGCCCATAACGTGTTTAAAGTTTCAAGTAAATTGTTAATATAGTGCCCAAACGTGTTACATCCAATTTTTGTTTTTCCCGATTATATTAAAAATAACTAAAATCATTTACTAAAATATCAAACAGGTCCAATTTGATTTTCCGAAACCATTTCCGAAGTTGAAGATTGTAACATTTTTCCACTATAGAATGTCTACTCAAATAAAAAAATACATCATTGTAAAAACCCATCGCTCTACTCAGTTATATAATATCATATTATAGTTGAAAGTGTATGACTTCTTTTTTAAAATTATTCATGTTCATTTTGGATTTTATCATAATAATCATAATAATAAAAATACCTATACACTACTGTGGCTACTAGGCTACTGTGTCTCATAGTCTGTAGTCTATAGTCTGTACAGTTTGTATATTTTATAAATAAAAAAAAAATGTTTCATACAAAAAATATATCTGTTACGTATTATTTTATTTACATATTACTTGTGTACTCAAAATCGTTTAAATTTTATTAAATTATATAACAAAAACGTGTTTAATCATAAATAAGTGGTTAAAAGAATACACATGAAAAAGAATAATTTATTAACGTGAATTTGCGTAAATAAAATTCTAGTTAGAGCTAGGTATTTATGTTTTAAAACACCCGTTTTGCACCCTTTTATATTCATTAAAATTATTTGATATCGATACAATATACTTATAATAATCTAATAGTACATATTTATAATTTTAATAACTCAAATATTTTCTAAATTACTTCTATAAGTATAAAACTATTACAATAGTTTGTGTAAAGTAAAAGAAAAAAGTACCTTTGATAATACACAATGAATAGTGTTATTAACTAGGTAATATAATACCTAATGGCTAATCGAAGCTTTTTTTGTTTATTATAAAGATAATTATCATATAACTTAATTGATTTAAAATCAAATTAAAAGTTAAATATAGTTGCTAATTTCCCAAATATTTTATTTATATAGTAGGTACTTTTATTTTAGTGTTTTTATAATAGCTATATATTATAATACATATTGATTAAAGTCTACGAGTGAAAAAAAATTGAAAAGTCAATTAAAAATGAAATTTATTAATATTTAAACTAATTATGCTGCCCATCAGTTATTGGAGTAACTGATAGATAAGTTAATACTCCTTTTCCAGGTATCGGTTTTATAGCGACATAAGCTCGTCCATCCGGAGACCAATGCTTCATATATACATTTATTGGTCCCATAGGTGGAAGAGATGTTACTTTTGATGCTACTAGCTTTCCCTATATAAGAAATATTTTAAATGTTAGTATATTAGGTATTAAAATCATTTAATTTTAATTTTTTTTTTAATTTATTTTTTTATTCCCAAATAAATATTTAATGATCCCCCTCCCCAATTTAATAGTTAACACCTAGTAACTATTATTAAATAGGTCTATACGTGATTTTCAATTATATTTCATCTTACCATAGCTTCAGGGAATGGCATTAAAGTTGATGGTGGACTGTTGGAAAAAATTCCGTGCAGAACACCAGCTCTAAGCATTATACGTAAATATTGTGCATAATCATTGCGAATTTTAATATTTTCTAATGAGTCATCTGACAACATCACCAGTTTATGAACCCATTCAGTACAACGAACTCTGTCTAAAGTTTAAAATAATGGTTTTATACAAATTATAATGATTATAGATCAAAATACTAAATAACTATAGTCTAAAATTTATGGATATAATAGAAGTAATAAATAATAGTATTAGAAAAATGACTACAATTTTAAAATATATAATTGTTAAATTACCAAATTGGTTTTCCAGTTTGAATGAGTTGTTTGCTATATCACGTAATGCGTATTTAAACTCTTCGTTATATTTTAGTGACATTTTTTTCTTTAAGCAATTAGTATTTACTGGGTACAAATTAGTATTTGATTTTCAAATAAATCTTTACTATTTAAGCTATTTAAAAAAAATACCGGAAAGTTATGTATAAAAGGCAATGTTTATTAATTTAGAAAATATTTCATGTTATTTTATTTTCAACAAAAAAGTTAGTAAGTGGCCAGAATAAGTATATTTATTATTTTATTAATAACATACAGATATAAATAAAAATCAAAACAATTTTTCCCACTATTTCTGCAATAATAATTCTTGTGCTTTATAAATATGTAATTTTTGCAAAATGTATATATTAGTGTATACCTACTATATTATACATATAAGTAATAATTACAATACTACGTAGTATAGTCAAGTTTTTTAGATTTTAAATAGTAAAAGTAATATTATTTATTTTCTTTATGTATAGTATATACTTAAGATTAAAATGGTACCTATGTATCTTGTATTTCAAGTTATTTTGCTTTGAATAATATGATGGTAATAATTTTAAATATTTATTGATTATCTTATAGAAACTGCTAAAATCATGATCAAACTTTTTTTTAAATTTAATTGTACCGTCTATACATACTATAATGTAGTGTTTAAACATAGTTTATACACATGTATATGACTATATATTTACACATGTATTTTAATATTTATTACCTATAGAAAAAATTGTTATAATAATCGTAATTATAGGAATTATTTTCTGGGTCATATAGTTTAATGCAGGGTTAATGTACCTATATGTTAGTCATAAGCCCTTGAGACATCTTCCCTATAATAGAAAAATATTGACCTATTTACGTGAAACCCTATTATATAGTATGGTTCCTATGAAACTTTTCGGACAACACGTAAAAGTATAATATTTATTGAGAGTACACGTATAATTTTTTTACGAATGTAAAAAATTAGTGAGTGTTTGGCAAGGTCGTGAGTTGCTATAGCTACAAGCGCAAGTACACTACAAATCAAAATAATTTTAGTATCTACTTTACAAATGTACAATATTGGTTACCTGCTACTTGTGTGTTAACGATTCGATTGTTCGTATTATTAAAACAAATGTGTGTTTAACGTTAAAAGATAAGGTTCCTTTTATTTATCCTTATTTTAAATAAAAAATAATAACTGTAATAAATAATAGTAACAAAAATAATAATACAAATAATTGTAGTGTTAAAATAAAAGTAGTATCTTCTTAAATCTCATTTGTTAGTTTATCAAGGTAGTATCGAAATGGAGGATGGCGGTTGGAAAAGAGAGGACATCACAAGCGACATGGTAAATGAACTGCATAAAAAAATATGGGATGTGCCCCGAGCACTCAAGGAAGCATAACTGTAAGTATTTTAATATTCTTTACAATATAATAAAAAAGTGTAAATGTATCTATATTATAGCTACATTTATTATAAATCTGAAATTATGTTATCCTTGATGAAAATACTTAAAAATTATCTATATTCAGTAATACTTAATGTTATTAAAATATTTTTTTTAATATACTATTATTCCTTGGTATGATTTATTGAAATAACACGTTTCGGAATTTTACAAGCTATACATAATGACAATAAATTAGTATACTATAAGTTAAATATCGTTATAATTTATCACTAGTAACTAGTAAGTACATGGTATTTATTGTTATTAATGAAAACGATAATTTTAAACGAATACAGATTTTTATCATTGGGTTTATCTGAAACGTGTAACTGTGTAAGTAGTGTGTACCTACTATAATTATAATAATTAAAGTTTGGAATAATGCATTCATATTTGATATACTGCACATACTTATTACTTTGTACGTAATCCCAGTGTTTTTGTCTTAAAAAATCTTTATTTTTCTCTAACTAATTTTATTAATCTGATATTTACAATTTTTTTTTTTGTTATATTACTTATAATATGACCAAATTGTATTTATTATATTTATTTCTTTGGTGTAGAGCTGTAGTCAGTAGCATATTTTAGACTTACTTCTATGTACCGGAGTGAGTCCATAAGTAATATACCAATAGATTTTTATTTGTAAGTTTTATATTAAGTTTAGATAAGCTTGTGAAGTTGTAAGGGATAATTTGAGAAATTATATTACATTACTCAGAAATTTTGAGAATATGCAATTAATGATATGAAATATAATATAACAGAATTAGATTTTTGGTCTTTATATACTATATAAGTGTTATAATTTATAAACACTAAGAATTACAAAAAAAAAAAAAAATTATTTCAAAATAACAACTGACTCACGTAAATACTTAATGGATGTATTTAAATATGTTCACGACCAGATTTTTTTTTAAATTACAATTTATGTAAATATTAGTAAATAATAGTTAATAATTTTAAAATAAATAATCATTAAATTCTGCCGTAGATTCATTATTTTGGTGATTTATCAAAATGGCTTTATTTATAAGGTGATTATTTTATCATTAGGACATAAGTCATTTTTTAGATAAATGTGTACGTTTGTTTTGAAAACGATTTTCACGGCATGTTAATAAATATTTATTATAGATTTATTTTAAATTAAAATCAATTTTTGCAAGTACAAATACATATGTTCAAAATATATTAAAATAATTATATTCTTAATAATGTTAATGGAAAAATAAGTTTAAATTATTTGTAAATATACTTGATGTAAAATATATATCGCATGTTGATAATTACTTCAATAGTTTTACATTTATAAAAATATAAATCACTAATTATATGTCATCGTGATTATAATAATTGGATAGACCATGCACTTCATCTCAATATTTTTAGCCTCATTAAAACTTATTGTTTTGGAGTAAATGGTATTAATTACACTGTGCATACGTGCGTCCAACTTTTTTGTTGTAATTTTTTTTTTATATTAAAATAACTATTTAAAATTCACTACCTATATATAGACGATAAAATTTAATTTAATTAGTAAACAACGGCTATAACGGGCTGATTTGTGGTCCAACTACTTATGTAACCAATATTCTTGTTTTTATAGTATAGTATCGGTGGTCGACTGACTTATTATAACTAGAGGCGTATTCAGAATAGGGCATATGGGCTATGGGCATAAATTTAAGTAATCATATACTATTTGAAAAATATATATCAAATTTAACAAGTTACTACAGTAAAGTCATGCTATATTTATATTGTATATAAATTATTTATGTTAAGGCTGTTGGAGCACAACATTTTAAATATTGATTATTCATTATGTATGGAATATCTTAATGTCTATACATATATATATATTATACGTATAATTTATATATATGGTAATATTCTCGTAAAATAGGTATTAGGTATGCATATATTTATAGCATAACTGCACTTATACGAAATACACGTGGCTTGTAAAATGCATATATTCCCATTTTTTGTGAGGGGTGCGCTAATGCAGTGGTCCACCAAACTTCAATACGGTCCTGATAACCAGGATCTGATTATAACTATTTAATATAAGACCAGTCGCAACAGCCAAAACAGGTAAGCAATCACGGATAGCTGATAAGAAATGCCTACGTGACTACACACAGGTGTAGTGACTACGCAAAATTCAGTTTAGGTTTTTAAATAAATTTTTCATTAACATGTAAAAAATACATATATTAAAAATGTTATTGTTTTTAATACTGCCATTCAAAGAATATTTTTAACATTACTTTTTTTTATTTAAAATTGATAAACCTGAAAATATTAATACAACCATAAATTATGATGATATATATTTAAATATATGATAGAAAAAGCTAAGAGACCATCTTCCCTATATACAGCATAAACATTCCTTAGTAAACGAAAATCTCAACTTTAAAAAAATAATAGCCTGTTATCAAATCAACTTAAAAGCAATAAACTAAAAAATAAATTGAATTAATATATATTATTATATTATATTATTACTATGAGAAAATTCCAACTTCAATGATTTTCAAAAATATTTATTCTAAGATTATTGTATATAGTTATGTAATCTATAAGTGATAGATTATTCAATTAATTAAGCCTTGTTATTATTGCTTTCAAAATTAAATACAGGCATCCTATATTATTCCCAGCTTTAGTGTTTCGTCCAAATCTTGTATCGTAAATATTTTTCGCTATAGTCGCTCACATATTTCTTATATTTTTATTAAATAAATGAATAAAAAAAATGTTTAATAATTATTTTAAAATAATTCTTTGTAAAATTAATGGTAAAACAATGTTTAGATGTTCCTTAGCAACCTCGCAGAAGTTTACTTAAACACATGCATTTATAACGAAACAGGTCGACGCACTCATCCAGAAAAGGTTTTTTATATACAAACTGTCAAGGGAAATCAATCAAAAGCATAAATATTAATAAATAAAAAGGTTATTTTATAATTAAATGATTGTTAGAACGAAGGACAAAATAATGTGATTCGTATAGATAATTTTTTGGAAAAATATATACAATAATTTACATTATTTTGTGTAAGGAATAATTTATCAGATTAACGGCAAACCAATACCCATAATATAGTATAAGTATATAATATTTTGTTTTGCAATGTAAATCTTTAACCTTTGTATACACTTGTACTTGTCTAAATGATAATTAGAAAGTCGAAACTATATGATAATGTCTAACGTAGTTAATTGCGATAATATGTCATATCATCGTAATTTTCAAACAAGGTTAAAGATTATTACAGCTTATAAGTATTATAGGTATATGAAGGCATGGTTAATTACTTAAAAGTTTTTATGTAACTGATACATGAAAAACATATTAGCTGATATAAAAAAATTCTTATCTTAGAAACTATCGTCATACAGTAAACAAATAGGTATAATTCACTATTGTGGGACATGATAAAACTATTACATGTTTAGTGTTTACCTATCGAAAAATAAATTAGTAATAGGTAAGAAAAATAACGTATAAACTATTATATTTATGCGTGTGACAATTTGACTGAATTGTAAATTAACTAAATTTGTCTATTTAAATATACAAATAAAGTGATAGCATATTCTTAAAAGTAGTACCTACATTATTAAGTATTAAGTATACTAACTTATATGAACTTATATTTCAAAATAAATAAATTTATTTATTTACATATTTTTCGTACTATTGATACATATAATGCGTATTGTTCCTATATAATAAAGATAGTATAAATAGGTACTTGAGTACTTCAGATTTCTAAAAAAAAATTTCTACAAAAAAAAACAACTATTTTATTTTAAAATAATACCTAACCATAGTTTTTAATTATCCGTTTAGTATTCTACTTTAAAGGTGAAATGGATGATTTAAATTTTAAATAGTGTCTTAAATATTTTTGGACTCATTATACCCATCCCTCATGGATGATCGCTGAGGTCATCACTTCACCAGTTTATTGTATTTAGTACTTCTATTATACAGGAAAATCATTTTAAAAGTAAACACTCATATTCTATTGGGAAATTTAGTTATAATTATAAGTGTTTAACTAGTCATATGAAATACGATTTTTATGCATTTGAATTATTGGTAAAAAAACAAAAAAAATTTTTATTTATCATTTAAAAAATAAAAGTAGAAATTAAGACATAATAATAGTAATTAAAAATAGCAAAAATTATTTATTTTATGAAATTCCTGGATTTGGACTGTGTGGACCTATATAATTGTTTGCCACGTTTATACCATTTAAGTTTTTTCTGACGGTAAATCAAAATTAGTCCAATTTAAAAACCACATAATTAAGAAATTTACACAAGAAAAAATAATACAAATGATGAACGCCTTAACCACTATTAGTCAATTAAACATTATTTTTCTCTAAATTTTATTATACAACGCTATCATGTACCTATATTGCCTATACTTTACGCCGTTCACCAAATTAGTTAACAAAATTTTTAACATTTAGTAATAAATTTACTAAATGTCTAAATGATCATGTTTTGTCATAAAAATGTAATTGTTATGCATTAAAATTAAATATTTCTATATTTTTATTTTTTAAATGTTTGAGTAGATACTTCAAATAAAATAAAATATATTAATATTTATATTTTAATTTTGTTTGTTCCTAAACTCCGAAATACAGCCATCATACTTTTAAAATGTTTTTATATTTAAAAAAATATTGAAAATTTGAACGAGTAATCCTTGAGTTAATTATCGTTATATACTACAAAGTATAGGTAATAGTTTTTAATAACGATTTACATAAAATATCAAACATATATTATATTTATTGTAACACTCCAACGTCTCCAACAATATTTTAGAAATTATATATTTTTAGTAAACTAATACTATTTAAGTATAATTTTGAATTTTGAAACCATTGCATCTCTCATATGTTTTAAACCTATTATCGTGTAATATATTATTTTTATAGTTCCTACATACAAATTAATAGTTCAGAAACTAAAAGTTTGCATTTTGATCTAAATATACTAATATTTTCAAAAAAGTTATCTGTTAAAAATTTAAAATAGAAACCATTATTTTGATTTGAAAAAAATATTTTATACCACCAAAGGACAATTTTTATCTGTGCATATTATATACAAGATTAGATTGTTTAAAAAGGATGAAGTTCATAATAGATATTCATGTTTATATTTAATTTTAAGACTTAAAATATTTATCTATTTAATTTATTGCATGATAAAATGAAAGAATTTAAGTAATATGTAGTTGTTTTGTGTGCGTATATAGGATAACGGAATGGGTTCTAGAGAAACTGGTATTGAGGCATACCAAAAAGTGGAGCGTGACATCGCCAGAGAAGAACAAGCTGCACCGGCCCCAGCTTTAGGTCACGAGATGGCAAAACTAGATCGTTTTATTGCAGATATGGAAAATCTTATGAGTCAGCTCAGTCAAGAACGTATAGCGGATGTTGAAATAACATCCAACGACCGATTTTCTCAAAGATATTTGAATTCTAGGTAGAGAATGACAAAGTAATGTTTAAAACAATCATAAATATATTAATACGTTCCTACGTGATGTTTAGAATTGTAGATGAAAGCGACAATGCAATTCGGACTGTCATGGCAGAATTACGAATAAATTTGAATCAAATACTTGCAATAGAACATGAAGAATTCATTGCAAATCTTAATCGAAAAGTAAATTGTGTTTATTTATTTTTTAAATACACAATAATAAAGTTTTAAACATAACTAAAAAAATTATGAATTATACATGATTTTTTAAATATAATAAGTCTTAAAAATAAGGGACTATTATTTTTAAGTATTTAAATAATATTTGTAATTTCTGCTACAGAGTAGTATTCATTTTTAAGTTTCGTTACAGTTCAGTATATAATATGAATAATATAATCGTTAATACGGTTATATAATTAGAGTACCTTTTTAATTTTTTTCTATAAATTTATGACTTAAAAAATAAGAAGATAAGGTCATTTATATATTATGATCATGATGTATATTTTTATGCGTCAGATAATTCATCGAAAATTTAATATAATTCCGAGAATTATTTATAAAAGTTTCAAATATTCACAATAACTTTGTATGTATTTTTATTTATTTTTAATCGGTTCTTCTTTAATTATTTAATAATAGTACTAATACTACAATTATTTATTTAGAAATCATTATAAAGATTGCAATTGTAATTTAAAAATAATATAATCATTTTTGTTATAGTATCGTTAACGCGTTAATTATTATTTAAATATAATATTTGAATTATTACCGATTAACATGCAATATATAAATTGAAAATATGTAATTACAAATAATAAAAAGAAAGCGGGTAAGTGAGTATCGCTCTGCTATACATTAGGGGGTGGGATAGACCTCGGAATAGGGTAGGTTAAATTTAAATGCAATGATAGGTATCATTGTATACGAAAAACGATTCTGAACTGAGATGATTTGTCAGTCTAGGATATGTTAATATATTATATTTAAATATTGTTATATAATCTATTTTGAAACAAATAGTTTTTCTTAAACTTTTATTCTTAGCTTTTGATAGTAAAATATTTATAAATTTTTAACTACCAAATAGTGAAAAATATTCATGATTTTGACGAATTTTTGTCAACATTTGAACTTCAAATGCTAATAAAAAAAAATTGTGCCTATGTATTCTTATAATTTTTTTATCGCCATAAGAATAACTTATGAGAAACTTTGTATTAATTTTTCAAATATTTTGACTCCGCCAAAAAAATTTTATCGACACTTCAAAAAAAAATTCTTAGGAAAATTGAAAATTTCAGTTGTCTATAAATAGCTCAAAAATAGTCAAAATATTTTGAAAATCAAATCACGTAAAGAAAATGGCAATCTAAATAACTGGTAAAATTTTCAAGTATTTACGACTTAGACTGTTTGAATAACTACAAATATCAAAAATCGTTTGAGGCTAAACCGTTATTTAACGCGGTTTTGTAAAAATTTAAATTTCAAACACTCATAAAATTTTTTTGTCTGAATCCGGTAGAGTATTTTTCACAGATATTTGAAGAAAAATGTATGGAGAACCTTGTACCAAATTTTCAAAACTTAGTTTTAAAAGAAAAAAATTTTACGATTTTTCAACCACAAAATTACTTGTAAATTTTCGCAATTTTGACATATTTCGAATAATTTCGAACTTTAAAAAATTGTGATTAACGATTTCGGATTTTTTTTATCATTTTAAGAAAAACTTATAAGAAACCTTGTATTAAATTTTCAACATTTTCTGGCTGGCTAAAAACTATTTATCGTTATTTAAAAAAAAAATATTAAAAAAAATTAAAAATTTCAATTGTCTATAAATAGCTCAAAAAAAGTCAAAATACTTTGAAAATTTAACTGTGTATATAAAACTCTAATATAAACATTTAGTGAAAATTTTAAGTATTTACATCGATTATTTTTTGAGTTATAGCAAAATAAAAAAATTTCGATTTTCTGTAATTTTTTTTTTGTTTTTCTCGTTTTTTTGGAAAACTGTTGGAAAATGTTTACTTTTGACCTCTATAATGCATGAAGGATATCCACTTTGCCATCGGAAACCCAAAGTTTGAAATTGAAGCATTATTTCGACTAGTTATGCTGTACACAGACACAAAAAAAAACACACATCATTGTAAAATAAATACATTCATCACTCCGTTCAGAATCTAAAATTTGAATACCTAAATTCAACATAATTATTAAATAAGAATTTAAAAATAATTTTCTGAAATATTCCCAAATGTTTTTCGAGTATTACCTACCAATGATATATTAATAAATTCTTTATTACGATTATAAATTTCAGTCTATAAAACTTCACCATTTAAATTGGTTAAGTCAAATGAGAGCCAGAAGTGAAGAAGAAATATCAAAACTTAGTGTAAGAGTACAACATTTACAGAAACTTTATGAAAGCCAAGAACTAATAATAAGTAAGAATAAAAATATATTTTTATATTTGAATGTTAAGTCGGTTGTAGATAAATTATAAATTATATCTTGAAAATGATTGAAAATACATTTTTCTGCTCGATCAGAATAACACGAAATCAAAATATTCTTTTCAATTTTCAATTTAAAGTTAAATTAGCAATAACGTACGTGTATAAAATTAATTAGGCTTATACAATTATTAATGTTTAATGTTAATTGTAATAAAATACAAATTTAAATTGTACATGTTACTATATAGTACAAAGGTACAATACTATCAAAAATAAGTCGTCATGTGGAAATATATTATATAAATAAATTAATAAATAAGTATATCAAGTTTATTTGCTTTTGGATTTAAGCAAGTATTATAATATTTCAATCAATTTCAATGTAATTTTTATCTTCGTTTTATTTTTTTAATCTGATCGTCGTGATAAACTTATCTATTATGACTATTACTTAAAAGATAAATGGAAATTCACAATTTTTGGAAAGTTATAGGTACATAAAATTAAAAAGTCACTGTCGGAGAAAATTTACCAACAATTTTTTAATTTCAGTTATATATTACATCAGGGTGGTCCAACTTGTGTAGTTGGTGGGTGAACTTATACATTTATAAACACTAGAGAGGAGGCTAAAAAAAAAAATTTATGTACGAGTGTAATAATAAAAGTTTACACTCGAGTGATTAGTGATTATTGATTGTGAATAATATCTATACGCTTCCAGGAAAAACTGAATTATTATTATTATAATTATTAGTTGGCGATATGACTGACTTGATATGACTGTATTATTTTTTTTTAATTCATCACACTTATAAACAGTAAAATTATTAAACATATAAACTATATTTATGCCTTCTAAGTAGACTTACAAAAAATGCCTGTGGGGTCGCAGGCCTGTGAGTTGGACCACTCTGTGTTACATTATAAAATCCTATTTAAAATTCTTATAAATATATTTAGCAATGAGTTACATCAATTATTTATACAGAAAATTTAGCGGGGAATAAATCATCTAATACTGAGCAATTAGAACGAGAATTGGACAGGGTTCGTAGTTATCGAGATACGTTAGTTAGTGGAGAATTGTCATGGAAAGATGCTACGTTATTCGCACAAGACTCTGCAGATTATAGTCGTACAGCATATAAAAGTTGGCATTCATTGCGAACCGAAGAGTAAATATCTCCGTTATTTTTTGTTATGTCATTATTTATTTTAATCGAATTTTCATCGTTATAAATAGAGACGAATCTATAAGATTTCGCCAAGCATTAAAAACTAGAGACTCGATGCACCAAGCAGCTCTATGTGTTAGGATGGCACAGACCATGTTGCCTGGTGTACAATTCCCGTATTGTACTTCGAGAGAAGTATACGCTATTCTACAAGTACCTATCTACAGTTTTCCTACGAACACACTTAAATGTCTAATAATATTTTAAATACTAATTCATTTTTAATTATTTTATTATTTAGGTGATCGAATACTTGTTTACTGATTTGCAAGTTTCAGAAAGATTTGGTCATGCTCTAGAAGTTTATAAAAGTTTTAACAAAAGAGCGACAGCTTTAACTCAGTGGCTAAAACAGGTCAGTTTATTTTAAATTTAATATATTTTTTTTCTATATGTACTCTATAAGTTTAAATCGATTACAAAGTATAATTTATATTCTCTGATTATTTTTAAACAATACACAGACAACAGATGAAACGATACATAAAGATGTCGAAGAAGTGGACGAACGTATCAATGATTTGGCAAACACATTGAGTCAAGAGAGAACAATGAATAGGGTGAGATAAACTTTTTCGTAAGCATTTAGTAAACACATAATTTAGGTAGGTATGTGTAATTTTTTTTCATTAATTATTTTTGTTAGACAGAGTTTCGCGAGACCAATTCAGAACGGTACAACATATTAGGATCTCATCAACGTATTGTTTCTAAATGGCTTGGCAATACCATAGGACCTAAAAAAGAATATATTGATCTGCATTCAAGATTTCGTTTGTAACTATAAATACGTTCAAAACTGTTTCAAAATTGTAAATAATTTGTCTACCTTGTATTTTTGTGTTATTTAAGTAAAATTCACTTTAAATCTGTGCGTTTTAAAATTAGTTTTAACTTATACAAAATAAAAATGTATGATTGTGATTATAGAGGTTACCTAATACCTATTATAGAGATTATAATATAAGCGATTAATGTGCTTACTTACCAAACCTAACCTTGAAGCTCCTTTACTAGCAATAAATTAATATTTTAAATATAACTTTTTTTTTTAATAATACTTAATAGGTGTAGGTATCTACTGAAAAATAAATGTGTTTGAATATAATAAAAGGGAAAATGTTTTGGTTTATTATTTTAATCTGTCGCTACTCGCTAATACGGACGATTAGTGTTTACGTCATACACGTTCTTATCATACGTACAAATCTTATCAATGGATCCGTTGGATCACTTGGATCCAAACAAAGACTATTACAATGTAATAATATCGCTTAAAATTAATATTTTATACGTTGTTTAAGCAGAATTGTTTGTTTAATTCTTAAGGTTTGTGTGCACTAATGCACTGTGAATAGTTAGTTTAATGAAAAATCGCGTAAATTGAAAGTTTAAAATACAATTTTGTTCAAATTGTAGAAAAGTATATGCTTTTCATATAGTACGAAATATTTGTTTGGATCCAATTGGGACATTTGATAAGGATTTATAACATTTGTGACGTAACACTAATTGATCGTATAACTAATAAGTAATTATGGCGTAATTTTGTATAATATACTCGTAAAGTCGTAAGCATAAACTAGGATAACTACTAACTAGATAAGTAGGTATGTGAATTATTTATAGGTAAGGTAGGTACTTGGTTTATTTTTAAAGTTAGTTTTGATATTAATTATTTATTATTCAATATAAATAGAAAACATTTAAAATATTAGATTAAACTATTGCATTTATCATTAAATTGAAATTTACCTATCAGTGACTACCTGATTCTCTTCGAAAATATTACATAATAATTAATATTATTCCAGATATTTTCTAAATACTCATATCAATAAATATAATTTAAAATATTAAGGTATTTCATGGATACTGATTGTAAATAGTGTAGGTAGTAGGTACATATAAATATTTTAGTACCTATTCCATCTATTTTAATACTTATAAAACTATGTATACTTAATAAGCATCAACATTCAACACTGTTGATTCAACCATTAGATAGATTCAACATACAAAATATAAATATATTAACATATAATTGAACAATTCAAATTTATTTCATATAAAAGTGATTAGATTCAGATTTGAGTTTATTAGATTAATCATTACAATGTTATTATAAAAGTGGTCGCACGAATCGAATCATTTTCCGAAAAAATTGTTTATGATGATTATTCCTACATATTTACGCCATAATTTAAACAATAAAAAACCTTGTAGCTCTGCTGTATAGAAGGTGTCAATCGTCATTGATTCTGTCACTGTGATGGATGCATTAAATTTTAATTCAATGATAAAAAGTTAATTACAAAAAAGGTACTCTGCTAATACGGTTTACAGGTTTAGGTTAACGTATATTTCTAAAAATATTATACCTATTATATATTTTTATATTCGTATTATAGTAATTTATTTTTCTACTATAATAATAAGATGTGTCGATTTTTGTATAAAATAAATCGCATATATTATATACGAGTAGTAACTACTAATTATTATAATATTGCTGTTTAACTTAAAAGCTAGTCAATATTGATGTACTGTAAAACAATATATGTAAATATGTAATTTAAATAAATAGTTGCCACTTTAGTGTATTCTATATAACCCACTATCTAGAGTCCGAGATTCTGTGTTCTCTTCGGATTTTTATAATAAAAATATAAAATACTGAAATATGACATTTTTTTCGCATAGGTAACTAGTGATTTTTTTTTTTTTTTGATTAAGTAGTTTCAGAATTTTATTATTATTTGCTACCTTATTCATATGTTAATATTATAAAAATAACATATTTATTTCTTATTAAATTAAGATTCAAATAAATAGTATAACTTTCAACTATTAAAATAAAAAAAATAACATAGTTTCATTAACAAGGCAAATCTACTTTTATTACAATTTTTAATAAACACTCCATAACAGTTTTAATAAATAAATAAATAATTAAATAAATAAATAATAAGGAGTCTTAATGACTTATATTTTACATTTTAAGAAAAAAAAAATACTAATATCAATACAGATAAGTTTTACTTTTTTATTGTTTATTCAAGTAAATTGTTGATTTTTATATGATTTACAATTACTCAAGTGTTGTCATGTTGCTATTAATTAATTGAAATAATTTTCCAATCTTGTTACATACAAGAATGTGACTAAATTTAATATATTATTCTATTATAGAAAGCCTATGCATTTGGTGAGTTGTGAATTAATATTATCATAGAGGGATAAGCCAGATAATAATACATTTGCGAATCATAAAATATTATTTATACAACTTAAATCAAATGAGTTGTAACCTAAAGGAACTTACTACAAAAATTACATTCCACAATATACAAAATACATTTTAGATATAATAACTCAACTGTAAAGCAACTTAAAATAAATTTAATTATATTATACATTATATTTAATTTCTAAATATTGTACTTAGTGTAGTTTATAAATAATGAAAACTATATTGAATGTTCTCTTCCATCAAGCCTCTTAAAATATTTGTTTATTAATAATTAAAAACTACTGACTTAAGTCATAACATATAAATAAAATATTGCACATAATTATATTTAAATAGTAATTGGGACAAAATATTAAAGAAGACTTTTAAATAATAACAGGTTTAGGTACATTATAATACATTTTCTTAGATACACATTATATTATTGTAAAATGTTTTATACTTTTATTTTAGCAACATTAATATATAATACTAATTATAATATTATCGATCAAATCGTGTGAAAACCTCTAAATAATAATTTTGAGGTTTGATCAAAGCATATTTTACTAAGCCTTCTAAAATGGAAAAATTATCTTAACATTCTTACAATATTATTACAACATGAAGTTTTTAATAAAAGGCTCAAAAAATGTGCACCACAGAAAACCAATACTTAAGTTGTATCACAGACAGGGGAAATAAATAAGAAAATTTCATTTAAGAAGATTGAAAAAAAACGTATCTTGAAGACACCTAATTGGCTAATTCTAGAATTTGAATTTACCAAGGTCTCCACATACTGTCATGTTCATGTTCTCTTTTTACACTAAAATCAATTGGTTCATCACCCGGAGGCCTTGGTTCAGCCCCTTGGTTTTGTTGGCAATGCACATAGTGACTTGGTAACAGGAATACAACTTGGCCATCAGGAAGTTGTGAAGGAATTACCTAGAATTAATAGAAGTAAGTTAATAAAAAAAACATGTTTTAAAATATTAAAAGCTCTAATATTTATAATTACGAGAAAAAATTACCAACCTGTACAACAGATAAGGGTTGTGTAGGATCATTAGTTGGCGCTACAACAACACTTGCAGTCAGACCACCACGATCTATCACCTTATCTTCTACACCCACAGATTTACTGCGAGCTCTTTTCTTGGGAGGTTCAGATTTTATACGATCATTTTTACTTTCGATCGTGCTACAATTTGATTCTTCGTCTCCACCGATAATGTCCTTAAAAAAAAATTTGAAACTCAATATTTAGTATACAAAATTATTTGTGTATATACATTATATTCGCATTGATTATATAATCTACAGTGGTGTCGATCCTATAATTTATCTATGATTGATCATATTACATGGTAATTCAATTTGTGGATGTTGATACCTCTGCATACAAAATTATAAAAATAATAAAATATTACAATACTTTTAACTATAAAATATATTACCAATGTTTGAGGATACCTAGTAATATAATTTTATACGTACCTAATAAAATTTGTTATTGGTATTTTTAAATAACACAAAAACTAAATACTACTTAATATAAACCTAATATAGTATACCATTACCTAGGAATATTATATAAAAGTTATAACTTATAATTAAATATACCTACACAACTTGTAGATTTAAGCTATTATACAATACTCTTCCTACATAAAACATCTATTTTTTACGATCCTGTTTATTCATATATACCTGATGAAACTTTGGTAAAAAATGGGTCGAAACGAGCGTTTTTGTACACGACGAAATTTCAGTTTATCTCTTTATCGAGATTGTTTGGGACAAACAACTGCGCAAGCGTACTGCGTAAGTGTGCTTCTCAGCGTAAATAAGTTGTATTTCAAACAGATAGTAAAGACTATATAAGCATTCCATTACTTCGACGTCCGACAAAAGATGATACACATATTATAGAGAGTGGGTACGCGGGGAGGAAAGAAGTTAAACCCCGCTTGGCTTTTTATCACTATATTAAAACGTAAAAACGTTTTATATATATATATATATATATATATATATATATTATAAGTATATATATTTTTTAAACCATCCCCTACTCTCATCAATTGAAAATTTCTATGTACGACATTGGAAACACGAGCACGCTCAAAGCATGCATGCGGTACATAAGTAACATTTTAGTATCTGCAATCTTCTATGAAACATACCCTCTCACGGAATTACACGTAAGCTCGCAAATAGTCAGCTAAACGTAAATTTTTTATGGTTTTGATTTTTGTCTTAAAGATTTTTTTTATACGTATTTTCATTTATCATGTAAGTTGAAAAAATAGTTAAAATAACGCGGTGTATAAAATACTTAAATTGTATACGAAATATTAACATTATTATTTTTTTGTAAGTGAACTAAAAAGTTATCAGAATTAATTCTATAAAAATTCCGTTTAATCTGAAATTAACGTTTTCCGTTTTTTTTTAAATAGATTTTATTTAGAATGTACCTAAATTACACAAATTAACAAGCCATACATAAAAGGCTATAAACCTTTATAACAAGCAGGTATACAGAATACCTGCTTATTAAGTATACCATATCGGTACTTAATATTTATGTTAAATTAACATGTTTAAAAATAATTCGACGTCATTGTATTCATGTTTAAAGCTTAACGAATAAAATATTTTCATATAATTATATTTTTACTAAAAATTATAACAAAACGATAAAGATATACGTATGTTGGTATATTTATATGTATACACTTACATCAGGAATAACAACTGTGGAGTTGCTAAAATCTAAATCAATTTCTGATGAACATGTATCTAAGTGTCTTAACAGGCGTTGTTTTACAGCTGGTTCTATAACTGTGGAACCAGCAGAAAGAAGTGTTCCAGTTCCAGTACTGCACATATGCAGTTCGGGGCACTCCAAAAATCTAGTAACCTAATAATTATCAAGTGAATATAATATAATTTAACATACTACATGGCGTAAGTAAAATGATTTTATTTTTAGTGGGTTTATAATAAATAATAATCTTACTTCTCTAGCGCATTCTTGGAAGCCAGCCCGATATTTATCCCTGACGTCTGAGCTCAGAACTTTTTGCCGTTGTAAATGGCGTACGGTAAGTTCTAATATGTCAGCTTTTTCCAATTTTGAATGCTTAGTATTCTGCGAAAATTTACATATCATGTCAAATAAGTAAAAACACTATAAGCTAAAATTAAAAAACTTAGATAAGTTTACCTCTGTCCTAGTAGAATCTAAAATAAGAGTTTTCAAAAGCGCTAGCGATTGATTTATTCTTGCTCGTCTTCTTTTCTCCATTAGTGGTTTGTTGGCCTAAAACAATTATAACAAATCATAGTTAATTATTGTATTATTATTTTAATATATTATAATTTTCAAATGATAAAATTAATGTATTATATTTAGAACTTTGTCTAATTTAATGATATTCACATTTTTATCACAATAAAGATTCTGGAATCCAAAAATTATAAATTTGACATTATTTATATAATAAAGCCCGTTATAAAAATAATAGATGGATACCTAGTTTAGAAGTAAGATTTAAGCTTTCTTATTGCAACTAACATCAATGTTCATTGTTTAAGAACACTTACTTATTTAAGTCAAAATACAGGTTAGTTATAATTATTCATTAGCAAAAAATCTCGTTTGTTTTCTAAATAATATTTTACATTCAATTTAAAATTAAATATCATAACAAATCAAATATAATAGTTTATAATCCTATACAAATTTATCTTGGTTAATATTTAACTATCCAAATAATTCAAATTATAATTTGAGTCTTATGTGTATATTGATGTGTAAAATGTAAATTATTTTAAATATAAATAGTTTAATTCATATCTGCACACTGCACGGTATCATTAAACTTCATATCCAATACAATACCTATTACCTATATTGATTCGTTAGTTAACTATATATCCGATTAATTATATTATTATTATCATTAGAAAATAAACACCCTACATCAATAAAAATTAATTATAATAATTCTTTAAAAAAAACTAACTTATAATATAGTATTATATAAATATTTTTAATTTAGACACATCCAACCATGCAACGTTCCACCCCTTAACCAAAAAGATATATTAAGTACCTATTATACTCAATCTGTCTTACAGCAACCACATATAGTGTGTTGATCTAGGCCGAAAATATCCTACAGGCTAGAGCAGCCAGACTATATAAATATAATATATTATTACCTACGCCAGCAACACTATAAAATAGACTTCTTTCGTTTTGTTTCTAGCAATTGTTTAAATTCAAAATATTTGTATTTTGTTATATTTAACAAAATTCAGCTAATATTATTGAGAAGTGCTACAGGAATTATTTTGAAGGACTTAGTGTAGATAATTTAAACAAAATTATATGAAAATGTACAGACTAAAGATAGTGTGGTTATTTAAAAATATAATCCATATTATTCATCGGCTATTGTGTCTCTTATATCAATTCTTATTTGTAGCAATTTTGATTATTGTTGCATACATAATAAGTAAGAATCTGTTCAAAAACATTTCAGATTTTATGAAAACTGATGAGTTTTAATATATTGTACGTATACTGTATTAAAAGATTAATATTTTATCATATTTCGATTTAGTCAGGAAGAGTTCAAAACACATCGCAGAGCAGCTGTGATGACGTACGCATGTTGCGTGTATACATATTATAATAAACATACGGAACTTTAGTCGTCGTCATTCCACAGTATATATTAAGTTGATCCAAACACGTGTGTGTGTGTACACAGGGTGATTCACCAAGCATGTTCATCCCCAATTTTTTTTAATAATAAAATTTTTCATGTTCTATTAAAATATGTACAAGAGCCATACTTCTCAAAACTTGGATTTTAAAAATATACCAATTTCTTTTTTTCAAAATTCCTTTTTCCTTCATCAATTGTCAACTAGATGATTTTTTTTAATATTTCAATGTATCTTTAAAACGAAATTGAATAAGTAATTTTTGAGTTATTTAATTTTTATTTTCACACACATCAACATTTTCAAAAAAACATCGTCTAAATAATTTATACATAATATACCTATATTACCTACCTAGTAAAAAAGAATAACGCTTATTCGAAAAAAATAAGTCATTTTATAGTCACTAGAATGCCCCTTGGACGGAATAAAAAAGCAATTAAAAAAATAATGAAAATACGGTCCTCGAGTAGGTCTCAGCTGTATTATAGACGAAAATACCGAAATTCCGATTTCGAATAAACGTGTTATACCTAGAGCTATTAAAGAAAACGGGAGTGCTCGGCGAATCACACTGTGCAACATAAACGTGCACGCACATTATGGAATCGGGTGACGAGTAGGAGAGTCGTATATAGAGTGATGTGTGTATATTATATGGTAATAAAAATATATATATAGAGAGAGAGAGAGACTCGGTGAGCGTACACGCGGCGGCGTGCCTAAGGGGACGACGATAGAGACACGGAGAGAGAGAGAGAGAGAGAGAGAAGAATAAACAGATACAGAGAGTCATAGAGCGGACAGAGGAACGGCGTGTGGAAAAGAGGAGAGAGACACAGTGTGAGTGAGCGGTCGGAGAGACATGATTTATGCACGCGCGCGCACACACACACACACACACCACATACACACTCACACACACACACACACACTCACACACACACACACACACACACAAGCGCGCGCGCGTCGAGTGTGGCCGACTCTGACAGACGACGACGGCGGCGGCGACGCGCGTGTGCGTAGTGTGTGTATAATATTGCGGCCGTGTGTGCGGCGGCGACGTGCGTTGGCGTCGACGGCGGTAGCGTTGACGGCGGCGCGTGGTAGCGCGGAGGAACGGATCCGTGCGCCGCCGGGGGGGGAGGGGTTTATCCCGTGTCCGTGACTTGACGTCGTCGTGCCGCTTTAGGTCCACCGCCGCCGCGCGCCGACACGTTCAAACACTACCCACTCACACTCGCCGTACATAACACGCACACGTACACGCACACGCCGCGACTGTAACCGTACACACGCCGAAAGCGGGCGGGCGCACGACTCTCGTATTATTATTATTATTATTATTATTATTATTACTATTATTGTTGTTGTTATTGCTGTACATCGTATATAAACGCGTACGGACCGCAATCGAAACCGTATAGCAATGTACCTTATAATATGTTATGATATATACACTAAAAAAGCTGGAGCGTTTCTAGGAATGAGGGTGAGCAATCGGAAAATAATATGACGAAATGTTTATAAATTTTCAAACTTTTAAATAAAACTAATTAATACAAGCAATACGTAAAAAACAATTTTGGGTAAAAATAGAGATTATATTATTGCGCGATTCGTGGTATTATTCTTATTCACTGCAATGATTAATCCAGTTTATAGGTGAACTCATGAGAACGTGTTATTTGTTATTATTCATATTATTATACCTACACACTCTATGTCATATGAAAAGTTAGTATATCATTCACATATCTATTGACTGTTATAATAAACAATCGATAATAATGAATAAAAATAATAATTTTTTGCTTTCACCTATATTTATGCTTATGCATATATCATATTTTAATCTTTTCAAATATCGTTGCTTTACGTTTTTCATAGTACTTTTAAACGTATTATTATTTTTGTCAGATAACTTAAATCTTATCTTTCTACATTTAATGTTATAGGTTTTTTATACATATATACGTTTAAAAGTACTATGAAAAATGTAAAGCAACGATATTTGAAAAGATTAAAATTTAATTGAAAATCTTAGTATGGATAATAAATTTATTATAATAGAAGCTAGAGAGCTCTTATAGAGATATTATGTATATTTTATTATTTCAAAATTATAAATTATAGACATTACATTTTAATATACAAAGGGGGACGACCCACGTGATCTCAATGGGGTTGGCGAGTGAAATGAGTCGGGGGCAAAGCCTCATAGTACATAAATAAAATAAAAATAAGAATATATTTCATAACCAACATTTTAGCATAAAAATCGAATAATTTATTTTTTCTAAACTGAGCATTTGGTATATATTGTTTCGCCTCCCCACAAAAAAAAGTGTTATTGCAAATACGGTGTTTTACTGTTTAAAGGTTTGAGTGGGCACATTATAGGGTGGTTTTTTCACCCCTGCCCCATACATACACACACACACACACACACACACACAAAATGTGTAAAAAAAAGTGTAGAGTGTAGTCTTGTAGTTTTATAGTTCCTTTACGATGTTGGACGCGTGAAAACGATATGCGGGACATGAAACGCGCGCGGGTGGGAAGAGGAAAGATAGACGGTGGCCTCTTTTATAGTAGCGCCACCACGGGTTCTTAACAAGCTGCCGCAGCCGCCGTTGCTGCCTTTACTAACGACTAACGAGCAGACCTCCGTTACTGTACGACCATCCAGTGGTCTGCAAATAGTGCGTGACTAGGTCGCTGTCTTGAGGTTCATTGCAAAAGCTTAATATACAATATGCATGTGCCCTTACACAGTCTACGATGGTTGGCTGTGGACGAATAGTAATAAAAAAAAAGTGATAAGGGTTATCATAAGGGTGAGGGGTTTATGGTGTATTTTTGAATGATATAGTTGCTTGTTGCCTCGTGCAGATATATTTTGTAGCGAGGAAAAAACATTATTCCTGCTCTACCCACCCTTGTTACAATATGTTATATGCTCATTTTTACATGGATAGTATACTAACTTTATATTTATACATTTTCAATAATTTTAGAATCCTATAACAGTTCAAAGACAAATATTTAATATATTTACGTGTATACTGTATCCATATGTATTTATAATTTTTTAGTAAATTATTTAAGGGTAAAAAGAGTATTACTTCTTTACTACAATAATTTTGGATATAATTTTATAAATATTTGTTATATTATTTTCCTCCATCCTGGAAAAAAATTACTCCAAATTATGCCTCTGGTCATTAGTATACTAAGTACTTTTATACTGTCATCTATCATCATATATTATAGCGTATACATACTATAAGAGGAAACGGCTATGATGCATATACAATATACATGCAACAAAATCGAGATGGATTGCGCACGCCCACCTCCTATAAGAGGTATATATATATATTATATAGGTTTATAAACCTATAGGTTAGGTTATATAATATTATGATGATAGTCGACGCACTCACTGATGCGTGAAGCTTACGCGATGTTTAAAGTTCATTTCATCAGCGTTTTTTTTTTTATATTCGTTCCGAGTTTTTTCGACTAGAGTGTGACCTGTATCCTACCAAACTTGGAAAATATGTGTTGCTGACTGCTAAGGTCTGAAATTTACCAACCTATACCCAGCCCAATCGCCCATATATTATATAATAAATAATGTGGTTAGTGTGTAGTAGGATTTTAACTATCAAACACTGTTAATAAAAATTAACATTAAAATAATAATTCACCCACATAACGTAACCTAAAGTATAGTCACCATTATTATGCCATTAGAAGAGATTATTATATCAGAACCCACATTACCACATCTTATATCACTAATAAAATCGAAACACCCTAATTCTTGTACATTATTATTTATTATATTGTACTCTCGTTACAAGATACATTACTATATCCTATATAATAATTAATTAATGCGGGTAATAAAATGCCTTCTATATACTACAATTCTTTTATATTTTAATCAACATAATATTCTAATATTTAAAATAAATAATTACTATCAGCTATATATTTTCATACAAAACGTCGTTACATTTTATACGAAAATATCATACCTAGTTCAAAGTAATCAAAATATCAATTGTATTTTTTAAATAAAACATTGATATCGTGTCAATACTATCAATATAAGATGTGTTGATTATTTTGAATTTGCCATGTTTGTATATAGAGATAGACTCACGATCAGGGTTTTGTCAAAACACATAAAAGGGTATTAACAAAAGACACATTACATTACCAATTATCGTTGAAAACAAATATTATTATTGTTGTTACTATGGTTTACTGTTTAGCCAAGTTCATACTGAACTTACACAGTAGATTAACTGCATTCACTGACTTATAATTTTAAGTTTAAAATTTCCATGAAATTATAGAGTAAACGCGGTAAGAGTGTTAATGATTATTTGTACTTATTAAAAACATAATAATATCTATCAGCTAACTCTATGTAAATATATAATATTTATGTACATTATACGTAATACGAGGTATCAACAATTTCTCGAGGTAGGTATACTATAAATACAATATAATATTATATTATATTTTTTGTAAAACGGCGTGCACAAAAAAGTAACAAAAAAAACAGTGAAATGTATATCTAATATAATATTTATCTATAGATACAGTAGGTATACTATAAGATATGTGTTACATGTAAAGTAAATCCGTAGGTGGAACCAGAAGTTATGATCATAGAGACCATGACGTATGCAGTGTATAGAATCTTAAATCAGACTACAAAATTGTAGAAGTTTTCCCCTATACCCCTTTCATAATAGCATGTACATGAATATATATTTCTAAATTATTTCAAGTAAAAATTACACCTGTATTTTTCGTTAGAAATAAAATATGAATAGCTTTACTCTAAAAATTTGAACTTGATTTTCGAGGTAGGAAATACATTTTTTTTGTATTTGATAACCAGGGCTAGGATTTTTTTTTATTAAAAATGCAGTTAGGCTTGCCCCCCACCCCTGAATCCTAATTTAAAGCAGACCTCTTTTCGAACTGCATACGCGTTGCACACCCCGTGGGGAGGTACATGAATAAATCATATTATTATTGATATACGAGCGTAGAAGAAAAAACGGTGGCACAGTGGTAGTGGGTATTATATCATTATTATAATATTATTACGCGTATAATATGTACCTATATATATATATAACATGAAACCGAGCGGCACGTTTAGCAACCAATGTTTGTCTAGATGGTCACGGACGAGCGCGTCCTTGTGTAGGGCGGAGGCGGGAGTCGGTGGCGGCGGTGGCGGCACCCGACACTGGCTGGCGGCGCGCGCGGACGGACGGACGGACGCGAGTGTAGTCGTGTGTAGTAGTAGTGCCCGACCCGCAACCCCACCGCCGGCCTGCACGCTCCGAGTCCCGATTTAGTATAGGAGGTCCGGTAGACACGCAGACAACAACAAACAACGCCGCCACCGCTCGGCGTACACACACATACACGCGCGCACGCGCCCGCCCGCCGACCGACACCCGCGCGCCGTCGTTTCCCGCCGCCGCGTCCATCTACCGACACGTTTACACGCACACACACGGGCGCGCCGCACACGCACGTTCGTTATATAAACCCTTCGCCTGCTGATATCGCTGCTGCAATTATTATTACCGGCAGCACGGACGACCAGATATCACATACACACGCGCGCGCCGACGGACGGGGAGGGGAACGAAAATGTTCACACGCGTAGGCACACATAAAAGGCGGTGGCGCGCGCGCGCGCGCGCACGTTAACTCGACCGGCTAGCCGCCGGGATCGGTTTTATTATTATAACCGCCGCACCGGACCGCCCCGTCCGCTCGGCACGCCGTCCAACTGTGTTTCCTCGCCGCCGCCGTCGACAACGACGACACCCGGACCACCGGTGGTGTCGGCGGGTAGAGGGATGGAGTGGCAGAGACTCGTCTGCCCGGTTTTGCGTCGGCCCGATTGCGCTCTAAAGTCGGCTCATTCTTATTGCTCCCCTCTATTCCTTGTGTTATATAAGATGGTCGTGGACATTTTAATAATCGGTTTTATTTCGTATGACCGACCGTTGCCGCTAATCGTTAAGATCGTCGAAGAAAATGTTTTTTTTTTTCGACTCGGAAAGTTCGTTGCTGTAGGGTAAAGAAGATTAAATTTAACGTTAGGTACAGGTGAATGTTTTTTTTCGATAAAGTCGAAAATTCTTGTTAATCGGATACGACTTCAAAATCTTGTAGAGTCGATATCGGTTCTACTTCTGCAATACATTCAATATACCCACAACGTAACAAAAACGATACCTTTTTTTTAAAATAATAATATAGGTAATATATCTAGGAATATTAAATTTGTTATTCAGTGTGCCACTGTTTTTAACCGTTGTCAGTCGGTGTAATTGCAGGTTAGGCCAAGTACTCAAGTCCGCAAAAATTTGAATTACATTAAATAATTTGTTGTTGATTCAATGGATTTATGATGTTATATTATGCATATAATAGAAATATAATATTGTTGCACCTATACCTGCTAAGTTACAAATTATTTGGAATATTCTATGGTACATTTTTAATAAATATACTTCTTCTACTATTTACTTATTCCTAAACGAAAGAAGATATGGAAAAAAATAATAAAATACATAATAAATATAATTATTTTTTGTATAAACATTCTAATTTAGACAATTTAGTCTTTATACTTATCTTATAGTATTAAAATGTTTTCATTCAATTTGTTTCATAAATGCTTATACCTACCGTGTTTTCATTATTAAAGTTTACATACAAAGAATTTTTTTCATATTTTAGGTAAAAATATTGAACGTGTTTAACATAATTAATTTCAAACTTTGAGAGTCGTATTTTTCAAAACATGATACATAGAAGTTAGTTATACCGAGAATCTAGATGATATAAGAAAAAGTAGCTCTTTTGGGTTGGCCACGCGTAACGAAAAAAGGACTCGCTTAAACACATGATACAACGTGGTAGACTAAAAGATAAAGAATTTATGCATGAGTGTCCAATGTGTCCATGCTAAGGTAGAAAGATCAGGTAACAAAAGACATGAAGATGAGTTACCCCAAACATAGATTGGCGAGTCCTAGCAATAGATAAAGAAAGATAACCTTGCATATTAAGTTTGTCAGTATGGTGTTGAAGGCTAATAATTTCGGAGGAATGATAAAAGGAGATTTGTTTTTTTACTTTTTAAATTTACATTTATGAATTCTGATAAAATTATACTAAATTAAAATTGATATTACAAGTAGATTATTATTTATTATAAATATACCTAATACTAAACTTTTTAATAAGATAGCTGATAATTCGTTTTTAAATTATCTAGGTACTTAAAAAATTAGAAGTAAAATATTATCATTTTAATATAATATAACTAATAATAATCATGTTGAAGATTACAAAGCCTTAGCCCTCTCAAATAATTCTTTTTATAAAAAATCATGTTTACTGAGTTTAATTTATTTATAGCAATAGTAATACAGAAGTTATTTTTAATTATTTTTTAATTGTTTATAAATTTGTTTCCGTTTTTTCCGTTTTTCAAGTCAATAAAGTTTTGATTGACTCATCAAAATTCAAACTAATTTTTTCGAAGTAATTGAACTGTATACAGTATACTATTCGAGAAAATATATACGAACGTACTTATTATATCAAAAAAGGTTTCATGAAATATAAAAAAGATTTAATATTTTGTATTTTTGTTTAGTACTAATCATATATTCAAACTAATTGTACAAATTATAAAATGTAACCTACCTAATTTTCAGATCATCATTGTATTATAGTTCACATATTGTTTAAATCTATTATCCGTATTATACAATTAGTGTATGATAACTCAAAACCTATACTCGTCCGAACTTCGATTTATGCACAACAAAATGAATAAAAACATAACCCGCTTAACAATTTACAGTAAACAATAAACATGTTGATGCATGTATGACGGTTCTGATTTGAAAAAGGAAGCTTATATCGCCATAATACAGTCCTTAAATGGCATACAAAATCTAAGTATGATTATAAAATATAATATGGCATTACTATTGTACTTAGGTAGTTACCTATAAGTACCTATACATTTTATAAAATTCTAAAATTGTATAACTACATAATTACATTTAATATGGGAGAAGGGGGGTTGAACATGCTTGGAGAAATATTAATACATACTTATATATAACCATTGATTATAAATAGTATCTATAATCAATGATATAACATATAACATATATTATACCTATCAAAGCTTTTGTATGATGTTTAATAAAGAATATATTTTTAATTTAACAATTAATCAAACAATGATAATACTTTTAAAATATTATTAAATCTAAACTTTAATATTATAATTTTGTTTATTAAATCTACATCTATACAGTATATTTAAATATTTAATAATATATAATATATATTATATATCCGAAAACTCATGCACACGTTTTCGATATAAACATCAGTATAATAAGTATAGTTATGCAGTACATGATAAATTGATAAGTCTTGCACGTGTAATGCGTGTATCCGTATATCGTATACCTACACTATACACGTATATTGTAAAACGGCACATATACAATATTATAATATATTATAATATTATACCCCGGAGAGTTAAAAATTTGTTTTATTTTCCTAGATTAATACTTAACTCGATAAATATTTAGGTAAATCTTATTGCCTATGTTATATTATTCAATATAAATAAAGTTGTTGAGTAATAAATATCTTATATTAAATTTATAAATTATAATCAATAAACCTATCAAAGCACATTACCAAAATATTTGGATATATATCATAAATTATAATTAGGTATAGCCTGTAGATATATACATCAGGTATTTGCTATATAATTTTAGGTAGTCCTTATATTTACGTACTTTTCTTCAACCAAAATACAATTGGAATTTTAATACGTTAAATACCTATAATAGCCATTGAATGAGTGTAATTCAAAATTATAATTATTCTATATGCCCAAAAATGCATAATTTGCATTCATCTGTATGATATATACTTATGTGCATACTGCGTTGTGAGATCGTTTTTATTACATTTTATTGGTAAAACTACACGACTATTAATTATTAAAATCTATAATACCCATTTATATAATATGCATATGAATTTATAGTATTAAAGGCTACGTAGTAGATATTGGATTACTCTGAATAGGCTTCTTTATAAACTGTATTTAAGCCTTAAAACTACGTACATAATAATCGTTAATTATTATTAAAAAATATAAATAAATAGGTTTCTGTATATAAATTAAACAGTTATATAATGATATGTAATATGTATGAAAAAAATAAAAATATATTACCCTTTTACCATCCTTTTGAGTAGACGACTGTGAAAATATCAACGATGAGCTGGTGACGATGGGTTCCCTCTTGCTAAAGGGATGCACGGTGGCCGTGACGGGCGACGTTGTGGCTATAATAGAAGACGCGTTATTGTTGTTGTCGTGGATTCCTGCGGAAGACGTCTCGGACGCGACTGGTATAACGACGGGCAAAGAGTCCGGTTCACATTTTCCTGTCATCATAAACACGCGCGCGCTTTACAATAACGAAGTGGGACGACGTCACATGATGTCGCAAGCGCATCTGACGTGTGACTACTGCTGTAGTGCTGTGGCCTGGCGGTGCCGCGGCGGTTCCCGACGGTAATGAGAGAAGCGAGAACTCGACGCCGCCGGCGGCGGCACGGGTGACCCGACCGCAGTGTCGACACCTCTCTCCCCCTGTCGTGGTTCAACCCCCACGTCACCGTCCCGTCCGTCCTCACACGATTCACCCTGCCACCGCGTCTCCACCAAGACCGACGACTGTCCCACCGCAGCACGCACCCGCCCCCGCCGAACTACTCTTCCGCCGCGTGAACGGTGTAATAGCCGTGACGCCACCGACGACCCGCGCGCGCTTTGGGCGCCAACGGCACGCCCACCACCCTCGCGGTGATATTAAATTATACGAGAAATCCCCTCGTTTTGCCTACCCCTTCACTACACCCCTTAGCCATTCCGTACGATATGCCTGCGCGAAATATGACAAAAAAAAAAATATATATATATGTATATATATCGGAGGGATTTATATTTTATATACGTTATACACCATTGTGAAACTGTGAACTAAGATTTTTGAAAATGATACGTATATGTTATATAAAAGCGCATATCCGAATGCAAGTCGACTATAATATTATGTAATAAATAATAATGCAATGCTGCGTCTATAATTATTCACGTTCAATATATATAAATATAATCCATGTAATACAATAGATACTCTTCTATAATTTTCCAATTTTTCAATGCGGCGATATCGAATTCCGTATATGTGCGTATACATCATATTATCCGCATATTATTAAAAGTATTATTAGTACAAAATAACTTCAATAGTTCGCGTGTTAATAATGAGCAATAAACAATCGTCAACATTTTATTTTAGTTCAAAGCGTAAGCATAATAATATTATTTTACATATTATGAAAAACTGAAATATTTTAAATTGAATACAGCCTACAAAAATATAGTAAGTATTAAAACACATTATATTATAGTAAATTAATCTACTAAAATGTTTTTGGTTATAGCCACAGTGTAATACAAGAAATTTGACAAAAACCGTCGGTCACACAATGCTTCGGGAAAGATTATTTTATCAACTTCAAATCCTCGCCTTCCATCAAATATAGAATTTCAATATACATAAAAATCAAATTTTAAACAAATATACTTAATAGTTATCAATTATTGCTTAAAACTTATAAGTATTAAAGTTTGATCAGCAGAGTTATATACATATATAGTAAACTAACATTTTACGTGGTACTGCCATGTCGATTCTGTTCAGCCACTTCATTCGCTCATCTGTACTTTAAAATTGAAATATTAAATTCTTTAAAATTCAATTTTTATACAGCAATAAAATTCTCAGAAAAATATTCAGCTAATCAAAAATTATAATGATAATGATCAAAAAAATTTAAATTTATGGTCGGTCTGTAATAATTTCAAATATAATTAAAAACTATTTCCAAAAACGTTAATACTTTTCGACAAGTGTTTAAAAGGACTATCATATACAAATAAATATATTTAAAATAAATTGTATGGTTTTAATATAATATAGAATATAGAAATTCATATAAAAAATAATTATATAGATAATGATTTCATATTTTGTATGTATAATATATTAATAAACAAATATTTAAACATTTTGTGAGAAAATCCATAGATAATTTTTTTACACAGTAAGTTAAACTAAAAGCAAGTTTAAATGTATAAGTGGTATTAATACATATGAAATAGGCTAATTTTTTGGCACTCCAAAAATTCTAACAATTATTTTCAAATAAGGCTATTAAAAAAATGTAATCAATACAAGTTAAAAAGCATGTTATGTGAGTAACCGTGTAAAACCAAATTTAATACATTATACACTTGTTACCTACTTATGATTGTAGAACAATGAACATGTAGAACGATTAGTGGCGTATATTTATAAGTTTTTTCAAAGGTTGAAGTTTTATTATAGAGCACTATAATTAATGTATTCAATTTAATTTTATTCTATTATATTTAAATTCTGAAAATAGAAAAAAAAATTTAAAACTTAAATGCTAAATTATTTGAGAGATATTAGGTATACGCACAAAGCATTTAAATATGTCTATAAAAATACTTAAAAAAAAAAATCAATTCGTAAATGTTATACTAGTTACTAGTATACTGCTAATAAGTAATTAAAAATAGTTATTAACAATTTCATTGTTTGAAATATTGAGCTTACACTGCCACCTGAATTAAATATTTAATAATTGAAATTTTTCTCTTTATTTGGTACTTACCCATAACTTATAACATTCGTATTATACTAAACTCTAGCTTTTTAGATTAATCATTATACGTAGACACCTACCTCTTAAAACAAAATATATTGCGTAACATATTTTTGTATTTTATAAAATTTAGATATTATGCGATTTGAATACCAGCTATTAAAATTATTAAATGATTGCTTACATGAGTCTAAAACTATAGAATATAATTTCAAATATTTAGGAATTTAAATCAACTGTAGAGGAGACGGGAAATGTAATCAATCGGTTAATATAAACAAGTCAAGAAAAATGATTTATATAATTAAGAAACCTTAACTATAAGTTCAAGAATATACTGAATAATGTCAAATGTATTTTGTATTGGTAAAATCACTTATCAGTAACCTTTTGTAGTATAATGGACTGAGGGTGATGTATTTGATAATGCTGTATTTCGAAGTTACAGTAAGTATACTAAAATTAAATTCTCAATGTACTGCTCAATAAAGTACAAATGTATTAAACAAAAATTTAAAAATATTAGTAACTCTTTAACACTTTTTACATCATTCTAATATTAAATAATGTACCTATCAAATAGATATGTAGGTATGTTATACGAGATTTCTCAACGGAGCCCAGTATTCATATGCGCATATGATATAAAATAAAATAAATACCTATACTGGAATGTCATAAAATTTATAAATTATGTGTTCTTAAAATATAATCTAGGTAGTATTATTATTATATCAGATTATCAGACGATTCGGGTAGATACCTATAGAAATAGAATCGTAGTACATATACGCGTGTACATCACAGTTATTTTGGAAAATGCACGGATTGACAATATTTTGACAGCCGAATAAGATTAAAGGGAATGCACGTTTACCTACTCGCATTATATTATGTATATATAGAGATTTGTTTTTCCCCCCTAAAAAAAAATAACAGAAAACAATTAAAAACTTATACACATATATATTATATCTGTATATAATATATACAGACCGTTTCGTTGTAAATCAGATACGCTGTGCGCGACAGACCGTGTCAGCGTTTTCCACCGACAACGGATGCGCGGGGGCCCCGGCGGCGTGTGTAATGAGTACACGCGCCTCGGCACAAAGCTTACGAACGACCACCGCCGCTGCCGATGCGGGTCGGCCGCCACTGCCATCACCACACCGCACCGCAAAGCGCTGTGCGGCGCGTTCCGGGGATTTTATGGCGTGCACTGTAATTACACTATATGGGTATATAGAACCGATGGCGGCAGAGGCCCGGTCACAGGTGTCGGACACAACGACTATAACTTCTTCTTCTTCTTCTTCTTCTCCGTCTTCGCCTTCTTTATCTTCCTATTCCTCTGTAAAACTCTTCCTATCGCACAGCGTACCATCATAATATCTCCTTCTCACACCTCCGCCTTATCCTCCTCCACCGCCTATTCCGCCTATGACCACGGCATGTAACAACCAGCCCGACACGCACCCATCGGGCACAACGCGTAACGGATCCCATAACCGGTCGTAAACGATAATGACATATATTTATAATATTCTGTATATAGGTATCGTAGTATATAGGTATCGTATTGGTGTAAAAAAAAAATCCAAACAATATCCAAATAGTATAATAGATAATATACTACGCACTAGATAATAATAATATAAGTGTATGTTATTTGTACCTCCCGGTGTCATAGGTGGGTTTGATTTGGCGAAAAATAAATTACAAAAATTACCCAGTGCGGAGACACCCCTGGGCCTCGATAACATATAATATACATTTTGTTCAACAGCATACAATAAAGTAGGTATTAATAATTATATACAATCCGCAATAAATTGATATTTTAAGACGTAAAAATATTTTAAAAATGTCCATGTATTTATCTAAATATTTGTTTTTCACATCCGTAGTTTATAATATATTGTCTTTTATGAAATTCAATGTATCATAGAATATTTATCAAAAATGATTTTAAAACTGTAGATATTTTTGAGTACGATCCTCAGCTACGTCACTGGGCACTACTACATCTCATATGTATATAATATGTACATGTATAATACCTTATATAATTACAATATATTTATCATAGAGGTCAAATTGAATTTCGTTCATTTCTCTATCAGTGATAATACCTATATACGGTATAGTTTAGTATTGTGAGCCATGAGGTGAAGAATTTATTTTGCGAGTTGCAAATATTTTATGAATTCAAGTATATGAGTGTATGAATGTATGATATAGGCAATAATCTACTAAAAATAGAAGAAAAAATTATCTACGTGAACAGAGAAGCTTTATTATTATCTATCTAGTCATTTTATGTTTTTTATATTTTTATTATTCTCCTTTTCTCACATATATAATATTATATATATATATACACGGGCACACACATTTATTTTTCTTTCTCTCTCTTCTCTTTATATATATATATATTTTTTTTTTTTGATCCTACGGGCATTAAGCCTACTGCGGTCCAACTTCCGGTGACTGGAGAAACGGGCGCAGAGGGGAGAGAGGGTTACGGGTCTCTAGGGCTTATCCGGAACGGGCGTGACGGGTTTAATAAATGGTTGAAGAGGCACCTCGGTTCGAAGCGAACGCGGCAGTGACGGCGATAGCGTGTAGAGTCCGACGTGGTGATGAGGCGGGGGCCAGTGCGGGGTATCGAACCGCAGCGGTAGTCGCGTGCCATAAACCTCCCGCCAGCAATCATCTACGGGCAACTACCACCGGGTAGAGTTAACACATACATTACACAACATGGTTGTTCGAATATATACGTTATGGTATTATCATCGTTACTCTACCAAACCCATCATAATGAGGTAAAAATGAGATACGAATTTCATTATTTAGTTTTATGTATTCCATTTTTAAGTGTAAAATATTTCTTCTTTTTGGCAAAACTAAATTTGAAAAAAAAAATTATATCATTCGAAATTTTAATACGTAAAAAAATTGTGTTTTAATAAATTTTTCTTATATTTATAATGTTTCTTAAATCTCTCATTCCCATCACTATACACATGCGTGGGTATCTATTAAAGAAATATAAACACTGCCTATATTGAAAATAAACCAACACGGTTCAAACTTTATACTAATTTATAAGAACGTCTAAATAGTCAGTCTAAATAAATAGCAAAGTCCAAAATTAACATTTTCAATCATTTTTTAGAATATTTTATCTACATTCTACGTACGAAATTGGGTAAAATACTTTTTAAAAGTATTTTAAATACATATTCTGAATATTTAAAAAAAAGTATTAAGAATATGTAGGTACTTGAATATTTATTATGATAATTGTATTCCCAAATGTTTTTCGAATACTTATTTTTAGTAAATTTATAGATTTTAATAACAAATATATAAATTTTTTCCATTTAGTGATTATAAATGAACATTATAATAGTCTCGATAATACACATCTATCTATTAGTTATAAATTATATTCTAATTATAATATAATGTAATTCATTTAAGTAATAAGTCAGTGGATAACTTATTTAGTAAACCCTAATAAAGGATCATTATATTCACAAAAAAAAACTATTAATTAATATTTAATTATAATATAACTAATATTATTATAAAACTAATACAATAATCAACTACTTTAAGCCAATGGCCAAGTGGCTGACCTACTAAAAATAATAGTAGAAAACAAAATAATATATTACTATAAAATATTTTTAATAGAAATATACATAGGTTATAGGTGCTTATATGGTTATATACATTAACAAGTACAAAAGCAATTTCCATGACGGAAAAAGTAATGAAATTACTTTTAAAGTGTGATTGGACGTTAAAAACGTATTCCGAATACTGTATTTGGAATACTACCCAAGTATGTCTACATGCATATAATGTATTTATGTAACTTATACAGATACCGAATTACCGAAGCTACATAAGATCTGATCAAGGGTAATATGTAGGGCTCGGAAGTTGATGCATTTGGAATTTTTTAGACAATGCTCTTCTGTCACAAATGTATTTCATTAGCATGTGAATCTAAACAACGAATTTTTATTTTGTATTTTTAGGTCATTTCCCCACATTTTTAATCATTTTCAGATTTCACATTAGTTCACTGTTTACTTCTTATTGTTTCTTGTCGATAACTTACTTAAAACTTTGAAATTATCACGAACTTAGATTAGTACCTATCCGATTTTATCTCACCGATTATAGTCGTCGTTATCGTGTTGTTGCGAATATTATTATATCTAAATTTTATTTTTTTTCGTAATATTTTTGAAATGACGAACATTTTTTATTTAATTTTTAAGCTTTGATATAAATGAATATAGAATTTTATAGTAACATAGAGTACAATTTAAAGAAATATTTATTTTTATTAATTTAAAACAAATATTTGTAATTTTTTAATGTTCTTAAGGCCATCAAGCCGAAATATCAGGTACAAAAATAAATTATCTGACCTACAAATGTATGACTAATAACAATGCTAAAATTTTTTCAAAAACCCCCCCGAAATTTTTTCCTGCGTTCGCCCCTGCCATCAACTTCTGAGTCCTAGTAACATGTAACTATGATCTATATCATATTTATTAGATAAGTAATATACTGTATAATGTACAAACTTCAGTGTAATTTTTTTTTTTTTAAATAAAATTTTATATTTTTGCTGTATGCATGAGTATTAAATTAATTTTAAATTTGAATCTCGAACAATTTTTATTGAATAAACGTAGTTTTCATAACATTTTTTGGTAAAACAATACTTTAATATATTTAAATTTGGTAAATTATTATTAATCGTTATAGCAATTATGTATTTAAAGTACGTAATAAAATATTTTTACTTTTTGATATATTGTAAACACTAAACGGAATATTAAATGTTAAATGGATTATTGCCAGTAAGTACACCTACTATGCCTACATAATATAATAATTATTAAATTTCCAATTTTCAAATTTCTGTACGTAAGTCTTCTATGGAAAAATGGAAAATCATTTATTCTCAGATATATATATATATAGGCACCAATAAATATACGATTTCTTTAATAATATAGTGAAATCTCCCTATAACAGACACCATAGGAAAATTTTAATAAGCTAATCATATTAAAGGATATTCACTAATAGAAAGTATTTATTCTTGGATTTTTATGCCTGAGAATTTAAAAGTGTCCACTATTGGAGTTTGAACACTATTAAGGGATATTTTTAATAAAAAGAGTTTTCACTATATTATTATATTATATATATAAAAAAAAAAAAAGTATACTGTATATTGAAAATGTTAAAGCATTCAATTGGTAAATAAGAATTATAATAAATACTATGGATATTAGCTTTTCCATATAAAATAGGTATAACCACCCTATAAATAACCATTTTACGATTAAAAGTTAAATTCGTTGGGTTCTATTACAGAAATTACATTGATCATCTTCATATGACATGAAATCATCGCTCTATTTTGTGTAAGTATTAAATAATTAGATATATTATTTGTTTATTATACCTTGAAGCATAGCATTTAGATATAATATAGATTTTAAATATTATACTTTAATAAAAAGAAAATAATATTGTACGAATAGATTCATTGTATACTTACATATTAAATTATCTTATGAGTAATAAACTACCAATAGTGTAATTATAAATATTATAATATAATTGTGTAAGCTATAGCTGGTATTGATAAATAATTTTTTTTTAAATTTATTTAATTATTTAGTAAATACAAAAAAAAAATATGTATAACAATAATTAGTTAAATTTTACGTTAAAATTTCTAATCTTACCTAAAAGAATTTTGTTTTTTTCCTGCAGATTATTTTGAAATTGACTGGGAAATATTTTTAATTATCATGAGTGGAGAGGATTTTTAGTAAATGAATGGAAGAATTTTAAAATTTGTTATGACCACAAATATAAAAAGATTTTTACAATCATTCGTGAAAACATTAACCTGAAATTTTTAAAATGTTGTAGTGGAGCATTATAAAATATAAATAGTATTTCTGCTTTTTGTACATTTAAATTTATTCATTTAAAATTATTATTAATTATTTTTCTAAATTTATGAAAGTGTGCATAAATTAATAGAATCTATACATTTCTAAATAAGTTTTATAATTTCAAATTTACAAATTTTTGTTCAGTTAAATGTTCCAATTTTAAAAAATATGTAAAATATCTATTATATTTTTATAAAATATAATTTATTGTATAAGATATACAAAAAAACATCACACAAATACATTTTAGTTTATGAGCGAAGCGATTTTTATATTGGTTTTCCAATGATGGTTTTTTTTTATATCTGACGTCACTCTTAGTTGCAGTAAAATGCTTTAATCTCCAACTTGAGTGTGGTTTCAGGTAAAAAAGTGAATCTACTTATATCTTTAGGATTCTCTGCGCGTTTCTAAAAGTTAAAAGTATTTCTCAGTTCATTACAAAATAATCTGCAGGAAAAAACTCTCAAAATAGGTAAAAACGGGTATTTTTAAGAAAAACTACAATTTCACCATTTATTGTATTTTGTTTTTTCGTTGTTTTGCAAAACTGAATTACCGTATTCTTCAATTTGTCATAAAATATTTATGATAAAAACTTTCATGTATTACATAATTTTCAAAATTATTTAATTCTTTTTGTAAGTAAATTGATCTATTATTTAACTTTATATAGTATGGATATAATCATCATTTAAATTCCGGTTTTTTACATTCAATTTCTAAATTATAAATGTATAATAAATAGCAATTTGATAATGCTCATAAATATCGCTAAAAATACTAAATACATTTGAGTTTAATGATAGGTTATAATTTATACTCTCTATAACATTAAAGTTAACACAAGATTGATTATGATAAATGCAAATTTTCTATTTTGTACATTCGTAAGATACAAACAATACAAGCAGGTTTAACGTCTTCTTAATATCCTCCTCAAATATAAAACTAAGATTTTAAGGTATATTAAATGATTTATCATAGAGAGACATTATAAAGTTGCGTGTGTTATTTTATTAATTATGATGAGTACGGATATATTATGCTATATTTTGGTACTATTTCACTATAATATAAGTGTTATTTAAATTTAGTTGCTACTTGATACATATTTAATGATAAAATATTTCCTGATCACAATTATTTTTGTTTCTTTTTTTTTTTTTGAAAGTGGCTTAATCAAGATCATAAGTCTTTAAAATCTTGATATTCTATATAATCCTGGTATAAATACATATTAATAAATAGGTACTTAATAGCCAATAAGTAACTAGTAAGGTACTCAAATACATGTTAAATATGAATATAGATGGATAGATATTAGTTATTAAATTTATAATATAATATTAGTAATTTTATTCGTTTCATCGTTATGTATATATGTAACAACTGGTAACTATCGACACTTATACTAATAGTAGTGACATTTTCTATATTTTTGCAGGTTTAAAAATGAACGAATAAATTTGGACATTCGGTTATTTTACAGATGAAATGTGTGATTTTTCAAAAACAAAGATATGTACTTTTTAATCAAAACTACAACCAAAAATATCAACTCTACGGTCTCTAGTCTCTACGTATAATTATGTTATACAATTATATGTATTATGTATGGTGTATCATAGTAAAAGTTTAAAAAAGTTTTAAATGTGTATATGATATATCACAAACAGAATTATAAGATGAAGACGATGAAGTACTTATGCGTTGACAAAAATGTCGTTGTCAAATATTTCAATCGATAGAATAGGCGCACATATTATATGGTGCTTGTGATGGTCTCATATAGCATCTCTAGGTTTTAAACAAGCACGCCCTCTAGGTTTGGATTTTGAATTTTTACCTAAAAATTTGTTTTAATATTTATTCTACAAATTTGGGTACTAAAATCGAAAACCATCTTTTAAAAGTTAAATAATACCGTTAACAGTATTTTATTGATTTATGATAAAATTATTTATTTATTTTATCTGTTCAATGAAATGTAATTTTTAAATTTAAACGATCCCTATGTAGTACTACATTTGGGCTATAGGTGGATGACTAGGATAAGTATGATCCAATAGAAAAAAATATTTTAGCACTATCTATAATTTTACTCCCGCATATGTGCTTCATAGGGTTTAAATTAAAAAAAATAATTATTAACAAAAAATATATAATATAGCTGTTTAAGCCTCCAAATGTTATTAATATAATTTAAACAATAAGATATCTGGTACCATTTAGCAGTCAATAGCTTCAGCCTTGGATGTATGGAATATCCGAATATTACATATTATTATTCATATCCATATTCCATAAACTACAATTAGTACGATTTCTATATTTTAAATAAAATATAATATCATGGTAAAGTAATACATTAGATAACCTACTATTTAAATAAAAATAAAATCAATGATTATAGTATACAATATATGTACAATATTATGTACATAAGTCATAAATATAATAATGTATAAAATAATAATTGTAATATTATCATCTTTTACACAAAGTGATAGCTCTCCCATATTACTTAATTTAATAATAAATTTAATCAAAATCTAATTTTTGGAAAATTTTAGTATTCTTAATAACTTAAGAGTTTTTATACTATTTGAGAAAAATCATGTGGTGATATAAATTTCTTTTCATAAAAATACACTCTTTTTTATTGTAAATTGTAAATTAGATAATTTTTTTGAAAATTGTTTTCAGTATTTAAAATGTTTCTGAGTTCTTAACTTATTTAAATTTCTATATTAATGATAACATTCTTTAATGGTTTTACGTTAAATATAAAGTAAAACGATATTTAGTCTAATATTATTAGAAAAATGATAATAAAATCGTAATAAATTAATATAAATTATTATAATATTGTTATTATAATGATCACTATAATTTCAAAATAATCATAATATCTTCTAAACATATTGGCTATTACTTATTTATTATAATAAAATATATATAATAGAATCACTGAGTCACTAGCTATTATGCTTAAATAGTTAATGCTAGGAACTCAGAAACTATTCGTTCGAATTTTTATTTATGTATCATTGTATTTACATAATTAAAAAAAATAATTCCCTACACCAGGGGTCACCAAAAATATTAATTGGTGACCTCTGTCCTACATAAAACATAATATTAATAATAAAAAAATATGAATTTGAAAAAATGTTTTTATCACCTCAAATTACATATACAAATTTTAAATAGGTATGTGAAATTATGGTTCTTAAACAAATTTATGTATCTTATAATTTTTATAAATTCTGATTAATACTTGAATGTTACACATTTTCGCAGTGATCTCATCACACGAGTGGATACTATTATATACTCGAAACGAAAACCTGCAAGTCGGCAACTACCTACCTATATATAGCATGTATGTCGTATGATCTATAAACGAATAAAAATATAAAATACTTAGTGCAATATTATTATTATACTATTTATATTTATTAATAATATTATTAGTACGTTTGAAATGACCTAACTAAAAATATACGTAATAATTTATATTTTCAACACGTAAAAATAGTATGCCTATATTAAAATTAACCGTGCACATAGTGTTGTGCAATAGCCAATAGATAACCGACTTGGGGAGGCATGACGCTAACCAAAGTGGCAAATATTAAGACAATTTTTCACACACACACACAAACACGTCATCATAACAACATTATTTTATGATATGATAAAATCTTGCAAAACGTATTATAATATAGTATAGGCATGTCGTATCGTGTGATGACCGCCGTCGGTCGCGGGCCCGCGTTGTAAGGTTCGTAGTAACGGTTCCGGGCTTACGTATTGTCGGCACGGCGCTCACACGCCGGTGGCCGCCAACTGACACCACAGCGTTTCTTGGGTCGGGCGATCGTGCGGCGCGCGCGGAGGCGGCGACGGCGGCGGCTAGGCGTATATATGATGCGTATAATGTGTATATATACCTATATATATATATATATATATACGTGCGTACATACATAATACATACATACACATATATATATATACATATACATAAAATATTATATATGTATGTGTATATATATATGTATACGGTACGGGCAGGCCGACGAGGGTATAAGCGAAGCGGAATGTACATAGGGAGAGCAGACAGCTCCGGGCGGCGCATTTGTGTCCGCCACCGCCGTCGCCACCCTACCGCCCGCCGCCGCACCACAATCGCCGACACCACACACAAGCGCGCGCTTATACACAGACCCTCTCCTGTCTCTCTCTCCTTTTCGCAGCCGCAGTCCCCCGCACGCGACCCGTCGTGGCTCGCACTATATATACAGTATACACACCGCCGCCGGCACCACCGCCACTGCCGCGGCCGACGTCGTCACCGCCACCGCACTATATACCATTTATACCGCGCGCGCGACGGCGGCGGCACACATAGCGCGGCGCGCAACACCAAACTCGCGGGACGCTATTAGCCGCTTCTCGCCTAATCGGTCGCCGACGGGACGACCGACGACGCGCGGCGGACACTCACTCGCGCCCCACTCGCATGCACACACACACTTCGATGATACGATATTATACGCATCGCCGTCGTCGTCCGCGCGCGTCACAATAACAAATGATATATTATGACATTGCGATTACAACGTCTTATACGCCAATGCCATCGCGGGCCCCGGCGTATCGTGTATTATTTCAGCCCCATATAGGCGCCTACCTATTATATTATAATATACGTTATATACATTTATAATAATATTGTATTATATTTGCGTGCGTGAGCGGAAAATATTTCCAAACTAAATAATAATAATAATCATAATAATAATATTATGTAGGTACCTACGCGCGCGCGTACATATTATATATATATATATATTATAATACGTGTATTATATTTCGTGCGCGACGTTTTTATTATTATTATTATTATTATTATTATTATTATATTTTTTCACCGTAATATTTTGGCTTTGGGTACCGATAATATACGGAAAAACGACGAGAAAAAAACACATATACACATATAATATACATTATACATTCTATATTTTATATATGTATATATATGTTATAAAAACCTTATCCCTCGTGTGCATATTTATATATATGTATATACCAACGGCTCTCTCTCTCTATATATATACATACATAATATATATATATATATAATATAAGTGTGTGCGGTGTGTGGTCCGATCGATCGGGGCGCCATCGACGGTAGCGTGCTTTCGGCCCGTCTGCTGGTCGTCGTGCCGTGTAATTATCAAACGCCGCCACCGCGCTAGACCGCACAGTCACCACCACTACCATCGTCTCCGTCGACACCACCGCCGCCCACCACTTTCACCGTCCCAACCGCCGCCGAACCGCTACCGTCACCGTCACCTCCGCATCCGTCGACACCACCAACCGCCTCCGCAACACCACGCAGCCGACACCACCGCCACCAGCACTCCTTCACGTCGCAACCAACGCAGAAATACGCACGCATAACCGACCTCGGGGCACAATGTTTATTGCTCTCCCACGAGTATTATTCAACGGCCGCCGCCGTACACGCTGCACACTTCTGTGTCCCCACCGCCGTTATTAAAAGTCAAACTTTCGAGAGAGAAAAAAAATAGTAATAACAACAACAACAACTGCAGCAGAAAATGTAAGAAATTTCACGAGGACGAGACCACTCCGACAAAACACCTAAAATATGTGTCGTCTCTCGCGCATCGACCACAATATCGTAATATTATATTCGTATCATATAGTTAGAGTTTGTGCTCGTAGATATACGGGATCGGTGTCATATATTATATCCTCTGGACTGGTACGAAATGCCTGACGATTTTGTTTTTAAAATAACATTTTTTTCAAACCTAACACTCGAGCACCCATACTTATCACTATGTGAGTGATTCGATTTTATACGACTTTGATTCCTTGTGTTCAGTTACTACCTGACACGCTAGTCTGTTCAGAATGTTCAGATCAAACTCGTTAGTCGTTACAAATCAGCGGTCGAGATGACGAATTCACTGAACCATTATAATATGACATATATTATGTAATATTATATTTATTATACAGTATAAACACCAACCTCTTTTTATGATGTTTCTTCTTTAAAACAAACGCTGTGCTTAACACAACTATTGTTTTTGGATACGGGAAACTACACTCCCCCAGAATTTTAGGCCATATTATTTTTAATGCATAATAATAGCAATAATGCATTGACATTTTGGTCTGTCGGTAAGTAATTTATTGTTTGGGTAAAATTGTGTGACTTGGCTAGTCTGTATTATCATAGATAATCATGACATGTGTCATATATGCGCACTAAAAATGTATGTAGAAGGGCTATAGCTCCCTCTCCCCCACAGAAAAAAATAATAATTGATCACCCTACGTCTATGAACAACATGTTGTGCAAACTTTTGTTGTATCAAGCACCATTGACAGTAGTGTGTTATTATTGGAAATTAAACCTAAATTCCAAGTCTATATGATCTAAATAATATAAAATATTATATAAACAACGTTATTTTTTAACTGCAGATAACATATTGCATTTGGTTTATTTTTATTAATACAATTAATGGTACTATGAATTATATATAATGTATTATTGCTACAAACTATATTTTTCAATTACCACTCAGACAATAACATTTTTTAAGTTAAATTATCTTCTTGAAGAATACATAAAAATAAATAAAATCTAATCATTTTTTATCGTTACCTAAATGTCCTAAAATATTAGTAATAGGTACCTTTATCAATTATTAATTATTCTGAGTAAATAATCGATAATTCTTAACAATTTGTAATTTTTACATATATGCGATAATTGTATACATTTTAAATAAATATAATAATAATAATATAGAGTCTTAACGTATACTTGACGAATTCGATACGAAATCGTATAGGGTTAACAATATAATACTATATTCTACAGTATTATTTACAATCACCGATAATAGTAGCGTTTTTAAGTATGGCTAGGGATTCTGCAGAATTTCAGCCTTTCGAAATGTCTCAGAATTGTCCAGAAATTTTTATAAAACCCAGAAAAGTTGCTCTGCTGTACAATGGTCGAGTGTATGTCGCCATTGAATAGGTAATGGATGTGTTAATAATTTGATTTCAATGAGAAATAAATTATGTATCATTGCATACTAAAAACAGTTCTGAAAGGATTAAGTAGGTGGAAGTGCCTTCATTCGTAAAGATTTTTTAGAATTTATTTATATTACTATAACAGCATTACCTACGTGGATTGAAGGGGTTAATTTAATTTTTGCAAAAAAAAAATGTTTAATTATTTCATATTATATAATATTATTTTTATTATAACTTATAAGTCAATACCAGCGTATAGTAGAACTATGTTAATAGGTTGAAGTTATAATCTAAATAGTTTAACAATTACATTATGTACATATTATTTAAAATAATTATACACGCAAATACGAAATGGTGAAAAGTTTAAAGTTACAATTATTAATATTTTTTTTCATTAAAACATAATAACTTAAATCCTTTTTTCATTTAAATATCTAATTTGAAAAAAATAGAACTTTAAACGTTTAAAAAAAATTGTGCTCGTTTTATCGATATTTTTATAATGCTTGAAGACCAACTAAAAGTATCTTATAACCCTATAATTACCTATTACCTATTATAAATAAAATATAAGCTACTGCGAATGTACACTTGTATTCAACTAAATGTATTTTACATATTTTATTTTTCTATACACCTACTGAAAACATAAAAAATAAAAATGTCTAATTTCAATTGAAAAGTGCACATATACTATATAGGTACACAACGTACAAATTGGTATTCGGTATAGCTATATACTTTATATTAGAGAGATAATTTTTCGATTTTCTCAATATTAATTTTCCTTTGTGCAAGAGATATTATTAATAAATTGTGAAAATTATACACGACGTAGATGTATACACTGGTTCTTATGATTTATGCAGTCGATAGGTTAATTTGTAATAGGTATACCTATATAATTAAAAGAAAACGAAGAATTCACTGTGCTGTATAAAATAATTCGATTGTACCTCGCATTGAGTAAAGTTAGTCTTATTGCAATGGATGTGTTAAATTCAATCGTAAATCATAATGTACCAACAGACGATAGATGATTTTGAGCAGAGACAGACAGCGTGTCAGTTTCTATTCTTAAGAATATTTTATAATTCGAATATATATTTATATACGGTAGTATACTATACTATTAGTATTCATTATTCTATAAGTAATAGGTATATGTTGAATTAATTATTGCAAAAACCATTGCATAAAATATTATATTAATTTATTAATTATTAATTATTATATATAATATTATTGTTATTTGACATAGCTTATAAGTTATAGGTAAGATAATGGCGATTACCGACGACCATAGAATGGCGTGAATTGATTCATGATAAGATTGTAAAAATACCTAGGTAGCCTAAAAACAGTTTAAATATTTAAAAAAAAAATTATATATTGTGTTTAAAAATTAAGTACATAATATATAATAACAAAAAGCTCCAATGATTAGTATTTTTCAATTATTACAACATTTTTATACAATAAAATATTTTGCACATTTTTATGATCTCAAGAAATTTTACCGTAAATATTTCTTTTTTTCGTTTCATCTTTTTTATACTTTTTATTATCGAAATACGCGTATTCTAGAATACCATTATGTCTATTCAATTACGTATCCTGAATATGATATAAAATTATAAACCTATATCAAAGTATTTTTATTTCAATATTAAATTCTAAAATTTAAATAGATTATATTGTTGTAGAATTTAAATATAAATTAAATATTCTTTTTTAAATTATATTAAATTTATCATGTATTGTTATTGTTAGGACTTGTGAAAAATAGTTCTTGGAGATATTGAACTCCTAGGATAAACTTGAGAACTTTATATAAGAAGCTATTATTAAGAATGCTCAAAACATTTTTGAAGGATGGTTTCTATACATATAAATTCAATATTTACCTAATTATTTTAGTATCAATATATAAATCCTATTCTATAAAAGATACTGTTTTATACACAATATACTTAATACATAATTACAAATATCCCTACACTCAAGCGTGTCGACAATATAACTACAATTTACAATACATTTTTAATACAAATACCTATTGAGTGTTCGGCACTAACTCCTGGAGTCCTGTCTTTTAAAGATTTACTGCACCGTAACCGTGAGAATAACTGCAACTGTACGCAGGCGCGTACCCTGCAAGATGTTCTTTGTTGTGCGAGTTTTTAATTTTATATTTAAAAATATAACTAGTATTACTGTGGGAGAGGGAGTTACAGACTTCGTTATAGTAATCAATCTTCATAATAATAATATCAAATATAAAATAGAACCATAATAAGATAACTTATTTCTTAGATTTCTTATATTATATATAATTTATTGCATTAAGTATATTTTTTGCATAAAAACGGATGACAGAGGAGTGTTACTGGTTGTAAGGACCGAGAATGACAACGTGCTTAGGCACATGCGCGAATGCTTACTATAATTTTTATAATTTAAGGACTAATGCATAATATAATATAATAGCTCAGTATTTTAGTCTAGTGACAAATAAATGAGTCATATACATATTATATTTATACAACTGATAACTGATGATTGTCAGTTTATTTGAATTTTGTATACTTATTACTTATGCAGTTATGAATCAAACGGAGCATATTTTGTATGGTACTGTATAACCTACATCCATCATAGCTATGTAGTAGTGCTAACCGAAGTCGGACGAATATGGCACAAAAAAAAAATAGTATAGTACCCAAGCACACCCTACACCCCTTTCACACCACCTATGATGCCCCGTCTTAGATTATTATATTATTAGAGCTAAAGTACTAAAGTGCATATATATACAAATATATTATACATTATACGGAGTGATTTATTTAACAAAGTACACTCATTATTAGAGAGAAAACACTAACGTATTTTAAAAAATATTTTTATAGTAACAATAAATTTTTTAAGCTTTTTATTCTGGAAAAATAAAACACAATTTTAATTTCATATTTCATATTTCAAAGCAGAATATTATTCAGAATAGGTATTTCAATCTATAAAGATCAAATACTGGACAGTTTATTATTAATTAATAATTGTAATAGTATTTACAATTTAGATGAGCAAAGTGGGTAGTTAGTGGACTAACATTTTAAGGGATATACATCCATACATGGGTAGAGGTAGAGTATTGAATATACCTATCTATATCACAAACTACCCGTTCAAGATTCAATTTTTATATATAAAAGTACTACAAAAAATACGTAGTTATAAAAAATTTATTTTTCTTATAAAAATCATTTAAAACTATCTAAAAGAAATATTTTCAAAAATGTTGATAGTTTTTGAAGTAATGAGGGTTTTAGGTTAAATGGATCACTGGTATTTATGAGCTAATCATTATGACCCTAATATGATTAAAATATCAGAACTTATTTTTGTTCTGCTTTGTCATCATACGTCATTATTAGTTATCATTACATCTCAAGTGTTGCGTCTAGAAAACAAATTTTTTCACAATATTGCGTATTTGTATTAGGTATATTATATTATAGGATATAAAATAGGTATTTAAAGTATAATATGTAACGTACACGATTTGAAATTATTCTTATTAAAACTACACCAATTAATAATTTTACATATTTTTACATTTTCTCTAATTTTTATAAATTTTAAAGCATAACTTATATAGATATTTTGGTGTTAGATAGGTAATTGATTGTGTCTGCAACCTATGTGTATGGACGATTATATAGGTGTCGTAATAACTAATATTATTGTGAGCACATTTCAAAAATTAAACCCAGAAATGTCTGTGGTGATGGATTGTCAAAACTCAAAAAATATTATCGGATGCTATTATATTTTTATTTCAATAAATTTTAGTCTTTTAGATATAAATAGTATAATAAAGCACATAGATACTATAATTACAAAACTAGAATAGGTATAAGATATGCATAATTGATACAGAACTTAGCTATAATATAAGTTCATTGTTGGATATTTAATAGAAATAAAATTAATACTTGTAAATAGAAAATATTCAATACAGCGTATGTGTATCTATCGTAAAAAATAAAATTCGTACTGTGGCAGAATAAAATCCACGATTTATTGATTTTCAATATTTTCGTACAATCAATAACATGATGATTGGCAAACCACTTTTTAAATACTTATGCCTACTAAGTGTTTTATCTATTAAATTTAAAAAGTTAAATACCTACCTAATTATAATTTTTTTTGTTTTTTTATGATTTATTTTGATATAGGTAACCTTCATAACTTTTTAAACCGATTGTATTCAATAACTAATTATTTTTAAAATATACTTAACTATAAATTTAATATATAATATGTATATAAATATACATTTTATAAACTATTAAGAATGTTTTAATTTTGATAATATATTAATATCTAATAAATTGTATCTATTTAAATAAATCCAGTGGTGTATTGCTAAAAATATTCGTGGGTATACGCCTTCTAGATCTTAGGTATCAAAGATTGAAAGATATACCTATAACATTGAATAAAAAAAAAATTTTTTCTCGCTTCGCTCGAATTCACTAACAACATTTATTCTAATTATCAGTATTGACCAGAGAAAAGCTTTAAACAATTAGTACAGTCTAAGAAATTAGAATGGTTACTATTTTAATTTTACTAACTACTAATAACTTAGTGATTGGTGCACTAAATACTAATCATGATTGCTAGGGCCCGGAACTTGATACATTTGCATCTTTTTTTCTAATGATTACATTTGAGGCTCGTTTTTATAGAAATTTAATTCATGAAATATAGAATTTTAAGGTACAGCAGTTATTATTTTGCATTTTTAGGGAATTTTATTCTTTAAGGTCATTTTTGTAGTATTTTTAGTGCATTTATTCATTTTTGAGTATTCTTAACAGGTATACGGAGCTATACGGTCGTATACCCGCGTATCGTCGTTTATTTAGAGAGTATACGCTAAAAAAAAAACTAGAGGAGTAAGTATACGCCGTATACCCCCGTATACCCCCCAATACACCACTGAATAAATCGTAAATTAGGAATAATAAAATAAATCAATAATATTAACTGATAATTACTAATTGATATCTGAAAAATGTCTACAGATTGTCAGCTATTACATAAAATAAAATAACAGGTGTAAGTTAGGTGTAAGTATTTACCATAATCATCAAAGGCCTCACCAAAAATATTGCCCAGGGCCCCAAAATTCGTTGTGCCGTCACTGTCACTTTAGAACTGTCTTCGGATATAAATTTGCACAAATTCCATCGGTTAAAATGTAACATTCGTGTTTAGTCGTTATAAAAATAATCTTGAGACCGAATAGGTAACATATTTAAACATTCAAACAATAAAAAATATATATACCTATTTCAATATTTACATAGAATTCGAATATTATGAAATTACCCAAAATCAATGTTCTCACTTTCTCAGGTCGTTATATAGTTTTAATTTTAAATAATACTTATGTACCCACATACATATTAGTCATATGTCCGTTTACTTCATATTTATGATTGAACCTAACCTAACTTGTCATAATGATTTCAAAGTATAGGTAGCCAAGTAGGTGCGTCATAAATTAGATTCATAAGATCAAGATTTAAAATCTGTTAACTTGATATGCATTTACTTCTATATTTTCAAAATAAGTAACTACCTATATTGATGATTTTTTGTCTCAATTCGTAAATAAATGAATAAAAATTAAATAAATTATGTCTTATATCTAGTTTTGTACTTTTGTTTGAATAAATGGAACGATAATATTTTTACACAAATATTTTATACTTATAAAAAATCTATTCTTTTATTATTTTTTCTATATAATGTTCCAATAAATTTTATTATATTAAACAATATTATATAAAATTTACTGAAAACTATATTATGCCAGGTTGGTAATTAAAAAAAAAATCAGTATCCTTCAGGGTACCTATATAAAATGTTTTTATATTTATACCTATAAAAGAAACCATCTATTAAATCAATGTCCATACATATAATATTATATAGGTACCAACTTAAATAAATTGTTGGTTATTAGTCATTAGGCTTTAGTAGTTTAGTTATCACAATTTAAGTGATTAATATTAAAGTATGTTTACCTATGTATTAATTTGTATCTGAAATTTAAATAAAATAAATCCTTGCTTTTTTTCTAAAGCCAAATTCATAATTCAGATGATATTTAAATATGGAAATACGTACATATTAAAATAAGAAAAAACTAACAAACTAAAAAATTTTTCAAAAAAAAAAGACATTGATAAATGATGCAAACAAAGGTCTTACATTACAAGAAGTATGTTTTTAATAGTATAAGTAATAAATAATAATAAATATATTTTATAGTTTTTTTTTACCTATTCATATTAGTTAGAAGGGAAGATTATAAAGTAAAGTTTGGTAAGACTTAACAAATTTAATGAACTCTCATTAATTTTTTAATTGGACCTATGAAATGTAATGTCTTACACTCTGCGGGTACATAATATGTACAAAATATTGAGCAACCGGAGCTTTTTTTTAAGTAGAAGTTTATCGTGGAGCCCCCGAAAAATATTTAATGTTTATTTTTATCTGTCAGTGTTCTGTATAAATTTATTGTGGTATTATGAACAGAGCCTTGATAAGCAATTGTGGAGCACCAAGGGCTCCGCGGCGCACAGTTTGGGAACCACTGAGTTAGAATAATAAACATGGGATATAATATATAAATACCAACAATATTTTTTTTTTTAAATATATATTCTACATAAATGATGGTTGAAGATAATGTGATAATATTAAAGCATATGTAAGTAAAACACAATACAAAAGTTTTTTAAAATATACCAGATAGAAAATTATTTGTTTTAAAAAAATAATCAAAAGTTATAAATATTATAATAACGTGTTGGGCAAATCATAATTAAAAAAATCTCAACTTTTCACATGTAATTTTTCTTAAGATACTAACTAAATGATGGATAAATAATACAAAATTTTAAATTAACATTTACTTATTTCAAATAAAACATTGTACCTATATTTGTACAGATATTTTAACTACAAAGATCATAATTAAAATACAAAAATGTATTGAAATAAATAATTTATATCACTAAATCCTCTAATAAAATGTAGTGTATTTCCTACTCAAACGTTTTTAATAATTCTAATATTTACCAATAATATTTTAAAATATAAAAAAAATAATTTAAATAATAAAACCAATATCACAATATTCGTATAAAATTTTGTCGAACCTATTCCATAATATTTATAAGTATCATTATATATTTAATAGTACATATACATTAATGGAATGTAATTAAAAAATATCTCAATCTAAAAAAATTAAAAAATGACTAATAACTTAAAAATACTAAAAATTTAAGTATTTAATTGATACTAATTTGTTAATAATTTTACTTTTTAGTTAAATTAAAAAAATACAAATTATACATCTGGAAAAAATGTAAATACTTTTTTGGTTTGTACTAAAAAAAAAATATAAAATAGCTAGTTAAATATATAAATAATTCAATATTTTTAAAAAGCAATACATAATTGGTAAATGTCAATGTTTCAAAGATGTTAGTCTTGTTGTGTGTACTTGATATTTATGTTATAGTATTAAATATAGTTTATGTTAATTATTAAAAATAGTAAATAATTATCTACTAAATATATCTTCATACATATGAATTAATTATACTCTGACTTAACCCAGATGTATTTTAGGCGTTTCAATTCCTTGTCATTATATTTTATTTCTTAAAATATATCCAGTAATTTGAATGGCTTATTTAATTATACTATAAAGTAGTATGTCCATGAAAAAAAAAACATTAAAAAGCTTATAACTATATAAATATAAGTTCTCAGCTTTAAAACTTTTTGAACAAATAACACTGTAAAATATGTTAGTTAGTTTATAAAGTGTCTTTTGTGTTGACAATATGTTACAGTTGTTGAATATCTTGTAGTGTTTCATGAAATCGGTTGATTTTGTGATATTTGTCTCGTAATTATAGACAAACACAAGTTTCTGTTGTCGTATTAGTGGGTTTAATAAATCGTTTGTTTTGGTTGTGCTATTTACTGTCCTGAAATCATAAATGAAACAAATTGTAATCCGACTAAAAATGGTTTTGAAAATATAGTTATACGGTTCAGCAGTGATGTATATCATTATCAGTTAAGTATATTATTAGCACACAGTTAGTTAAGGCTTATATAATTCTTGAAGTATTTAAATAAAAAAATAAAAAAAATGTTAATTTTCGATAATTGTATTCAAATTAACTCATATACTGTAAAAATTAAGACAGACACAGAGAAAATTTAGCAGATCAACCATAAGACACTAAAGATAATTTTTATAAATTTGAAAAAAACCAACTAAGTAATAAATAATAAATACAATATGCTATGTGTAAACTTGTACATAATCTAACTTAAACCACCTGAATTCATGTGTAACATAATATGTTTGATTTGTACTTAAATTTAAGTATATTATTATAGTAGTGTTTCTCAACCTTTGTATTATGGCGACAGACCATTAAAATTTTTGATACTTAGTGACACACAATAAAAAAAATTATAAGAATAATAACCATTAATTTTTGTAAATATAGTGTCAATAAGGTTAGTATATACTTCCCACGACACGTTTGAATTTAACTGGCGACACATCAGTTGAGAAACACTATATTAGAGTATATTACATTACACATATTACATATCTATATATTATGAATAAGTATATGTATTTAAAGTTATTTAAAAGAATTGATATGGTTAATTTATAATTAAATATACATTTTATGAAATACATACTATTTTTTTAGTAATAGTATAATTTTAATTAATATAATATATAAGTATATTATATATATTTGATATCATTTTTGTTTAATTTACATTGTTAGGATAATTATCTTATTATTCCATTATCAGGAAACATAATTTTATAAATAATTGACGAATAATAGTAAACATATGTATAGACTATTAAGCATAGCTAATGAATCTTACTTAAAATTTATTGAGCCGGTTAATCATTCAAACCATTCAATATTAACTTAAACAGGACATGAAGATTAAGTAGGTACTTATTTTGTTATGCTCACTTTGGCGCAGAATAGTAATTTACTACTTCTATAAACTTGAAAGCAGTGATAAACTATAACATTTAATTAATAAAAACTTGAAATAGATCTTATAAGTTATAATTAAAATTATTAAATTACTTCAATATTTTTTATTATTATTTATAATTTCTTTTATACTAATAAGAATAATTATCAAAACATTCAAACTTATTTTATTTAATAAGTTAAGACAAACTAATAAGTAATAAATAATAGGTATAAAATTCTATTATAAACTTAAATTTAAAGAAAAAACTTAGCCAGTAAATTGGCACAATTTAAAAAATGTTTGAACAGGTTCTATATTTAATACCTTTAGCCTTAATGATAAAATGTTCTGAAAGTATAAGAATACTGATATATTATTTAATAGTATATTAATTAAATTTGATATCTATCTTTTATTTTTAATTGTAATTATTAAATGTTCTTAACAAAAATATTGTTTCTATTTTTATAAATTATTAATATTTTTAATTTTTATGAGTTAGGCATTAATTGAATATTCAAAAATTAGTTAACTTAACACAACAGAAAAATATTTTGTGATTGCAAATGATGTAAGACCACATACTTAAACATTATATCTGTTGTCTAGTGTTATAGCGCACTACGTACAAAATAGTAGATTTTGTTTAAAAATATATATATGCCCATAATTTTTAGTTATATAGATAAATTCCACACCACTTTATATTATTTTTTAGTTAATTAACTTTAATGCATGTACTTACTTTTTGAATTTACATTGTATCAGGTTTCATACGTTTACGATTTGGTTCTCTAGGTTCAGCTTCCATTACTTTTAAACGACTGTTGTATACTTTGTGATCATTTAAACACTAAAAATAGTTAATTAAAATATAAAAACTCAATTTCAAAAATTCAATGCTGATATATTTTAGTAATATTACATTAATAGCTCGTGTAGCACTCTCCAAATTATCATAAGTCACATAACCATAATTCTTGCCATCAATAACATTAATATTTCTTAACCCTTTAAACATTTTAAAAGTATCTTCTAATAAGCGCATTGGAGGAATAATTGGTTTGCACACAAAAAATAATCTATAACATACATACAGATGAAACAATAAAAATAGATATATTTTACATTGATTGGACAAATTATATAATAATAAAAATATTAAATTTAAATTATTTACTACCTGAATGAATTATCTGATGATGGCAAAAGAACTTTTTCATTTCCTCTTTTTGGTGCTAATGGTGAACTATAATCATCCGCCAAGCATAAAGAAGCTAAATAACACGTTAAAAATTATTAATATAAATAAATAAATAATAGTTATTTGTTTTTACCAGATGTTAGGTTACTAGCATTTTTAATTACGGCTAATGCTTTGGTGACAGTACTAGAAAGCACTTCAATATCTTTTGAAATTTTATTTGCTATAGGATCCACTGCTGATGAAATAGATCTAAAATTATATTATTAATTAGCTAATATTACATTATTATATCAAATAATCTTACATAGGAGTACTGCTGAATTCCAATATTATAGGATGACCAGGAGGATATTCAAATCCATTGATTCGATTTACAGCATGTTCAGCTGCTGCAATACTATTATAAATAACTTGAAATATCTTCTTATCGTACATTTGCTAGTTAAAAATTATATGAAAGAAAATATAATTTAGCATACAAAATATATACAAGTGTTTGGTAAATACACTGCCTCAACCTACATTATATTTAATAAATAATAACTATCAATTAAATTGTTTAATAAGTAACAGGATTTGTGACATAAATAATTAATATTAATACACTTTCTAACTATTACAATAATAATTAACTAATTTTAAGACAACACATTTCCATAATACAGTAGAATCTGCTTAATTGGGATACATTGGGTGGTGACCTATTTGTCCCCATTATCCGATTGTTCCGATTAATGAAATAACTAATAAACCGATACATTTGTTCGGGACTATGTAATCTATCCCTATTGAGCGGTTGTCCTCTTTATATGGTGTCCCAAATAAGTGGATTCTACTGTATTATACTATTCTATTTTTTTAAGACTAATTATTCACGTGTAATTGTTGCAATATGATATTTTAGAAGGATTATTTTTAACCATAACTTAATTTTTAATAATTCAAAGTCCGAGAATAAAAAAAAATTGTGCTATCAAGAATTTAAAAATATTAAAATACTATAAAATTCAAAAAAAAAAATTTGTACAGCCACAATTGTAAAAAAATTAAAAAAAAATATTATTTTTTTAGTAATTCAGGAAATTCAATTAAATACATGTACCAATTTAATTTATTAATATGTATAATTATTAATACATTAAATAAATGTCAATGAATACATAATATATTTTATATTTATGTAATGTAAATGTATGAGTGTATATTACCTGTCTTGATAATTCCTTAACTAATTCCAATTCAGGAGCAATATTCATAATTTTATAAACTTCATTATACGAGACAATTGATGAAGTATAAGCAGTTAATACACTAGGTTCATCTCGATGTTGATGAGATGGAGGTGCAAGTAGTGAGTAACTGCTAGTTGGATCTATAATAAAAAATAACTTTTTCAGTTATTTACACTAAAATAAATAGAATAGGTTTAATAGGTTTATACATTAATAAATTGTCAAATTATTATACAGAATATCAAGAAATATAAAATGATGTATGTTTTAATTGTTTTAAATTATTATAAAATTTCTAAAAGTCAGAACTTTATTTTGATAACATAAAACATTGTTAGGCCTGACAATATAATTAAGTTAAATAAGTAGCAAGTTTATAATTTACTTAGATAGATTTTAGTTTTAATTATTTCTCTGCAAACAATTTTGTTAATTTTGTCGTGATACTATGACACAATTACAATATAATAGAAAATTCTAAAACTTTAAACAAGATAGTATTATGGCAATGTCAGACAAAAAAAACCATCATCATAATATTAACAAATTATTATTGATTAAAGTTTATATGAATTATATTTAGGACTTATAAGTTTTATATTTCAATAAATATTTATTCATTGGATCGGTCATTATCTAATTTATCAATATAACTATTATGATAAAACATTATTACATAAAAATATAGACAAAAATTGAATTTATATTGCCCCTTACTAAATTTTTTAATTCACAAATTGAATCATTGTATATTTATTAAAATTTATTAATTTTAACCTAAAAATATAATTGTTATAAACTTCAATGATTGGTGAACCATTTTTTTAAAACTAAAACCACTGGGTATTTATTTAAAGTTAAAGGAATCAAAATTATAACCTGGATAGCTTTTATATGTTCACTATAAATATTAATTAAATTTATCACAGACTTGGATAACATAATATTATGGTAATACTAAATATTTATATTGATTTACTTTTAGAATCAATATGTCTAGGATAAGACGAAGGATATGCAGATGGTCCATCATCATGTTTGGGTTTAGCAAAAACAGCTTTATAATTTGGTCCACATTCTTCAATAGCTAAAGCAGCAGACGAAGGCCTAAATAAATCAAGCAAATTACATTCTATTCTCTTAGTTTTAATATAAAATATTTTGTTTTTAATTAAAAATGGTTCCTACTTTGAATAAGTTATAAAAGCTATTCCTTTAGATTCTCCAGTATCCTTATTTGTAACTATATGAACTTTAGAGATTTCTCCATATTGACTAAAAATATTTTCTAAATCTGATTCCTTATCAGTTTTTGGTACAAATACAAAAAGTCTATTGTATTCCATTTCTGAATTGCTTCTTATATGGCCAGGGCTATTAAAAAATAACAATATAAACTTTATAAATTGCATCAAATTTAATATAAATATTATCTAAATCTATTGGGTAGATACTATTTAAAAAAAAAACATAATTTATAGTATTCTAATTCAATATTATTTTAAATTTGATAAATAATGAGCAACCTGATAAATAAGCTGATTTATTAACAATTATACTAGGTAATGTAAGGTTTGTATAAAGTACCTGGTGGCCATTAAGACTTTCATACGACGATTAGATGATTCTATTCTATGTCCATTCATTGCTTCAATAGCTTTAAAAGCCTCCGATGCTTTTGAATATTTTATGTATGCAACTCCTAAAATAAATAGTCATTATGTTTTTACTAAATGGATAATGATTAAAATAAGTCTTAATGTCACTAATAAACTCTGAAATGTATAAAGAATGAATTTAATACATTTAAATTAAGATAAGTAAAAATTAATCTAACATATTATGCTTCTTAACGTAATACTTTGTTATAAAATACATACAATTTTCACCAGTTTTTAAAACCATTAAACAGTTTCTATTTAAAATAATTAAGACCAAATATTACCTTTCACACTGTCACTGTTGCGATCTTTTACAATGTAAATATTTTTTACATCACCAAAATTTCCAAACATCTCTTTAAACTCATTTTCAGATATTGGGTGATTTTTGTCATATAATACAAATATTCGGGAATTTTCTGGGTCATTATTATCATTCTGTTCATCTTTCATTTTAAAAAATTACGTAAAACAAAATATGTAATTTATGAATAAAAATGTTTAAAAATGTGAGATCAAAAATAAATACTTTAAAAGTTTAAAGTGAGAGTAATAAGTAATTCCTATTAAAAGTTAAACATTTTATGTGGCGTCTTTTATCACTAATCTCTATAATCAGGTTAATCAGTATGACCAAATAAAATAAAGAAAACATGGTGAAAATTTATTGAATTGAAATTTTTATTTATAACCACGGCTTTCTGGTAATATAATGTACAACTATAATTATAGTAGAACGTAGAACCACAAGTCCACAAAGTATTTTATTTTTGTATTGACCCTATGTTTCAATGTTTATACTGTTTGTTGGCACAAGTAGCCCAATTTGTTTAGAATAAGGACCGAAGTCCCCCCTCATAATATATTCTAAAAATGACATATTGCTTAATATTACGCGGTTATTGCTGAATCGAGAGATTTTTTTAACAATTCGAGTCCAGTATTAGGTATTAAATTCATATACATGTATTATTATGCGGATCTTGATACATTTAGGGGGGAGGCTTAAGCCTCAGATTAATTAATAAAAATAATTATTAATAACTTAATATTTAGTTAAAAATCATCTTGTTTATGTATTGTAAAAACAAAAAAATAAAAATCAACAAGCGTTTAGCGTAAGGTATAGCCAGTGCTTGATTTGGAAAAAACTAGAAGGGGGACTCAGTGGATGTTGGATGAACGAGCGTTCCACACAAAATTCAATATCACTTTACTGTGCGGACTGTGGAGCAAAGCCCCCCATGGCCCTACATCACCTTCAGCCACCCATAATCCCCAAAAATCATTAAATTTATTATAAAAAAATATTTTAAAATAAAGAAACACTTATTTATTTATTACACATCATGCAATGACATTATAATTTAAATTACAATTTATAAAGGTATATAACATGTTATTAATAACTTATCAATACACCTACAAAAAACTTATCATGTATTATTACATTTATACACCAATATACGGCTTTCAAAAGACGCAAACTACGCGAATACGAAAAGAACGGGTTGGATAAAACTTTGGAAAAGTCTTAAAATACCGTGAAAAATTTGTACATATTAAATAATTGTTTAATATTTTAACTTTTAATTTTTTGTCAGAGAGGGGGATTTTTTTCGTTCGGTGTGGGGAGGATGCACGGATAAGATTCTAGATTCTTCTTTTCTTTTTTATTATTATCATTTTTATTATTCTTATTCCTAATCTGATTATTATATTATTAATATTATTATTTTTATTATTTTATTATTTTAATAAATTTTATTTAAATTGTGCGTTTATCGGCGATTGCACTTTTGGGGTTTCTACGGTTTCTTGTTATCTGTCACAGAACACCGGGTATAAAAGGCCCAGCGAAACGACCAGCATTGACATTCACTGATTGTCCTCGGTCGTAGCAAGACCCACCCAGGGCAGACTTGCGCGATTAGTGAAGGCATCTGGTATCTCTATTTTTTGATCTTAAACATATTATGTTGCCTGTACATTACATTGCTTGTATTCGTATTATTAAATAGTGATTTTATTCATACCTACATTCATACCTATTCGCAACTAACATTTCCTTAGTTCAAGCTCTGGTATGCACAAATAAAATTTGACCTTGGCCTAGGAATACGTTATTCGTAAGTGTTCAAGTATGTTTCCCAAACAGAATGTATATTCGTAAAACCCCGTTTCTCTGTGCTTTATCGTCATTGTCGACATGTTATGCGCAGAGCCCACAGCGGGTTACGTTTCGCATAAATGACAAGTCGCGCCTACGTCGGATCTAGCGAGCATATGACACAGTTCCAGTGACTTGTTAGAGTTTCGCGTTACGGATGTATCGCTCTCGTTTGAGCTGCCCGTCTCGTGTGCCGCTGTAATGATCTGACAACGCGTGCGATTTGATTCTGATCCGATTATTCGGTGGCTGTAACGTTGTTGAACGACATACGAATCTGTTTGAAACATTGTGCACATTACGAAAACGTAATTTTTTTTTATTTGGTTGTGTTTGTAAAATTGTAACGTATAATAATTGTCTATTATACAAGATCTTTTTTAGTAATACATATAAGTACCCACGTTCATTTAGTTAAGTTTATTATTTAGAAACACCTAGTTAGGGATATTTTTTTAGATTCTGAACGGAGTGATGAATGTATTGATTTTACAATGATGTGTGTTTTTTTTTTTATTTTTTTTATTTTTTTATTTTTTGTTTTTTTTTTTTTTGTGTCTGTCGACAACATTTGGGGCAGTAAAAATGCTTCGATTTTCAACTTCTGCCCCTCTTTGAAAAGGAAATCGGATCTAGTTGGTACTTTGGGGGGTCAAAAGTTAAAAATTTTCAATATTTTTTAAATGAGTCGGGAAAAACCTTAAAAAAATGACGGAAAAAACGGGATTTTTTACGCACAACCAGTTTTCGTCAAAATCAAATTTTTATTTTGCTATAACTCAAAAACTACTTGATGTAAATACTTGAAATTTTCACAAAATGTTTATATTAGCGTTCTCCATACACAGTTAAATTTTTAAAGAATTTTGACTTTTTTTAAGCTATTTATAGGCAATTGAAATTTTTAATTTTTTTTAGTATTTTTTTTTTAAATAACGATAAAAATTTTTTGGCCGACCAGAAAATCTTGAAAATTTAATACAAGGTTTCTTATAAGTTGCTCTTAAAGTGATAAAAAAAAATCCGAAATCGTTAGTCACAATTTTTTTTTATAAGTGCTTAAAGTTCGAATTTATACGAAATATGTCAAAATTGCGAAAATTTGCAAGTAATTTTGTGGTTGAAAAATCGTAAAATTTTTTCTTTTATAACTAAGTTTTGAAAATTTGGTACAAGGTTCTCCATACATTTTTCTTTAAATATCTGTAAAAAAAACTATACCGGATTTAGACAAAAAATTTTTATGAGTGTTTGAAATTTAAATTTTTACAAAACCGCGTTAAATAATGGTTTAGCCTCAATCGATTTTTGATATTTGTTGTTATTCAATCAGTATAAGTCGTAAATACTTGAAAATTTTACCAGTTATTGAGATTGACATTTTCTTTACGTGATTTGATTTTCAAAATATTTTGACTTTTTTTGAGCTATTTATAGACAATTGAAATTTTCAATTTTTTTTTATTTTTTTTTTATAAATGTTGATAAAAAAAATTTAGCTGGGACAAATTACTTGAAAATTTAATTGAAGGGTCCACATAGCTTGTTCTAACTCTCATTCAAAAATTATAAAAATACATAGGCACAATTTTTTTTTATTAGCATTTGAAGTTCAAATATTGACACAAATTCGTCAAAATCATGAATATTTTTCACTATTTGGTAGTAAAAAATTTATAAATATTTTACTATCAATAGCTAAGAATTGAAAATTTAATACTATGCTGTCCATAAGTTAAGCTTAGAATAATTATAAAAAAGTTTGAGGATTATTCAATTTAAAAAATTTTACGAGTGTTTAAAGTTTTAATTTTAATTTGAAATCAAAAATACGCGTGTAAAATTACGTTTTACTAATAAATAATTTTCGATTTTTGTTATTTTTAAAAAATTATCAAACGTAAGATCTTGAAGCTTTTACTTTAGTGTTTGAATTTGTGAATTTTTTTCAAAATATAATATATGACAATATTTAAATATAATACATCCCAGACTGACAAATCATCTCCGTTCAGAATCGTTTTTCGTATACAATGATACCTATCATTGCATTCAAATTTAACCTACCATAGTCCGAGGTCCACCCCATCCCCTAATGTACAGCAGAGCGATACTCACTTACCCGCTTTTTTTTTTCATATAGATTTCCTGTATAAAATGAGCAATTAACTCAACTGTGGCAAATCGATGTTAAAAGCGAATTTGTGTAAAATTTGTTGAAAAAACACTCTTAGATTTGAAATTTTCTTTTATATATTATTATAATAAAAGTGAAAAATAGTCACATTCACAATAGCTAGGATCGCAGCGATCGCATAGAAAAAAGATCTTTGTGTGGTCGCCGCAGCCTAACGATTGAAAAATTAATTACCCATTATTATAAACCAATTTTTTTTTCGTAGTCAATACAAATATACAAATATTATGACTATAGATTATGTTATATTTTGCATCAGAAAAAACTGATGATTTACAAAGTCATTACAGCAAATGTTTCGTTTCCAGCGTTCCGTTTCAAAAATAAATAGAAGGGGTATTCTAAAAAAAATAATGAAAAAGAATAAGGCGGACTCCGTCCCACCACGTCCACCCGCAATTCAAGCAGTGGGTGTAGCAAGTAAAATTAAAATGTATTAATGCATTGTATAGAATTACTATTGCAATATTATTACTAATACAAAAATAAACAATAAAATAAAAAAAACTGATGTAGAAAAATTAATTAACTGTTTTATTAAAAAATATTAGTGTTATTATGCATTTTAAGATTATAGTATATTTGAGAATAATGATACAAAACTGTAGGTACGTAACTAGGATATACATTTAGGGGGAGGGCTAATCAAAAACTAAGGAGTGCTTGACCTGTATTGTTTATTCAAGAGAAGTAGAATTTTTTGTAAGGCCTAGTATTTCGCTTTTTTTAGTTTATTTCCCAGTATTTTTAATTGAATTCCGTCAATCAACAATCAACATTTTTGAAAACCTTTTAAAAGATGTTTCAGGCGAATAGCATCATTAAAGAATCAATCAACTTCAAAATCAAAATTCAAATTAAATCAACTTTTTTATAATTTTTTTTTTTTAATAAATATATTTTTACACATATATAATATACAATATACTAATATCAATATAAAAATTTAAATTAAATTAAGAACCATTTGAAGTGCATATTTTAAGGTTTTTAAGTGTATTATCATTTATCAGCCCTATATATTATATATAACTAAGGCTTGTTTATTTTTATATTTTTACGAATTATTAATGCTTTGTTTATAAATTTACCTAAAAGTGTTGTAATAAAAATTGAATACATTTTGGAACAATTTTTCTACTATTCTACTCGTCGACTACCTATTGTATGACTGTATGAGTATATATATTGTATATTATTTCGTTATTTTTAGTGTTATAATAACACCTTATAAAGGTGTTTCAAATGCGTCTAATAATAACTATTGTTTAATTTTACTCCATTTATAAATTTCCTTATCTAGTCGTAAAAATAACCTTTGTCTGTCAACTTAGTTATTGACTTACTTTTATGGTTATCATTTTTAATAATAGTGGGACTTGATCGGTGACTACTGCAGTCTACCGTATTAATTATCTATTGTTGTGCATATACTTATGAATCGATATATTTCTGTTTGCCTTATTGCATTCAATAGTTGAGAATTTACGTAAAATCAGTTGCTTTTAAATTTTAAAGAGAGTACTACATTCACATAAGTTGTCTGAGCCTTACAAATGCATTTAAAATTGCAAAATATTTTACGCTCTGAAGAGTATTTAACTTGTTTATGCGAAATAGTTAATATTACAGTGAATTTACCTTTTATCAAATTTAATAATAAGAATTTTATTTAGAGAACCTCATAGGCTTTCTTAATATTTTTATTTTAAAGAAAGCGTTGTGAATATTAAATATTTTAAAATTAAAAATTGTTTGTGCATTTTAAAATGTTTATAATTCATTTTATAATTAAAATTTTAAAATAATATAAGTTTGTTGTTAACAGTTCATACTTTTTAGATTCTGAACGGAGTGACTTTGGGGGTGGTTTCCGATGGCAAAGTGGATATCCTTGGTGCATTATAGAGGTGAAAAGTAAACATTTTCCAACAGTTTTCAAAAAATCGAATTTTTTATTTTGCTATAACTCAAAAACTAATAGATGTAAATACATGAAATTTTTACCAAATGTTTATATTAGCGTTCTCCATACACAGGTAAATTTTCAAAGAATTTTGACTTTTTTTGAGCTATTTATAGACAATTGAAATTTTCAATTTTTTTTTATTTTTTTTTTATAAATGTTGATAAAAAAAATTTAGTTGGGATAAATTACTTGAAAATTTAATTGAAGGGTCCACATAACTTGTTCTAACTCTCATTCAAAAATTATAAAAATACATAGGCACAATTTTTTTTTATTAGCATTTGAAGTTCAAATATTGACACAAATTCGTCAAAATCACGAATATTTTTCACTATTTGGTAGTTAAAAATTTATAAATATTTTACTATCAAAAGCTAAGAATTGAAAATTTAATACTATGCTGTCCATAAGTTAAGTTTAGAATAATTATAAAAAAGTTTGAAGATTATTCAATTTAAAAAATTTTACGAGTGTTTAAAGTTTTAATTTTAATCTGAAATCAAAAATACACGTGTAAAATAACGTTTTACTACTAAATAATTTTCGATTTTTGTTATTTTAAAAAAATTACCAAACGTAAGATCTTGAAACTTTTACTTAAATGTTTAAATTTGTTTCAAAATAGAATACATGTCAATATTTAAATATAATATATCCCAGACTGACAAATCATCTCCGTTCAGAATCGTTTTTCGTATACAATGATACCTATCATTGCATTCAAATTTAACCTACCCTAGTCCGAGGTCCACCCCACCCCCTAATGTATAGCAAAGCGATACTCACTTACCCGCTGTTTTTATTACTATTTTTTTGGTTATACTTATACACTCAGTGTGAATAATAATTTTTACATTACTTATAATCCTATTTACATATATTTATAGTTTATATTAGTAGCCAGTATGGTTGTTTTAAAATTGGGCGGTACTGATTTGCGCATAAATACCAAAAAGAGAACTTGTTTGGGTACAACACTGTCACTCGTTTGGGAAACAGTTGATCCGTAACTATACACGTGGTTTGTTACCTTTTAGACTTTAATAATTTGTTAATTGAATATTAATAAGTAAATTATTACATACATTTTCGTCCCCCTTAAGATACTTAGGACTGTCTATCAGTGGCGCAGCCAGGATTTTTTTTAGGGGGGAGTTTTTTTTATTAATAAAATAAAATAAATCTACAACCGTGTTGAAATAATAAATAATATAATATATCTTAGTCCGTGTAATAAAATAATTGAATGATAATGATTATTATCACCAGTGCAGTCAATAACGTGAATACGGCATAACAGAATACGTTTAACCACGAATAAATGATTGTATTTCTATATTATAAACATTATAATTTTGATAAAAATACGGCCGAAGTAGGGGTTTCAACACCAAAACCCCCCTGGCTACGTCACTGCTGTCTATGATTGTATTCATAGGACATAGGTGCGTGGTTAAAAATGCATGTTAACAGTTGCTTATTAATAATATTGTTATAATAAATAATATTTAATACTTGTTTAAGATAAAAATACATGCATGTTAATTTTAATTTTTATATAATATGATTGGTAAATATACGTGTAGGATAATACATACGTGTCTATTATTTTCCATAATAATAATATCAGACATCAGTTTCCCATTATTTGTATATATTTAATTTGGTTAATTTCGCCAGATGTAGATTTTGTCTATAAGTTTATGTGATGTTCAACTGATTCTATTGACTAAGCGATTCTAAAACTTCACTTATTTCTAAATCCATATTCAGTAAATATAGGTTAGAGTCACAAATTCTATGTATGCACACTATAAGTTCTCGAGACGTACTGTTGGTAAGGAATTTAATAATATTTCCGTACTCTTTATCGATGATTATCAGTGCCCATCTGTCACAGAGATAAAATATAATTATTTTCATGTATCTACTTACCAGTTGTACATTTAATATAACCGTGTGCGCAAACGAGTTCCGATTTTTCAGGTAAAAATTATAGATTGTGCGCAAACAAGTTGCAGCCTTAAAATTCGTCTAAATCAGTGGTGGGCAAATTTTTTTAATAGGGGGCCACAAAGTTTAAGAAATTCTAAAGGAGGGCCATAATTACAGAAAAAATGCATTTTGGGTTAAAGCTTTGAATCATATAATATTATAAAAACATGACACTTTTATACTATACAGGCCATATACTATCCATGTCGATGGACCCTCGGCGGGCCGGATTAAATACTTTCGCGGGCTGGAGTTGGCCCACGGGCCGTACTTTGCCCATCACTGGTCTAAATCAATTAACCATAAACTTTTATTTTGTATCACTACCTATATTATTGGCTTATTATTAATATTTTTATTTAATTCATTTTCATCTTCTTCAATAAATTAATCTATTTACTTCTGCGTCAATAATCAACTTACTTTTCCTATTACTTAAATTAACTTATGTATTATACTTTTTACTAAATCAATTATTTTATTTAATATCTTTCTATAGAGTATTACCTCCGTTATTTGTAATTAAATATTATTACTAATTATTATTATTCTCAATACAACTTTTTTATTTATTTAATAATTATTTATTCAAATAAAACATTTAATCATAAAATTAACTTATTTAATGTAAGTCTTAACTTTTTTTTTCATTATTTATACATAATAGGTATAATCTCTAAAAATTTATTTATTAATTTATCTTCGTATTTAACAAATTAATCTCTATATCAACTTTTATTTATTCTCATATTTATTCAATAGACTTTACGCAATTTATCGTAATTTATTGATCACATATTTTATTTATCATCAAATTAATCACTATATTTAAATCTCAATACCATTTAGTTTTTTTTCATATAAACTATAGGTAAATAGCATTTATTTCTCAATAAATAACAAATATCTTTAAATAATACATTCAAATATTATCTTATATAAATCTCTATCATCATAAATCTAATTAAATAAACTTTTTCATTTTAAATCATCACTATTAAAATATATACTTTTTCACTTAAAATTATTAATAAATTGTTTTTAGATATATTATTCACTCAAGCAGTAGGTAGGTACTCGTATTTTTTGTGTACCTATGTATATTTAGCTAATTTTTAATAAAAGAGTCTATTTAAGAGTTTATATGAGATATACATTTTTTTTAATCCATAATATGAGGTTGAGGTATCATATAGGCTCAATAAAATCAATTTCCAAAAATTATTATATTCTTAGTGAACAAAATTATTCTATGCAAATAAGAAATGGAACTGTCGTGTGTATAAATCACTTGACTCTAGAAATTAAATTGAACAATGCTAACTGTGACATTGGCCTGAAAACGAATGTTAGTTTAACGATTCATTCTTGGGATTTTATTTGCCTGGTGGCCAAGTTATTTCCTGGTAAAACAAATTATGACAAATATATATATATAATTTTATATTCATATCTTTAACCCGATATTCCTTTATTTGGTTTCATGCACGTATGAAACGTCCTTTTAATCATTACTACAAGAAAATGAATCAGGAAGTAAGAGACCTATGTAAGAAAAATGTACTTACTAATACAAATTACAAAAATGAAAACGAGAGTTTTGTTATACAAGTCCGAAGTCGTACAGGTTACTAAACTGTAACACATAATAATAATAGCATTTTGGACAAGTTGTATGACTCACGATCACGAAGTCACGAGTAACATTTTGTGCCTATAAATAATTATTTTAAACTGTTTAGGTGTTAGGTAACTTTGTAACATTAAAATGTTAATAAATTTAGGTGATTAAATGAACGTCGTAAAATGTTTCAGAAATTCATTCAGTAACAAGTAACAACAAACTCGCTCAGCATGTTCAATATATAACAAGTAGTTTTAAACTCATAAATAAGCCAGAGGATATTGTACAAATGTACAATAACATTGGGTCAATCACATTTGATATCCATTTCCAGTAGGGTCTACTGTAGGGCTGTGTGATAGTACTGATTAATCGTTTTTTGTAATCAATACTATCGATTAATCAATGTATTTTATTAAATATAATCATTAGAATTAACCAATTCAACCGATGTATAGAATAGTATAAATTACTATCGTTACATAAGGGACTGGAGCCTTAGCCCTTAATGATTTTTACAGTTAAGGTTTCGATTAGGTTCCTAAAAAATAAAAAATATGTTTTCAATTTTAGTTTTATACTTCTGTAAAAAAAATTTGGCTGTGTCGGTTTTTTAAAAAATATTATAAAATATTAATAGTATCAATTGGCATCAATTATGACAGGTCAATACCAATTTTCAACCAGATATCCTACTAATTGTTTAGGTCAAAGGAAAAGACTAAATAAGTAAAACAAATATATGAAAAAGGTCGGTGGTGGTAAACTTAGCCATGATAAATAGTTGACATCGTGATGAATTTACAACGATTATTGTCATATGACAATTTTGAAATGATTGATTTACGAGACACCACACCATACATGAGATACAGCAGGAACGGAATATGATTATGATTTACGAGTAACTTGCGCACGTTTATTGGCGACGGTCCGTGTACTAACGGGGACAGCGGCCAACAGCAATCTCAATAAAATAGTAATAGCTAATACAAAAAACATCACAACGGCTCTGGATAACGGTTTAATGAATACGAGACCGTAGACACATTGCATGTATACAAAGGTATAGATGAGTATAATATATATATTTAAATTCGGTTTCCTTTTGCGGGAGGCGACGGAACAACAACCTGTGCTACACTAGACATCGGAGAGGTACGCAATATATACGTATAATCAGTTAGTATCAGTGTATGTGGTGACAGAGGTATAACGCCGGCCAGCATCATCCGAAATGTAAATTATGGTATTTTTCAATAACGAAGTAAAACACGTGGAATCATACAAAGACGCAATATGCCGCTGTCGACGGTAGAGTAGATGACGAACCGACGACATAGGTACAATATTATTGTGGTTCTCAAGAGAAGACGTCGCATAGAAAGACTGTAGCGATGCGGGATCGGGAGTACGAAAAAGAGGAGGCACTATGGAGTTTGGCGATAAATCACCAACGCACGTTCTCCGGCACCCCGTCGTGTAACGAGTTCACGAGTGTCGCACGCTCGAATATGGAAGCGTTACTTTCCCTCTGCATGGCGGCTAGCCGAACGACAACCGCAGTTTACAATCGCGCGGCCCGGCGACAAGCGGGACCGGAATGGACGACGATGCTGCCGAAACGACACCAAAAGCAGCTATGGCTATTGTTACTGATTTACGGCCAAAGCTCGAAAATTAATCGTTACGGAACAATGCAACCGACTGCGTATGATGGTCACGGAACGGCATAACAACGTTATACAATTAGCGACACTGCATGGCGCTAACATATTAGGTAAACAAGTTGATATACGGCGATGGAACAATGGGTGAAGAAGAAGAACACCAATGATAAAAAATATGAAGCGTATAACATCGCGTAGGTGTCATGAATTAGTGGCATACTTGGACGCACGTCATAATAATATATAAGTAGGCTAAATTCAATTATTTGGTCTGCGGCCCCTGTCGTTTTTGGACGTTTTTCACCTAAAATAATAAATATTCCTAATTCTAAGACGGAAGCGTACTCTTGATTCCTCTAAAAATGTGTAAACGTGCATAAGGGACCATCGGACTATAATTATACATCAAAAAAATTTCGAAAATCAAAATATTAAGCACCCAAGTACGCAAAAACCACTTTTTTGAAAAAAACTCGCATGTAAGTTTTCGTGGTGAAGGATTTATTTTTCGACACTGATAGTTTATATGTATCATGAGTCTGGTTGCCGTAACAGGTTACTCGCAAAAAAACAAGAATTTACTCAGATTTTTATTTTATATAAGTATACCTATGTAACGGCTGGCCACGGCCCCAGTTGTTTTTGCACGTGTTTACCTAAAACAATATATATTCGATTTTTAAGACGGAATCGTACTCTTGATGCCTCTGAAAACGTTGTAACGTTCATAAGGTACCATTGGAATATAATTCTACATCAAAAAGGTTTCGAAAATCAAAATATATAGTACCTATAAGTACGCTAAAACCACTTTTTTGAAAAAAATTGGTATGCAAGTTTTTGTGGTGAAGGATTTATTTTTCGACACTGATACATTACATGTATCATGAGTCTGGTTGCCGTAACAGGTTAGGAAGCGTACTCTTTATTCCTCTGAAAAAAATATAACGTGCATAAGAGACCATCGGACTATAATTATACATCAAAAAAATTTCGAAAATCAAAATATTAAGCGCCCAAGTACGCTAAAACCACTTTTTTGAAAAATACTCTTATGCAAGTTTTCGTGGTAAAAGATTTATTTTTCGACTCTGATACTTTACATGTATCATGAGAGGGGTTGCCATAAAAGGTTTCCCGCAAAAAAAAAAAAACGAATTTATTCAGATTTTTATTTTATATTAGTATATTATAACTTATGGCCACGGCCTCAGTTGTTTTTGCACGTTTTTACCTAAAATAATATACATATATTCGTATTTTTATGACGGAATCGTACTCTTGATGCCTCTGAAAACGTTGTAACGTTCATAAGGTACCATTGGAATATAATTCTACACCAAAAAGATTTCGAAAATCAAAATATTTAGTACGTAAGTCGTAAGTACGCTAAAACCACTGTTTTGAAAAAAACTGGTATGCAAGTTTTCGTGGTAAAGGATTTATTTTTCGACACTGATACATTACATGTATCATGTGTAGTGGGCCATAAATTTGACTAATAAAGGTAATTGTTCCCTTTCTATCGCCTCACATGCGTAATCGCATGCCCTAATAAACGCGTATACATCTTTTTTTCGTCAGCGCAATTTGGTATTAATGATGATATATCTTTTAATAAAACTTTAGCTTCTGCCATTTTTACTTTAAGGTACGGTTTTCTTTTTATTGGTTGTAATTGCGTGTGCACTATATTCGGTTTTGTGCGCGTACCTATAACCCTTTTTTCGATTTCGTTAATTGAAGTAAATTTAATACTTGTATCTAATAAACTTTTTTCTACTATTTCACTTAAATATTTATTTTTATCAAATTCTTGCGGACTTCCGTAACCTTCCGCTGTAATTAATTCACTATCTGTTTTATTTTTATCAGATTTATTTAGGTATATTTAATTCCACTTGAATTCCTTTTTCTTTAGTTTCACTATTAATTTTTTCTTCCGATAATCTATCGTTTAATTCGTCAGTTATACTTCCTTCCGTATCATTATTCATAAATTTATTTTTATATTACTCATTAATCACCGAAAAAATAACTATTCTTAAATTATTTGTAAAACAAATTGTCTATTCTACTCATATACTTAAATAAAAATTAACTTATTATCCTTAATAATAAATTACGGCTAAATTAATATATAATATTTTTTTAAATTTTTTTTTTAAACTATATTATATTAATTGCTAAACTTAATAATATTCTATTTTTTATATATTATATTTTCTAACTTAATTATTATCGTTTTTCTTCTAAAATTATTCTCATATATTTTTCAAATACTAGGCCTTTGCCTCTAAAATTCATAATTATTTTTCTCAATTATTTATTCAACACAAAATAGGACTCTCTGCCTAATAAAATTCACAATTATTTCTCAATATAAAATAGGTACTTTGCCTAATAAAACTCAAATATTCTCAATATAACTCAATAAAAACTTAAGACTTCACTGTCTTTTATAAATTCACAAAATATAAGGTCTTACCACTTTGCCTTCTAATAACTCAATAATAGAATTTAATTTCCTTCAATAAAATTCTCAATTGTGATACATATATTTCTCTAATAATTCAACTTCTTTTAATTCTCAATAATATATTTTCTCGTATTTTTCAACGTATTATCCACTTTTTATTTATTCTCAACAATTATTTATTACGTATTATTTTCAACGTATATTCACTTTTACTTTTATTTATTCTCAACAAATTATTTATTCCGTATTATTTTCAACGGTTACCCTTATAAATTTTTCTCTCAAAAACGATAATTATTACGTGTTAATTTTAACGTAAAACCCTAAAAAATTTTCTTAATTCTCAATAAATTATTTACTTCTTTTTTTTTTCTTATATTTATTTAAATCCTCAATTAATATTTAATTCTATTCTAAAAAATTCACTTTTATTTTCTAAATCTGAAAAAATTATTTTATTTTATTCACGTTTATTTTTCTAAGTCCGAAAAATTATTTTATTTTTTTCTTCGATTTTCAACTATCATTTATTTATTTCTATATTACCTTTATAATTAATTATCGATATTAAATTATTGATATACTTTTATAATAAAAAAAAATTTAATTATTTTGACTGTTAGAAAAATTTTCTATGTTACTATTATTATTTATTAATTATTTTTATAACTGTTTGCAATTATTTTTCTTCAACAAAATTTTTTATTCATTAATTATTGTTTATTTAAATTTCCTTTATTTTATTCATTAATATTTAATTTAATTTAATTTATTTATTTAAACACAAAAATCGGAACTTAAAAAAAAATTCTTAAGTATTATAAAAATTATTTACGTATATTATTGTATAACTTATTATTTTAAATGTTTAATTTATTTTATTTTATTTAATCGCAAAAATTTCAACTTTAAAAAAAAATTTGATTAGTTTTTATTTTAATATTTATTTAATTATTTTTTTTATTACTTAGAAAATTATTATTGATTGTTAAAAATTTATTATTTTATTTTACGGGGAGAATATATATATACACCTTCACAATAAAAATGTTACGATGGAATATTAATTCCAAAGGAGACGGATCAGAGCTAGCACTTAATAATTATTTTACATTACACAAAAAAAAATTATAACTTACACTATGACGGCTTGAGTTGTTGATGGTTCCTTTCTAGTTGTTGAATTTTTTCTTTTTGACGTTGATTCTGTTGTCTCGCTATGCGTACGGTTCTTTCTCAGAGTCGTTGAAGTCGACAGTGATCAGTTGTCCTCTTCAACAATGATTCGTAATTGAATTGCCTCCTCGAATTCTTCTTTGAAAAAATTTTCCAAAATTTCGAAAAAATTTCGAAGTTGAAAAAATTATTTTTTATTTAAAAAAAATAAATCCAGCCGAAGAATTCTACTTAAAAGAATTACAGTACTGACTGCGCCAAATTTGTAGTGGGCCAGCAGCTTGTCGAAAAATACAGGTCGTGTCGAAATAAAGTAGACAAAATATTTCTCAGTGTTTATTAAACTGATTGAAAATTATTCTAAGTCCAAATAATTAATTTAATTAAAAATTATTCTAAGTCCCAATGAACGATTTCTGGTGCAAAGTGACGTGAAGGTGCTTGCGCTAACTCTGGAATATCACGTCTGAGGGAGTCCTCTTCTGGGCCCCCTTATATAGTCAGTGTCCCCTGATCTCCTACCCAGGTCCCTTCTGGCCTATTCGTAATCAGGTCATTCACTTCTCACACTATTACTCATTTCAGAGGATGCGTGTGCGATGATGACGTCCGAAGACCATCCGCTTTTTCAGGATGCGCGTGCATGATGACGTCCGGTGACAGTCCGCCCACATGCAGGTGGTCAGCCTCGCTCGAGATTCTCGGAACTCGAGATTAATATTTAATAATTATAAATATGATTAAAAAACATATTTCGATTATAGGCTTACAATGTATCATTGAGTTCGTTCATCTCCGATTTCCGAAGGTCAAATTAATAGGTGGCTATTTTCATAGCGACTAGGCCTAATATATTACCTCTCAGGTATGTAGGTATTTACTCCCCATTATATATTCTTAAGTATTTCGTCGTCGTACTATTCCCATTACGAGTCATGTTTTTATAATATATGGTTAATTACTATCCTATTACTTAGGTTTACACTGTATCACCCCCTTTATGTATTATATTATTGGTATAGGACATCAGAGCACGTAGCACATGAGTCTGATTGCCGTAACAGGTTACTCGCAAAAAAACAAGAATTTATTCAAATTTTGATATTTTATATAAGTATACCTATGTAGCGGCTGGCCACGGCCCCTTCAGGTTTTTACAATTTTTATATAAAATTATAAATATTCCTAATTTTAAGACGGAAGCGTACTCTTGATTCCTCTATAAACGTGTTAACGTGCATAAGGGACCATCGGACTATAATTATACATCAAACAAATTTCGAAAATCAAAATATTAAGCACCCAAGTACGCAAAAACCACTTTTTTTGAAAAAAACTCGCATGTAAGTTTTCGTGGTGAAGGATTTATTTTTCGACTCTGATACTTTAAATGTATCATGAGAGGGGTTGCCGTAACAGGTTTCCCACAAAAAAACACGAATATAATTAGATATTTATTTTATATAAGTGTATATAACGGCTGGCCACGCCCATTGTAGGTTTTAACGATTTTCATATAAAATTATAAATATTTCTATTTTTAAGAAGGAATCGTACTCTTGATGCCTTTGAAAACGTTGTAACGTGAATAAGGTACCATTGGAATATAATTCTATAGCAAAAAGATTTTTAAAATCAAAATATTAAGCACCTAAGTATGCTAAAACCACTTTTTTGAAAAAAACTCGTATGCACGTTTATGTGGTGAAGGAATTATTTTTCGACTCAGATTCTTTGCTTGTATCATGAGAGTGGTTGCCGTAACTGGTTTCCCGCAAAGAAACACGAATTTATTGAGCTTTTTATTTTATATTAGTATATAGCTGGCCACGGCTTCTGTCGGTTTTTACGATTTTTATCTTAAACTCGAAAATAACTTGTTGTAAGAGCTATTAACAATATAATACATTTTGATGATAAAAAAAGGTGTAAATGTATTAAATAAAAAATTATTTTCAGAATATAATTAGCCTTATTGGCAAACAGTATATATATTTCAGTTTGATTATTCAAAATGTGTTCAAAGAGGAATAAAAAATTTTAAAATGAATAAAAAATATTTCACGATTTCTAAATACAATTGTCATGTCTTTTTCCCGTTCAGTCAGCGGATCGGCAGCCGCTGCGTTGATTTCGTTGTTATTTCGACACCGACCTTTGATCGCGCACTGCATTGGATCCGGGAAACCGATTTGGTTCGACGCCACCATCGGTGTGCTACTACTTTGTAAGCTGACATCAGAGTCTAAATAATACAAATCCATATTTATTTTAATATCGAATTACATATTAACTACCTACTTATGTAACTATACTACCTCGCCGTCTTTTTTCGATAGTAGGTAAGGCCGTAAGGGCGTAAGGCAAACATTATAAATTAAATACTTTTAATCATTTTATTGATATTATGATTTAACTAAATCTCATTAATGATTAATATATTAACGATTTAATTATCTTATAAACTGATTCGCCGTTATCTTTAAGTTTTAGAAAATTTGTCTAGAATGTCGTGCCATATTCATACTTTATTCTGAATAGTAATTCTTAGGGTTGTAAAATTTCATGAAATTTATTTTCTTGAAATATTTCATGAAAAATTCATGAAATATTTCATTTCCATGAAAAATATATTTTTTTATTTCCAAGTGAAAATTTTTAAAAGTTGGTTTATTGTATGAAATAAAGAAAGTATGTAACATAGTTTACATAGTTACATACCATAGACATATAAAAAAACTAGATAACCGACTATAAGACAATATTAAACTCAGCCATATGCCAACAGGGAAAAATTACATGATTGATAATATCAAATATTTATATTGTATATATTTGTAATATATATTATATTAATATGTCATATAATTATATAAATATGTATAGGTATCTTATATTATTAATTATTATAATCTTATCTATTGAGTTATTTTTTAAACATTTCCCTGTTGACAAATGGCCACTATACTTCAATGTTCCTATGGGAATATGCAAATCCGCTATCTAGTTAATTGTTTTACATTTCTAACCTTGGTTGATAAATGATACCAAACTGATAAGTTATTCATAATCAATATTTTCTTTGTTTTATCAATATATTATTTCTAATCGTCTATAAACACGTTTAAAAGAAAAAAAAATATTTTTCATAATTTCATTGAAATATTTCAAGAAGAGTGAAATTTTCAATTTTGAAATATTTCAATTGAAATATTTCAAGTGAAATATTTCAAATTTACAACCCTAGTAATTCTAATAATAATTTTTTATTGTTCGATGGTTATTTCGATATTAATTTTTAAAATTTTTAACACTAAGTTTATAAAATATATCCTCATGACTTATCAGAGGTGTCATCTGAGGGGGGCAACTTAGGCATTTGCCCTAGTCTAACATTTACATCAACCTTAAATCGGCACATTTAAAAATTGTATAGAAGTATTATTTTTAATTACTAAAGCCATTGTTATAAATCATAATATTGAACATTGATTTGAGTCGGCAAATCAGTGTGTAGTTGCCCTAGTCAAACAAAAACTGAAATGACGCTACTGTGACTGACTTATGTATTTTGGTAGTATCCAGACATTGCTTAACTCGCTAATACCTTGAGTCGTTTGTTTTGCAATTCTTTACTACGGTACCCTCCGAGTGCTTATTATCTTATGAAATACATAAACAACAAATAATGAATAACGATAATTAGATATAACTGAAAATACAAATAATCTATGGCATACGACGCAATGTACGCGGACGGGACAAGGTTAAAAATAATAAAAAGTATACGGCAATAGTCACCTCGAAGTATTAATATTCTTTTGAGTCTTGGCCGGTCGGAGGTGGAAGAATATCGCGAGCGGTTTTTTTTTACTGTGCGTAACGATATAGTAACGGACGACTAGCAGATGTGTGCGATGTTATTGTGCGCGATGACAGCGGTGATTATAATATGCGATTAAAATGCTGCGGAATCGGGCGATCACCGGCGACACAACTCGGCCGTCGATATGCCAAGGCGTAGACGAGGCAGAAAATACACCACCGCACAGGTTCTGACTATGGATAATAATTATCGCCTCGTCGGTTATGTCCACGATTATATCATTGATATATGTCTATAATATTATGTCTGCATCCGGTCGCCTTCGATGTCGGGCATCAACATCGTACCCGGAAATTCTTGATTGGCACAGCTAATATTTATATTCTAACCAAAACCCCGCACAGTCACTGCCAATTAATATGACACTATCAAAGTCGAACGCGCCTCTTAACTGTTTTACCGCTGTCCGCTGTCTGACTCGCCAGTACTACTGTCCGCTGCCGTATTCACCAGTGCCACTAGCCAGCCTCACTGTCATGATATTTTGTATAATTGGTTGCTCTCGGTGATTAAGGTGATCTGCATGTGTACATAAATTATTATTATTTTCGTTAGTGTTGCGTGGTTAATTACTGGTTATAATATTGCATTATAATATATCCGCTTAATTGGGACACATTGGACGGTGACCTATTTGTCTCCATTATTCGACTGTCCCGATTAACCGAATAACTAATTAACCGATACATTCGTTCAGAACTATGCCAATCTGTCCCTATTAAGCGGTTGTCGTCCCCTTTACGTGGTGTCCCAAATAAGTGGATTCTACTGTGTGTGTGTGTATATATATATATATAGATAATTTGAATACGACAACGAATCTGTATTTAAAATAACTGTTTTGATAATAATTAAAATATTATACTACATTATGCATGTGTCATGTATCTACGAAAAAATATAAAATCACAATCAGGGTAACGTGTTTCCATTTGTCTGTGTTTAGTCGACCAACTAATTTTTATGTATTTTAATAAATGGCAATTTTTTAAATTTAAAACAATAAATATTTATAATAATAAACATATTATATCATGAGAATTATATTAAAACCACAAGCCTGTAATATTAGTAATTTAAAGTCTCATATACTTAAATAATAGAATTAATGACATTTAATTTATTCTGTGGCTTTATTTCTGCGCAGTGTTAATTTATATTAATTTTAATAATATTAAAGTTCATCAAGTTTCTTCTGAATCACCTTATGTTAGGTATAAGGTATAACTGAATTGTATAGGTCACATCGTGGTTAAAATTGGTGACGGTACGGACAATTTTTCTAAACCGAGTTTGGTATTAGCGCGTATGAGGCATATATATATATAATATGATAAATGATGTGTGCGTCAACATTTTTAAATTATTTATAAACATAAACATTTGAATATTTAATTTATTTTAATTATTTTCTATAAATATTAAATATCGATAAAACACATTAATACAACCAAGATCAATGCCGTTATCACCATCAGTATTATCATCAAAAATAGATCAATCATACTATTTATCAGAGCCGTGTCAAGCTATTCAGCGCCCCAGGGCAAAATTTTTTCGCGCCCCTTCCCTACAATTTAACTATTAATCGTTTTCTTATTATATAAATCTCCATAATATTATCAAATACCACGAAAACTAACTAAAATATAATATACAATATTTAATATATATTTTTAGTTTATTTTAACGCGTTTAAATAAAACGCGCACAACGTATAATAACTTATAACTAGGTAATGTCTAATAGGCAATACTAAATAACTGAGCACTGTGTACAGACGTCAGATAGTAACGGTTAGAACAGACATATTGTTCAATGGTAATATAAAATATTAATAATATTATAGTATATAAGTATATTATACTAATAAGTTATTAGTATAATATACTTATATAGGTCATTTTTTTAGGACATTTTTTGCCATTTTTATGGTCATTTTTTATTGTTTTTAAGTTCATCAACTTCCGAGCCCTACTAATAACGGTTATCTACTGTACCTAGTAGATATGATAACTTTGATACTAATAATATCAATTTAATAATATTTAGCTATATAATCGGTAAATAATATCTAAATACGGAGAAATGGGTTTTTCTTTATCACCGTCGCCGTCACCAAGCCAACCTATTTGTCACAAACAGTACCATATTGTACATGATTCTAAAATAGACCTTAAAATACTAAAATATATATAATAATAAAATTATAACATATTTGGTTCTCGAGGCCACATGTAGTATATTAAGCGCAAATAAAGGCGCCCCATTATTTTTACAAAACTACGGCGCCCGGGGGCAATTGCCCCCTTTGCCCCCCCCCTTAACACGGCTCTGCTATTTATACTGTTTATCACTGTCAAAAAGCACAAATTAAATGCGCGTTTATGGTATTCTTTCGTTTCTTACCGCCCACGTATATTTTACGTCGATATGACCTGCAGTGACCATATTATCCCTTGAAATAAATTGTATCTATACAGTCCAATGAGTAATTAACTTACTTTTTTATTATTATTAACTTGAATTCATTCATACATAAATTCGGAGCAGAGTGATGATTTCATAGGCACACTTTGCTATACTCTTGCCACGCCACTGGCTATATATATTATCTATTTAATACTTATATAGTATTTTAATATTTAGTAGTTAGTATTATTTCTAATTATGGTATGTTGGCTATGGACGTAATATAAAACGTTAACTATTTATTCATATTTATATTATAATTTATAATTTATGATAAATGCTTATAAAATAATAGGGTACGCTAACTAAATAATGTTTGTTATTTGTTTTCTTTAAATAAATATAATCAACTTATAAACTATATATACCTATTAAACTGTTTATTTCCTATTATTGTTAATAATATACATCAGTTTTAATTATAATTACTATAGTACTTACCTAATTTAATTGAGTTTTAAAATAGTTTTGTTAAATGTTTACAAATATTTAAAACCTTAATTTTAGAATCGTTTATTGTATACCTATGTTGTAGTTTTTTTCACGTAGATTTGTCAATGCTCTTTACAAAAAGTTTTTAATTATTTTGTGAAATCTTAAGTTTATTATTAAACAAATATTTTGAGGAATTTATTTTTAAATGAAAAAAAAGATATTTTTTTTGTTTCTAATACTTATAAGTTATAACATTCAATCAATATTTGAACTTGCCATTGTATGCAAAAGCAAAAATAATCAACTCATAAAAAAGTGGATTAAATATATTAAAATATTTTTAATGAACTTTCTTTCATGAATCATGATGTTTTTCAGATGTATGATCCAACGTCTAAAATATTGCTCATCTATGAAGAATTTCTGAAGAAGTTCAGTAGGTATAGCATTTTTCTTGATTTCGTTTTTGAAATATTCTAAATAATAATTACAGTATTACTATATAAATAAAGTAACTAATAAAAGAATTATATTATTATATTCCATAAAATATAAACAACACGGTAATGAATATATTATACAAAATTATATCTTACAATTCTTACACGAAAACCTACATAATATTTAAATAATCAATAAATAATTTTCTACTTTAAAATATTAAAATTAAATATTTTAATTATTTTAATGTTATTATAATAACATTATAAATTATAAATATAATAATATATTATTATATTCCACAAACAAACAATAGTAAACATTGTGCTATATTTTAATTTACAAGTATTTTTATAAATACCTATGTATAGATGTGTAGTATTTGTTTTAAGTAACTGTTGTATTTTTTCAATTAATAAATATTTATAAATTTTTATTCGTATTTAATATTTAAAAAAAATCTAAATTTGTTTATATTTAAACATTTAAAACTATACCTATATTTGATTTCAGTCGGGCTTCGGCAGCCAAATCGATAAAATGTGCGCCGTTTCATAATGTGTTACGTATCTTATCAGTTTACTTTTAATTTCCATGGCTAATGTGGTTTCTCCTATCGTTATAATTAACAAAAACATCGTTCTCAAAGCGAAAATGAAAGCCAATCCAATAAAGAAAGCACTCTCATCATCATCACCAAATTCTTCGGTCTACGAAGACAAAAAGAGCAAATTTTTTGTTTCCTCAAACCGTTTTGAAGTCTTAGGAACGGATGACAAATTTGATTTACGAATATGGGCATTCAACAAGTTTACACAACCATGAACCTATCTGCAGGAGTTTTATTTCTTATATTATTATTCGATTATGGACTATATACTTTGGTAATCCGTTCTAGAACTGTAGTAATAGGTATTCGAGTTACTATTAAAAATATAAATCAAGAACAATTATTATCGGTTAATTAGTGTCATGTCTCATGTGCTATTCACGCAAGTACCTAATTATTGTATTTATTGCAAACAACTTATATGTTAGGAATGATTAAGATCTGTTTCACATGAACGGCAATTTTGCACTTTTTTTCAGATTACATTGCAGACAATATCAATAAATTAAAATACAAATCACGCACTATTTATGATAGTTATAATATTAATAATTATAATAACATACAAAATAGTTTCGGCGATCTTGTTGGAGAAATATAATCGTCCAAAAATTAGCAAATTGTTCGGGAGGAAAATTCAGAAGTAAGTATACTTCCGTCAGGCGCACCTGTCACCTATAAAGGCTTTTTTCAAGATTCCCAAGGGCACTAAAGAATTTTCTTCCGCTATTGCCAACATGTTTCTCAAGTCTACCACATTTTTACTCTTTTAAAAATGCATAAAATTAGTTTTCTTTCAAACCGCCAACAAATGTCAATGAATGTCATTCAAGGCCGTAACTGGAAATTGATTTCGGTGGGGATTTTAAGCTAAAAAAATTGTGTTTTGATTAAAACCTCGATTAAAATAGTTATTTTACTATCACATAATATAACACGAAACAATTTCGAGGGGGTTTGAATCCCAACCCCCCCTAGGTACGGCCTTCCATTGAATGATTAATAAATAATTGATATTGTTTAGTAACTATCTATACTCTATAGCTAAACATACTTTTATTTAAAGCTAAAATGATCAAATAAATATAAATATAATAGTAATATAATATGTATTATGTACATCACATATTACTCGTCTTGTCATCCGGCGCATTGTACAGAAAATTTGACTACATTTATGCGCAGAGCAACAAATTATTTTATTAATGATAATAATATAATACCTATTATAATGTCTAATCGTCATTTTATTCTATCTTTAAACAGACATTTTTTTTCATTATAAATTTTGAAATGTGTATGAATTTGTTTATTTATACACACTACGTCTGAACTTGGTATAAGAGTTCCACCGAAATTTTAAAATCAGTCAGAAAAAATATTAGTATTTATAATCAATTACCATTGATATTATACAATATATTATTCATTCACCTATTTTTTGCAAATAAAAGTTTACCTATGTTAGTATGTTGCTACCTATAATAAGTAATAATATATAATAAGTTTCATATAGTTCGTTTTTTACATTTAAATACAGGTTATAATCAACACAGGTACACCACATATTTATTTTTACAATTAATATTATTATTATTATAAAATTTAATTATCATACAAAAATATATTAAGTTTTTACACTATCAATTTTCTTCAATATTCATTCAATTACTATTTTGCATAATAATATAATATAAAGTTAATATCAGTATGCGTGACCGATATAGTAACGGCCGGCATCCGAAGTGTAAAACATGATATTTCGCAGCGTTAACGTAAACAGCGTGGAATTACACAAAGATAAAACGTCGCTGTTGACGAACCGACGACGTACGTACAATTATAGTACTCGGGTGAAACCTTCGCACATGGGAGTACGAAAAAGTGGAGGCACTACGGAGTCTGGCGACAAATCGCCAGCGTACGTTCCCCGGCACCCCGTCGTGTGACGAGTTCACGGGTGTCGCACGCTCGGATATAGACGCGCGTTGACCCCCTCTGAACGGCGGACAGCCGAACGACACTCGCCTTTTACAATCGCGCGATCCGGCGGCGACGGCGACACGGTGGTCAGTGGTACCGGAGTGGACAGCGATGCTGCCTCGACGGCACCAATACAACAGTTATGGCAATCGTTACTGATTCACGACAGCTCGACAATTAATCGTTACGGAACAACGCGACCGACTGTTTGATGGAGACTAAACGTCGCATTGCGCGTACAAAGGTAACGACAAGCGGTAGAGAGGTTGGAGATGGACAACAATGATAAAAATATTAAAAACGTACTAAAGCGTTCAGCACCGAGTAGGTTGCCGCGAAGTGGTGGCACACTCGGACGCACGTCAATATATAAAAACGGCCCGGTGGTGTACCACGTTTACGCGTCGCACGCGAGCGGAAGCTGAAGAACGGCTGAACGCAAACGGGGACGCATAAAAATAATATGGCGACCGATAAAGAAGCCGATAAGGTATTTTGCGATATCGTACAAAAATGCGATGTCGGTGTAGGAGACGTCTCACCAAGGTATATTGTAAAAGTAAAAAAAATAGAACTAAATCAAATACCGTCGTGTGATATGGGATTACGGAAACTCACGACCAATGGTCAGCAGATTTTTGAGTGCTGCAGTGACGATGTCTAATTACGATGGTATATAGATATTAGATATACATATATTATATATATCCTGACTGATGGCTGTGGCCTCACCGGGCTGTAATTTGATTGGGATTTCCGTTGACCACCACAAAGCTGACCTGTGAACAATTTTCACTGTAATATTTGATACTGTATTCGGGCGGCGTCTTTAACCGCACTTTTACAGCTAACCACCATGCCACCAAAGTCTGGGTGGCTGGCCGAATAAAGTGCGTAATAATTGACTTATACCGACATGATAAGCTTACTTATTGCAGTGGCGTCATTTGTACCGCGCAGGATATACATTTGCTTATTTAAAATCCAATATCATAGTAATTAGACCCACTTAATAAATTGATTGGCCTAAAAAATAGATAGTAGTTTGTGCTTACAATTTTACGTTTATAAAAATATAAAATATGAAATATGCCAAATATGCTAAAAATTGCTCAAATATGCATTTTTCTTAAAATATGACGAAATATGCAAAAATATGCAAATTCAAACTTCGTATTTAATTTCGTAATTTCATAAAACAAATTTATAACTCACTTAGAATAGACTACGACCACTACAAAAAAACATGCAAATGCAAGAAGTTCCGAATCCTATATATGAGTATAGGAGGTCTAAAATAGTATCACACGAATTAGCTGACAAGTCTGCGATCCATAAAATATTTATACATCATTTTGTGAGTAATATATATTTATTTTACTTGTACTATTATAAACTAAAAATTAAAAAATTAGTCTACAAATTGTTGTAATTTTAATAGTTCAAATCCAATAGCTGTCTATCTAATCTAAATATTTACAATAAAATATTATTATATCATAAGACATAGTTATATTTATTATTGATTTATATAGTAAATTGTATAGCTATTATTATATAATTATATTTATATAATATTAAGTATAATTCTAGAATTAGAAAAGTGTTGAATTTAAATAATAGTGTTCGGAGAATGGGTATTATATATTTACGGGCGGCTGCGGCCCCTGTCGTTTTTTGCCGTTTTTCACCTAAAATAATATAATATATTTGTATTTTTAAGACAGAAGCCTACTCCTGATGCCTCTGAAAACGTTGTAGCGTGCATAAGAGACCATCGGACCATAATTCTATAACAAAACAATTTCGAAAAATTAAAATATTCACCACCTAAGTACGCAAAACCAGTTTTTTGAAAAAAAAAACTCGTATGCAAGTTTTCGGTGTGAAGGATTTATTTTTCGACTCTGCAACTTTCAACGTATCGTAAGACGGGTCGCTGTAACAGGTTGCGTGCAAAAAAATACGAATTAATCAGGATTTTTATTTTATATCAGTATATAACGGTTTATGTTTTATGTAACTTGATTACTTTTTTTCAAATAACAATTTGTTTTCTATAAATTATATTTTACTTACACAAATACTTGCGATGTATGCATTGAAATATGTTAACTATTTATAAATTATCAAGAATATTTGATTAATAAAAATATAATAAAATATTTGTTAAGTATTTCAAGTATTTTGTAACAAATAGCAAAGTATAATTTATAATTATTTTTATACTTTATTAATTATTATTATTTTATTTTATTTTTACATTTTTAGTTTTTACAATTTGTTTAAAATGTTATTATTTAAGAAAATTAAACGAATTGACTATAAATATGAAATGACAACATCGCACACACAATCGTACGTAATCGTGTTATTTTTGGGGTATTTTTTTTATTCATAAAATCATAATTAATAATGAAAGTCATAGTTCTCAATAATAATTGAATAAAATCATTGTTTAATAATACGAGTACAAGCAATATAATGTGCAGGCAACATAATATGCTAAAAATAAAAAAATCTTCGACAAAAAATATAGATATGATACCAGATGCCTTCCCTAATCGCGCTGCAAGTCTGCCCTTGGTGGGTCTTGCTACGAAAAAGGAAAGACAGTGAAAAAAACATTATTCGTGGGGACTTAAAAGTTAACAACAACGTTAAAAAAATAATTTAGTATGCGATTTACTTAAGACCGATACTGTACATTTTTAATGTGTTACTAATGAGTAAAGTGGCTAATTAAATTTAACGGTTTTATTTTTAAAATTAAATTATTGATACCAATGCTTTGATATTAGCACTGTCTAGTCCTAACCTAACTACCAGCTACCAGAGGTCATACAGATTGACGATAATTTTGAATAAAAGTTGATTTTAGAAGAATTACAGCCTAGCTATGTTGAGCAAAATCCAAGTACCTATTTATAATCCCATGCAAATATTTTTATTTGAATATGCTAACCAAAATACGTAACCAATGATTTTATAAATGATGATTAAAATAATATGAATTAAATAAAAAAAAATTTTCTTAATTTTTTATAATTTACATTAAATAAAAAAAAATATAAAAGTGTTAATACAATACATTAATATTAGATTACATAATAATAAATAAAATACATGTTGAATTATCAATATTTTAATTATTTGATATATTATATGGAATATTGTCGATCCGCTTTCGTTTGTGTATTATTTTGATAGTAAAATAAAAACTTATATAATATCTATTTGGAGTTTTTTTAATAACAAGTTAAGAATATATTTTTTTTCCAAACTATTGTATTAATACTTTAAACAACGTCAATATTTCTCGTCTCTCGATATAAATAATAATTATTTAATTGGTATTTGATAAATACATTATGTAAGATATTAAGCTAACAGTGTTGTGTAATTTTCCTCACCACCTTTATTGTTAGACGACATATAATTATATCATCCGTGTTATTTATGAGGTATTACACCAGGCGCGTTTTTTTTTATTGTGGTGTCCCCAGTAGGCCTAATCCACATCGTAAGCCAGAACGAACGAACGCCGACCGACTATAATAGTTGACAAAGATAGCGAGATTAGCAATTGCACTTTTTTGCGTAAAAATGCATCTTATACACCAATATAAGTAGTACACAATATATAAGTACTTAATATAAACAAATAAATATAGAATCATACATTTAATCAGAAGGTGTTAATTGATTTAAATTTTAGTTTTGTCGTAGCACGGCATTCGTCCATTTCCAGCTTACTATAGTGTTGAATTTAAATGCGTATCTTATAGGTTCTAAAGAAATAAATGAGGCTGCAGGTGTTGGAGGATTATTGGTCACACCGTATTATAAGTTCAGGGAGTCAAAACGGGTTAATTTTTTTTTTTTTGGGGGGGGGGGGTACTTATCGAGTTTTGTATTAAAAACCGGGTAAAATGTTATGGGTAATGGGTTTTGTGTTTAAAATCGGGTGCAATTGCTTATGGATTTCGTGTCTGAAATCGGGTATAATTGTTTGTGGGCTAGTGGTGTGAGGTACAAAAGTGGGATAAATTGTTTTGCGTTCAAAACCGGGGAATAAATATGGTAGTTTATGGGTTTTGATGGTTTTGCATTCAAAACCGGGTGCAATAATTGTTTGTGGGTTTCGTTTGCGAAACCGGATACAATTGTTTGCGGGTTACAAGCAATGGGATATAAAAGGGATCAAATTGTTTTAGGGTTGTGAGTTTTGCATTCAAAACCGGCTAAAATTGTTTGTGAATTTTTTGTGTGAAACTGGGTTAAATGTATGAGTTTCTTGTATGAAACTGGGTAAAATTGTTGAGTAGTGTGGGTAAGTGCTGTGTAAGTGGGTTTCAGGTGTGGGAATAGGGTAATATTTTTTGCGGGTTATCCATTTTAACTCCCCGAATTAATAATGTGATGGAACTGAAATATAAGAATTATGAATTATACATATTGATATAATAATAATAATAGTTATTAAAATGTAAAATGTTCGATTATTAGTTAGCATAATAAAAAATTAATTACGTTAAATAAAAGATGATACCCTTTATCCGGTTACTATTATTTAAATTCAACACCTTTCTAATTCTAAAACTATACTTAATATATAAATATATGCTATCTTATAATAGGTATAGGTATCTATAATATATATAAATCAATAATAAATATAACTTACTGTCTATGATATAATAATATTAGGTATATTAGAAATATTTAGATTTGACGGAGATATGAATTATTAAAATTAGACTAATCTAGGGTTTTCTTAGCATATAGTTATTAGTTCAACAATTGAAATAAATAAATATTACTCACAAAGTCACAAAATGATTTACGGAGCGCAGACTGGTCAGCTGATTCTCCTGATGCTATTTATCACTATAAATAATATTTTAAAAAAACACACGCACAAGATAATAAAGTATAAACATATTATAATAATTATTTTACAACTACAAAGGTTAATAATAATAATAATTGGGTACACCGTATAATATATGTATATACGGCTTACACCTAATAAAAATACAATCAATTCCGTGGCGTTTCGCACACATAATATGAATGCGTTAAAATAACAATAAAAATATATAAAAACTATAACTATAAACCAATAATAAAATATAATTTAGCTCACTAATGTAGAAATCTAGAAATTTTTTTTTTTTTTTTTTTTTTTTTTTTATTAGCTTTTAGTATGTAACTATAATAGCTCAATAATTATTAAGTAAAACAAAAAATCTAGAAATAAATGGTGTTTTACAAACGTCAATACTATACTGTTATATATTTCGTATTACAATACTATACTGTTGATAAAATATTTAAAAAACGGATTATGTATGTGTATTATGTGTGTGTTGCCGGCCGGCGATAGTCGATGTGTTGGATGATTAAGTCTTGAGCGGTGACGCGCAAGGGGACAACAATTATTAAATAAAATAATATTAATAATATTATAGGTAGGTGATACAAATAATATACATACGGAATAATATGCGCCACGGACAATTTTTATTCCGGTCTACTAAATCGCCGAAATCCTCTATCCGTATAAGTGTATTAAATAAGTTTAAAGCAATTAAAACACTTATAATACCATATATTATACAGTATATTATGACTATACAATATTAGAAATGATTTAATAGGTGTATATTACCTATACTTAAACATATTATATTTACAAAATACATAATACAATTATCATACTTGGACTAGGTACCTAGTTTTACTTAGCTGTGCTAACCAAGATTCGTGACCGGATTGGACAAATTCGGCCCGCCGAGTTTTAATATCAATAACCTGCAATAACCATGTACATACTAGACCCTTACAATTTACATAGACTCATTTAACATTTAGTCACCATTTCTTCAACTTTTAACTCTTAACATATTTCGGTCATCGAGCTCCTCGTGACTTGAACTGCCCAAAATTCTCGCGGCTCATCGAGTTTTACTCGGTAACTTGTCGAAATAATATGGCCCTGTTAAGACTTACATAAAAGTAATTACTGACCTTTACGTGGACTCGCAATCATTTTTCTGTAGTGTACGTTAACCGCTATGTAACATTGGAGGAAGTACATAACACAATATTCCGGATCTGTGTACTGAAGAATAGCAACCGTTATTGTTAATTTAAAATTACATTCATCCTTGTGGAGCCAATGAAGCTAAAATGGTGTAATGATTTATATTTAAAACAAAAATAACAAAATATCATTAAACTTAAACAAAAAAAAAAGGTGGACATTTAAAAAGAGTTGAGAAAAACTTTTAGAAATTACAAATAAGAACGGTATTCAAAGAAATAAAAATATGATTTATGAAAATAAAAACTGGTATGTATTATTTAAATGTTTCTGAACGACAAACAGTTTATTGGCATAGAGTTTATTAGTTTCTCGTATATTCGTTAAAAGCAAATTAATAACAAACATTATTTAGCCAACATATTATTATATTACCATTTATTACAATATGAAATAAATAAATTACGTTTTATATTATATTTACAGCCAGCAACAATTATAATAATAAATAATACTAAAACTATTAAAGTACTAATAAAGTAATAACTAGCCTTAGAACCAATGGTGCACGACAAATACAAATTCGAGAAACCTAAAATTTTAGATTAATTTTGTTTGTGTATCAAATGTATTCCAATTGTTGTTTTATTATTTAAATATCTACGTAAAAAATGTGAAATTATTATCATACTCGAATACTTCACTGAATGTTTACTACCTATACTTATAATGTCGACATAAATTTTAAATTTGTTTAATTTAATTATTTCATAATTTATTGTACTTTGTATTAGGTAATTCTAGTTATAAAATCCGTAAATAATAAAATATAATCAGCGTGTATATGTTATAGTACGTAAATGACAAACAATTGTTGAATATTCGTATATTTGTTAATTCAAGCATAAATGAACAATTGATTATATAAATTCTATTTATTACGAGTTATATCATTATTTAGTTTTATTAACTTCAACAATTGCTTACGTGTTGGTTACAACTAACAGCCATAAAGTTATTGTTTTTAAACCACTACATTATATGTTTCTATCGGAGTTGAGTGGTATAATTTTTTAAATCTACCAATTTTAATTTTCTTTTAAGTTTTAAGATTCTGAACGGAGTGATGAATGTATTGATTTTACAATGATGTGTGTTTTTTGTTGTTTTGTTTTTGTTTTTATGTCTGTGTACAGTATAACTAGTCGAAATAATGCTTCAATTTCAAACTTTGGGGGTGGTTTCCGATGGCAAAGTGAATATCCTTGGTGCACTGGTTAAACATTTTCAGCAGTTTTCAAAAAAATCGAGAAAAACAAAAAAAAAAATAACAGAAAAACGGGAATTTTCACGCAAAACCGTTTTCGACAAAATTGAATTTTTTATTTTGCTATAATTTAAAAACTAATCAATGTAAATACTTGAAATTTTCACCAAATGATTGAAATTTAAATTTTTACAAGACCGCGTTAAATAACGGTTTAGCCTCAAACGGTTTTTAATATTTGTTGTTATTCAATTAGTATAAGTCGTAAATTCTTTGAAAATTTTACCAGTGATTTAGATTGCCATTTTCTTTACGTGATTTGATTTTCAAAATATTTTTATTTTTTTTAAGTTATTTATAGACAACTGAAATTTTAAATTTTTTTAAGTATTTTTTTTTTGAAGTGTCGATAACATTTTTTTGGCCGGCCAGAAAATCTTTAAAATCTAATACAAGGTTTCTTATAAGTTGTTCTTAAAGTGATAAAAAAAAATCCGAAATCGTTAGTCACAATTTATTTTACAAGTGCTTAAAATTCGAATTTACACGAAATATGTCAAAATTGCGAAAATTTGCAAGTAATTTTGTGGTTCGTAAAATCGTAAAATTTTTTTCTTTTTTAACTAAATTTTGAAAATTTGGTACAAGGTTCTCCATACATTTGTCTTCAATTATCTGTAAAAAAAACTCTACCGGACTAAGACAAAAATTTTTTAGGTGTATTTGAAATTTAAATTTTTACAAAACCGCGTTAAATAACGGTTTAGCCTCCAACGATTTTTTTGATATTTATTGTAATTCAAATAGTTTATGTCGTAGATACTTGAAAATTTTACCAGTTATTTAGATTGCCATTTTCTTTACATCATTTGATTTTCAAAATATTTTGATTTTTTTTGAGCTATTTATAGACAACTGAAATTTTCAATTTTCCTAAGAATTTTTTTTTTAAGTGTCGATAACATTTTTTTGGTGGATTCAAAATATTTGAAAAATTAAAGTTAGGTTCCTCATAAGTTATTCTTATGGCAATAAAAAAATTATAAGAATCCATAGGCACAATTTTTTTTTATTGCATTTGAAGTTCAAATATTGATAAAAATTAGTCAAAATCATGAATATTTTCACTATTTGGTAGTTAAAAATTTATAAATATATTACTATCAAAAGCTAAGAATTGAAAATTTAATACTATGCTGTCCAATGTCCATAAGTTAAGCTTAGAATAATTATAAAAAAGTTTGAGGATTATTCAATTTAAAAAATTTTACGAGTGTTTAAAGTTTTAATTTTAATCTGAAATCAAAAATACACGTGTAAAATAACGTTTTACTACTAAATAATTTTCGATTTTTGTTATTTTTAAAAAATTACTAAAGGTAGGATCTTGAAACTTTTACTTAAATGTTTGAATTTATTTCAAAATAGAATATATGACAGTATTTAAATATAATTTATCCTTGACTGGCAAATCATCTCCGTTCAGAATCGTTTTTCGTATACAATGATACCTATCATATTGCATTCAAATATAACTTACACTTGTACGAGGTCCACCCCATCCCCTAATGTACAGCAGAGCGATACCCACTTACTCGCTTTTTTATTTTTACGTACAAACAATTTCATATTATTATTAATATTACACTTTATACATTGTAAGTAATTTACCTCATCTAATCTAATTTTTTACTTTACCTCTTTTTATTATTAAAACCTGTAAAACAGTATAATAAACAAATCATGTGCAAAATTAATTATATAACTTACTTAATGGTCACGATTAGTCGATAATAATTAACCAACTTGGATATTATTTCAATTTTAAATTTAAAAATCTTTTCTTATATTTTCACTCAAAATCGAGTATAAAGTCGTAACGTTTTAATATTAACTATGGTCACAACAATTAACTTAGAACCCGTCCGTCAATCGCTATTCAAAATTATCACAGATAAGTGTAAGTAATCTCATCAATAATTTTTGTAAGAAGTATAGAAAAAATATCACTAATTGCATTAACATTTAATACTGCAACATCACGTGGACTAGTGTTGGTATCATAATATAACATTGAATAATTTATTACTATAAACCATATTATAATTACGTTGAAAATAGTCCAATAATTGTAAATAAAAATTAATTGTATAAACGTGGGGGACGGAGTCCATCTTCTATTTTTTTATTTATTTGAAACGGAGTACTGGAAACGTAACATTTGCTGTAGTGAATTTGTAAATCATCGGTTTTTCTGAAGCAAAATATACCTATAACCTATAGCCAAAATATTTTTATATTTGTATCAGCTATGAAAAAAAAAATTATTAATAATAATAATTAATATAATCAATCATTAGGCCGGGGCGACCTCACCTAGACCTTTTGTCTATGCGACCGCCGACTGCTGCGATCTTGGCTATTGTGGGCGTGACTATTTTTCACGTTTTATGATTTAAGAAGAAGATGTTAAATCTATGTTTTTTCAACAAATTTTGACGGCCTTCCATGACACCTGTTAACATTTCGCGGTTTTTCACCAAAAAAACTAAATAAACGGATTTTTAAGAGGGAAGCGTACCCGTGACGGTCCTAAAAACGTTGTAGCGTGAATAAAGCATCGTCGGTCTTTCTTTCTATATCAAAAAAATATGAAAAATCCAAGTATAAAGCATCTAAGTACAGTAAAAACTACTTTTTTGAAAAAAACTCGCATGCAAGTTTTCGCGGTAAAATTATTTATTTTTCAACTCTGAAACATTACACGTAGCAAAAGACTGGTGTCTGACACAGTTTTCGCACATTAAAACACTGAATAATCGAAATTTAAATTTTAAATTACGGCCGGCCACGACACCTGTGTAGTAATAAGTGTAGTAATATTTGTTTATAAATAAAATAGTAATGTAGGCCAGGGAAGCAAATGTGCTGAGGCAGTTAATTTGTAAACTAGATATAAGGCAAAAATATAGTAAAAGGAGGGCAGTCGTGGTATACGACTACTGCGGTACGTTTGATAATTATTTTTGTGTTTTTTTGAATAAAAGTGTTTCCGTCGTGAAAATTATATGTTTTGTTTGAGTAGCCACACAATTCTAAGTATACCTACTCTTTGAATCTGATCTGTAACCGATTAATTTATGGTCGTTGACGATTTAAAGTTTAGACGGTGAAAGTAGTCCTATGTTAGTTGTATTCTTTTAATCTAATCTGTAACCGGTTAATTTATGGTCTTTGAAGATTAAAAGTCTAAACAAGTAAGGTAGCGATATCGATATATTGAGGATCAAATTACTCAATTATCGGTAAAGGTATATCACTTAAAAAGTGCATATACGACAGTGGCGCCCAACGACATTCGTAATCCACGACCCGATTTTTTTTTTTTTAACATTTGTGTTTTTGTTTGTTTGTTTGTGTGCGTTTTAATTTGTAAAATTTTGTGTGTCACACATATCGCGTTTTATACATTTTTCCACCAGATTGAACATTTACGGCGAGAAGATTACGAGAAATTAGGTCCATCATTTTGGTGTTCAACACACACTCGAGGTGAATATTGGTGTATGGTTATATTTTTTTTTAATTTTTAAATTTTTTGTATGTATGCGATCTATATCTTACGAATATTTTTTTAACTGATATATTTTTTTTTTTTTCATTCATTAATATTTAAATTTAAGAAGGAGTAAAATTATTTAGTTAGGTTTTTTTTACAATAAAATTAATAAAATGTCTTAATAATTTAAATTGGAAGGGATTTTAACAATAGTATAAAGTAGGTATATAATTTTAGTTAATTGAAGATAAATATAATTAAAAACAGTTGAAATGACGGGGTATAGATTTAGGATTATTTAAAATTAATTTTTCAAATTTCATAAATTAATGAATCAACTTAAAGACCCTAAATCGGATCTTTCTATAGGTAACAATAAATACCGCAACAGAAATCTATACTTTCAAAAAACCATTTCTTATTAAATATTGCGAAAATAAAAAATTAAAATCAACAGGTACAACTAGTGAATTAAGAGCTAGACTTAGTAGATACTTAAAAGGCACCATAACATTAGACGACATAGATAACAAATTAAGTAAAGAAGAATGCGATTCAATTTTAATCAGAGCAAAAGCTAATAAAATCGATTTTAATAAATTAGAGAAAGAAGCAGGAATATTCGATTCGAGCGATTCAAGCCCTGACACAAATAAAATTAACAAATTAACTCCAGACAGCTTTTCAGAAATATCAAAAGATAAGTTAAGATTATACGATAATCTTAATGCAAGTACAAGCACATTTGTGAATAATACCGAAAATATTCTAGGAAATTCAGATATAACTTATCAAAATTGTCAAAAGGAAAGTTCTGAAACTTATGAAAATATATTAAAAAATCTTAAAATTAATGATAGTTCTAATAATATTTATGAGGAAATAAAATTAAAAAATCAATCAGAAAATAGTGAGATTATTGGAAATAAATTAATAGATCTTAATAATTCAACAACTATTGATTTTAATAACACAAGTGAAAAACCAAAACTCAAAAACGAAAACGCCGCAATAATTGTAAATAAACAAAAAGGAGATAATGTAAACTCTGAAACTCATTCTACTCCAATAAATAAACAAACACAGATAATGACCGAAAAAATACTAATGATTAGGCCAGAACAGTTCTCAGGTAATGAGGACGTAAGGAAATATTTCAAACAATATGAAAAAGCAGCAGATGTAAACGGTTGGAACGACGAAGATAAAGTAAGATTATTATCGGCATTTGTAAAAGGTACAGCAAGCACATTTTTGGAAAATTTAGAGGACAAAAATAATAATTGGACATGGAATAATTTGAAACAGGAGTTTCTCGAAGAATTTCAACCAATCGGTTACAATACAATTTTAAAAACTAAATTAGAAAATAGACGACAAGGAGATACAGAGTCTATAATGAGTTTTGTAACAGAAATTGAAAATATATGCAGACAATTAAATAAAAATATGCATGAAGATGAAATTTGCACTTATATTTTAAAGGGATTAAAAGAGACAGTCTTACATGCAATTTCATTACATGACAATAGCAACCTAAAAGAGCTAAAGAAAAATTTAAAAAAAATTGAACTGATGCAATTTCGAATTAATAACAGAGGTCCAGAATTAAGTGATTATACAGAAATTCTTAATGAACATGTATCTCAACTAAACCAAAAAACAAAAGAAAAAGGAAGAGAAATCGATGAACTAAAAAGACAGTTAATAGAGAGAGATATAGAATACAAAAAGGAGATAAACCAGTTGAGGGAAAATATTCAACAAATCAACATTACACGAAAAAGAAATAAATCGGTAAACTTCGATGATGAAGAAATAGATAATCGATATAATAATAAAGATTATAACTATAATGAGGATAGGAGCAGAAGTTATAATAGAGAAACAAATTATCGAGGGCGACAACGAGAATACAGAAATAAAAGTCCATACTCAGGAAGTTTTAATGACAGAAGTAGAGAATCTAGCAGAAATAGACAATATGGTAGAGAAAGATCACAGTCCAGAGAGAGACAATATTACGATAAAATACAAAACAAGAATTATACAAATCAAGATCACGAAAGAAATCCAAGTCATAGATATGATTCAAATAATTACGAATATAGAGATAACTCACGCAATAGAGAAAATAACCTAAATACAGTCAACGGCAGAGGTTATAGAAACAGATCACATTCAAGAGATCGAGACAATAATGGAAATTACAATTACAGCCACAGGCAACAATACAGCAGAGAACATAGTCGAGAGAAAACACCAGAAAGATACAGGGGAGACCGCTACAATAAAGAATCAGAAAGAGTTACATGCTATAGGTGTAATGAAAGAGGTCATTATGCTGATAAGTGTACAAATGCAAAAAAACTAGAAGGTACCGAGTTGAAAAAAAAATCGGATTGTTTAACTCGGGGATATAATAGTAACAATTTTAATGACACAATAGGTATAGAGAAAAATAATTATATACACTACGTAAAAAACTGGCACAACACACAAGAAACGAAGAAATGCTTAATCAACAATTATCAGAACATCGACCTACTAAGAGATCATAACAAAACTGACATAATAAACAACATCGAAAAATACAATTCAGCAATTAAATATAATACTCCAGAAAAACATCACAAAAACGAAAGACGTGATGAAAAAATTGAAAGTAAAATTAAACATACCGCTGGCTCATTCATAAAAATACAGGAAGTACCAGCCGATGGAGATTGTGGTGCACATTCACTACGGATTTGTTTACTACAACATGGAATAAAAAAAACTACCTTAGAAATAATTAACATGCTGACTATTGATAAAATAAAATCCGGTTATAATTTTAGAGACGACGATTTAGCGTATGTTTGCGATCATTTTGACATGAATTTATTTATAATAGCTGAAAATAATAACACTTCAAATGCTATAATTTATTGGAAAAAAAACAGGCCAAATATAGGCATTTTTTATAAAAATAATCACTGGATGCCGGCAGTCGAAATAAAAACAAATGAACCACAAATATTTTCAAGTATAATAGTAAACACAATTTTTCCCGAACATAACATTATCATTGAACATGTACAACACTACATGAATAAATATGTAGACCATACAAAATGCACAGAGACAAGCACAAACACCGGAACTCAATATGATAATAAACATAGAGTATTGTCAATAAATGTAGAACACGAAGGAATTGAGAAACACGCCATAATTGATACAGGATCAAATATTTCATGTATAAATGTTTCGCTAATCAAAAACCTTCAATGCATAAAAAACAAAGAACAAGTTACGATAACAGGTGCAAACAATTCAAAATTGGATCAAGTGGGAAAAATTAATTTAATAATTAAAATAAATAATCAGCAATATTTTATTGATGCATTTGTTATAAAAGGGCTAAATTGTGAAATATTATTGGGGAACAATTTCAATATTAAAAATAATTTAATAATAAATTTTAAAAACAAAAATATAAAAATCAATAACGATGTCATAACGATGAACGAAGTATGGTACAACTATTACAAAGAGAATAATTCAAACAACAGAGAAATCAAATATAATATAGCTAGCATAAATTATAATACAAAATATATTGGAAAAATCATATGTAAAGACAATATAACGATATCACCAAAAAGTAGAATAAATATAAAAACAGAAAATATGTATATAGACACAAAAGAACCAAACAAAAGTTATGTAATAGAACTTAAAGACAGTTTAAGCAAAAACAAGTATTTAAAATTGGAATCAAAATACTTTAATATTAATGACGAAATTACAATTTACAATTTTTCAAAATTATATAGTAACATACCGAAAGGAATGACGATAGCAAATTTAATAAATACTGACACACTAAGAATACAAGACGATACAGTATGTGAACGAATAAACATCACGAATAAAACACCAACAGAAAACTATAATGACGATAACATGGAAGACATTATGGATAAGCAAGGAAATGTTATTAAAATATCACAGGAATTAAACACTGAACAAAGAAAAAGGCTTTAATACTTATAAACAATTATAAACATTTATTTACATCAGATCCTTTAGACATCGGTTGTGCCAAAGTAGAACCATGTGAAATTAAATTAAAAACAGATAAAGCAATATTCCAACCGCCATACAGAGTTTCACCTGCCCAAAGACATAAATTGAGAATTCTAATTGAAGAAATGATAAACGCAGATATAATAGAACCTAGTAAAAGTAATTACGCTGCTCTAGTATTTTTAATTCCTAAGAAAGAAAAAGGGGAATATCGATTCTTAGTAGACTATAGGAAATTGAACTACGAAACGATACCCGACAAACACCCAATTCCACGATCACAAGATCTTTTCAGAAGCCTGGAAGGGGCTCAATATTACTCTTCTATAGATATGGCTCAGGGGTATTTTCAAATTCCGATAAAACAAGAGGACCAAAATAAGACGGGATTCATAACAGATTTTGGACTTTTTAATTTTAAAAGGATACCACAAGGGTTTAAAAATTCAGCACCAATCTTTCAAAGAATAATAAATAATGTATTCAGTGACTACCTATACAGAACAATGATAGCCTACCTAGATGACATATGTTGCTTCGGAAACAATTTTGAAGAAGCGCTAACTAACTTAAAAGATATATTCAGTAGACTGGAAGAAACGGGTCTAAAATTAAAAACAAATAAATGCAATTTTTTTTGTTCAAATATTGAATTACTTGGACACTCAGTATCAAACATAGGAATAAAACCATTAGAGAAAAATGTTGAAGTGATTACTTCATTTCCAACTCCAAACAAAATAAAAGACGTAAGAGCCTTCATTGGACTTACAAGTTATTATAGGAAATACATTAACAATTTTGCAAAAATAGCAAGCCCTTTAACAAGTTTAACAAAAAAAGATAATAAATTTGTTTGGGGAAAAGAACAAGTAGAAGCTTTTGAAATTTTAAAAAAGGCCATAACCACAGCACCAGTTCTGGCGCATTTCGAAGATGGATACCCAGTCTTTGTTACTACTGACGCTTCACTAGAAGGATTGTCTGGTATACTGGAACAAGAAGACAACAACGGTAAAAGGCACCCTATAGCCTATGCTTCTAGAAAATTAAAAGGTGGTGAAAAGAACTACACAACAACAGAATTGGAAATGTCGGCTGTAGTATTTGCGACAAACCACTTCAGAGAATATCTCTTAGGGAGAAAAATAACTGTGTTTAGCGATCATTCCAGCTTACAGTATTATCAAACAATGAAAAATCCATCATCTCGTATTACAAAATTTATTTTTAAACTATTAGAATACGATCTTGAAATAAAACATCGCCCAGGTTCATGGAACACGGCTGCAGATTGTCTCTCGCGTTACCCAGTTAATATAACAAAAATTGCTGATATGTTAAACAATAACGACGACGAAGAAGAAAAAAAAAACACAATTAATTTCGACACAATACAACCTGAGACGCTGAGAATATTACAGTCAACAGACGAATATTGTAAAAACATAATTTTATCCTTATTAGGAAATACTAAAAATAAATACTATAAAAAATCCAGGAAATACATTATTAAAGACAAACTACTATACTTCAAAAATTGGTCACCACATGGCATAAAATATTTATTAGTTATTCCAAATAAATTGGTAAATACTGTCTTAAAATCCTACCACGAATCCGTTTTTTCGGCACACTTTGGTGTTACGAAAACCTTATCAAAATTAAAAGAAAAATATTACTGGCCAACCATTATACAAGATACTTATGCTTATATAAAAACATGTACGTCATGTCAGCTTTCCAAAAAACCTCCAGGTAAAATCAACGGACTACTACAACCAATACCCTTAATTTCGGGAAAACCATTACAACGACTAACATTTGATTATCTAGGTCCATTACCAACGTCCAACGGAAAAAAATACATTATTGTAGCAACCTGCAACGCAACAAAGATGGCCTTTGCTAAAGCAGTTACGAATGCAAACGGAGCAGCCACAATAAATTTCCTTATGGAACTAATAACATCCTACGGAGTCCCTAAATATTTTTGCAGTGATAGAGGAACTCACTTTAAAAACAAAGAAGTAGAGTATGCATGCAAAAAACTAGGAATTGAACAAATATTCTCAAGTGCCTACCATCCACAAACAAATGGTATGACTGAACTAATGAATAAAATTATTTGTAGTAGCTTAACCCACTACGTAAATGAAAATCAAAAACAATGGTCTTTATATTACAAAATGGTAGTTTTTGCATATAATACTTGTCCTAGCTCAAGACTAAAAATCAGCCCGTTTTATTTACTACATGGCATGGAAGCCAATCAACCATTGGACAACAAATTAATGTCTGGAGAAAATGAAACATTTAATCTTACAAAATCTCTAAAACAATTACAGATAATTAGAGAAACTATACCAGAAATAATAAAAAAGGAACAATCAATTCAGAAAAAGTTATATGATCAAAAACACAAAAACATTAACTTCAAACCGGGACAGAAGGTATTAATAAAATTCGATTTTCAGGAACCAAACAAAACAAAAAAATTAGCTAACAAATATAGAGGTCCTTTTACGATTGTTGAAAGATTAACAGAGGTAAACTATAAAGTAGAATTAATTCTGAATAAGAAAAAGGTATTAGACGTTATACACGTACAGCGAATAAAACCTTTTCATGAGAATTTATAAATTAAATAAAAATTAAATTTACATTCTTAAATTACATATATTATATATTTATTACTATAAAATTACAATATTAAACCAATTACCAATCAATAATCTGTTCTAGATGTTATCCGAATATATTTTAATTCTCATAGCAATTACCAACGCATATGCGGTAGAAGATATGGCTATAACTGTGTCACCCGGAGCATTTTTTGAAGAAATCCAAGAAACCATCATGTATGACAAAAGTATTCCATTAATATACACGCAAGAAATCCAAGATAACAATTCAAATAACATCAATTATAGCTGGGGGGTAGAAAAATATTGTACAAATAAAAACACCAATTATTGTAATATTATGAAAGAAACATTAGAAATCCTAACTACCATAAATAAAAATATAGAGGACAACGACAAAGATATATTAGATATCATAAACCTCAACCTTAAAAATAATAGATCAAAAAGAGGCATACAATTATTCGGAAACCTCTATCATTTCTGTTGCAATATAGCTACTGAAAAACAACTGAAAAATGTTTACACAAACGAAGAAGCACTAAATCAACAAATTAATAAATTTAAAGATGTTTTCGTGTCAGACCATAGGGACTTAATTAATATTACAACCGAATTAAACAAATATACTAAAAATACAAATAATAATATACAATTATTAAAAGATAACTTCATCAAATTCACAAATGAGGAAAAGACCAATAATTTACTAGAAAAAACAAATCACGAAAATACAATTCAAGGCATACAAGAGATAATATACAACCTCATGAGAATAATATTAAAATTCACGAATTATGAAAGAGATACTAGTACCCAGTACCCACTTACATTGTAAGTTACAAAAAATACCACCAAGAATAATAGAGTCCAAAACATTGTACAATGATCTCATAAAACTAGAAAAAACAATAAAAAAAGATGGGTACGAACTGACCATCCCATGGGAAGATCTTTCTGCGTATTATAATTTACCTATAGCTGAGTGTCAATTTTCAAAAACAAAAATTCTAATAAAATTAAAAATACCAATCCAAGAAAGATTTGCAAAATGGAAATTGTACCAATACATACCGATACATTTCAAATTTCATGACTGTCTGTCTTATACATTCAGAAAAAACATATATCGCAAATAATCATATAAATGACGAACATAGGATTATTTCAGGAATTGGATTACAACATTGTGATCCACCCATTACTGAATTATGTTACATCCCAAAATTCTCGTCCGATATCACCCTCTCACCAAAATGTGTAGAAGCAATATTTAAAAACCTACCATTAGACGTAATTAATCAATACTGTTATTTTCAATGTATTAAACAACAAGGTGATGATTCTACAATAATTAAACAAATAGGAATACACACCTATGCACTAACAAACCCACAGCCAACTCTAAAAATAAAAATTTAAAAGTTGGATACCACAATTATAAAAGAACTCAACATAAACTATAACTACTAAATCTCTTCCTGATACTTCGTATTTCATTCCTGAGAAAAAAAAAAAAAAATAATGTACACCTTCTCTTAGATCGAAATCTCTATTAAAAAAAAAAAAAAAAACAACAATTAATATTTTAAAATATTAATATCATGCTATAAACATTTCAGATGTCAGACAACAACAAAAATGTGGATATGATAAAAAAATTTAAAAAATCTATAAAAAGGGTTGAATTCAACTTAAAAGAATTAAAAAAGAACAAAAGACCATTCAATATTAATAAGTATCGGAGACAATTAAAGAAGAACGACAAACAATTAATAGACGAAAAGATCAAGAAAGGTTTTGAACAAATTGTAAATTTCATCCTAAGCCAAAATCCAGATAATCCTAAATAAAAACTTACTTATTATAATGGCTCACTTCACTATAAACTTCACATACATCCGCCTCAACGTAGATTAAAACGTGGACGTCCGCATGACATTCTGGTTTAATAACTCCACACAAAATACAGCAGCTATTTGTTACTCGTAGCGTCTAATACTCTAATATTAAGTTTTATAACTTGTTATGTATTAAATTATATCTGTTTATACCCTTTTATTGTTAACATTATTATATCAGTTCACTGTTACTTAATTATAGTCAATTACGTCTCGGCGTAACTATCACTAATATACATATTATACTAGATACCTAGCAAATTAATCATACTATCATACATTTTAAATTTTATATAAATTAATAATCTTGTTAAAATTATTAAAAATGTACCATCCATTGTAATATCAATAGATGTAGATAGCCAAGGCTAGGAGCATCTTATTGTATCTAATAAAAAAAAAAAAAAAACCTTACTATAAATTCAAAATTTGTGATAATGTAATGATGTTAATACACATTACACACATATATATACATAATATATAAAATAAATACATGTATTATAATTATATTAGTATTAAGCATAAAATATGAGGGCATATTTTTAAATTAACATAGGGGGGTGTAGTAATAAGTGTAGTAATATTTGTTTATAAATAAAATAGTAATGTAGGCCAGGGAAGCAAATGTGCTGAGGCAGTTAATTTGTAAACTAGATATAAGGCAAAAATATAGTAAAAGGAGGGCAGTCGTGGTATACGACTACTGCGGTACGTTTGATAATTATTTTTGTGTTTTTTTGAATAAAAGTGTTTCCGTCGTGAAAATTATATGTTTTGTTTGAGTAGCCACACAATTCTAAGTATACTCTTTGAATCTGATCTGTAACCGATTAATTTATGGTCGTTGACGATTTAAAGTTTAGACGGTGATAGTAGTCCTATGTTAGTTGTATTCTTTTAATCTAATCTGTAACCGGTTAATTTATGGTCTTTGAAGATTAAAAGTCTAAACAAGTAAGGTAGCGATATCGATATATTGAGGATCAAATTACTCAATTATCGGTAAAGGTATATCACTTAAAAAGTGCATATACGACATCTGTTAACATTTCGCGGTTTTTCACCCAAAAAACTAAATAAACGGATTTTTAAGATGGAAGCGTACCCTTAACGATCCTAAAAACGTTGTAGCGTGAATAAAACACCGTCGGTTTTTCTTTCTATATCAAAAAAATTTGGAAAATCCAAATATAAAGCATCTAAGTACAGTAAAAACCACTTTTTTGAAAGATACTCGCATGCAAGCTTTTGCGGTGAAGGATTTATATTTCAACACTGAAACATTACACGTATCAAAAGACTGGTATCTGAAACAGTTTTCGCACAACAAAACACTGAATAATCGAAATTTTAATTTTAGTATCGTATTTGCGTAACCGCGTTGTATAATAATTATAAAAATTATTTACATTTTATCATAAAACAAATATAGCTATCATACGACGATAGATAGCTGGTTGACTGGCGCTAGGCCACTGCGTACACACCAGGAGGGCTACCGCTGGTGTCCAGGTAATTTGGTAAAAGCTATTTCAGTTAATTATTTCGACCAACGGATATTTCGGTGAACAGATTTATTGTATATTGGATACACCAGTGAAACAATTTATTAGTAAACGAGCTTGTTAATTTTGTTTACTATGTTACGTTTTATATTTTAATATAATAACCGCTGTTTAAATTATAAACACAATAAACATTTGATCGGAAGCAAATTTATTCAACAGAGGATATTGTTAAATAATACTATGATATAGATAAATCGTATAATGTAAAAGTAAGTTAATACGTATATATACGTTAATAAAATCATTTTAAATAAAATCTCCCACAAATCTAAAATCTGTGTTTAATAGTATTTTTCTAATTTATTAGATATAATTTTAAAAATATTTGGAGTAATAGGTATTAAGCTATTTATATTTTATACTAAGATCTATTTTGCATATGGAAAATATTATTATTAATTTGATTAAAGTTCAACTTCAAAAGCATAATATTTTTTCATCTACTATACTAGAACATGTAAGTGCACCGTCATAATATTAAGACATTGCAGGTTACATTTTACATGAGGGAAACAGCAAAAATAATAAAACTCAGAGTTATAAACAATCAGCTTTATCATCGAGTGGAATAAATTTAATGTAAATAAATGTTAAGATGACCATAATTAATAGTAAGTACTAGGTATATGTTTACTATCAGTAATTATTTAACTACATTTTATAATTTGTTATATTTTTTTATTTGTAACAACAACAAAAATTATTTCAATTTTATAATCATAAAACTTATTTAGCAAACATAGCTATCTATCATACGACGATAGCTAGCTGGTTGGCTGGTGTCGAGCCGCTGCATGCACACCGCGAAAGTTACTATAGTGGTATACACCACATTACTAGAGGACACGCGATGCAGAATAAGCAACGGGACCTACCATCGTATATAGTCTAACAATCAAAAGGTCGAATTTACTGTTAACACGAGGTTATCGAAGATATTATCATTATATTTATAATAATCTCATTTATGAAAGCGGTCTTCATACTCGATGACAAACCACGAAAAATCATATCGTAGACGGCGCTGAAAATCTTTTTCATTATCCAAAGTCGTCGAACCAGACGAATATTAGAATATTAGAATATTTTGCAGTAAATAAACTCTGACAGCTTGATGGATAGCTGTAAAATCATGGTTATAACGATGCCGCCCCGATTACTGTATCAAAATATATTAATGCAATACTGACACATTACGACGGTGACGGAGGTTTTTCACAGGTTAACATTGTGGTGGTCAGCGACAAATGACAATCTCGACTACTCAACGTTAAACGCTTTAGTACGTTTGTAATATTTAAATAGTTGTCCGGCTGTTCCATCGACGCCCACCAACTTTATCGTTTATCGTTTTTGCAGTACATTCTCGTTCTGACTATGTACCGTTTTCTGTGACGTTTCTTGTCAACCAAACCGTCGTCGCTCGCATTGTTACGTAACGATTAATAATTGTCGAGCTCTCGTAAATTAATAACGATTGCAATAACTGCTGTTATTGGTACCGTTAGTGTAGCGCCGTTGTCCATTCTCCGCAGTACGGCCCAGCCACCGTGTCCCCGTCACCGTTGGGCCGGGACGGGCGATTCTAAAAGGCAAATGCCGTTCGTCTGACCGTCAGAGATTATTTTCGTTTATAACCGAATGTGCGACACCCGCGAACTCGACACACCACAGAGTGCCGGACACCTTGCGTTGGTGACTGATTATCGTGAGACTCCGTTCCTCCTCTTTCTCAAATATTTACCAATCCGTGAATCGTTGTCGTCCTAACCCGCGGCTTCAGTTAAGAACCACTATTTAACGTACGTCGTCGGTTCATCAGTACCTTCAATCTGCGAATTCATCATATCGATTATAGTAATATTATTATCGATGTCTTCATTAATTCGATTTCATTGATGTTGGCTGATTCTTAGAATGTATAGCTATTTCATAATATTCCTCTTGTGCAGTGTTTGACGTCTAAACCCTGAATTGCAAATAAACTAAATTCGGGTTTCGTCCGATGTTGTGTCTTTCAGGCAAATCTCTGAGTCATTCTTATCGGTCACCATCGAGAATTAACGCCCTTATTTTCAATATACGATTATTTTTATGTACAACACGTAGTGCCTTAGTACTATTTAAGTACTAATACAAGTATGACAAAAGCCGTAAAGTAAATTATAAAATGCGAAACACTCTTCACACTCACGTGTTAAATAACATAATTTTGTGTCGCTTCACCACAATTATTTGCTTCTCGGGCTAAACATTTTAGTAATCATTTTGTATTTGTTTACTAATAGTTTATTTCATTATTATTGTATAGCAATGTAGTGAACAAGTACTCAATTTTCATGTACAATATAGGTATTTATTATTATTATTATTATTAAAAGAATATCAACAATCTGTGTTTTAAGATATAATTATCATATAAGATTTCTCTTACGAGGAACATTGAGGAATCATAGATATGCTTTTGGGTATGTACCATAAACCGTATAATTTCTACGCCATCACTAATAAATTTTAAATTAATGTTTAGATCACTGACAAGAATGATTATTATTATTATTATTATTAAATAGCCTACACTTATACACGAAATCAATTACGTGTAATTGTTTTAAAAAAAATAGTTTCTGTATTCATCCAAAAAACATATCTAAGTAAAAAACAAAAACGTTTACTAATTTATTTTAAAAAAACACACAATTCTTATCCTTAATTTCCTGTACTTTCTGAATTTGAAAACAACAAGTTTACAAAATTCAATTGAATATGTTTTATGAATTATTATGTGTGTATTTGTGATAAAATAAAAATCTTTCATACTAAAGTACCAAATGTTGTTTCATGATTTGCGTATTTATGACAAAATATTGTTCGACTTCCCCAATCTTCATCTAAAAATAAAAAGCGGGTAAGTGGGTATCGCTCTGCTATATATTATGGGGTGGGGTGGACCTCAGACTATGGTAGGTTAAATTTGAATGCAATGATAAGTATCATTGTATACGAAAAACGATTCTGAACGAAGATGATTTGTCAGCTTAAGATATATTATATTTAAATATTACCATATATTCTATTTTGAAACAAATAGTAGGTATAGTTTTTATATGTTACTATGGTTACTTTATAGTATCTGTTTATTAATAATCAAAAAATCGATTTTGTCGAAAAGTGGTTTTTCGTAAAATTGCCATTTTTCTGTCATTTTTTTTTTTGTTTTTCTCGATTTTTTTGAAAACTATTTGAAAATTTTACTTTTGACCCCCCCCCCCCCCCCAAAGTACCAACTAGATGAATTTTCCCATTCAAAGACGGGCTGAAGTCAAAAATCGGAGCATTATTACTGCTTCAAATGTTGTCGTCAGACACAAAAAAAAAAAAAAACATACATCATAGTAATATCAATACATTCATCACTTCGTTTAGAATCTAAAAATAACTATTTAATGATTTAGGTATAATACAGTGACATTGGTTAAAACTTTAAAAGTACATACTACCTATATTATACGCATAGAACAAGTTTTATATTATTTTTGAAATTTATGTAATATAAATAAATTATAACATCGATAACGTACTGGACATTCCAATCGTTTTCGCATTCCTTATAAAACTTTTTACTGGATCTGTTAACGATTTGAATTTGATTAAAGTAAGTATTAAATGTTATTTAATTAGTGTCTAGTGATACATATTATCTTTACATAATTAAAAAAAGTCATAAATATATATTTATAGTAAATGCTTTACATTGTAAATATTTTATTGATTAAAAAATAATATTATAATTAAAAATAATGATTGTTATAGAAGATTGAAGTTAATAAATTACCACCAAAAATTGCTTGGATTTAAAATTAATTAAGTAATATACCTAATATAAATAAAATAAATAAATATAAATTTACGGTGAATTAGTTTACCGTTTACTGATACAAAATTATAGTATAATTATTTATACTAGTATCATTGTAAAAATTGGACTTCAGTCATAATATGCTTCCAAAAAGTATAGTTGACAGTTCTGGAATAGTTTTATTAGGCCACTTTATATACTAAATATTTTCCCAATTTGCTTTATCCTGAAGAAAATACTCTATGAAAAGGTAATATGTATCATAAAAAATTATATAATAATTATTCAACCCTCAGTTTAGAATTTTTATTATTTCATTATAATTAACACTAACTGTGTACCTACTTGTATAATCACCATTTAAAAATAAATGCAATCATTTAAATAAGTTATGGAATTTTAATAAAGTAAACAAAAAAAAAAAATACTAATCAATATATAGTCAATTTGCAAAGGCGATTTCAGTTTTAAATCATATATAATCTATAACGCAAACGAATTTTTAAGTATTCTTTACATAATACATATAAACATATTATTGACACCAAATCTAATTTATGGCTATCAAATAAACTTTCTTCAGAACATCTAATATTTTTAATAAAAAATAAAAACATAATTATTTTAGATGTTAAAAGCGAGGTAATTAAAGTAAAATTTCTTGTAAAATCAGTAAGTAAACCAATCGAACTATTTTAGGTACCTAACCTAACCCTAATATCTTAATATTTAATTAATCTTCCTCTATTTCTTACATCTAATCAAATTGAATACTTATATTTGTGATTATTATTATGCTTATTATATTTAAATATGTGCCATCTCTCACAGTCTCTCAGTTCTGACTGGTTTCGCTCCGTCACCGCAAGTCTCACCACCATATGGTGTTAATGTATTTTGCTTAAGCTTTGCAAACAATTTTTGGTTGAAGTAGCCATAATCTTACTTGCTGAATGTGTCTGTGACTTATAACGGGGGGCACTTATTCGTACTAACTACTCACCCATATTCCTCTACTTGCGGTAGTATTAAGTGCTGTATCACGTGGTTTCAGGGACATTTCTCTTCGAAAATCCACCTGCAATCAGCCATCCACAGTTCTATATCAAACCTATTTCTGTTTCTGCCCATGGTCAAGCCAGGAGCCCGAGTCTCACGTAAAATATAGGTCATTGTTATTTATTGATTAATTACCACTCATTATATCATTGTGTATTGTCGTTGCCGGTCGTTACCGCTCTATTAAATAATATTATACTTTAAATTATTTTTTTTCTTGTTCGGCTGATTAGCGTTGTTATATTATTCGGGATAGACGAATTGCACTTTTTAACTAAATAAAATGGTGGAATTGTACTTAGGTAAAAATATGTACAATGATAGAACCGCAATCTGGTTAAATGCAGATGTGCCAAAAAAAAAAAAAAATGTTAATTTAAACTATTATTTTCCTTTTCGCTTAAAATACATAATCATTGGCATACTAATTATTATTTTTTATACTTTTTAATTATCTATAATATGATGTATGTTACAAATATATAATATTTAATGAAGTTATAAGAAACTGTGTTACATAATATTATATAAAATTACATTGCTTTTTGAACCCGAGAGTAGTTTGATCTTTACCTTTTTTTTTTAAATTAGTGCAGTTCAACAATTACCTTTATTAACCTAAGTACAATTAGGCCCGGCTCAAGTGTTTAAACACACCTATCAAACTTAAGTTTTTCCGCACCTTACATGTAAATACTTCAAAAAATCTATAATGCAAAAATTTTAAATACCGCCCTATGTGTGGGCCTATATCGCCTACTCTTTGAGTCTTGCTTGAGTGTAATCGAACTAAAATGAGTGCAAATCGACATTACCCATAACATTGATAAAAGATAATCACTAACCTAACCTTTTAAGTGTATTATTATATCATCGTAAATTATTATTATCATTTAGTTTTGAATAATTTTTATTATTCATTATCAATACATCGCATCACGACTACTTATTTTTATTTTTATTTTATTGTCGGAATTGTTTATCTATTCCGCTATTATTAATACATTTTTTTTTATTTTGGTATACTGTTTATAATATTTTCTATACTCGATATTCTCCTTCCATTCCGTGTCACATAAAAATATAAGAATTACAGTCCATTATCGTCGCACAGCTAGTACCAGTACTGTTCCAAGACGAGTAGTAACGACTAGCCACAATCGATCGACTGTGAGCGAATAATATATTACCTGTTGACATAAACTATTACGCCATCGATCCACCACGGATCGTCACACCGGGTTGCCCTTCACACAAATCTGTTATATCGATATTTATAGATAAAATTAAAACAAATAAAATATAATTTTATTATATTATTATTATTATTTGTATGTTGTTTTAATTAAATGTGTATGAATGATAAATTTAACAATGTTATGACACGTACACGCATCATTTATCATATGTCTTATAAGCATCGGGTACCACACTCGGTGTAAAAAAACTGTCCGAACCGTCACTGATTTCAACTACGATGTGACCTATAATTCAGTTATATACGGAGGATGTAAGCATACGCTGTCGCGGGAGGAACGGGATTCAGACGGTAATCGGTATATATCGACGAGCAGTCATCGAGCCAATAGTCAATAATATATGTCCGAACTGGACAGCGGCGCGTAGAACAGCGCAATCGTAGTCGCTGCAGTTCCAATCGCCGGCTGTATTCCGGATGTCTGGTATTTCCGACACGAATGTATTTGGTTTCCGCTCTGAAGCCGACTGGTCGACTACGAAGAAGCGGAAAGATCTTTACCCGTTAAATGTGGACGACATCGGAACACGACATAGCCGTTTTGATGAGAACAGTGAAGATGTTTCTCGGCAGTGGTCGTGGCTGTAGTTGTCGTAGTGCTCAAACTCTTTGAGCTTGAGATGAGTTTGTTCGTGAATATTTGCGACAGTTTCCGTTGAAGCTCACATTGTATATACTATATTATATGTCATCCATCTACGTGATCACCGCCGTCTGTAGACGATGCGACAGTAAACGCTCGAGCTCATTGCGGTCACCTCCCGTCTACCCTGTTAGATTTTTTTATATATATTTAATATATTCAATATTTACCCGACATTGCTCAAATCGAATTGGGCACTGTATACAATACCCGGACAATGTTAACTTATTCCAACTTTGCCTTTGGAAATCGGGCATTGTGCACTTCTTACTTTGTCCGTAACATATTATATACGTAAATAAATGCGCATAAGTATAATTTTGTAGAGAAATGCCCACCGAAATATTTTTTATTCAATATGAACAGTGATTAATATTTTGAATCAGTTGTTACAGTAAAAAAAATTGAAAAACAGAATTTACTAAAATTACTATAATATAAAATAATATTGTATGATATAATAATAATGTTACAATATTAATATTGGAATTGTACAAGATTGCCCGAAAAAAGTGTACTTTTCTCAGATTCAAGTGGGAAAAGTAAATTAAATACAAAGCGCTGCACACATTTATATCGAATAGCATTTATACATAACAATAACACTAGAAAACTATACTTGGATATTTTATTCGTTTGAGACACTCATAACCGATAATAATATGAACCTACCCGTAATATTAACAATAAAGTGAACACAATACTATATTGCGCGAACACTTTTGCCATTCATGATATGCAAAGATGGGTTAATCCTGCAGGCTAATGAGTAATGAGGTACCACCAGAAAATTATTTTTTAAAAATGAAGTGGCAAGAGAAGTTCTAAATTGGGTAGTTAGACTCAAGAGTATGCTAGGTGTACTTGCATACATTATATACCACCAACTGGTGTAAATATAATAAATTTGATCGACTTTGCAACTCAATGCAACCATAATAGTGGTGTACCTATGTAATAATAAATTAAGTAAAATAATTCTATCTCTATGTAATTAACATTATTTTTTAATAGTAATTAACTATAAAGATTATTTATTACTATATCAATACTAAAAAGTATTCATTTTAATCATTTAAAACCACTTTAAGATAATAATATTAACTCTTCAGTTGTATAAACCAAATTGGATACCTAATAGATTTAAAAACTAATATTTTAAGTGTCTAATTTAGATTTTTTAAGATTATTTATGTACCTGGTAAGATTTTTTATTTAATTTTAAATATATTCAATATTTAACCTACAGTGATCAAATCGAATTGGGCACTGTATACAATACCCGGACAATGTTAACTTATTTCAAATTTACCTTTGATAATCGGGTGAAGTGCACAGTGACCGGGCACACCGGTTACAATAGTTTTCCGGTTTATTCTTACAATTAGTATTCTCTTCGATAGTTCGAACTACATACTAACTATTGAACCTATTTCACTGCCACTTTTTTCAATATATCTTGCAATAAGAATCAAACATTTTTTAACGATTGATTTATATACAATATAATTCATTGCGTAAATATTATGTTTTAATAATAAATCAAGGTATAATTGATACAAATGAAAATAAATTAATAATATGAAAAATAAGCTTGCCTAAAATGCTAACAACAATATAAATTTTGATTTTTAAGTGTAAACCAATGAAACAAACATTAATTTCAGAAAAAAACTTGCTGTAAGAGCTATCAATAATGTAACATATTTTGGTAAGAAAAAAATTTGCTATATGGGCTAACAGTAAATATAACACATTTTGATAAATAAAACAGTGTACAAAATGGTATAAACAATTTTGATAAGTAGCAAAGTGAAATGAATGAAATAAAAAAACTCGCTAGATGAACTAACATGAGTAGGTAAAATACATTTTCATAAATAAATAGCAATGTATATGAATGAAAAAAAAATATTTTGAACAAGAATAATAAGAAAACAACGATAACTATGATAATAAGAAAACAATGACAATAAAAAAGGAAAACAAAAAAAACATCGGTAGAACGACACGAAATTAGACGAGGGGGGAGAGGATACGGATGGTGATTCGGTGCAAAAAAGCAATGTGTTACAGGCAACTGGTCGCCTCCGCAACGTTTTCCGACCGGCACACGAACAGACGAGTGTCACGAAATCATTCGCTCGGGCACACGATACGGCGACAACTAAACGGCAAAATGAGGCCCAACAGCTTTAGCCGCGAGAGCAATGGCGAGCGGCTAGTGCGCGATATCATGCGCGCGTCAGATGGTGGTGAAAATGACGACTCATGGACGAGTGACGGAAACCAAAACGTCACAGGACGAATGAAGAAGATGTGACCCATTGGAATCGGCAGCCACCAAAATAGACACGCCCCGGTTAGGTTAGGTTAGGTTAGGTAACGAGTATTCGTAACGAGTCGTCACCTGCGCCGCCGTCTGATGGGTGTTTTAATTTTTAATTATAATATTTCACTTCTTTCAATTGAACATTAGGTACATAGAAATATTTTATATCACGCTAATAATAACTAAATTAACTTCACAAACTTTAACTTATATAGTTATGTAGAGTCAGTAAGTTTAATATATTATACGCGTTTGTACGTCGGATATTCCCAAGAACTGTACAATAATAGATATAATATACAATAAATTATTATATCGTATGTGAGCTATTTCCAATCGATTGATTGGCTACGAAAATATAACATCATTACAACGTGAATGTTTTGATGTCGTTATTGTTTGTTTATTTAGCAAATTATTTTAATTTCGAAAAAATACCGACGATTTTGAATTTCTTAACCTAATAAGTATATGACGTAGATGATTTTATGATTATTTATTATTTTATAGTTTCACACATTTCACCGTTTTCCACCTAAAAAACTAAATATATTGATTTAAATGATGGAAGCGTCCACGCGATGGACTTAAAAACGTTGTAGCGTGCATGAGGAACCGTCGGACTTTGTTTCTATATCAAAAAAATCTGGAAAATCCAAATATAGTTAACCAACTTAGATATTATATTTTCAATTTTAAATTTAAAAATATTTTCTTGTAGCTATTACGACTATCAAACAAGCTGCGGGTAAACTTTAGTAAGCTCACAACGATTCATTTACAACCCGTCCGTCAATCGCTATTCAATTCAATATTACAATTCACAGGTAAGTGTATGTTATCACATCAATGATTGTTGTAATAACTAATAAGTATCGAAAAATATCACTAATTTCAATAACAGACAAGACAGCATCATAATATGGACTAGTGTTGGTATCATATTACATTTAATAATTTATTACTATAAAAGTATTATTTTTATTAATTATTTATATACGTAATATGTATAAGTTTATTTTCTCGTAGAGCTTATTCTAAAAAGTAGAAACCGACTTGGGTAGTAGTGAAATACATCGCCAATTTAAATAGGAACCAATTTTATTTACCTTACTTAAAATACCTTTCGAATAAGATAGGAGGTAATAATTTAGCCAAAAGGGAATAAATTCAGTTACAGAACTATAATTTGTATTTCTGTTTAATCGTTTCCTCAATAAAAAAAAAAAAAATGACAACATTATATCTACTCATAAATTGGTCATTTCATTTCCGCAAAGAGACCAACCACCCGACGTAATTATATTACCGACCATTAGATATGATTAATTGTTTACACATAATTCAACTTAGATAGATTTAAAGTATTATTATTTATTATTATACAACAATTATACATTATTATTTTTAAATAAGCCAATATTGTGTAATTAGTAAGTCGTATTATTGAACATTAAAAATTATTTCATGTGCAGACAAAAGTAATTATTCTCATAAATAGAATATTTATTATTTGTAAATTTTTTTTATTATTATCATTTTTATTATTCTTATAACTCATCTGATACTATTGTTATTAAAATTACTATTTTTATTATTATTCCTATAATAACATTTATTTAAATTGTTCGTTTATCAGTGATTGCACTATTATAGGGATTTATACGGCTTCTTATTATTTGTCACAGGAAACGAAACCGGTCCAGTGAAATCGCAAGTTAAACAGGTATAAAAGGCCCGGCAAAACGACCAGCATTCACATTCACTGTCTATCCTCAGTCGTAGCAAGACTCTACCCGGGCAGACATATTATGTTGCCTGCACATTACATTCCTTGTGCTCGTATTATTAAATAGAGATTTTAATCAAAACTATTTGCAGCTCTAACATTTCCTTGCATCAAAAAAATATGGAAAATACAAAAATAAAGGACATGAGTACAGTAAAACCACCTTTTTGAAAAAAACTCGCATGCAAGTTTTCGTGGTGAAATTATTTATTTTTCAAAACTAAAACATTACATGTAGCAAAAGACTGGTGTCTGAAACAGTTTTCGCACAACAAAACACTGAATAATCGAAATTTTAATTTTACATTACGGCCGACCACGGCACCTGTTAACAATTCGCTGTTTTTTACCAAAAAAACTAAATGAATGGATTTTTAAGATTGAAGCGTACACTAAACGATCCTAAAAACGTTGTAGTGTGATTAAAGCACCGTCGGTCATCTTTCTATATCAAAAAAATTTGGAAAATCCAAGTATAAAGCATCTAAGTACAGAAAAAACCACTTCTTTGAAAAAAACTCGCATGCAAGTTTTTGCAGTGAAGGATTTATTTTTCAACACTGAAACATTACATGTAGCAAAAGACTGGTGTCTGAAACAGTTTTCGCACAACAAAACACTGAATAATCGAAATTTTAATTTTAAATTACGGCCAGGCACGACACCTGTTAACATTTCGCGGTTTCTCACAAAAAAAACTAAATAAACTGATTTTTAAGATGGAAGCAGACTTTTAACGATCCTAAAAACGTCGTAGTTTGAATGAAGTACCACCAGACATTCTTTATATACAAAAAAAATATGGAAAATCCAAATATAAAGCACCTAAGTACAGTAATAACCACTTTTTTGAAAAAAAAACTCGCATGCAAGTTTTCGTGGTGAAATTATTTATTTTTCTAAACTAAAACATTACATGTAGCAAAAGACTGGTGTCTGAAACAGTTTTCGCACAACAAAACACTGAATAATCGAAATTTTAATTTTAAATTACGGCCAGGCACGACACCTGTTAACATTTCGCGGTTTCTCACAAAAAAAACTAAATAAACTGATTTTTAAGATGGAAGCAGAATTTTAACGATCCTAAAAACGTCGTAGTTTGAATGAAGTACCACCAGACATTCTTTATATACAAAAAAAATATGGAAAATCCAAATATAAAGCACCTAAGTACAGTAATAACCACTTTTTTGAAAAAAAAACTCGCATGCAAGTTTTCGTGGTGAAATTATTTATTTTTCTAAACTAAAACATTACATGTAGCAAAAGACTGGTATCTGAAACAGTTTTCGCACAATAAAACACTGAATAATCGAAATTTAAATGTTAAATGACGTCCGGCCACGGCACCTGTTAACATTTCGCTGTTTTTCACCAAAAAAACTAAATAAACGGATATTTAAGATGAAGTGTACCTGTGACGGTCCTAAAAACATTGTAGCGTGAATAAAGCACCGTCGGTCATATACTTTCTATATAAAAAAAATTTTGAAAAATTAATAATATACCACATAAGTACAGTAAAAACCATTATTTTGAAAAAAACTCGCATGCAAGATTTCGTGGTGAAGAATTTATTTTTCAAAACTAAAACATTACATGTAGCAAAAGACTGGTGTCTGAAACAGTTTTCGCACAACAAAACACTGAATAATCGAAATTTTAATTTTAAATTACTGCCAGGCACGACACCTGTTAACATTTCGCTGTTTTTCACCAAAAAAACTAAATGAATGGATTTTTAAGATGGAAGCGTACCCTGAACGATCCTAAAAACGTTGTAGTGTGATTAAAGCACCGTCGGTCATTCATTCTATATCAAAAAATTTTGAAAAACCATAAATGTAGCACATTATAATACTGTAAAAACCACTTTTTTGAAAAAAAACTCGTATGCAAGTTTTCGCAATGATATTATTTATTTTTTTAAACAAAAACATTAGACGTATCAAAAGACTGGTATCTGAAACAGTTTTCTTACAATAAAACACTGAATAATCGAAATTTTAATTTTACATTACGGCCGGCCATGACACCTGTTAACATTTCGCGGTTTCTCACAAAAAAAACTAAATAAACTGATTTTTAAGATGGAAGCAGACTTTTAACGATCCTAAAAACGTCGTAGTTTGAATGAAGTACCACCGGACAATCTTTCTATACAAAAAAAATCTGGAAAATCCAAATATAAAGCATCTAAGTACAGTAAAAACTACTTTTTTGAAAAAAACTCGCATGCAAGTTTTCGCGGTGCGAGATTTATTTTTCAACAATGAAACATTACACGTAGAAAAAGAATGGTGTCTGAAACAGTTTTCGCACAACAAAACACTGAATAATCGAAATTTTAATTTTAAATTACGACCGGCCACGACACCTGTTAACATTTCGCTGTTTTTCACCAAAAATAGTAAATAAACGGATATTTAAGATGGAAGCGTACCCTTGACAATCCAAAAAACCTTGTAGCGTGAATAAAGCACAGTCGGTCTTTCTTTCTATATCAAAAAAATTTGGAAAATCCAAATATAAAGCACCTAAGTACAGTAATAACCACTTTTTTGAAAAAAAAACTCGCATGCAAGTTTTCGTGGTGAAATTATTTATTTTTCTAAACTAAAACATTACATGTAGCAAAAGACTGGTATCTGAAACAGTTTTCGCACAATAAAACACTGAATAATCGAAATTTAAATGTTAAATTACGGCCAGGCACGACACCTGTTAACATTTCGCTGTTTTTCACCAAAAAACTAAATGAATGGATTTTTAAGATTGAAGCGTACCCTAAACGATCCTTAAAACGTTGTAGTGTGATTAAAGCACCGTCGGTCATTCTTTCTATATCAAAAAAATTTGGAAAATCCATATATATAGCATCTAAGTACAGTAAAAACCACTTTTTTGAAAAAAACTCTTATGCAAGTTTTTGCGGTGAAGGATTTATTTTTCAACACTTAAACATTACACATATCAAAAGTCTGGTATCTGAAACAGTTTTCGCACAATAAAACTCTGAATAATCGAAATTTAAATGTTAAATGACGTCCGGCCACGGCACCTGTTAACATTTCGCTGTTTTTCACCAAAAAAACTAAATAAACGGATATTTAAGATGGAAGCGTACCTGGACGGTCCTAAAAACATTGTAGTTTGAATGAAGCACCGCCAGACATTCTTTATATACAAAAAAAATATGGAAAATCCAAATATAAAGCATCTAAGTACAGTAAAAACCACTTTTTTGAAAAAAACTCCCATGCAAGTTTTCGCGGTGCGGGATTTATTTTTCAACAATGAAACATTACACGTAGAAAAAGAATGGTGTCTGAAACAGTTTTCGCACAAAAAAACACTGAATAATCGAAATTTTAATTTTAAATTACGACCGGCCACGACACCTGTTAACATTTCGCTGTTTTTCACCAAAAATAGTAAATAAACGGATATTTAAGATGGAAGCGTACCTGGACGGTCCTAAAAACATTGTAGTGTGATTAAAGCACCGTCGGTCATCTTTCTATATCAAAAAAATTTGGAAAATCCGAATATAAAGCATCTAAGTACAGTAAAAACCACTTTTTTGAAAAAAACTCCCATGCAAGTTTTTTCGGTGAAGGATTTATTTTTCAACACTGAAACATTACATATATCAAAAGTCTGGTATCTGAAACAGTTTTCGCACAATAAAACATTGAATAATCGAAATTTTAATTTTAAATTACGGCCGGCCACGGCACCTGTTAACGTTTCGCTGTTTTTCACCAAAAAAAGTAAATAAACGGATATTTAAGATGTAAGCGTACCCTAAACGATCCTAAAAACGTTGTAGTGTGATTAAAGCACCGTCGGTCATCTTTCTATATCAAAAAAATTTGGAAAATCCAAATATAAAGCACCTAAGTACAGTAAAAACCAGTTTTTTGAAAAAAATTCGCATGCAAGTTTTCGTGGTAAAATTATTTATTTTTCAAAACTTAAACATTACATGTAGCAAAAGACTGGTGTCTGAAACAGTTTTCGCACAACAAAACCCTGAATAATCGAAATTTTAATTTTAAATTACGGCCGGCCACGACACCTGTTAACATTTTGCTGTTTTTCACCAAAAAAACTAAATAAACGGATATTTAAGATGGAAGCGTAACTGGACGGTCCTAAAAACATTGTAGTTTGAATTAAGCGACGCCAGACATTCTTTATATACCAAAAAAATATTGAAAATCCAAATATAAAGCACCTAAGTTCAGTAAAAACCACTTTTTTGAAAAAAACTCGCATGCAAGTTTTCGTGGTGAAATTATTTATTTTTCAAAACTAAAACATTACATATAGCAAAAGACTGGTGTCTGAAACAGTTTTAACACAACACAACACTGACTAATCGAAATTTTAATTTTAAATTACGGCTGGCCACGACACCTGTTAACATTTTGCTGTTTTTCACCAAAAAAACTAAACAAACATATATTTAAGATGGAAGCGTACCTGTGACGGTCCTAAAAACATTGTAGTTTGAATGAAGCACCGCCAGACATTCTTTATATTCAAAAAAAATATGGATAATCCAAATATAAAGCATCTAAGTACAGTAAAAACTACTTTTTTGAAAAAAACTCGGATGCAAGTTCTCACCTTGAAATTATATATTTTTCAAAACTGAAACATTACACGTAGCAAAAGACTGGTGTCTGAAACAGTTTTCGCACAACAAAACACCGAATAATCGAAATTTTAATTTTAAATTACGACCGGCTACGCACCTGTTAACATTTCGCTTTTTTCACCAAAAAAAGTAAATAAACAGATATTTAAGATGGAAGCGTACCCTTGACGATCCAAAAAACCTTGTAGCGTGAATAAAGCACAGTCGGTCTTTCTTTCTATATCAAAAAAATTTGGAAAATCCAAATATAAAGCATCTAAGTACAGTAAAAACTACTTTTTTGAAAAAAACTCGCATGCAAATTTTCGTGGTGAAATTATTTATTTTTCAAAACTAAAACATTACATGTAGCAAAATACTGGTGTCTGAAACAGTTTTAACACAACACAACACTGACTAATCGAAATTTTAATTTTAAATTACGGCTGGCCACGACACCTGTTAACATTTTGCTGTTTTTCACCAAAAAAACTAAACAAATGGATTTTTAAGATGGAAGCGTACCTGTGACGGTCCTAAAAACATTGTAGTTTGAATGAAGCACCGCCAGACATTCTTTATATACAAAAAAAATATGGAAAATCCAAATATAAAGGATCTAAGTACAGTAAAAACTACTTTTTTGAAAAAAACTCGCATGCAAGTTTTTGCGGTGAGGGATTTATTTTTCAACAATGAAACATTACACGTAGAAAAAGAATGGTGTCAGAAACAGTTTTCGCACTACAAAACACTGAATAATCGAAATTTTAATATTAAATTACGGCCGGGCACGACACCTGTTAACATTTCGCTGTTTTTCACCAAAAAAACTAAATAAACGGATTTTTAAGGTAGAAGCGTACCCTAAACGATCCTAAAAACGTTGTAGTTTGATTAAAGCACAGTCGGTCTTTCTTTCTATATCAAAAAAATTTGGAAAATCCAAATATAAAGCACCTAAGTACAGTAAAAACCAGTTTTTTGAAAAAAATTCGCATGCAAGTTTTCGTGGTAAAATTATTTATTTTTCAAAACTAAAACATTACATGTAGCAAAAGACTGGTGTCTGAAACAGTTTTCGCACAACAAAACACTGAATAATCGAAATTTTAATATTAAATTACGGCTGGCCACGACACCTGTTAACATTTCGCTGTTTTTCACCAAAAAAACTAAACAAACGGATATTTAAGATGGAAGCGTACCTGTGACGGTCCTAAAAACATTGTAGTTTGAATGAAGCACCGCCAGACATTCTTTATATACAAAAAAAATATGGAAAATCCAAATATAAAGCATCTAAGTACAGTAAAAACTACTTTTTTGAAAAAAACTCGCATGCAAGTTTTCGCGGTGCAGGATTTATTTTTCATGAATGAAACATTACACGTAGAAAAAGAATGGTGTCTGAAACAGTTTTCGCACAACACAACACTGAATAATCGAAATTTTAATTTTAAATTACGGCCGGCCACGACACCTGTTAATATTTTGCTGTTTTTCACCAAAAAAACTAAACAAACGGATATTTAAGATGGAAGCATACCTGTGACGGTCCTAAAAACATTGTAGCGTGAATAAAGCACCGTCGGTCATTCTTTCTATATCAAAAAAATTTGGAAAATCCTAATATAAAGCATCTAAGTACAGTAAAAACTACTTTTTTGAAAAAAACTCGCATGCAAGTTTTCGTGGTGAAATTATTTATTTTTCAAAACTAAAACATTACATGTAGCAAAATACTGGTGTCTGAAACAGTTTTAACACAACACAACACTGACTAATCGAAATTTTAATTTTAAATTACGGCTGGCCACGACACCTGTTAACATTTTGCTGTTTTTCACCAAAAAAACTAAACAAACGGATATTTAAGATGGAAGCGTACCTGTGACGGTCCTAAAAACATTGTAGTTTGAATGAAGCACCGCCAGACATTCTTTATATACAAAAAAAATATGGAAAATCCAAATATAAAGCATCTAAGTACAGTAAAAACTACTTTTTTGAAAAAAACTCGCATGCAAGTTTTCGCGGTGCAGGATTTATTTTTCAAGAATGAAACATTACACGTAGAAAAAGAATGGTGTCTGAAACAGTTTTCGCACAACACAACACTGAATAATCGAAATTTTAATTTTAAATTACGGCCGGCCACGACACCTGTTAACATTTTGCTGTTTTTCACCAAAAAAACTAAACAAACGGATATTTAAGATGGAAGCGTACCTGTGACGGTCCTAAAAACATTGTAGCGTGAATAAAGCACCGTCGGTCATTCTTTCTATATCAAAAAAATTTGGAAAATCCAAATATAAAGCATCTAAGTACAGTAAAAACTACTTTTTTGAAAAAAACTCGCATGCAAGTTTTCGTGGTGAAATTATTTATTTTTCAAAACTAAAACATTACATGTAGCAAAATACTGGTGTCTGAAACAGTTTGAACACAACACAACACTGACTAATCGAAATTTTAATTTTAAATTACGGCTGGCCACGACACCTGTTAACATTTTGCTGTTTTTCACCAAAAAAACTAAACAATCGGATATTTAAGATGGAAGCGTACCTGTGACGGTCCTAAAAACATTGTAGCGTGAATAAAGCACCGTCGGTCATTCTTTCTATATCAAAAAAATTTGGAAAATCCAAATATAAAGCATCTAAGTACAGTAAAAACTACTTTTTTGAAAAAAACTCGGATGCAAGTTCTCACCTTGAAATTATATATTTTTCAAAACTGAAACATTACACGTAGCAAAAGACTGGTGTCTGAAACAGTTTTCGCACAACAAAACACCGAATAATCGAAATTTTAATTTTAAATTACGACCGGCTACGCACCTGTTAACATTTCGCTTTTTTTCACCAAAAAAAGTAAATAAACAGATATTTAAGATGGAAGCGTACCCTTGACGATCCAAAAAACCTTGTAGCGTGAATAAAGCACAGTCGGTCTTTCTTTCTATATCAAAAAAATTTGGAAAATCCAAATATAAAGCATCTAAGTACAGTAAAAACTACTATTTTGAAAAAAACTCGCATGCAAGTTTTGGTGGTGAAATTATTTATTTTTCAAAACTAAAACATTACATGTAGCAAAAGACTGGTGTCTGAAACAGTTTTAACACAACACAACACTGACTAATCGAAATTTTAATTTTAAATTACGGCTGGCCACGACACCTGTTAACATTTTGCTGTTTTTCACCAAAAAAACTAAACAAATGGATTTTTAAGATGGAAGCGTACCTGTGACGGTCCTAAAAACATTGTAGTTTGAATGAAGCACCGCCAGACATTCTTTATATACAAAAAAAATATGGAAAATCCAAATATAAAGGATCTAAGTACAGTAAAAACTACTTTTTTGAAAAAAACTCGCATGCAAGTTTTTGCGGTGCGGGATTTATTTTTCAACAATGAAACATTACACGTAGAAAAAGAATGGTGTCTGAAACAGTTTTAACACAACACAACACTGACTAATCGAAATTTTAATTTTAAATTACGGCTGGCCACGACACCTGTTAATATTTTGCTGTTTTTCACCAAAAAAACTAAACAAACGGATTTTTAAGGTGGAAGCGTACCCTTGATGATCCAAAAACGTTATAGCGTGAATAAAGCACCATCGGTTATCTTTCTATATCAAAAAAATTTGGAAAATCCATATATAAAGCACCTAAGTACAGTAAAAACCACTTCTTTGAAAAAAAACTCGGATGCAAGTTTTCACAGTGAAATTATATATTTTTCAAAACTGAAACATTACACGTAGCAAAAGACTGGTGTCTGAAACAGTTTTCGCACAACAAAACACTGAATAATCGAAATTTTAATATTAAATTACGGCCGGGCACGACACCTGTTAACATTTTGCTGTTTTTCACCAAAAAAACTAAATAAACGGATATTTAAGATGGAAGCGTACCTGGACGGTCCTAAAAACATTGTAGTTTGAATAAAGCGACGCCAGACATTCTTTATATACCAAAAAAATATTGAAAATCCAAATATAAAGCATCTAAGTACAGTAAAAACTACTTTTTTGAAAAAAACTCGCATGCAAGTTTTCGTGGTGAAATTATTTATTTTTCAAAACTAAAACATTACATGTAGCAAAAGACTGGTGTCTGAAACAGTTTTCGCACAACAAAACACTGAATAATCGAAATTTTAATATTAAATTACGGCTGTCCACGACACCTGTTAACATTTCGCTGTTTTTCACCAAAAAAACTAAATAAACGGATTTTTAAGGTGGAAGCGTACCCTTGATGATCCTAAAAACGGTGTAGTGTGATTAAAGCACCGTCGGTCATCTTTCTATATCAAAAAAATTTGGAAAATCCAAATATAAAGCACCTAAGTACAGTAAAAACCAGTTTTTTGAAAAAAATTCGCATGCAAGTTTTCGTGGTAAAATTATTTATTTTTCAAAACTAAAACATTACATGTAGCAAAAGACTGGTGTCTGAAACAGTTTTCGCACAACAAAACACTGAATAATCGAAATTTTAATATTAAATTACGGCCGGGCACGACACCTGTTAACATTTTGCTGTTTTTCACCAAAAAAACTAAATAAACGGATATTTAAGATGGAAGCGTACCTGGACGGTCCTAAAAACATTGTAGTTTGAATAAAGCGACGCCAGACATTCTTTATATACCAAAAAAATATTGAAAATCCAAATATAAAGCATCTAAGTACAGTAAAAACTACTTTTTTGAAAAAAACTCGCATGCAAGTTTTCGTGGTGAAATTATTTATTTTTCAAAACTAAAACATTACATGTAGCAAAATACCGGTGTCTGAAACAGTTTGAACACAACACAACACTGACTAATCGAAATTTTAATTTTAAATTACGGCTGGCCACGACACCTGTTAACATTTTGCTGTTTTTCACCAAAAAAACTAAACAAACGGATATTTAAGATGGAAGCGTACCTGTGACGGTCCTAAAAACATTGTAGCGTGAATAAAGCACCGTCGGTCATTCTTTCTATATCAAAAAAATTTGGAAAATCAAAATATAAAGCATCTAAGTACAGTAAAAACTACTTTTTTGAAAAAAACTCGTATGCAAGTTTTCGCGGTGCGGGATTTATTTTTCAACAATGAAACATTACACGTAGAAAAAGAATGGTGTCAGAAACAGTTTTCGCACAACACAACACTGAATAATCGAAATTTTAATTTTAAATTACGGCCGGGCACGACACCTGTTAACATTTCGCTGTTTTTCACCAAAAAAACTAAATAAACGGATTTTTAAGGTGGAAGCGTACCCTAAACGATCCTAAAAACGTTGTAGTTTGATTAAAGCACAGTCGGTCTTTCTTTCTATATCAAAAAAATTTGGAAAATCCAAATATAAAGCACCTAAGTACAGTTAAAACCACTTTTTTGAAAAAAATCGCATGCAAGTTTTCGTGGTGAAATTATTTATTTTTCAAAACTAAAACATTACATGTAGCAAAAGACTGGTGTCTGAAACAGTTTTCGCACAACAAAACACTGAATAATCGAAATTTTAATATTAAATTACGGCTGTCCACGACACCTGTTAACATTTCGCTGTTTTTCACCAAAAAAACTAAATAAACGGATTTTTAAGGTGGAAGCGTACCCTTGATGATCCTAAAAACGGTGTAGTGTGATTAAAGCACCGTCGGTCATCTTTCTATATCAAAAAAATTTGGAAAATCCAAATATAAAGCACCTAAGTACAGTAAAAACCAGTTTTTTGAAAAAAATTCGCATGCAAGTTTTCGTGGTAAAATTATTTATTTTTCAAAACTAAAACATTACATGTAGCAAAAGACTGGTGTCTGAAACAGTTTTCGCACAACAAAACACTGAATAATCGAAATTTTAATATTAAATTACGGCCGGGCACGACACCTGTTAACATTTTGCTGTTTTTCACCAAAAAAACTAAATAAACGGATATTTAAGATGGAAGCGTACCTGGACGGTCCTAAAAACATTGTAGTTTGAATAAAGCGACGCCAGACATTCTTTATATACCAAAAAAATATTGAAAATCCAAATATATAGCATCTAAGTACAGTAAAAACTACTTTTTTGAAAAAAACTCGCATGCAAGTTTTCGTGGTGAAATTATTTATTTTTCAAAACTAAAACATTACATGTAGCAAAATACCGGTGTCTGAAACAGTTTGAACACAACACAACACTGACTAATCGAAATTTTAATTTTAAATTACGGCTGGCCACGACACCTGTTAACATTTTGCTGTTTTTCACCAAAAAAACTAAACAAACGGATATTTAAGATGGAAGCGTACCTGTGACGGTCCTAAAAACATTGTAGCGTGAATAAAGCACCGTCGGTCATTCTTTCTATATCAAAAAAATTTGGAAAATCAAAATATAAAGCATCTAAGTACAGTAAAAACTACTTTTTTGAAAAAAACTCGTATGCAAGTTTTCGCGGTGCGGGATTTATTTTTCAACAATGAAACATTACACGTAGAAAAAGAATGGTGTCAGAAACAGTTTTCGCACTACAAAACACTGAATAATCGAAATTTTAATATTAAATTACGGCCGGGCACGACACCTGTTAACATTTCGCTGTTTTTCACCAAAAAAACTAAATAAACGGATTTTTAAGGTGGAAGCGTACCCTAAACGATCCTAAAAACGTTGTAGTTTGATTAAAGCACAGTCGGTCTTTCTTTCTTTATCAAAAAAATTTGGAAAATCCAAATATAAAGCACCTAAGTACAGTTAAAACCACTTTTTTGAAAAAAATCGCATGCAAGTTTTGGTGGTGAAATTATTTATTTTTCAAAACTAAAACATTACACGTAGAAAAAGAATGGTGTCTGAAACAGTTTTCGCACAACACAACACTGAATAATCGAAATTTTAATTTTAAATTACGGCCGGCCACGACACCTGTTAACATTTTGCTGTTTTTCACCAAAAAAACTAAATAAACGGATATTTAAGATGGAAGCGTACCTGGACGGTCCTAAAAACATTGTAGTTTGAATTAAGCGACGCCAGACATTCTTTATATACCAAAAAAATATTGAAAATCCAAATATAAAGCACCTAAGTTCAGTAAAAACCACTTTTTTGAAAAAAACTCGCATGCAAGTTTTCGTGGTGAAATTATTTATTTTTCAAAACTAAAACATTACATGTAGCAAAAGACTGGTGTCTGAAACAGTTTTAACACAACACAACACTGAATAATCGAAATTTTAATTTTAAATTACAGCTGGCCACGACACCTGTTAACATTTTGCTGTTTTTCACCAAAAAAACTAAACAAACGGATATTTAAGATGGAAGCGTACCTGTGACGGTCCTAAAAACATTGTAGTTTGAATGAAGCACCGCCAGACATTCTTTATATACAAAAAAAATATGGAAAATCCAAATATAAAGCATCTAAGTACAGTAAAAACTACTTTTTTGAAAAAAACTCGCATGCAAGTTTTCGCGGTGCAGGATTTATTTTTCAAGAATGAAACATTACACGTAGAAAAAGAATGGTGTCTGAAACAGTTTTCGCACAACACAACACTGAATAATCGAAATTTTAATTTTAAATTACGGCCGGGCACGACACCTGTTAACATTTTGCTGTTTTTCACCAAAAAAACTAAACAAACGGATATTTAAGATGGAAGCGTACCTGTGACGGTTCTAAAAACATTGTAGCGTGAATAAAGCACCGTCGGTCATTCTTCCTATATCAAAAAAATTTGGAAAATCCAAATATAAAGCATCTAAGTACAGTAAAAACTACTTTTTTGAAAAAAACTCGCATGCAAGTTTTCGTGGTGAAATTATTTATTTTTCAAAACTAAAACATTACATGTAGCAAAATACTGGTGTCTGAAACAGTTTGAACACAACACAACACTGACTAATCGAAATTTTAATTTTAAATTACGGCTGGCCACGACACCTGTTAACATTTTGCTGTTTTTCACCAAAAAAACTAAACAAACGGATATTTAAGATGGAAGCGTACCTGTGACGGTCCTAAAAACATTGTAGCGTGAATAAAGCACCGTCGGTCATTCTTTCTATATCAAAAAAATTTGGAAAATCCAAATATAAAGCATCTAAGTACAGTAAAAACTACTTTTTTTGAAAAAAACTCGTATGCAAGTTTTCGCGGTGCGGGATTTATTTTTCAACAATGAAACATTACACGTAGAAAAAGAATGGTGTCAGAAACAGTTTTCGCACTACAAAACACTGAATAATCGAAATTTTAATATTAAATTACGGCCGGGCACGACACCTGTTAACATTTCGCTGTTTTTCACCAAAAAAACTAAATAAACGGATTTTTAAGGTGGAAGCGTACCCTAAACGATCCTAAAAACGTTGTAGTTTGATTAAAGCACAGTCGGTCTTTCTTTCTTTATCAAAAAAATTTGGAAAATCCAAATATAAAGCACCTAAGTACAGTTAAAACCACTTTTTTGAAAAAAATCGCATGCAAGTTTTGGTGGTGAAATTATTTATTTTTCAATTCTAAAACATTACACGTAGAAAAAGAATGGTGTCTGAAACAGTTTTCGCACAACACAACACTGAATAATCGAAATTTTAATTTTAAATTACGGCCGGCCACGACACCTGTTAACATTTTGCTGTTTTTCACCAAAAAAACTAAATAAACGGATATTTAAGATGGAAGCGTACCTGGACGGTCCTAAAAACATTGTAGTTTGAATTAAGCGACGCCAGACATTCTTTATTTACCAAAAAAATATTGAAAATCCAAATATAAAGCACCTAAGTTCAGTAAAAACCACTTTTTTGAAAAAAACTCGCATGCAAGTTTTCGTGGTGAAATTATTTATTTTTCAAAACTAAAACATTACATGTAGCAAAAGACTGGTGTCTGAAACAGTTTTAACACAACACAACACTGAATAATCGAAATTTTAATTTTAAATTACAGCTGGCCACGACACCTGTTAACATTTTGCTGTTTTTCACCAAAAAAACTAAACAAACGGATATTTAAGATGGAAGCGTACCTGTGACGGTCCTAAAAACATTGTAGTTTGAATGAAGCACCGCCAGACATTCTTTATATACAAAAAAAATATGGAAAATCCAAATATAAAGCATCTAAGTACAGTAAAAACTACTTTTTTGAAAAAAACTCGCATGCAAGTTTTCGCGGTGCAGGATTTATTTTTCAAGAATGAAACATTACACGTAGAAAAAGAATGGTGTCTGAAACAGTTTTCGCACAACACAACACTGAATAATCGAAATTTTAATTTTAAATTACGGCCGGCCACGACACCTGTTAACATTTTGCTGTTTTTCACCAAAAAAACTAAACAAACGGATATTTAAGATGGAAGCGTACCTGTGACGGTCCTAAAAACATTGTAGCGTGAATAAAGCACCGTCGGTCATTCTTTCTATATCAAAAAAATTTGGAAAATCCAAATATAAAGCATCTAAGTACAGTAAAAACTACTTTTTTGAAAAAAACTCGCATGCAAGTTTTCGTGGTGAAATTATTTATTTTTCAAAACTAAAACATTACACGTAGAAAAAGAATGGTGTCTGAAACAGTTTTCGCACAACACAACACTGAATAATCGAAATTTTAATTTTAAATTACGGCCGGCCACGACACCTGTTAACATTTTGCTGTTTTTCACCAAAAAAACTAAATAAACGGATATTTAAGATGGAAGCGTAGCTGGACGGTCCTAAAAACATTGTAGTTTGAATTAAGCGACGCCAGACATTCTTTATATACCAAAAAAATATTGAAAATCCAAATATAAAGCACCTAAGTTCAGTAAAAACCACTTTTTTGAAAAAAACTCGCATGCAAGTTTTCGTGGTGAAATTATTTATTTTTCAAAACTAAAACATTACATATATCAAAAGTCTGGTATCTGAAACAGTTTTCGCACAATAAAACATTGAATAATCGAAATTTTAATGTTAAATTACGGCCGGCCACGGCACCTGTTAACATTTCGCTGTTTTTCACCAAAAAAATAAATAAACGGATATTTAAGATGGAAGCGTACCCTAAACGATCCTAAAAACGTTGTAGTGTGATTAAAGCACCGTCGGTCATCTTTCTATATCAAAAAAATTTGGAAAATCCAAATATAAAGCATCTAAGTATAGTAAAAACCACTTTTTTGAAAAAAACTCCCATACAAGTATTTTCGGTGAAGGATTTATTTTTCAACACTGAAACATTACACATATCAAAAGTCTGGTATCTGAAACAGTTTTCGCACAATAAAACATTGAATAATCGAAATTTTAATTTTAAATTACGGCCGGCCACGGCACCTGTTAACATTTCGCTGTTTTTCACCAAAAAAAGTAAATAAACGGATATTTAAGATGGAAGCGTACCCTAAACGATCCTAAAAACGTTGTAGTGTGATTAAAGCACCGTCGGTCATCTTTCTATATCAAAAAAATTTGGAAAATCCAAATATAAAGCACCTAAGTACAGTAAAAACCACTTCTTTGAAAAGAAACTCGCATGCAAGTTTTCGTGGTGCAATTATTTATTTTTCAAAACTAAAACATTACATGTAGCAAAAGACTGGTGTCTGAAACAGTTTTAACACAACACAACACTGAATAATCGAAATTTTAATTTTAAATTACGGCTGGCCACGACACCTGTTAACATTTTGCTGTTTTTCACCAAAAAAACTAAACAAACGGATATTTAAGATGGAAGCGTACCTGTGACGGTCCTAAAATATTGTAGCGTGAATAAAGCACCGTCGGTCATTCTTTATATACCAAAAAAATATTGAAAATCCAAATATAAAGCACCTAAGTTCAGTAAAAACCACTTTTTTGAAAAAAACTCGCATGCAAGTTTTCGTGGTGAAATTATTTATTTTTCAGAACTAAAACATTACATGTAGCAAAAGACTGGTGTCTGAAACAGTTTTAACACAACACAACACTGAATAATCGAAATTTTAATTTTAAATTACGGCCGGGCACGACACCTGTTAACAATTCGCTGTTATTTACCAAAAAAACTAAATGAATGGATTTTTAAGATTGAAGCGTACCCTAAACGATCCTAAAAACGTTGTAGTGTGATTAAAGCACCGTCGGTCATCTTTCTAAATCAAAAAAATTTGGAAAATCCGAATATAAAGCATCTAAGTACAGTAAAAACCACTTTTTTGAAAAAAACTCCCATGCAAGTTTTTTCGGTGAAGGATTTATTTTTCAACACTGAAACATTACATATATCAAAAGTCTGGTATCTGAAACAGTTTTCGCACAATAAAACATTGAATAATCGAAATTTTAATTTTAAATTACGGCCGGCCACGGCACCTGTTAACGTTTCGCTGTTTTTCACCAAAAAAAGTAAATAAACGGATATTTAAGATGTAAGCGTACCCTAAACGATCCTAAAAACGTTGTAGTGTGATTAAAGCACCGTCGGTCATCTTTCTATATCAAAAAAATTTGGAAAATCCAAATATAAAGCACCTAAGTACAGTAAAAACCACTTCTTTGAAAAGAAACTCGCATGCAAGTTTTCGTGGTGCAATTATTTATTTTTCAAAACTAAAACATTACATGTAGCAAAAGACTGGTGTCTGAAACAGTTTTAACACAACACAACACTGAATAATCGAAATTTTAATTTTAAATTACGGCTGGCCACGACACCTGTTAACATTTTGCTGTTTTTCACCAAAAAAACTAAACAAACGGATATTTAAGATGGAAGCGTACCTGTGACGGTCCTAAAATATTGTAGCGTGAATAAAGCACCGTCGGTCATTCTTTATATACCAAAAAAATATTGAAAATCCAAATATAAAGCACCTAAGTTCAGTAAAAACCACTTTTTTGAAAAAAACTCGCATGCAAGTTTTCGTGGTGAAATTATTTATTTTTCAGAACTAAAACATTACATGTAGCAAAATACCGGTGTCTGAAACAGTTTGAACACAACACAACACTGACTAATCGAAATTTTAATTTTAAATTACGGCTGGCCACGACACCTGTTAACATTTTGCTGTTTTTCACCAAAAAAACTAAACAAACGGATATTTAAGATGGAAGCGTACCTGTGACGGTCCTAAAAACATTGTAGCGTGAATAAAGCACCGTCGGTCATTCTTTCTATATCAAAAAAATTTGGAAAATCAAAATATAAAGCATCTAAGTACAGTAAAAACTACTTTTTTGAAAAAAACTCGTATGCAAGTTTTCGCGGTGCGGGATTTATTTTTCAACAATGAAACATTACACGTAGAAAAAGAATGGTGTCAGAAACAGTTTTCGCACTACAAAACACTGAATAATCGAAATTTTAATATTAAATTACGGCCGGGCACGACACCTGTTAACATTTCGCTGTTTTTCACCAAAAAAACTAAATAAACGGATTTTTAAGGTGGAAGCGTACCCTAAACGATCCTAAAAACGTTGTAGTTTGATTAAAGCACAGTCGGTCTTTCTTTCTTTATCAAAAAAATTTGGAAAATCCAAATATAAAGCACCTAAGTACAGTTAAAACCACTTTTTTGAAAAAAATCGCATGCAAGTTTTGGTGGTGAAATTATTTATTTTTCAAAACTAAAACATTACACGTAGAAAAAGAATGGTGTCTGAAACAGTTTTCGCACAACACAACACTGAATAATCGAAATTTTAATTTTAAATTACGGCCGGCCACGACACCTGTTAACATTTTGCTGTTTTTCACCAAAAAAACTAAATAAACGGATATTTAAGATGGAAGCGTACCTGGACGGTCCTAAAAACATTGTAGTTTGAATTAAGCGACGCCAGACATTCTTTATATACCAAAAAAATATTGAAAATCCAAATATAAAGCACCTAAGTTCAGTAAAAACCACTTTTTTGAAAAAAACTCGCATGCAAGTTTTCGTGGTGAAATTATTTATTTTTCAAAACTAAAACATTACATGTAGCAAAAGACTGGTGTCTGAAACAGTTTTAACACAACACAACACTGAATAATCGAAATTTTAATTTTAAATTACAGCTGGCCACGACACCTGTTAACATTTTGCTGTTTTTCACCAAAAAAACTAAACAAACGGATATTTAAGATGGAAGCGTACCTGTGACGGTCCTAAAAACATTGTAGTTTGAATGAAGCACCGCCAGACATTCTTTATATACAAAAAAAATATGGAAAATCCAAATATAAAGCATCTAAGTACAGTAAAAACTACTTTTTTGAAAAAAACTCGCATGCAAGTTTTCGCGGTGCAGGATTTATTTTTCAAGAATGAAACATTACACGTAGAAAAAGAATGGTGTCTGAAACAGTTTTCGCACAACACAACACTGAATAATCGAAATTTTAATTTTAAATTACGGCCGGGCACGACACCTGTTAACATTTTGCTGTTTTTCACCAAAAAAACTAAACAAACGGATATTTAAGATGGAAGCGTACCTGTGACGGTTCTAAAAACATTGTAGCGTGAATAAAGCACCGTCGGTCATTCTTCCTATATCAAAAAAATTTGGAAAATCCAAATATAAAGCATCTAAGTACAGTAAAAACTACTTTTTTGAAAAAAACTCGCATGCAAGTTTTCGTGGTGAAATTATTTATTTTTCAAAACTAAAACATTACATGTAGCAAAATACTGGTGTCTGAAACAGTTTGAACACAACACAACACTGACTAATCGAAATTTTAATTTTAAATTACGGCTGGCCACGACACCTGTTAACATTTTGCTGTTTTTCACCAAAAAAACTAAACAAACGGATATTTAAGATGGAAGCGTACCTGTGACGGTCCTAAAAACATTGTAGCGTGAATAAAGCACCGTCGGTCATTCTTTCTATATCAAAAAAATTTGGAAAATCCAAATATAAAGCATCTAAGTACAGTAAAAACTACTTTTTTTGAAAAAAACTCGTATGCAAGTTTTCGCGGTGCGGGATTTATTTTTCAACAATGAAACATTACACGTAGAAAAAGAATGGTGTCAGAAACAGTTTTCGCACTACAAAACACTGAATAATCGAAATTTTAATATTAAATTACGGCCGGGCACGACACCTGTTAACATTTCGCTGTTTTTCACCAAAAAAACTAAATAAACGGATTTTTAAGGTGGAAGCGTACCCTAAACGATCCTAAAAACGTTGTAGTTTGATTAAAGCACAGTCGGTCTTTCTTTCTTTATCAAAAAAATTTGGAAAATCCAAATATAAAGCACCTAAGTACAGTTAAAACCACTTTTTTGAAAAAAATCGCATGCAAGTTTTGGTGGTGAAATTATTTATTTTTCAATTCTAAAACATTACACGTAGAAAAAGAATGGTGTCTGAAACAGTTTTCGCACAACACAACACTGAATAATCGAAATTTTAATTTTAAATTACGGCCGGCCACGACACCTGTTAACATTTTGCTGTTTTTCACCAAAAAAACTAAATAAACGGATATTTAAGATGGAAGCGTACCTGGACGGTCCTAAAAACATTGTAGTTTGAATTAAGCGACGCCAGACATTCTTTATTTACCAAAAAAATATTGAAAATCCAAATATAAAGCACCTAAGTTCAGTAAAAACCACTTTTTTGAAAAAAACTCGCATGCAAGTTTTCGTGGTGAAATTATTTATTTTTCAAAACTAAAACATTACATGTAGCAAAAGACTGGTGTCTGAAACAGTTTTAACACAACACAACACTGAATAATCGAAATTTTAATTTTAAATTACAGCTGGCCACGACACCTGTTAACATTTTGCTGTTTTTCACCAAAAAAACTAAACAAACGGATATTTAAGATGGAAGCGTACCTGTGACGGTCCTAAAAACATTGTAGTTTGAATGAAGCACCGCCAGACATTCTTTATATACAAAAAAAATATGGAAAATCCAAATATAAAGCATCTAAGTACAGTAAAAACTACTTTTTTGAAAAAAACTCGCATGCAAGTTTTCGCGGTGCAGGATTTATTTTTCAAGAATGAAACATTACACGTAGAAAAAGAATGGTGTCTGAAACAGTTTTCGCACAACACAACACTGAATAATCGAAATTTTAATTTTAAATTACGGCCGGCCACGACACCTGTTAACATTTTGCTGTTTTTCACCAAAAAAACTAAACAAACGGATATTTAAGATGGAAGCGTACCTGTGACGGTCCTAAAAACATTGTAGCGTGAATAAAGCACCGTCGGTCATTCTTTCTATATCAAAAAAATTTGGAAAATCCAAATATAAAGCATCTAAGTACAGTAAAAACTACTTTTTTGAAAAAAACTCGCATGCAAGTTTTCGTGGTGAAATTATTTATTTTTCAAAACTAAAACATTACACGTAGAAAAAGAATGGTGTCTGAAACAGTTTTCGCACAACACAACACTGAATAATCGAAATTTTAATTTTAAATTACGGCCGGCCACGACACCTGTTAACATTTTGCTGTTTTTCACCAAAAAAACTAAATAAACGGATATTTAAGATGGAAGCGTAGCTGGACGGTCCTAAAAACATTGTAGTTTGAATTAAGCGACGCCAGACATTCTTTATATACCAAAAAAATATTGAAAATCCAAATATAAAGCACCTAAGTTCAGTAAAAACCACTTTTTTGAAAAAAACTCGCATGCAAGTTTTCGTGGTGAAATTATTTATTTTTCAAAACTAAAACATTACATATATCAAAAGTCTGGTATCTGAAACAGTTTTCGCACAATAAAACATTGAATAATCGAAATTTTAATGTTAAATTACGGCCGGCCACGGCACCTGTTAACATTTCGCTGTTTTTCACCAAAAAAATAAATAAACGGATATTTAAGATGGAAGCGTACCCTAAACGATCCTAAAAACGTTGTAGTGTGATTAAAGCACCGTCGGTCATCTTTCTATATCAAAAAAATTTGGAAAATCCAAATATAAAGCATCTAAGTATAGTAAAAACCACTTTTTTGAAAAAAACTCCCATACAAGTATTTTCGGTGAAGGATTTATTTTTCAACACTGAAACATTACACATATCAAAAGTCTGGTATCTGAAACAGTTTTCGCACAATAAAACATTGAATAATCGAAATTTTAATTTTAAATTACGGCCGGCCACGGCACCTGTTAACGTTTCGCTGTTTTTCACCAAAAAAAGTAAATAAACGGATATTTAAGATGGAAGCGTACCCTAAACGATCCTAAAAACGTTGTAGTGTGATTAAAGCACCGTCGGTCATCTTTCTATATCAAAAAAATTTGGAAAATCCAAATATAAAGCACCTAAGTACAGTAAAAACCACTTCTTTGAAAAGAAACTCGCATGCAAGTTTTCGTGGTGCAATTATTTATTTTTCAAAACTAAAACATTACATGTAGCAAAAGACTGGTGTCTGAAACAGTTTTAACACAACACAACACTGAATAATCGAAATTTTAATTTTAAATTACGGCTGGCCACGACACCTGTTAACATTTTGCTGTTTTTCACCAAAAAAACTAAACAAACGGATATTTAAGATGGAAGCGTACCTGTGACGGTCCTAAAATATTGTAGCGTGAATAAAGCACCGTCGGTCATTCTTTATATACCAAAAAAATATTGAAAATCCAAATATAAAGCACCTAAGTTCAGTAAAAACCACTTTTTTGAAAAAAACTCGCATGCAAGTTTTCGTGGTGAAATTATTTATTTTTCAGAACTAAAACATTACATGTAGCAAAAGACTGGTGTCTGAAACAGTTTTAACACAACACAACACTGAATAATCGAAATTTTAATTTTAAATTACGGCCGGGCACGACACCTGTTAACAATTCGCTGTTATTTACCAAAAAAACTAAATGAATGGATTTTTAAGATTGAAGCGTACCCTAAACGATCCTAAAAACGTTGTAGTGTGATTAAAGCACCGTCGGTCATCTTTCTAAATCAAAAAAATTTGGAAAATCCGAATATAAAGCATCTAAGTACAGTAAAAACCACTTTTTTGAAAAAAACTCCCATGCAAGTTTTTTCGGTGAAGGATTTATTTTTCAACACTGAAACATTACATATATCAAAAGTCTGGTATCTGAAACAGTTTTCGCACAATAAAACATTGAATAATCGAAATTTTAATTTTAAATTACGGCCGGCCACGGCACCTGTTAACGTTTCGCTGTTTTTCACCAAAAAAAGTAAATAAACGGATATTTAAGATGTAAGCGTACCCTAAACGATCCTAAAAACGTTGTAGTGTGATTAAAGCACCGTCGGTCATCTTTCTATATCAAAAAAATTTGGAAAATCCAAATATAAAGCACCTAAGTACAGTAAAAACCACTTCTTTGAAAAGAAACTCGCATGCAAGTTTTCGTGGTGCAATTATTTATTTTTCAAAACTAAAACATTACATGTAGCAAAAGACTGGTGTCTGAAACAGTTTTAACACAACACAACACTGAATAATCGAAATTTTAATTTTAAATTACGGCCGGGCACGACACCTGTTAACAATTCGCTGTTATTTACTAAAAAAACTAAATGAATGGATTTTTAAGATAGAAGCGTACCCTAAACGATCCTAAAAACGTTGTAGTGTGATTAAAGCACCGTCGGTCATCTTTCTATATCAAAAAAATTTGGAAAATCCAAATATAAAGCACCTAAGTACAGTAAAAACCAGTTTTTTGAAAAAAATTCGCATGCAAGTTTTCGTGGTAAAATTATTTATTTTTCAAAACTTAAACATTACATGTAGCAAAAGACTGGTGTCTGAAACAGTTTTCGCACAACAAAACACTGAATAATCGAAATTTTAATTTTAAATTACGGCCGGCCACGACACCTGTTAACATTTTGCTGTTTTTCACCAAAAAAACTAAATAAACAGATATTTAAGATGGAAGCGTAACTGGACGGTCCTAAAAACATTGTAGTTTGAATTAAGCGACGCCAGACATTCTTTATATACCAAAAAAATATTGAAAATCCAAATATAAAGCACCTAAGTTCAGTAAAAACCACTTTTTTGAAAAAAACTCGCATGCAAGTTTTCGTGGTGAAATTATTTATTTTTCAAAACTAAAACATTACATATAGCAAAAGACTGGTGTCTGAAACAGTTTTAACACAACACAACACTGAATAATCGAAATTTTAATTTTAAATTACGGCCGGGCACGACACCTGTTAACAATTCGCTGTTATTTACCAAAAAAACTAAATGAATGGATTTTTAAGATTGAAGCGTAACTGGACGGTCCTAAAAACATTGTAGTTTGAATTAAGCGACGCCAGACATTCTTTATATACCAAAAAAATATTGAAAATCCAAATATAAAGCACCTAAGTTCAGTAAAAACCACTTTTTTGAAAAAAACTCGCATGCAAGTTTTCGTGGTGAAATTATTTATTTTTCAAAACTAAAACATTACATATATCAAAAGTCTGGTATCTGAAACAGTTTTCGCACAATAAAACATTGAATAATCGAAATTTTAATGTTAAATTACGGCCGGCCACGGCACCTGTTAACATTTCGCTGTTTTTCACCAAAAAAATAAATAAACGGATATTTAAGATGGAAGCGTACCCTAAACGATCCTAAAAACGTTGTAGTGTGATTAAAGCACCGTCGGTCATCTTTCTATATCAAAAAAATTTGGAAAATCCAAATATAAAGCATCTAAGTATAGTAAAAACCACTTTTTTGAAAAAAACTCCCATGCAAGTATTTTCGGTGAAGGATTTATTTTTCAACACTGAAACATTACACATATCAAAAGTCTGGTATCTGAAACAGTTTTCGCACAATAAAACATTGAATAATCGAAATTTTAATTTTAAATTACGGCCGGCCACGGCACCTGTTAACATTTCGCTGTTTTTCACCAAAAAAAGTAAATAAACGGATATTTAAGATGGAAGCGTACCCTAAACGATCCTAAAAACGTTGTAGTGTGATTAAAGCACCGTCGGTCATCTTTCTATATCAAAAAAATTTGGAAAATCCAAATATAAAGCACCTAAGTACAGTAAAAACCACTTCTTTGAAAAGAAACTCGCATGCAAGTTTTCGTGGTGCAATTATTTATTTTTCAAAACTAAAACATTACATGTAGCAAAAGACTGGTGTCTGAAACAGTTTTAACACAACACAACACTGAATAATCGAAATTTTAATTTTAAATTACGGCTGGCCACGACACCTGTTAACATTTTGCTGTTTTTCACCAAAAAAACTAAACAAACGGATATTTAAGATGGAAGCGTACCTGTGACGGTCCTAAAATATTGTAGCGTGAATAAAGCACCGTCGGTCATTCTTTATATACCAAAAAAATATTGAAAATCCAAATATAAAGCACCTAAGTTCAGTAAAAACCACTTTTTTGAAAAAAACTCGCATGCAAGTTTTCGCGGTGCAGGATTTATTTTTCAAGAATGAAACATTACACGTAGCAAAAGAATGGTGTCTGAAACAGTTTTCGCACAACACAACACTGAATAATCGAAATTTTAATTTTAAATTACGGCCGGCCACGACACCTGTTAACATTTTGCTGTTTTTCACCAAAAAAACTAAACAAACGGATATTTAAGATGGAAGCGTACCTGTGACGGTCCTAAAAACATTGTAGCGTGAATAAAGCACCGTCGGTCATTCTTTCTATATCAAAAAAATTTGGAAAATCCAAATATAAAGCATCTAAGTACAGTAAAAACTACTTTTTTGAAAAAAACTCGCATGCAAGTTTTCGTGGTGAAATTATTTATTTTTCAAAACTAAAACATTACACGTAGAAAAAGAATGGTGTCTGAAACAGTTTTCGCACAACACAACACTGAATAATCGAAATTTTAATTTTAAATTACGGCCGGCCACGACACCTGTTAACATTTTGCTGTTTTTCACCAAAAAAACTAAATAAACGGATATTTAAGATGGAAGCGTAGCTGGACGGTCCTAAAAACATTGTAGTTTGAATTAAGCGACGCCAGACATTCTTTATATACCAAAAAAATATTGAAAATCCAAATATAAAGCACCTAAGTTCAGTAAAAACCACTTTTTTGAAAAAAACTCGCATGCAAGTTTTCGTGGTGAAATTATTTATTTTTCAAAACTAAAACATTACATATATCAAAAGTCTGGTATCTGAAACAGTTTTCGCACAATAAAACATTGAATAATCGAAATTTTAATGTTAAATTACGGCCGGCCACGGCACCTGTTAACATTTCGCTGTTTTTCACCAAAAAAATAAATAAACGGATATTTAAGATGGAAGCGTACCCTAAACGATCCTAAAAACGTTGTAGTGTGATTAAAGCACCGTCGGTCATCTTTCTATATCAAAAAAATTTGGAAAATCCAAATATAAGGCATCTAAGTATAGTAAAAACCACTTTTTTGAAAAAAACTCCCATGCAAGTATTTTCGGTGAAGGATTTATTTTTCAACACTGAAACATTACACATATCAAAAGTCTGGTATCTGAAACAGTTTTCGCACAATAAAACATTGAATAATCGAAATTTTAATTTTAAATTACGGCCTGCCACGGCACCTGTTAACATTTCGCTGTTTTTCACCAAAAAAAGTAAATAAACGGATATTTAAGATGGAAGCGTACCCTAAACGATCCTAAAAACGTTGTAGTGTGATTAAAGCACCGTCGGTCATCTTTCTATATCAAAAAAATTTGGAAAATCCAAATATAAAGCACCTAAGTACAGTAAAAACCACTTCTTTGAAAAGAAACTCGCATGCAAGTTTTCGTGGTGCAATTATTTATTTTTCAAAACTAAAACATTACATGTAGCAAAAGACTGGTGTCTGAAACAGTTTTAACACAACACAACACTGAATAATCGAAATTTTAATTTTAAATTACGGCTGGCCACGACACCTGTTAACATTTTGCTGTTTTTCACCAAAAAAACTAAACAAACGGATATTTAAGATGGAAGCGTACCTGTGACGGTCCTAAAATATTGTAGCGTGAATAAAGCACCGTCGGTCATTCTTTATATACCAAAAAAATATTGAAAATCCAAATATAAAGCACCTAAGTTCAGTAAAAACCACTTTTTTGAAAAAAACTCGCATGCAAGTTTTCGCGGTGCAGGATTTATTTTTCAAGAATGAAACATTACACGTAGCAAAAGAATGGTGTCTGAAACAGTTTTCGCACAACACAACACTGAATAATCGAAATTTTAATTTTAAATTACGGCCGGCCACGACACCTGTTAACATTTTGCTGTTTTTCACCAAAAAAACTAAACAAACGGATATTTAAGATGGAAGCGTACCTGTGACGGTCCTAAAAACATTGTAGCGTGAATAAAGCACCGTCGGTCATTCTTTCTATATCAAAAAAATTTGGAAAATCCAAATATAAAGCATCTAAGTACAGTAAAAACTACTTTTTTGAAAAAAACTCGCATGCAAGTTTTCGTGGTGAAATTATTTATTTTTCAAAACTAAAACATTACACGTAGAAAAAGAATGGTGTCTGAAACAGTTTTCGCACAACACAACACTGAATAATCGAAATTTTAATTTTAAATTACGGCCGGCCACGACACCTGTTAACATTTTGCTGTTTTTCACCAAAAAAACTAAATAAACGGATATTTAAGATGGAAGCGTAGCTGGACGGTCCTAAAAACATTGTAGTTTGAATTAAGCGACGCCAGACATTCTTTATATACCAAAAAAATATTGAAAATCCAAATATAAAGCACCTAAGTTCAGTAAAAACCACTTTTTTGAAAAAAACTCGCATGCAAGTTTTCGTGGTGAAATTATTTATTTTTCAAAACTAAAACATTACATATATCAAAAGTCTGGTATCTGAAACAGTTTTCGCACAATAAAACATTGAATAATCGAAATTTTAATGTTAAATTACGGCCGGCCACGGCACCTGTTAACATTTCGCTGTTTTTCACCAAAAAAATAAATAAACGGATATTTAAGATGGAAGCGTACCCTAAACGATCCTAAAAACGTTGTAGTGTGATTAAAGCACCGTCGGTCATCTTTCTATATCAAAAAAATTTGGAAAATCCAAATATAAGGCATCTAAGTATAGTAAAAACCACTTTTTTGAAAAAAACTCCCATGCAAGTATTTTCGGTGAAGGATTTATTTTTCAACACTGAAACATTACACATATCAAAAGTCTGGTATCTGAAACAGTTTTCGCACAATAAAACATTGAATAATCGAAATTTTAATTTTAAATTACGGCCTGCCACGGCACCTGTTAACATTTCGCTGTTTTTCACCAAAAAAAGTAAATAAACGGATATTTAAGATGGAAGCGTACCCTAAACGATCCTAAAAACGTTGTAGTGTGATTAAAGCACCGTCGGTCATCTTTCTATATCAAAAAAATTTGGAAAATCCAAATATAAAGCACCTAAGTACAGTAAAAACCACTTCTTTGAAAAGAAACTCGCATGCAAGTTTTCGTGGTGCAATTATTTATTTTTCAAAACTAAAACATTACATGTAGCAAAAGACTGGTGTCTGAAACAGTTTTAACACAACACAACACTGAATAATCGAAATTTTAATTTTAAATTACGGCTGGCCACGACACCTGTTAACATTTTGCTGTTTTTCACCAAAAAAACTAAACAAACGGATATTTAAGATGGAAGCGTACCTGTGACGGTCCTAAAATATTGTAGCGTGAATAAAGCACCGTCGGTCATTCTTTATATACCAAAAAAATATTGAAAATCCAAATATAAAGCACCTAAGTTCAGTAAAAACCACTTTTTTGAAAAAAACTCGCATGCAAGTTTTCGTGGTGAAATTATTTATTTTTCAGAACTAAAACATTACATGTAGCAAAAGACTGGTGTCTGAAACAGTTTTAACACAACACAACACTGAATAATCGAAATTTTAATTTTAAATTACGGCCGGGCACGACACCTGTTAACAATTCGCTGTTATTTACCAAAAAAACTAAATGAATGGATTTTTAAGATTGAAGCGTACCCTAAACGATCCTAAAAACGTTGTAGTGTGATTAAAGCACCGTCGGTCATCTTTCTAAATCAAAAAAATTTGGAAAATCCGAATATAAAGCATCTAAGTACAGTAAAAACCACTTTTTTGAAAAAAACTCCCATGCAAGTTTTTTCGGTGAAGGATTTATTTTTCAACACTGAAACATTACATATATCAAAAGTCTGGTATCTGAATCAGTTTTCGCACAATAAAACATTGAATAATCGAAATTTTAATTTTAAATTACGGCCGGCCACGGCACCTGTTAACGTTTCGCTGTTTTTCACCAAAAAAAGTAAATAAACAGATATTTAAGATGTAAGCGTACCCTAAACGATCCTAAAAACGTTGTAGTGTGATTAAAGCACCGTCGGTCATCTTTCTATATCAAAAAAATTTGGAAAATCCAAATATAAAGCACCTAAGTACAGTAAAAACCACTTCTTTGAAAAGAAACTCGCATGCAAGTTTTCGTGGTGCAATTATTTATTTTTCAAAACTAAAACATTACATGTAGCAAAAGACTGGTGTCTGAAACAGTTTTAACACAACACAACACTGAATAATCGAAATTTTAATTTTAAATTACGGCCGGGCACGACACCTGTTAACAATTCGCTGTTATTTACTAAAAAAACTAAATGAATGGATTTTTAAGATAGAAGCGTACCCTAAACGATCCTAAAAACGTTGTAGTGTGATTAAAGCACCGTCGGTCATCTTTCTATATCAAAAAAATTTGGAAAATCCGAATATAAAGCATCTAAGTACAGTAAAAACCACTTTTTTGAAAAAAACTCCCATGCAAGTTTTTTCGGTGAAGGATTTATTTTTCAACACTGAAACATTACATATATCAAAAGTCTGGTATCTGAAACAGTTTTCGCACAATAAAACATTGAATAATCGAAATTTTAATTTTAAATTACGGCCGGCCACGGCACCTGTTAACGTTTCGCTGTTTTTCACCAAAAAAAGTAAATAAACGGATATTTAAGATGTAAGCGTACCCTAAACGATCCTAAAAACGTTGTAGTGTGATTAAAGCACCGTCGGTCATCTTTCTATATCAAAAAAATTTGGAAAATCCAAATATAAAGCACCTAAGTACAGTAAAAACCACTTCTTTGAAAAGAAACTCGCATGCAAGTTTTCGTGGTGCAATTATTTATTTTTCAAAACTAAAACATTACATGTAGCAAAAGACTGGTGTCTGAAACAGTTTTAACACAACACAACACTGAATAATCGAAATTTTAATTTTAAATTACGGCCGGGCACGACACCTGTTAACAATTCGCTGTTATTTACTAAAAAAACTAAATGAATGGATTTTTAAGATAGAAGCGTACCCTAAACGATCCTAAAAACGTTGTAGTGTGATTAAAGCACCGTCGGTCATCTTTCTATATCAAAAAAATTTGGAAAATCCGAATATAAAGCATCTAAGTACAGTAAAAACCACTTTTTTGAAAAAAACTCCCATGCAAGTTTTTTCGGTGAAGGATTTATTTTTCAACACTGAAACATTACATATATCAAAAGTCTGGTATCTGAAACAGTTTTCGCACAATAAAACATTGAATAATCGAAATTTTAATTTTAAATTACGGCCGGCCACGGCACCTGTTAACGTTTCGCTGTTTTTCACCAAAAAAAGTAAATAAACGGATATTTAAGATGTAAGCGTACCCTAAACGATCCTAAAAACGTTGTAGTGTGATTAAAGCACCGTCGGTCATCTTTCTATATCAAAAAAATTTGGAAAATCCAAATATAAAGCACCTAAGTACAGTAAAAACCACTTCTTTGAAAAGAAACTCGCATGCAAGTTTTCGTGGTGCAATTATTTATTTTTCAAAACTAAAACATTACATGTAGCAAAAGACTGGTGTCTGAAACAGTTTTAACACAACACAACACTGAATAATCGAAATTTTAATTTTAAATTACGGCTGGCCACGACACCTGTTAACATTTCGCTGTTTTTCACCAAAAAAACTAAATAAACGGATTTTTAAGGTGGAAGCGTACCCTTGATGATCCAAAAAACGTTATAGCGTGAATAAAGCACCATCGGTTATCTTTCTATATCAAAAAAATTTGGAAAATCCAAATATAAAGCACCTAAGTACAGTAAAAACCAGTTTTTTGAAAAAAATTCGCATGCAAGTTTTCGTGGTAAAATTATTTATTTTTCAAAACTTAAACATTACATGTAGCAAAAGACTGGTGTCTGAAACAGTTTTCGCACAACAAAACACTGAATAATCGAAATTTTAATATTAAATTACGGCTGGCCACGACACCTGTTAACATTTCGCTGTTTTTCACCAAAAAAACTAAATAAACGGATATTTAAGATGGAAGCGTACCTGGACGATCCTAAAAACGTTGTAGTGTGATTAAAGCACCGTCGGTCATCTTTCTAAATCAAAAAAATTTGGAAAATCCGAATATAAAGCATCTAAGTACAGTAAAAACCACTTTTTTGAAAAAAACTCCCATGCAAGTTTTTTCGGTGAAGGATTTATTTTTCAACACTGAAACATTACATATATCAAAAGTCTGGTATCTGAAACAGTTTTCGCACAATAAAACATTGAATAATCGAAATTTTAATTTTAAATTACGGCCGGGCACGACACCTGTTAACAATTCGCTGTTATTTACTAAAAAAACTAAATGAATGGATTTTTAAGATAGAAGCGTACCCTAAACGATCCTAAAAACGTTGTAGTGTGATTAAAGCACCGTCGGTCATCTTTCTATATCAAAAAAATTTGGAAAATCCGAATATAAAGCATCTAAGTACAGTAAAAACCACTTTTTTGAAAAAAACTCCCATGCAAGTTTTTTCGGTGAAGGATTTATTTTTCAACACTGAAACATTACATATATCAAAAGTCTGGTATCTGAAACAGTTTTCGCACAATAAAACATTGAATAATCGAAATTTTAATTTTAAATTACGGCCGGCCACGGCACCTGTTAACGTTTCGCTGTTTTTCACCAAAAAAAGTAAATAAACGGATATTTAAGATGTAAGCGTACCCTAAACGATCCTAAAAACGTTGTAGTGTGATTAAAGCACCGTCGGTCATCTTTCTATATCAAAAAAATTTGGAAAATCCAAATATAAAGCACCTAAGTACAGTAAAAACCACTTCTTTGAAAAGAAACTCGCATGCAAGTTTTCGTGGTGCAATTATTTATTTTTCAAAACTAAAACATTACATGTAGCAAAAGACTGGTGTCTGAAACAGTTTTAACACAACACAACACTGAATAATCGAAATTTTAATTTTAAATTACGGCCGGGCACGACACCTGTTAACAATTCGCTGTTATTTACTAAAAAAACTAAATGAATGGATTTTTAAGATAGAAGCGTACCCTAAACGATCCTAAAAACGTTGTAGTGTGATTAAAGCACCGTCGGTCATCTTTCTATATCAAAAAAATTTGGAAAATCCGAATATAAAGCATCTAAGTACAGTAAAAACCACTTTTTTGAAAAAAACTCCCATGCAAGTTTTTTCGGTGAAGGATTTATTTTTCAACACTGAAACATTACATATATCAAAAGTCTGGTATCTGAAACAGTTTTCGCACAATAAAACATTGAATAATCGAAATTTTAATTTTAAATTACGGCCGGCCACGGCACCTGTTAACGTTTCGCTGTTTTTCACCAAAAAAAGTAAATAAACGGATATTTAAGATGTAAGCGTACCCTAAACGATCCTAAAAACGTTGTAGTGTGATTAAAGCACCGTCGGTCATCTTTCTATATCAAAAAAATTTGGAAAATCCAAATATAAAGCACCTAAGTACAGTAAAAACCACTTCTTTGAAAAGAAACTCGCATGCAAGTTTTCGTGGTGCAATTATTTATTTTTCAAAACTAAAACATTACATGTAGCAAAAGACTGGTGTCTGAAACAGTTTTAACACAACACAACACTGAATAATCGAAATTTTAATTTTAAATTACGGCTGGCCACGACACCTGTTAACATTTCGCTGTTTTTCACCAAAAAAACTAAATAAACGGATTTTTAAGGTGGAAGCGTACCCTTGATGATCCAAAAAACGTTATAGCGTGAATAAAGCACCATCGGTTATCTTTCTATATCAAAAAAATTTGGAAAATCCAAATATAAAGCACCTAAGTACAGTAAAAACCAGTTTTTTGAAAAAAATTCGCATGCAAGTTTTCGTGGTAAAATTATTTATTTTTCAAAACTTAAACATTACATGTAGCAAAAGACTGGTGTCTGAAACAGTTTTCGCACAACAAAACACTGAATAATCGAAATTTTAATATTAAATTACGGCTGGCCACGACACCTGTTAACATTTCGCTGTTTTTCACCAAAAAAACTAAATAAACGGATATTTAAGATGGAAGCGTACCTGGACGGTCATAAAAACATTGTAGTTTGAATGAAGCACCGCCAGACATTCTTTATATACCAAAAAAATATTGAAAATCCAAATATAAAGCACTTAAGTACAGTAAAAACCACTTTTTTGAAAAAAACTCGCATGCAAGTTTTGGTGGTGAAATTATTTATTTTTCAAAACTAAAACATTACATGTAGCAAAAGACTGGTGTCTGAAACAGTTTTAACACAACACAACACTGAATAATCGAAATTTTAATTTTAAATTACGGCCGGCCACGACACCTGTTAACATTTTGCTGTTTTTCACCAAAAAAACTAAATAAACGGATATTTAAGATGGAAGCGTAACTGGACGGTCCTAAAAACATTGTAGTTTGAATTAAGCGACGCCAGACATTCTTTATATACCAAAAAAATATTGAAAATCCAAATATAAAGCACCTAAGTTCAGTAAAAACCACTTTTTTGAAAAAAACTCGCATGCAAGTTTTCGTGGTGAAATTATTTATTTTTCAAAACTAAAACATTACATATAGCAAAAGACTGGTGTCTGAAACAGTTTTAACACAACACAACACTGAATAATCGAAATTTTAATTTTAAATTACGGCCGGGCACGACACCTGTTAACAATTCGCTGTTATTTACCAAAAAAACTAAATGAATGGATTTTTAAGATTGAAGCGTAACTGGACGGTCCTAAAAACATTGTAGTTTGAATTAAGCGACGCCAGACATTCTTTATATACCAAAAAAATATTGAAAATCCAAATATAAAGCACCTAAGTTCAGTAAAAACCACTTTTTTGAAAAAAACTCGCATGCAAGTTTTCGTGGTGAAATTATTTATTTTTCAGAACTAAAACATTACATGTAGCAAAAGACTGGTGTCTGAAACAGTTTTAACACAACACAACACTGAATAATCGAAATTTTAATTTTAAATTACGGCCGGGCACGACACCTGTTAACAATTCGCTGTTATTTACCAAAAAAACTAAATGAATGGATTTTTAAGATTGAAGCGTACCCTAAACGATCCTAAAAACGTTGTAGTGTGATTAAAGCACCGTCGGTCATCTTTCTAAATCAAAAAAATTTGGAAAATCCGAATATAAAGCATCTAAGTACAGTAAAAACCACTTTTTTGAAAAAAACTCCCATGCAAGTTTTTTCGGTGAAGGATTTATTTTTCAACACTGAAACATTACATATATCAAAAGTCTGGTATCTGAAACAGTTTTCGCACAATAAAACATTGAATAATCGAAATTTTAATTTTAAATTACGGCCGGCCACGGCACCTGTTAACGTTTCGCTGTTTTTCACCAAAAAATTTAAATAAACGGATATTTAAGATGTAAGCGTACCCTAAACGATCCTAAAAACGTTGTAGTGTGATTAAAGCACCGTCGGTCATCTTTCTATATCAAAAAAATTTGGAAAATCCAAATATAAAGCACCTAAGTACAGTAAAAACCACTTCTTTGAAAAGAAACTCGCATGCAAGTTTTCGTGGTGCAATTATTTATTTTTCAAAACTAAAACATTACATGTAGCAAAAGACTGGTGTCTGAAACAGTTTTAACACAACACAACACTGAATAATCGAAATTTTAATTTTAAATTACGGCCGGGCACGACACCTGTTAACAATTCGCTGTTATTTACTAAAAAAACTAAATGAATGGATTTTTAAGATAGAAGCGTACCCTAAACGATCCTAAAAACGTTGTAGTGTGATTAAAGCACCGTCGGTCATCTTTCTATATCAAAAAAATTTGGAAAATCCGAATATAAAGCATCTAAGTACAGTAAAAACCACTTTTTTGAAAAAAACTCCCATGCAAGTTTTCGTGGTAAAATTATTTATTTTTCAAAACTTAAACATTACATGTAGCAAAAGACTGGTGTCTGAAACAGTTTTCGCACAACAAAACACTGAATAATCGAAATTTTAATATTAAATTACGGCTGGCCACGACACCTGTTAACATTTCGCTGTTTTTCACCAAAAAAACTAAATAAACGGATATTTAAGATGGAAGCGTACCTGGACGATCCTAAAAACGTTGTAGTGTGATTAAAGCACCGTCGGTCATCTTTCTAAATCAAAAAAATTTGGAAAATCCGAATATAAAGCATCTAAGTACAGTAAAAACCACTTTTTTGAAAAAAACTCCCATGCAAGTTTTTTCGGTGAAGGATTTATTTTTCAACACTGAAACATTACATATATCAAAAGTCTGGTATCTGAAACAGTTTTCGCACAATAAAACATTGAATAATCGAAATTTTAATTTTAAATTACGGCCGGCCACGGCACCTGTTAACGTTTCGCTGTTTTTCACCAAAAAAAGTAAATAAACGGATATTTAAGATAGAAGCGTACCCTAAACGATCCTAAAAACGTTGTAGTGTGATTAAAGCACCGTCGGTCATCTTTCTATATCAAAAAAATTTGGAAAATCCGAATATAAAGCATCTAAGTACAGTAAAAACCACTTCTTTGAAAAGAAACTCGCATGCAAGTTTTCGTGGTGCAATTATTTATTTTTCAAAACTAAAACATTACATGTAGCAAAAGACTGGTGTCTGAAACAGTTTTAACACAACACAACACTGAATAATCGAAATTTTAATTTTAAATTACGGCTGGCCACGACACCTGTTAACATTTCGCTGTTTTTCACCAAAAAAACTAAATAAACGGATTTTTAAGGTGGAAGCGTACCCTTGATGATCCAAAAAACGTTATAGCGTGAATAAAGCACCGTCGGTCATCTTTCTATATCAAAAAAATTTGGAAAATCCAAATATAAAGCACCTAAGTACAGTAAAAACCACTTCTTTGAAAAGAAACTCGCATGCAAGTTTTCGTGGTGCAATTATTTATTTTTCAAAACTAAAACATTACATGTAGCAAAAGACTGGTGTCTGAAACAGTTTTAACACAACACAACACTGAATAATCGAAATTTTAATTTTAAATTACGGCCGGGCACGACACCTGTTAACAATTCGCTGTTATTTACTAAAAAAACTAAATGAATGGATTTTTAAGATAGAAGCGTACCCTAAACGATCCTAAAAACGTTGTAGTGTGATTAAAGCACCGTCGGTCATCTTTCTATATCAAAAAAATTTGGAAAATCCGAATATAAAGCATCTAAGTACAGTAAAAACCACTTTTTTGAAAAAAACTCCCATGCAAGTTTTTTCGGTGAAGGATTTATTTTTCAACACTGAAACATTACATATATCAAAAGTCTGGTATCTGAAACAGTTTTCGCACAATAAAACATTGAATAATCGAAATTTTAATTTTAAATTACGGCCGGCCACGGCACCTGTTAACGTTTCGCTGTTTTTCACCAAAAAAAGTAAATAAACGGATATTTAAGATGTAAGCGTACCCTAAACGATCCTAAAAACGTTGTAGTGTGATTAAAGCACCGTCGGTCATCTTTCTATATCAAAAAAATTTGGAAAATCCAAATATAAAGCACCTAAGTACAGTAAAAACCACTTCTTTGAAAAGAAACTCGCATGCAAGTTTTCGTGGTGCAATTATTTATTTTTCAAAACTAAAACATTACATGTAGCAAAAGACTGGTGTCTGAAACAGTTTTAACACAACACAACACTGAATAATCGAAATTTTAATTTTAAATTACGGCTGGCCACGACACCTGTTAACATTTCGCTGTTTTTCACCAAAAAAACTAAATAAACGGATTTTTAAGGTGGAAGCGTACCCTTGACGATCCAAAAAACGTTATAGCGTGAATAAAGCACCATCGGTTATCTTTCTATATCAAAAAAATTTGGAAAATCCAAATATAAAGCACCTAAGTACAGTAAAAACCAGTTTTTTGAAAAAAATTCGCATGCAAGTTTTCGTGGTAAAATTATTTATTTTTCAAAACTTAAACATTACATGTAGCAAAAGACTGGTGTCTGAAACAGTTTTCGCACAACAAAACACTGAATAATCGAAATTTTAATATTAAATTACGGCTGGCCACGACACCTGTTAACAATTCGCTGTTATTTACTAAAAAAACTAAATGAATGGATTTTTAAGATAGAAGCGTACCCTAAACGATCCTAAAAACGTTGTAGTGTGATTAAAGCACCGTCGGTCATCTTTCTATATCAAAAAAATTTGGAAAATCCGAATATAAAGCATCTAAGTACAGTAAAAACCACTTTTTTGAAAAAAACTCCCATGCAAGTTTTTTCGGTGAAGGATTTATTTTTCAACACTGAAACATTACATATATCAAAAGTCTGGTATCTGAAACAGTTTTCGCACAATAAAACATTGAATAATCGAAATTTTAATTTTAAATTACGGCCGGCCACGGCACCTGTTAACGTTTCGCTGTTTTTCACCAAAAAAAGTAAATAAACGGATATTTAAGATGTAAGCGTACCCTAAACGATCCTAAAAACGTTGTAGTGTGATTAAAGCACCGTCGGTCATCTTTCTATATCAAAAAAATTTGGAAAATCCAAATATAAAGCACCTAAGTACAGTAAAAACCACTTCTTTGAAAAGAAACTCGCATGCAAGTTTTCGTGGTGCAATTATTTATTTTTCAAAACTAAAACATTACATGTAGCAAAAGACTGGTGTCTGAAACAGTTTTAACACAACACAACACTGAATAATCGAAATTTTAATTTTAAATTACGGCCGGGCACGACACCTGTTAACAATTCGCTGTTATTTACTAAAAAAACTAAATGAATGGATTTTTAAGATAGAAGCGTACCCTAAACGATCCTAAAAACGTTGTAGTGTGATTAAAGCACCGTCGGTCATCTTTCTATATCAAAAAAATTTGGAAAATCCGAATATAAAGCATCTAAGTACAGTAAAAACCACTTTTTTGAAAAAAACTCCCATGCAAGTTTTCGTGGTGCAATTATTTATTTTTCAAAACTAAAACATTACATGTAGCAAAAGACTGGTGTCTGAAACAGTTTTAACACAACACAACACTGAATAATCGAAATTTTAATTTTAAATTACGGCTGGCCACGACACCTGTTAACATTTCGCTGTTTTTCACCAAAAAAACTAAATAAACGGATTTTTAAGGTGGAAGCGTACCCTTGATGATCCAAAAAACGTTATAGCGTGAATAAAGCACCATCGGTTATCTTTCTATATCAAAAAAATTTGGAAAATCCAAATATAAAGCACCTAAGTACAGTAAAAACCAGTTTTTTGAAAAAAATTCGCATGCAAGTTTTCGTGGTAAAATTATTTATTTTTCAAAACTTAAACATTACATGTAGCAAAAGACTGGTATCTGAAACAGTTTTCGCACAATAAAACATTGAATAATCGAAATTTTAATTTTAAATTACGGCCGGCCACGGCACCTGTTAACGTTTCGCTGTTTTTCACCAAAAAAAGTAAATAAACGGATATTTAAGATGTAAGCGTACCCTAAACGATCCTAAAAACGTTGTAGTGTGATTAAAGCACCGTCGGTCATCTTTCTATATCAAAAAAATTTGGAAAATCCAAATATAAAGCACCTAAGTACAGTAAAAACCACTTCTTTGAAAAGAAACTCGCATGCAAGTTTTCGTGGTGCAATTATTTATTTTTCAAAACTAAAACATTACATGTAGCAAAAGACTGGTGTCTGAAACAGTTTTAACACAACACAACACTGAATAATCGAAATTTTAATTTTAAATTACGGCTGGCCACGACACCTGTTAACATTTCGCTGTTTTTCACCAAAAAAACTAAATAAACGGATTTTTAAGGTGGAAGCGTACCCTTGATGATCCAAAAAACGTTATAGCGTGAATAAAGCACCATCGGTTATCTTTCTATATCAAAAAAATTTGGAAAATCCAAATATAAAGCACCTAAGTACAGTAAAAACCAGTTTTTTGAAAAAAATTCGCATGCAAGTTTTCGTGGTAAAATTATTTATTTTTCAAAACTTAAACATTACATGTAGCAAAAGACTGGTGTCTGAAACAGTTTTCGCACAACAAAACACTGAATAATCGAAATTTTAATATTAAATTACGGCTGGCCACGACACCTGTTAACATTTCGCTGTTTTTCACCAAAAAAACTAAATAAACGGATATTTAAGATGGAAGCGTACCTGGACGGTCATAAAAACATTGTAGTTTGAATGAAGCACCGCCAGACATTCTTTATATACCAAAAAAATATTGAAAATCCAAATATAAAGCACTTAAGTACAGTAAAAACCACTTTTTTGAAAAAAACTCGCATGCAAGTTTTGGTGGTGAAATTATTTATTTTTCAAAACTAAAACATTACATGTAGCAAAAGACTGGTGTCTGAAACAGTTTTAACACAACACAACACTGAATAATCGAAATTTTAATTTTAAATTACGGCCGGCCACGACACCTGTTAACATTTTGCTGTTTTTCACCAAAAAAACTAAATAAACGGATATTTAAGATGGAAGCGTAACTGGACGGTCCTAAAAACATTGTAGTTTGAATTAAGCGACGCCAGACATTCTTTATATACCAAAAAAATATTGAAAATCCAAATATAAAGCACCTAAGTTCAGTAAAAACCACTTTTTTGAAAAAAACTCGCATGCAAGTTTTCGTGGTGAAATTATTTATTTTTCAAAACTAAAACATTACATATAGCAAAAGACTGGTGTCTGAAACAGTTTTAACACAACACAACACTGAATAATCGAAATTTTAATTTTAAATTACGGCCGGGCACGACACCTGTTAACATTTCGTTGTTTTTCACCAAAAAAATAAATAAACGGATATTTAAGATGGAAGCGTACCCTAAACGATCCTAAAAACGTTGTAGTGTGATTAAAGCACCGTCGGTCATCTTTCTATATCAAAAAAATTTGGAAAATCCAAATATAAAGCATCTAAGTATAGTAAAAACCACTTTTTTGAAAAAAACTCCCATGCAAGTATTTTCGGTGAAGGATTTATTTTTCAACACTGAAACATTACACATATCAAAAGTCTGGTATCTGAAACAGTTTTCGCACAATAAAACATTGAATAATCGAAATTTTAATTTTAAATTTTGGCCGGCCACGGCACCTGTTAACATTTCGCTGTTTTTCACCAAAAAAAGTAAATAAACGGATATTTAAGATGGAAGCGTACCCTAAACGATCCTAAAAACGTTGTAGTGTGATTAAAGCACCGTCGGTCATCTTTCTATATCAAAAAAATTTGGAAAATCCAAATATAAAGCACCTAAGTACAGTAAAAACCACTTCTTTGAAAAGAAACTCGCATGCAAGTTTTCGTGGTGCAATTATTTATTTTTCAAAACTAAAACATTACATGTAGCAAAAGACTGGTGTCTGAAACAGTTTTAACACAACACAACACTGAATAATCGAAATTTTAATTTTAAATTACGGCTGGCCACGACACCTGTTAACATTTTGCTGTTTTTCACCAAAAAAACTAAACAAACGGATATTTAAGATGGAAGCGTACCTGTGACGGTCCTAAAATATTGTAGCGTGAATAAAGCACCGTCGGTCATTCTTTATATACCAAAAAAATATTGAAAATCCAAATATAAAGCACCTAAGTTCAGTAAAAACCACTTTTTTGAAAAAAACTCGCATGCAAGTTTTCGTGGTGAAATTATTTATTTTTCAGAACTAAAACATTACATGTAGCAAAAGACTGGTGTCTGAAACAGTTTTAACACAACACAACACTGAATAATCGAAATTTTAATTTTAAATTACGGCCGGGCATGACACCTGTTAACAATTCGCTGTTATTTACTAAAAAAACTAAATGAATGGATTTTTAAGATAGAAGCGTACCCTAAACGATCCTAAAAACGTTGTAGTGTGATTAAAGCACCGTCGGTCATCTTTCTATATCAAAAAAATTTGGAAAATCCGAATATAAAGCATCTAAGTACAGTAAAAACCACTTTTTTGAAAAAAACTCCCATGCAAGTTTTTTCGGTGAAGGATTTATTTTTCAACACTGAAACATTACATATATCAAAAGTCTGGTATCTGAAACAGTTTTCGCACAATAAAACATTGAATAATCGAAATTTTAATTTTAAATTACGGCCGGCCACGACACCTGTTAACATTTCGCTGTTTTTCACCAAAAAAACTAAATAAACGGATTTTTAAGGTGGAAGCGTACCCTTGATGATCCAAAAAACGTTATAGCGTGAATAAAGCACCATCGGTTATCTTTCTATATCAAAAAAATTTGGAAAATCCAAATATAAAGCACCTAAGTACAGTAAAAACCAGTTTTTTGAAAAAAATTCGCATGCAAGTTTTCGTGGTAAAATTATTTATTTTTCAAAACTTAAACATTACATGTAGCAAAAGACTGGTGTCTGAAACAGTTTTCGCACAACAAAACACTGAATAATCGAAATTTTAATATTAAATTACGGCTGGCCACGACACCTGTTAACATTTCGCTGTTTTTCACCAAAAAAACTAAATAAACGGATATTTAAGATGGAAGCGTACCTGGACGGTCATAAAAACATTGTAGTTTGAATGAAGCACCGCCAGACATTCTTTATATACCAAAAAAATATTGAAAATCCAAATATAAAGCACCTAAGTTCAGTAAAAACCACTTTTTTGAAAAAAACTCGCATGCAAGTTTTCGTGGTGAAATTATTTATTTTTCAAAACTAAAACATTACATATATCAAAAGTCTGGTATCTGAAACAGTTTTCGCACAATAAAACATTGAATAATCGAAATTTTAATGTTAAATTACGGCCGGCCACGGCACCTGTTAACATTTCGCTGTTTTTCACCAAAAAAATAAATAAACGGATATTTAAGATGGAAGCGTACCCTAAACGATCCTAAAAACGTTGTAGTGTGATTAAAGCACCGTCGGTCATCTTTCTATATCAAAAAAATTTGGAAAATCCAAATATAAAGCATCTAAGTATAGTAAAAACCACTTTTTTGAAAAAAACTCCCATGCAAGTATTTTCGGTGAAGGATTTATTTTTCAACACTGAAACATTACACATATCAAAAGTCTGGTATCTGAAACAGTTTTCGCACAATAAAACATTGAATAATCGAAATTTTAATTTTAAATTACGGCCGGCCACGGCACCTGTTAACATTTCGCTGTTTTTCACCAAAAAAAGTAAATAAACGGATATTTAAGATGGAAGCGTACCCTAAACGATCCTAAAAACGTTGTAGTGTGATTAAAGCACCGTCGGTCATCTTTCTATATCAAAAAAATTTGGAAAATCCAAATATAAAGCACCTAAGTACAGTAAAAACCACTTCTTTGAAAAGAAACTCGCATGCAAGTTTTCGTGGTGCAATTATTTATTTTTCAAAACTAAAACATTACATGTAGCAAAAGACTGGTGTCTGAAACAGTTTTAACACAACACAACACTGAATAATCGAAATTTTAATTTTAAATTACGGCCGGGCATGACACCTGTTAACAATTCGCTGTTATTTACTAAAAAAACTAAATGAATGGATTTTTAAGATAGAAGCGTACCCTAAACGATCCTAAAAACGTTGTAGTGTGATTAAAGCACCGTCGGTCATCTTTCTATATCAAAAAAATTTGGAAAATCCGAATATAAAGCATCTAAGTACAGTAAAAACCACTTTTTTGAAAAAAACTCCCATGCAAGTTTTTTCGGTGAAGGATTTATTTTTCAACACTGAAACATTACATATATCAAAAGTCTGGTATCTGAAACAGTTTTCGCACAATAAAACATTGAATAATCGAAATTTTAATTTTAAATTACGGCCGGCCACGACACCTGTTAACATTTCGCTGTTTTTCACCAAAAAAACTAAATAAACGGATTTTTAAGGTGGAAGCGTACCCTTGATGATCCAAAAAACGTTATAGCGTGAATAAAGCACCATCGGTTATCTTTCTATATCAAAAAAATTTGGAAAATCCAAATATAAAGCACCTAAGTACAGTAAAAACCAGTTTTTTGAAAAAAATTCGCATGCAAGTTTTCGTGGTAAAATTATTTATTTTTCAAAACTTAAACATTACATGTAGCAAAAGACTGGTGTCTGAAACAGTTTTCGCACAACAAAACACTGAATAATCGAAATTTTAATATTAAATTACGGCTGGCCACGACACCTGTTAACATTTCGCTGTTTTTCACCAAAAAAACTAAATAAACGGATATTTAAGATGGAAGCGTACCTGGACGGTCATAAAAACATTGTAGTTTGAATGAAGCACCGCCAGACATTCTTTATATACCAAAAAAATATTGAAAATCCAAATATAAAGCACCTAAGTTCAGTAAAAACCACTTTTTTGAAAAAAACTCGCATGCAAGTTTTCGTGGTGAAATTATTTATTTTTCAAAACTAAAACATTACATATATCAAAAGTCTGGTATCTGAAACAGTTTTCGCACAATAAAACATTGAATAATCGAAATTTTAATGTTAAATTACGGCCGGCCACGGCACCTGTTAACATTTCGCTGTTTTTCACCAAAAAAATAAATAAACGGATATTTAAGATGGAAGCGTACCCTAAACGATCCTAAAAACGTTGTAGTGTGATTAAAGCACCGTCGGTCATCTTTCTATATCAAAAAAATTTGGAAAATCCAAATATAAAGCATCTAAGTATAGTAAAAACCACTTTTTTGAAAAAAACTCCCATGCAAGTATTTTCGGTGAAGGATTTATTTTTCAACACTGAAACATTACACATATCAAAAGTCTGGTATCTGAAACAGTTTTCGCACAATAAAACATTGAATAATCGAAATTTTAATTTTAAATTACGGCCGGCCACGGCACCTGTTAACATTTCGCTGTTTTTCACCAAAAAAAGTAAATAAACGGATATTTAAGATGGAAGCGTACCCTAAACGATCCTAAAAACGTTGTAGTGTGATTAAAGCACCGTCGGTCATCTTTCTATATCAAAAAAATTTGGAAAATCCAAATATAAAGCACCTAAGTACAGTAAAAACCACTTCTTTGAAAAGAAACTCGCATGCAAGTTTTCGTGGTGCAATTATTTATTTTTCAAAACTAAAACATTACATGTAGCAAAAGACTGGTGTCTGAAACAGTTTTAACACAACACAACACTGAATAATCGAAATTTTAATTTTAAATTACGGCCGGGCATGACACCTGTTAACAATTCGCTGTTATTTACTAAAAAAACTAAATGAATGGATTTTTAAGATAGAAGCGTACCCTAAACGATCCTAAAAACGTTGTAGTGTGATTAAAGCACCGTCGGTCATCTTTCTATATCAAAAAAATTTGGAAAATCCGAATATAAAGCATCTAAGTACAGTAAAAACCACTTTTTTGAAAAAAACTCCCATGCAAGTTTTTTCGGTGAAGGATTTATTTTTCAACACTGAAACATTACATATATCAAAAGTCTGGTATCTGAAACAGTTTTCGCACAATAAAACATTGAATAATCGAAATTTTAATTTTAAATTACGGCCGGCCACGACACCTGTTAACATTTCGCTGTTTTTCACCAAAAAAACTAAATAAACGGATTTTTAAGGTGGAAGCGTACCCTTGATGATCCAAAAAACGTTATAGCGTGAATAAAGCACCATCGGTTATCTTTCTATATCAAAAAAATTTGGAAAATCCAAATATAAAGCACCTAAGTACAGTAAAAACCAGTTTTTTGAAAAAAATTCGCATGCAAGTTTTCGTGGTAAAATTATTTATTTTTCAAAACTTAAACATTACATGTAGCAAAAGACTGGTGTCTGAAACAGTTTTCGCACAACAAAACACTGAATAATCGAAATTTTAATATTAAATTACGGCTGGCCACGACACCTGTTAACATTTCGCTGTTTTTCACCAAAAAAACTAAATAAACGGATATTTAAGATGGAAGCGTACCTGGACGGTCATAAAAACATTGTAGTTTGAATGAAGCACCGCCAGACATTCTTTATATACCAAAAAAATATTGAAAATCCAAATATAAAGCACCTAAGTTCAGTAAAAACCACTTTTTTGAAAAAAACTCGCATGCAAGTTTTCGTGGTGAAATTATTTATTTTTCAAAACTAAAACATTACATATATCAAAAGTCTGGTATCTGAAACAGTTTTCGCACAATAAAACATTGAATAATCGAAATTTTAATGTTAAATTACGGCCGGCCACGGCACCTGTTAACATTTCGCTGTTTTTCACCAAAAAAATAAATAAACGGATATTTAAGATGGAAGCGTACCCTAAACGATCCTAAAAACGTTGTAGTGTGATTAAAGCACCGTCGGTCATCTTTCTATATCAAAAAAATTTGGAAAATCCAAATATAAAGCATCTAAGTATAGTAAAAACCACTTTTTTGAAAAAAACTCCCATGCAAGTATTTTCGGTGAAGGATTTATTTTTCAACACTGAAACATTACACATATCAAAAGTCTGGTATCTGAAACAGTTTTCGCACAATAAAACATTGAATAATCGAAATTTTAATTTTAAATTACGGCCGGCCACGGCACCTGTTAACATTTCGCTGTTTTTCACCAAAAAAAGTAAATAAACGGATATTTAAGATGGAAGCGTACCCTAAACGATCCTAAAAACGTTGTAGTGTGATTAAAGCACCGTCGGTCATCTTTCTATATCAAAAAAATTTGGAAAATCCAAATATAAAGCACCTAAGTACAGTAAAAACCACTTCTTTGAAAAGAAACTCGCATGCAAGTTTTCGTGGTGCAATTATTTATTTTTCAAAACTAAAACATTACATGTAGCAAAAGACTGGTGTCTGAAACAGTTTTAACACAACACAACACTGAATAATCGAAATTTTAATTTTAAATTACGGCCGGGCATGACACCTGTTAACAATTCGCTGTTATTTACTAAAAAAACTAAATGAATGGATTTTTAAGATAGAAGCGTACCCTAAACGATCCTAAAAACGTTGTAGTGTGATTAAAGCACCGTCGGTCATCTTTCTATATCAAAAAAATTTGGAAAATCCGAATATAAAGCATCTAAGTACAGTAAAAACCACTTTTTTGAAAAAAACTCCCATGCAAGTTTTTTCGGTGAAGGATTTATTTTTCAACACTGAAACATTACATATATCAAAAGTCTGGTATCTGAAACAGTTTTCGCACAATAAAACATTGAATAATCGAAATTTTAATTTTAAATTACGGCCGGCCACGGCACCTGTTAACGTTTCGCTGTTTTTCACCAAAAAAAGTAAATAAACGGATATTTAAGATGTAAGCGTACCCTAAACGATCCTAAAAACGTTGTAGTGTGATTAAAGCACCGTCGGTCATCTTTCTATATCAAAAAAATTTGGAAAATCCGAATATAAAGCATCTAAGTACAGTAAAAACCACTTTTTTGAAAAAAACTCCCATGCAAGTTTTTTCGGTGAAGGATTTATTTTTCAACACTGAAACATTACATATATCAAAAGTCTGGTATCTGAAACAGTTTTCGCACAATAAAACATTGAATAATCGAAATTTTAATTTTAAATTACGGCCGGCCACGACACCTGTTAACATTTCGCTGTTTTTCACCAAAAAAACTAAATAAACGGATTTTTAAGGTGGAAGCGTACCCTTGATGATCCAAAAAACGTTATAGCGTGAATAAAGCACCATCGGTTATCTTTCTATATCAAAAAAATTTGGAAAATCCAAATATAAAGCACCTAAGTACAGTAAAAACCAGTTTTTTGAAAAAAATTCGCATGCAAGTTTTCGTGGTAAAATTATTTATTTTTCAAAACTTAAACATTACATGTAGCAAAAGACTGGTGTCTGAAACAGTTTTCGCACAACAAAACACTGAATAATCGAAATTTTAATATTAAATTACGGCTGGCCACGACACCTGTTAACATTTCGCTGTTTTTCACCAAAAAAACTAAATAAACGGATATTTAAGATGGAAGCGTACCTGGACGGTCATAAAAACATTGTAGTTTGAATGAAGCACCGCCAGACATTCTTTATATACCAAAAAAATATTGAAAATCCAAATATAAAGCACCTAAGTTCAGTAAAAACCACTTTTTTGAAAAAAACTCGCATGCAAGTTTTCGTGGTGAAATTATTTATTTTTCAAAACTAAAACATTACATATATCAAAAGTCTGGTATCTGAAACAGTTTTCGCACAATAAAACATTGAATAATCGAAATTTTAATGTTAAATTACGGCCGGCCACGGCACCTGTTAACATTTCGCTGTTTTTCACCAAAAAAATAAATAAACGGATATTTAAGATGGAAGCGTACCCTAAACGATCCTAAAAACGTTGTAGTGTGATTAAAGCACCGTCGGTCATCTTTCTATATCAAAAAAATTTGGAAAATCCAAATATAAAGCATCTAAGTATAGTAAAAACCACTTTTTTGAAAAAAACTCCCATGCAAGTATTTTCGGTGAAGGATTTATTTTTCAACACTGAAACATTACACATATCAAAAGTCTGGTATCTGAAACAGTTTTCGCACAATAAAACATTGAATAATCGAAATTTTAATTTTAAATTACGGCCGGCCACGGCACCTGTTAACATTTCGCTGTTTTTCACCAAAAAAAGTAAATAAACGGATATTTAAGATGGAAGCGTACCCTAAACGATCCTAAAAACGTTGTAGTGTGATTAAAGCACCGTCGGTCATCTTTCTATATCAAAAAAATTTGGAAAATCCAAATATAAAGCACCTAAGTACAGTAAAAACCACTTCTTTGAAAAGAAACTCGCATGCAAGTTTTCGTGGTGCAATTATTTATTTTTCAAAACTAAAACATTACATGTAGCAAAAGACTGGTGTCTGAAACAGTTTTAACACAACACAACACTGAATAATCGAAATTTTAATTTTAAATTACGGCCGGGCATGACACCTGTTAACAATTCGCTGTTATTTACTAAAAAAACTAAATGAATGGATTTTTAAGATAGAAGCGTACCCTAAACGATCCTAAAAACGTTGTAGTGTGATTAAAGCACCGTCGGTCATCTTTCTATATCAAAAAAATTTGGAAAATCCGAATATAAAGCATCTAAGTACAGTAAAAACCACTTTTTTGAAAAAAACTCCCATGCAAGTTTTTTCGGTGAAGGATTTATTTTTCAACACTGAAACATTACATATATCAAAAGTCTGGTATCTGAAACAGTTTTCGCACAATAAAACATTGAATAATCGAAATTTTAATTTTAAATTACGGCCGGCCACGACACCTGTTAACATTTCGCTGTTTTTCACCAAAAAAACTAAATAAACGGATTTTTAAGGTGGAAGCGTACCCTTGATGATCCAAAAAACGTTATAGCGTGAATAAAGCACCATCGGTTATCTTTCTATATCAAAAAAATTTGGAAAATCCAAATATAAAGCACCTAAGTACAGTAAAAACCAGTTTTTTGAAAAAAATTCGCATGCAAGTTTTCGTGGTAAAATTATTTATTTTTCAAAACTTAAACATTACATGTAGCAAAAGACTGGTGTCTGAAACAGTTTTCGCACAACAAAACACTGAATAATCGAAATTTTAATATTAAATTACGGCTGGCCACGACACCTGTTAACATTTCGCTGTTTTTCACCAAAAAAACTAAATAAACGGATATTTAAGATGGAAGCGTACCTGGACGGTCATAAAAACATTGTAGTTTGAATGAAGCACCGCCAGACATTCTTTATATACCAAAAAAATATTGAAAATCCAAATATAAAGCACCTAAGTTCAGTAAAAACCACTTTTTTGAAAAAAACTCGCATGCAAGTTTTCGTGGTGAAATTATTTATTTTTCAAAACTAAAACATTACATATATCAAAAGTCTGGTATCTGAAACAGTTTTCGCACAATAAAACATTGAATAATCGAAATTTTAATGTTAAATTACGGCCGGCCACGGCACCTGTTAACATTTCGCTGTTTTTCACCAAAAAAATAAATAAACGGATATTTAAGATGGAAGCGTACCCTAAACGATCCTAAAAACGTTGTAGTGTGATTAAAGCACCGTCGGTCATCTTTCTATATCAAAAAAATTTGGAAAATCCAAATATAAAGCATCTAAGTATAGTAAAAACCACTTTTTTGAAAAAAACTCCCATGCAAGTATTTTCGGTGAAGGATTTATTTTTCAACACTGAAACATTACACATATCAAAAGTCTGGTATCTGAAACAGTTTTCGCACAATAAAACATTGAATAATCGAAATTTTAATTTTAAATTACGGCCGGCCACGGCACCTGTTAACATTTCGCTGTTTTTCACCAAAAAAAGTAAATAAACGGATATTTAAGATGGAAGCGTACCCTAAACGATCCTAAAAACGTTGTAGTGTGATTAAAGCACCGTCGGTCATCTTTCTATATCAAAAAAATTTGGAAAATCCAAATATAAAGCACCTAAGTACAGTAAAAACCACTTCTTTGAAAAGAAACTCGCATGCAAGTTTTCGTGGTGCAATTATTTATTTTTCAAAACTAAAACATTACATGTAGCAAAAGACTGGTGTCTGAAACAGTTTTAACACAACACAACACTGAATAATCGAAATTTTAATTTTAAATTACGGCCGGGCATGACACCTGTTAACAATTCGCTGTTATTTACTAAAAAAACTAAATGAATGGATTTTTAAGATAGAAGCGTACCCTAAACGATCCTAAAAACGTTGTAGTGTGATTAAAGCACCGTCGGTCATCTTTCTATATCAAAAAAATTTGGAAAATCCGAATATAAAGCATCTAAGTACAGTAAAAACCACTTTTTTGAAAAAAACTCCCATGCAAGTTTTTTCGGTGAAGGATTTATTTTTCAACACTGAAACATTACATATATCAAAAGTCTGGTATCTGAAACAGTTTTCGCACAATAAAACATTGAATAATCGAAATTTTAATTTTAAATTACGGCCGGCCACGACACCTGTTAACGTTTCGCTGTTTTTCACCAAAAAAAGTAAATAAACGGATATTTAAGATGTAAGCGTACCCTAAACGATCCTAAAAACGTTGTAGTGTGATTAAAGCACCGTCGGTCATCTTTCTATATCAAAAAAATTTGGAAAATCCAAATATAAAGCACCTAAGTACAGTAAAAACCACTTCTTTGAAAAGAAACTCGCATGCAAGTTTTCGTGGTGCAATTATTTATTTTTCAAAACTAAAACATTACATGTAGCAAAAGACTGGTGTCTGAAACAGTTTTAACACAACACAACACTGAATAATCGAAATTTTAATTTTAAATTACGGCTGGCCACGACACCTGTTAACATTTCGCTGTTTTTCACCAAAAAAACTAAATAAACGGATTTTTAAGGTGGAAGCGTACCCTTGATGATCCAAAAAACGTTATAGCGTGAATAAAGCACCATCGGTTATCTTTCTATATCAAAAAAATTTGGAAAATCCAAATATAAAGCACCTAAGTACAGTAAAAACCAGTTTTTTGAAAAAAATTCGCATGCAAGTTTTCGTGGTAAAATTATTTATTTTTCAAAACATAAACATTACATGTAGCAAAAGACTGGTGTCTGAAACAGTTTTCGCACAACAAAACACTGAATAATCGAAATTTTAATATTAAATTACGGCTGGCCACGACACCTGTTAACATTTCGCTGTTTTTCACCAAAAAAACTAAATAAACGGATATTTAAGATGGAAGCGTACCTGGACGGTCATAAAAACATTGTAGTTTGAATGAAGCACCGCCAGACATTCTTTATATACCAAAAAAATATTGAAAATCCAAATATAAAGCACTTAAGTACAGTAAAAACCACTTTTTTGAAAAAAACTCGGATGCAAGTTTTGGTGGTGAAATTATTTATTTTTCAAAACTAAAACATTACATGTAGCAAAAGACTGGTGTCTGAAACAGTTTTAACACAACACAACACTGAATAATCGAAATTTTAATTTTAAATTACGGCCGGGCACGACACCTGTTAACATTTTGCTGTTTTTCACCAAAAAAACTAAATAAACGGATATTTAAGATGGAAGCGTAACTGGACGGTCCTAAAAACATTGTAGTTTGAATTAAGCGACGCCAGACATTCTTTATATACCAAAAAAATATTGAAAATCCAAATATAAAGCACCTAAGTTCAGTAAAAACCACTTTTTTGAAAAAAACTCGCATGCAAGTTTTCGTGGTGAAATTATTTATTTTTCAAAACTAAAACATTACATATAGCAAAAGACTGGTGTCTGAAACAGTTTTAACACAACACAACACTGAATAATCGAAATTTTAATTTTAAATTACGGCCGGGCACGACACCTGTTAACAATTCGCTGTTATTTACCAAAAAAACTAAATGAATGGATTTTTAAGATTGAAGCGTAACTGGACGGTCCTAAAAACATTGTAGTTTGAATTAAGCGACGCCAGACATTCTTTATATACCAAAAAAATATTGAAAATCCAAATATAAAGCACCTAAGTTCAGTAAAAACCACTTTTTTGAAAAAAACTCGCATGCAAGTTTTCGTGGTGAAATTATTTTTTTTTCAAAACTAAAACATTACATATAGCAAAAGACTGGTGTCTGAAACAGTTTTAACACAACACAACACTGAATAATCGAAATTTTAATTTTAAATTACGGCCGGGCACGACACCTGTTAACATTTTGCTGTTTTTCACCAAAAAAACTAAACAAACGGATATTTAAGATGGAAGCGTACCTGTGACGGTCCTAAAATATTGTAGCGTGAATAAAGCACCGTCGGTCATTCTTTATATACCAAAAAAATATTGAAAATCCAAATATAAAGCACCTAAGTACAGTAAAAACCACTTTTTTGAAAAAAACTCCCATGCAAGTTTTTTCGGTGAAGGATTTATTTTTCAACACTGAAACATTACATATATCAAAAGTCTGGTATCTGAAACAGTTTTCGCACAATAAAACATTGAATAATCGAAATTTTAATTTTAAATTACGGCCGGCCACGGCACCTGTTAACGTTTCGCTGTTTTTCACCAAAAAAAGTAAATAAACGGATATTTAAGATGGAAGCGTACCCTAAACGATCCTAAAAACGTTGTAGTGTGATTAAAGCACCGTCGGTCATCTTTCTATATCAAAAAAATTTGGAAAATCCAAATATAAAGCACCTAAGTACAGTAAAAACCACTTCTTTGAAAAGAAACTCGCATGCAAGTTTTCGTGGTGCAATTATTTATTTTTCAAAACTAAAACATTACATGTAGCAAAAGACTGGTGTCTGAAACAGTTTTAACACAACACAACACTGAATAATCGAAATTTTAATTTTAAATTACGGCCGGGCACGACACCTGTTAACAATTCGCTGTTATTTACTAAAAAAACTAAATGAATGGATTTTTAAGATGTAAGCGTACCCTAAACGATCCTAAAAACGTTGTAGTGTGATTAAAGCACCATCGGTTATCTTTCTATATCAAAAAAATTTGGAAAATCCAAATATAAAGCACCTAAGTACAGTAAAAACCAGTTTTTTGAAAAAAATTCGCATGCAAGTTTTCGTGGTAAAATTATTTATTTTTCAAAACTTAAACATTACATGTAGCAAAAGACTGGTGTCTGAAACAGTTTTCGCACAACAAAACACTGAATAATCGAAATTTTAATATTAAATTACGGCTGGCCACGACACCTGTTAACATTTCGCTGTTTTTCACCAAAAAAACTAAATAAGCGGATATTTAAGATGGAAGCGTACCTGGACGGTCATAAAAACATTGTAGTTTGAATAAAGCACCGTCGGTCATTCTTTATATACCAAAAAAATATTGAAAATCCAAATATAAAGCACCTAAGTTCAGTAAAAACCACTTTTTTGAAAAAAACTCGCATGCAAGTTTTCGTGGTGAAATTATTTATTTTTCAAAACTAAAACATTACATATAGCAAAAGACTGGTGTCTGAAACAGTTTTAACACAACACAACACTGAATAATCGAAATTTTAATTTTAAATTACGGCCGGGCACGACACCTGTTAACAATTCGCTGTTATTTACCAAAAAAACTAAATGAATGGATTTTTAAGATTGAAGCGTAACTGGACGATCCTAAAAACATTGTAGTTTGAATTAAGCGACGCCAGACATTCTTTATATACCAAAAAAATATTGAAAATCCAAATATAAAGCACCTAAGTTCAGTAAAAACCACTTTTTTGAAAAAAACTCGCATGCAAGTTTTCGTGGTGAAATTATTTATTTTTCAAAACTAAAACATTACATATAGCAAAAGACTGGTGTCTGAAACAGTTTTAACACAACCCAACACTGAATAATCGAAATTTTAATTTTAAATTACGGCCGGGCACGACACCTGTTAACAATTCGCTGTTATTTACCAAAAAAACTAAATGAATGGATTTTTAAGATGGAAGCGTACCCTAAACGATCCTAAAAACGTTGTAGTGTGATTAAAGCACCGTCGGTCATCTTTCTATATCAAAAAAATTTGGAAAATCCAAATATAAAGCATCTAAGTACAGTAAAAACCACTTTTTTGAAAAAAACTCCCAAGCAAGTTTTTTCGGTGAAGGATTTATTTTTCAACACTGAAACATTACATGTAGCAAAAGACTGGTGTCTGAAACAGTTTTAACACAACACAACACTGAATAATCGAAATTTTAATTTTAAATTACGGCTGGCCACGACACCTGTTAACATTTTGCTGTTTTTCACCAAAAAAACTAAACAAACGGATATTTAAGATGGGAGCGTACCTGTGACGGTCCTAAAAACATTGTAGCGTGAATAAAGCACCGTCGGTCATTCTTTATATACCAAAAAAATATTGAAAATCCAAATATAAAGCACCTAAGTTCAGTAAAAACCACTTTTTTGAAAAAAACTCGCATGCAAGTTTTCGTGGTGAAATTATTTATTTTTCAAAACTAAAACATTACATGTAGCAAAAGACTGGTGTCTGAAACAGTTTTAACACAACACAACACTGAATAATCGAAATTTTAATTTTAAATTACGGCCGGGCACGACACCTGTTAACAATTCGCTGTTATTTACCAAAAAAACTAAATGAATGGATTTTTAAGATTGAAGCGTACCCTAAACGATCCTAAAAACGTTGTAGTGTGATTAAAGCACCGTCGGTCATCTTTCTATATCAAAAAAATTTGGAAAATCCAAATATAAAGCATCTAAGTACAGTAAAAACCACTTTTTTGAAAAAAACTCCCATGCAAGTTTTTTCGGTGAAGGATTTATTTTTCAACACTGAAACATTACACATATCAAAAGTCTGGTATCTAAAACAGTTTTCGCACAATAAAACATTGAATAATCGAAATTTTAATTTTAAATTACGGCCGGCCACGGCACCTGTTAACATTTCGCTGTTTTTCACCAAAAAAACTAAATAAACGGATATTTAAGATGGAAGCGTACCCTAAACGATCCTAAAAACGTTGTAGTGTGATTAAAGCACCGTCGGTCATCTTTCTATATCAAAAAAATTTGGAAAATCCAAATATAAAGCACCTAAGTACAGTAAAAACCACTTCTTTGAAAAGAAACTCGCATGCAAGTTTTCGTGGTGCAATTATTTATTTTTCAAAACTAAAACATTACATGTAGCAAAAGACTGGTGTCTGAAACAGTTTTAACACAACACAACACTGAATAATCGAAATTTTAATTTTAAATTACGGCCGGGCACGACACCTGTTAACAATTCGCTGTTATTTACCAAAAAAACTAAATGAATGGATTTTTAAGATTTAAGCGTACCCTAAACGATCCTAAAAACGTTGTAGTGTGATTAAAGCACCGTCGGTCATCTTTCTATATCAAAAAAATTTGGAAAATCCAAATATAAAGCATCTAAGTACAGTAAAAACCACTTTTTTGAAAAAAACTCCCATGCAAGTTTTTTCGGTGAAGGATTTATTTTTCAACACTGAAACATTACACATATCAAAAGTCTGGTATCTGAAACAGTTTTCGCACAATAAAACATTGAATAATCGAAATTTTAATTTTAAATTACGGCCGGCCACGGCACCTGTTAACATTTCGCTGTTTTTCACCAAAAAAACTAAATAAACGGATATTTAAGATGGAAGCGTACCCTAAACGATCCTAAAAACGTTGTAGTGTGATTAAAGCACCGTCGGTCATCTTTCTATATCAAAAAAATTTGGAAAATCCAAATATAAAGCACCTAAGTACAGTAAAAACCACTTCTTTGAAAAGAAACTCGCATGCAAGTTTTCGTGGTGCAATTATTTATTTTTCAAAACTAAAACATTACATGTAGCAAAAGACTGGTGTCTGAAACAGTTTTAACACAACACAACACTGAATAATCGAAATTTTAATTTTAAATTACGGCTGGCCACGACACCTGTTAACATTTTGCTGTTTTTCACCAAAAAAACTAAACAAACGGATATTTAAGATGGAAGCGTACCTGTGACGGTCCTAAAATATTGTAGCGTGAATAAAGCACCGTCGGTCATTCTTTATATACCAAAAAAATATTGAAAATCCAAATATAAAGCACCTAAGTTCAGTAAAAACCACTTTTTTGAAAAAAACTCGCATGCAAGTTTTCGTGGTGAAATTATTTATTTTTCAGAACTAAAACATTACATGTAGCAAAAGACTGGTGTCTGAAACAGTTTTAACACAACACAACACTGAATAATCGAAATTTTAATTTTAAATTACGGCCGGGCACGACACCTGTTAACAATTCGCTGTTATTTACCAAAAAAACTAAATGAATGGATTTTTAAGATTGAAGCGTACCCTAAACGATCCTAAAAACGTTGTAGTGTGATTAAAGCACCGTCGGTCATCTTTCTAAATCAAAAAAATTTGGATAATCCGAATATAAAGCATCTAAGTACAGTAAAAACCACTTTTTTGAAAAAAACTCCCATACAAGTTTTTTCGGTGAAGGATTTATTTTTCAACACTGAAACATTACACATATCAAAAGTCTGGTATCTAAAACAGTTTTCGCACAATAAAACATTGAATAATCGAAATTTTAATTTTAAATTACGGCCGGCCACGGCACCTGTTAACATTTCGCTGTTTTTCACCAAAAAAACTAAATAAACGGATATTTAAGATGGAAGCGTACCCTAAACGATCCTAAAAACGTTGTAGTGTGATTAAAGCACCGTCGGTCATCTTTCTATATCAAAAAAATTTGGAAAATCCAAATATAAAGCACCTAAGTACAGTAAAAACCACTTCTTTGAAAAGAAACTCGCATGCAAGTTTTCGTGGTGCAATTATTTATTTTTCAAAACTAAAACATTACATGTAGCAAAAGACTGGTGTCTGAAACAGTTTTAACACAACACAACACTGAATAATCGAAATTTTAATTTTAAATTACGGCTGGCCACGACACCTGTTAACATTTTGCTGTTTTTCACCAAAAAAACTAAACAAACGGATATTTAAGATGGGAGCGTACCTGTGACGGTCCTAAAAACATTGTAGCGTGAATAAAGCACTGTCGGTCATTCTTTATATACCAAAAAAATATTGAAAATCCAAATATAAAGCACCTAAGTTCAGTAAAAACCACTTTTTTGAAAAAAATTCGCATGCAAGTTTTCGTGGTGAAATTATTTATTTTTCAAAACTAAAACATTACATGTAGCAAAAGACTGGTGTCTGAAACAGTTTTAACACAACACAACACTGAATAATCGAAATTTTAATTTTAAATTACGGCCGGCCACGGCACCTGTTAACATTTCGCTGTTTTTCACCAAAAAAAGTAAATAAACGGATATTTAAGATGGAAGCGTACCCTAAACGATCCTAAAAACGTTGTAGTGTGATTAAAGCACCGTCGGTCATCTTTCTATATCAAAAAAATTTGGAAAATCCAAATATAAAGCACCTAAGTACAGTAAAAACCACTTCTTTGAAAAGAAACTCGCATGCAAGTTTTCGTGGTGCAATTATTTATTTTTCAAAACTAAAACATTACATGTAGCAAAAGACTGGTGTCTGAAACAGTTTTAACACAACACAACACTGAATAATCGAAATTTTAATTTTAAATTACGGCCGGGCACGACACCTGTTAACAATTCGCTGTTATTTACCAAAAAAACTAAATGAATGGATTTTTAAGATTTAAGCGTACCCTAAACGATCCTAAAAACGTTGTAGTGTGATTAAAGCACCGTCGGTCATCTTTCTATATCAAAAAAATTTGGAAAATCCAAATATAAAGCATCTAAGTACAGTAAAAACCACTTTTTTGAAAAAAACTCCCATGCAAGTTTTTTCGGTGAAGGATTTATTTTTCAACACTGAAACATTACACATATCAAAAGTCTGGTATCTGAAACAGTTTTCGCACAATAAAACATTGAATAATCGAAATTTTAATTTTAAATTACGGCCGGCCACGGCACCTGTTAACATTTCGCTGTTTTTCACCAAAAAAACTAAATAAACGGATATTTAAGATGGAAGCGTACCCTAAACGATCCTAAAAACGTTGTAGTGTGATTAAAGCACCGTCGGTCATCTTTCTATATCAAAAAAATTTGGAAAATCCAAATATAAAGCACCTAAGTACAGTAAAAACCACTTCTTTGAAAAGAAACTCGCATGCAAGTTTTCGTGGTGCAATTATTTATTTTTCAAAACTAAAACATTACATGTAGCAAAAGACTGGTGTCTGAAACAGTTTTAACACAACACAACACTGAATAATCGAAATTTTAATTTTAAATTACGGCTGGCCACGACACCTGTTAACATTTTGCTGTTTTTCACCAAAAAAACTAAACAAACGGATATTTAAGATGGGAGCGTACCTGTGACGGTCCTAAAAACATTGTAGCGTGAATAAAGCACCGTCGGTCATTCTTTATATACCAAAAAAATATTGAAAATCCAAATATAAAGCACCTAAGTTCAGTAAAAACCACTTTTTTGAAAAAAACTCGCATGCAAGTTTTCGTGGTGAAATTATTTATTTTTCAAAACTAAAACATTACATGTAGCAAAAGACTGGTGTCTGAAACAGTTTTAACACAACACAACACTGAATAATCGAAATTTTAATTTTAAATTACGGCCGGGCACGACACCTGTTAACAATTCGCTGTTATTTACCAAAAAAACTAAATGAATGGATTTTTAAGATTGAAGCGTACCCTAAACGATCCTAAAAACGTTGTAGTGTGATTAAAGCACCGTCGGTCATCTTTCTATATCAAAAAAATTTGGAAAATCCAAATATAAAGCATCTAAGTACAGTAAAAACCACTTTTTTGAAAAAAACTCCCATGCAAGTTTTTTCGGTGAAGGATTTATTTTTCAACACTGAAACATTACACATATCAAAAGTCTGGTATCTAAAACAGTTTTCGCACAATAAAACATTGAATAATCGAAATTTTAATTTTAAATTACGGCCGGCCACGGCACCTGTTAACATTTCGCTGTTTTTCACCAAAAAAACTAAATAAACGGATATTTAAGATGGAAGCGTACCCTAAACGATCCTAAAAACGTTGTAGTGTGATTAAAGCACCGTCGGTCATCTTTCTATATCAAAAAAATTTGGAAAATCCAAATATAAAGCACCTAAGTACAGTAAAAACCACTTCTTTGAAAAGAAACTCGCATGCAAGTTTTCGTGGTGCAATTATTTATTTTTCAAAACTAAAACATTACATGTAGCAAAAGACTGGTGTCTGAAACAGTTTTAACACAACACAACACTGAATAATCGAAATTTTAATTTTAAATTACGGCTGGCCACGACACCTGTTAACATTTTGCTGTTTTTCACCAAAAAAACTAAACAAACGGATATTTAAGATGGGAGCGTACCTGTGACGGTCCTAAAAACATTGTAGCGTGAATAAAGCACCGTCGGTCATTCTTTATATACCAAAAAAATATTGAAAATCCAAATATAAAGCACCTAAGTTCAGTAAAAACCACTTTTTTGAAAAAAACTCGCATGCAAGTTTTCGTGGTGAAATTATTTATTTTTCAAAACTAAAACATTACATGTAGCAAAAGACTGGTGTCTGAAACAGTTTTAACACAACACAACACTGAATAATCGAAATTTTAATTTTAAATTACGGCCGGGCACGACACCTGTTAACAATTCGCTGTTATTTACCAAAAAAACTAAATGAATGGATTTTTAAGATTGAAGCGTACCCTAAACGATCCTAAAAACGTTGTAGTGTGATTAAAGCACCGTCGGTCATCTTTCTATATCAAAAAAATTTGGAAAATCCAAATATAAAGCATCTAAGTACAGTAAAAACCACTTTTTTGAAAAAAACTCCCATGCAAGTTTTTTCGGTGAAGGATTTATTTTTCAACACTGAAACATTACACATATCAAAAGTCTGGTATCTAAAACAGTTTTCGCACAATAAAACATTGAATAATCGAAATTTTAATTTTAAATTACGGCCGGCCACGGCACCTGTTAACATTTCGCTGTTTTTCACCAAAAAAACTAAATAAACGGATATTTAAGATGGAAGCGTACCCTAAACGATCCTAAAAACGTTGTAGTGTGATTAAAGCACCGTCGGTCATCTTTCTATATCAAAAAAATTTGGAAAATCCAAATATAAAGCACCTAAGTACAGTAAAAACCACTTCTTTGAAAAGAAACTCGCATGCAAGTTTTCGTGGTGCAATTATTTATTTTTCAAAACTAAAACATTACATGTAGCAAAAGACTGGTGTCTGAAACAGTTTTAACACAACACAACACTGAATAATCGAAATTTTAATTTTAAATTACGGCTGGCCACGACACCTGTTAACATTTTGCTGTTTTTCACCAAAAAAACTAAACAAACGGATATTTAAGATGGGAGCGTACCTGTGACGGTCCTAAAAACATTGTAGCGTGAATAAAGCACCGTCGGTCATTCTTTATATACCAAAAAAATATTGAAAATCCAAATATAAAGCACCTAAGTTCAGTAAAAACCACTTTTTTGAAAAAAACTCGCATGCAAGTTTTCGTGGTGAAATTATTTATTTTTCAAAACTAAAACATTACATGTAGCAAAAGACTGGTGTCTGAAACAGTTTTAACACAACACAACACTGAATAATCGAAATTTTAATTTTAAATTACGGCCGGGCACGACACCTGTTAACAATTCGCTGTTATTTACCAAAAAAACTAAATGAATGGATTTTTAAGATTGAAGCGTACCCTAAACGATCCTAAAAACGTTGTAGTGTGATTAAAGCACCGTCGGTCATCTTTCTATATCAAAAAAATTTGGAAAATCCAAATATAAAGCATCTAAGTACAGTAAAAACCACTTTTTTGAAAAAAACTCCCATGCAAGTTTTTTCGGTGAAGGATTTATTTTTCAACACTGAAACATTACACATATCAAAAGTCTGGTATCTAAAACAGTTTTCGCACAATAAAACATTGAATAATCGAAATTTTAATTTTAAATTACGGCCGGCCACGGCACCTGTTAACATTTCGCTGTTTTTCACCAAAAAAACTAAATAAACGGATATTTAAGATGGAAGCGTACCCTAAACGATCCTAAAAACGTTGTAGTGTGATTAAAGCACCGTCGGTCATCTTTCTATATCAAAAAAATTTGGAAAATCCAAATATAAAGCACCTAAGTACAGTAAAAACCACTTCTTTGAAAAGAAACTCGCATGCAAGTTTTCGTGGTGCAATTATTTATTTTTCAAAACTAAAACATTACATGTAGCAAAAGACTGGTGTCTGAAACAGTTTTAACACAACACAACACTGAATAATCGAAATTTTAATTTTAAATTACGGCTGGCCACGACACCTGTTAACATTTTGCTGTTTTTCACCAAAAAAACTAAACAAACGGATATTTAAGATGGGAGCGTACCTGTGACGGTCCTAAAAACATTGTAGCGTGAATAAAGTACCGTCGGTCATTCTTTATATACCAAAAAAATATTGAAAATCCAAATATAAAGCACCTAAGTTCAGTAAAAACCACTTTTTTGAAAAAAATTCGCATGCAAGTTTTCGTGGTGCAATTATTTATTTTTCAAAACTAAAACATTACATGTAGCAAAAGACTGGTGTCTGAAACAGTTTTAACACAACACAACACTGAATAATCGAAATTTTAATTTTAAATTACGGCCGGGCACGACACCTGTTAACAATTCGCTGTTATTTACCAAAAAAACTAAATGAATGGATTTTTAAGATTTAAGCGTACCCTAAACGATCCTAAAAACGTTGTAGTGTGATTAAAGCACCGTCGGTCATCTTTCTATATCAAAAAAATTTGGAAAATCCAAATATAAAGCATCTAAGTACAGTAAAAACCACTTTTTTGAAAAAAACTCCCATGCAAGTTTTTTCGGTGAAGGATTTATTTTTCAACACTGAAACATTACACATATCAAAAGTCTGGTATCTAAAACAGTTTTCGCACAATAAAACATTGAATAATCGAAATTTTAATTTTAAATTACGGCCGGCCACGGCACCTGTTAACATTTCGCTGTTTTTCACCAAAAAAACTAAATAAACGGATATTTAAGATGGAAGCGTACCCTAAACGATCCTAAAAACGTTGTAGTGTGATTAAAGCACCGTCGGTCATCTTTCTATATCAAAAAAATTTGGAAAATCCAAATATAAAGCACCTAAGTACAGTAAAAACCACTTCTTTGAAAAGAAACTCGCATGCAAGTTTTCGTGGTGCAATTATTTATTTTTCAAAACTAAAACATTACATGTAGCAAAAGACTGGTGTCTGAAACAGTTTTAACACAACACAACACTGAATAATCGAAATTTTAATTTTAAATTACGGCTGGCCACGACACCTGTTAACATTTTGCTGTTTTTCACCAAAAAAACTAAACAAACGGATATTTAAGATGGGAGCGTACCTGTGACGGTCCTAAAAACATTGTAGCGTGAATAAAGTACCGTCGGTCATTCTTTATATACCAAAAAAATATTGAAAATCCAAATATAAAGCACCTAAGTTCAGTAAAAACCACTTTTTTGAAAAAAATTCGCATGCAAGTTTTCGTGGTGAAATTATTTATTTTTCAAAACTAAAACATTACATGTAGCAAAAGACTGGTGTCTGAAACAGTTTTAACACAACACAACACTGAATAATCGAAATTTTAATTTTAAATTACGGCCGGGCACGACACCTGTTAACAATTCGCTGTTATTTACCAAAAAAACTAAATGAATGGATTTTTAAGATTGAAGCGTACCCTAAACGATCCTAAAAACGTTGTAGTGTGATTAAAGCACCGTCGGTCATCTTTCTATATCAAAAAAATTTGGAAAATCCAAATATAAAGCATCTAAGTACAGTAAAAACCACTTTTTTGAAAAAAACTCCCATGCAAGTTTTTTCGGTGAAGGATTTATTTTTCAACACTGAAACATTACATATATCAAAAGTCTGGTATCTGAAACAGTTTTCGCACAATAAAACATTGAATAATCGAAATTTTAATTTTAAATTTTCACCAAAATACTTAATAAACGGATGTATAATGTGAAGGTGTACTGATGACGGGTTTAAAAACGTTATGGCACTTGAAACACAACTATAAATTAGAATGATGTGTTTGACAATTTAAGACATAGATGTTATTATAACAAAACGAGTTGGATGTAAATATTTGATTGAGGTGTATCATGTATAAATATGATACAACATATTCTAGAACCTAAAATTAAACTTATAAGCCGACGTTTTATTAAATTATATACAGAATGATTTTTAGTTATGTACAAATTGTTATCAAGTGGTGTTTTTTGTTATTTTGTATTATATATTAATAAAATAAATACATCAATATTATTATAATATTTAATTGAGCTTATCACTGTTCTCATAACAACAATTCTATAATTGTTTCAAATAAAATTGAAACCACTATAGTTTATACATTCAAAACTTTTAAATATTAATGACTTACCCATTTAGTTATCAAAATGCCATGTGTGTAGTAGATACATTAGATAAAATTTTAATTCTTAGGTTTCAATACCTAATTTATTTAGAATTAGAAATCCAACTATATTTTTTTTTAACTGAAATAATTATACTTGAAAACAAATATTCGTAATTTTTACCTTATTATATTTAAAAAAAGATGTTGTTTCTCAGTATCTCGTAGAGTCGCGAGTCATTGACCCCAACTATCTCATTTGTTTAAATTATACACCAAGACAGTTTTCCCGTTGCGTTGAACCGTATTAACTACGAAGAAAAATAGTTATTGAAGAAAATTGATAGTATAACAATATACATATATACAATGATAATTAAATTTTATAATTATTCTAATATTAATTGTTGAAATAAATATGTCATGTACCTATGTTAATTATAACCTGTATTTAAATTTAAAAGTAAAAAATGAACTATATGAAACTTATTTTATGTATTATATTGTTTATAATATTACTTATTAGTAACATAATAACATAGTAATGTTTTATTTGCAAAAAAAAGGTGAATGAATGACCATTGATGGTCATGCGGGAATGTATTTAAAATATGTTGCACGTGACCAAAAAAGTGGTACAATATTTAACTTTAGACTATTTTATAAGTCTATGATTTTAATGGTACCTATATAATTATAATAGTGTTCTAATTATACACTTGATAAATCCATTATAATATGTAATTACTGAGAATTACGAACTTTCAACTTGCAATCGTGATAATAGTATTATTTGCAGGTTACATATTATTTTAATTTTTTAGTGGAAGAAATGATGTACAAATCTTAAAATTAGGTTGAGAACGACGCATTTCTATACTCGTAAATTATTACATTATTACATCTATACTTATATGATTTGCATTCGTATGTTATTTACTGATCAAAAAGTATACATACATCACTTGAAAAAGTGTTCTTGTTATGTTCGTACTCTAATACTTGTTGACTTATTTTGTACGTATTTTTTGAAGAATATTAATATAATAGTCCTTACTTGTAAAGATGCTAACAAGCTACATACCGATTTGAGATAACTGACAACTAATAAGTATTTATAGTGCCATTAATGATTTAACTGTATAGGTATACCTAACCAAAATTTGATTATGTATATTATAATTTATATTATAATAGTATTATATCAGATCACCAAAATAAGCATTAAACTGATATTATTATTATTAATATTATTGTTGTTGAGCTACACGGGCTAAACATTTTAGTAATCATTTTGTATTTGTTTACTAATAGTTTATTTCAATATTATTGTATAGCAATGTAGTGAACAAGTACTCAATTTTCATGTACAATATAGGTATTTATTATTATTATTATTAAAAGAATATCAACAATCTGTGTTTTAAGACATAATTATCATATAAGATTTCTCTTACGAGGAACATTGAGGAATCATAGATATGCTTTTGGGTATGAACCATAAACCGTATAAATTCTACGCTATCACTAACAAATTTAAAATTAATGTTTAGATCACTACCAAGAATGATGTATATATTTAGTCGCTGTAGTAACAAAATTCAATAAATATTAAATAGCCTACACTTATACACGAAATCAATTACGTGTAATTATTAAAAAAAAAATAGTTTCTGTATTCATCCAAAAAACATATCTAAGTAAAAAACAAAAACGTTTACTAATTAATTTTTAAAAACACACAATTCTTATCCTTAATTTCCTGTACTTTCTGAATTTGAAAACAACAAGTTTACAAAATTCAATTGAATACGTTTTATGAATTATTATGTGCATATTTGTGATAGAATAAAAATCTTTCATACTAAAGTACCAAATGTTATTTCATGATTTGCGTATTTATGAGAAAATATTGTTCGACTTCCCCAATCTTCATCTAAAAATAAAAATAACTATTTATTGATTCAGGTATAATACAGTGATATTGGTTAAAACTTTAAAAGTACATACTATTATACACATAGAATAAGTTTTATATTATTTTTGCAATTTATGTAATATAAATTATAACATCGATAACGTACTAGACATTCCAATCGTTTTCGCATTCCTTATTATAAAACTTTTCACTGGATCTGTTAACGATTTGAATTTGATTAAAGTAAGTATTCAATGTTATTTAATTAGTGTCTAGTGATACATAATATTATCTTTACATAATTAAAAAACGTCAAAATATATGTTATTTATAGTAAATGCTTTACATTGTAAATATTTTATTGAATAAAAAATAATATTACTTATATTACTTAATATTCTATCACTTCTATCAAACCTATTTCTGTTTCTGCCCATGGTCAAGCCAGGAGCCCGAGTCTCACGTAAAATATAGGTCATTGTTATTTATTGATTAATTACCACTCATTATATCATTGTGTATTGTCGTTGCCGGTCGTTACCGCTCTATTAAATAATATTATACTTTAAATTATTTTTTTTCTTGTTCGGCTGATTAGCGTTGTTATATTATTCGGGATAGACGAATTGCACTTTTTAACTAAATAAAATGGTGGAATTGCACTTAGGTAAAAATATGTATAATGATAGAACCGCAATCTGGTTAAATGCAAATGTGCCAAAAAAAAATGTTAATTTAAACTATTATTTTCCTTTTCGCTTAAAATACATAATCATTGGCATACTAATTATTATTTTTTATACTTTTTAATTATCTATAATATGATGTATGTTACAAATATATAATATTTAATGAAGTTATAAGAAACTGTGTTACATAATATTATATAAAATTATATTGCTTTTTGAACCCGAGAGTAGTTTGATCTTTACCTTTTTTTTTTAAATTAGTGCAGTTCAACAATTACCTTTATTAACCTAAGTACAATTAGGCCCGGCTCAAGTGTTTAAACACACCTATCAAACTTAAGTTTTTCCGCACCTTACATGTAAATACTTCAAAAAATCTATAATGCAAAAATTTTAAATACCGCCCTATGTGTGGGCCTATATCGCCTACTCTTTGAGTCTTGCTTGAGTGTAATCGAACTAAAATGAGTGCAAATCGACATTACTCATAACATTGATAAAAGATAATCACTAACCTAACCTTTTAAGTATATTATTATTTTATCGTAAATTGTTATTACCATTCAGTTTTGAATAATTTTCATTATTCATTATTAATACATCGCATCACGACTACTTATTTTTATTTTTATTTTATTGTCGGAATTGTTTATCTATCCCGCTATTATTAATACATTTTTTTTTATTTTGGTATACTATTTATAATATTTTCTATACTCCATATTATTTTCCTTCCATTCCGTGTCACATAAAAATATAAGAATTACAGTCCATTATCATCGCACAGCTAGTACCAGTAGTCAGTACTGTTCCAAGACGAGTAGTAACAACTAGCCAAAATTGATCGACTGTGAGCGAACAATATATATTACCTGTTGACATAAACTATTACGCCATCGATCCACCACGGATCGTCACACTGAGTTGCCCTTCACACAAATCTGTTATATCGATATTTATAGATAAAATTAAAACAAATAAAATATAATTTTATTATATTATTATTATTATTTGTATGTTGTTTTAATTAAATGTGTATGAATGATAAATTTAACAATGTTATGACACGTACACCGTGGTACACGCATCATTTATCATATGTCTTATAAGCATCGGGTACCACACTCGGTGTAAAAAAACTGTCCGAACCGTCACTGATTTCAACTACGATGTGACCTATAATTCAGTTATATACGGAGGATGTAAACATACGCTGTCGCGGGAGGAACGGGATCCAGATGGTAATCGGTATATATCGACGAGACAGTCATCGAGTCAATAGTCAATAATATATGTCCGAACTGGACAGCGGCGCGTAGAACAGCGCAATTGTAGTCGCTGCAGTTTCAATGGCGGCTGTATTCCGGATGTCTGGTATTTCCGACACGAATGTATTTGGTTTCCGCTCTGAAGCCGACTGGTCGACTACGAAGAAGCGGAAAGATCTTTACCCGTTAAATGTGGACGACATCGGAACACGACATAGCCGTTTTGATGAGAACAGTGAAGATGTTTCTCGGCAGTGGTCGTGGCTGTAGTTGTCGTAGTGCTCAAACTCTTTGAGCTTGAGATGAGTTTGTTCGTGAATATTTGCGACAGTTTCCGTTGAAGCTCACATTGTATATTATATGTCATCTATCCACGTGATCACCGCCGTCTATGCGACAGTAAACGCCCGAACTCATCGCGGTCACCTCCCGTCTACCCTGTTAGATTTTTTTATATATATTTAATATATTCAATATTTAACCGACATTGCTGAAATCGAATTGGGCACTGTATACAATACCCGGATAATTTTAACTTATTCCAACTTTGCCTTTGGAAATCGAGCATTGTGCACTTCTTACTTTGTCCGTAACATATAATATACGTAAATAAATGCGCATAAGTATAATTTTGTAGAGAAATGCCCACCGAAATATTTTTTATTCAATATGAACAGTGATTAATATTTTGAATCAGTTGTTACAAAAAAAAAAAATTGAAAAACAGAATTTACTAAAATTACTATAATATAAAATATTGTATGATATAATGTTACAATATTAATATTGGAATTGTACAAGATTGCACGAAAAAAGTGTACTTTTCTCAAATTCAAGTGGGAAAAGTAAATTAAATACAAAGCGCTGCACACATTTATATCGAATAGCATTTATACATAATAATAACACTAGAAAACTATTCTTGGATATTTTATTCGTTTGAGACACTACATTACATAAAAAATAATAAAAGAACATGAATATATTATTACGCAAATAACATTATAAATGGAATAAAATAAAAATAATAATATATTGTTTCTAAAATAATAATATAATTGCAATGAAATATAAATGATATTATAATATTTAAAAATAAATATTATTTTCATAGCGGTATTATAATATTATAGTATTAATATCATTACGATTTTGCTACCTGGGGGAAAATCCAAATATAGTTAACCAACTTAGATATTATTTCAATTTTAAATTTAAAAATATTTTCTCGTAGTTATTCCGACTATCAAACAAGCTGCGGGTAAACTTTAGTAAGCTCACAACGATTCATTTTCAACCCGTCCGGCAATCGCTATTCAATTCAACATTACAATTCACAGGTAAGTGTATGTTATCACATCAATGATTGTTGTAATCAGTATAGAAAAAGATCACTAATTTCAATAATATACAAGACAGCATCATAATATGGACTAGTGTTGGTTTAATTTAATAATTTATTACTATAAAAGTATTATTTTTATTAATTTATATACGTAATAAGTATATTTGCTCATAGAGCTTATTCTAAAAAGTAGAAACCGACTTGGCTAGTAGTGAAATACATCGCCAATTTAAATAGGAACCAATTTTATTTACCTTTATTAAAATACCTTTTTTAAACGAATAGGAAGTAATAATTTAGCCAAAAGGAAATAAATTCAGTTACAGAACTATAATTTTATTTCTGTTTTATCGTTTCCTCGATCAAAAAAAAAAAAAATGACAACATCATACCTACTCATTGGTCATTTCATTTCCGCAAAGAGACCAACCACCCGACGTAATTATATTACCGACCATTAGATATGATTAATTGTTTACACGTAATTCAATTTAGATAGATTTATCAAAGTATTATTATTAATTATTATACAACAATTATTTTACCAGACGGAATAACTTGTATGTTTACCACAGTCTTTGGCAAGGCATAATGTTTAATACCGTTTGTGGTAGGTTAATCAAATAAATTCTGTAACGGGTTAATAGTAAGATAACTTAATAAAAATAACAGCGCATATAAACTATAAGTTTAACTTATAGTCATAATATCTAAATTCGGTTTATACTTACGGGAGACGATCAGTGTATTATTTGGAAAAACACTATAGAAGCGGAACTAAGTGGACGACGGATGAATGAGCGTTCCACATAAAATTCAATATCACATTACTGTGCGGAGCAAAGCCTCCCACATCACCTTCAGCCAACCATAATCCCCAAAAATCATTAAATTTATAATATGAAAATATTTTGAAATAAAGAAACACTTATTTATTTATACCAATGACATTATAATTTATATTACGATATAATATATAAAGATATATAACATGTTATTATAATACCTCATCAATAAACCTAAAAAAAACTTATCATATAATATTATTACATATAAATACACCAATTACACACATGTACATGAATACAGTATTATGCGACATAAAAGTCATCAAGAAACGCTTTTATGGTATACAGCACAACTCGTGGTTAAAGATAAAAGTATGACGTAAAAGTTGAATAAAAAAAAAAACAGTATTTTATATCGACAAATGGGCTTCGAATCAAACGTATATTATATACGTATACGGTGTCCGCAATCCTATATGCAAAAATAAAATGTACGAATAAAAACGTCCAGGGGATTGTTGCGTGTCGTCGACTCTCGTACTCGCTACCGCGATCGCAACCGTTATAATACCTACTAAAGCAAACAGCGAAAAAATGTTATATACACACGTCTTTCAAAAGACGCAAACTACACGAATACTAAAAAAACGGGTTGGAAACTCTGGAAAGGTCTTAAAACCCCGTGAAAAATTTGTACATAATAAATATTGGTTAAATATTTTAAATTTAATATTTGAACGAGAGGGGTGAACTTTCCGTTCAGTGTGGAGGGGATGCACCGATAAGGTTCTAGATTCTTCTTTTCTTTTTTATTATTATCATTTTTATTATTCTTATTTCTCATCTGATACTTGTTATTAAAATTACTATTTTTATTATTATTCCTATAATAACTTTTATTTAAATTGTTGGTATATCAGTGATTGCACTATTATAGGGATTTATACGGCTGCTTATTATCTGTCACAGGAAACGAAACCGGTCCAATGAAATCGCAAGTGAAACAGGTATAAAAGGCCCGGCAAAAAGACCAGCATTCACATTCACTGTCTATCCTCAGTCGTAGCAAGACCCACCCCGGGTAGACTTGCAAGATTAGGAAAACATATTGTACCAGTATTTTTTAATCTTTAACATATCAAAACTATTTGCAGCTCTAACATTTCATTGTATCAAAAAAATATGCGAAATCCAAAAACAAAGGACGAAGTACAGTAAAAACCACTTTTTTGAAAAAAACTCGCATGCAAGTTTCCGCGGTGAAGGATTTATTTTTCAACTCAGAAACATTACACGTATCAATAGATGGATGACTGAAACAGTTTTAGCACAATAATACACTGAGTAATCAAAATTTTAATTTTACATGACGGCCTGCCATGACACCTGTTAACATTTCGCGGATTTCACCAAAAAAACTAAATAAACGGATTTTTAAGATGGAAGCGTACCCATAACGATCCTAAAAACGTTGTAGTTTGAATGAAGCACCGCCAGACATTCTTTATATACAAAAAAAATATGGAAAATCCAAATATAAAGCACCTAAGTACAGTAAATACCACTTTTTGAAAAAAACTCGCATGCAAGTTTTCGTGGTGAAATTATTTATTTTTCAAAACTAAAACATTACATGTAGCAAAAGACTGGTGTCTGAAACAGTTTTAACACAACACAACACTGAATAATCGAAATTTTAATTTTAAATTACGGCCCGGCACGACACCTGTTAACAATTCGCTGTTTTTTACCAAAAAAACTAAATGAATGGATTTTTAAGATTGAAGCGTACCCTTAACGATCCTAAAAACGTTGTAGGTAGATTAAAGCACCGTCGGTCATCTTTCTATATCAAAAAAATTTGGAAAATCCAAATATAAAGCATCTAAGTACAGTAAAAACCACTTTTTTAAAAAAAACTCGCATGCAAGTTTTCGCGGTGAAATTATTTATTTTTCAACTCTGAATCATTACACGTAGCAATAGACTGGTGTCTGAAACAGTTTTCGCACAACAAAACACTGAATAATCGAAATTTTAATTTTATATTACGGCCGGCCACGACACCTGTTAACATTTCGATGTTTTTCACAAATAAATCTAAATAAACGGATTATTTGATGGAAGCATACCCGTGACGGTTCTAAAAACGTTGTAGTTTGAATGAAGCACCACCGGACATTCTTTCTATACAAAATAAATCTGGAAAATCCAAATATAAAGCATGTAAGTACAGTAAAAACCACTATTTTGAATGATACTCGCATGCAAGCTTTCGCAGTGAAGGATTTATATTTCAACACTGAAACATTACACGTATCAAAAGACTGGTATCTGAAACAGTTTTCGCACAACAAAACACTGAATAATCGAAATTTTAATTTTAGTATCGTATTTGCGTAACCGCGTTGTATAATAATTATAAAAATTATTGACATTTTATCATAAAACAAATATAGCTATCATACGACGATAGATAGCTGGTTGACTGGCGCTAGGCCACTGCGTACACACCAGGAGGGCTACCGTGGGTGTCCAGGTAATTTGGTAAAAGCTATTTCAGTTAATTATTTCGGCCAACGGATATATCGGTGAACAGATTTATTGTATATTGGATACACCAGTGAAACAATTTATTAGTAAACGAACTTGTTAATTTTGTTTACTATGTTACGTTTTATATTTTAATATAATAACCGCCGTTTATATTATAATCACAATAAACATTTGGTCGGTAGCAAATTTATTCAACAGAGGATATTGTAAAATAATACTATGATATAGATAAGTCGTATAATGTAAAAGTAAGTTAATATGTATAATGTATATATACGTTAATAAAATCATTTTAAATAAAATCTCTCACAAATCTAAAATCTGTGTTTAATAGTATTTTTCTAATTTATTAGATATAATTTTAAAAATATTTGGAGTAATAGGTATTAAGCTATTTATATTTTATACTAAGATCTATTTTGCATATGGAAAATATTATTATTAATTTGATTAAAGTTCAACTTCAAAAGCATAATATTTTTTCATCTACTATACTAGAACATGTAAGTGCACCGTCATAATATTAAGACATTGCAGGTTACGTTCTACATGAGGGAAACAGCAAAAATAATAGAACTCAGAGTTATAAACAATCGGCTATATCATCGAGTGGAATAAATTTAATGTAAATAAATGTTAAGATGACCATAATTAATAGTAAGTACTAAGTATATGTTTACTATCAGTAATTATTTAACTACATTTTATAATTTGTTATATTTTTTTATTTGTAACAACAACAAAAATTATTTCAATTTTATAATCATAAAACCTATTTAGCAAACATAGCTATCTATCATACGACGATAGCTAGCTGGTTGGCTGGTGCCGAGCCGCTGCATGCACACCGCGAAAGTTACTATAGTGGTATACACCACATTACTAAACGCACGGTTCGCTGATACTGGTTGGCTACCCTAACAGATTTCATCGAGGAGGACACGCGATGCAGAATAAGCAACGGGACCTACCATCGTATATAGTCTAACAATCAAAAGGTCGAATTTACTGTTAACACGAGGTTATCGACGATATTATCATTATATTTATAATAATCTCATTTATGAAAGCGGTCTTCATACTCGATGACAAACCATGAAAAATCATATCGTAGACGGCGCTGAAAACCTTTTTCATTATCCAAAGTCGTCGAACCGGACGAATATTAGAATATTAGAATATTTTGCAGTAAATAAACTCTGACAGCTTGATGGATAGCTGTAAAATCATGGTTAACGACGCCGCCCCGATTACTGTATCAAAATATATTAATGCAATACTGACACATTACGACGGTGACGGAGGTTTTTCACAGGTTAACATTGTGGTGGTCAGCGACAAATGACAATCACAATTAAATACCCGGGCGTTGAGGCGAGCGCCTGGTTGATTTATGCACGTATATATACAGCATTTAAAGTGCATGCCGATGCAAATTAATGTACTCCGTTTAATCCATCAGTGTTCCATCATTCATTAATTATCTTTATTAACGCGCACATTACATACATTTATCTTTTTTTTTTAATTGGTTAAAAAGTGGTGTTTTCTGAGATTGCCAGGGAAGTCTTCCTCCGCTACTGTCAATATGCTACACGATTCTAACAAATACCCTACTACCACCCTACTCTCTTAAAAAGACATAAAATTAGTTGTTTTTTTTTTTTAACCGTCAACAGGTGGCCATGGTAGCAAGAGATTAATTCGGCCCATTCTTCAAATTCGCCTTTAAAACTGGCCCTTAGTTTTACTTTTTTTACTATTGGGTATCAAAATTAAAATTGTATTAGTTATTGGTTTTTTTGAATAAAATGTTGTACAGTAAGATACCAAACCACTAAATGTATACTTTTCCACAAGCCTATACTTAATATTTATTATTTGTAATATTAAAAAAAAAATAATTTGTGGAAATATAATTTTACCGAGGCCCATTATTTAATATTTACCGGCCCCGGTAGCCCCAAATAAAGTCCAGAGGCAGCACATCTGCCTCAGTGCGCACGCCCATGATATTATAGAGTAACTATCTTTAGCTAATAACGTCTGTTTTTAAAGCTAAAACGATTACCTAAACAAATATAATAATAATACATGACGTGGATATCGCATTATTCTCGGATTGTCGGGCGCATTGTACAGACAATTTGACTACATCTATGCGTAAAGTAACACATTAGCGATAATATTATACGTATTGTGTTATTATAATGTCTAATCGAAATATTTCAACATACTGTCCACGGCTGATTCAACTCGACATACGGTGTAAGTATACCGTTAGCCAAGAGCCCGACAACATAACACTGTGTGGTATAATATAGCTGAATGGATATTTTTCAGTCGAAAGGCTTTTGAAAAAGAATGTCAGGTCTTAGGTATAATAATAATTAAGTCCTTTTTCTTTTTTTTGAATATTGCAATCGTTTAAATGTAATTAAAAATTAGTTGGTGTTAATAGAGTGACATATAATATTGTTGTATCGGTACACTCAAAGCCACATTATAACGTTTTGGTGCGTGAAATTTATAGCCGCGCGACGATTCACCAATTCGCCATTCGTCTTGGTGCGTAATACGACGTCCACCTCGTGTGCGTCTGTTATCGATAACGCATCAATTTCTTCGTTGTGAACACCTGACAGACTCCGTTTAATTCGCTATTGCCGAGCGACACGTCACGCCGAAATCGCACGATATTATTACGTTAAACAAGACGTCGAAAGTGACGACTGCGACACGTGGGGAAAATGTTGCGATAAGTCAACTACGCGCGTTTTCGTGGGCCACCCGAACGCTAACCACACCGCTCCAACTACAGTACCTAACAAAATATTACGGTGATAGTGCGACACGTTACGACGGCGGCGGCGGAAATTTTTCACAGGTCATCATTGCGGTTGTCAGCGGCAATCGCAATCACCGGCTGGTGAGGCAAGTGACCGATTGACATGTAACATATTATTATATTATTATTCGCAGCGTTCCGAGCGCATGCCGATGCAATTATCAATGTGTCCCGTTTAATCTGTAACACGATGTCAGTGATGTGTTACCAATTTACCATCACAGTGTTTTGATGTATATAATATATAATAAAATTATATCGTCACCACGGCCACAATCGGTATATATATCTCGTCCCGTGCCGACGTGCCACCGCAACTAAACGTCGTCGCTGCACTCAAACACATGCCGATCATCGTTTGTGTGTTTCCATAATCCCGTATCACTCGATATTTGTTTTTTTTTCACTTTTACGATATCTTTTTTGAGACGTCTCTGACACCGACATTATGGGTATTTTCGTCCGATCGCAAAATACCATTTGCGATTTGGATCGGCCGCTGTATCGGTCACCGTATTAGTTTTATGCGTCCCCGATTGCGTTCGACCGTATTCAGACGTGCATCCGAGTGTGCCACGACCGCTTCACAACGACCTACTCGACGTTAAACGCTTTAGTACGTTTGTAATATTTAAATAGTTGTCCGGCTGTTCCATCGACGCCCACCAACTTTATCGTTTATCGTTTTTGCAGTACATTCTCGTTCTGACTATGTACCGTTTTCTGTGACGTTTCTTGTCCACCAAACCGTCGTCGCTCGCATTGTTACGTAACGATTAATAATTGTCGAGCTCTCGTAAATTAATAACGATTGCAATAACTGCTGTTATTGGTACCGTTAGTGTAGCGCCGTTGTCCATTCTCCGCAGTACCGCCCAGCCACCGTGTCGCCGTCGCCGTTGGGCCGGGACGGGCGATTATAAAAGGCAAATGCCGTTCGTCTGACCGTCAGAGATTATTTTCGTTTATAACCGAACGTGCGACACCCGCGAACTCGTCACACCACAGAGTGCCGGACACCTTGCGTTGGTGACTGATTATCGTGAGACTCCGTTCCTCCTCTTTCTCGAATAATTACCAATCCGTGAATCGTTGTCGTCCTAACCCGCGGCTTCAGCTAAGAACCACTATTTAACGTACGTCGTCGGTTCATCAGTACCTTCAATCTGCGAAATCATCATATCGATTATAGTAATATTATTATCGATGTCTTCATTAATTCGATATCATTGATGTTGGCTGATTCGTAGAATGTATAGCTATTTCATAATATTCCTCTTGTGCAGTGTTTAACGTCTAAACCCTGAATTGCAAATAAACTAATAAATGTTGTGTGTTTCAGGCAAAGAATACAACGTTGATCATTACTAACCTGCAGCTAGTATGTTCGTCATTCTTATCGGTCACCATCGAGAATTAACGCCCTTATTTTCAATATACGATTATTTTTATGTACAACACGTAGTGCCTTAGTACTATTTTAGTACTAATACAATTATGATAAAACCCGTAAAGTAAATTATAAAATGCGAAACACTCTTCACACTCACGTGTTAAATAACATAATTTTGTGTCGCTTCACCACAATTATTTGCTTCTCGGGCCCTACTATTATGTAAATAATTTACAAAATTCCCGTAAAACATATATTGTATGTACCTATATAATGTATATATTATATATATATATATTAAAAAATTGTGTTCCTATGCTAAATATATAATAGGCTTAATGTAGTGTGTGACATTACATATAAAGTATATAATTGTCTAATGCAGTGGTCGGCAACCGGCGATCCGCTTTAAATTCTAGAACAACGAAATTTTTTTTTTTATTCATTTAATATTTTAAAATTTAGTACAGTTCTTTTTTTCATAGTAAATAATCTAAGAATATAAAATTTTTATTTTTGTCTGATGCGCGAATTCTTTTTAATTTGTGAATGTGGCCCGACCATTGGTCTACATCTAGTATACGGCACGTGGGAGGACGGATTCCTCCTTCTTTTTTATTTTATTTTTTAGTATGCCTCTTCTAATTATTTGAAACGGAATGCTGGAAAATCAACATTTGCTGTAGTGAATTTGTAAATCACCGATCATCGATTAATTCACCGTGCAGCAAATAACCGTAGCTAATTTTATACATAATATCGCACACCACATCGATATTTATTAATTAATTCTGTCGAAGGGTCGAATGAAAGTTAAATGTAATTCATCCTTGAATTTTAAATTTATTGAGAAATTTAAAAAAGAAGAATTATTAAACAACAAATAAATTCTTGTTGAACAATATTATAATATATTAAATTATGCATTCCATGGTTGTAAAAAGAAAATCCAAGTTCTTCAATGAAAGATTACAAAAAGTTTGTAACGACTTAAAAATAGATAAATAATAGATTAAAACAGTATAATGGAAACATATATGCATAAGTTAATGTATATTGTGTATATACAGTAGAAGCCGCTTATTAGAAACACGGATAATTGATACAATCGTGTTATTGAAACAAAATGTACCAGGACGGACCGGCCGTATATTAGAACATTGAAAATCGGATTATTGAAACATCACATCGGTTATTTGAAACAATTTGGCGAAGGTCAGTTAACAGATACACCGGTTATGCGTGCAATAACCAATGTAATTTAATCTTATCTTTACTGTCGTTACGTTTATATTTTGGACGTTACTTTAACTTACGTTCTAAAATATGGTTATGGAGGCAAGTTTTGGCCTACCGGGAAATATTTATAAGGGCCTCATAGTATACATAATGAAAATTATATATATATAGAGATATTTTTTTTTTTAATATATTATTTTTAAGCAAGCAATTCTTTCTCACTTGTGTTGGAAAATAAATTTCAAAAAAATCTATTAAAATATTATATTACAGAATTTATAATGTACAATTTTTTACCTAAGCCTTAAGGTAGTCCAAATAACACTTTATTCTTATGCTTTTTTTGAATTTTCATGCTCACTACTACGAGTATAAACATGTTTCCAATCGATAAACCCTTCGGGAAATGGACCGGTTCCATCACCATAACTGATATAAATACAACAGAATGAAGTTTTATGTTTGAAACTATATAAGATACCCATTTACGATTTCCACCATCATTTCGATTAAAAGCTTTTGTTGGTGCAAAAGGAACAATAATCCTCATTCTTCGGTTGAATATGATAAAATAACCGAAATTTTGAAAAATATGCAAGTGATGGTTTTTTAAAAATAGTTTTCAGATAATGCAAAAAAAAAATAAGAAATTTAATAACTAGCAACTACAATATTAATTATTATCGTTAAGCTATTGTGTATAAAAAATTGTACCACTATTGAGTTCATTCTATTGATATTCAGCTCATTTAAAATATGAATCATCATTATCATTTTCTTTGTCTGCGGTTAAAATATCTAAGAAAATAAAATAGGAAGATTGTATAACTGTTATTAGATTTAGCAAAAATCTAATTAAACGATTGAATCATCATTAAATATATATGCACCTGATTTTTAGATACTTTTGAAAGTTAAAAATTGTCCAAGTATTATACATTAATTTGTGTAGGTAAAAAATGTTTTATATCTTACTGTTTATAGTAGGGTGTTTATTTTATACAATAATCGTTCCATTATTGAGTTCATTCAATTGATTTTAAGCTGATTTAGAATGTGATTGATCATTGTCATATTATTCTTTGTATGTGGTTAGTATATGTATTTTTCTGTATGTATTTTTATTAATTTATATTTAATGAACAATTTAATTTTTAACAAACAATACATTTTTAGGCCAAATATTTAGATATATAATATGCATCATTTTACTATAAATAATTAATAGATTAATAAATTAAAATAAACAATTTCGTGCGACGAACTGAATCTGTGATGAATCGTACACGCGGTAAGAATATTTTAGAAATAATTTTTGGTCGCCATTAGTATATTATAATATATTATAATTTATTAGATATGTATTGAATAATGATTGTAATAGAAAATTAATTAAAATACGATTGAATTTTAAAACGAACTTTCACGAATATTATTTTTTTAGCTATACAGACTTTGCATTTTTCGTTATCTGTACATAGATTAGTCTATCAGCTAACAAGTCTCGGATGGAATATCCAAATGGTTTCTACAAACGGTTGACAACTTATTCAACTCAATATTGTAGTATTTAAATAATTTTAAATAAAAGTATTTTCAATATTTATTCTTCTATTCTCAATGACAAATAGAATAATTTCAGTGTGACAGTTATTCTAATTAAATGTATCGATTCCTCTACCTCTGAACTGATTTTTAACTATGATAGCTAATTACCTACTATAAGTCGAACATAACTTTGGTATCATTAAATTTTATAATCTTTTAATGATTTACAGGTATTTTCTATGATGTCACAGGACTTTTCAAAAAAGGTCAATACTTATATTTGTATGATCTAAAGCCCAGTGTAGCTAATGTCTTTAAAGGAATAAAAAACTGTAATATTTTTATATGTGCAAATAAAGACGAATTGGATGTACAACTAAAAAACCATTTGTAAGTTTTTTCAACTGTTTATATAACACCCATGCTTAGCGATATTTTATTTAATCGAAATATGTATTATTATTTTTTAGTGGACCGTCACAAATTCAAGAACAATATCAAAACTAAACAATTAGGACTTCAAAAATGTAACTCAGATTGAATGATCTCTAAATCTCTAAATAAAATACAATATATTTAAATCGATTAAATTAGAATGATGTTTTTGACAATTTAAGACTTAGATGTTATGATAACAAAACGAGTTGGATGTAATTATTTGATTGAGATGTATCATGTATAAATATGATACAACATATTCTAGACCCTAAAATAAAACTTATAAGCCGACGTTTTATTAAATTATGTACAGAATTATTTTTAGTTATGTACAAATTGTTATCAAGTGGTATTTTTTGTTATTTTGTATTATATATTAATAAAATAAATACATCAATATTATTATAATATTAAATTGAGCTTATCACTGTCCTCATAACAACAATTCTATAATTGTTTTAAATAAAATTGAAACCGCTATAGTTTGTACATTCAAATTTTTTTAAATATTAATGACTCACCCATTTAGTTATCAAAATGCCATGTGTGTAGTAGGAACATTAGATAAAATTTTAATTCTCAGGTTTCAATAATTTATTTAGAATTAGAAATCCAACTATATATTTTTTTAACTCAAATAATTATACTTGAAAACAAATATTCGTAATTTTTACCTTATTATATTTAAAAAAATATGTTGTTTCTCAGTATCTCGTAGAGTCACGAGTCATTGACCCCAACTATCTCATTTGTTTAAATTATACACCAAGACAGTTTTCCCGTTGCGTTAAACCGTATTAACTACAAAGAAAAATAGTTATTGAAGAAAATTGATAGTATAACAATTTAAAAATATATAACGATAATTAAATTTTATAATTATTCTAATATTAATTGTTGAAATAAATATGTCATGTACCTATGTTAATTATAACCTGTATTTAAATTTAAAAGTAAAAAATTAATTATATGAAACTTATTTTATATATTATATTGTTTATACTATTACTTATTAGTAACATAATAACATAGTAATGTTTTATTTGCAAAAAAAAGGTGAATGAATGACCATTGATTATAAATAGGTACTAGTATTTTTTGTGACTGATTTTAAAATGTTGACGAAACACTTATTCCAAGTCCACGAAACACTGGTTAACAGCCACTGTTTGTAGTGTATAATGTACGGTTTCGATACCGCTATCCTACAATACAAATACACAACAAAAATGAAATTAATATTATAAACTACTGATTACTATAAAGGATGACATACGGTTAACAATCCTTATTGATGTTTGGAATGTAACGAAGCACATATGTGATATGCAGTCATAATAATCGTTATGATTATTATTTTATTGGTCACATATAAGTAGGTACATTAGAAGAACGGTGGCGATGTACACTTGAAGCCGTTTGGATTACCGCGACGGTACACAGTGGATATGACTGCTATCGCATCGTGACGGACCATACAGCGACTATTGATAAAAAGTGGACCACGACTTGGACCCAATAATAATGACTACGTTAGCGACGACGTATTGATGGCAAAAACGGTACGAGTTGAGTTGCTTGAAATAAAAATGTTAGCAGTGTCGACTCAGCTGCTGTTTCCGTGTACGGTAGAGCCTGTGCAGGTGCGCGAGATCGACTGCCGGCGACCGGATACAGACAGCCGACAGCCAACAAGACGATAGTTACACAGTTTCAGGACCTGTGCGGTGGCTGTCCGCAGACTACGAGTCCTGTCCGCAGTTATTTAGACATACATTCGTCATCGTCCAAAACTATATACATCAGCTGTTCGTCGTGCCCGTACGTTAAGGTCAAAACGCACGTATAATTAAGCGTGCTCGTTGCAATTTTCAGCCAAGACGTAATATATATTATATATAGATGTGACCAGTGGCTGTATAATTTTACAAAATCTCATCGGTATTCCATAGTATGTCAATGCGCTGTGGCGCTGTAATAATTAATAATAAACAATAATAAAATATTATTATTAATAATTAATTATTATAACAATATAATGTAATATTTTCGGATTTTCCTATGACAATACAATATAATATTCCAATAAAAATTACAATTTATTTCTCTCAAAATAAAAAAATAAGCATAAAAAGTATACGTGTATTTACATCACAAGTTCATTTTTCATATACCCTGCGGGAATGTATTTAAAATATTTTGCACGTAACCAAAAAAGTGGTACAATATTTAACTTTAGACTATTTTATAAGTCTATGATTTTAATGGTACCTATATAATTATAATAGTGTTCTAATTATACACTTGATAAATCCATTATAATATGTAATTACTGAGAAATACGAACTTTCACTTTTTATGCTGTATACCGAAACAGCTAAATCAAAAGTAAGAACAACCACAGTTTAGAAACGTGTTGAACTGTTTCCGAACAATAAGTGTACACCAATATAGTAACAAACTAATAAATAACATTTACATATAAATATAATAACTAATAAGAATAATTTTCAAATAAAAATGCTTTGTCACATTTATATATATATATTACATATATTTGAGACACAAAATCCAATCGTAACTAAAAAAACTATAATAGTATTAATCATACAACGAATTAAATCAATACTAATCTATTATACACACTTACTGGCTATATCGAAGTGGAGTTATGAAAATTATTATAAAATCTAGTCAAATCTCACATATGTAGTTATTAGAAGATAATTTATGTATGACGAAAAATCGACTGCAGTGTAGAAAAATGTTACCGACGGTGAAAAAAAAGCGAGAAAATGTTGCGCTATTGAGAGACGTACAACAATGAATGTATGGATGCAGATCCACGACCACCATCGCCGAGATAAATCAAATATATATAATATATTAAGGCGGAAAAATCGGTACCGCGAAGTTAGTTTAAATGTCATTATTACATTTATACTTATGTGATTTGCATTCGTATGTCATTTACTAATCAAAAATTATACATAATTCACTTGAAAAAGTGTTCTTGTTATGTTCGTATTCTTATAGTTGTTGACTTGTTTTGTACGTATTTTTTGAAGAATATTAATATAATAGTTCTTACTTGTCAAGATGCTAACAAGCTACATACCGATTTGAGATAACTGACAACTAATAAGTATTTATAGTGTCATTAATGATTTAACGGTATAGGTATACCTAACCAAAATTTGATTATGTATATTATAATTTATATAATAGTATTATATCAGATCACCATAATAAGCATTAAACTCATATTATTATTATTAATATTATTGTTGTTGAGCTACACGGGCTAAACATTTTAGTAATCTTTTTGTATTTGTTTACTAATAATTTATTTCAATATTATTGTATAGAAATGTAGTGAACAAGTACTCGATTTTCATGTACAATATAGGTATTTATTATTATTATTATTAAAAGAATATCAACAATCTGTGTTTTAAGCATAGATATTATAAGATTCTTATAATATCTATGGTTTTAAGACATAATTATCAGATAAGATTTCTCTTACGAGGAACATTGAGGAATCATAGATAATATGCTTTTGGGTATGAACCATAAACCGTATAAATTCTACGCTATCACTAACAAATTTAAAATTAATGTTTAGATCACTGCCAAGAATGATGTATATATTTAGTCGCTGTAGTAACAAAATTCAATAAATATTAAATAGTCTACACTTATACACGAAATCAATCACATATAATTGTTTAAAAAAAAATAGTTTCTGTATTCATCCAAAAAACATATCTAAGTAAAAAACAAAAACGTTTACTAATTTATTTAAAAAAAACACACAATTCTTATTCTTAATTTTCTGTACTTTTTGAATTTGAAAACAACAAGTTTACAAAATTCAATTGAATACGTTTTATGAATTATTATGTGCATATTTGTGATAGAATAAAAATCTTTCATACTAAAGTACCAAATGTTATTTCATGATTTGCGTATTTATGACAAAATATTGTTCGACTTCCTCAATCTTCATCTAAAAATAAAAATAACTATTTATTGATTTAGATATAATACTGCAGTGATATTGGTTAAAACTTTAAAAGTACATACTACTATACACATAGAATAAGTTTTATATTATTTTTGCAATTTATGTAATATAAATTATAACATCGATAACGTACTGGACATTCCAATCGTTTTCGCATTCCTTATTATAAAACTTTTCACTAGATCTGTTAACGATTTGAATTTGATTAAAGTAAGTATTCAATGTTATTTAATTAGTGTCTAGTGATACATAATATTATCTTTACATAATTTAAAAAAGTCAAAAATATATATTATTTATAATAAATGCTTTACATTGTAAATATTTTATTGATTAAAAAATAATATTACTTATATTACTTAATATTCTATCACTTCTATCAAACCTATTTCTGTTTTTGCCCATGGTCAAGCAAGGATCCCGAGTCCCACGTAAAAGATAGGTCATTGTTATTTATTGATTAATTACCACTCGTTATATCATTGTGTATTGTCGTTGCCGGTCGTTACCGCTCGATTAAATAATATTATACTTTAAATTATCTTTTTTCTTGTTCGGCTGATTAGCGTTGTTATATTATTCGGGATAGACGAATTGCACTTTTTAACTAAATAAAATGGTGGAATTGCACTTAGGTAAAAATATGTATAATGATAGAACCGCAATCTGGTTAAATGCAAATGTGCCAAAAAAAAATGTTAATTTAAACTATTATTTTCCTTTTCGCTTAAAATACATAATCATTGGCATACTAATTATTATTTTTATACTTTGTAATTATCTATAATTTAATGTATGTTACAAGTATATAATATTTAATGAAATTATAAAAAACTGTGTTGAACCCGAGTGTAGTTCGATCTTTACCTTTTTTTTTAAAATGAGTGCAGTTCAACGATTTTCTTTATTATCCTAAGTACTATCAGGCCCGGTTCAAGTTTTTAAACACACCTATCAAACTTAAGTTTTTCTGCACCTTACATGTAAATACTTCAAAAAATCTATAATGCAAAAATTTTAAATACCGCCCTATGTGTGGGCCTATTTCGCCTACTCTTTGAGTCTTGCTTGAGTGCAATCGAACTAAAATGAGTGCAAATCAACATTACCCATAACATTGATATAAGATAATCACTAACCTAACCTTTTAAGTATATTATTATTTTATCGTAAATTGTTATTACCATTTAGTTTTGAATAATTTTCATTATTCATTATCAATACATCGTATCACGACTACTTATTTTTATTTTTATTTTATTGTCGGAATTGTTTATCTACCCCGCTATTATTAATACATTTTTTTTATTTTGGTATACTATTTATAATATTTTCTATACTCCATATTATTCTCCTTCCATTCCGTGTCACATAAAAATATAAGAATTACAGTCCATTATCATCGCACAGCTAGTACCAGTACTGTTCCAACTTCCAAGACGAGTAGTAACAACTAGCCACAATTGATCGACTGTGAGCGAACAATATATTACCTGTTGACATAAACTATTACGCCATCGAACCACCACGGATCGTCACACTGGGTTGCCCTTCACACAAATCTGTTATGTCGATATTTATAGATAAAATTAAAACAAATAAAATATAATTTTATTATATTATTATTATTTGTATTTAGTTTTAATTAAATGTGTAGGAATAATAAATTTAACAATGTTATGACACGTACACGCATCATTTATCATATGTCTTATAAGCATCGGGTACCACACTCGGTGTAAAAAAACTGTCCGAACCTTCACTGATTTCAACCACGATGTGACCTATAATTCTGTTATATACGGAGGATGTAAACATACGTTGTCGCGGGAGGAACAGGATCCAGATGGTAATCGGTATACTTCGACGAGACAGGTCATCGAGCCAATAGTCAATAATATATGTCCGAACTGGTTAGCGGCGCGTAGAACAGCGCAATCGTAGTCGCTGCAGTTCCAATCGCCGGCTGTATTCCGGAAGTCTGGTATTTCCGACACGAATGTATTTGGTTTTCGCTCTGAAGCCGACTGGTCGACTACGAAGAAGCGGAAAGATCTTTACCCGTTGAATATGGACGACATCGGAACGCGACACAGCCGTTATGATGAGAACAGTGAAGATGTTACCTCGGCAGTGGTCGTGGCTGTAGTTGTCGCAGTGCTCAAACTCTTTGAGCTTGAGATGAGTTTGTTCGTGAATGTTTGCGACAGTTTCCGTTGAAGCTCACATTGTATATAATATGTCATCCGTCCACGTGATCACGCTGCACTCATTTATATATAGAATATAATTTATACATAACAATAACAAAAACTATACTTGGATATTTTATTCGTACGAGACACTCGTAAAGTCGTAACCGATAATAATATTATATACCGATCCGTAATCTTAATAATAATGGAACACATAATACTATATTGCACGAACACTATTGCTATTCACGATATGCAAAAAGGTGATTATTTTTTGATACTAAAAAGTATTCATTTTAATTATGTCCAACCACTTTTAGTTAATTATATTACCTCTTCAGTTGTATGAACATAACTGAATACCTAAAAGATTTAAAAACTAATATTTTAAGCGCCAAATATTTTAGAATTTTTTATTATTCAAAATGTAAGATTTTTTATTTAATTTTTAATATAATCATTATTTAACCTACAGTACTCTTATCAAATTGGGCACTGTATACAATGCCCGGACAATGTTAACTTATTTCAACTTTGTCTTTGAAAATCGGGTGAAGTGCACTGTGACCGGGCACTGTGCACAATGCCGGACTTCTTATTTTGCCCGTAACATAAATACGTAAATAATAACCTAACCGAGGAAGGGGATTATTGATTTTTCTGACCATTTTGTAAATTCCTGTCTGTCAGTCCCATTGAACTGCTGATACAGTGCTACACTTTTTAATACCTATATCTGGTTGCATATTTTTCTCATTTGTTTCAAATTGTTTTCCGGTGTATTCGTACAAATAGTGTTCTCTTTGATAGTTCGAAGTGTTCGAACTACTAACTATTGAACCTTTTTCACAACTACTTTTTTTAAGTATCTCTTGCAATAAGCTTCGAATATATTTTAATGATTTTAAAAGTCGTTAATTTTTTACAATTGATTTATATAGGTAATCAAAAATAAAAATAAAACAGTTATTCGTTTTGTAAATATGATTTTCAATTTATTGATATTTTAATAACAAATCAAGGTATATATAATTGATACAAATAAAAAAAAACCAATTATATTTAAAAAAAAACTTACCTAAAAGACTAATAACATTATAAATTTTGATTATAAAAAAATACTTTAAAAAATGTAAATGAATAAAACAATCATTAATTTCAGGAAAAAACTTGCTGTAAGAGCTATCAATAATGTAACACATTTTATAATAGAAAAAACAGTGTAAATGTATGAAACAAAAAATTATTTTCGGAAAAAAATCTGCCATATGGGCTAACAATAGATATAATACATTTTGATAAATAAAAAAGTGTTTCAAAATAGTATAAACAATTTTGAAGTAGCAAAGTGAAATGAATGAGATAAAAAATTATTTGTGGAAAAAATTTGCCATATGGGCTAACAGTTGATATAATAATACATTTTATAAATGAAGAAAAAATAAAAATTTGAACGAGAATAACAGGAAAACAATAATAACAATGATAAAAAAAAGGTGAAAAAAACATTGACAGGACGACACAAAACTAGTAGAGAGGGGGTGGGTACGAGATGGCGATTTGGTGTAAAAAAAGCAATGTGTTCAAGCTACTGGTCGCCTCTGCAACGTTTTCTGACCGGCCCACGACAGACGAGATCGTTTCGCTCGGCCGCGTGATACGACGATCACTAGACGGGGCAAGGAGAGGCCCGACAGCTTCAGCGCGGGAGCGATGGTTGACGACGAGCGGCTGCAGGCGCGCGTCAAACGGCAGACGAGCGACTGAGACCAAAACGGCACAGGGTGAGCGAAGAAGATTTGAGCCTGCGGAATCGGAGACCACCGGATGGACGCGACTCAGCCGGCTTCGGTTCGCCTCGCGACGAAAAAGAGAGTTATGCTGTCCCCCTCGCCACTGGCGTGTCCCATAGTCGACCGGATCTGTCAACCGCGGTAATCAGTAACGTGCCGCCGGACCCTGTGAAACTCACCAAAAAGTCTCCTCCGCCTCCGTCGTAACGAGTCGTCGCCTGCGCCGCTGTCTGATACATATACGGGTACCTCCGGGGCGGGATCGTTTCCCACGTCGGTACCGCTAGCCGTTCGTCGTCGTCAACGTCCACTAACCTTAGGTTAGTAATTTTAAGCACGAACTAAGATATATCTTAGTTCGTGATTTTAAGTAATATTTTAGAAAAAATATTGAGTACCTATATAAGGCCAGGAATAAATCCATTATTTTTTTTCAATTATTATTTTAGAAAATATTCTGTTTCAGAAGTTGAGAGTATGAAATAAAAATGATAATAATAATGATGTTTTTATTCAAAAAAGTAAAAATCTTATAAGATGTTAATTGTTAATAAGTAATAAAAATGTAATTTCTGGTCATAAAATGTGTGTTAATCTTTAAAAGAAATTAATCATGTTGTAGATCTCAATTAACTTAATTTTCGATTAAAACGCGTATGTTAAAATATGTACATTGTACACATACTATATACGAGTAGCATGGCTGTTAAATTATTTCAATTAATCGATTACCTAGTTTTAAACTGTATCAACAATACTGAATACTGTACTCTTGATAAAAATCTTTGATTAATCGAAATTTTCAATTATTTCTGAATTGTTAACAATCAATCAATAAAAATTAAAGTTTAATAAATATTCTAGATATTAATATTCGTACCTATAAGTTTGATACTAGTTATTGGGTTAAATCAACCTGATTTAATGAATTGACTTCATAAACAATTACTAAACACTATTAATGTTATATACATTAAACATAACCCAGTTTTAAATAATCTTTTATGTTTTTTGTTTTTAATTTTTATATCTAGTATATAATTGTTATTTATTATTTACTAATTACCACTTATTGTATCAATATTCGGTATTTCAAATTTTAAAATATCACCAACTTTTTAGCTATAGTATACCTACTTATACTATTTAATCTATTAAAATCCGAAATTAATCGTAAAAAACCTTTACAAAATATTAAGAGTAAGTTTACTTATTATTAATATAACTTAAAGATAAGAATATTATCTAGAAAATATCATATGCTTTTATTAATATTATCATTTTAAACTTTTAAAGTGGGTTATAATAATTATAACTAAGTAAAATATTCATATTATTGTAAAACATTATAGTATAGTGCCATCTAGCGGTCAAATAGCGTTGGCTGACGTCCGTTATCGTTAAACTTAGACCTAACGATCATTCAATCTACCACGTGATAGTTCCAGTAGAACGTAAAGTATATATACAATTAGTCGACCACTATTTGTCGTGGGGGCCTGATCGGTTGTGGAAGGAACGGTACCGTGATGATTTAAAAAGAGACGCCATGCGATGGGTCCTTGCCTAGGCAGCGAGTAAAATCCAAGAAGCAATCAACAAGCGCCCCCCGTATATTTTTTTTGATTGAATTCATATAACATTTTTAATTTAAAGGCTTTTTAAAAAATTATTTTATCTGTTTTTTCAAAATATTTTAAAAATTAAATTAATTATCTTGTAAGATTAAACTTTTATTTCATTATTATTAATAATAAATTACTTAAATATATATAATATATAATATAATATATAGATCTCATATCGAATTTTCAATCATTTTAACTTATAAATAAACAAATTTTAACATAGGTACCTATAAATAAAAACTTATAGACACTATCACTATCAAAGAATTCGATACTTTCGGTTATATTCAATACCCCAGATTAATTTATTACTCCGTGTCCAATAGTCAATTTATTACTATCTCGAACTTCGGTATATCTAATACAATCGATTAATTGATATAATCGGTAATTTTAAAACAATCAATTATTCGGACTATTGACCTCTAGAAGTGACAATCGCACAACCCCAGTCTACTGTTCAAAAATATCCATTTTGTAGTCTCTATCTTTAATATGGAGAAAATAATCAATCTTAAAATTGATTTAATTTTGAATAAACGAAAGAAACTTCTATTTAAAAAATAGGTACAGCATAATATTATGATAAAATTGTATGGTTTTCACACTTTGATACACCTGACTTATTTGTTAATTCAATAGATTATAAAGAACACACAATATTTTTTTTTATTGATTTTATAATTAAAAAAATATCATTTCTACATACTCAGAAATAGTTAATTTCATTTTATTAAATTATTAATAAAAATTTGGACTACCTAATGGTAAATAGTTATTTACCCACCTGCGTTATATACTTAACAATTTTACTATGATATAATACTCTATTTTTTGAAATAGAAGTTTCTTTCATTCATTCAAAATTCAACCAATTTCAAAATTGTTTTTTTTTCATATTAAAATTAAATCAACACTACACTTGTAAAACCAAAAAAGATATTGTAAAAAAGTTAAGCAAATAATATTAATACAATTTTATTATTTAATAATCTGATTTGATGTTAATTTATTTTTGATTTTTAAAGTTTTTAAATGTATACAAATTATTTTTTGTGTTATAAATTACAAATAAAATTATATTATTGTACTGTTTAACCTTCTAATTAGTGGCCACTGTTTAAATTTCACACCCTTTTATAAGAATGTTAAACAGCAGGATAATTAATATAAATATACATTTATACAATAAAAGATGTATAAAAAAAAAACACTTACAAAGGAACAATACATGAAATAACAATAAAAATATTTAAATACAATTCAAAACAATACAAATAAACTTGCCAAAATAAACTATTAAACGACCTCCAAGTTGAAACACAGCTGACACATTTTCCATCAGCTTTATGATAAATTCTTCATCATAGTCCATGATTCGGCCAAATGTTTGGTTCCTATAAAATAAAAAAAAAATTTGTATAATCAAAAATAATTTACTTATGAAAACACAATTTTATTATTTCTGTGTTGGTGTTCTTTTATTTTTGAATTTAAAACAATTTTAAATTTTATATTCATTATTGTTTCAGTTATAGAATTCAAACAAGAAGATTACTGTATAGCGCTGTTTAACTATCTGTTCGATGGCCACCGTTTAAATTTCTCACTCTCTTTTATGATAACTATATAATAAATATAAATTTTAACATAGGAAAAAAAGAACTAGCTATGTGATGAGAAAAAAAATTGAAATATTTGGTAATTTATCAATGTATCAATGTATCATTGAAATAAAAATAAAAGAACACTTAAAACCACAGTACAGTACTTATAAATTATCTGAAATAACATTAAAAAATATAAACTATTTAAGTAATAAATATAATATACTGTACTACGCGTGGTTCAAAAAATTATTATAATATACTATAAACACATTCTTTTGTCAGTTAATTATCAGTTGAACTTCTTTTTTCTGCTGCCAAACGTCCTCCAAGTTGAAACACAGCCAATACATTCATCAAAACCATCAAATGTTTTATTTTTGTAAAATGTGATTCCATCAGCCATTGATTTGCTAAAAATCTGTATAATTAAAAAATTTTAGTTGATCTTAAAATGAAATTAATATACATTCTTACTTGTGTGGCATACTTGACTTTCATTTTAACTAAATTATTGAGATCAAAATGATGTTTGGTGATTTAAGAACAAACTTTGACAAGCATTTTTGAATCATGTTTAAAAACACTTTCATAAAATGACCGTTTGATATTTGGCTTATCAGGATAAATCTAAAAAATCTAGGTATAAAATCTAGGTAGTTAGTTTATTTTTAATTAAACTTTATTGATTATTGCTTTCAAATTCAAAATTATATTTTAATACTGACTTATATTCTATGACCCACTTTAAACAATATTTTACTCACAAAACAATGAAATATAGATAGTTTAAACTTACTTTTAATGATTTCCTAGTAAAAAATCAATTTCTCACTGTTTTCAATAAATGAGGTGTGCCTGAAAAAACCAAAACATTTCAAATATTACAAAATGGGTTTTCAAACTGATTTTTTTTCCACTGACAGTCATCATACACAGTTCTATTAGTAGATGCTCCATCACTTATAATACCTAAAACTTGGATACCTGCATTTTCTTATAATATTATAGCTTTGATGACTATTTTAGCCAAATCTATTCCTATTATAATAATTATAATTATATTTCTATTATACAGTTATATTAAAAATAATAGTTAATTTTTATACCTTTCACAGGTCCTAAGTCCTTTAGATGAAAAAACTGCTATTAGCTGAATGATGTAAACTATCAACTAAATCGTGTATCATTAATACCAGTGCATGGTTTGCCTTATCTAATCTATTAGCTTGAATAAATTTATTTTGTCATATTGAAATTTTGAAAACCATCTTAAACCGAATAAACCGTGGACTATCATAATTCATGGTCTATAGTCAACCACCATGTCATTAATTTGATAACGAGATAAAAAGATTTATAATAAATTTAAGAGGACGTTATATCACAGAACAATAAGATTATATCCGCATGTGTTGACTCTGTCTTACTAATGTAGATCATACCAAATTTGGGTTCAGCAGAACACATTTTGTGATGTTAACTTTAATATTAGAGTAAATTTACTTGTTATCAAATTTAAAGGTAAGAATATTATCTAGAAAATGTCATATGCTTTTCATTGATATTATAATTTTAAAGTCATATATATAGCTATGTAAAATATTACAATTTTAAAATATTCATATTATTGTAAAACATTATAGTATAGTGCCATCTAGCGGTCAAATAGCGTTGGCTGACGTCCGTTATCGTTAAACTTAGACCTAACGATCATTCAATCTACCACGTGATAGTTCCAGTAGAACATAAAGTATATATACAATTAGTCGACCACTATTTGTCGTGGGGGCCTGATCGGTTGTGGAAGGAACGGTACCGTGATGATTTAAAAAGAGACGCCATGCGATGGGTCCTTGCCTAGGCAGCGAGTAAAATCCGAGAAGCAATCAACAAGCGCCCCCCGTATATTTTTTTTGATTGAATTCATATAACATTTTTAATTTAAAGGCTTTTTAAAAAATTATTTTATCTGTTTTTTCAAAATATTTTAAAAATTAAATTAATTATCTTGTAAGATTAAACTTTTATTTCATTATTATTAATAATAAATTACTTGAATAGATTTTATATCAAATTTTTAATCATTTTAACTCAAAAATAAAAGAATATCAACATATCAACAGGTACTTATAATTATAAATAAAAACTAAACAGAAATTCTCTTTTTTGTTTAGAAGATTTCATGTGTAACTCGTAAATCACTATTGAATAGACTCATAGGTGCAATTTGACGGGACTTATTATCTTAGTACTCCTAATTTTGACATTAAGACGCTCTAATTATTTCTAGATAAATTTTTTCTCTATAAATATTATAATAGGTATTTTTATTGTAAATTCGGACATATTATTTTCATTATTGCGCCCTACTATTTGCTGTTTGAAATTAAATTGACAAAATATAACTGTATATTATCATTTAGTATTTTAGTATACCATTGAAAATAGATCATTAATCAATGATACTACGTTACCTACTAGGTAGTTAGTGTAGGACGTAGGTATACGTGAACTAAATCTTAATCTACATAATATTTATTTGGAATTTTTATAGCCATTATAGCGATTTTAATATGGGTTTTCTAAATCCATTAATCATTCAATCGTTGTATAATTCGTTTAATATTTATTTTTCAATAATCTTTGTATCTTTATATCGAAAGATCAGTGGCGTATTTTTTATGTTTTTTTTTTTGGGGGGGGGGGGGGGTGTCCAAATGATATTGATATATACTTATTTGTTAATTTGTTGCAATATTTTTGTTTTACATCTACTACCACAAAGCTCATAATATAATCATCAAAATATATTCAAATATTGTAATGAAACATTCGACACCAGTAATGCTAAAAGAATAACAGTTTTATAAATAATTAAAAATATAATAGGACAATAAGTACATTATTTAAAACTAAATTTATTTTCCTTCCAAATTAGTTTATGACTTATATAATTTTAAATTATTAGTTCATAACGAATCACATATTATTGTTTGCCAAATTCCCTTCAAAATTTATCGACATCGAATTTTTTTTTGTTTTGGGGGTGTCTAGACACCGTGCCCCGTGGACACCCCCCTAAAATACGCCATTGCGAAGGATTAATTAGTTCCATGACAAATTAGCTCCATCAAAAAAATCAATCTGCCGTAATATTATTAGTAAAATGAATTATTTTAAGACTTAAGTGTAATATCAATATCATGATGAACTTGATGAAGCATATTTGCATATTATTTAGTAAATATAGATATTAGATATTGGCTGCTGCCTGCTATGACCATAAACATATCTATAAATTATAGACCATATTAATATTATATTATACGTCTATGATGTCTATGACAGACCAGTGACGGATCCAAGGGAGGGGTAAAAGGGTAAATACCCCCTCTTGAACTTATTATATTTAAATTTTATAAATTTATAAAAGTAAATAAAAATGTTTGTACCAGTTTGTAAGAATAAATTGTAAATGGTAAATATTAAGAAGTAAATAATAATTAATTAATGTTTATATTAATAAGTATGTTATTAAGTAAGTATGAATAATATCTGATGGGTATATTTTAATTACCCCCCCCCCCTTGATGAATTTCTGTGACAGACCGTCTTCGTTTGATAGACCTTATTCATTACCTTGTACCATGTAACAGTGTTACTCAAATTTTATGTTATGGTGCATACTATATTTAAATATTTCATATTTTGCGACAAATAAAAATAAAAAATTAAGAATATTAGGTAATAATGTAATATTTTATTTTAATTGCTAATATAAAATATATCGATAATCGATAACTTATTTTTAGTTATCATAGAAATTATATATCATATACTTATTAAATTTTGTAAATTGTGTTAAAAATGTTTGTATATTTTGTGTCATTTCGTGACACGTTTGGACTTATTTGCAGGTAATACACCAGCGTGAGTGACATTGGTTGTGAAACACTTCTTTATCATAAGTTCTATGCTTCGCTCAGCAATGTTTTTTTTTTCAGTAGTTGATCAAGAGGAGGTCTAAAGAGCTTTAGCCTTTCCCTTTTGGTATAATTCTTATATAATTATGTACCTATGGACCTTAGGCTATGGTACTTATGTATTTATTTATACAATTAATTGTTAATTTCATACTGTTCATAGTGTTCATAAAGTCCATCGATTAAAAATACAAATAAAATTAATATAGTTATTATATCAGCTTAACTATAATCTATTATGTGCTAAATTGCAGATTTTTCTGAAAACACTATGTCTGTCCCTTCCCCCATCTGAGATTTCTAGATCTCTTTTTTCGTATGCAACGATTGATCATTTTGATCTTATATTTTATTTATAGTATTTTAACATAGAATAATGAGATGTTATCTATGGGGATGACCGCTTCGTTATCAATAAAAATCACTGCGGTTATCTCATGGCTTATGGATATTATATATGTATATATAGCCTGCTGTGATTATAATCACATGTTATCAGTGTACGGGAAGAACTTCTAGAATCGTTGTAATAACCACAGCTAAGGTAGGCGAGGTACAATATGTTTGAATGATAGTCACATGATAGTGCGCAATGGTCGCAAAAAAAAGCAATTATAAAAAAACCGTACTACATACCTATTTTGATAAAACAAAATAATATTTGTATCTCGTAGGTAGCTGCTAGTGCAGTGCTGCTGCTACTGCTTGCTATTATTATTATTAATTGTTATTGCCGTTGTTCAATAAGTTGTTGGTATCTATCAATCTATCTCTTATAATTAATTATTATTATGTATTTATGTCGATCTGGCCGTGCCGACTTGCTCCGCCACTGTTTCGTGCCCGTTCGCACTGATTCATTATAAACGTAACATATTAATAGATATAATATTCCTGTAATGCATCTGGTTAGCTAAAAACATCAACTCGACTTACCAATCAACACATTCACACAGACAATATGAGTAGCAATAAGGACAACAAGACGTTTGAAAAGCTGAAACAATTTTTTCGCATTAATCGAGGAGGTCCGAACTTAGGTGAGTTGCCGTTTAAAGTATGTGTGTGTCAACATCTATTGTAATATTATATTTAAACTTTACAGGAGCTCTGCGTGTAAAGGATGATTACACGTTGACCGAGGATCAGGGGCTTAAGATTTCTTCAGAGTCGACAATACATACTAGGATCAAAGCTATCGAAGAACTAGCCGAGATAGCTAAATCCCATCGTCTTGAAGAGGTAATGTTTGATGTTTGTACATATTCTTGTATCATTAGATTACTTACAAGAGTTGACCAAATCAAATGGTTTATAATAAAATTGATTATATTTATAATGAATATTTAGTTGATTAATTTAATTTATTGTCCCAAGGTTTCTATATTACTTATTTTATATCAAATTTATTATTTATTCTAATAGCCATTTATATAAGAAAGAAATATTGTGCTTTCTAAAAAACTTAAAATGTTATGCTTTTTCTATTTTGACTGTTAGATGTATAGTTAATCATGTTTGCGATCTTTTAGAAAAAAATAAGTTATTAATTAATTTCATAACTTAATTTAAATAATATTTCAAATTTAATGGTAATACTAAATGCTTGTAATTATGTATGCCTTTATTCTAGTTGCCATTATGATGTCATAGTAATATCATTTAGCTTTCAGATAAATTACAAAAGTACAATTTTGAAGTAGATCATACTATTATATTGGATCTATATATTTATTTATTTTTATTATGTATATACATTGTACACTAAAGGATGGGGCCTAGTTTATTTCCCAATAGCTATTTATATTTTTAGAAAACACATTATTACCCTACCCAACTTATAATACTGTATAATCTATTTATGTAATATTATTATTTTATTTTAGTAATAATTAAATTTATTATTAATTATTTTAATTATCTGGTTACAAAATTATAATCATTAATATTGTTTTATAGAACGCTGTTGCAAGTTTATGGCTCCGAGTACATGATTTATTTAGTCACCATGTTCCTAAAGAACAACGCCATTTGGTGTTTAATCTTATTAGATCCATTATTCTTGGTCAATTTGGAAATCTTGGAATGTTACGAAAACATTTTTTTAATTTTATTAAAAGCCATACTATTGCTGAAGATATATCATACAGGTTAAATATAGTTGTAATAATTTGTATGTAAGAATTCATATTACACAATTTTTAATATTTTATTTATTATAATTAGAGGTCGGATTTTAACAAATAATAAATTTATTTAAGTTTTTGAATTTAAATAAAAGTGGTAAATCTTGATAATTAGTGATATGAAACTACTTACTGATAATATGTAAAGTATAAACGTGTTATTTTGAAGATTTAATGAAAAAAAAATGAATGGTTAAAAGATTTTATTGAAATATAATAACAAATGATGGATAATTTCAAAATTTTGTTCATATTTTATAACATTCTAAAATTGACACATTTATGTTTTTTATAGCATATGTATGCCTTAACATACAGACAAAAGAAATCCGACTTCTAATTATAATTCATCATAAATAACTTTACTTTGAATTTAATTATAGGTTAGAATTATTAGAATGCCTTACTGATCATGGCCGCGATATTGTCTATTTAGAAGAAGAAATATGCCCTTGGTTAACAAATTGGGGTGCATCTGAATTAGCTCCTGCCGGTTTTACACTACAATGGCTTGAAATATCTATTAATGTCATAAAATTTAATGCCACCTATTTAGATGATGAAGTCATCAATACTGTAGTTCAGTATGTATATAATATTATATGTATAAAATTATTATTATTTCTGTAGCATTTGATTTATGTTATTATATATATTTTTTATTCTCAAATAGGAGTTCATTTTATGTATGCTGTTATAGTAAAGACGAAAAAGTTGTTTTAGAAAGCTTACGTCTTTTGGATACAATTATATGTTATAATCATTTGCCTCCCCAATCTTTACCTATATTTATTGCCACATTATGTCATACTGCAAATTCCAAAACATACTGTGCACAATGCTGGAAAGTAAACAAAAAATGCAATGCTTGATGAATTTATTTTTGTGTATTTAAATATATATTTTTTGTCTAGACTATGAGGAAGCTTTTAGGAACACATATGGGATATTCAGCAATTTATTTAATTTGTCGATTGCTCCATCAAGAAGTTTCTGCCCACAATGCTGGACTTGTGCGAGGGGGATTGTTTTATATAAATATGGCGTTATGGAGTAACAATCAAATTACATCATTTAAAATTTCTCTTCTTTCAGTTTTGCCGTCAATTTATAATGTATGAAAAAAATTTGTTATTAATAAACTAGTTTATCATCTAATAATCATTTTCGTAGGCATTATCATGTGACCATCCAACAGTTGTATTGGAAGTTATACTAGGAATGGAATCCTTGATAACAAAACATGGATCCACTATTCAAAGTACAATTTGGGAAAAAGTTTTAAAAATATTAAAAAAAATTGCAGAATATGTCAGTAAGTCATTTAAATTAAAAATTATTCTTGTGAATAAAATACATATCTTTTTTGTTTTATTTAAAATTGAATTGTTTGAGTTATAAAATACCTAATAATTTTATTAGACAGAAATGGTGCCAATTCAGTGCTAATGATTGCGGACCATCTTAATGAAACTTTATCAAAAGTTGAATCACTTATTGACAGTGATTTTTATAGTGGTAGTCTAGATGACATTTATGATGTCATTGAAACATTTTCAATCTATAGACCTGTAAGATATTATATTTTCTTTTAAAATTGTGTACAATATTAATCAACATTTTTACTCAGGAATCGTCTGTTAATAATTTAATGGCCTATAGAAAGGAATTTCTTGTTCCAACTGAATACCAATGGGTTGATAATTTAAAAATGTTTTTAAATCACTTCTATACCAAAGAAAACAGAACTCTAATCAGAATGCAGGCTGTGAATCGGACAATGAAAGAAGTTTACCAACAAAATAAGTTAGTATAATTGTTTTGTGATTGCTTTTATTTCCATTTAAATGAATTCACCTAACCTAACAATTGTTTGTTCACTAACAACTTTCCTATTGAGTGAGGACCTTAAAAATTTTAATAATACTAATAATATAATAACACTTAAAAAATATTATCTACCTATGATTTGTAGTATGAAAATAGCTCTAATTAATACTGTAAATATTATGATAATATTAAAATAGATGAGATAAATTTTATTTAAGCTGGTGTGCAGCAATTTTTTGTAAAATTAAATCGTGAAAAACAGGATTTTTATACTAGTATTTGTAGATACTTGACATTTTTACCAAATGTGAAATGTTTAAATTTACATTTCTCGCATGGTAGAATTTTCTAAATGTTTTGATTTTTTGAGCTATTGTAGAAATTTGAAATTTGATTTTTTTTAAAGTTTTTTTCTATGAATGTTAATAAAAATATTTTCATTGTGTCAAAAATATTGACATTTTTGTATAAGGTTCTTCATAAATTGTACATTTATAAATTAAAGATATCAAAAATACATAGTCACAATACTTTTTTATAAATATTCAAAGTTAGCATTTTGATAAATTTGTTCATTATTAGATATTTTGTAAATTATCATGTAATGTATAACAATTTTTCTTTTTATATCTAAGATTTGAAAATGTAATACAAGATTCCTCATAAGTTTTTTTGTCTATAGTTTAAAACCTTAATCTTTAGTTTCCCCCCTTTTCAGAAAACATAAAAGATCATTAATATGTCTTGTGGTAAGCTATAAAACATTACTGAAATTATGTCTTGATCTTGAGATTTATTTGTTTATATCAACAAATAATTGTAAGTAATGATTTAGGATAGGAAAAGTGTGAAATACAATGTTCAACATGAAAATGCAAAATTGAGAATATGTCACTCTGCAAAATAATATGCGGTTAGGGAAACTATCATTGTTATGCTCCAGAAAACATTGCATTTTTTTACTTCCTTACATTTTTTGTTTTTAATCTCCAGGCATAAGACTTATTAATTTCAGAAAGCTTACCAAGCCATATTAATTTTTGTGTAATCACTTTAACGTTTTAAATTTTTATAATCTTGAATTCTTAAAAATAACTGATTCTCCTTAATCGATTTTTGACATTTTGTTGGAACTTAAAAAAAAAAATAATAAATAAATAACTGTAGATATTTAAAATATTTACCAAATGTTTAATTATAATTTCCTACACAATGTATAATAATATATATTAGTAATATACTAGGTATATAATATAATATTACCCTTATTTATCTCCTGATTTTTATTCTTACAATGATATAGTGCATCGTATGAAGCCGAACTAATGCAAGTTATCCTGGATGTTTTTGGCGGAATTGCTGATGACAATGATCCATGTATTCGAAAAGCAGTTTGTCAATTCATTATTGATATTTGTCACGACTGTGAAAGTGAATATCATACTGATCTATTACAAATCCTTGGAACAGTATGTATTTTATTATAAATTATTTGTTATTATTACTATTGATTTTTTTAAACACAAATCTTTTTTTGGGTTACTATATTTTATTTTTTTTAATTTGGAAAAAATGTTATTTGTTACAATGCTTTGTTAATGCTCAAACAAAAATTATCTGTTGCATAAAATATGTTGAATTATTTAATAGCTGTATAATTATTATTGTACTTGGTGGTAAAAATGTAGTATATATTAGTTAAAAGTTTTTAAAAAATGTTTTTAGGTGTTATTCAGAATTAATAGATTTAATACTGGAGTTGTTTTACATGAAAATGATGTGGCTGATATACAATTAACTGTTGAGGGCCTGTCAATATTATTTTCCAAGTTTTTATACAAACATCCAACAAATTCTGCAGATACTATTCTCAATTTGCTTATTACTCACTTGAGACACCATTATGAACGTCCAATGATATTAGAACATATAATTTCAATACGACTAGTGGTAAGACTTATTAAATACAGTAGAGTAGTGATAACTCAAAAAACTTGACAACTCAAATTTTTTTTTATTCCCTAAGTTACATAAATTAATATAAATTTGAGTTAGGTATCTCGAAGCGAATTTTTATCTCCCTTCAATTTTGAGTTATCGTAACTCGACTGTAATATTTAAATAATAATAATTACTGCATCTATATTATATAAGTTTATCTTGTATGTATTATTATTAACAATTATTTAATTTCAAGTATAATATTCAGATTTTTTACTATTTATAATTACAGATTTTTGAATTATTATTCAAACTTCGGGCAGATTCTAGGTACAAGTTGGGAATGCAAGGGATCAATGAGTATTCACCATTTATGTATGTGGATCACAAGGGTCTTGGGGTGCCACCTAGTCCAAATTCTTCAATAGATGACACAAAATCAAAGGAAAATGTTTCGGTGCAGTTTAACTACATGTGTCTTGCTGCTGCATGTAAAGCAGTGATTACGGCGTTAAAAGAAGAGCTCGGTAAAACATGAAAACAATTTGGAAATGGAGTTTAGGAATCTAATGGCATTTGGTGTGAAGCAATTTAACTGTAGATAATTTGCATCATGTGTTTTCAGGATGTGAGTATGTGTCTGTGAGTATGCGGGTATGTGTTGACTGATCAAAATATGTATAGTGTGGACTATAAAACATATTGTGTTTGTGTGTGAAGTTCAAGGAATAAATTATAACTCCTATTGAATATGTAAAAAAGCATATTATTATATGACCAATTTTTTTATAGATTGGAGAGTATTGAACAAAATTTTGAAAGAAGTACCTCAGATTCTTAAGAACAAGGCATTGGTATTATCTGGGAACTGGGAATTTGATCCAGCATATGAATTGGCTTCCACTTTATGTCAATTGGTGTGTGTATACATATTTTAGCAAATGAAAAATATTTTTCTAGCATACTTTCATGTTTTATGTTTGTATTAGGTAAGCGATAAAACTGTTGCCAGAACTTTAAAGAATACACCTCCTAAATGGTTAAAAACTGACTTTCAAATTGCTGTTTACCCAGCTTTAGCTGCTTTTGTTTCATATCATAATAGTTTGGATCCATCTCTACAACAACAACTTGTTAAATGCTTACAATCAGGTATGTTTGATTACTTAGAAATAAATATTAATACTTTAATATAATATATTAAATATAATCCATGATGTCTCATGAGAATTTATTTATGAACGCTTATAGAGTTTAAGTTATGCTGATTCAATTACCTCCTTTAAGAAGTATATACATACTTTTTTTAACACTTATAACTTTTTTTTTTATTCAATTAATCAAAAAATTGATAATAATCAAAAATATTATTTATTTTTTTTTTAGATAAAATATTCTAAATTATTTAATTATATGAACAATGTGATGTTTAATTGATTAATTAATAATTATAACTAAATCATAAATTATTTTGAAAAATACATTTTTTTTATTTAGGACTAGTTAATCGATGCATATGTCCTGTAGTAATGGCATTAACTACTTGTATATTAGAAATGAGAGATATAATGGTAAAATTATTACCTGAAGTTTTGTTGAATATGTCAAAACTTTCAGCTACCACACAAACAGCAGTGCCAATTTTAGAATTTCTATCTAGTAAGTAACATTATTAATTGACATTAAAGCTATTTATTTTATATGATTTTTTGTACTTTTTCAGTGTTAAGTCGTCTTCCGAAAGTGTTTTCCAATTTTGTAGCAGATCAATATATGGCTGTGTTTGCAATTACGTTGCCTTATACTAATCCATTTAAATACAATCATTACACTGTTTCTTTGGCACATCGAGTGATTGCTATTTGGTTCCTGAAATGCCGAACATCATTTCGAAGGAATTTTGTAGAATTCATCCATAAGGTATTTTAAAGCTACTTACTATACTTTAAATAAAATAGGTTTGTATTAAAATGGATTATTATTATTTCCTTTCTGGATGTATTTTAGGGTTTAAAACAAAATGTATTGGTGCCATTCGAAGGTCGTACTATGCCAAGGAACAATATTGATAATGAAGATTCATCTAGTAGAAAACGAAGTTCTAGTTTAACAGACCAAGTAATATAATATTATTAATGTATAATAAAATAATAATATTATTAGTGTAATACAATTAATTTTATATATTGTTTAGGGAAGTCGAAGACATGATCGAACATTAGGTATGAGTCGAAGTCCTATGAATGATTTGAAACCACCAATAGACAATATGCTTTTAACATTTCATAAAGAGTTAACTGAAACTTGTATGGATTTATTGGCCAGATATGCTTTTGCTACTTGTTCTGCCATACCTAAAAGGTAAATGTTCTAAAAAAATATAATATTTTTTATTGAAATAATGTCTTTATTATGTCTTAAGTTAATTATATAATATATATTTATATTTTATATTTTATATCTATATTATTTTATTTTTAGACATTCCACAGCAGATTTTATATTAGATGGAGGTCAGACTGCTACTTGGTTGATAGGCATAAAACTTGTAACTATCACGACAAGTGGATGCACTCAAAAACCAGTTCAAAATGGATTATGTGGTAAATGTTATCAATCTTGTCGCTTAAACAGTGATCAGGCCAGAATGTCTCCTAAACCGGAAGAAAAGTCAAAACTTTCAGTATCTCGTAGTCAAAGTAGTGAAGCTAGTGACCAATTTGATGTAAACACTTCTATCAAAGGAGTTTCATCACCATCATGTTTATCCACAGCAACTAACTCCCCCGGAGAAGAAACAAAGAAATTTCCTTATATTGAACCAAATGAACCATTTGACATGTCCCGAAAAAATAGTTTCTCTAGCTCAGACCGACTTGATAAAAAACAAAGTTGTTCTTGTTGGTGTCAATCATGGGCTGAAGTATGTGTACGTTGTCCAACAGGTAAATATAATAATATTACAATTTGTCTTATATTTGTTGGTCATATTTTTTTTTATTATAGGTGTAATGTCTTGGATGATAAGAGTACAAAATGATAGAAATTTTCAAGACATGAATTCTGATTCGTCTATGTTTGATGTCTCAACATTATTTCATCCTAGTCTTGGTTTAAAAGTATCTAACGGAGAAATAGATAAAATACGTCAATACTTGGATGGAGAAGTAAACTTTTTTTATATTTATTGCCTAAATGATTTTTATAATTAAATATCTTTTTTTAGAAACGAATTTTGGATCAGTATATGGCTAATGATGATATTATCAAAATGGAAGCAAATGAAAGGTTACAAAATAGAGTACCATCTGAACCAGTTTGCATTCCTGGTTCCCCTCTTAAGCTTACTCCTTCACGACAGAACTCTCAGGAGAGCTGTGAAATTGATGATGAATATTATGATGGTAATAATTATTTATGCCTAATAATAATTATTAATATGTAGAATATTAAGTATTATACAAATAAATACTTAATTGTATATCGATATACAATAATTAAAAATTTTAAATTAATGTAATTCTACTACAGTATTATGATATATTACTTAATTTATTTCTTTTATGAATATAACATTTTCTTTTCCTTTATTAAATGAATTTTTCTAAAAATTATATTATTCTTTGCATATTTACTCTTATTGTTTATTTTTATTTCATAATTAGTTGAAGACTTTGAAAGTGGAGAAAATCGCTCAAGGAATCCAGTTCGTAGATCAGTTTCCAGTCCTGAAATGAGTTCTGGATGGAAAAATCCTTTTATGAAAGAAATGCAAGACTTTAAAGATGACAGTATGGATAAAGAAGATAATAGTAAACGTTTAGAATTGTTTAATGCTCCTATTGATTCAAAAAAGATAAAACAGAATTACACCAAGGACCTACGTTATAGTTCTAAGTAATAGTTTAAAAATGACATCTTATTTTCTTATTTTATTTCAATATTATTTATTTCAGAGCAAATTGTGAAGCAATTCCTGAAGAAATTTGTGGTACTGGTTCCACACCACCATCAAATACTTGTCAGTTAAAAAATTTAACGCTTAATTTGATCACTGATTCAGCAGAAAAAAAGACTGACTTTTTAACTCATGCTAAAAAAAATGATGAAAAAGAAAGACCAAAATTGCAATTAAAAACTAACAAATTAAATTCCTTTAATGACAGTGACTCTTCAGCAAAATCATCTGTTGAAAGTGTTGATATAAAACAAAATACAGAATTTCCATTAGTCAGTCATTACCAGGAGGAAAAAAGTAGATCTTTAGCATCAACACCGTCTTATCTTACTAAAAAACCACCCCTATCACCACCAATAAATTATGGATCTCAGTCATCGGAAAAAAATGTAAGATCCTAATTAGTATTTATTATAATAGCGAATTTATGTAATCTTATTAGTTATTTGTATGCTTTAAAGATTTGACCACATTAAAGATTCAGTATTGTAATGAAATTAATATGATTTAATTGTTTAGGAAAACGATACAGATCCACCTCCTGCGTTTCGAAATCGTGTACACACATTAGCTGTAATGAATGCTATTAAGAAACCAACAGTCATGTCATCAAATCCTAATCCATTATTTATAAATAATAGGGCGAATCAATCAAAAGAGCCTGTGCGGTCAGGAATTAATCCGAGGTAATTATTTTTGTGATTATCTTAAAGGCTATTCACAAATTATACTAATATTTATGATTACATTTTTTTTTTAGTTTTGTTTTTCTTCAGCTATATCATTCTTCTCATTTTACTTTTATTGATAATGATGCAAAACCAATTTTATTACCATTGTCTCAGACCATGATTGAAAAGGCTGTAAAAAATTTGGATCGGATACCTCCATATGAAGTGCATAAGGTTTGTATTAGTTATTTGAACTTTAATATTGTTTTACTTGCTCTGTCTGTTGTTTAGATTGGAGTTATTTATGTTGGATTGGGACAAGCTAATTCTGAAGTAGATATACTGCGAAACCGACATGGGTCTTTGAGGTATACGGAATTTCTGAAATGCTTGGGTACCCTTATAAAACTATCTGATACAGATTCACACAGTGTATTTCTTGGTGGATTAGAAACTGATGGTAATGACGGAAAATTTACTTATATATGGCAAGATGACATTATGCAAGTTAGTAGAATACATGATTTTTTTTATATTTATTTACTCATTTGATACCTTTTCCATTATTTTCAATTTTTTTTTTTTTATTTTAGGTTATATTTCATATAGCTACTTTAATGCCAACTACTGAATCCGATGTTAAATGTAATAATAAAAAGAAAAATATTGGAAATGATTTTGTTACAATTGTTTACAATGAGAGTGGTCAAGAGTATGATATTCAAACTGTAAAAGTAATTACATATTTTGTTCTATCTAAATTTACTCATGTTTATTATAATACCATAAAATATTTTTGTTATTTATAGGGACAGTTTAATTATGGTTGTGTGATAGTAAAACCGTTGGAGCATGGTGTAAATCAGATTACTGTAAAAGTGAGAAATGAGTTGCGTGAGCATGTAGGTCATCAAGAACCAAAAATTGTCTCAGATCAAAATGCTGCTATGTTGGCTAGACAGTTAGCTATTCACACAGATGTATGTTTTATTTTCTGATAACATAATTTTAGCGATAATATTAGAAAACCCTTAAAATATTCAATAATACAATTTTATTATTGCCAAGTCAGCTTAGAATTGTGAGTGTTAGGGAAGTAATGCTTGTTTTTACATTTTATTTTTTATTTTTATAAATTTGCTTACCTATAAAAACCTAGGTACCAATTAGCCTGATAAATTGCTGATATTTTTAAACATTGGAAATATAATTCTAAGTAGGCAATAATTATCTTTTTTTGATAACTTATACTAAAAGTTTAATTTTTGAGCTGGACATTGGAAAATCACTTTTATCGTTATAATAATTTTAAATATTGTAAGCTATCCTTAGTGATTTTCTTTTTAATTACTTGGTATTCGTTTAGTATGTGACCTACTGTATAGGATATTGGTTTTGTATGCGTGACCTACCGGACCGATAATTAAATAATTAATAAATAATTAAAAAACAGACATATTTAAAATCATAAAATTAGGTTATTTTATTATTACAACTTAGGGATTACATTCAATATCAGTCAACAAAATATCAGTGTAATAAAAATGTCATCAAATTATTTTATTATAAATATTAAATTATGTTTGGCAGTACACTTTTTGTACATCACTTAAAAGTTTTAAAAAAATTGTGTCTTGCCTGTTAATAAATCGGTACTATGCTTCAATTAAATGACATGGCAACATCTCAGCTGATGTTCCATACATTTTTCGTAGAATTTTAGTTTTTAATACTCCCTATGAACATGTGATACATCGTATAGTGCTGATTTCTCGAATTTCATCCGTGTACCTACATCTTAGTTTCACTATGATATTTATGGCATAAATTAGCAATGACGTATATAGAAATTAATCTCAGGGGGAATTAAAAGAAATTTCCGTTTTAAATTCCAATTAATTATACTATCAAAATCAATGCCCGTAACAACTATACATTTCAGGGAGGGTTTGAACTCCTAAAACCCTCTTATATACGCCATTGTAAATTAGTTTTGTTATTTTGTGGTAATAGTTTTGGTAGGTCACATACTAAACTTGATTTTTGATCAGAAGGTCACATACTAAACAAATACCAATTACTTTTAAAGCTTTAAGCCAAGTGTGGATAAACATTTTCCCAAAAATCCTTGAAATTCCTTAAAATAATATCAAAATTAATAGATGATATGACTGTTTAAATAAATATATTTGATTACTTTTTATAAACTTTTTCTTTGTGCTTTCAACCACTTAATTCATCACAGCAGGTATTATTTAAACCCACAGTAATTTGTTTCAATGGGTTGGTTGGTTAAATGTATTGGTTTACTTTTGGTAAAAAGAAGTAATATTTTAGTTGTTTATAAAATGCGGTTTTACAAAAAAGAAAAAAAAATGTTTATCATAAAGTAAAGATAAGCTACATTAATACCAACTTATTTAGTATTTATTAATGGGCCAACCCACCGTCCCTGTCAATTAATGACTCTAAGCTATAACTGAACTGTTTTTTTTGTCTAGTTGGCATCACAGATATTAAGCAGTTTGAGCAAGGAAAATAGTGTGCCGTATGCCAGTAATTGGCTGGAGCGACTCAGAACAATAAAAAGAATACAAAATAAGTTGATGAAAGTGGATAGCAACGGTCAGCCAATTAGTGGTGAACCGACATCAGTGGGGCGTGGACAAGGAATACAGACGGGACAAGGTGCTGCAATGTCAGGTGGTAGTCGTTTAAAGATGCAAATGTGCGATTTCACAGAATACACGTAAACAGAAGTAGATCAATGTAATTACAATTGCAGACATATGATATTTACAACATCTCTATACAGGCTAGGTATATACAGCTACTATACACATACACACACACACACACACACATACACGTTAGTGATCTCATTTTGGGTTACGCATTGGAAAAAAAATTTGTAATTGTGTTTATTATTGTTTTTGCAATATAATTATAACATGTTACAAAAAAACAAAAAAAAATTATCATGTACTACCTAAATGTGAATTCATTGTGAATTTTTTTTTTGCTTTTTTTAATGTTAATACACAAGATTATTGTAAAGTTTTTTTTATAGAATTCTATTTTTCCCTTATACTATGCAGTTTCATTAGACAGTTATAAACGTAAGTTTTTAAATTTATTTTTCCTTACCTATACTACAAAAAAAATGTACAAGCTCCACTGGTAATTTGTTTTACTTATATAATTATTAGGTACTATAAATTCTTACAAATATATACCTAATTCAATAAAAAATATGCAATTCTTATTTTCATAAATGAAAATTTTATTATACGATTTTTAATTCTGAGTAATGAATGTATTAATTTTACAATGATATATTTTTTTTGTTTAACAATTTAATCGTTTCCTCATAAGTTATTCATACTACAAAAAAAAAATATTGAAAATTAATGGTTAAAATTTGAAAATGCATAATTTTTTAATTTTAACACCTGAGGTATTAATATTTAATGCAAAACTTCTATTAAATGTATTTACTGGAAATTAAAAAGAAGTTTGGATTTAAGTCGAATTTTTTTTTTTGAAATTGAAGTGCGAATTTTGTGACACAAGATATTATAATGATTTATCCACGTATATTTTCCCGGTCCCTCCTAATTTTAATTTCGCGATTTTTTTTTTTGCGGAAATAAGTACTTTATTCCTGTAAATTCCTGGTCAACTTTTTATAAATTTTACTTTACCTGTTACCTATATAATGTATAAGACCAAACCCGGATTAAGGATCGATTGGGACCCAGGACACTATAAACTTAGTATATTCCCTTAAAACTTGTAACTTCAAAAAAATGTTAAAGACTATATATTATTGTATAATTGTGTACAATACAAAAAAAAAAGTATAAGGCTATATAAATTAATAATAATGTAATAATTTACTATACACATATATTATACGTATAAAACGCTGTATATTTTGTTACATAGGAAATACAACTTAAATTTTTTTTCTTGCTTTTTCTTTTAAAAATTGTGTATAGTTTCATTGAAATCAATCAATTGCAAAATATCATTTTCTGAGTACAATATCATTAATGATGTTAAATTGTCTTAAGTCTGACTTGTTCTATATTTATTTTTTATTCTTGTTAACTTGGAAAATGCTTTTTTGGCCGAACAATTGGCCACTGGCATAGTTAAATATAGCTAGGTAATCTAAGAAAAATTAAAATACCTCGATAAGACTGAATCGCTTGGGACCATGAAATTTTTCCGTGTTAACAGGGTTTCCGCGTTGACGTAGTTCAAAAAAAGAAAATTTGAAAAAAAAAGCGCTATAGAAATTTTCCGTAGTATCAGGGACCAGGGTTTCCGTTTTACCGAAGTTCCGTCTTATCGAGGTTTTACTGTATTTGGGAATACTTCAATGATACTCTTGCAATGATTTTTTGTAAAATTGTTTTATTATTATATATGGGTACCTAATGCGAATAGATCAGGAATACCTAATATCAATTATCAATTTAATATTTATTATCATTTAGTTATTTTATTATCAAATTAAGAACATTTGTATTTTATAATTATTAATAATTAATAATAATTACCTACTACACTCACTAGAATAATTTTTTTTAAAACCATTTTAAACGTATTAAAAAAATATATTTTGGAGATAAAGATGGGCCCTCAAAATCAGTGGGCCACAAGACCGTGCTCCCTCCATAATCCGGGATTGCACCTATATGGCTATATATTACTTATTATGGCAATAAATGGATAAAATATATTATGTATATTATTTAATTTTTTCTAGAGAGATTTAATGTACTGCAGTACTAAAATACAGATGGAGATGTATATATTATATTTCGTTTTAACTTGTAAAATGATTTGAAAATTCAAATCTGTATAATATGTGTTAAGAATAATCGTTTCTTATCGTCGACAACATAGGTAATATCAATTGTCGAATTAAATTATATCGGAACATACTATAATATATACTTAAATACAGGTATAGGTACCCTAAATGGGTACGCGCAGCGCTTTGGGAATTTGTTACAAACGACCCCGAAAATAAACTGATTTAATAGAATACATAATTTGTTATTCGCGAATATCCCGGGGGCGTCATTTAAACTTTTTGTAGAGTAACCGGTGTGTAACTTTCGGCCGTTTTTAAAAATATATTTTAGTTTGTATTGTATTAGGTAATAGGAGCTGGGACGTATATCGTGGATTTTAAAATTCTCAATTAGGAGGTAGGTATCTCCTACAGAATAATCGTTAGAAAAAATGACAAAATGTTGAAAATGTGTAGCTTAGTTATATAGTTTGACAAAGTTCATCGTAGAAAACCAACGCAAGTACCTACAAACAGTTAATGTTCATACATCTTACGTACTTTTATATTTTATAAGAAGACAAAACGTACACTCAACATCACGATTCACGATTAAAGATACTATCTTTAATCGTGCTCAACATGCATACACACAAAATTAAAACAAAATTTGAAGTTTAAATGTATTTTTATTATGTTTTCTTATAATGGAATAATAATACTTAGGGCTAGTATTTCTATGCATTTGCATATTTTTTTTTTCCTTAGGTCCAAATTGTTTGGTTGTCAGATATGTACACGATTTGGCTTATTCTTGATGAAATAGTACAGTTTTTTTGCATATTTTTGCATATCTTGAACATAATGCATAATGCCATAATATATAATGGAATATATATGTACATCTTTGAGAATCTTGTTAATTTTAAATGGTATTTATTTAATAAACGTCTATAATCTATGCCAACTGCTGGCCCAAGATATTATGGTGCTTCCTAATGGCAATTTTTTAAAAAGCGCTCTTATTAATATATCTTATATAACATTTTTATAGTTTTACACAATTTATTATCGTAGATGCATTTGTTATTATTACACACTGTTATTATTTAAAAAAAATTTTAATTTTATAAAAAAGTCATAAGTTTTTACAACTTTTTGAGCACCTTAAAATGTGCTTCCGGCGACCCAATTTTGAAGGTGACCTCCCGGTTCGCTTGTGTCTTGAACCGCCACTGTCTAAAATTATTGGTTTATTTGTCGAAATATCGTAAATGTACTAAATATTATCTAAACGAAAATGGACTTATTAATACTAAAGAAGAATAAGGGATTCAAAACATTTCTAAAAATGTGTAACATTAATCATTATAAAAGGTGAATATAAAAACGGAAGAAAAAGATGTTAATATTACTATCCGGGACAAATTACGTAATTTAAATATGCTCCAACAACATCGTGTGATATGGAGAGGAGTTTCAGCCAATATAAATCTTCGATTTAATCGCCGGTCGTTCACATTTGAAAATCTAAAAAACATAATTTAATAATAGCATGTAATAAATAATATTAAAAAAAAATCGTTTTTGCATATTTTGATAATTTTTTACTGCATAGAAATCCTAGTCCTAATAATATAATATGATAATGCAATTTGCCACATCGTCTCTTTTTTTCCTTTTTTACTACAAGAATCTAAATTAAAATAGCAGTAGGGTGCTTTGACACGTCATGTCTATGAAATGCATAAAATAACGGTTTATTGTAATCTACAAATTGTGAGATGGGTCATAATAATAATGGGTACCTAGTACTAACTACTAAGTAATAAGTATAATAATAATAATATTATAAAAATATAATGTAATTGTGAGTTTGCATTATAAACCATTAATGTATAAATGTTTTGACGAAAATAAATGCAAAGTCGTTTGCACGGATAATATAATATAGAAACGTCGAAACGAGACCTTATTTTTATCGCGATACCTGCGACCGCGGGTGGAATATTTAATGTATATTTAATGTTCACCGAGTTCTCATAATATTATTATGTATGTATTATTATTATTATTACGGTTACCTCCTACCAGCTATACCTTGTTTACATAAATACATGGGAAAGAGATAAATAGCTTCCCGAAAAATTACTTCAACCACTACGACCGTATATAGGTATACCTATTAAACTGATTTAGTATAGATTACTGCGTAAAAGAAATCCATAGCTGAAACGTGACATTAATACTGTTCGTAGGTAGATAATGTTTTTTGCTCGAAATGGCGGCGGCTTCGGTTACTACGGATTTTTCGTGTTTGCATTGTAAACGTCGATTAATTTTATACATTCAAAGTAACATTCGTGGAAAAAAAATTTTCAATCAATACAATATATAGTATTATAATAAAGAACATTATGTTTTCGAGGAATAAACTTGTTGTACTCAAACGTATATAAAATCACTTTATGGTTAATTTATTTTTGCGAAGTTTGTTAATCCATACGTGATCGGTTTTTTATTACAGGTTCCCAATTAGAAGAGTATAAACGTAAATCATTAGTCGGGCATTGGGTGTTGCTTAAAGAATCGTGCGAAGATTTACCAAAAGAAAATGATAAATCTTCGAAACAGGTATCCGTATTTATACGGTTCTTATTTTCTATTTAGTTTACATCAATAATATTTTGTATGAACCATGAAATTAAAAAATATATAATAGGTATATTATCTATGAATTCGAACCAATCCTTGTTCAAAATATTTTAATTGTGACCATTTTTTCTGGATATTTTAAAATTAGTTTTATCGATTTATCGTCGAAAAAAGTTTTGCATGACTTTTCTCATTAAAATATGGTCAGCACGATGACTGTAATTAATATTGTTTTACTATAAATACAGACATGCTAATATATGTGATTATGCCATAATGAGAACCGTAGCCTATTATATTGTATAGGTACCGCAAAATGAAACTCCGCTGCAGCGCGTCTCTCATTCGTTACACAAAAATGTCCTCGGCTTGAACACAGATAATAAAGTAATGGATAGGTCATCCGACCTTATCTATCACACCGGGATTAATTGCGATTGCTTTGCGGGTACAATTTCATTGTGTCCATTGTTAGGGCATAACCGTAAAAACTGCTGCGCCGTGTTGTCTGTCCATATCTTTACCACGCGGTAATGAGGCCGCGTACTATTATCCTTATCTCTCGAAAAAAAAGACCGCAACCCCGTCAAGTACTTATATAAAAAGGGGTGTTCCGTCCATTATTTTTATCTATACGGGTTTAAATTTAAAATATAAAATCCCGAAAAGCACTTTATATTTTGATAATATACAAGATTTGATATAGGTACATAGTAATAATGTATTATTATTTTTAAAACTCACTGGATTTATATTTCATTATCCAACTATTATCCACGTTTCTTTAAATCGACGTGTTCGTCAATATTTTCATTGCTTTTGAATTAATACGTACCCACTAACACCGTTTACAAAGGCTCATCACGTTTATTCGATGGTTATTTAGTAGAACTCTATATGACCTCGAGTGTACCTACCTCGTCGTTTTAAGTCGGCCATTGTAATGGATGACGTGTTATATTTTTTTTTAACTATTCTTTCTTTTTTTAAAGCAAATTCTGCATTTCTGCGGCATCAAAGCTCATTAGGTGACACTAATAAACTTATATATTTACAAAGATTGTAGTCTATACATAAAGTATGCCTTTTGTCCGTTCCTAACCTCAAAAAATGAAAAAGGTTATTTCGATAAATACAAATTATACAGATTACACAGATTATAAAGATTTGAACATCTTAGTGCGATTGACTCCTCGAATACTCGTAAATGTAATTTGTTGACACTATATAAACATTAATTTTATACCTACATGTTTCACAATATTGAATAGGAAAAATAAATTTACCTAAGGTCTCTGAAAGCTCGGATTAAGATAATTTTGGGCCCATAATCATAATCAAAATAACAGTAATCCACAAATAAAAATATTTCAGACAAAAAAAAATTATATTTAAGTATAATTTTATTTCATACTTTTAGATTCTGAACGAAGTGATGAATGTATTGCATTTACTATGATGTGTGTTTTTTTTTTTTTTTTTGTGTCTGACGACAACATTTGGAGCAGTAATAATGCTCCAATTTTTGACTTTAGCCCCTCTTTGAATAGGGAATTGAATCTAGTTGGTACTTTAGGGGGGTCAAAATTAAAATTTTCTAATAGTTTTCAAAAAAATCGAGAAAAACAAAAAAAAAATGACAGAAAAATGGAAATTTTACGGAAAAACCACTTTTCGACAAAATCGATTTTTTGATTTTGCTGTAACTCAAAAACGAATTATTGTAAATACTTGAAATTTTCACCAAATGTTTATATTATGGTTATCTCTTTACAGTTAAATTTTCAAAATATTTTGACCATTTTTAAGCTACTAATAGACAATTGAAATTTTCGACTTTTCTAAGTTTTTTTTTCTTCAAATGCCGATAAAAATTTTTTGGGTGGCCAGAAAGTCTTGAAAATTTAATACAAGGTTTCTTATGAGTTGTTCTTAAAGTGATAAAAAAAAATCCGAAATCGTTAGTCACAATTTTTTTTTATAAGTGTTTAAAGTTCGAATTTATACGAAATATTTCAAAATTTAAATTAAATTTCATACGCTCATAATGCGAATGTTGGCCATAGTAACCATAGTAACATAATATAAAAACTATACTATTTGTTTCAAAATAGAATATTTGACAATATTTAAATATAATATATCCTAAACTGACAAATCATCTTCGTTCAGAATCGTTTTTCGTATACAATGATACCTATCATTGCATTCAAATTTAACCTACCCTAGTCTGAGGTCCACCCCATCCCCTAATGTACAGCAGAGCGATACTCACTTACCAACTTTTTTAAGTACAAAAATACAAATGTTATTTGTATAAATAATTGTACATGTTTCTTTTGATATACGAAATATACTATTATTATTATATCCAAATATTTCTGATTTAATAAAAAAAAGTACTATTCGTCAGGGGCTCATTATTTTTTGATAACCGTTGTGGGCCCATGGCCATAACCCCCCTTAATCCGGGCTTGGATCTCTGATTATATGATCTAGGTTTCAAGCAATATATTGTACATTTTAAAGATCAGTCGTAGATGCCCTAATGAAGAACCCGCGAAAAATATATGTAGATGATTTACTGTGCACATATCTCGTAATATTTTGGAAGAGACTGGTGACGATTTTTGGATCGGAAGTGGAGGCTCGTCACGATGACGATGATGTGGTCGTTGTGCATCGTGCAGTTTGATTCTCAGTAAAAATAGTAAAATAGTTTTGCGTAGTGGTGCGTATTAATACAACGGCGTGTAGTAAACGTTAAACACAATTTTTTAAGTAATTAAAAATACTATTTTAGTTTGTAAAAAAAACTATTTAAAACAACGAGGTAACTATTCACACTTGGACTAATTTTTATTTTGGTTTGCTAAATCGTAAAACTTTTCTGTGTCAATTACGATGGTACTTCATACAGAACTACCACCATAGTGTTATAATAGATGGATCTAGGGTAGGGCGTCTCACGAGGATTAGTTAACACGGAGTGATGGAATCTTAAATTATTATACTCGCGCATCAGTTAAAGACGCGTAGCATCAAATTTAGAGTCGCTTCTCTCGAGAAATAAGGGGGAAAGATTATTATAATTTCTATAAGACGATCTATGACGTGAACGATTGGGGTGTTTTGTGTTGGGGAAGGGGTGGTGTGGTCAGAGACAATGATCTAAAACGATCAATCGTCATAAGGTGGGAAAGGCGATGTGTCGATGTGATTTCTGAGTTGCGAGGGGTAGGTAGCATTATTATATTGTAAGGACGTGAAACGCGTGTACAAAAACTTTTTCTTCCGGTGTAGGGTCGCAGATACAGTAGTGCCGGTGCCGCCAGCACGAGATTCACGACCGGGAACGTGACGATCAGGCCGGGCTCGGCGGAAGGTTTCTTGGACGTTTCGGGTGGTGGATACTTGCACGCGGAAGGCGAACGTTTCGATGGCGGTCCGTTCGACCGGGTGAACACTGTGAACGCGGACGACAATTTACTGCGACTCGAGTCATTTCACACGTTCGTGTCTGTTCGGCGGTTGAGCTTGCGACGCAACCATTTGAAGTCCGTCAAACCGTACGTGATGTGATCTACTACACGTGAGCAATGCGCACGATAATAATTTATAATATCGGCTTAGTAGAGTTTTGGCATTTGTAATTTTAGATTCACGTTCAGTTATATACATGATATCACTTCCCCCTCATCACTAATATTGTTTCATATTTTTAGATGTTGGTTTTAGGCGTTTTAGAGTGATAATCTTAGGTATATAATTTTATGCGGTCACTAGTCACTATATACCGATATTTTAGCAAAATCCTACGAAAAAATAAACGCAGGTCAATATATTATTATCTATATGCTCTAGGCGGGGAGGTTTTTTTTTAAAGTATCGGTTATGCAAGTATTGAAGTATGTATTGTCATTGATCGACAATTTTCTCCTGAAAAGTCTCAATCACCTATCTGTTGTTTTATTCTTCACGTATTTATCGTTGATTATGAGTTTATATATTATAATAATATCGTAGACCACTAGGTATAAGGTGTATAATATAAACCTTATGCTCCATAGTCCATATATCATACTGTTCATTGACATTAAACACATGGATATGTACTATCTTTAGTAAACATGCGTTTTTCGGCCAATATAATGGATAGAGAAACGATGATTCTCACGAACACAGAATCTTCTAAACGATAATGAAATTAACGTTTAAAAGTATGCATTAGTGTTGCGGTAAAGAATGGTATCATTTGGGTTAAGTATCTAATAAATTTCTATACGATGCCGCTCCATAAGTGTCATATCAATTATATTGTTATAGACTATAGACTATATAGATTATACTATATTTTCTTATTATACTTATACTATAATTGATAATTAGATATACATTAGTTATTATCCATTTAATCGTTTTTATTAAATCTGATGTATTGTTATGTATATAGGTATTATTACTTATTAGAAAAGCTGTAGGTACTTACTTATTAAAAAAAAAAATTTAAATAGGTAGTTAATTTAAATTTTGATAATTTAATTATTATCAATTTTTTTTTCTAAATTATATACAAAAACGCCATGCTAATATTTCTAACACGATGAGGAAATTTTTTTAGGGGATTTAGACAACTATGTATTTGTGCTTATTGAACTATAACTGATATGGCGATTGATGATTGAAAAAGCGGGTAAGTGAGTATCGCTCTGCTGTATATTAGGGAGTGGGGATGATTTGTCAGTCTAGGATATATTATATTTAAATATTGTCATGTATTTTATTTTGAAACTAACTCAAACATTTAAGTAAAAGTTTCAAGATCTTACGTTTAGTAATTTTTTAAAAATAACAAAAATCGAAAATTATTTATTAGTAAAACGTTATTTTACACATGTATTTTTGATTTCAAATTAAAATTAAAACTTTAAACACTCGTAAAATTTTTTAAATTGAATAATCCTCAAATTTTTTTATAATTATTCTAAGCTTAACTTATGGACAGCATAGTATTACATTTTCAATTCTTAACTTTTGATAGTAAAATATTTATACATTTTTAACTACCAAATAGTTAAAAATATTCACGATTTTGACGAATTTGTGTCAATATTTGATCTTCAAATGCTAATAAAAAAAATTGCTATGTATTTTTATAATTTTTGAATGAGAGTTAGAACAAGTTATGTAGATTCTTCTATTAAATTTTCAAGTAATTTGTTCCAGCTAAATATTTTTTATCAATATTTAAAAAAAAAAAATAAAAAAAAATTGAAAATTTCAATTGTCTATAAATAGCTCAAAAAAAGTCAAAATATTTTGAAAATCAAATCACGTAAAGAAAATGGCAATCTAAATAACTGGTAAAATTTTCAAGTATTTATGACTTACACTATTTGAATAACACCAAATATTAAAAATCGTTTGAGGCTAAACCGTTATTTAACGCGATTTTGTAAAAATTTAAATTTCAAACACTCCTAAAAATTTTTGGTGAAAATTTCAAGTATTTACTGTGATTAGTTTTTGAATTACAACCATATACAAAAATTGATTTGGTCGAAAACTGGTTTTGCGTAAAAATTCCCGTTTTTCGGTCATTTCTTTTTGTTTTTCTCGATTTTTTTGAAAACTGTTGGAAAATTTTTACTTTTCACCTCTATAAAATGCACCAAGGATATCCACTTTTCCATCGGAAACCATCCCCAAAGTTTGAAATTGAAGCATTATTTTGACTAGTTATGCTGTGCACAGACCACGGTTATCTACTAGTAGATAACCGTGGCACAGACACACACACACAAAAAAAAAACACACATCAATGTAAAATCAATACATTCATCGCTCCGTTCAGAATCTAAAATGTCAAAATCTATAGCCTGTATATTATGATCACCGAGTGCATTTATATTGAACTCTAATCGACGCAAAGAGATTAAAGTACTTACGGAGTATGTGATGTTTAAATATTGATTTATTATTTTTTTTTTGAAGAGAAGTGAGTTAGACTAGGTTACAAGTTACGTTACATGTCAATTCTACTATTTTATTATGGAAGCGTAACGATTAACGACTGTCGACTATATCGAACGCATCGAGGTTTCTAAGATTATAAAATTAGTTTTAGTACATTTTTATATTCATAAAAACCTAAAGTAGTTATTTTATATAGAACTAATTTAAATAAATAATTTAAAATTTAGCTATTAATTTCTATTAAATATTCAAAATAGTGATGTATTGGTTAAAATTAAGACAGGAGATAGATGAGATAAATAAGTTATAAATAATTCAATTATGTTCAATGGAAAGCACGAAGATGAAAATATTGAGCAATTATATGCATAATATCATAACATTATATTAACATATTATACTAATAATTATATGCGTGGTAGAATTTATTATTATATTATTATTATATTATTTAAATTTAAATGTAGCAGGTAAAAAATATTTTTAGTTATCTATAATTTTGTACCTTTAATAAATATCACAGTAATTTTTTAATTTTTTATACTCAATATATTATAAAGTACTCGCATTTGACTTAAAAATAATCTTATTTGATGTCTATTACACTTATCGCGCTACCATAATATAGTTGCATATGTTTACATGCATTTGCTTGCTTTATTTTTTATTACTTTCGTCAAATGTTGGTTTATCAAGTTCGATCACTTTTTCAGTGATGAATATTAACATTATTAGAATGATTTTTTTCTACGTTATCTTAGTGATCTTTTATTCAAAAATAGAGTTGTTCAACATGTAATGTATTTGATTGTTTTATTATTATTTTTTTATCAGTGTTTATAATTGTAATATTCCAATACTAATAATCTAAATAATAATAATAATAATAATAATAATTTATTTGTTTAAATAAAACGAGCAAAAGTCCAATATTTGTAATAATAGATTGTATATTTAAATTAAATCTATCAGGTTAATTAATATAATAAAATAGATATAAAAGAAAAATATGCGTAGGTAGTATATAAAAAGAAAATAATGTGTAATAATAAGTATAGTGATAATAAACAATATTATAATGGTAAGATTATAGAAAGCAATATAACGTACCCGCCAGAATTCTAGGTGACGCTTAGTTATTATATTTAATGAATCTGAAAAGAAATAGAAGACTGGATAATTATTGCATATAATGACATAACTCTAGATAGAAGTAAGTTTTTTTTGTAAAATTAAAACTATGAGATGGGACGTAGAATAATGAATAAATGTTATTAACATAATGTTTGAACGAATTGCACCAAATTTTGGCATTTGTGTTGACTAACGCCAGATTTTGATAATGATATGACGCTGTATTTAAATTGTTTTAAAATCATTTATACGAAGTTTTACATGCTAATAATATTTAAATTTTCTTCAGAATTGATGGTGATTTGGCAGAAACATTAATTCGTCTAGACGTTTCAGAAAACCAACTAAATCCAGACGACATATATCGCTTGTCCATCATGTCAAAACTAGAGCAACTTTATATGTTAGCCAATAATCTGACGGTTATTCCCGAGAGCATTACAAATTGTTATTGCTTCTTGTCGCTTAAACTACTAGACTTGAGCGACAATTACCTGTCATGTCCCAGGACGTTCTATGTGTTGTCGACACTGCACAATTTGCAAGTATTGAACATGAGCAACAATCGAATATCGTTTATACCCTATTTATTAATGAAACAGGCGAGATATTAAATATATTACTATTATTATTATAATTAATATATTATACTTTATTTTAAGTTATAACTAGGCATTTTAGATTATTAATTAAATTTTCCGAAACCGTAAGTTATATGTTTATTATCAAATCAATAGGTATATCTACATCATTTTTATTTTATTATTATTTAAAAGTAAAAATTAATAATATAGGTAATATTAAGAAATATTGATATTTCATTAATAATGAAATCACCACTACGGTCTACGACTGAGTGACTCGATAAGGAGTTGAAATTTTCAATTTATTGTATAATGCTTTACGATGATGTTTAGATGAAGTATTGACTCTCTAGCGTTTTCCGTGTTTCATTTGCATAAAACTATAGATATATAAAAATATACAATGTTTTATTTATTGGTCATACATTTCATACAAATTGCTCATTTATATAAAAAATGCTAGCGAAAAATGTCTTTTCATATACAAGGCTCTAATTTAAATGCCGTAAAAAAAAGCTATCAAATATTGATCTAAAAATAGCCTAAATTTCTTTTTGACCACTGTATTATATTAATAATAATAATTTATTTTATTTTAAAAGCCGATTGAATATACATTTTCTTAAATAACTGTTATTGTATCTTTACCACTATGTGTTTTACATTTTTTAAGGAGTCTGATTATATAAATGGTAAAAATCAAACAGAAGCTTACCAGGATAACAAGGAGATGGAAAATGACAAAAATGATGATACAAAAGGTAAAAAAATATTTATTTATATTTTTTCATTCTTATTAAATATAATTTTATTATTTTAATTGAAAACCAACATTTTTCAGAGATCGTATACCATGCTTATCATATTCCATTTGTCAGTCTAAATACAATAAATTTGTCACACAATATGCTAGCTCACAATTCTTCGGTGCTGTCGTTAATTTGTTGGCCATCATTGAAGAATGTTATACTAACGGCAAATACCATTAGTTTGAATAAAAATTTGATAGAATACAAAAAATTGATGTCCACTTTAAGTGTGTTTAATATTAAAACGAAACGATAGTGAGTAGTTTTTAAAAAAAAAATAAAGTCACTATGATTTTAGATGTTTTTGGCATTTTCTTCTTAATTCAGGTCATAAAATAATAATTTTACTGATTATTAAATGACTATTAGTTTATAAAATATCACTTTAATTCCATTATGTTTTTATTTTTTAGATTTTTTTTCAATTTCTTTAAAGAAATCTCGAGCGTCTGTAAAGTTTGTGTTAGTACCGCTACTTCTGCTCTCATATGTTTGAATTTTCGGAATATATGTTGGTGCAGAGTTAGCTTTACTAGACGATTTCCTATGTTTAAATTTAAATTTAATTTTTGAGTCCAATAAGGTAAGTGCTTCTTCAAGAGAAGATGCACACAATATTGCGTTTAAGTCGGATTCGTTGACTGTATATAATTTATCATCAATATTATTTTTATTTTTACAGTCAACCTTATTATTATCTACAATAGAAATCTTTTCAGTTTGTTCCAACTGTACAAACGTTTTTTCATAATAATCATCATTGGATGTTTTTAATCGTTGTACAGACATTTCTAATTTTTGGATGCCATACGATTTTTCTTGTAAATTATCTTCATTTTTCAAACAATGAAACTTAGACGATTCTCCGAATTCTAAATAACAATTTTCTGATTTAATTTCTTTATCAATCAAAGTTGTTTCATAATTGCTATTTATAACGTTAACATTTGGTGATGTTATTTCAATTACCGTATCTGCTTCCGTTTGTTCTATTGCAACTGAGGCCAAATTAACTGGTGTTGAAGTTTTATTTTCACTCTTTATTTTTATCTTATTCGATTCTACTTTAGATGTAGATGCGCAAGTAAAAAATTCTGTAATTTCTTTTTCAGTACATTTGTCTATTTTAATTGGGTTTTCTAAAAATGCAGTAGAAGTATCAACTAGTATTTGAGTTTCGCTATTCGTAACTTTTTCTAGGTCTGTCTGTTCATCAGCGACTGCAGCTAAAATATCGTTTAGTGTCGAAATTTCATCATGAGTACCTTTTTCTACAGAAGTTTTATCTAACGATTCTGTAAAAGTATCCATTACATCATCTGCATTAACAATTATCTGTTCTTCCATGGATGTAATTGAAGAAACCATTGCTGTAGTTTTGATCTCATTTTGTTCTACTGCAAATTCTTCATCGAATAACATTGCGGAATTAATTAATGACATGGATTCATCGTTGATAACTTCTTCAATCTGTATCTGTTCTTGTACAGATGCAGTTGAAGTGTCAATTGATAATAAATCCAATTTCTTGATTGTTTCTTCTATTTTATTCATTTCATCCATAAGTGTAGAGGATGCATCAATGGGTAGGCTTGTTTCATTTTCCTTATCATTGTTATTAATCAATTTAACCGTCATTAATGAACTATTTGGATTTTTTCCTTCAAATACTTTTAGAACTATTGGTTCTAATATGCTTACAGTCAAGGAATCAGCAAAAGGTGACAATTCAGTTTCAGTTTTAGCGTCAATTGTATTAGATTCCACTATAGATACACCAGACGTATCTATTGATAATGGACTTTTGATTAATTCTTCTAATTCTCTCTTTTCTTGTTCAAAAGTAGACGGTGTATCAATGGGATTATCTGTTTCAGTTTCCTTAACATTAATATGTATTGTTTTATTCGGCTCTATTTGTGTATTCGGAAATCCATCAACAATTTCTACTAGGCTTCGATAAGAGATATCAGTACAGCTTAAAAATTCAGATTCAGTTATAACTACTACTACTTTTGATTCCTCTGCAGATTTGACAGATGATTCAATTTGTAATGAAGTTTTGATTGTTTCTTTTTCTTCCATCGTTGCTTGCTCTGATTCAGAGGATGTATCAGACGCTAAGCTTGTTTCTCTTTCATTAATATCGTTGTTTAGCGCTTTATCTGTTTCTGTACCGGTATTCGAAATGTTTTCTTCAATTACTTCACCCACAACTATTGGTTCGATTATATTTAAATTTGATGTATCAGTAGTTGGAGATAATTCAGTGTCATTTATAACTTCTTCTACTTTTGATTCTTCTACAGATGTAACAGGTGTTTCGACTGTTAATTGATTTATGGTTATTTCTTCTACTGATATAGAAGATGTATCGGTCGGTAAGCTTTTGTCTTTCTCATTAATCGCTTTATCTACCTCTGTTCCAGTATTCGGAATGTTTTCTTCAATCACTTCACCCACAACTATTGGTTCAATTATATTTAAATTTGATGTATCAGTAGTTGGAGATAATTCTGTTTCAGTTATAACTTCTACTATTTCTGATTGCACTGCAGATGTGATAGGTGTTTCGACTGTTAATTGATTTATGGTTATTTCTTCTTCTGATATAGAAGATGCATCGGTTGGTATGCTTTTGTTTTTCTCATTAATCGCTTTATCTACCTCTATTCCAGTATTCGGAATGTTTTCTTCAATCACTTCACCCACAACTATTGGTTCAATTATATTTAAATTTGATGTATCAGTAGTTGGAGATAATTCAGTGTCATTTATCACTTCTTCTACTTTTGATTCTTCTACAGATGTAACAGGTGTTTCGACTGTTAATTGATTTATGGTTATTTCTTCTACTGATATAGAAGATGTATCGGTCGGTAAGCTTTTGTCTTTCTCATTAATCGCTTTATCTACCTCTGTTCCAGTATTCGGAATGTTTTCTTCAATCACTTCACCAACTACTATTGGTTCAATTATATTTAAATGTAATGTATAAGTAGTTTGAGATAATTCAGTGTCATTTATAACTTCTTCTACTTTTGATTCTTCTACAGATGTAACAGGTGTTTCGACTGTTAATTGATTTATGGTTATTTCTTCTTCTGATATAGAAGATGCATCGGTTGGTAACCTTGTGTTTGTCTCAACAATATCGTTATTTATCGCTTTATCCGTCTCTGTGCCAATACACGGAATTATTTCTTCAATCACTTCACCCACAACTATTGGTTTAATTATATTTAAATTTGATGTATCAGTAGTTGGAGATAATTCAGTGTCATTTATAACTTCTTCTACTTTTGATTCTTCTACAGATGTAACAGGTGTTTCGACTGTTAATTGATTTATGGTTATTTCTTCTACTGATATAGAAGATGTATCGGTCGGTAAGCTTTTCTCTTTCTCATTAATCGCTTTATCTACCTCTATTCCAGTATTCGGAATGTTTTCATCAATCACTTCACCCACAACTATTGGTTCAATTATATTTAAATTTGATGTATCAGTAGTTGGAGATAATTCAGTGTCATTTATAACTTCTTCTACTTTTGATTCTTCTACAGATGTAACAGGTGTTTCGACTGTTAATTGATTTATAGTTATTTCTTCTTCTGATATAGAAGATGCATCGGTTGGTAACCTTGTGTTTGTCTCAACAATATCGTTATTTATCGCTTTGTCCGTCTCTGTTCCAATAAACGGAATTATTTCTTCAATCACTTCACCCACAACTATTGGTTCAATTATATTTAAATTTGATGTATCAGTAGTTGGAGATAATTCAGTGTCATTTATAACTTCTTCTACTTTTGATTCTTCTACAGATGTAACAGGTGTTTCGACTGTTAATTGATTTATGGTTATTTCTTCTTCTGATATAGAAGATGCATCGGTTGGTAACCTTGTGTTTGTCTCAACAATATCGTTATTTATCGCTTTATCCGTCTCTGTTCCAATACACGGAATTATTTCTTCAATCACTTCACCCACAACTAGTGGTTCAATTATATTTAAATTTGATGTATCAGTAGTTGGAGATAATTCAGTGTCATTTATAACTTCTTCTACTTTTGATTCTTCTACAGATGTAACAGGTGTTTCGACTGTTAATTGATTTATGGTTATTTCTTCTTCTGATATAGAAGATGCATCGGTTGGTAACCTTGTGTTTGTCTCAACAATATCGTTATTTATCGCTTTATCCGTCTCTGTTCCAATACACGGAATTATTTCTTCAATCACTTCACCCACAACTAGTGGTTCAATTATATTTAAATTTGATGTATCAGTAGTTGGAGATAATTCAGTGTCATTTATAACTTCTTCTACTTTTGATTCTTCTACAGATGTAACAGGTGTTTCGACTGTTAATTGATTTATGGTTATTTCTTCTTCTGATATAGAAGATGCATCGGTCGGTAAGCTTTTGTCTTTCTCATTAATCGCTTTATCTACCTCTATTCCAGTATTCGGAATGTTTTCATCAATCACTTCACCCACAACTATTGGTTCAATTATATTTAAATTTGATGTATCAGTAGTTGGAGATAATTCAGTGTCATTTATAACTTCTTCTACTTTTGATTCTTCTACAGATGTAACAGGTGTTTCGACTGTTAATTGATTTATAGTTATTTCTTCTTCTGATATAGAAGATGCATCGGTTGGTAACCTTGTGTTTGTCTCAACAATATCGTTATTTATCGCTTTGTCCGTCTCTGTTCCAATACACGGAATTATTTCTTCAATCACTTCACCCACAACTATTGGTTCAATTATATTTAAATTTGATGTATCAGTAGTTGGAGATAATTCAGTGTCATTTATAACTTCTTCTACTTTTGATTCTTCTACAGATGTAACAGGTGTTTCGACTGTTAATTGATTTATGGTTATTTCTTCTTCTGATATAGAAGATGCATCGGTTGGTAACCTTGTGTTTGTCTCAACAATATCGTTATTTATCGCTTTATCCGTCTCTGTTCCAATACACGGAATTATTTCTTCAATCACTTCACCCACAACTATTGGTTCAATTATATTTAAATTTGATGTATCATTAGTTGGAGATAATTCAGTGTCATTTATAACTTCTACTACTTTTGATTCTTCTACAGATGTAACAGGTGTTTCGACTGTTAATTGATTTATGGTTATTTCTTCTACTGATATAGAAGATGTATCGGTCGGTAAGCTTTTGTCTTTCTCATTAATCGCTTTATCTACCTCTATTCCAGTATTCGGAATGTTTTCATCAATCACTTCACCCACAACTATTGGTTCAATTATATTTAAATTTGATGTATCAGTAGTTTGAGATAATTCAGTGTCATTTATAACTTCTTCTACTTTTGATTCTTCTACAGATGTAACAGGTGTTTCGACTGTTAATTGATTTATGGTTATTTCTTCTTCTGATATAGAAGATGCATCGGTTGGTAACCTTGTGTTTGTCTCAACAATATCGTTATTTATCGCTTTATCCGTCTCTGTTCCAATACACGGAATTATTTCTTCAATCACTTCACCCACAACTATTGGTTCAATTATATTTAAAATTGATGTATCAGTAGTTGGAGATAATTCAGTGTCATTTATAACTTCTTCTACTTTTGATTCTTCTACAGATGTAACAGGTGTTTCGACTGTTAATTGATTTATGGTTATTTCTTCTTCTGATATAGAAGATGCATCGGTTGGTAACCTTGTGTTTGTCTCAACAATATCGTTATTTATCGCTTTATCCGTCTCTGTTCCAATACACGGAATTATTTCTTCAATCACTTCACCCACAACTATTGGTTCAATTATATTTAAATTTGATGTATCATTAGTTGGAGATAATTCAGTGTCATTTATAACTGCTTCTACTTTTGATTCTTCTACAGATGTAACAGGTGTTTCGACTGTTAATTGATTTATGGTTATTTCTTCTACTGATATAGAAGATGTATCGGTCGGTAAGCTTTTGTCTTTCTCATTAATCGCTTTATCTACCTCTGTTCCAGTATTTGGAATGTTTTCTTCAATCACTTCACCCACAACTATTGGTTCAATTATATTTAAATTTGATGTATCAGTAGTTGGAGATAATTCTGTTTCAGTTATAACTTCTACTATTTCTGATTGCACTGCAGATGTGATAGGTGTTTCGACTGTTAATTGATTTATGGTTATTTCTTCTTCTGATATAGAAGATGCATCGGTTGGTATGCTTTTGTTTTTCTCATTAATCGCTTTTTCTACCTCTATTCCAGTATTCGGAATGTTTTCTTCAATCACTTCACCCACAACTATTGGTTCAATTATATTTAAATTTGATGTATCAGTAGTTGGAGATAATTCAGTGTCATTTATAACTTCTTCTACTTTTGATTCTTCTACAGATGTAACAGGTGTTTCGACTGTTAATTGATTTATGGTTATTTCTTCTACTGATATAGAAGATGTATCGGTCGGTAAGCTTTTGTCTTTCTCATTAATCGCTTTATCTACCTCTGTTCCAGTATTCGGAATGTTTTCTTCATTCACTTCACCCACTACTATTGGTTCAATTATATTTAAATGTAATGTATCAGTAGTTTGAGATAATTCAGTGTCATTTATAACTTCTTCTACTTTTGATTCTTCTACAGATGTAACAGGTGTTTCGACTGTTAATTGATTTATGGTTATTTCTTCTTCTGATATAGAAGATGCATCGGTTGGTAACCTTGTGTTTGTCTCAACAATATCGTTATTTATCGCTTTATCCGTCTCTGTTCCAATACACGGAATTATTTCTTCAATCACTTCACCCACAACTAGTGGTTCAATTATATTTAAATTTGATGTATCAGTAGTTGGAGATAATTCAGTGTCATTTATAACTTCTTCTACTTTTGATTCTTCTACAGATGTAACAGGTGTTTCGACTGTTAATTGATTTATGGTTATTTCTTCTTCTGATATAGAAGATGCATCGGTTGGTAACCTTGTGTTTGTCTCAACAATATCGTTATTTATCGCTTTATCCGTCTCTGTTCCAATACACGGAATTATTTCTTCAATCACTTCACCCACAACTATTGGTTCAATTATATTTAAATTTGATGTATCATTAGTTGGAGATAATTCAGTGTCATTTATAACTTCTTCTACTTTTGATTCTTCTACAGATGTAACAGGTGTTTCGACTGTTAATTGATTTATGGTTATTTCTTCTACTGATATAGAAGATGTATCGGTCGGTAAGCTTTTGTCTTTCTCATTAATCGCTTTATCTACCTCTGTTCCAGTATTCGGAATGTTTTCTTCAATCACTTCACCCACAACTATTGGTTCAATTATATTTAAATTTGATGTATCAGTAGTTGGAGATAATTCTGTTTCAGTTATAACTTCTACTATTTCTGATTGCACTGCAGATGTGATAGGTGTTTCGACTGTTAATTGATTTATGGTTATTTCTTCTTCTGATATAGAAGATGCATCGGTTGGTATGCTTTTGTTTTTCTCATTAATCGCTTTATCTACCTCTATTCCAGTATTCGGAATGTTTTCTTCAATCACTTCACCCACAACTATTGGTTCAATTATATTTAAATTTGATGTATCAGTAGTTGGAGATAATTCAGTGTCATTTATAACTTCTTCTACTTTTGATTCTTCTACAGATGTAACAGGTGTTTCGACTGTTAATTGATTTATGGTTATTTCTTCTACTGATATAGAAGATGTATCGGTCGGTAAGCTTTTGTCTTTCTCATTAATCGCTTTATCTACCTCTGTTCCAGTATTCGGAATGTTTTCTTCAATCACTTCACCAACTACTATTGGTTCAATTATATTTAAATGTAATGTATAAGTAGTTTGAGATAATTCAGTGTCATTTATAACTTCTTCTACTTTTGATTCTTCTACAGATGTAACAGGTGTTTCGACTGTTAATTGATTTATGGTTATTTCTTCTTCTGATATAGAAGATGCATCGGTTGGTAACCTTGTGTTTGTCTCAACAATATCGTTATTTATCGCTTTATCCGTCTCTGTGCCAATACACGGAATTATTTCTTCAATCACTTCACCCACAACTATTGGTTTAATTATATTTAAATTTGATGTATCAGTAGTTGGAGATAATTCAGTGTCATTTATAACTTCTTCTACTTTTGATTCTTCTACAGATGTAACAGGTGTTTCGACTGTTAATTGATTTATGGTTATTTCTTCTACTGATATAGAAGATGTATCGGTCGGTAAGCTTTTCTCTTTCTCATTAATCGCTTTATCTACCTCTATTCCAGTATTCGGAATGTTTTCATCAATCACTTCACCCACAACTATTGGTTCAATTATATTTAAATTTGATGTATCAGTAGTTGGAGATAATTCAGTGTCATTTATAACTTCTTCTACTTTTGATTCTTCTACAGATGTAACAGGTGTTTCGACTGTTAATTGATTTATAGTTATTTCTTCTTCTGATATAGAAGATGCATCGGTTGGTAACCTTGTGTTTGTCTCAACAATATCGTTATTTATCGCTTTGTCCGTCTCTGTTCCAATAAACGGAATTATTTCTTCAATCACTTCACCCACAACTATTGGTTCAATTATATTTAAATTTGATGTATCAGTAGTTGGAGATAATTCAGTGTCATTTATAACTTCTTCTACTTTTGATTCTTCTACAGATGTAACAGGTGTTTCGACTGTTAATTGATTTATGGTTATTTCTTCTTCTGATATAGAAGATGCATCGGTTGGTAACCTTGTGTTTGTCTCAACAATATCGTTATTTATCGCTTTATCCGTCTCTGTTCCAATACACGGAATTATTTCTTCAATCACTTCACCCAAAACTATTGGTTCAATTATATTTAAATTTGATGTATCATTAGTTGGAGATAATTCAGTGTCATTTATAACTTCTTCTACTTTTGATTCTTCTACAGATGTAACAGGTGTTTCGACTGTTAATTGATTTATGGTTATTTCTTCTTCTGATATAGAAGATGCATCGGTTGGTAACCTTGTGTTTGTCTCAACAATATCGTTATTTATCGCTTTATCCGTCTCTGTTCCAATACACGGAATTATTTCTTCAATCACTTCACCCACAACTAGTGGTTCAATTATATTTAAATTTGATGTATCAGTAGTTGGAGATAATTCAGTGTCATTTATAACTTCTTCTACTTTTGATTCTTCTACAGATGTAACAGGTGTTTCGACTGTTAATTGATTTATGGTTATTTCTTCTTCTGATATAGAAGATGCATCGGTTGGTAACCTTGTGTTTGTCTCAACAATATCGTTATTTATCGCTTTATCCGTCTCTGTTCCAATACACGGAATTATTTCTTCAATCACTTCACCCACAACTAGTGGTTCAATTATATTTAAATTTGATGTATCAGTAGTTGGAGATAATTCAGTGTCATTTATAACTTCTTCTACTTTTGATTCTTCTACAGATGTAACAGGTGTTTCGACTGTTAATTGATTTATGGTTATTTCTTCTTCTGATATAGAAGATGCATCGGTCGGTAAGCTTTTGTCTTTCTCATTAATCGCTTTATCTACCTCTATTCCAGTATTCGGAATGTTTTCATCAATCACTTCACCCACAACTATTGGTTCAATTATATTTAAATTTGATGTATCAGTAGTTGGAGATAATTCAGTGTCATTTATAACTTCTTCTACTTTTGATTCTTCTACAGATGTAACAGGTGTTTCGACTGTTAATTGATTTATAGTTATTTCTTCTTCTGATATAGAAGATGCATCGGTTGGTAACCTTGTGTTTGTCTCAACAATATCGTTATTTATCGCTTTGTCCGTCTCTGTTCCAATACACGGAATTATTTCTTCAATCACTTCACCCACAACTATTGGTTCAATTATATTTAAATTTGATGTATCAGTAGTTGGAGATAATTCAGTGTCATTTATAACTTCTTCTACTTTTGATTCTTCTACAGATGTAACAGGTGTTTCGACTGTTAATTGATTTATGGTTATTTCTTCTTCTGATATAGAAGATGCATCGGTTGGTAACCTTGTGTTTGTCTCAACAATATCGTTATTTATCGCTTTATCCGTCTCTGTTCCAATACACGGAATTATTTCTTCAATCACTTCACCCACAACTATTGGTTCAATTATATTTAAATTTGATGTATCATTAGTTGGAGATAATTCAGTGTCATTTATAACTTCTACTACTTTTGATTCTTCTACAGATGTAACAGGTGTTTCGACTGTTAATTGATTTATGGTTATTTCTTCTACTGATATAGAAGATGTATCGGTCGGTAAGCTTTTGTCTTTCTCATTAATCGCTTTATCTACCTCTATTCCAGTATTCGGAATGTTTTCATCAATCACTTCACCCACAACTATTGGTTCAATTATATTTAAATTTGATGTATCAGTAGTTTGAGATAATTCAGTGTCATTTATAACTTCTTCTACTTTTGATTCTTCTACAGATGTAACAGGTGTTTCGACTGTTAATTGATTTATGGTTATTTCTTCTACTGATATAGAAGATGTATCGGTCGGTAAGCTTTTGTCTTTCTCATTAATCGCTTTATCTACCTCTGTTCCAGTATTTGGAATGTTTTCTTCAATCACTTCACCCACAACTATTGGTTCAATTATATTTAAATTTGATGTATCAGTAGTTGGAGATAATTCTGTTTCAGTTATAACTTCTACTATTTCTGATTGCACTGCAGATGTGATAGGTGTTTCGACTGTTAATTGATTTATGGTTATTTCTTCTTCTGATATAGAAGATGCATCGGTTGGTATGCTTTTGTTTTTCTCATTAATCGCTTTATCTACCTCTATTCCAGTATTCGGAATGTTTTCTTCAATCACTTCACCCACAACTATTGGTTCAATTATATTTAAATTTGATGTATCAGTAGTTGGAGATAATTCAGTGTCATTTATAACTTCTTCTACTTTTGATTCTTCTACAGATGTAACAGGTGTTTCGACTGTTAATTGATTTATGGTTATTTCTTCTACTGATATAGAAGATGTATCGGTCGGTAAGCTTTTGTCTTTCTCATTAATCGCTTTATCTACCTCTGTTCCAGTATTCGGAATGTTTTCTTCATTCACTTCACCCACTACTATTGGTTCAATTATATTTAAATGTAATGTATCAGTAGTTTGAGATAATTCAGTGTCGTTTATAACTTCTTCTACTTTTGATTCTTCTACAGATGTAACAGGTGTTTCGACTGTTAATTGATTTATGGTTATTTCTTCTTCTGATATAGAAGATGCATCGGTTGGTAACCTTGTGTTTGTCTCAACAATATCGTTATTTATCGCTTTATCCGTCTCTGTTCCAATACACGGAATTATTTCTTCAATCACTTCACCCACAACTAGTGGTTCAATTATATTTAAATTTGATGTATCAGTAGTTGGAGATAATTCAGTGTCATTTATAACTTCTTCTACTTTTGATTCTTCTACAGATGTAACAGGTGTTTCGACTGTTAATTGATTTATGGTTATTTCTTCTTCTGATATAGAAGATGCATCGGTTGGTAACCTTGTGTTTGTCTCAACAATATCGTTATTTATCGCTTTATCCGTCTCTGTTCCAATACACGGAATTATTTCTTCAATCACTTCACCCACAACTATTGGTTCAATTATATTTAAATTTGATGTATCATTAGTTGGAGATAATTCAGTGTCATTTATAACTTCTTCTACTTTTGATTCTTCTACAGATGTAACAGGTGTTTCGACTGTTAATTGATTTATGGTTATTTCTTCTACTGATATAGAAGATGTATCGGTCGGTAAGCTTTTGTCTTTCTCATTAATCGCTTTATCTACCTCTGTTCCAGTATTCGGAATGTTTTCTTCAATCACTTCACCCACAACTATTGGTTCAATTATATTTAAATTTGATGTATCAGTAGTTGGAGATAATTCTGTTTCAGTTATAACTTCTACTATTTCTGATTGCACTGCAGATGTGATAGGTGTTTCGACTGTTAATTGATTTATGGTTATTTCTTCTTCTGATATAGAAGATGCATCGGTTGGTATGCTTTTGTTTTTCTCATTAATCGCTTTATCTACCTCTATTCCAGTATTCGGAATGTTTTCTTCAATCACTTCACCCACAACTATTGGTTCAATTATATTTAAATTTGATGTATCAGTAGTTGGAGATAATTCAGTGTCATTTATAACTTCTTCTACTTTTGATTCTTCTACAGATGTAACAGGTGTTTCGACTGTTAATTGATTTATGGTTATTTCTTCTACTGATATAGAAGATGTATCGGTCGGTAAGCTTTTGTCTTTCTCATTAATCGCTTTATCTACCTCTGTTCCAGTATTCGGAATGTTTTCTTCATTCACTTCACCCACTACTATTGGTTCAATTATATTTAAATGTAATGTATCAGTAGTTTGAGATAATTCAGTGTCATTTATAACTTCTTCTACTTTTGATTCTTCTACAGATGTAACAGGTGTTTCGACTGTTAATTGATTTATGGTTATTTCTTCTTCTGATATAGAAGATGCATCGGTTGGTAACCTTGTGTTTGTCTCAACAATATCGTTATTTATCGCTTTATCCGTCTCTGTTCCAATACACGGAATTATTTCTTCAATCACTTCACCCACAACTATTGGTTCAATTATATTTAAATTTGATGTATCATTAGTTGGAGATAATTCAGTGTCATTTATAACTTCAACTACTTTTGATTCTTCTACAGATGTAACAGGTGTTTCGACTGTTAATTGATTTATGGTTATTTCTTCTTCTGATATAGAAGATGCATCGGTTGGTAACCTTGTGTTTGTCTCAACAATATCGTTATTTATCGCTTTATCCGTCTCTGTTCCAATACACGGAATTATTTCTTCAATCACTTCACCCACAACTAGTGGTTCAATTATATTTAAATTTGATGTATCAGTAGTTGGAGATAATTCAGTGTCATTTATAACTTCTTCTACTTTTGATTCTTCTACAGATGTAACAGGTGTTTCGACTGTTAATTGATTTATGGTTATTTCTTCTTCTGATATAGAAGATGCATCGGTTGGTAACCTTGTGTTTGTCTCAACAATATCGTTATTTATCGCTTTATCCGTCTCTGTTCCAATACACGGAATTATTTCTTCAATCACTTCACCCACAACTAGTGGTTCAATTATATTTAAATTTGATGTATCAGTAGTTGGAGATAATTCAGTGTCATTTATAACTTCTTCTACTTTTGATTCTTCTACAGATGTAACAGGTGTTTCGACTGTTAATTGATTTATGGTTATTTCTTCTTCTGATATAGAAGATGCATCGGTCGGTAAGCTTTTGTCTTTCTCATTAATCGCTTTATCTACCTCTATTCCAGTATTCGGAATGTTTTCATCAATCACTTCACCCACAACTATTGGTTCAATTATATTTAAATTTGATGTATCAGTAGTTGGAGATAATTCAGTGTCATTTATAACTTCTTCTACTTTTGATTCTTCTACAGATGTAACAGGTGTTTCGACTGTTAATTGATTTATAGTTATTTCTTCTTCTGATATAGAAGATGCATCGGTTGGTAACCTTGTGTTTGTCTCAACAATATCGTTATTTATCGCTTTGTCCGTCTCTGTTCCAATACACGGAATTATTTCTTCAATCACTTCACCCACAACTATTGGTTCAATTATATTTAAATTTGATGTATCAGTAGTTGGAGATAATTCAGTGTCATTTATAACTTCTTCTACTTTTGATTCTTCTACAGATGTAACAGGTGTTTCGACTGTTAATTGATTTATGGTTATTTCTTCTTCTGATATAGAAGATGCATCGGTTGGTAACCTTGTGTTTGTCTCAACAATATCGTTATTTATCGCTTTATCCGTCTCTGTTCCAATACACGGAATTATTTCTTCAATCACTTCACCCACAACTATTGGTTCAATTATATTTAAATTTGATGTATCATTAGTTGGAGATAATTCAGTGTCATTTATAACTTCTACTACTTTTGATTCTTCTACAGATGTAACAGGTGTTTCGACTGTTAATTGATTTATGGTTATTTCTTCTACTGATATAGAAGATGTATCGGTCGGTAAGCTTTTGTCTTTCTCATTAATCGCTTTATCTACCTCTATTCCAGTATTCGGAATGTTTTCATCAATCACTTCACCCACAACTATTGGTTCAATTATATTTAAATTTGATGTATCAGTAGTTTGAGATAATTCAGTGTCATTTATAACTTCTTCTACTTTTGATTCTTCTACAGATGTAACAGGTGTTTCGACTGTTAATTGATTTATGGTTATTTCTTCTTCTGATATAGAAGATGCATCGGTTGGTAACCTTGTGTTTGTCTCAACAATATCGTTATTTATCGCTTTATCCGTCTCTGTTCCAATACACGGAATTATTTCTTCAATCACTTCACCCACAACTATTGGTTCAATTATATTTAAAATTGATGTATCAGTAGTTGGAGATAATTCAGTGTCATTTATAACTTCTTCTACTTTTGATTCTTCTACAGATGTAACAGGTGTTTCGACTGTTAATTGATTTATGGTTATTTCTTCTTCTGATATAGAAGATGCATCGGTTGGTAACCTTGTGTTTGTCTCAACAATATCGTTATTTATCGCTTTATCCGTCTCTGTTCCAATACACGGAATTATTTCTTCAATCACTTCACCCACAACTATTGGTTCAATTATATTTAAATTTGATGTATCATTAGTTGGAGATAATTCAGTGTCATTTATAACTGCTTCTACTTTTGATTCTTCTACAGATGTAACAGGTGTTTCGACTGTTAATTGATTTATGGTTATTTCTTCTACTGATATAGAAGATGTATCGGTCGGTAAGCTTTTGTCTTTCTCATTAATCGCTTTATCTACCTCTATTCCAGTATTCGGAATGTTTTCATCAATCACTTCACCCACAACTATTGGTTCAATTATATTTAAATTTGATGTATCAGTAGTTGGAGATAATTCAGTGTCATTTATAACTTCTTCTACTTTTGATTCTTCTACAGATGTAACAGGTGTTTCGACTGTTAATTGATTTATAGTTATTTCTTCTTCTGATATAGAAGATGCATCGGTTGGTAACCTTGTGTTTGTCTCAACAATATCGTTATTTATCGCTTTGTCCGTCTCTGTTCCAATACACGGAATTATTTCTTCAATCACTTCACCCACAACTATTGGTTCAATTATATTTAAATTTGATGTATCAGTAGTTGGAGATAATTCAGTGTCATTTATAACTTCTTCTACTTTTGATTCTTCTACAGATGTAACAGGTGTTTCGACTGTTAATTGATTTATGGTTATTTCTTCTTCTGATATAGAAGATGCATCGGTTGGTAACCTTGTGTTTGTCTCAACAATATCGTTATTTATCGCTTTATCCGTCTCTGTTCCAATACACGGAATTATTTCTTCAATCACTTCACCCACAACTATTGGTTCAATTATATTTAAATTTGATGTATCATTAGTTGGAGATAATTCAGTGTCATTTATAACTTCTACTACTTTTGATTCTTCTACAGATGTAACAGGTGTTTCGACTGTTAATTGATTTATGGTTATTTCTTCTACTGATATAGAAGATGTATCGGTCGGTAAGCTTTTGTCTTTCTCATTAATCGCTTTATCTACCTCTATTCCAGTATTCGGAATGTTTTCATCAATCACTTCACCCACAACTATTGGTTCAATTATATTTAAATTTGATGTATCAGTAGTTTGAGATAATTCAGTGTCATTTATAACTTCTTCTACTTTTGATTCTTCTACAGATGTAACAGGTGTTTCGACTGTTAATTGATTTATGGTTATTTCTTCTTCTGATATAGAAGATGCATCGGTTGGTAACCTTGTGTTTGTCTCAACAATATCGTTATTTATCGCTTTATCCGTCTCTGTTCCAATACACGGAATTATTTCTTCAATCACTTCACCCACAACTATTGGTTCAATTATATTTAAATTTGATGTATCATTAGTTGGAGATAATTCAGTGTCATTTATAACTGCTTCTACTTTTGATTCTTCTACAGATGTAACAGGTGTTTCGACTGTTAATTGATTTATGGTTATTTCTTCTACTGATATAGAAGATGTATCGGTCGGTAAGCTTTTGTCTTTCTCATTAATCGCTTTATCTACCTCTATTCCAGTATTCGGAATGTTTTCATCAATCACTTCACCCACAACTATTGGTTCAATTATATTTAAATTTGATGTATCAGTAGTTGGAGATAATTCAGTGTCATTTATAACTTCTTCTACTTTTGATTCTTCTACAGATGTAACAGGTGTTTCGACTGTTAATTGATTTATAGTTATTTCTTCTTCTGATATAGAAGATGCATCGGTTGGTAACCTTGTGTTTGTCTCAACAATATCGTTATTTATCGCTTTGTCCGTCTCTGTTCCAATACACGGAATTATTTCTTCAATCACTTCACCCACAACTATTGGTTCAATTATATTTAAATTTGATGTATCAGTAGTTGGAGATAATTCAGTGTCATTTATAACTTCTTCTACTTTTGATTCTTCTACAGATGTAACAGGTGTTTCGACTGTTAATTGATTTATGGTTATTTCTTCTTCTGATATAGAAGATGCATCGGTTGGTAACCTTGTGTTTGTCTCAACAATATCGTTATTTATCGCTTTATCCGTCTCTGTTCCAATACACGGAATTATTTCTTCAATCACTTCACCCACAACTATTGGTTCAATTATATTTAAATTTGATGTATCATTAGTTGGAGATAATTCAGTGTCATTTATAACTTCTACTACTTTTGATTCTTCTACAGATGTAACAGGTGTTTCGACTGTTAATTGATTTATGGTTATTTCTTCTACTGATATAGAAGATGTATCGGTCGGTAAGCTTTTGTCTTTCTCATTAATCGCTTTATCTACCTCTATTCCAGTATTCGGAATGTTTTCATCAATCACTTCACCCACAACTATTGGTTCAATTATATTTAAATTTGATGTATCAGTAGTTTGAGATAATTCAGTGTCATTTATAACTTCTTCTACTTTTGATTCTTCTACAGATGTAACAGGTGTTTCGACTGTTAATTGATTTATGGTTATTTCTTCTTCTGATATAGAAGATGCATCGGTTGGTAACCTTGTGTTTGTCTCAACAATATCGTTATTTATCGCTTTATCCGTCTCTGTTCCAATACACGGAATTATTTCTTCAATCACTTCACCCACAACTATTGGTTCAATTATATTTAAATTTGATGTATCATTAGTTGGAGATAATTCAGTGTCATTTATAACTGCTTCTACTTTTGATTCTTCTACAGATGTAACAGGTGTTTCGACTGTTAATTGATTTATGGTTATTTCTTCTACTGATATAGAAGATGTATCGGTCGGTAAGCTTTTGTCTTTCTCATTAATCGCTTTATCTACCTCTGTTCCAGTATTTGGAATGTTTTCTTCAATCACTTCACCCACAACTATTGGTTCAATTATATTTAAATTTGATGTATCAGTAGTTGGAGATAATTCTGTTTCAGTTATAACTTCTACTATTTCTGATTGCACTGCAGATGTGATAGGTGTTTCGACTGTTAATTGATTTATGGTTATTTCTTCTTTTGATATAGAAGATGCATCGGTTGGTATGCTTTTGTTTTTCTCATTAATCGCTTTATCTACCTCTATTCCAGTATTCGGAATGTTTTCTTCAATCACTTCACCCACAACTATTGGTTCAATTATATTTAAATTTGATGTATCAGTAGTTGGAGATAATTCAGTGTCATTTATAACTTCTTCTACTTTTGATTCTTCTACAGATGTAACAGGTGTTTCGACTGTTAATTGATTTATGGTTATTTCTTCTACTGATATAGAAGATGTATCGGTCGGTAAGCTTTTGTCTTTCTCATTAATCGCTTTATCTACCTCTGTTCCAGTATTCGGAATGTTTTCTTCATTCACTTCACCCACTACTATTGGTTCAATTATATTTAAATGTAATGTATCAGTAGTTTGAGATAATTCAGTGTCATTTATAACTTCTTCTACTTTTGATTCTTCTACAGATGTAACAGGTGTTTCGACTGTTAATTGATTTATGGTTATTTTTTCTTCTGATATAGAAGATGCATCGGTTGGTAACCTTGTGTTTGTCTCAACAATATCGTTATTTATCGCTTTATCCGTCTCTGTTCCAATACACGGAATTATTTCTTCAATCACTTCACCCACAACTAGTGGTTCAATTATATTTAAATTTGATGTATCAGTAGTTGGAGATAATTCAGTGTCATTTATAACTTCTTCTACTTTTGATTCTTCTACAGATGTAACAGGTGTTTCGACTGTTAATTGATTTATGGTTATTTCTTCTTCTGATATAGAAGATGCATCGGTTGGTAACCTTGTGTTTGTCTCAACAATATCGTTATTTATCGCTTTATCCGTCTCTGTTCCAATACACGGAATTATTTCTTCAATCACTTCACCCACAACTATTGGTTCAATTATATTTAAATTTGATGTATCATTAGTTGGAGATAATTCAGTGTCATTTATAACTTCTTCTACTTTTGATTCTTCTACAGATGTAACAGGTGTTTCGACTGTTAATTGATTTATGGTTATTTCTTCTACTGATATAGAAGATGTATCGGTCGGTAAGCTTTTGTCTTTCTCATTAATCGCTTTATCTACCTCTGTTCCAGTATTCGGAATGTTTTCTTCAATCACTTCACCCACAACTATTGGTTCAATTATATTTAAATTTGATGTATCAGTAGTTGGAGATAATTCTGTTTCAGTTATAACTTCTACTATTTCTGATTGCACTGCAGATGTGATAGGTGTTTCGACTGTTAATTGATTTATGGTTATTTCTTCTTCTGATATAGAAGATGCATCGGTTGGTATGCTTTTGTTTTTCTCATTAATCGCTTTATCTACCTCTATTCCAGTATTCGGAATGTTTTCTTCAATCACTTCACCCACAACTATTGGTTCAATTATATTTAAATTTGATGTATCAGTAGTTGGAGATAATTCAGTGTCATTTATAACTTCTTCTACTTTTGATTCTTCTACAGATGTAACAGGTGTTTCGACTGTTAATTGATTTATGGTTATTTCTTCTACTGATATAGAAGATGTATCGGTCGGTAAGCTTTTGTCTTTCTCATTAATCGCTTTATCTACCTCTGTTCCAGTATTCGGAATGTTTTCTTCATTCACTTCACCCACTACTATTGGTTCAATTATATTTAAATGTAATGTATCAGTAGTTTGAGATAATTCAGTGTCATTTATAACTTCTTCTACTTTTGATTCTTCTACAGATGTAACAGGTGTTTCGACTGTTAATTGATTTATGGTTATTTCTTCTTCTGATATAGAAGATGCATCGGTTGGTAACCTTGTGTTTGTCTCAACAATATCGTTATTTATCGCTTTATCCGTCTCTGTTCCAATACACGGAATTATTTCTTCAATCACTTCACCCACAACTATTGGTTCAATTATATTTAAATTTGATGTATCATTAGTTGGAGATAATTCAGTGTCATTTATAACTTCAACTACTTTTGATTCTTCTACAGATGTAACAGGTGTTTCGACTGTTAATTGATTTATGGTTATTTCTTCTACTGATATAGATGATGTATCGCTCGGTAAGCTTTTTTCTTTCTCATTAATCGCTTTATCTACCTCTGTTCCAGTATTCGGAATGTTTTCTTCAATCAGTTCAGCCACCACTATTGGTTCAATTATATTTAAATTTGATGTATCATTAGTTGGAGATAATTCAGTGTCAATGTTTTCTTCAATTACTTCTCCCACACCCTTTGGTTCAATAATGTTTACATTTGACCTATCAGTACATGGTTTATGTTTAGTTTCATTTGCATTTTCTACTACTTTTGATGCCGCTGCAGATTCAACAGTTGATTCAATTTGTAATGGAGATTTGATTGATTCTTTTTCTTCTTTTGTTGCTTGCCCTGATGTAGAGGTTCTATCCGTGGCTAAGCTTGTTTTTCTCTCGTTTATATAGTTGTTTAGTGCTTTATCTGTTTCTATTCTAGTATTCTGAATGTTTCCTTCAATTACTTCAACCAAATCCGGTGGTTGAATTATGTTTACATTTTGGATATCAGTACATGGTGACAATTCTGTTTCAATTATAACTTCTACTATTTCTGATTGCACTGCAGATGTGATAGGTGAATCATTTTGTAATGAAGTTTTGATTGTTTCCTCTACTGATGTAGAAGATGTAGCAGTCGATATGCTTATTTTTGTTTCAGTAATTTCGTTAGTTCTTGCTTTAACTGTCTCTGTTCCAGTGTTTGGATTGTTTTTGTCAATCACTTCTCCCATAATCATTGTTTCATCTTTTTTTACATTTGATGTATCAGTACATTGTATTAATTTAGTTTCATTTGTATCTTCTACTACTTTTGATGCTTCTTCTGATGTAATAGGTGGTTCTGCTGTTAATGCATTTATGATTATTTCTTTTCTTTCTATCTTTTCTTCTACAAAAGTAGTTGATATATCAATGGAGTGATTCGTTTCATTTTCCATAACATAGTTTTTATTTGTTATACTCTGCTTAGTTGTGCGATTCAGATTATTTTCTTCATTATCATTTTCTACTACTAACTGTTCTACTTTGTTTACATTTGACATATTTGTACATGGTTTAGATTTAGTAGTTTTATTTTTTCTAATCATTTCGTTCTCTTGTACAACTGTCCACGAATTTGTTTGTGTTTTAGTGTCTTTTGTAGTTTCATCCTTGTGTTCAATTTGTTCATGTATAATAATTGCTAAGGAATCAATAGTTGTTGTATTATTTTTAGTTACAAATTCTACCATAATTTTTTTCATTAATGGTGTTATAGATGATTTAATCAATGGTGAATTGTCTATTTCAGATCTATTAATCATCTTATCTGACATTATTTGAGTTTCTTGAGTAACGTCATTTTTTGTTGTAGGTTTATCTGCTTTATCTTTATCTTTATATAGTTTTACGATTTCTGTAGGTGAAGTGTTAATTGGTATTTTATTTTCATTTTTAGTTATATTACTATTCATTACATTTACTGTTGATCCTAAAGTTTTTAATTTATATTTTGTGTTTAATGACTTGTGTGAAGCATCTTTTTCTTTTTTAAATTCTTTTGTAACAGTATGTGATATATCGTTTGCTAATTTATAGTTTGATAATATTTTTCCTGATTCATTATTATTTCTTAATGTTTCGTCTGTATTTTCTTTATTTTCTATATTATTTTTTTTTATGTTTATCTTTTTCGCATTATTATACGTAGTTGATTCTGATGAAATTTCTCTCTCTTCGATTACTTTTACCATATTTGCATTTTGTTTTGATACTCTGACTTCTGAATTTGGATTTTCAATTATTATATCCTTAGTTTTGTTTAATTGTGATAATTTATTATTAGTTTCTTTTTCTACATCTATATTTATAGCTTCTGTCATTTTTTTTATCTCTGGAAATTCGCTTTCTTTCTTTTTCATTTGATTTGTTGCCGTATTTTCAGTTGAATTTACAGTTGTACCCATATTATTATTTTCTGTGTTTCCATATATTGTTTCTTTTATATCGGGTATTTTTTTTAATTCATTTTCCTTAATCTGTAATTGTATTGATTCATCTTTGTTTTTATCATTTATATTTTGTACTACATCAGTTTTTTCTGATATATTTGATTTTATGGTTTCAGTTATAGTTTCAATTTTTGTATCACTCGGTGTTTTCGTTAGTATAATCTCTGTGTCTGGTACTATTTCATTATTATTATTTTCAACTTCGAAATTTGACCTTTCGTTTTCTATTATCATCATTTTAAATTCGTTATCTGTTTGTTGGTTATTTATGTGATTTATTGCTAAATTTACAAGTGTCCTAGGATTATTTTCACCTAATTTTTCTGAATGCAATTCACTTGGATTCATATTTGTTTTATTTATATTTTTAACATATTTAAATAGATGATTATTATCCGTTTTTGTTTTATCTAATAGTATTTTTGTTGTTTCATTTTTATCAATATGATTTTTTAACTGATATTTGAGTGTTCCAATACATTTAGTTTTAATTTCTTTATTATCATCGTTGTTACGAAGTTTAGTTTCTTGTAAATTATGTGTTTCTTGTATATTATGGTTTTCATTGATCGAAGTGTTTTCCGTTCTTGATAAATTTTTATTTAAATATAATTGTGTAATTTTTTCAACTATTTTGTTTTTGAAATTGTTTAATAAGGGTTCAATTGAGTTTTCAATTATTAACTTTTCGTTTTCAGTTAGTATGACATTAATATTCGATATATTGCTTATATCTTGTTGATTATCTTCTGATTTATATCTTAAAATCGGTAATTTTACCTTCATCGATGCTAATACTGTGCTATTTATAGGAGAACTTTGACTATTTGTTTTTTTTTCTGGAATGATATCGTTCTTAATTATGAATTTTTCTTTTACTGGTTCTGTATTAATTTTTTCTTCGTAACTAGGTGTTACTAAATCACTCTCGTCTAAGGTTTTATCATTTTCTTTATTGATAATATTTAATTTGTTGTTGTTGTATTCATGAAATTGATGTGTTTCAATTAAGTCCATATTATGTTCTAAGGATATTTGCACGTCTGGAATTTGCATTTGCCTTTTATCATCTGATTTATAAATTGTAGAATTATTAAGTTGATGAGAGTTTAATACATTTGCTTCATTAGTAATTGAATATTCATTTTTTATTATATCATTTGTAGATAATTTATTTTCTAGTTGTACTGTTTTGTGTTCATCTATATCGTGTTCAGTGAATGGTATAGCAAAATGATTGATTAATTTATTATTTTTCATTTCATTTATTTCACCACCGTGTTTATTTTTTTTAATAATTATTTCTTTAGCTGTGTTATTGATGTCACAGAATATTTCATTAGAAGTATTATCTATAGGTGTGATTTCATTTAGATAATGATATTTTACGTCTTTATCGATTGTATCCATTAGTTTCATATTTGTTGGACTTTTAGTAAACAAATAATCACTTTTTTGTTCATTTGTTGGTTTTATGGAGTTTTCAAATAAGTTATCTTTATTAATATTAATGCTAATTGGCTGAGCATGTTGTGTTTCAAAGCTTGAACAGATTTCATTTGAATTGTTTTTATATGTTAAGTTTATATCTCTCGGAATCTCGGATAGTATTTTTAATACTTGTATTGAACATTTTTCACAAACACAATTAGTTATTTTTGTTATAATACTTGCCAAAAGGGTATTAATATTGTACTGTGTTGAATCGCTTATTTGTTGAATCGCAGAATCTTTGGGATGCGATTCTAGTTCTTTTATATTTTCTATTACAACTACAGCTTTTTCGTTATCATCAAAACACGATACTTCATTTTGTGTACATAGTTCATTGTCTTTACATTTGATTTCGGATTTATCTATTATAGTAATTGGATCTAGAAACGTTTCAATTTGGTTTTGCCCATGAATAAGTTTATTTGCATCATACGTTTTATTTTGTTTTTTTAAGTCGTGTGAATTCTCATAATTTAAACTTTTCTTCAATAATGTACTGTTTGTAGGTTCTAGGTGATTTAATGATTCATTTTTTACTGGAGGTATATCGTTTGTATTTCTAGTGCTTTTATCTAGCAGCTTTATTATGGACTTCTTTATCCGGTTACTTTTGGCATCTATAGAATTTATATCATCTTTTTTACTATTTATATTGGAAATATCTAAGTTGCTCCAAAATTTTTCTTCGGCGGACTTAGGTATCGAATTAATTTTAGGTGAATTTAAATCATTGACGTTAGTATCATGATCATTGCCAGTTACAATTTCTGTTTGAATATTCGAATTTGTTGAAATTTCATCGATCAAATCAGTTTTTGGACTTGTTTTGGATATGTTAGATGTACGTTTATGATTTTTTTTTTGAAAATGTATACTATTGGATTCAAATTTTGTTACTATAGACATAACATCTGTTCGTATAGAGTTTTCTTCTGGTACTGGAAGAATATTTTTACTATTAGATGGTTTACGGGGTTCAATAACAGGAATATTACTGTCACATGCTTCAAGAGGTACATGCTTGGCCTTAGCAAGCTTACTGACCATTTTATATTTCTTTGTACCTAAACGAATTTGAGATCTAGAATTTGTCGGGCTTTTTTCTACCGATATATAGTATGGAGAGCGGCAAATGGATAAACCATTTCGTACTAGTGTTAATGTATACACTCCTTCTGCAAATGGTGTGTAAGTAACTTTGATTCTATCTTCATCATAAAAATAATCCATGGGAATTGATTTTGTTTCAATAAGGTTTGTAGGGTTTTGGCTTGATAATGTGATTTGACCACTTTCACCTTGACGTCCTTTGAGTCTAATAACGACGTTTTCAAAATTATTATCATATTTTGAGTACAAGTAAAATTCTGATTCGCGTCCAACGTTTGCAGTTATCAAACCTAGGCCACGCGCAACATAAGAGTCATCGACGAAATGCTCCATAAATTGATCTATTTTCTGTTTTTCTTTGCAATTATCATTAGATATCAATAATTGTGCACTTTTAATAAAATCATTCACTTTTGGTTCATCTTCTGCAATTATCTAAAAAAAAAAAATTATCCAAACATTATTTATATATTACCTATATTTTATATCAATTATTTTGTATTTTGGTCGATATAAAGGATTATTATCTTTCGCTTACCTAGTTTATTGTCTTTTAGCATATTAAAAATATTAAACCTAATAATTATGTTAAATAAGATATATAGTTTTATTAAAATAACCTTTAAATAAATAAATATAGCTTATTTATATAATATTATTTACTATTCAGCCACGTTTATATGAGATATAAATATATAATATATTTATATATATGTATATATATAAATATATAATATATTTATATATATGTATATAAGTATATGCATAGGATTATAAGAATAATTAAAATAATGAAATAATGTAATAATTTTAAAGTGGATATACAAAATTGTAAAACTGAATGTTAATATAAAATTTTTTATTATAAATTGTTTTAAACTTACTACAGGAATGTCAAAGTGTTTTTGGATCAGTCCTTGGACAGCAATAACATTTTTCGGTGCATTGTTATTATTTGGATTCAATTCAGATAATGTTGTTGTATCTGTTGTCACAACAGTAGTTTTTTTTTGTCCGTCTATATACAAACAAAAACAATTAAAAAAAGGTTCACTTATTTTGTATCAAAATGCTACCTACACAACTATAGAATCTTGTACGTTTTAAAAATTTCCCAATAACCGAATTCCTTTTTTATTGGTTTGAAAATTTTTTTTTTATTAACGGACGTGATTTAACAATAAAATTGAGTCCCACATCAAAAAAAAAAAAAAAAAAAAACTGTATTATATTATTTGACCATATGCTATATTATGTAGTTATGTAATAACGGATTTCTATTTACCCTCGTGGGCTTTTTAAATTTTCATATTCAACACAATGTGTAAATGATATGTTCAATTCCAACAGACAAGAACTTTAAAGTTTGACATATAACTTATAAAAATAAGTTTTATTGTTATTTTAATATTTTGAATGTTATACGAACTTTGAAAATAAACCAATTATAATAATTGTTATTTAATAAAAATAACAACGGACATTGGACAATAAGAGATTCATGTTAAAAATATTTAAAATATTCACCCAATAATGTTAGAAATGTAGTTATATAATTATTATAATATTATTAGGTATTAAAGATAGTGAAGTACAATTTACTAAGGATACTAGTATAATACACATAACATTATAACATAGAACTCTAAAAAATAAATTTATAATCTTAATTCAAATAAAAATTTAATATACGTACATATTTATAGTTTTTTATTATAGTTATTATTTATAACTTATAATTGGCAATATGAATTGATAGGATATTATATTGATTAACAAATTATACAAAAGTCAAAAGTAATAATAATTTTATGATTACCAGAACTTTGAATGTTATCTGTAGGTAAGTTATAGATAATATAAATATTAAGTATTATCATTGAAATTTAAATTTTTTTCCATTAGCTATTCGGGAGAGACTGAGATGATAACATTTTTAACCACTTTTATCGTTGAACACATATAATAATTTATACCGTAATTTCATATAATTACTGCAATTTAGTTATTCATTATAAAAAATTATTATTAAAAATTTTATAACTATGAGTATTATAATATCAGTAGATATAGTAGTCATGGTCTTTATTTATATATCAAAGATATAAAAGAAATATAATAAACTACAACTGGTGCTTGACCGGTTAATTTAGTGTATAACTATTATTATCGACTCTTATTAACTCCTAATCATCATACTTTGTGTAATTGTAAAAATTAAAAAAATAATCACAGCTTAGGAATATTTTCTATTTAATAAATGGTTTTCATAGTTTTTTAAATAAGACAATATATTTTTATAATTTTTTTATTTTATATTAAACATAAAATACTATGGGAAAGTGAAAAAAACGGCGAACCACCCTGTGTATTATACTTGGAGTATATATAAGGTTTAAGACATATGTATTTTTATTTTTCTCCGGTTTTGTCACAAAATAAGGTTTAAAACGTTATTAAAATTAAATAATAAAACAAAATTACTCACGTCTTATGTATTTTTTTATCCGTGCAATAAAATAGTTGAGTGATTGGAAAATAAATAAAATCACTGCAATTACCCATGTTAAGATGTTGTTTAATGTTGTTTGTTCTATCATAATCTATTACATGTCAGCTAGAGCCTGAAACAATAATATATAATCAATTAAAAATATAAATTTTGTGGAAATAATACATATTAAATGTACTAGGCATTGGGATATAGGAATATTAGAATATTAGAAATAATCTTATTAGTAGCTTCATATTTTGCAGTAAGGATCAGAATAACACATTGCCTGTTCTGTGGTTTAAATGGTTTAAAAATACTTTCTATGTGCAATTCCGTATTGACTGAATATCCTTTATTGTTCACATAACTATTTTCTTGCACAATATTTCTCTAATCTCTTAAGTTTTGTTTACCACATCTAATCTTGTATTTCTATCCAACATCCTAATTGGTGAAATCGACTCGCAAACACTTAAGTTTTTATTACTTTCAAAATATCACTTCGTGACACTTGTTCATCTACCCCGTTGTTTATAATTTTTATTTTTCCCGCAAACTATTTTGGCGATTTCTTTATTATCCTACTTTCATTCTACAAATCGGTTATTCAAGTTTTGATAATCAACTAGTTATATCATTTTGTTAACCTGATTATTTTTTTGCTTGTTCCATAATTCTACATAATTAAATAAAGTGTTATTTAATAAATTATTTTTAAAAGTAACATTCACGTAGATAAATAAACACAAAATAAATATACGTATAGGCTTTAGATTTTTCACTGTTTATTTTTATGGATGATGTAGGCGTCTTAATCTTAGCCACTATAAATCCATTTTGAAAAACTTAAATAATTTTCTAAATATTAACATGACTTGTCAATGATTAAGTATTCTCTTATTTTTTTACCATTATTAATTAGATGTCACTTATTATTGTTTTATATACATTTGTACAAGATACGTATTGTTTATAAAATTTATTTAGAATTAAAAATTGTTATAATTTATAGCTTATAAATAAACATATCCTATTTTATTAAATAATAATTAGTGTGATAGTAAATTATTAATAAAGCGTAGCACCTAACCTTTAATAAATTTTTAATTCCATGTACCTATTGTTTCTGCAGTAAGTAAAATATTTTTATTACCATTTTTAGATTATAATATAACTTTATTGTTCTATAATTTATTTCATTTAAATTTAATATTTTATGATATCATAGTTATCTCATTTTTAATGTAAATTAATTTTTTTAGAATAGAAATACATATTTTAAATGTATGGCCTTATGAACTACTGTATTACTTTTTAAATTTTACTTAACAAAAATTGCACGGTGTATAATGTTAATTTTAATAACACAACATCCATAGAATTATTCTTAAAATAACATGTAACAATTGTAATATTACTAATAAGTAATAACTAATATTTACTAATAACTACAACAACTATTCAACAATTTTAATGAATCTACTCTCATTTAATCAATTCTCTTTGCTTGAAATGATGCCTTATTTTTTCCCTCACACAGTTTGTATACTTATGGATAATAATTAATGATAAACTCTATTAAAATTATTAATTCATTATGGTAACATTAATTGATTATCTTTTTAATTTGAATGAAAAAATAAAACCATTGAAATTTGTTTGACTTGGACCCATTGTTTGGTATTTCTATTTTCAGTGTATTAAACTGTCGATTAATTTTATTTCAGAAACAATTAATGAATAACGAACAATTGTGTTTAATACATTCAGCTGTCATCTTGATTATATTTATGAAGTATAACTACATAATTAATAATCAAACTTCATCGTTTCAAAAAAAAAAAAAAGCGGGTAAGTGAATATCGCTCTGCTGTACATTAGGGGTGGGGTGGACCTCGTACTAGGGTAGGTTAAATTTTAATGCAATGATAGATATCATTGTATAATGTATACGAAAAACGATTCTGAACGGAGATGATTTGTCAGTCTAGGATATATTATATTTAAATATTGTCATATATTCTATTTTGAAACTAATTCAAACATTTAAGTCAAAGTTTCAAGATCTTACGTTTAGTAATTTTTTAAAAATAACAAAAATCGAAAATTATTTATTAGTAAAACGTTATTTTACACGTGTATTTTCGATTTCAAATTAAAATTAAAACTTTAAACACTCTTAAAATTTTTTAAATTGAATAATCCTCAAACTTTTTTATAATTATTCTAAGCTTAACTTATGGACAGCATAGTATTAAATTTTCAATTCTTAACTTTTGATAGTAAAACTACCAAATAGTTAAAAATATTCATGATTTTGACGAATTTTTGTCAATATTTGAACTTCAAATGCTAATAAAAAAAATTGTGCCTATGTATTTTTATAATTTTTGAATGAGAGTTAAAACAAGTTATGTAGATCCTTCTATTAAATTTTCAAGTAATTTTTCCCAGCTAAATATTTTTTATCAACATTTATAAAAAAAAAATAAAAAAAAATTGATTATTTTAAATGCCTATAAATAGCTCAAAAAGGGTCAAAATTTTTTGAAAATTTAACTGTATATATATAACACTAACATAAACATTTGGTGAAAATTTCAAGTATTATTTGGTGAAAATTTCAAGTATATACATTGATTAGTTTTTGAATTACAACCATGTAAAAAAATCGATTTGGTCAAAAACTGGTTTTGCGTTAAAATTCACGTTTTTCGGTTATTTTTTTTTAGTTTTTCTCGATTTTTTTGAAAACTGTTGGAGAATGTTTACTTTTCACCTCTATAATGCACCAAGGATATCCACTTTTCCATCGAAAACCACCCCCAAAGTTTGAAATTGAAGCATTATTTCGACTAGTTATGCTGTACACAGACACACACAAAAAAAAACACACATCATTGTAAAATCAATACATTCATCACTCCGTTCAGAATCTAAAAGAAGGAAAAAAGTGAAATGGTAAAATTATCAGTACTTAAAATAGATTGCCTAAGAGAATACACAGATAGTAATAACAATATTAAACTAAACAGATAGGGAGATTTATAATTTTCAGCATGACAATATATGTTATTTTTTCCATCTTTCAATAACGTTTACAAAAAAGACCTTGACAAAAATTTGGAAATGTTTTTATGAATTAAAAATAAGTATATAATGATAAAATAATAGGATTCATTTTTAATTCATTGAATCGCATAATTAATTAAATTCTGGTCCTACGAAGAGTTGTCCGAGAATCTTCGGTTAGCGTGTGCCTTTTGCGTGATAACTTTACTAGTTAGAAATATAATATTATGAAAATATTTTATTTCCGATAATTTGCCGAAGAATATAGAAAAAATTGTAAATTATTTAATATACCTACTGATATCGTTCTATACATATTCATACCTGTCACCTGATGTATTCACCATACTAGAAAGCATGTAGATACTCACATGCTGAGTGTGAGTTTCGAATCAGTTACCAAATAAACGAGAAACATTTATGAAAATTCATCATGAGGGTTTATAAAAATGAGCTTTATTTTCATAGTGCAAAATCTACAAATAAAACGTAAATCAGGGCGACTCTGTAACACCGGTGATGAGATTTTGAAATGAGAAAATAATGGGAATTTTATGGCACCATTTGGAAAAAACGTCACAACGTTAATGTGTTTTCTGTATGTTTAGTATAAAGCTTATTTGGTCGCCTATGCTTGGACCAACCTACGTCGAGAAAAATCTTGTTTTTATATTTCGCCTCGTAAAATGACCGTTTACGATACGATCGATCTAGAATGAGAAACTTGTCGCGACTGTCAATAGCCGATTTATGTAAACAATTAATAAACAACAAAGCACATTTAACACACATACATAGGTGCACAAACCAATTCTCTAAAAGTAATATTTAAATATTATCACCCATTTAAAACATTACAATATTTACGATTTAATAATGTTACGATATAAACTATAAATTATAGAATGTACGTAGAATTCGCCTACTTGGCTAGATTAAGTAAGAATAAATTAAAAATATGAACATTTGATATTTGAATATTATAAAAGTAAAATTAATAAAAAAAATGTTGCATGAGTAAAACAATAAAACAATTTTATTTTTAAATGCCAACTATGGTTACGTCAAAAATTTCAAATGATTGCTTTTTTCACTACAAAAAGTCATAGTGGAAGAAAGTTTTCCTAATGCCCTATACAAACACTAAACAATCGTTTCATTCTCGTCGTTCGGTCTTTAATATTGCTCTATAGATAGCTAGGTACACTATTAAAAATATAACCTGAGTAATATAAATATATCGATGTATAATCGCTAAATATATTTTATAAGGATAGCAATGATTTGAGATGAAAAGCAAACAGGAACACACAAATATGCAAGTCATTCAAATTTTAGTTGTAAATAGCTGTATTATTATTAGCTATATGAAGAAGTTTACTAAACATTATAATATAAGTAATTTTTAAATTAACAATTATTTTTATTTTTACTTTCGATATTTATTAAAAATAAACAGTTATTATCATTGAAAAAATACACATTCATCATTGTAAAATAAATTTATTCATGGCCCTTCTCAGAATCTATAGCAAATACAATGTGTGACGTTATTGTGACGTTATTTAGAAAATATTATTTAATGAGTTTATAGCTGTGTAAATTAATTTTAACCATCAAGTTATTGTTATACAAAACATTTTATAATATTATAGAGGTTTATACTAGATTATAGAACTTTGTACTTAGAACTATAACTGTTTTAAGTATCTTTTTATATGTATATATATCATATATGTTACCGTAAATGCCTGATCACTAGGTAAACCTTGGTTTTACTAGTTAATATTAGGTTTTACTGTTTGTACTCAGTAAATGCTGAAATTCTTAATTTTATTCGGGCTTTTACTAAACACGTTGTGTACATCCTAGGATATACAAATTGACTTAGTAAAAGCTGATCAATACACGACACATAACATTTAAGCTGTGTAAAAATTATAATTATACGTATATTATTAAAACAAACTACCTACTGACAGTTATTTAAATTCTTTATTTAAAATAAAAATGAATTTTAAGTTGTAAATTTTTTCTGGAAGTCATGCCTCAAAAATTTTTGCTCGCAATGATTAATAACAATTATTTTGCGAAGATAAATTTACGACTACAATGTATAGTTACAACATTATATGTGTAGATACTAGATATTAATAATTTACCTTAGGACTTGCATTAAAAAAATAGTTCTACAATTGTAATATACCTAAGTTATAAAATTAAGTATATTAATAATTGCTACTTCGAGCATACCGAAAAATATGATAACAGAACTCATTAATGAAGATGACCTTATATCTGTCCTTGAAGATTCTAAAATTACAATTTCCAATGAGAATGAGGAGACGAATAATATTGAAAAAATCAATGCGGATATAGACATTACTAAGTTATATCATGAATCATGATATAATTTATATAATATTAATTTTAAACCCGATAAAATGCAAGTTCTAAGGTAAATTAATATCTAGTATCTACATATATAATGTTGTACATATACATTGTACAACTATACATTGTATTCTTAAATTTATCTTTACAAAATAATTGTTATTAATCGTTACAAGCAAAAATTGTTGAGGCGTGATTTCCAGAAAAAATGTACAACTTAAAATTCATTTTTATTTTGAATAAAGAATTTAAATAACTGTCAGTAGTTTGTTTTAATAATATATTAAACAAATAATAATATATTTACGCAGCATAAATGTTATATGCCGTGTATTGATCAGCTTTTACTAAGTCAATTTGTATATCCTAGGATGAACACAACGTGTTTAATAACAGCCTTAATAAAATTAAGAATTTCAGCATTTACTGAGTACAAACAGTAAAACCTAACATTAACTAGAAAAATCTAAGGTTTACCTAGTGATCGGACATTTACGGTAACATATATATATAATATATATATTATACGATATTATAAGATTAATTTTACATTTTCATAGTCATTGTAGCCCATTTAAGGGTAGGTATACCATTAAATATTAATAATTATTATTCAATGTCATCGGTGATCCTATTAGCGTGTCCAAAGTCTCCGGTCAAGCATTTATATTTTACAGTATATAATATAACGAAAATATATTTTACGTTTAAAAGTTAGATACAACGTAAAAACATAAATGTCCACGATGTTGGTTCGAAAGAATGGTATTTTTCTTTTACTTCTTAAAGTTTATTATATTGTTATATTAAACGTGAAATTTACGACATACGCGGTTCACAGTTATTACATTTATGCATACCCCCGCGTACCACGGGTCCTGTATAGTTGTACGTATTATTGTTTTCTTTGTATAATTTATAGTTTTATACGCGTATATACATTGTTCGAAACTATCGCGGTGTTATTTGTATAGGTACCTATGAGCAAATATTTTACAAGCGTATCAACGCTGAAAACGAAGTACTAACACATACTAAAACTATATAATATATATGTATGTGGATTGTGGTTTGTAGATTATGTGTGTGTGTGTGTGTGTGTGTGTGTGTGTGTGTGTGTGTGTGTGTGCGCGCGCGCGCGCATTTATATTATGTTTTGTAAATTTATCGATTTCATTTGCACGAAAATACCTATGCAGGTAAATATCACATTATTGTATATTATTAATATAGGTCGGTATTGTTTCATGATTATTGACTTGGTTTAGTGTTATGTATGATCAGATGAAGTAGAATATGATTGATAAATGATAATAGTGAGTTTTTATTTTATATTACAATAGCGGATAATTATATATTATGTATTGAGACATCTAGGTGCTTATCTATCAATTTATTAATGTATATTATGTTAATATTGAAATATCTAAATAGTGTTTTCAAAGACTAATCGTTGGTTTAAATTTGCAATAATATACGCATAACTTAGAATAAAGAATATAGAAGTAAAAATATATTTCTATTTTTTTCTTAATGATAATATGCATAATGTTTTATACTCCTCTGAGTGTAGCTAAAAAAATAATGTACTGGTCTTATTAGTTGTATTGTGCATAAAGGATAAAATGTACTTCAATTTTTAATAATAATTGGGAAAAAAATAATTAAAATACAGCGGGAAAACAGAAATATTCATGCATCACTAGTTTTTGACAAGATTCAATTTGTGTTTTTGTTGTCATTCATAAGGAATAACAATAGAGATATAAAATAATTCTTCATAAAATATGACATAATTTTTAAACTATTTCAGCTCTAAATGAGTTATTTATAGACATTTGAAATTGTCGAATTTTTTAAAAGTTTTTTCTTGAATTATGTTAATATAAAATTATTATATGTAGATCAAAAAGTTTGAAAATTTAATACATTTAACTTTTCTCAAAAGTTCTTATCACATTAATTTGAATACATAAAAAATACACGGGCAAAACATTTTTTAGCGTTTGAAGATTCAATCTTCAAATAAAATAAAATGAATGCTATTTGTAACGCAATCAATATTAAATTATATGTTTAAATAAGCTATGCACATTTATTATTATAATTAATAAAATCATTTTTTTTATATACCTAACTAAAATAAAAAATTGTAATAAATAATTAAATTGTTGATTCCACAAATATGTAAGTGACTCGTGAATGGATAGCATTTAGTACATAATGCTTCGAGAAGAAACGTTAGTTTAAATTAATAACCTTATTTGTATAACATAATGTTTATAGTTTAAATCTTTATCTTTGATTATAATAATATTTTAACCTTTGTACGAATAGGCATTAATTTATTTATAGTTTCGAGATTTGTGTTTTCTTACTATTTCAATTAAACAATAATTATTATATAGGTTTGTCGAGTGCAGCACGGAGATCTATATGAGCTGAGAAAATAATATTGCTGCGGGTACCATTTGCTATTCAAACAATTACCTATTGGTAATAACTTATTATTTTAAATTATAATGTAATTAATGCCGTATTGTTTGGTCAAAATGTAAAGTTATTGTTTCATTTCATAAACACCGGGGTTTATGGCAAACCAATGTATAATTATATATAGTAGAATTTCAGATTCGAGTCATACCTACCATATACCATATTATTATGCTCGGTATTTAATATTTATGCATATTACCGCCGAACAAACTCAAAACATTTTCCGTGTACGCGACCCGCGACGACGTTAGTACTTTGTTCCATTAAAAATCGTCCCTTGCCGTGTATTTACCTATACAAGTTGGTGGCAAGTTGAGTAATCCGATCGTATAATAGTTCATTTAAAGCTTATGATGCGATATTCTAGGATAGTTTTCCATACAGGGTTACATGACTCATCCCAAACGGCCATAACGTATATTATGTTCGATAGTTCTAACAAATCCTTCCGTAAAGTACCGCTGCTTATATTACACGTTAGTATTAGCGCATAGATTTATCTTCCTCCTCCCAAATCAGTCGCGTGTTTATATTAATGGAGATAAATGCAGGTTAGAGAACGACCTTTAATATTTTTATTAATAACAATAATAATACATTATTAATTGGACAATACACACGCGCACATTCAAAGCTACAGCGTTATGGCCATTACGAAAATCTGTAACCCGCGGAAAACTATTTCATATAATATGTAATTTTACGACGTTTCGATATTCATAATATTTTATAGGACTATCGTTTGATTAGGATACAATATATTTGTTTGTGTACATTTATCACTACTATATATTCATATAGTCGGTTTCCTAGTTACTATTTTTGGGTTGTACAATGGTTTTTTTCCCTGCAGATTAGTACTGTAGCCTATAGGTAAAGTTTAATAATATATAGTAGTCGTTCTTGGCCCGTTCCGTTTTTCATTCCAATGAGCTGCAACGGCCCTATATACATGCTGCATCCGGATAATTGTTCACTGACCCGGGTGATAATGATGAAAAGAAGATCAAATACTATACTGAGCAGGAGGCGAAATCAACTCCGCCCGTCTGCCGCCGCTAATACCACTACCACTACTACTATAACGGCACGTGATCTGCGAACAGAGTGTTTGTTCCAATTAACGTGTGCTCGACGAGGGTTGTGCGTGGCGTACGAGTCTCCTGTGTAGTGTACGAAATAAAAAGTAAAAAAACAACGCCATTTTGCATTTCAATTTTTCTTTCCAGCTGTCTGCAGCCACCGAATGAACCGCTGTGAATGTTAACTCACGTTGATTGACCTGCTCGGACGAGAAGCGCAACGGTACGTAGGAGATGGAAATTAGTGTTTGTGTCTGTCGGTGGCGGTCGTGGTGGCAGAAAAGAAAAGAAAAAACCGTTCTTTTGGAAAAAAAGACTAAAACAATAGGCGTGGATAACGTGCAAAAAGTGCGTTTGACTTACGAGGATAATATTATGATCATCATTTGCCCACTAGAAAACGATTTTTCCTTCTAACGTCTTTGTAACAAATCGAAAAAGAAAACGTCTATATATAATACAGACAGAGAACTACGGTGTATTACGAACGTGTACCGTTTCAATCATAAAGTCGTTATAGTTGAGCAGCGTATTGCGTGCTAAAATACCGAAAGTACCTATGCTATAATAATATAATATATACTTACTAATTTTTTATGTTCGGAAATTTGTTTCGAAAACAAATTTGTCCGAAGACTAAACGCATTGTGTTAAAATTTCAAAAATTACATTAAGCTTTGTAGTAGTTCCTCTTAAGTTCTGTATTGTATGTACCTACATATATTTGTATATACGCTAGATGTTTTGTCCTTGGTTTTTTTACGTTTACAAAACGATTAAATACCAAAAGCCGCGTGCACACAATGGAACGAGCTGTAACGCGACTCTAAATGGTTGAAAAGCTAACTTAAAGTTATCGAAAACCATTGTTTAGTTTAATATAATGATCGATCGTGGGAAACATGATAGGGTTATATAAATTATTTGAGATGTCTATGAAAAAATCGTATACCTACTCGCGTTGTTGTACACAATTTTGGAATTGTTGTTTGATATACGAAACTTGAATGTCGTCACTTAAACATAAAATATTTGGGAAGACTTATACAAACTAAAAATTAAAACGCCAAACAATAAAATATTTTTATCGTCGCCAAGAAAAAGGTTAATGTTATTTTTTTTTTTTAAAGAAAAAATATAAAATATATGGAAAGAAACGTGTTTAAATAAACCTTTGTCTGAATTATTGAACGACTGTGAGTGCAGGCGAAAAACGTTTAGTTATTACTTATTACTTATTCGTGAGTAAATACACAACAAATATGGCAAGTTATTGTGATATTTAAGGAGGGTTTATTCATATGCGTTTTAAATAAATGTTTATGAAAAATTTTATATTTTCTAAAACGTATAATGACAATATGTATTTAAAATTTTTGTTTTTTATTTAGTTCTTAAGCATTTATATGCTAAAATAATGATTGTATCGGTGGTAAAAATAAAATAAAAATACAATATAACCTTACTATAGTTATTATTAGAGGGCAGAGTTATGATATTTTTAAATCCTTTTTACAAACTGTTAATGTTATAAAGAAAAAATATTAAACATAAGTTTAATATTAATATCAATATATATTAGTTTCACAGTCAACTGAACTACTTAGCTGAATACACATTTTAACAAAAATTCTTTCCAATTATAGTTGAAATATATTAATATCTAACATTGTATATGAATCGTCTAAGTTTTTTTGTTTCCTGAAATGTTTGAAATAAACTGAAAATATAATTATAGTTTGGAGTTGAAAGTATGGTTTTTATATTTTTTTATACATTCGTCATAATTAAATATATTTTACAGTCATCCTATTAGTGACTGTGTATTAAATATTTTTTGTTTTAAATAAATTAGAGTGATGCTATACATGTTTAGTAATATTGGAATTATAAATGTACGGTTAAATAATATATAAATATAATGTTGCCTAAATCTGTATTCTCAAGTCGATTTCCGAAATGTTTTAAAAGCATAACTATATAGTTTAATTTTTAAATGTTTATTACAACTTTAATTGTTATAAGTACACATATCAAACATTTGATTTTTTTTTTTTTGAAATTTTGTTACACGGGAATCATAAAGACTTTTTTAAGTTTTATAATGAAATTTTTATGTAGGTTCATTATACATTAAGATATCATATTTTATGTTTTGAGCAATATTAAATTTTATTATTAGAAAATTTTGGAATTTATTAATGTTGCATTATAGTCTCTTAGTTTCATTAAAATATTCGAAAAAATATCAAATCACGAACAAGTCATGCTTACTAGTAATTTCAATACTTAATATTGTGTAAATTTTTTTTGTACAATTAGCTGGTTTATGAAATTAAAAATAATAATTATCTGTTATTCATGTTTATGAAACTATAACATGATAAGTGTACACGAGTGTTTAATCAGTTTTTGAAATATTGATAAAATCTTTATACATTTTTTATAACCATTATCTATTTTGAAAAAAATTGATTTTATTTGTAAATAATCAAAACATTTTAATGATAAAATATATATAAGCATATTGGATAATGATTTATTTACACTTAAATTGATATTAACTTTATCACATGCTACAGACCTACGTAATATCATAACATTCATAATTAATGTATTTTTTTGTTTTAGATATAATTTATTTGTATTCTTTTATCAGATTATATATTATATGATCGTGAAGTTTTACACTGTCGTAGAGCTGAAAGCTGGTAAAGCAAAAACAATTTGACGGAGAAAATATATTATGAACTCAGCATTTGAACGATTCGTTTGAACTTCCCAAACGAAGGTGTAAGAATCATTAATATATACATATATTCCGTTACCTACTATGATAAACCTGTACGCGAGCGTTACAGAGGTCTGGGAAAAGTTGACTTAGCTTTTAATGAAATATTCAAGTCGCTTATTTATGTATTCGCTTTACGAAATCCTTTGCGCCAAATGGATCATTGTAGTAAACGTTTTCATTGAACGCGGTAAGTTTCAGTTTCATTATACATCACGATAAGTTTTACGAGTTCTGCAAAATCATCTGCCTCGGGGGACGTCATCTGCCTCAGTATATTAGGTTATTTGACATTGCGAGTAGTGCGTAATCAGACAGATACAACGTCGTTAGTAACCATATAAATCTACACATTCTCAATTTTGTATACTTGGTTGGATACAATAATATAATCTATACTCACGTATTATTATTATTTTTTTCCTCGATCAAACAGGGTAGTTTATCTTAAATATAATTTATAGGATATTGCAAAATTTCGCGTTATGTGATTACACTGGGTACAGTATATTGGTTTAGTCGAATTTGGGTATGCAAGTCACATATAGTGAACTTTTATATCTCACGTTTGTACCTGGTATAGTGGAGAGGTTACGGGAATCAAACACAAATCTCATTTCACGTAATATATTATATATATTATATTTGTTTCTTTTCAAACAATTTTCAAAAGGTATTATTAAAATTCAGGATTGCTAGAAATTGCATTACGCATAATATAAGCTATAATAGATTTTTATTAATTATGACTTATATGATATCAATAATATCTGTATAATAAATATTGATTATTGAGCACATAATATGGAATAATTTTTTTAATTTTTTAGTGATTTGTTCATTATCATTAGACATTAGACAAATAATAGTGAAAACGGTTTTGCAAAATTGTCCAGTAACTACGAAAAACCGGAAAAACTAGGAATCATATTATTGAATTGAGTCTTTTTCAATGTTTTGTTTAATAATAAATATTTTAATGCTAGTATTGAGTCAAAAAATAATTAATAATAATTCAAAATGCTTATAATTATCACAGATTATTATTTACTGTTATATGTAAAATATGATTTCAAGTAAATAATAAATACAAGATGTTTTTATTAAGAAATTAATTTAACAAATTATTCATAAAGTTACAAGAAACAAAGTATATAGTATGATAGAAATGTTAGAGAATAATTGTTTGTAAGTTAGTTTTCATTTTTAAATATTTTTTTTTTAAATATTTGAACTTAATTTAACATTTTCCAGTCAATTGCTGCATAATTTTAAATTAGTATTTTGCGAATTCTTAATTTTTTTAGTGCTATTCATTTTAATCCATTGTTTAATCAAACTTAATTCTTAAAACAGTTTTCAAATATGTTTATACATTCGTGGTTTATAATATTATCATGCTTACATTAGAGTAATTACTATTATATAAATATAATATACAGTTATAAGATCCTTTGTTAGAAGATTATATTTACAATTATTATTATTTTAACGAAAGAGTTGGCATTTTGTTACTAAAATATGTTTCTCAGATTCAACTTTCGAATATTATGTATACTTGTTTAAATTTAAAATCACTTATAATAAAGTTAATTTTATATTTTATATGAATTACATATTGACATAATACACGAAAGAGGATGTATGAATTTACACAATCAAGTACAAGGGTAGAAAGTAAACAATATACACAATTACTATTTTGTATGTATACTGTTTAAAGTTTATCAGCAAATTTATTCATTATAATATTATTATCTATAGGTGCTATGAATTATTTTGCCTGCTGCGATGTGGCTGAACAAAGACCACAAAAGTGACGTGTGCTATTGTATAATATTAAACTATAGCCCTTTATTAAAGGTTTTGTACTGCCTATTAACGATTTTATTTGAATTAGATGTTATTCTAACTAAATAATAAATATGTAATATGCTTAAAATTTGGGTTATAAATACCAAAATACGTTTTATTTAGATAAATTATAAATTGCTTGCGGTATACTATATTGATTTAAATAATACAATTATAGTAATTATTGTAATATAATATACTTATTTAATTTACATGCATATGTTATAATATACACTCAGGCGTATTACTGGCCACTTTCTTCTGTTTATTATCAAATTTATACTAATTGTAAAAAGTTTTAAGACTAAAAGAAATGTTCTATAAATTAATTTAATTCGTTATTTTTTTGTTTTTAAATTTTTAATAAGTACAAGATAACATTTAAGCACTAAAAACAAGAGTAAGTTTTTAGTAACGCGAATGTGTTTTTGAATAGTTTAAATTATTAATATAATATAAATATTTAAAACAATATTTTTTGATATTTTAGTTTATAAATTAAGAATTAAGAATATTTCATTAGGTTTAGTTTAAGTTTAGAAGATATGGTCTATATGATACATACAAATTAAAATATAACTTTTATTTAATTTATTCATTTTGCACTGGCACAATATTTTTATAAATTACAATAATTGTAATTTTATATTATCATCGATATAATTCTTAAATCTTTTAATCATATGATACTTGTTACGTGAAGTTTGGTAACAGAAATAGCTCTTTCGAATTTTGATGTAGATATATGATATCAACATTTTTGAAATAACCATTTGTTGAATAATTTAAAATAAAAAGGGTGGTTCTCTTTAAAAATAAAATTAGGAGAATACTCCTTAAATAGCATAAAAAAGAAATTATTTAATGCCGAGCTATATAAACAACCACCAAAAATAAAATGAATATATAATGAGCTAATAATAGTTACTTGAATACAATTTAGTGATCCATGATTAGTTCATTAAAGCTTAGTGAACCGTTAAATGAATCAATTTTTTTAATGCAACTTTGCATAAATGTTTAAAACTGGCTTAAAAATTTCAAAAACCGGAACCAGAATAAATGCACGATTAAAGGGTATAGTGTACAGAGCACAGTTAGCGAATCATCCTATGTACATATTATTATTATAATATTATTACGATAGTATATTACGTATAAATGCATAATATACGCGTAAAATAATATAATATCGTATTCAACACAAAACAAGTTGAAACTTACCGGATGTAACGACGTTAGTGGCGGTGACGGCGGCGTGTAGGCGTTTTGACCACAGCAATATATTACTATGTATACGTCGTGTGTCTTCGATTGTGCCACCAACCGATCGACTAATCGCGCCGTCCAGTCGCTTAGGGCTAACGATGCAATGTTATTGTTAATTTATTATTATATTAACGCCGCTCGGCCAGAAAAGAAACCCCGCCTGAACACGAGTTTCAACCCCTCTACGGTACTCCCTCTTGGACAAACATCCCCATGTCGCTTCCGTTAGCAATCGCCCTCTCCCGCTAGGAGTTCGGTTAATGCTGTCCAAGGACGACGCCACTGCCAAACGTATTGAGTATTGTTGACAATTCCTATTAAGACGCTTCCCACAAACGCCTATAATAGTTCTCTGTAATTATTAGCTACCTATAATAATTACAGTATCATGTATCATTCATTGGTTAGAAACTACAAAGACAATGATTCAGTACGATGATTTTAATTAACAACCATGTTTTAGGTACCTACGCTAATTTTCGAAATCAATTTAGGTTTTTTTTTTAAATTTTAATTTCGAATATCAATTTTTTTCATAATATTTTGAAATGTTGCATAAACCACATACACTTTATTATACTGTTACAATGATGTATACTGTATTATTATTTTAAATTAATTAATTTTATCGAGCCTATTTTTTCCCATCTATGCTATTTATTATTTATAGTAGTGGAGTGAGGGGAATGAAACACATAAATTATCAATGTCACAATAATTGTCTTAATCCATTCATTATTTTAATTAATTTTCTGATGTTTATGCATTAAGGCTTAGACAACTAATAATAGTAGTAACTCATAGGCAATTACAATTAATATTATAGAATTCTACAATAACATCAAAAATATTTAAAAATAAATTAAAAACAATGGTATAATCATTTAAAAACACACTAAACAAAGTTTTACAGGATTGGATTTTTCCTTTAAAAATAAATTATATATCACATATAGGTACATGAATATTACAAAATTCATATAGTATGTTGGGTGATTATTTTATTAAACCATACTCAGAACAATCACAACACTCATTATTTCAAAATCTATTAACGTTTTTGAAAACAAAAGAATATTGTTTGAAATATTTTTTATTGTTATAACTGTTAAAAATTTTAATGTTTTAAAATGACAATATATATTTTTTTTAATTTCATTTTCTGAAGCAGAATATTTTCGGAGTATTTACTCGTAGTTCGATGCATAAAATCGAAATTTGGACAATTAGCTTGTAAGTTATAAGTATTTAAAGTTTAGTGCACGGATTGGAACGAGCAGGAAACCCCGCAAAATATTGGTCTACTACTCCCCTCATATAAAGTTTAAAGTTTAAATATATATAACTTATATAAGCTACTCGTTCAAATTTCGATTTTTATGTATCTAGATTAAAATAAGGTATCTAATATTCTAAAAATATTTTGCCTATTATAAACCTGTCTATGTACATATAAAAAAAAAAAATAACAAAAAAGTTATTGATGCTGTCAAAATAATCCTAAATCCTAAATAAATATAATACGTTTTATATCCAATAAGATACCAGAAATACGTCTTTATGAGAATATTAACGCTTTTTCATTTTACTTATTATAACATTATAATATTATTATCATCATTTTCATATTCTGATTCTTTTCTCAAAAATATTACGCATAGCAGCCCTTAACGGAAACAATTTTTTTTATTTTTTTTATTGAGGGAAGTTTTCTGACATTTTGATACCCAAGATATTTATAACCTACTAAAACTATACCATGCGTAGGTATAGCAATCAGGAGTTCCTTGTTATTTTCAACGGTTTTAAAATCTGGTACTTTCTCTCTCTATCTTTATTTCTCCTTCCTGCAGTATTGCTCCTAACTATATATTCCTTCCTTTCAAAATCATTTTTTTTTTATAACTGCCTTAGTTTATGTCAGTTTGGCGTAAAAGCTATAATATATAAGAATATTAGGAAAAATACTAAAATATATTTTCAGCTTTATACATTTGACATAATATTATTGCATTTATTTGTTTATCGGATGCCAAAATGGATAAAAAAAAATATATTAAACACAGTGTTTATTTTAAATTTCTTAATTTCTTAATGTCTATTTAAAAAAAAAGAAAAATTTTGTACGTTTTGAGGATAAAATCAATGTGCACAGGATTTTAAGGGTACGGTGCTTAATGTGTTATTTGAATAATTAATATTTTAGAAATTTTTTATAACATACATATTTTATACTAATCAGGTTTTATTACTTAAATTGCATAATTTTATATTATCTAACATCCACGAACATATTTATAGTCAAATGGATATTATTGTGAATTTAAAAGTTAAATCATCCATTTTATTATGTTGCAGTGTAATAAATAGTATACCTACGATTATAGCGACACGCTAAAAACGGATGGTTAAATAAAATCACTGTGGAAATTGCGAAAATACTATATTTTATTGGTGGCGCCAGAATTTTAACATTTGTTGTAGTAGTAGAAGTATGACGCCGATGTAGAATTGTACGGGAATATAATATTTATTATATTGTTTGGATTAAAAGAATATGTTGAAAAATATACACCAATGAATTTGTGGCGTTAAATGTTTGAACAATACAGTATAAAATCTGCAATTATTGTAGGTTAAAAAAATAAAATTTTGAATAAAACAGACGATTTATTTTAAATTTTAAGTGGTTATTCCGTTTAAATGATTGTTATCAAAGCTATAGGCACTGACGAGTTAAACATGATATACTATTACATTATGTTTAATGAAGTTACATAATGGTTTAATATTTTTTTACAGGTAATTTCTAACTTAGCAAGTTAATTTTTCTTATTATTCAATTTCTAATCATTTAATATATTTTATAATCAAGTTTAGTTCATTCTTTCCTTTTAAAAACAACCTCATATATTTAATATATATTTTTATCTATTAAAATTGCTATTAAATAATAAAATAATTATGTATTGTAAATACTCAACTGTAGAATTTATTGATAAAAATATTTTATGTAAATACAAATTGATATGCATTTTCATATAAACACATTTATTGTAAATCTTCCAACAATAATAAGTTTACAATTAATCATATTAATAAAAAATTATGGATTCACATTTCTTTGTAATAAATTGTTAGTATATTTTCGATTTATTTATAGAAATCATAATACAAAGATAGATTCATTAGATAGCTTAAAGATAGAAGGATATATTGAAAATATTGGATTTTAAAATTAAAGAATTTTATATTAATGCTTTTTAAATTTTATCAACATAATATAATTGGTGGTATCATCATTAATGTATAGTGTATAGACAAATATATAACAATACCGATGTACCCCCCCCCCCCCCGATACCACTAGGACGCGGAAATGGAACTATGAGTACGATTTTATAATTTCTCTACCCAGCTGGATAGATTTTTAAGGAGCTAATAATGTATGGGATCGTCAAGATTGTACTTTTACGGATAAATCGATCTGATTTTTCGATTATGAAGTTGGTCCATTAAATTCACACAATCCGTTCAAAATGTATGCTAAAGTAAGTTGTTAGAACTTGTGAGTCCATTCCTAGAATTTGCTATTCATTACTCCCCTCTCATTTTCAAGGATGGATCAACGTCAGATTGCTCACTAACCTTATTTAAAATAATCGAAAGTGGTTTAATTGTGTCTTAATTTTCTAGAATTTGTGAGTTCATCTTCAAATTTTTCTAGTCCTCCGAAGCTGAAAATTAAATTTTTAAGAATGATTTAAGTATTTAACATAAATCCGACTGTACCAAATAACGTATAATAATGAACAAACCATAAAAAGACATAAATAAATAGCTGCTATAATTTAAAACAAAATATATTATGTCCAGATGTAATTATGATCAAATCGACCTAAAAAGTAAAAAAAAAAAGTTATGACAAAATGTTTGTGACAACAATTGAACACGTTTGGACTTTTTTTCATGAAATAGGTAATGTGTTATTAATAATGAACGCTTTAATTTTGGTTTTTGATTTTTTTCTTCAAAAATTGATGATTATAACTAATCTAGGTATATAAAATGATAAATTCGTTGTAGGTATATTTTAGTTTTTTCAAAATTAAATTTTCACTCTACTTTTAAATCTAATAATGTATAACATTGTTCGTATGCTTAAGTGACATAAAACACTGTATATCTTCAGGTTTATTATTCTATTGTTATTATTACTATTATTATTTTTACTGTTATTATTGATAACTATTAACTTGTATCATCCAAAAGAAAGACAATAAAAAAAAAAAAAAAATTATAAACAATAATTTCTGATATTGACCCACCCACTTTAAATTAAGAAGTCAATAATGATAAAAAATTTTCGTTTTAATTTTCTAGATTTTAGTAGTCATCTAAAGCTGTTAGATTTTAAAGTTGTAAAATTGCCAACTTTTATTGTTATTTAAGTTGGTTTTTTTATTTATTTTTTTATTTTTTCGTGACATCTAGAACGATAATCTACATTAAATAGGTGGGCTACTTGTAGTTTAACTACCCTTGAAGAAGGAGCAGGAAGTAATGACTATAGCAATTCTGACTCACAAATTCTAGCAAATTACTCGCAAATTGTTGGCATAAATTTTTAACGATTTATATCAAGCAAGTGTGGTAACTCCGTCGCCGTTGTCAGCTTGCCTATATAACATAATGCTATTGTCTTTTTTTTATTCTTTCGTTGGAAATCATCAAAAAAAGAAACTGCTTTATTCGCGCGACGAATTTTCCGGAGTTATCGGATGATGGTGGCTATTCACATTTATTTCCGTCACGTACGTGTGTCGAGTTAAAAAAAAAAACGAATTTTGTAACTCGCTCTGATAATATTGTACGACTTCATATTAGTATATATATATGGATGTATGTATCTCGTGCCGCGTTCAGTATAAATTGATCCGCCCCGGTCGCGCGTTACAAAGTCAATTTGTCAACAACCGGATGGTGGATGGAAATAATTTGACAACGTCCCCACGTAGGTACACGGTCATGTATGTACGTTTAGATGCTGTAGGTGTACACACACACACACACACACACAAGCGCGCGCACACACACACATATACCCACCCCACGAATTGAGCGCCCCAGGTGACACTGTACTATTCAATATAATGTAAAAACGATTCTGCAACGAAGCACGTGCCACGGAGAATCACCTGACCCTTTTGCACCCCTCTACCGGCGTTTAGAAAAAATAAATAAATTCACTCTAGTTTTCGTACATATTTTGATTACACGATCAGGCCAACGCGGTGTGATGGTCACGTTTTCCGCTTAATTACAACGAGCGTAACCGGGACCTTTTCGTGTTATTCTCAGTTATAAATTAAAAAATCTACAATACACGGAAAAGAACGTTTTATTGTTAGGTAATAGGTATCATACAGAAAAATCCCACGTTAGTCGTCCACTTACGAATATCATCGTCTCTTACTGTTGCCCCGTTGTGGGGTGGGAGGTGAAATGGATAAATGCTTGTCTTTGCACATCGATAAAAATTCAAATTGACGAGTATAAAATATATGGAATATGTAAATTGCTACGTATTGTTTTATTGAGATACAAATATGTACACTTAAATGTATAAACTCAGTTCAATATACGTGATTGATTGATCCCCTGGCTATACCAGATTTTCGATGAATACACTGCATGTCGCGCACATAACACTTTAAAACCCGTTCATCGTTCAATTTTCCACGGTATAGTACGCTCCTATATTATGTTAGACCATTTAACGGTACTTACTTATAATACTGAAATGTAAATATGAATGCACTAGGGTTTAGGTTACACCTGTAGCTACCTCAAAATAGGGGGTACTCGATAATTAACGAACTAATGAATCTGGGCAGAAAATAAAATATATTTCGGATCGAAGATCTTATCGTTTACTTGATTATTACATTGAAATAAATCTATATTTTATCAGTTATGTGAAACTTTTAATATTGCATACTTGTTAGATTTTGCAAAATTGCACAGCTTGTTTCGACAATTATTATAGTTTTAAATGTATTTTTATGCTTGAAAAATATTAATGGTATTCTTCTCCATTTTCTTTATGGTAATGTACCATACAATTAGCGCGTAGAAACTGAAACTGATAAAATAATTTAAAGTTACCTATTGAAATCTAAGATAAGCTTATCTGCTGGATATATTACACAAATTTGGAATAATCCAAAGTTTTTACTTTATATACTTTAATAAAGGTTTTACATTATTATGCAAACTGCAGGTAAATAAAAAATATTTATTTTAAACAATAACTTTCATTTAAAATTTTCTTTCGTCATAGACAAGTATCTCAATTCATCTCGTTCATAAATCGTTATTTTTTTTTTATTACCTATGAAGAATATGAAAAAATAATGTTGGATAAACTACACACATATAAATTTATTTTATTTTATTTTAGCAAGATAAATGCATGATCAATGATCATATTCTTTAGTCCTTGTAGATAATATGCAATGTAGGTACAACAAATACTCAAGTTTGGTACTTGAAATATAAGTATTATTAATCGAGAATAAAATATAAATAGTACTTACATTAAGTAATATTTCTAATAATGATATATTCATTTTTCAGTAATACATATTTTATACATACAACTATGATTTATCACTTATACCCAATATTGCTCGTATTAATTGTTTCTTATATAGTTATAGTCTTTAAAGTGTATAACAAGTGATAAAGGGTATTCAAAAATTTTATAAAATGTATAATATTAAACGATGAGGACACGAATTCGGACATTTTTTTGTTTTTCTGTGGAGATTTATTCGTCGGTACAACATGACCTATCTTATTATAACACATGCACATGATAATATGGTATCTATAATATAGGTGGGTGAGTTTTCCTGTCTATATTATTATAATATTATTGTATATCGTACACGGACGCCGCCGCCAAAATAATCCCGAGAAATGGCTTCCGGTCTTATCCAATTTGCAGCATAGTTGCATTACACACGAGGTCGTCCAATAGATTTAGCCCGGCCGTATGTCGGTCAATATGCGCGAATATAATGTCAATGGTATAATATTACTGTTGTGTATTATGTTTATGTGTAACAGTAATCATATTAATAATAACAATACTAATATACTGTACAGGTGCACTTTTAAGCGTTCCGCCGACAGGCAATCGAAGAAAAACACCGACCAATGATACGCGTGTGCTGATGCAGTTTTTCTCAGTTATACGTAAATACCATGTATTACATGCAACATAATATTATTTCATTATATTTTACAATAACAGTTGCAGATTTCGTGGCGGAAAATCGCATTTTCCGATATCCCCATTGGTATTCACATAACGAAAGGGTGCTGCTAAATCTTTAACGATAAACAGATCCTCGGGGGGCATAATATTATTATATGTACTATTAACATGACGGGCACGTCGTTTGATCTGCATTAAATGTATGTGTATGAGGCTTGAGTTCAAACTTAATAATCTATTTCTGTTATTATAACATAATATTCATCATATTTACTATTATTTCGGCCGTGTAATTTTTCTAACTTTTTAAATACTTTAAATGTCATGTACCGATGTACCTACGCTGTTTTGAGTTTTGAAAGATTTGAAAATACCTACTTGAAAATAACTTTAGGATGTATAAAATAATATTTATTCGATTAACGTAAATTGTATTGCGTTTCATAGTAAACAATTATATCTATATACAAATAGAAATATAAAACAATAAAATACGAAGACCATAAAAATACCACTATTTTTATATGATCCAAATATTTTGTATTCCGTAATTATATTATAAGTTTATACAAAAATTAATAACAATTTTTTTAGACATTTGAGAATTATTGAGATATTTAATTTTTTCAAATAACAGCAAGTAAAAGTTTAAAAATAGCACTAAAAAACACAAAACTCAGCAAAATATATAGCATTAAAAATATTATTCGAAATATATAAAATATTATTTACAACATCGTTATCTGAAACATATTTATAACGCATTGTAACTAGGACATTGGCATAATATATTATTATGCCAATGCTATATAAGTCACGAACTCAGGTGATTATAATATCGTTATTCTTATATTACCAATCACCAATCATTGTTGACAGTACGTGTTACGTTTCTTTTGAAGCCTTAAAGTTTCCGATTCGCAACTTTGTTTTTACACATCAGTGCGCTCATATATATCCGAATCCATTGTTCAAAATCAACATTCTTGTGACTTGTATACATGCCTATTCATTTATAAAACATTTCAGCGATGAAATTTTTATTTGAAATACAAGTAGTGGCATCAGATATCAGGTAGTACCGAGTAAATTATTGTAAAATAAAAATACGATCAATAAAATATTTTCTGCAGTTGTCGGTAAAACTGATAAGTGCGAGAGTGATTTGGTTAAGCTGTTCATATGTCTACTTACGGGTTATAACTTATAAAGAGAGATGAGTTTTGTTAATAATAATAAAATACAATTGTGATAGTTAAACGGACCATGGGGTTTAATGCAAATATTATATCAAATATATTATGGACATAATTCAGTCGAATTCTAGGAAGTGAAGGGTGCTGATTTTTAAAAATAAAGTTTATATTTAAATTCTATTCACAGAACCACACTAGGTATTTATCTATATTTTAAATGCCAATAATCAAACATTATATTTCTAGAAAAAAAAATCAAGTGCACTTTTTATTGAATACGTTCAATAAAATTAAATGTTTTTATTTTGCAAGTGAGATAAATTGAACTGAGGATAAAAAAATGATGTTAATTCCAAAAATAAACCAAAATAAAATGTAATTTATAAATCATTGAATAATTTTAAATTAATAACTTATCTTTTTCATATTACGAATATAAAATGTTAATGATCGTTAAATGTGGAAATTTTTGTAAGCGTGGAGCACTATAAGAATTATTTGAGTGGGCTAAGCTCTGGCGAGTACCTACCTTTCCCAATTTCCAACTATATAGTATATACAGCCGTATATTAGCTGGTTTGCATATTTAATTAAGACTGTGAGTGTTACGTAGGTATACATAGTTAGCATATTATAATATACAATAATAATGTTGTATTCACGTAATTTTATGCTATTCGTTTTGGGGCTGTAGTGATGGTACTGGAGGGATAACGGGGTCGACATACCTGTATGTGATTTTTTTTTTTAGTTATTCAAATTTGTATTTATATTCGAAATATTATGCGCATAAAAAAATACATGCATTTATGGTATTATTTTAAACGACTGGTAAATATTGTTCAGAGAAAAAATGTCATTAAAATCTGAAACAACATGCAATATTTTATAATTTATATGTATATATATATTTAAATTCATAGAATTTATCGAAATAATATTTCATGTTGTGATGTAAAATAAATTCCGGGTCATTAAATCGGATTTCCGAGGTATCTATACAAAGCGAGGTTGGACACAAAATCGTTACGAAAAATTCATATTTAGTTAGTCATAATAATAGCCGAGTATTAAATAATAATATCTTTCCGACAAATACAATATATTATTGTGTATTTCAATTTTTTTTTAAATTGTATTTTCTTATTTGTTTTGATTATTATATTAACTAACGTATTATTATTGTACGCATGCTTTGGCTCAAAATGTTGAACATGTTATCGAAAGGGATATTTTATGATATCGCATGGTGTGATAAAACTTTATTTTAATCTAATAATTAAAACTATTAGCACGAAATAATATAATATTAATAGTATTTAAAACATTTAGAACTATAATATATTAAGACAAATGATAAAAGTAATACAGATATCAGAAAAATGTTCAAACAAATATTATACAATTTTGAAAAAAATCGATTTTTTTTAATCAAACGTTTGGAAGTTATAAATTAATTTCCCAGAATTTAATTTAATTTCCGAAACACAAAAAGTGACCGCTAAATTGTCTCAGCTTTTATAATATATGAGTATTGGTATATCATGTTTTGGGTAAAATTTTACTAGTTGTACTAATTGATTAATTTCTTAATATGATATTATAATTTTAATAACTATAGGAGTTGCCGAACGAAAATTGCAACGTGTAAATCTCAATCTCATTCGTTATACAAATTTTTATCGAAAAAACAAACAATATTTTAACATTTTAAGTGCTGACGATAATATTATTATATGGTTAAAATATTTTACTTTTGAGCGTTTTATTAAAAAAAAGAACCGAAAACGTTAACATTTTTGTAGACTTCCATACTTAAAAACGAAACGTTTTTCTATGTATACATAAATATTTTAATCAATAAATTCTTTACAAGAAATATATTGTGTAGTATGAATGATTTGATCCAGTTAGATCACCGAGAAAAGTGTTTTGAAGTTTGAATACATGCTTTCTTGGTAGGATTATCTTTTTTGTACGTAGATTCGCAGTAAACCTAAACATCTAATTTTGTTTTAAAAGATTTCGATAATATTATTTTTTCAAATTAAAGTATAATACTAACCTAAGTGTATAACCTAACCTTTTTCGTATGCAACGATTTATCATCGAATTCAAATTTTATATACATATGTTACAGTGACTTATTGAATAACGAAGTACACTTGACAACTACAAACTGTACGGCAGAACGGTTACCTACTTTTTTTCATATCGAATTCGACTATTTGGATTCGGTTAGTAAATACGGTCGTCTTCATTTTAATATTTTATACAGCTATTGAATTAAAAAGTAGGCAGATACATTAACAAATAGTTTTAATTTAAATTCACAAACGAAATAAATTGTATTTATTTAATTACTTTGATGGATATTTTTTATAGCAAACAAAAAAAAAAAAATAATAATAACAAACAAAAAATATATGACAATAATATTAATATTGTAAATCAAAATTCACTCAAAGTACAGTGTATAGTACACATTAATATATCAGCGTTGTTTAAATTAACGAATCTCTAGACTCATGTTTCATCATTTTAATGTAATAAGCAAATGCTCCGGTACATTAATATATTAGGTATTATTATTGCAATAATGTGTTTGTTAAGTAATAATATAATATTATATATTCGTATTTATGTATATTTGAAATCATTAGTGCATATTATACATAATGCATACTATACCCATAGAAACACATCCGATGAAATCAATAAGAGAATATATTTTACTATGTAATAATATTTGTTATTATAAAAGAAAATTAAATTTTAAATAAGTACACATATATAAATATTCTAACGACGGACAAAACATTTATGTCCGGTATTATTATAGTAGTACCTACTATGACGCAAACGTAATAATGAATAAAATAAACTAAAATATGAATCAAAACGAGAAAAATATTTGAGTTTTGTTTTTGATTTACTGAAAGCGTGGTCACAAAGGAAGTTGTTGCCAAAAGTATTTTCGGTGAACCATTAACACAATATCTCATTTACGAGTGAATTGTGTATATATATATATATTTGTCCTTTTGGCTGACCCGGACTTATTTCTTGGCAACATATTAATATAATAAGAATTTCATCTTCAAAGTAAAACAATTTCATATAAAACCCTCTGCAATATCTAGTAAATCGTATTTATCTATCTCTGTTATAGCGGTTTAATTGATACTCGCCATTTGATATTCCATACGGTTGTTCTATGTTGTGTCCATCTCAAATGCAATCGCGCTTGGATTCTACTCATTTTGTGTTTTGAAAATTAAATATTTTAATTTTCAGTCAATACATTAGACTCGTCTAATTTTTTTCATAAAATAACCACTAAATATTATATTGTAAAGTAAATACACCACTGATCACGACGCTCCACGTGTTTCAATAATTATTCATCGCATCTCAATGTATTAAGTGTGAAATACAGATTGGATAAGTCTATTGGAAAAATCGTTAAAGTCAGATTAATAAGCGTAATGATATTTACAGACTTTTCCACGCTTTTAAAATAATCCAATTTTTAATCGCTTCTAGGCTGTAAAATTCCATTAAGGAAACCGTATGAACACAATCTGTATTTTTCGCTGGACGATAATAATTTTTGTCGGTTAGGCGGTAGTAAAGGATTTCACACTATAGTTAATTGTTATAGGGTTATTATAGTACAGTTATCTAAAAATTAAGAATTTTCAATCTGAGTTTTGTGTCTTGTATATGATCATCCATATACGTAGTAAAAATAATAAAATTGAAAATGTACATTGTACACGATTTTTTTTTAAATCCTCACGGTTTATGACGGACAAGGCTACATGCGATAGTCGCAGCTGCAGGAACTTCTATAATTTGTAATGAGTTGTCGGCACGTGTTTAAAAGTCTTGCGTACCTGTGTGTACCGAACTAGAAGTTAAGTCGGTGATATGCAATTATTATTATTCTTATAAAATGTACCATTTGCTAAACGGTAACAAAAATTCGATTATTCCAAATAACTTTGGAACGGTCGGATTTTGTACCATAAAGTTTTCATTGCACAATACACAAAGAAAATAAAAAGTTCTACGTTCTTTTTACAATGTGTATACAGTCGAAACTATTGTTTCACGTCATTCGCACAATCCATTCGGAGAGAATGGAGCCAGAGAGGCTCTTGTACATTCATCTCACACCAATAGACTTCATTTATGACTACGACCAATTTTTTTTTCAAATTGTATGTTTATGTTAGCCAAGATTGAAAAAAAAAAATTAAAACCTACACGACGATCTAGATTTTATATTATAATGTATACGTACCACCTATTGTCGTAAGTAGAGTATAACCACTTTTTATATTTTTAAACATACGTGTTGTATTGTGCGGATTAGCCGTCACTGTGCGTTACGTGTCTGTCTGAAATTTAATAAATATGTAAACCTAATAGGTATTGTATACATATTTCACATTATCCATTCATAGCTCAAATATTCCATAACTATATTTGACGTTCTGGAACTGCATATTATGTAATCAGTGATTAATAATCTGATCGATTCTTGATGTATGAAATGAATATTGAGCCTGGAAAGCAATTTTTTCGGATATTCAGAAAGAAACGCAATTTGTATTCAAAAATTTGTTTTCTAGTAATCAGTCTTATATAGTTAAAATCAACTATTTTCAAATGTTCGCATAAATAAATTTTATATTTAGATTCTTTTAAAAAATATTATGCTCAAAATAACCAGATGTTATATTTTAATTAAACATTTCTTTATAAATAATTTAATAATGAATAAGTCTACCCTCGGTCATTAGAGAAAATTAACTTTTAAAATTTATTTAAAAAAACTTAAGAAATAAAATACTACTTTTCATCAAAAATACAAAAACTAATTATTCCTTTTTATCACCTGTAAACATGGTTTAATGTCCGTTAGCAATTTATTCAACTAATTAAGATTTATTTTTGCACTGTATTTTTATATTTCGCTAAGACATTAAAATTTGATTAAATTCAGAATAAATAGTCTGTTAATATTAGTTATTCTATATAAATTAAGTAAATACTTATATATTGTATACTTCCTGTAATTTATATTTATCGTACTTTGTTATACTGTACGTCATATTAAATAACAGTTTGCAATTTTCGTAAGGTATTTCAGCGAGTAAATAAATATTAGATTAAAATATTATATATTATGCTTGTAACGTGGGCTTTACTGTTTATTAATAATAAATAAATAATATAATAATATACTTCAAATATCCCGGTTAATGGTTACTGAAGTAAAGACATTATGTAATTTAAAAATAAATTTGATGATTCATTCTATACAGAAACCTGACATTTTTAAAATATTTAAACTAATATTAAGATATCTACAAAAACCATTGAATGATTGTTAACATTTACTTATGACTTATAACTATATACAAGACAGCCACCTATATATTCACTAACCTTAAATCTTTTTTTATTTTATTTTTATTTATTATACATTAAAACATATATATATATATATATTAAAATTCTGATTTTAAATATTTTTAAATATACTTGATACCGTGTTTTTAGTTATTTGGATTTCTTATATTAAACTTTATTTTAAAGAATGATCAGAAATGATAAAACTTATATTTTTCGAATATGGTTCGAAATGTTATAGTGTAAACTATTTAGCAAATGATTTGTTTTTAATGCTAATGTATCTAGATCAAAACCCTAACGAGCTTCTGAGTTATTTAGGTATATATTTATTAAGGACAATTTTCTTTTAAAATAGTTTTACTAAAATATAAATTAGGTACAATAATGTATGTAGTAGTAGTAGTAGTATGTAAATAATTACACTCTGATATTTTTTATAAATTATCAAATGTTTGTAGATTAATATTTATTAAAATGTTCAAATCACGGTAGCTCCCATATTTTCTAAACCCAGTGTTGTGGATTTATTATCTTAAAAAATCATCTATTTAATAATTTATAGGAAAAAGTATAATTCTCGTATGAAAAAAAAAGTTGATATGATCATAGACACTTGTCGAATGGTATATAATTATTAAAGAAAAACGTTGGGGTGAGTATGTTTGGTAAATCTTCCGGCCGGTATAGCTTTTACATTGTTTATAATTCTATATAAGCTATATGTAATGTTTTTGACTTACATGAATTTAACTATAACTTACTGAATAAGAAAATTATAATAATAATAGTTATAATCAAAAAATATAGTATAAACACTATAAACTAAAATAAATAATAATGTATTCATTTTTACATAGTTCAGTATCGTTTTTTGTATGTATAATACACAATTGATTACAATTTAATATATATATATTCAATATTTGTTATCTATTAAATTACGAAAAAATCAAAATCTACCATACTCTCCCGAAGTCCTGAGTACATTTTACTTCAATAATTCTATACCAATTGAGTAGATAGTAATATTAAAATTGCGATTTTATTGTGAATTCTTAATATACATTTTAATTTCAAAACTAATTTTCAGCAAAATCAGTTTTCTTATTTTGTTGTAATCCAGAAACGTAAAACTGCAAATATTTGAAATTTGGACAAAATTTATATATTAGTATTTTATTTCAGGATATAATTATATTCATAATACGACTTTCAATATTTTTTGCTTGTTTTTATAAATGTGAATAATATAAACATTTTTTCGCTCGGTCAAAAACCTTGACAATTTACAAACTGAAGATTCTAAAAAATAACGGAGGAAAATATTAAAAAAAAATATTATCAGATAAAGGCTAAATTGTTGAGGTATAATTTTAATAAATGAATCAACAACTATTTAAAATAATTTTCTTGTGTTTAGTGAATATTCTAATCTAGTTATTTATCACTATTATATACGAATGACTTACATACTTGTATTTTTTATGTTTACATTTGCTTTTATTCCATTATATAGTAATATCTGTTGATTATAAAATTTATTTTGTGATTATGTGTTGGCATGTTTTTATTTAATTCTAGTGAGATACAGTACACAGATATATTTTTCAGTAGTATATTTTTCTATTTTTCTAAATGACTATTATAGACCAAGAAACGAGACCGCCAAGCTGCAAGTCTTAGTGTTTTTCACTAAGATTTTTCGTTAAGATGAGACAAATCATTTGAATTTTCCGAGGAAACCCTAATTAGACTTTTATTTAAAATCTTTTTACCTTTATTATATAGTATTGTAGTATTTTTATTTTTGAGCAATAAGTTTGAAAAATATGTTTTGGCTCTCTTACCTCTATTGATTTTAATTAATAGCATTTGGTATTTATTTTTAATAGGTAGATATTATATTTTAATTTGTTTATTTTTAAAATACGTTTTAATATTATAATAGTTTAATTGGTAATTTTAGTCATGAACCTAACACGTATATTATAATTTGATACTTATTCCTTATTAGTTATTATAATTAGATTGCTGTGAGAAACGGGAGTAATTAGTTTTATCGCGTTAATTTAATTTGTACTAATTTACATAATATACATAATTAGGCTTAAAATATTTTTAATTTAGCAGAAGTATGACGGTAATAAAATACTTATAAAATATTCACTTAAATATTTTTTTAAATTATTAATTTTAATTGGTTTATATCTGTATAATTTTTGATTACTTTAATATCACTTAGCGTTTGGTTATAATATGATATACATTTTTATTTTTGACGACTTAACATTATAATATTAATTGTTCTATTGTAAGTATTCAATTTTAGAAGTAAATTTTCTGCATATTTTCAATTATTAAAATAAACTATCTATAAATAATAAATATATCTCTGTAAAGTTTAAAGCATTATACTTGTTACGAAGTATATTATTTTTAGTGATAATTTCATATATGTCGGTACTTAGAATACTTAAATATTTTTAGACTCTATTAGATACACGATATTTTAATACAATGTATATTAAAAATTAAATTTTACATTTAAACAATAACATCGACCATATTGTATTATATATTAATAATGTATCTATTACTGTTTATATGGATTCCTAATTGAAATCTCATTAGGAGCGTTGGTAATATAAAATATATTGAATGTTTTCGAATTTGATGGTGTATTAATGTTTCCAGAAAATAAAAATGAAAACGATAAGGTCTACAAAGATGTGTTTTTGAAGTGCCCCGGTTGACCGTTTATCTACTCGTTTGTTTTTGTTTTTATCAAACATAATATACGTATTACGCGCAAATCGTAAATGTTCAAACATCTCAATATCTCATTCTGCGCGTCTACCTATATTGAATTATGAAGTAGTATTGTCGACAATACGAATAATACGATCGTATTACTTGTTTGGGATATTGATACACTGTGATTAAATATTGAACAAACAGTTGATAGACTATACACGGCACACTATATCGTGTAATATATTAGCTGTTTAACGTCTGCAGGATAGTTGTAGACGCGTGCAGAGTTATTGCGGTGTTGTAGAGAAATTGCTTTATTTTTACGACCGTTAGATAGGTACCCATCACACCGTGGATATCTTTGTTACGTTGTAATCATTCACCAGTGGCGATATCAACAATATAACATCATACTATTTAACATACTACTATATTATTCTGAAACGTATTGACATAATCGTTCTGTGTAAATAATTGTTTAAGAGTTTCAATGTTCGCGCATTGAGCTCGGAAAATCTGCGGTGTTATAACTAATGGGGATTAATTGAGTTCTCGTACGAAAAAATAGACATTTTCTCATCCAGACCGATTGCACACTAAAACTATCAACGTGTTCATTCGATTTCGAGAGTGTCCATCGTGTTTTGATATAGCAAAATGTCTTATCATGATAAAATGAATCCATTGGACAATGGACATGATGATAATTTTTTTTGATAAACACACTTTTGTTAAACGAGTAAATTAGATTTTAAACGACCAAGTTATTTAATTTGTGCAATAATAAATTGTTTATATAACCTTGTTTAGTCTAATATTTATATAACTTATTTTTATTGATTATAATGGACTACCTATATACATATTTTAATCATAGTAATATATTTTTACAAAATTTCTGTTGTAAAAAAAATGAATAAATAAAAATATTTTAAATTGAAATTAATTTTGGTTTTATTTTAGAAATAATATAATTTTTCAATCTTGAGAGTTGATATAATTTCGAATACAAGGTTTATTAACAAATATTATATCATATACTTTACGTACCTACATATCCAACAATAATTAATTTTAAATAAACTTGGGATAAATATTTGTTCTATAGGAAAACCACATTTTTTGTACTGTATTAATACTTAAATCAAAATTCAAAAGTAACCATTCAAAAACCAAACATTTTCTTAAGTCATTCTGTAAGTTACTTTCAATAAATACTTTTTTCTAATTTTCTCATGTTTATATTTATATTTGATCTGATGACGATCAAAAGCGTTCAGTCATCCAACGTCGATAAAAACTTAGAGGAGAATAAAAGAGTTCTATTAAATTTCGTATTTATAGAAAATGAATGCGAAGAATTTCTGTTAAGTATTAGAGCATAATATAATACCAAACAGAAACATTTAATTTTATTTTAACTGATATAATAATATATTTTATAATACATTGTGTTGTTTTCATTATATATTCTATAACGCAGGGCAGGTAGTACCACTAGTACCTAATTATCACACGATTACATGTATTTAATTGTTTTTATCTCGCATTAGTGTGAGGAAGCAAAAAATATTTTGTTCAACAGCTACTGTAAAAATAGAAATTATGTTTTATATACATTAAATCTTACAATCATGCCTTATATAGGATTATAAAATATAAGTATATAATTATGTATATAATATATTAACTATAATACTTGAAATAGAAAATCTTTCTGTAGAAAACATTCATAGGTCAGATAGAAAACTTCAAAAGCCAGTTATAATTGTAGTCAATATTGTGATAATTTTTATTGAAAACAAAATAATACCACGGATATTGGATATAATATTATACTGCTTATTGGTTTTTTTTTGCTTTGTATTCGATATTTTATCAATACTTTTTATATTTTAATATTTGTATAAAAAATATGTTTTTCTTTTACTTTCTACATGATAGCAAACAAATATATTTAATATTATTTTTTTTATATTTTTATAATTGTTTTTATTATAAAATTTAATAAGCTTATTTTTAGGTAGTATAAGTAGACTCGTGTTACAACAATGATATAATTTATACAATTTATAAAATTGCAGTTGACTGATATGTGTAATGCATTCAGTAAAAACCATCATATTATGCACAATATTATTAAATCTTAAATCTGGAACATACCTAACCTCTATTGTGGTCTGATGTTTGAGTACGGTGTGTTTATGTATAGTACCCTTCATCGAATCGAACGATAAATATGAAATAATAATTGTTCAAAACCATTGGGCAAAACCATTATTTTTCATTGTTATTATTGTTCTGCAGAAGAAAGGAATAATGTGTTCGATAGGCGTGTGCATTATATCTGCTAGTCTAAATCTACGAAAACGATAAAAAATCGAATACGAATGAGTGAGAGTGTACCCCTGAAACAATAATGATTCGAAAATAATATTACCACGTAATAAAATGACGCATGAGGTCGATACTTACGTCATACGCAGGGCAATAATTATGCTTTAAAGTTTTAATACATTATCCCATCGACTCGTATGTTTTTAAATATTATGTATATACTGCATACTTATAAACAAAATAGTTTTTGGTCTGTAAGTAGAATTTAAAAGCTGATATTTTTAATATAACCATGTGATTTTATTTACACAATTTGAAAGAAAAAAATATAAATAGAAAATTAGAAACGGTTTGGTGGACGTTTCTCTTTAGTCGATCCGAGTCGCCTGTACGACTGTGGTATCAAAAGATTAATTAGTATTGACTTATTCAAGTAATGGATGTCCCCGGAGGTCCAAATTTTAAATCTCGGTCTGGTTCAGTTTGGATAGTTATATAATGTCGGTTAGAAACCAAACGGGAAACCCAGAGTCTGATTAATTATTCTATTTTACGCCACCAGTCCGATTTTATGCGATAATGTAAAATAAAACCTTAAGACGATGGAAAAATGTTTATGGGTCATTGATTTTTTCTCTATTCGAGCTGCACAAGGAAGTCGAAGATTTACTTTAAGAATACGGAATAGTGGATTACTCTGATAATATGTCGTAAGTTACAGTTTTACCAATTACTCAAAATTATATTTTTCAAACTAGTATATGTCATGACTGAGAGAAAAATATTTAGCTAATAAACGTCTTTTGGTTGTCATTTTCTGTTATAAACTATAATAAGCTAGTCTCCCATCAAGAAGTTAGGATGAAGCTAAATACTTTGAAAAATCTGAACAGTTTTTGTTTTCAATATAATATTAATGTTTAGGTTCTAAAACATATTTCTTCTTTCTCGTAGTTTATCTGTAAAAAAACCTATTTAAATATTTACTACGCTTTTTATCAGTCCTATACAAATTACGATCTGTAAGACATTTAAGCCGAAGAACTTCAATTTAATATGGTTAGACGTCGATATTTCAAAATAAAAAAATAAATACAAATATGGTACGGATTATATTGTGACAATGTGTATTGTTTAACATATTACTATATTACAATTTTTTTTTAGAAATATTGACTTTATGAGTTATATTTTTGCTAACTTTTAACGCAGGTTATCTATATAAATATTTAATAAATATTTTACATCAGGTGCTGCTGTCTCTTCGTGTAAGTGCATGCGTGTATGCAGTAAGGGGTTTGCCTCGGGGCCGGAGAGGGAAGAGCAAAGTAATGTCGGTGGCTTAAGTGAGTGCATATACATATTTAGCCCAACAACTACCACCGTAGGCAGATGAAACTAAATAATAATTAGAACTGCGCCACTGTACATTCGCGGTAATGGTAGCGTCCCGTTCGGTGCATAATTCCATTAACGGACCATAATATAATGTGCATACATGTGTGCGTGAATATACGACTACATATTATTATTATATAATATAGATAAAACGTTCTTAGGTCTTAACCACGGGCAATGTTAGCCTGTAGACTTTTACCCGGTGGCATAATTTGTAAGTCCTGGAGAGACTCCGTTTTCCTCGCAGATTTAGACGGTTAATGTGCGTGCAAAAAAGCACAGAGACACGCCTCGACCCTGAGCGATTGCGTTTTGGGGGTAAAAAAATAACGTTTACGACAATAATTATATCCAGTTTTTTTGGGGAAATTATCATGGTCGTATATATTATGTAACAATAATATATGTGCATAATATATACAAGGTGATTATTTATTTATTAATTAATGTATTCATGATATCGGTAAATATAATACATGTATTTTTTTTTTAAATATATTTATTTTTATAAAAGATTTGAAATTACGATAATTTTGACAAATTTGTTTTTGAAGAAAAAATTGTATATTTTTAAGATGAGTTTATCTCATAACTAGTTGACTGATATTTTAAATTTTAACTGCCTGAGTATAACGACTAGCGACTATTTTTAGTTACTGAAAAATCAAAAATAGTTTATTTTATTTTGTTACCCACCGGCCGTTAAGCACATTGTATATAAATACGTTAACGATCTTCCTACACATACTCTTTTTAGTATTAAATATGACATTGTTATAATCCTAACACGTGCTTTTAATATTCAAGTTTATTATTAAAACTGTTGATAAATTTATCAGACATCTTAATTAATTTTAAAAATGTTAAACAAATATAGAAAAATACAGTAAGTTTTAAAATGTTGAAATTGTATTTGTTTGTCAGGCTATTGACATTTTACATTGTTCACGATCACAAAAACATCGGCAAAATATATTCAGGATTCATACAAATCATATCCTCCGAAAAATAATTATTTAATAGATATATTTTTTATATTATTAGCATTTTATATTGTTTGTGCTCAATTCTTGCCGCTAACGCACTTACTACTTAAATTGAAATATTATAGTTATACCATATAAGATTTAGCTTAATGATAGTGTTTTGAATTCATCAAAAATCATATATTTATGTAGAGCTATTAGAAAAATGCTTATTAAGGGGTTAAATATATTATATATATATATATAGGAGTTTTTCCTCAAATACTATTTAAAAAAGTACCATTTTTCCCCTTTGAAATTCATCAACTCATACCGGTAGATCATTTGCTTATATGTAAAAAACTAACAACAATCATTTACGCTGTTTAATGGGCAGTTAAAAATAAATGGACTGTTAATTGGCAATCTAATGGAAACGAACTATACCATAGCAAGTAGGTACAACGGCAAATCATTAAACTCGCGCAGTCGTGCCCGCGGGTTATATTATTACATCTCATAATTTCACAAAGTATTGTGCATCGCCAGAATAAAAAACTTTTTAGTTTGTCGTTGATAATTTTCTTTGTTCATATCACATAATTATATGTAACTTATGTCTGCTGTCAGAAGCTATTTTTGCCTTTTAATGCTTAGGTATAAATTATAATGCAATTATTATGATGTATACAATTTTAACATAGGTACAGTGTTATGCATCATAACATAAGTCAAAAAATAATATTTTTAGAGGGTGCCGCTTTAGGAATTTAAGACGTTTTTGAAAACCATCAAAATGTAATTTACATGACATTTAACCAAATAAAGTGTATAAAAATGTGTTTCGTATTATGCATTCGTATAATTTAATATCGAAACACATCTAGATTATCCAGATATTAGATTGCACGATAAAATAATATAGGAAAAGTACTTTTGTGACGGTTGATGATGTTTAAATAAATTACATTACTACGCATGAATTTTTGGTTTATAGTTTCATAGCGAAGCGATGAATGTATTTATTTTTGCAATGGTGTATGTAATTTTTTTTGTGTTATTTTACACAAAAATCAGTGTAGAAAGTGCTTTAATTTTAAATTTTGATAGTGGTTTCTGATAATAAATTGGATCTAGTTGGTTCTTTTGAGTGGTCGCCAAAATTGAAAATGTTTAGTACTTTATCGGTCATTGATACAAGGTTCCTTATTAGTTTTATTAAAGTCATTTAAAAATATTAAATATGCATATGCATGGTATTTTTTTTTAAGTGTTCAAAGTTCAAATTTAAACGTAAATAGACATTTAAACTAAGAACAACAGTTTTAGTTATTTTTATAATCTAGATAGCATTGTAATAATTAGAGAACTTTATTTTTCTCTCTATAAATATTTATTAATTCATTATTTATTTTATTGATTTAAAAATATCTACTGTATGCATATATCTGTTAGAAGGGAAATGCTATCTCTTGCCCCTCCATATAATTATGCCAGTGTATATTATGAATACTATAATTGTTGAGTTAGGTATTATTAAAGTTTTCATACCGACTGAATATTTTAAACTGAATAAATAAATTTATTTTTATTTAATACACATGTATTAAATATGTATTGTTATGTACAATGCAAGAACACGTAAATTTCACAAAATATACCTCCTATACGGATATTTATGGTTGAAAATAGTTCGATACCAGTATAGTTTGTCATATCTGTTCGTTACCTATGTCATCTAGTAAAATCTATTGAGTGTTATGTACCACTTTACTTTATGATACAATTAATTATAGTTTATTTTTAATCCTTATAAAAATGAATTCGTCATTTTCAAAGTTAATTTTTATCTTGAATCTGTTACCATTTTAATTTTCTTTTGTTCGAAAAAATTTTTTATATACTCGAATTTTATTCCATGAATGTTTATACATTAATTAACCACTATATAATTTTACTTTCATTTGACGATCTAAAATTTAAAAATATTTGTTTATTATGTATTTTTAAATTTAAATATAGAGTATTGCGTTTTTGGAATATTAATTGACAGAATAGTTAATAACTAATAATTCACAGGTCGGTATAGTATAACTTAAAAATAAGACGAGTGGGTATGATTGGTTTCTAATAAATAATCTTATTTGGTCTTTTGTAAGGTGTGGGTACCCACAACTAATCAATTATTTAATGCAATCATAACAATCATTATAATTTACGACTAATTGAGAGGATTGATACCTTAAAACAAAACAAGTATTTACTATGTTAATGTATAAAATATTATATTGATTTATTAAAAATTACAATTAATATCAATTAAAAATATGATTATATTTTGTATACATTATATAAATGGACAAAATCCTAAAACCCAATGAATTCGAAAATTTTAAAATTTATGAAATAATATTTTATTTATAGAATAATTAGGTCAAAAAATACATTTAAATATTAACTAGATAGAAATCTATTTGTTTTATCAAGATATATATAAAATATAATAATGATAAAATACTGATTTTTAATAACTAATTTATATTTTAAATGTACTAAAAATAATTTATAATTATATCTGTATTCATAAAATGTACAGTCTAAAGTTAAAATTATGACTTCTGAGTTATGACTGTATGTCCATGTTTTTAGTTTTAAAAGTATTGTCTAAATATTTTTTTTTTAATACACTAAAAACTACTCTAACTAATTAAATGCAGCACATGCAAATTGTAAATGACGACGCTGAACATATCAGATTTTCTTTTCCAAGATCTAGTAGTGATCTAAAAATGCTGTTAGGAGTATAATTTAAAATATTGAAATTCCTAAAACTTAAAGTTGAAAATTTGGTAATAAAATCTATTAAAAATAAAAGAATAGTGCTGTAATACGAGTATATGAAACTTTATTATAATATATTATTGTTTTTTAGATCCGTAGATATTTTGATATTTTTAAATGCAACAAGTTCATTTCAAAATTTTTTATACTGTGGTATAAAGATAATACAAATGAATTTTATTACCTGCTATTTTTTTTAAATAATATTATTTATTAACATACCTCAACGGCTATGGTTATATTGGCATTTATAGTAAATACATTATAATATTTAATGTTATATTAAGTTTAGTACATAGTGTCCTATTTATTTTAATTACACGTGATTATTCCACCTGACATTTTAATTGCGCTTCTGGTATATTAATTTGTGGTATTCTAAGAAGATATTGATTGACTAAAAAAGTAAGATAAAACAAAAGACAAATGTACAATTTTTAATGATATATATTTGTTTTTACTTACTTTCCTTTGAAAATCTAACTTTAAATAACATACTATTTTGTATAATTGTAAGCCTTAAGTATAAAACGAAAAGCAGAAATTCCACTACACAAATAAATTTTAAAATATTCTGCATTAATTGTGTATCTGTGTATCTATCTTCAGTATTTTAACTTTTTTTTAATGAGATACACTATGAAAGATTTGAAATAATTATTGTTGGAAAAAAGTTTTATTTGACGTTATCTTGAAACACGGTAACACAGAGAAAACTGGCTTTTTTTAACGTAATTCCATTTAATTAAAACATTTTGTGACATATTTTAGTCCTTCAATAAATTAACCTTTTAAAATTGTATAGTTATGTTCTTTTATTGATATATTGAACTGTGAATAATTTGATTAATATGATATAGGTAATAAAATGATTTCAATTTAAAATTATGATTGAATGAACAACAAAACAAAACATTATAAAATATAATAATAACAAATCAATGAAAGCGAGTAATACTAATTAAATTTCTTATTATTTAAAATTAAATAAATATTAAATTATAATCGATATTGAATATAATTAAAAAACATTTTTAATAACAAAATTGTTAATTTAAAATAGTGTTTTAATACAATAAAAACAAAATGGAACACAAATAATACTAATGAATAATGATTGCATACAATTCAATGCCAAAAAAGTTTTTTTTGTATATATATACAGAATTTCACTTATTTATTGTAGTAGAGTAATTTTTTTGGTTTGAGAGAGGATGGAAATGCAAAACAATTAATAGTTCACGAGCTACACGTATACTTATATCAGTTTGTCGAGTATCAGTATTATGCATAGATGAGCGTATGACCGTGGTTGCTTTTAGAAGTTATAAGCGATTGGGAATGATTTAGGTGTGTGTAGTACTAGCCTAAACCTAACTCTAAAATTAAAATTAAATATAATTGCATATTTAATAGTATATAATTTGATTTTTTGACTTAACTGTTCATTAGGATTTACGAATACATTAGATTTTACGTAATATAAGATGTCAATTTAATAAAATATTTTTATTGAGTATGTTATTATATTTTTTTCATATCATAGCTATTAGGCACGTATATAGGGGGGGTTGGGGTTCAATCCCCTCGAAATATTTTTGATTAACGAGGAAAAAATTGTTTTATTATGTTACGGCACAATTTGTATTGCTAAATTTTGTTAACCCCCCCCCCAAATTTTTTTTGTATACGCGCCTGGATGTATAGGTACACATACATAATTGTATAAACACACTGGCCCAATAGATGTTTATGTTTTATAATAAAGGCAAGTATATTTTTAAAATATTTAGTGTGATCTCGACGAATGGGCTGGCCGCTGACTCTTTATCGTTAGAATAAATTTAAATCGTTTATATTTAAACAGTGAAAACATGAAATTATTATTGATTCTCTCACTCAGAAACCGTCGTAAGCCGCATTGTCCGGAGGGAACATGACTACGAGAATTATATTGTGTATATAAAGTTAAATTACAGGTAGGCATTTTACCGGAAAAACTCGATTTTATCGCGCAATTCGCTGAAGGTCATAATTTCATGTGCTGCCGACCGTGGAGGTGGAACGGAGAAATCCGTTCCTATAATCGAACTCTTATTCGATTATCAATCGAACCGTATTGATAAGTTCGAAAGACCCGGAGGTTTGTCGTCGCCCGTCGGTGTAAACCTTGCGAGCGCCGACAAAAATTATTTTTGCCTTTTGTCTGAAGGCTTCCATTTAGATTTTTATACTCCAATATGTATTATTGAACAACAATATTATTGGCGTGCAACGATGGTTAAGCACGTCCTCGCAAATAATGATGAATCAGTGCCGTTTCGCAGTCGGAATAATCCAATATATAGCTGCCCACGTCGCTCACTTGTGTTGTACTACGACCCCTCTGTTCTCATCCGAGACTGATTGCACGAGAAGATCAAACGAGCTCGTAACATTATTGGTAATGAACATTCCGAATAAAGGTATAAAATATTTCCAACGTCCATTTCGACTGTACACAAATACTAAATTATGTACAGGATGATTCGTCAATAATGTTCATCCGTTAATTACACATTTATTATAAATTTATTCAAATTTTAATTGTTATGAAATATTGAAATAACACTATTAAATTTTAATAAAATATATACTATAGCTGCATATATTCTAAAATATGTATATGCTATTTAAGTAGCGTGTTTCAATGTCCAGGATAAGTATATAATCTGTTCTTTAGTTACTATAATATAGTTGGCATGTTTGGTGAATAATCATGTTTACGGGAGCGAAGTACCATTTTATTTTTTAAATAAGAGTCCATGCGTACTAATGGTTACAAATAATAATTAATATTGAACATATTTTACTCTGAAGTGCCACGTCGTTCAAGAGCGGCAATTTGATTGAAAAGGAAAATTCTCGTTAAAATACTGAATTCAACTTTGATTGATATAATTATAAATTAATATTTGTAAATAATTATGGTAAATTATTATTTTCATTATCTTTTTATTTCTTCTTATTAAATGAAACTTAACTTTATTATTAATAATAGAAAATAGACATGTAAACCTATATGTATAGTTACTTAAAAATCGAGTCAGAAAGTCGAGTACTTAGATTAATATATTTATTTTTAAACGTATTATTCTTCAATATACGTAGTAATGTACCTATATTGCCTATACAATTCGCCGTCCAACACTAGACCTAGATGTCGGACAATAAAATACCTGTACGCCGGACTGGATCTATGTGCTGAGGATTTAATTTTCTCGAAAGTTAGCATTGATACTCATATAATATTAATCTGCTTAATTAATAAACTCGTCAAGTGTAATACAACCACAACGTCGTCATTTCGTTTATAATATTATTGACTCGTACACGTTTGCAATTTATCGCCGTTGCTCGTCATGTAGTTATCATAATATTATGTATACAGCCGAAAATATACATTGAATAGAACTTCGATAATTATTATTGATTATGCGTGAACATCTGTCCGAAAAGTTGGCTCTAGTACGTACTTGTAGCCCATCCACTCTCTTTGCAGCAGTATTCGTATTTGTCCTGTCGGTCGGATGATACTATATAAAATATATTAATACCGCATACGGTATCACACGGGATAAATGCCTTGTTTTAAATATAATCTGATAAACCCGTTTTCGACTACAGATAAAACTATGTAATTGACAGTTTAGCTATTACGTGAATAATTTTATTCTACTCCTTCTGTGAGATTGTTCTCTAGTAGTGGTTGAGGCAAACACACTAATAAAATATTATGATTCTTTTAAAGGAGAACATTTATTTTCTAAAAATTATTAACAATTAGTCTACGTCATTTTAGATCATTACCAAACCACTTATTTGAAAAATAAATAAAATTTTTTTCTATTTTGTATTGATATAACTTTGATTGAATTCAGTATCTTGCTTAAAGATTAAAATATATATAAAATTCATCTAGATTATTAAACTTCAAATCTGTCTCACACAGGTAATTTTACTATCTCTATTTTAGTAAAATAGGTATTATGTCTCATACAATTTGGTAGCTCCTGTATAGCTTAATATGTTATATCATGATTTTTTGGTTTCAAATTTTCCATAGTTTTTATACAAGTACTACACGTTTAATTGATGTAAAAAAAAAATATTACTGAGTTTAAAAAGTTGGCGGTATACCACCAAGTTTAGGTATATTTTATATAAGTAATAAATTTAATTAATTACGTATTGTGTAGTATGGGCGTGGTAATAATGTTTCGAGGGAAAGTTTATTAATATGAATATATTATATATATTGTACTATACGTACACGTTTTATATTGCAACTGTGGAATTTTAATTAATAAGAAAATTAAAAACAAATGTTGGCGTTTTGTTCTCGGAACACATTAGATTGAATTAAAAATAAAAAAATAAACAAAACGAACAACATTCCCCCCGCGTCATGATAACTTTTGGAATTTTTACGAAGTATAGTAAGTATATTATATTAAAATATAAAAATATGTATGCAATAGAAAACGGATGACATTTAAACGGAAACCATTTGGTCGGCCAGAAGTTATAATATCATCTATTGTACAATGGAAAAGACGTGATGAATGCAATTCAACGACGGTCATCGTTTAGTAATACGCTACCATAACTTTACTTTGATCGTAATTTGTAACTTGTACAAAATATCGAGTGGTTAGTTTTTAATTAACTATTACAAGCGTATATAATATATTAGGTACTTATATATTACACACCTATATAGTGTATTTTACTAATTTGTATTTACTAATTTATAGGTGTGTGTATGGAATGGAGAGAATCTCTTGGACTAGATCAATTAAATATAAATCCAAAACAAAATATTCAAATGGTTGTTTGTGAATTCTTATATATTTAAATCAAGATAAATCTAATAATAATGTTGAAAAAAAAAATACTTTTATGCCGTTAATATCCTGAATAATCGAATGTAAAATAATATAATACAGTATAGCGAATGCTGATCAAGACGTATTTCAAGATTAAATATTAAAAACAAAGGTTTTACTTTCAATTTATTAATAAATTCTATTTTATTTATAATTAATTGATAATTATACAGAAATTAGTTTTATTTATTATAAAAATTTGATAATTTTAATCGAGTTAGTTAAAATAAGTTACAACACATTTCTTTTTTAATCTTCTATAATATAAGAACTTATAGTACTTACTAAATAGTATTAAAAATAGCAAAACAAACCAGCACAAAAACAAGTTATAATACACTCGAACAAAAATAATACAAGTCTGAAATCATTGACGAAGCACAACTGAATAAGGCATGCCTTGGATAGTTAATACCACTACGGCTGCTAGTGGAGCAGGTTTTTGGGATATCTGGTATTTCAAAGCGATAAAAAATGGTGTATAGTTGAAGCATACAGCAATCCCGTGTTCTGTCGGTAGTAAACGTTACGATAAATTATTCATCAAAAACGGTAAGCACAGATAAGTATAATAGAAATAGATGACATTTTTGTCATAAATTATTAATATTTTTTTAAATTCAAAATATTGATGATAAAATAATGTTTGTATTTTTATTCTTAAGGGTGTAGTGCATGCTTAGCATTCCCAGAGAATTTTCCACTGATATAATGGTTATTTGGTTGCTTGCAATAGTACCATGATACCTTTTCGTAAAATACTTGAATAAAGGTATACTTTTGTCGTATTCCGTGTGGACTACGTTCAGAAATTTCTTGTTATTTACTAAATTAAATAATATTGTTTAGATAAAACGATTTTACTAGTCCCTAACCACCTAACCAACCTAGCTTGCGATGGAGTAATTGTATATTGTGGTAACAGATTAACTACATAGTTTACATAGACTATTGGGACAATGTAATAGTATGATTTAAATGCAAAAAATAAATAAATAAATAAACTACATTATATTATAATAATAATATTATCCTTTAAACATCTTTATCTACACAAAAATTTTTTGTAGTTATCTAGCCTTAACTTTGTTTAGTACGTATATTATATACCTATCAAAATCAAAATAAAGTTTAATTTATTTAAACTTTATGATATTTTAATATATTGTGTACTGGATGTTTTGCTGTATTCCAGTTATGTATCTGATACAAATAATTTGAGACTATTTCTTTATGTAAAAAAAAAAGACAAGTTTATATTATATAATATATAATTTAAATCTGAGCTATTCACAGGAATTTATAATATTGTATTGTTATATAAATATTTATGAATATGCATTATGCATTTTAATTTATTGTTTTCGATTTAAATTATACCGTAAGTTGTATTCGACAAGCCGATATAGGGTTTAAGTAGATGTCATACTTCAACACTATTTCTGTATTATAATCTCAAGTTTTGACTGAATAAGAGTTAGTACTCAGTTTTACAAAAGGTGGGAATTTTTTTTTTTTTTACAAACATTTTAAAGCTATTAACGCGTTCCGAATTTCATATCCTTTCAGAATTGAAGTACTTTTTCAAAGTTCTATTTGAGGCATTGTCGATGAGGATATCAAGGCAGGTGATATAATATAGTTTCCAAGTAATTACAATATATTTAACACCATCGATAGTGGTCACAATATATTTTTGTGTACAGAGATCTTGATGAAATTAAGCGACAATCAGTAAAATATTGTGCTCATCTAGTATTCCTACCTGATAGGTACAACAATGTTAATATATTATATAATAGTTATTAAAATATGATGTGGAAAACTAACATATTTAGTCGTTAAAATATATTTCTTTATCATTTGGCTAATTTACAAAATACTTAGCAAAATCATTATAAATATATTGTTATAGTTATTGCGTAACAATAATATTAAATCATTGTAATATGTCCAATGTGTACGCATTGTACACACTTAATACCTATTTACCATAGTAATAAAATTAAAAAATAATCAAAAACTTAAAATTTAATGTTTATTGGAAATTACAATTTTCTTCAAAATAAAATATAATTTAAAATTTGAACGAAGTATTTAAATTATAAAAATACATAAACATTAATTTGATAATTTAAATTTGAAGATAACAATAAAATCAAACTAAATAAAACAATTATTTACTATTTTAGATTAAGCTAAAAAATGTCTCTTATTTATTATTTGACATTAAATTTAAACTGTATTTTTAATAAAATCGATTCAGAGCTATTTATTTTACAATTTTGTGATTCTTTTTAGAAATACGTTTCGAGAAAATAAAAAATAAGGTCAAAAAGTTGCATGTATCAGTCGATTAAAAATTTAATACAGATGTTGTACTTAAGAAACATTTTTTTACTTTCCACGTAGTTTAAAAGACGTATTCAAAGAACCACGTAAACTTGACAAAGAAATGAATTCAACTATACTCATTTTAATCATTTTTGGGAGAATTGGATTTAAGCACAATCATTTTGGTAAGTGTTAAAAAAAGTGTGATAATTTTAAATTAATTTATATTATTAGAGTCTGAGCGAAATGATTAATGTATAAATTTTACAATTTTATTATTATACAAAGGGAAGAATTTTTCATCGATATTTATAAAAAATAAAAAATTAATAAAATGGAGAATTTCAAGTGTTTATAAATAGTTTAAAAAGAATCCAAATATTTTTAAAACGATGTAAAGAAATTTATCGTAATGTATAGAATATTTATGTGAAAAATAAGTATCTACTATTCCTTTCAAGGACTTCAACAGAGGGGGGAGAGTAATTGTAATAAAAATAGAGGCAACTCCCCAATTCTTTGGTTTTTTTCTTAGTCAATTATCTTAAGTCATAACCGTTATGTAATATAAAATATCACAAAATAAATAGTTTTTGAATTAAAAACAAAAATACATTTTTTTCTTTATCAAATAATTTTTATTACATTCGATTATGAACATTAGAACTACAAATGTTGCTTTTATAAATTAATGTCATGTATTGTGATAGGGCCAAGTCCACAGTTAACCAATTTTTTACTTTTTTGCTAAAAATAATTAATATTTATAGATTGGAATAGGTACAATATACTCGTAGTTTCAAATGTGTAGTATCAATGGCTGAATTCTTGTCAGTGATTGATAATTATATTTATTGTTTTTACTATTTTTAGAATAGTTCTTTTGCATTAAAATTTATTATTTTAATGTAATATATGAGTTTACCTAGTGTCCTAATGAGTAGTTATGATAATATTAAGTATATAAGTTATTTCTAAATATGTTTGATAATTCTATATTTATTTTATAGAAGCTAGAAACATTTAATTTTATAAATAACCTAAAATTATCAAATCAATGGTAACATTTTATTAATTAAATAAAACTGCATTTGTTACTTAAAATAACACATTAATTAATTAAAATGAATGCTGTAAGCGAAGTTCTAACTATCTACACATAATTAATAATTTAATTTTTACGTTCCCTACTTATATGAGCGAAAATATGTCACAAACAATACTTTATGACTAATCAAACAATGAAACAAAAATTAAAATATAAAACATTTTTGTCCTCCCCCCCTATTGACAATTTTTTGCGGACGCCCTTGATTCGTTTTTGTTGTGCTAAAAAAAAGAAGTAAATTTGATTTTGTTAAAAACTGTTTTTGCGTACAATTATCCAATTTTCCTTAATTTCTTTCCCCGGTTATTTTGAAAAATACTAATAATTTTTAGTTTGTTACTTAATTAAAGTATAAGTTGGATCTAATTTACTATCTAAAACCATCTTCAAAAGTGAAAAATGTTACATATATGTACACAAAAAAACATAAATCATCCTTATTATTGCTTTGCTCAGAATCTATAATTAAGTAAAAACAGGAATTTTTACTCTAAACTAGTATTAAATAAATAAATTACTTCACTAATAGTTAATAGTAATATTAAAAATTATAACATGAATGGACACCTAGAACAAGACTGCCATATCTCACAATTTATAGTTTTGAGAAAAATCGATTTGAAGTTTGGACCTAAGATATTTTAACGAGTTCTTTACTTATGCGTTTGAAATTAAACATTTAAATACTTACAATCATACTTTACAATATTGATTTTACAAATATTATGAAATTCACTCTTAAACTCACAAATTTAGACTTGTGGCCATTTACAATTTTTAAGTAAACGCAAAATTGCCATATTTTGAGCTATGACTGTATTGCAAAACGAAAAGCTATTCTATTTACAAATATAAGACAGTTATATTTCGCACTATCACAAATTATAAAATTCAATAGTGCCACATTTTTTAATATTGCTGTTTTGCACTTTATCATATTACACGATAATTAGTTTTTATTCAGAGTAAGAACAGCAAAAATCGAAATAAGGCAGTCTTGAATTTTGACTTCACTGATAATTTGGATAAACTAAAATAAGTATACTGTCATAAAGTAAATATGGTTCTCCTGCATTGAAATTTATCTAAAATTTAAATAATTCAATACTGACATATCTATAGTGGCTGAATGAAAAATGATATCGAATGTATGCATTCTTGCATTTTGTAGAGCTTATTTTTCTTTAATTAACAGTAGTCATAACTCAAAATTGATGAATTTTGAGTTGTGGTAGTCTTGTGCTATGGGGTGCGAATTATTCTTGGTAATATAATAGTTTGATAGACTACCGTCTTTGCTCAAAATTGTTTTTCGTATATAATTATAAAATATCATTTAATTCAAATTCAACACATCCAGTAAAATTACCTACTTGAAGTCTATCATATAGCAGAACGCTACCTACTTGCTCACCTTTAAAAAAATTGTTTTTATTATAATTTATAGTTTTAGATTTATCCAAGATATTTAATTTGAATTTATGAATTTTTCAAAACGCTATAGTCGCTATACATAGAGGTATATAATATAGTATAAATATATTTACTGTAGTCGATAGCAACATATTACTCATAGTATTTTTTTCCGCATATAAACATTTAAAAAAAAACATTATATCGCCATTGGAAATCGAATCATTTTTTGAGAGCAATAAAATTATCTTGCGTTTGTATTTTTATAAGAATAACTTATTAAAACTATAATACAGCACAGGCAGGCATCCACACTATTATATATATATATATATCTTTGAGTAAACACTATCCTTTTACCAATTTGTACCGGCATTTTTAATTCACATACTTTAAATTTAATGATGTTCCATAAGGGTGGTTTCGATTGCTACGAAATAAGAAGATTAGGAGAACACACACACGCGGCACGTATTATACTATATAAACTGTGTAGTTCGTGTAGCGAATAAGAAGAATAGCTAGTTAATATTTGAGCGGTATAGGTAGATCGTAATACTTTGTCTAATAATGCTCGCAACCATAATACATATAAAACTACTGTTTTTCGAAAAGGTTGGTGTATAACTATATCAGCCCGTAATTACATCGTTTTCAGCGAAAAAGACGTCATGTTAGTAATGGCTGTGTTTGCTGTCAAAAGTGTCTCACTGTAGCTAGAAGATCCTGTAATAATATCATCTTCGCTTTTATTGTCATTCCATCGCCATTCGCCAGCCAACGGTATGATACTATGATGTATGTGTACGCGTTACATAAGAGAATAAGATTAAATGTATCGCAAAAACAAACTATAAAAGATCTTTGGTGACGTACTTTCTTCTTAGCATTTGAAAGGTGCGTTTTTTGGAATTGGTCGGCCTGGTCGGGGAGTAGTGAGAGGACTAAGAAAAAAAATTGCAGTGAATGGCATAGCGTATGATGCTCAGTGCTCTCGTTTCTTTTGTTTCGTTTTTTTAGAATTAGCTTTTATAACGAAATAGACGAAAGCTATTGTCCCGTCGCTTAAGAAATAAAAAACATTTAAAAGAGCGTCCAGATAGATAAAAAATTTGAATACTAAATATTGGTGACTCGTCTGGTTTTTAAAATATATTAACTGTTTTATTTTTCAGTATCCATTCTGAGGAGACAATTATAATTTATTTCCTAGAATCTTTTTTCTACATAATTTTAACATTTGTAAAAAGTATAAAAATTTAGATTTGTATTAATTTAAAAACACCGGCCTATAAGGATATGTATGTAGAACGTAAGTATAAAATGTAATGTTTATTTATATAAAATATAGGGGCTTGGGGACAATTGCTTTTGGAAAATGTTGCTATTTACGTGGGTACCCGTACCGATAGGATTCTATTGCAGCTAAAAGTAATTTGAACATGTGAAAATGTATTTTGGAATACTAAACTGTTGATGTAAAATAAATAAAAAATACATTTTGAAATACATTTTGAAATAATAATTAAATTATAAACGTTTTTATAAGTATGGTTATAATAATACAGTATTTCATTTAATTTATTATTATATATAGGTATATTATTACAGGCTGTATAATATGTAAAGAACTATTGCAATACATTATATACGAGTAACGAATGTCATATAATTCATAAGCAATTAAGTAGTGATTTGTATTCTTCGGCCATAATCGTAATCGTACGTATATCAATAGAGATGGCACTGGCGCACGTGATCACTTCAAAAGCTTTTTCAGATATAGATAAAATATGTTCGAGTGATCAAGTATATTTTATACAGCTAACTTTGAATCCACGAAATAACTAATCATTACGATACTCCGTGGATGGCGATACCCACATTTTTAACTATATTGATTGCAATATGATTATTGAACTGAATTTGTCTTTACCTGAGGCTAAAGGTAGCTAAAAAAAAAAATAATAAAAAAGTTTATATATCACCTAACATCGTAAATATAACTATTTATTGCAAAATACGATCAATTTTTTATACGTGACTTGGTGTAGGTACCAGTATTTAAGGCACGTATAGCTATTCTATTTAATTTTTAACATACTGACGTACTTACCTCAAGAATTTTCGTCCCCCGAAACTTCTTTTTGATATGTAACACGATTTTTGAAATTTTCAGAAAACGCTTGAAACGGCAAAACTCAAACGAGAAATATCTCTAAATTTTTATAGAAATATTGAAAACATTCTTTATAATAATATAAATTGGAAGTTATTTTAAAGATTCCGATGATTTTACAACACTCTTGATTATAGTGCTTATACAAATCACATGATGCATTCTAACTTGAAACGTGTGTCGAGAAATTCTAATATTGAAAATATAACAATAACTCGAAAGTTTCATAGTTATTTTATTTGCTTTTTATTAACATAAAATAATTAAACTTATTTAAAACATATAAAAACTATAGTAGGAATATAAATTATTTAAATAAAAAATCTATGAGCACATAAATGCATTGTATAATATAATTGGTTTTCGTTAGAAAATCATTTAAAAATTAAATACATTTTTCATCAGCTAATAACAATACATGACAATTTATCTAAAATTAATGTAGCCCGGAAACATTAATTCCGTATTTATAACCACAAACTAAGCATTAAAATCCATGTGCGAAAATCAATTAAATCACGTAGGTATACGGCAGAAACCGACTTTGGGACGGTTTGTGAAAGATAGAATATCGTAGTAAGACCAACTGTAGGCCTAACCGATCTGCTAGTGGGATGGTGACTTTGATGTCAGTTCTGAAACTTTGAAGGAATTTAATGTAACTCTGCCGACGATTATTACGATGAATTCGCATGTGATTGCAACCATGTTAATACAATAAATTGAGTATATAGGTATATATTCTGTGCCATCTCATAAGCGATTTATTGTGCAGCGTTTATACTATTTCTAGTAAAACAAACAAAACAAGGATAATAATATTAATACCAAACTGATCGCGGCAACTCGATGGGGATTTTACAAAGAAAAACTATCGTCGGATGTGTATGGGTACTCAACAAATTCCCAATGGGTATACATAACATATACCGCTACCTACTTGTCTTTTACAAGCATCTCTGACGTTTGTGAATTCAATTCGTTATCTACGCATCCCTTTACGATTTCAACAATCTACCTACCTTTCCATTGCAGTTATATTACCTTCGGAGTACCGGCATTACTTGACAACATCGTATCAACTAATATTATTACTGTCTAGCGTAAAACGTGGCTAATGATTTCGCAGTCGATACGAATAATTTATGGTTTTTATCCGTGTCCGTCCGCATGATGAGTTTTCGATGCAAAAACAAAACGATTAGGTACTACCAAAAATAAAGTTGTGAAAATATAAAATTAAAACGTCAAAATTATTTAAAAGTACCTACATAATATTTTTTTATTGAAAATTGTAATATAATATTATTATTATAATTGGTATATCGTTATAACGTAATAATAATATAATAATATTACACGTGCCTTACTAGTTCGTACATCGATTTATTTGCTTTGAAAACGCGTGTCACAATTGGTTCGATGATCGAAAAAATATACAAAATTAACTGGTCCATGGTGTCGAGGTAATATTAAATGCACTTCTGGCGATGAATCGTCGGTGATTTGGCGTCGTTTCAAAAACGAGATGCCATTTGTCTTCTGCGCGTGTTCATAATACTATTATTATACCAAAACACATAATATTATATTGTTATTCGAGTTAATTTGAATTTTATGTCAACTCCTCGAATCCCAATCGGTCCGGACCGTTGTATCCAAGCTATGCGAATCCCGCGTTTTGCAATAGCAAAAGTAATTTTGGCGGGGACAATATAATCCCTCGGGCGCCACAGAACATCTTTATGACAAAACACAGAAAGAGTGAGTGAAAGAGAGAGAGAGAAAGCGAGCGACAGACAGAGAATTAGATAAAGAAACAAAGCTTAGATCCAAAGATTGCCACTATTTTCAGACGGAGAAGATTCTTTGTGTGTATTTTATTCTCCAATCTATAGCATCTACCTGGTATCAAAGGAGCATTTTTTTTTTAGAAAACCATGTTATAGAACGTACAATTTTAGAATATTGAAAATCGAAGAATATAATTATCTTAAGAATTGTGTGTAAGAAAATAGATTAGGTTAAGGAGATAATTAAATTAAATTTTAGTAAATTAATATTTCATGACATTGTTTTAAATACAATTGGACATTTGTATACCAACAATACAAAATATAATAAATATAATACAGCATTCAAATAGATAAATAAAACATTTTACTAATTACGTATTTCTTTCGTAAAATTTAATAAATATTTATACTCACAAACCTAAATAAATAAATCGTGTTATTAAAATAAAGGTAAACAAAGTATAAATAATATTATATACAGAATTATTATAAAACAATTGATAAAATTACGTGAGTAGAAGATAACTCATTTTGAAGTGTAAGTCGACAACATAATACAATTGGTTTGCATTACTGAATTACGGTTTTATTTTTATATTAATTAATTAAAATCAAGTGTTTCAATATTCAAGGTTACTATTACCTAGTTCTCATAATAAATGTTCATCGTAATTTTAGTATTTTTTACACATATTAATTTATAAATATTTAAATAGCTATAATTTTATAATTGTTGTTTTTTTTTTTTTATAAATCAGTTGGATATTAATGAATCCAATAATAAGATAAAATAATTTTCTAAAATATTATGTGCCCAAATCTATATATTGATGCGTCCATCACACAACCGGTGACCGATCACAAACGAAATCTGTGTCTAAATGAACTATTCGTGTTACCTATGTAACATACGCGTCGAAAACCAAATGGATCATCGGAGAAGATGAAAGCGCAGTGTAACTATACTTCCCGCTGCCATCGGCAATAAATTGAGCAGAGCTAGAAAACATATATACAGCAGCCGTGGCAAAGCGAAGTCAATTAGCAATTCAAATGCGTCGTCGCTGTGTTCCGACGGGGTAAGTCTCTATAGGAAGTTATTATTATTCGCCCGACGCCGAGGGATTCGGTCTGTTAGCAGTAGTAGCAGCAGCAGCATCATCGGTATTATAACAATGAAAACATTATTCCATACTACTAGGTTTTTAATACATTCTACTTTTTATCAATATTATTATTATTTCTTTTAAAACATTTAATTGAATAACCATGTCTGTGAAATTGATTTCATTTTATAAATTTATTTCGTCCAAAATGTACATCCGTAAGTTCACCGTATTTGAAGTATTTATTATTATTTTTTATCATAAATTTCGTGTGGGTGTACTAGGATAGTTTTGTTCAATTCAAAATGATTTCACGTTTATATTAAAATTAAAAATTTAATAATAATAATAATAGTACACAGCGTATTTTTAATCTTTAAATTTCAGTCAATTTTCTAACATATTCTTAACAGTTTAACAAAATAATATTGTATCGGTTTATTTTTATACGAGTATTTATACTCCAGAAATTGCCGATAAAAGGCTTTATAAAGTCGAGAATATCAGTAAAAAAATTTATTTTAATAAAAGCGTATTGCGCGTAGCTTATAAAAAAATAATAAGCCGAGAAATCTGTCTGTTTCAGAAATTACATCAGCTTTGTATGCATAACTATATATATATATATGCATTTAGTTTAATATAAAACTAAAAAAAAAGTTTCTTTTTTTGGTTTGCTCGGAGTCGTTGAGCTGGTACTTATCTTGGACGACGTAATTCAGTCCAAAATACTGGGTGACTCTACGGGTCTTTAATCCCATTCTAAACGTGTTTTATATCCATTGCCACACCTACGGGTATTTTACGAAAGAGAAAAAGCGGGAAATAAGACCTCGAAAATACCGTTAACCCAGGACATAAATTTCTAACCGTCCACGCCTCGGGGAGGGAGAAAATATCTTTAACGATATAGCTGAAAAACCAACAATTTTTCTTACGGAAAATACTCAACGAAATTTACCTCGGGCAAAAATAAAAAAATCTCATCTTATACGATTATACTTCAAGCGAAAAATCTCATTCGTAAGGAGGGCATGTTTTTTTTTTTAACTAAAATGAATCATTCGTTGATTTGTGAGGCGGCTGCCAGTAAAATAAAATGTCCACTTTATATTGGATTTCTTTTACAATATAATATAAGCAATAAATGACGACGAATCGTTAGAATTTTGGATTATTTACTACGCGCAAGTAATGTATAATATTTTAGTGATCACATGTTTGTACCTTTTTTGATTTTATTTATTTTTAAACCAAAATATGAAGTCTACATAATATATAATTACGAAACATGTTTTGATAAATCAAATACGGTAATATTCGATACGTGTCATTCATTTTATCATTTTATTTTTTTTTCCTTATCATGGACATTACAGATAAGTTCGTATAATAATCGTATAAAATGTTTAGAGCCCTGCGTGGAAAAAAATAATCTCTGGCCACGGGTCAGGGGACTCCACGCCAATTTAACACGACTTAAAAACAAATACCTACCCCGTAATATATCACATCGGACTATTATGCCGCACGTACAATACAGCTCAAGTGTTTTTGTATGTCCGCGGGACTTATACTTTCAATTAGTAAAAGGTCCCACCACATTCAACCCTGCACATAAAACGACGACCGAGTACGATGGTGCACGATTTGCACTCGCGTTCCGTTGAGGAATTTGTATACTTAACACCCATAAACGTTAATGAACATACCCCGTGAGTACCCATACCCAACCCCCTATCCATTACATTTCATCACAGAAAACTCAAATCCCCCGATCCCTAACTGTCACCACCCGTACACCCACATACCAAGGAAACGTGGCTACTCCTCACAAACCGTTATTTCGGGGTAGGAACTTCGTTTCTGCATGCAGTCCCCGGGACTTGCATTCCCGACAAATGGTTTTCTATTTAACGCGATTGCAGGTTTTTTGACATTTTCCGTTGATTAAGTGTCTCGCTTCCTCCTGAACTAAATATGATGACGATTCAACAGCACGTTTAACTCCTTAATACATAATTAACTTTTCACACGATTTGCTATCGGTACGTATTGTTATTTTGAGCGAACAATTATTAAGGGATTATTAAGATTTGATATCGACTGTCAAAATCCATTGTTTTCGCATGGTTGGAAAAATTCTAAAAATCTACTTGTGGAATAGTCGGCTATAATATTTGTAGGTTTATATTCAATTTAAATAAATCGACCTGTAAATACTTATTTTAAATATTTGTTTATTTGTTTTTATAATTTTTGAAACTGTCATACAATGTTGAACGAAAATATAGAACTGATGCAGTATGATTTTTATATTCGATGATCTATAAGGGTTTTTTTATGCATTTTATTGTTTTCTTGATATTTGTATTGTATTATTAATAAATAAATGCTCAAAACACATAATCGTACACGGCAATTATAGTGTTTTTATTAATGATTGGAGTCCACTAAAAAAATTGAGTCATTTTTAATCTTAATAGTTACATAGTATACTCTGTCACTGCAAATTTCACATACTAATCTTAATTAGAAAATATGGTTGTTTAGTTTCTCCATATGATTAAAGATAAACATATATTTTTGTTTATTAAAAAAAACGAAATTCGACTAACATTAATTATATAAATTAATTAATTATTGTGATACATATTAAGTGTTAGGTTATATAACTTAAATAAATAAAATGATAATAATGATTTATTAGTTTTGATATTCACCATATTTGTATAAAATATATTATAATATAATTATATGGTTAACAAAGTGACTATACCGTTAAAGTATTATGTAAGAAATTTCACAACTGTTTTATATATTATTCTTACCTATAATTAAAATCTTAAACAATTAAAAACTTTGATAATTAAAATTAATTTATAGTGACTACGCGTTTAATGAAGTTAAACTCAAATGGTCAAATAGTTTAGAGTTTGAAGTGAAAAAAAATCATTGAAAAATAGAAATTATAAAAAAACACGATTGGTAAAAACTTTTTCTATTAAGGTAGTCGACTGAAGCGAATCTTATTATTTTAAAGTTAAAATAACTAAAAAAAAAAAATAATCATTTCGTTGGCCAGAAAAACAACGTACCTACTCGTTTACAAAATTATTATACAAACTTTTTTTTTTATCCATGTTGCGAGTTTTTTTTTCAACGTTTATTTAAAAACCATTTTATTAGTATTGAAATAATTAATTTTAGTAAATTTGAATAATAACTCTGATCATCATGTTTCATCTAGAAACGTCTTGTATTAAAATCATACATAGTAAAGACGATACTCTGAAAAACAAATATTAACGATGTGTATAATAAATAATAATCATGATATCACATATTATTATGGACATTTATTTCTCATAATTCGGTCAAGATCCATCACTGCAAAGTGACAAGGATATAATATAATATTATATTCTATAGTTGACAGAACTAATAACAAAACTATATAATATGGAAATGTGTACTTTGCAAACAATTTAAGTAAAAAGGTCGTTTTCGTAATATTGTGATTAATGACCAAATTACATACATATTATATATACATGACATATATATTCCCGAATCCTACTACAACTGATGTAAAAAGTATTTAGCGACTGATAAGAAATCACGAGTAATACTACTCGTTAATCATTTCAGATTGAAATATATATCATTTCGTGTAGCTGTGTAAGACGTAAGTCTATATTTTAGATTCTTTGCGCAGTGTTAGCATAATATAATAATAATTATGTGTCACTTATCATTATTTGCAGGTTATACATGAAAATAATAATATATTTCAAGTAAATCAAGTAGTGTATTCGTAACTAATTGAAAAGGGAATAGACATTTTGTCAACAAATCAATTTTCATTGTCTGAACGGGGACACAAACAACCGAGGAATATACATTGCTTACATTTGTACCATTATCATCTCATTTGTACAGTAACACATTTGCGTGATAGAAAACCCAAATATCGACCACAATTTTTTTCCTGTTGATTTTAGTTGATATGAAACGTTGTTATAATATAGTCACTGTATAATATTAATTTAAATGTCATAATGTCGTATATGTATTTAGGTAACATTTTAGTAATTAGAGCTAATTTTTCTAAATTATAATTACAATTAACAAGTAAGTGGAATAAATGCAGCATTGCCATCACTGACAACATTTGACCTAACATTAGTTATAGCCAATAGGTCTGATATAAAAAATTATTAGCCATTGCAATTAAAGATATTGGCAGTTTATATACATTTTTGGTTTAATATATTCATTTATATATACATTAAACTGATTTATGTTCAGAATTAGATATAATATGTGTATTTTAGATAGTACATAATATTTTTATGATGGTTTTAATACTATATGATTTCTGAATTTATATTATTATACAAATAATGGCGTTAGTAATTCGCGTAAAATTCGGATGAGACGAAAAATCATTCACGAGCTATTGCCTGATTTTTTTTTTTATTATATTAAAATTTCGTCTTCAAAATTCAGTATGTCAATCCATTTTGGACGTTTCGACGAGTGGCGTGTTATAATAATATATACCTAGGTAAAACAATATATTATTCTGCGGTCAACTACGTGTGAGCATAATAATATATATGGTCTTACTCTTACCTGCAACCTGCAGCTGCGCAAGCTAGTACGTGTCCGAGTGGAATGAAAAAAAAATAGACGAACTGCAGATAAACCTCGAACACGCGCTGCAGTCTTCGGCGTTTTATTGGACAGAGATATTTAATATTTGAACAGATGTATTTCTGCAGGTCGGATATTAAAAATGAATGCTCGACGTCTACCCTCTGCACACGAGAGCGTATCACATAGATGTGTGCCTATATATGTGCCTATATGTGTGCCTACTCCTGGTGGCGAGGACGATACCTGTCGGTATAACTGTCGGTGATATATGTTCGTCGGCTGTGTACAGAATGATTCACCGACCACGCTCAGCTGAATTTCATATCATTTAACTACGTATGTGTTTATTTAAATGTTGATTTTTATGTTTATACTTCCACGCCGTTAGTATAGTTGTCTGGGATGTCTTCTCCATTTTGTGGATATATATTTTATTCACCAGCCTCTTCTTTGAAAAAAATGTCTATCGTCGCAGGACATTATTTAAAAGTCATACGAAATCTAAGTATCTGCAAATAATAAAATGTAATATTTTAAATACCAAAAATTAGAATCTTAATAAATTTTTGATTTACGAACAAATTAGGGTAAGCATGATTGATAAAATGTCCTGTAAGCACAGGTGTTAAAGCCGTAAGTTCGAGTGCAGTGTAGAAGTAGTCGTCCATTTCGCGGTTGTACGTTCTTCATAGTGCTAATAAATCGAGATTTTTGTACCATTTAAGGATGGTAGAATCAAAAAAATTGTTTCAATTGATTTTCTAAATATATGTGCATAACATTTTTAAATGGAATCGTTTAAACACTAATACGTCAAATTTACGAATTTATTATTTATATAAATTTTAACAACATTTTCGATCTTAAAACTAGCAATAATTTATTTCGAAATAATTTTAATACTAATAATAGTCCACATTTTAATGGGAAGTCTATATGCCAACCGTCTGATTATTATGTTAATTATCGAAGAATAATTAATAATATTTGAAATAATAATCATTCAAACATCGAGTATTACTTGAATCAAAACTAGAACAAGAAATATATTTATTATTTAAGCAGACACAGTGTGCATATACCTAACCGTTTGAAGTGAATAGCTCATTTCAATTTAAATTGAATTTAGTTTAATTATAACTTAGTATAATTTGGTTTACATATACTCAGTGATGTAGTCGTAATTTTTTTAGTGAGTATACGCTTAAATGTGTTTGATAGGAAACGTGGGGGGCTTTGCCCCCCACACCCCCCTATATATCCTTCGTTATTATTATATTTATATTTATAGTTGCATTTGCATACGTCATTATATTACGATACCTTGCCGTAATTAAACCTCTAAAGTTTACAATCTTTCTCCTAGATATATATTAATATACAGATAGGATTTTTAAGTTTCAATAATATTTATAATATATATTATTAATTATTATTAAATAATAAAAACAAGAAACAGGATTAGGTATAGGAAAATATTAAATCACAAAATAAAATCTATCACACTCTCTTTGAAGTCACTATTGAAGACTATTTAAAGAATTTAAATAGGGTATTTATTTAAGCACCTTACGGCTAACAATCTTAGCTTATTAAATAATAAACAACAACTTAATAACATAATATTTACAACAAAGCAACTGTTTTTACAATGGAAACCGTCAAATCGATAAGGTTTGTACATTTTTTTTTTTAAATTATTTATCAAATTGTTTTATAGAATTAATGCATTTCCACACGCGTATACCCGCGTATCACGTGTTATTCTATAAGTATACGCACTTACAGAAAAACAGAGAAGTGGGTATACGCCGTATACCCGCGCATACGCCCCACTACACCACTGCATATACTTCAATCATAGTAACCACTTCGTAATAGAGATAGGTACATCGTTATTATTCAAGGTTATTTAATGTTAATGAAAAATAAATAGAGAAATATAATATTATTCAATTTTAAATACGATAGTGATGCTAATGAATACATCTGTAATATATTTTATTGGTAGTCAATAAAACCAACATTGTGTCGAAATAATTGTCCTATTATTAGGGCTGGTGTTCCTGGAAATTCCCAAGGGGAACAACAGGGGAATTATCGATTCCGCCGAAATTACCTGTTTAGGAAAAAGGTTTGTATCGATTCCGCCGGCTATTAATTCCGCCGGCTACCGTTTATAATATCTACATATTGATTCCGCCGGCTACTGTTTATCCCCTTGTATATTTATTTTAAAATATATACTATATAGTATATAATAAGAATTGTTAGGACGCGGTAAGCAAGGATAATAAATAAATAAGAAAAACGTAATTATTCGTATATATGTGGACTGTATTCCAAGATTAACTATTTTGAATAATAATTGAGATTTTGAGAATAAAGAATAATTTTTATAAACGGCACGGAGGACGCGTTGCGCCTTTCCGTGTTGTTCAAGCGACTGACGACAGCTACGTAAATCGATAACGCGTCGATCACGACTTCGTAGATCGTCGCAGCAATAAAATATATTTATAGGAAGTCACACACTACTAGGTACGCATTATGCCGCCCGCCTTGAAACATTGATTTCAAAATAATAAAATAAAATATGTGCAAAATTTTTTTTCAAGTTGAATTGATATTAAAGACAGAAATAACTCAATTCTACTTTACGTTTACAAATACATTTATACATAATCTAAAAAAAAAAATAATAATATTACAATTTTACAATTTTTATGTGAATATGTATATTATAAAATATTAAAATGTGTAAAGGTAGTCTAAATTATTGTATAAAATTATAGGTAATAATAGTTTTATAAATGTATAATTATATTATGTAGGACTGTATTTTTTAAAATAAATTTATAAATTACAAGGGGGGGGGATAAACAGTAGCTGATGGAATCAATATGTAGATATTATAAACGGTAGCCGGCGGAATCAATATGTAGATATTATAAACGGTAGCCGGCGGAATTAATAGCCGGCGGAATCGATATAAAATCGGCGGAATCGATATGCGCCCGAACAACATCGCTCCTGAAAATACAAGGGGTACAAAAAATATTAAAACGTATGTATACATTTTAATACTTCCTAACTCAATATTTTGAAGTTAATATTATTATGTTTAAATTATATTTCAAAATGTTATTTATTGCAATATTAAAACGATTTCATGCTAAAATAGTGAAAATAGGTGTATGTAGGGAAATGTACATTAATGATTAACTAACCATTTTGCCCACCTAGGTGAGCTGACAGTTTGTAACTTTTTTCAATAAAAATAACATTTTATCTATTTGTTTAAAACTTTTTTTGATTACAAATTATTATTTCTGACATATTTAAATGTTTTAATTTAATCTTGAAGTTTTCATAAAAAAACAAATCCTAGAGTATGAAACCTATATTGAACCTTAGGGTTGCTGTTTTCACATCTTTCGTCTACATTTGAATATTTTCAATATTATTTAATTTAACTATTATTGCAGTAGATTTCTTACGTATTTGATTTTTTTTGATACTCAATTGTCAATTATCGGCATTGCTTTCGGTAATCAATGCCAAATTATGTCCCCGAGAATTGATTAACCCTACTTGTTACACATTTAATGAATAGGAATACTCTCGTATCTATGGTTACGGCTATGATTTTGACACTTCAAGTTGTATTGTAATCTGATTAACTATTAAACCGGTAATTACAATAGTCAGTAATATTGTTTTGCTAATTGTGTGATTTTGATTCGATTGGTGAAGCATAATTGCATATTTGTGAAATATAATTTTTTTTCCATTCGATTTAATTGGTAAACAATTTGTTGTTTTTATTCTTTGTAAAATTAGTGCCAAAAAGAAAAATAATAATAATAATAAAAAAAATACCCTCTAAATTATATAGAATAAACGAATTTTTCAATTAATTAATGGTGTAATCTAATGAAGATTAGTTTATTATTGAGAAGTTAACTTTACTGTACGGCATTGTTTAACATTAAAACATATCATTATTAATATCTTTACCACAAGAAAAGGTCATAAAAAACAATGTGATATAATTAGAAAATGATAATAAGTAAAGAACATGTTCATAATTTTCAGTGGTGTATTGGTAAATAAATTTATGGGTATACGCACCTAAAAGTAGTTGAATATACCTATATATTATACGATATACCTACCTTAAAAATTTTCTCGCTCCACTCGAAAAATCATTACACTTAGTATTTAATAATCTTGTATTACTTTATTACAAACACTTACTCTTCATGTGTATATGTATATGCAGTGGCGTATATATACCCCCCTATATACGCCCCCCAGTTCACTCTATATTCACCCCCAACCATAAAATTAATTCATATATTTTGGACAGTGCACTTTATGTTATAATAAAATATAATTGTATTAATAATTTAGGTTATTATTATTATTATTTTTAATTTTTTACTTTTGTTTGGTGATAATATGACTAAATTGTCTGATGATAAATTAGAAGCGTGCGTATACCCATAAAAGACTAATTTTCTTAAAGGTATACGCATAAATCCAAAAATAGGGATCCGGGTATACGACGTATACCCGCGTATACCCTCCAATACACCACTGATAATTTTCTAATAAAAAAATAGCTGTGAAATTTAATATATTTAAAACTAATCATGATATTATGACAGTACTCCTATTCTAAAGCAATAAATAAACAGTTTATAGTATATAGTTACTATATGATAATTTATTAACTACGTAGCATATGGGTTAATGGTTAGGTATTTATATAAAATAATCGATGATTATATTTGTAATTGATCTTCTAAAACATCGTTGTGAATGATAAGAAAAACAAATATGTATTTCGAAATATACTATACAAAATTATTTGATAATATACATAAAGTTATAGAGTAAATTAAGAATATTAGATGAATGGTATTTTGTTTACTATAAAATTCATTTTTGTTTTTATAATATTGTGCCCTATAAAGAAAAAGAAAAAATAATGTATATTATATTCATTATTATACATAACTATATTATGCATTTTAATTTGTAAAATAAATAAAAACTATATTTAAAATAATAATTTAAAGTTTGTTGTCAATATTAAAATTAATGCTTTTATCCATTAGTATTTTGTGATAACGATCATAGTGTTATTATTTATTGATATTGAAATGTGACTGCAAACAAATTACACTTCCATAGGTCATTAAAGCGAGAGTATAATAGGGTTCGCAGATGTCAGTTTTCGTTGAGCAAAATAGTGGCGATGCTATTATGTGTATTGATTATTTTTATTTTTAAACAATTTTACGTTGATGACGATTTTTTAGCGATTCATTATACATTCATACAAAACGAGATACTGAGGTCGATGTATGTAAATATTTAGCTGAATATGCATTGAATGTACAGTGCTATATTATGTTATGTATATAAATGTGCATGGACTAAAGAGAAACATACTCAGCAACGTCGGATTTTATAGCATAGTTTGTCAAAATATTATTTTGCATCATGTAGATTTGTTTTAAATGTAATCTGTTTAACATAGTATTTTGATCCTTTTATCGTAATATTAAAATAAAAAAAAAAACCTAAATGAATTCAAATTTAGCACATCTGTTAAAGTGGTCTCTATTTTACATCGAATTACACTCGAAATATACTAAATAGCATATCGATTGATCTAACTCGGAGGAATTTATACAAGCTATATTATGAGAAGATAGTTATACGTATATGTATGTATAAGTTAAAGAGTGTACAGTGTACACTGATGAAGTGAAACTTTTTTTGGAGAAATCATATTGACAGTAAAAATAATCTCTGCGCTGTTTAAAATTACCATACTGATAAACTGCAGATAAACGCAAATTATAAAAGTGTTGAATATGTTAAATGTATCTACTGTGTCAATATCCGCAGGCAGGTTTGAGTGTCACTAGAATGGTAGTGTCGCCAGTGTCAACCCCGTCGCGTCTGTGTCCGAAAAGACAGTTGTGCCCTCCACAAACAGCGGCGTATCCGAGAACTTGTAAATAGCTCTTAGATAAAGGTCGTGAAAATTCTAAAACATAGTCGTGCAAATTAACGGAGTGCTAATTATATGTATAGTGTTTTTAAAAAAAAAGTCAGACGGGAGGAGCTGGAAGACGTAATGTATGCACCGCGATTGCACGATGTGTCGATTAAATGAGGCCACCGTAATGGGGCATAATGAATGTGTTAGAATTTAGGTAATTACATTTTTTTTTTCATAATATGATAAAATTATAGAAAAACTATGTAAATACAGATTACATTTAAGAACAGATCTAAATGTTGTAAAACAATATTTTTTAGGTAAATTACCGAGTATGTTTCTCTAATCTATTAAAATAAATATTAAGTAAATTATAATAACAGCGTTTTAATAAAATATTATATAATTTTACAATAATATGAATGCCATATAAATATTATTATCAAGGTACTTAAAAATTGTATTTTAAATTTATATATTAGTTGTATTAATATGTTTAAAAATATAAGTAAAGTGTAAGCATATAAATTATTAATTATTATTTCAAATTTAAGTATGAACGAGTAAATTTAATTATTAATATTTTTATTTTCATTGAAAAATAACATACCTAGAATTTAAGACAAATCCAGTTAATTCAAATGAAAATTAATTTATTTTAAAAACGGTGGTTTATGTTATTTATCTATATTGGGGTTTTATTAATTATATTCAAAAATAAAAAGAACAATTATTGCTTTTACTATAATACCAATTATTACAAAACTAAATTTTTAGGTAACTAAATACTTAAGTAGCCTTGGTAATTTTCATTTAAACATCATCTAAGGTACCTAAATGAAAGCGCAAAACAAGTCAGAGTTTTTAATAAAATATTACAAATAAATTGGACACTCGATGAGAAATAAAATTTTACTCGCGAGACAACCATGGCGAAGATATAAAAGTAGGCATCTTCGAGTTACGACCGACGATTTTGAACTTTTAGGCCTTACATTACATTGCTAAATAGATATATATGATGTACCTATATAATTTTCAACCCAATATAAAAGCTCCTTTCATCGTATTGAGTTAAAAAAGAACGAGAGCAGAGAGATCACGTTATTCTATATGAAACTATAACATAGATCATACCTATTTCTTGTATTGATTATTTGTATGAAATGAATAAAATTAATTAATAAGTAATAATCATTTATACAAGTTTTCGTTTTTCACAAAACCTTTAAGCAATCATAGCCAGTAGGTACGTATAACCAATACGAAATTATACGATAAATACGTTAGAGCTGTAAGTATTTAAAACACCTTTAATAGGTAAAACCATAGGTATAATACTTGTTGACGAATAATTATATCATTAATTATTTAGGTAAATATTTATTTGAATATTGTATGCGATTAAACAGCACATAATATTATTATCACATAATTTAAAAACTATATTAATATATCTGTACAAGCAAAAATTGTTATTTAAAAATTACATTTTTTTTAATCTTTCATAATAATCAAAAAAAAAAAAATAATAATAACCTTCTGAAAAAAACACACCATGTATAACGAATGTATTCAGAAAACGTCATATTGACGTTGGAATTTATTATTTATATATTTGACAGTCCATAGTCAAGTGTAGAGTAAAAGATTTTCATCATTATTGAGTGTGCATAACTCTAGTGTGTTTTTTTTTAAATATTACGACAAACATAAATACATAAGGTAGGTGGTGTAGTTGAGAAAAGCATGATGCATTAATATTAAGTATATACGAAGAAATATGAGATGTACGCATATAGGTACACACGTGTTATACAAGATGGCTCCGCGTGAATTGAATATTATTATTAAAAAAAAAAGTTGTTTTCTCACATTTTTTATCGTGATAATATAGGCTTGTCTCGTGTATAAGCTGCCACCTGAAAAAGTGATCGTGTTTTCTCATTATATCACAAGTCTGTGACATTTAAACCATTTTTATCATAAAATAATATAATATGGTGTTGAGCCAAGATAACAAAAAAATTATCTACTAGATTAGTTGAAAATAGTTTAATAAATATAATAAACATCCAAAATCTTAATTTTATCCTGATAATACCACAGTGGTACCCATACGGTTCGTATTTTAGATATTAATTTTTTATTTCGACAATACAAAAACTAATAACATTCTTAGACCTAAGTGCATATAACAGTAGTCACATCTATTATTTTCATATTTATATTTAAATACAATACTTTAGCAAAGTTATATCTCTTAGCAAAGTCAAATTGTTATTAAACTTTCAAGTCTTCAATACATACATTACAGATTTTATTATTATCATATATTTTACTCGTGTAAAGTCAAAATTACGAAATTTTATTAATCGTCGTAAATTTTCATAACTTGGTATTCACCATTATTTTATACGTAATTTGTAATCGAAAATATATACACTTTTTGGGATAATCAGATATCGGACCTTGGAATAGTGCTTGCGAGCTACATTACGCAGAGCCGACTCTAGATTCGATCTTGCTAATTGATAAACGTGACGTTTGTGATGACGACGGTGACTGAGATTTGAAGTAAATTATTGACATACGATTTTTGGAGTAAACTGTTTATACAATCCACTAGCCCACACGTGCCGTTCCCTTTGCTTTCGTAAATTTAAATGTATACGAAAAACAAGATTTATTGTAATTCTTGAGTTGTTAACGCAATGCACACAAACTCGCTCGCGTTTTTGATTACACGTAAATTTGTCAAACATAGTTGTTTCATGTAGGTACATCAGTAAATTTTTATTTCGTGTGTACGTATAAGAACTGCACATACACATGCACACATACGGGTGCGAACAAATATATGTCGATGATTTTGTGTACAATCGGCGAGTTGTTTAACAACCTTTATTTTTCTGATCTTTACTCTTTAAATCTACGGCGATTAATGTTTTCAATACTTTTCCATTTACATTATTTTAATATTTATATCTACGTAGTTACACGCAATAAGACTTGAGAAAAAAATGTATGTTTCTTTGGATTTTGTTGGGCAGGAGTGGCTCCAGAGACTTGGTTAGGGGGAGGTCTTAGTTTTAATTTTTCTTATGATTATAGGTTTTTCATAATATACAATATAATATAGATAGCACGTACATATACTGCCATATTTACATACTTGTACGTATCTATGATAGTCGATGGTATAAATTAATATGTATTTAGCTTATAATTTTTTTTTAACAATATAAATTTTTTTTAGAAATATAGGCCTGGGGGGACGTGGCCCCTTGCGCTCCCTCCCTGGAGCCGCCCCTACTGTTGGGTTATTGTTTTCAAGGGAAAATGTGTGGAATCGAAACACCCCGCGTGAAAGATGTAATACGATTGCGCATAAAAAATACATATTGTAGGCTTAAATTATTATTATTTAATACATTTGACTATAGAATTTGACCGCATGTATATCATATTATTATATTCCTATTTCGTTGAAATTTATTGTATAATACAAAAATCAATTACTCTATAGTTTAATATACATGGTTTTATAAATGGTTTAATATTTCAATGAATAAAAGATATGTAATATATCATTATACTAAGTATTGGTGGTATAAGTAAATTATTATAGAACAATAATCGTAAATTAATCTAGTTTTTCCAAACCAAGTTATTTTACTAAGTTATAGTCAATCGTTTTGTTATTTTTTAAATGTACGTACAAAGGTAAAAAAAATTACAATCGTGTTGTGTTTTTCCAAGTAAAAACGTAAAACGTGGTCAATCGTGACATGCGTTCCACATTCTATGCTGTTTCGAGTATAATATTATATTCTCATCGTGTAACACTATCAAGTTTATAAAAATATGCTTAGCTTATATTAACAGCATCAATAGTATTTTATATGTTTATCACTTTCTAAAGCCATTAGGATTTCAGTTGTAGACTCAAATGCGCATATTTGTGTCTAACTTCTATTTCCATCATTGTGTCCCTTCTCTCTCTCTCTCTATCTCTCTCTCTCTTTTACACACATGCATACACAGTACACACACATAGTAAAGTTATTATGTAATATAAATTATATTGTTTGTACATTATGATATATCGTACCTATCATATTGTTATATATCGCTATTGCGCACAAATTCCACCATATAGAAAACGATAATGTTCTAGACGGGCGCAGTATCGTCATTTTCGGTTGCGAGTGTTTTAATTAATTTCACTATGAGCATTAATTGAATTGCCGTGTAAACACGCGACCCACCCCGCCGCATTTCCGATTTCCGTGGCCCTGCCGAACGGTCATCGCGCCACACATTTCCTCTGTAGCTCTTCCTGCTTCTCGTCCGTTTTTGCGAGGCTGCTTCTAGTCTGCCGACCGTTTAGGGTCAAACCGTGGTAGGCTAAATGACGAGTGATGAATGCTGGGCGGAATCGACTAATGGAATATCATCGTCGTTTATAATATATATATACGTTATCGTTCACTGCATAATATAATAGATACGAATGCCAATGCTATACACGGTTAGCTGTCTGCAAGATACTCATCATTCATATGTCATGTAAAATATTTATAGACATACAGGATAAAAGGACGTGACATAAATAATATTATTTTTTAAAGTTAAAAAATAAATACTGAAATCAAATATATTAGTAATTAAAACATTATATTATTAATCTTTACTTATAATTTATCAATTTTATGTAACTTTATACGATTTTATTTTATATGAAAATGAAAAATGTCAGTCGAAAATTTCTCAGTCGAATTAAAAATCGTATTTTATTACATTTTGGTCAATATTCGGTATATTTTTTGGCAGAATTATTGAGTAGCACAATGTGAAACATTCTACAGTTGATAAACGACAACATTATCGTTGATAGACATTCTGTAGTAATTGTTGTATATTTAAACAATAAAGAATGAATGAACAGTATCTTTGGTAATTTCTATATCGAATTAACTGTACGTTATTAATAAATCATCAAAGTAATAATTTATTAATATAGATTGATGTTTGATGAAGTCAATAAAAAGAGAAAAGCATAAAATATATATTTTTCAAAATAATGTAACTTTTTTTAAACCCAGACGTATAGGCAAAATTGTTACATGACTTTTTTTATATTTATGCATCAATATGGAATATTTATCCATAAATATAATTTATAATACAAATTTGATTACGGCCGTTTTTAATACGCGACTATAGACAGTATTTTTAGAGATGATTATTTGTCATTAGATTGTTTTTAAAATCTTGATATACCGTTGAAACATAATAATTTTGAAATGCTATCTGAAATATAACTTAATAATGCTAACAATATTACAATATTAAAAACTAACTGATATTTAATATAAAAATATTATAAAAATTTGGTTTTATCCGACCTATTCTTTAATATTATTAAAATAATAACGCAATGAAGATTCAACACCCCATTTTTATGATTAAATTATTCATATATTCAAATCTTGATTTTTTTGAATTTTTAAGTAACTTAATAAGTCTAAATGTTCAATTACTTTTTTTTTATTTCATAATTTAAGGACTGTTCTGAAACTAAATTAATTGAAAAAAGATTTAAATTCGTGATTTTTTGCACGGGAATCGATCAATTGAAGGCAATTTAATTAGTTGAAAATGTTGATGTATTATTACTATTATTATAAAGATTTTAAAGAATGATTTTAAAATATCCTATTTCATATCTAATTTTTATTTGGATAACTATATAGTTAATAATTATTATGCATAAAATAAACTAAAATATTTAAAATAATTATTTGCTTGACAGTTTATTAGTATATTGAAAAAGGAATTATATAACTTGAAAAAATAACCATTTAGATAATCGTATCTGTACAGATTTTATAAGTGGTAAAAATCTAAATATTTGAATAGACGCATATTAGTTAATTGGGTATTATAAATAAAAGCTATATACAAATAACTAAAAAATAAAAATACCTCAATGTGTAATGCTATTGTATTATATTTTAAATCTTTAAAGTGCATGTGTCCGTAATTTTATAGTCGTTGTAAAAAATAAAAAACACCCGTGAGGAAGTATTGTTTTTTCAATTCTTTTCATTACTGTACTATCCAAAAATAAAGTTTCGAAAGTCCACTATTTGAATAATTTTCTTTGGATTATTCTGCGGAGAGAACAATTTGTTAGATTTTTCATCACCACGACTGCCATTATTGGAATCTGTTACCCCAAACTCCAACATTTGGCAACTGTGACCCTGTAGAATTATAAAGAGGTGTTTCGAAATTAATGAACATGGTGTCAGTTGTTACGTATTTAGTAACTTTACTAAGAACAAGACGCAAGAGTATATCTGTCAGTAGTTTTGTTTTGGATTTGGCTGTCAACTCGTGGAATATATAAATTTTATACTTTAATAATAATAGAATACTATAAGGATTGGTTAGGATACAATTTTAATGTATAAATAACGAATAGGAGAATAAGTATTAGGTATTAAAATATCAATTATTGATTTTTCTACTCGTATATTTTAATAATGATTATAATAATTACATTAAATAAAATACTACATAATGGTATTATTTTAAATTGTAAATAATTATTTATGGTGGAAATGGAAGGGGAATCAGTTTAGTTCACGGATGAATGAGCAAGTGAATGTCGATGAAATATGGGAACAGATATAAAATAAATAGTAAACTAGGTTATACGCGATAATAATAGGTTAAGTCAATGCCTACTATTTTGTGGGAATTATGGAATTTTATCACATAGCTTTTTGGTCATTCACTGTTCTTGTCTATTATCAATAAATCCTAAAATATTATTATATTTATATATATGTTATATTTATTATTTATTTAAATATAGGTACTTTTGTAATAATAGTAAATATTCCAAATACAGGAATTCGAATAAATAATAGTAAATAGTGTAACTTAAAATATAAAATATAATACAATATTGTAATGTTATCTTATTATCTTATGGCCGGTATTCATTGTAATCAAGCTTACAATATCCGTTGGTCCGTATGATTATTACGACACGCATTCGACGGATGAACAAATTATTACAGTTTAACCAACTCCATTAACTTGATGTTACGCCACACCACGTCGTATTGTTTACATAATATTTCGTTTCCTCCTATACGTGTATTAGTAAGTAACCAAAGTCAAGAGACTTACGAGAGCACGTGTTCGGTAAGTGAATAGCAGCCGCTGATAAACTTGTAATTGTATTACAGTATTTATAGTAAAGTTTTCACAAAATTATCAAATAATAATAATAATAATTATATATATAAAGAAAAATTATAATTTCATCGTCCGAAATGATACATTAAATTAAATTCGGGTAGTTATGTGCATACAATATTATGATCTATCATTGACAGGCAGATAATGTTAAATATTATAATATTACTCTATACTATGTACGTTATACATTTTGAAACAATACAGAAAGTGAATTAATTGTAAATGCCGTTGAAAAATAAAGTGTTAACTGTAAACATTTTTCATAACTATTCATTTTGCATGTACTTAACTATTAAGTACTGATGATTATATTTTTCTCGAATTCATTAATCTAAAAAAAAAAAAATTAAATTAAAAATACCACCCTGACTTTGATGAATTAATACTAATTATTAAATCGATTCTGCATAAAAATATTAAAATCTAATTAGGTATAAGAAACGTCGAGTTAAAAAAAAGTCTTCTTGTCATTATAGTGAAAATAAATATAAAATAATAATATTATTATTGAAATGTTATATAAAATCTTTCCTGATAAAGTAATAAATCAGTACGTGTTTAAGTGTTTTGACACCGTTTAAACCACACATGTATTAACTATTGCGCTCCGCATTTATAGCTTCCGATAGCAGTAAATACGTATTACACAACAATTGATCCGCTGCGTCGTCACTTATCGGTAGTGTATATTTCATAGAACGTTACAATATCTCATTATCGATGTAATTGCGCCGCAAATCACAACAATGGGCGACAAACCGCCTTTAAAAATCACTCATAGCTATTTAAGATGCTCGTCATCAAACGCAGTGTCGAAAACATCCACGAATAAACATTCTATAAACACACCAAAAACCAATAACACTTCAAAAATGACACCGAACCAACAGCCCGAAACTACCAACAATACTAACCTTATAAACGAAAAACCCACGCAAAGAAACTTTTGCTGAGACAACAGCCAATCTATCCTTTCCAAAAAAAAAAATCAAGCCATTATCTTTAATAAAATTGACGGCATTCCACAAATAGAATATATTAAAGCGATTAGTCTGATTACTAACCCCTCAAACATTAAATTTGCCTCAAGAATTTCAAATAACCGTTTTTGTGTTTACTTCGTTAATTCTAATATAGTCAATGATATCATAAATCGTTATCCTACAATTACTGTCGATAACAATAACATCGAAATACGTAGACTAGAAAATCAAGCAAAACGTATTATAATTTCAAATGTTCCCCCTATTATTCCACACATATAATATCACTGACGCACTAAACCTCATTGGAATAATCACACTTACGCCAATCTTTTTTTTAAAAGCTGGTTTCTCCACAGAAGACCTATCTCCCATTATAAGCTTTAGAAGGCAAACCCATATTAAATTTGAGGATACATCAAAATTACCTGGTTCACTGGTAATTCATTTTGAAGATACCGATTATCGTATCTTTCTTACTGACGATACACTTACATGCTATTTGTGTAAACGTACCGGCCATACATCAGCTCACTGCAAAAATATATCAGAACATAGTAAAAATCTCCCTTCAAGCCAAACTGTTCACCCCTCCTCACAACTAGAAGTTGATGACACACAAAAAATAAATAGAATTAATACAAACGACAGCTTAACCTTATACACAGAAGATAATCAAAACACATATTTAGAACAAACACCAATGCTAGAAAAACCAAATTGTACATTTGTACCTCACAAATCAACGAATCTCAACAAAATAATATCAAAACCATGGCCCTTCTCAAGAACACATTTCATCCAATATCCTACCTACAGTGCAAATTAAAAGACCAATATCGGACACATCATCCCGAAAATCCTCTTCCAAAACAAAAACTCTCCTTTCTCTCTCACATCCTGAAAAAAAAAAATTTTAAAAAACCAAACTTTCATAGTTAATATGTGTGGCACATGCCACACTGCACTAACCATTAAACACATAGTGGAAGAGTGCACAAAATACTCTCAAACACGCACCGACCACAACATTCCACCCAATATAGCAGAAGCAATCGCTGAAAACCAAACCTCAAAAATCATACAATTCTTAAGCATTACAAACCTTATTAAAAAATTATAAAACACTAAACCTATATAATGTACCTATATATATGTATATTGTATAATGTATATAATGTAACACTTAATTCTAAGAAACAAATTGTCATGTAATTTTATTGTCAGGCTAATAACCTTTTCATTTATTTCAGTCATTTATTTTTAGTAAGCTAGTTGGACTAAAATATAATGTATTGTAATACAAATATTTAATTATTTTTAAATCTATTAGTTTAGAACACTATCTATTTTATGAAAATCCAACGTTGTTTATTTAATTTCTCGATAAAAATTGTTTACATATTTTCAAATTATCACAGCATAGGTAATCTTTTTAATTAAAAAAAAATATTTAGTTTTGAATTATTTTCCCCACAGATAAAAATGTATTTTATGTTTTTTTTATCAAACGGAATAAAAAAATATTGAGATTTATAAAAAAACAATAATTTTAATATTATTTATTATATATTTATATGACGAGCATTTTTTTTTTTTAGTAACCACTTTATACAGGTAAAATTCCGTAATTTATTTTCGAGGATTTAATATCGATTGTATTCATAAAATATTTTTATTACAATAATAACATGGCTACAACATTATTATACAATTTTAATTGTTAAAACTTTATTAACGTTTCAACAGCTAATGCCTATATTAAATTCCACGATTTTTCAAACGAATAGCCATATTACATCCAAATCGTAATGATATTTGAACACACGGTTTTTTATTCTCGTCATGAGTTTATTTGTTATTTTATCTCTGACGTAACTAACTATATAGTTCAAATGGTGATCCATTAATCTGATTAGAATCAAGTTGCATAGCATTCCAGGATACCTAATGATAATTAGTTATATTTTTCAAATAGACATTTTAATAATACTATTCCATCGTGCGCACGTATAATTTATTTCTTTAAAAACAGCGAGAATGCAGATAAATGAAATAATAAATCGTAAAGAATTTCCAAACCAATACAACTTATAATAATATAATTTATTCGACGAGTATTCTTTTAAAACAAAGTATTATTTGCTATGTAGCGGTGAGATTTTAGATTCTGAACGGAGTGAAGAATGTATTGATTTTACAATGATGTGTGTTTTTTTTTTTTTTTTTTTTTTTTTTTTTTTATTTTTTTATTTTTTTTTTTTGTGTCTGACGACAACATTTGGAGCAGTAAAAATGCTTCGATTTTGGACTTCAGCCCCTCTTTGAAAAGGAAATTGAATCTAGTTGGTACTTTGGGGGGTCAAAAGTTAAAAATTTTCAATATTTTTTAAATGAGTTGGGAAAAACCCTAAAAAAATGACGGAAAAACGGGATTTTTTACGCAAAACACGTTTTCGACAAAATCGAATTTTTTATTTTGCTATAACTCAAAAACTAATCGATGTAAACACTTGAAATTTTCACCATATGTTTATATTAGCGTTTTCCATACACAGTTAAATTTTCAAAGAATTTAGACTTTTTTTGAGCTATTTATAGACAATTGAAATTTTTAATTTTTTTTAGTATTTTTTATTAAAATAACGATAAAAAATGTTTGGCCGGCCAGAAAATCTTGAAAATTTAATACAAGGTTTCTTATAAGTTGTTCTTAAAGTGATAAAAAAAAATCCGAAATCGTTAGTCACAATTTTTTTTTATAAGTGTTTAAATTTCGAATTTATACGAAATATGTCAAAATTGCGAAAATTTGCAAGTAATTTTGTGGTTGAAAAATCGTAAAATTTTTTTCTTTTATAACTAAGTTTTGAAAATTTGATACAAGGTTCTCCATACATTTTTCTTCAATTATCTGTAAAAAAAACTCTACCGGATTCAGACAAAAATTTTTTATGAGTGTTTGAAATTTAAATTTTTACAAAACCGCATTAAATAACGGTTTAGCCTCAAACGATTTTTGATATTTGTTGTTATTCAAACAGTATAAGTCGTAAATACTTGAAAATTTTACCAGTTATTTAGATTGCCATTTTCTTTACGTGATTTGATTTTCAAAACTTTTTGACTTTTTTTGAGCTATTTATAGACAATTGAAATTTTCAATTTTTTTTTATTTTTTTTTATAAATGTTGATAAAAAAAATTCAGCTCGGGCAAATTACTTGAAAATTTAATTGAAGGGTCCACATAACTTGTTCTAACTCTCATTCAAAAATTATAAAAATACATAGGCACAATTTTTTTTTATTAGCATTTGAAGTTCAAATATTGACACAAATTCGTCAAAATCATGAATATTTTTCACTATTTGGTAGTAAAAAATTTATAAATATTTTACTATCAATAGCTAAGAATTGAAAATTTAATACTATGCTGTCCATAAGTTAAGCTTAGAATAATTATAAAAAAGTTTGAGGATTATTCAATTTAAAAAATTTTACGAGTGTTTAAAGTTTTAATTTTAATTTGAAATCAAAAATACGCGTGTAAAATTACGTTTTACTAATAAATAATTTTCGATTTTTGTTATTTTTAAAAAAATATCAAACGTAAGATCTTGAAGCTTTTACTTAAGTGTTTGAATTTGTGAATTTTTTTCAAAATATAATATATGACAATATTTAAATATAATATATCCCAGACTGACAAATCATCTCCGTTCAGAATCGTTTTTCGTATACAATGATACCTATCATTGCATTCAAATTTAACCTACCATAGTCCGAGGTCCACCCCACCCCCTAATGTACAGCAGAGCGATACTCACTTACCCGCTTTTTTTTTATTTGAATTTTAAACTGTAGGAGATAATATATTATAGATCTTTGTTATTTATAGTGAATAATTTTTAAAATGCAATAAGTATTTTTTGATGGTACCATCTTACTTTAATATCAACTTATCAAAAATAACTATTGACGCGTGAGAAGTTACACATGAATGTATTTTAAATAATGTGTCAACTCGAAATGTCAATTATAATTATAGTGCTCAGTATAGCTGTACTATTACTACATGTTCGAGTGTTATTCGCCTTCGATTTTTCGTTTTATATTCTGTTTAAATTACCTCAATACTTATAGGGTACGATTCAGCTGTATCCAGACATTATTTTGTTTTTAGCTATTGGCCTAATCGAAAGCCCATGATTTACTTCCACAGTCATAAACTTGGGCTTAACGATTGCGGAGGTAGTGAATATAGCGAGGGAGACACAAACGAGTTTGGAGGGCGGTGTAATTTTTAGGTTTATCTGCTTGCTCACCCCCCGACCATCGACAGATCGACACCGATCCGTTCATCTGTGATAATTTTTTCGTCGTTTTTGTTTTTGGTTTGCAATAGCTATTAATCGAATCTGTGAATAATTGCCAGCGACCAGTGGTATTGTACCCGTCATGGAGAAGGCGCACGTGCGATTGCTTCGTCCGGAAATGCCTGTCGGAAGTCGAGCGGTGTGACATGCGTACGAAAGTAAAAATACAAATCGACGTCGTCGCGTGAGCGCGGTTTTACGAGCAAAACCATAACCGTGGACACGCAGCAAATATTCCAAATTATTGTTATGGTACTAAACAATATTAGTGACATAGAAGACGAGATAAACGGTAATAATTTTTGGTATTCGATATGCGATTTTGGGGAGGACAATGATATATTTAGAATTAGCTCTGTTATAGTCCCACTCACCTAAGTGTCCCCTCCGTATTTTCGACAGCGATTATAACACATGTGATCATAATATATAATTTAACGAGTTATTGCAGTCCGCTGAACATATAATAGTGCACGACTCGCAATTATTATGACGGGTAATAAATAAATACCGTGCCCGGGTGGAGCGAACGTTCGTGATAAATCCTGAGCGCGCGCGATGCTGCTGATATTCCGTATATAATATTATAATAACATAACGTTACAAGCGTAGGATACGATTTGACAAAAAAAACAACAAACAAACAAACGCCACAAACATAAATCTATGCTTTTCTGCCCACCCGGTGCGGCCAGCAGTGAACCGGATAAGGATTTCCCCTAAGCTTGAGCTATGAATAATAATTGCTCATTTGTTTTTATTTTACGTTTCCACGCACCCTCTCTGCCCCGAATTCCGCTACCAATGCGTGTACAGGATTTGAATGCGTACGATTTGCCAGGGACGAATTCACTTCCGGATAAAATGGGCGGTTCCTTCAAAAACCAGCGGAAAAAAAGAAAATTAAAAAAACTGTTTCAATATTATAAGGAAACACATTTCAAAGTAATTGGACGAGATGGAGAATTTTGAATAGTACCTACTATTTTTTTCAGTACCTACAATGTTTATATCGGTGACGCCTTTTTTCGATGTATTATGTTAATTATTGGCTAGCTCATTAATATCTTATACTGAGATAACTATTGATAAACGCGATTTATATACCAACACAAAATATACTTTACTGCGTAGTCTGCAGGAGTTGGTTTAAATAAAATAATATTAATAGCCGATTAGGCTAAATTATAATTAATATGACTTTTTTATTATTTTTATTAATTATAAAAATATTACTTTTTAAATAGAAAATATAATTCAACGCAATGCAAAAGTTAAAAATAATGATGAACAGAATTTAACCTTTACAAAAACAAAATTAATATTTAATTTAAATTATTTTCGAATTTTATAATTTTTTTTAAAAACATATGATAAAAACACTTTTGAAATGAGTAGTTTTTTTTTTTTAATTTTAATATCACAAACTCGATATTATTAATCAATTATTTAATATTAGAACATAAATGAACAAAAAAATCGTTCATTTATGCATTACTGCGTTAGATATTGATTCACAAAAATTCATTTTTAATTGCAGTGTCTTAATTTTATACTTTTAAAGGCTTTTAATATTTGTTGTTTAACTAGTTATACTATAATAAAAAAAAAAATGTTTTAAAAGTTTTAAGTAAACCTTTTATATAGTTCAAAATTTGGATTATCTGGAGAGTTTATAAAATATTAAAAACTCACTATTATATCTTGGATCAGATTATATTCAGTCTTGATTTAAGAATATCACTTGTTTAATCGTAATTAAAAAATCGAATCATCTATCGAATCCATTTTATAAGTATTTATTAATAGAAATCATTATAATTTTACCAAAATATTATTTACCAACACAATTTGTAATAAATATTTAAAATTGTAATTTGATAGGTGAAAAGCACAACTAATATACTATGAATACGCTAAATTAAATAAACGTTATTATTGGTTATAACTGTTAGTTATAGGCATTTAAATTTGAATAATGTAACTTAAAATTAGCATTATGAACCTTTTTAAGTTCACAGTGAATATAATGCATGGCTTCATCAGTTTTCAAGTAGAAAATAATAATAAAATATGGACAGGGCCTGATCGAGATTCACTTATAGTACCAAATACTGAATTTCTGTATCCTGTCAGTATAATAATAATTTTTTTTTTTAAGAAGTTGTTTGAGTTAGTTGTAAAAATATTCAATACAAATGAAATGTTATATAGATTTTCTGAGTATTTTATCTGAGTTTAATTTTAGTTACAATATAATAATTTTAATATAATTTCATACAATTCCTTTATTCCTTTATAATTGGATTTTATTCTTTTGTGCAATATTTTCTGTACTTCCACATAATACTTTATGGTATCTTCATTATGATGTCTTAAATATTATTTTTCTCGTGGATCTATATTCTATACAATAGAGGCAGTTTTGAACATAAAAATCGATATACCTTGTATTATATGTATTTTGTAATGTATTTTTTTTACGGAAGATTATAGATTCTATTGTTTCCGGGTTAATTGTAAACACTTTATCTGTTTCTCTACCTCTTCTTTTTATTCAAAAAAAGTTTGTAAAACAAAAAAAATATGAAAATATAGAAATTTTGTTATGCTAATTATACTTAATTTCAAAGTAAATGGAAAGAAATGAAAAAAAAAAAGAATGGAAAGAAATCGATTTTGTATATTACATTTTTATTTTGTGTTTATATCCTATATTACTAAATTAATCGATTGTATAATAATTAATAACTAAACTTAAATTAATTTAATTCGTAAATGTGTTTAATTATATCTTGTTTAAAGGTACTAATAATGATTATAATATAATTATATACATAAATCTGCTATACCTGTGTAATGAAATATAACTAATAAATAATAAATTCGATTTTTACATAATAAGGTATGTTTTTAAAACTAAAATGTGACGGAAAATAATGGTTCTAAATATATAAATTAAGAACTGTAACAGTATTATTGTAGATTTATTTTGATATACATTTATACCTCTATATTAAAAATTTTAAATTACTATGTGCTGAAAGTCGATAAATTATTTTATTAACTTAAGTTGTTTATAAAATTCAAATATTATAAATAATATTTTATGATAAAATAAAAAATATGGGATTTTATAAAATTAGCAGGAATGTTTACTAATTAATTAATGTTATATAGTCAACGATTTAAATTTAAATTCAGATTATCTTATTTCATTACATTGAACGTACTATAGAAATCTAACGTGTTGTTTCAAACTGGTCTATATCTATTGTTTTTTTTTTACACGTGGTTTGGTTATTGGCTATTATCGGATGCACAAAGCTGATAAAAATAACTGTAAAAATATTTTGTTTTCTGCTTCTTAATGTATTGGATAATAACTTTGTACTTATCGGTAATGTTTACTGATTTCTAAACTATACATACTAATCGTAGGTCTATGCAATTTTAAGTATACAATTAATTTTTTTTGGGGGGATTAAACAAACAGTTTGATAAAAATACTATACAATCTCTGACAATTGTTGACTCGTTTAACTGTATGATCCATTTATGATGCCAACTTTTCAATTGTTAGTTGTACGTTTATTTTAAATTGTATTTTGCAGGTAACTATAATAACATTAAGTACTTCTATATTAAATTTCATAGGTACCTAATGTTGCGTCAGTGTGAATAATCTCTCGTTTGATTGTAGTATATAGTAATGTTGTATATTGTTGATTATAGTATATTTATTATGGAAAAAAAATTAATAAACACATATTATTATCATTCAAAAAATGGCATTTAACTTTTTAATAATTCCCAATTTATCAAATAGAAAATTGAAAATTTGATCCAGTTTGTATTTTTAAGAAGTACAGTAGAGTCCCGCTAATTCAGTCATCGCTAATCCGGACAATTTATATATCGTATTTAGTATGTACTCATGTATAATATATATATTCAGTCCGGTCCCATCTAGTCCAGATTAGCAGGACTACTGTAAAACTTTGTAGTATTTAAAAAAATAATCAGGATATATCGTAAGAATAAAAAAAAAAAAAAAGCGGGTAAGTGGGTATCGCTCTGCTGTATATTAGGGGGTGGGGTGGACCTCAGACTATGGTAGGTTAAATTTGAATGCAATGATAGGTATCATTGTATACGAAAAACGATTCTGAACGAAGATGATTTGTCAGTTTAGGATTTATTATATTTAAATATTGTCATATATTCTATTTTGAAACAAATAGTATAGTTTTTATATGTTACTATAGTTACTTTATAGTATTTGTTTATTAATAAAAAAAGCATTAGGCAACATACGCATATTGAGAGTATGAAATTTAATTTAAATTTTGAAATATTTCGTATAAATTCGAACTTTAAGCACTTATAAAAAAAAATTGTGACTAACGATTTCGGATTTTTTTTTATCACTTTAAGAAAAACTTATAAGAAACCTTGTATTAAATTTTCAAGATTTTCTGGCCACCCAAAAAATTTTTATCGGCATTTGAAGAAAAACAACTTAGAAAAGTCGAAAATTTCAATTGTCTATAAGTAGCTTAAAAATGGTCAAAATACTTTGAAAATTTAACTGTAAAGAGATAACCATAATATAAACATTTGGCGAACATTTCAAGAATTTACAATAATTCTTTTTTGAGTTACAGCAAAATCAAAAAATCGATTTTGTCGAAAAGTGGTTTTTCGTAAAATTGCCATTTTTCTGTCATTTTTTTTTTGTTTTTCTCGATTTTTTTGAAAACTATTTGAAAATTTTACTTTTGACCCCCCCCCCCCCCAAAGTACCAACTAGATGAATTTTCCTATTCAAAGAGGGGCTGAAGTCAAAAATCGGAGCATTATTACTGCCCCAAATGTTGTCGTCAGACACAAAAAAAAAAAAAAACACACATCATTGTAAAAGCAATACATTCATCACTTCGTTCAGAATCTAAAATTAAGGAAAATTATGAATTTCTAAGCAAAATCAGTTTTCAATTATTTGAAAAATAATATTAATATTTAATGAACTGTTATAATATATATATATACCATATTATATTACTGTAAATACTAGTGTTAATAATAGGCTCATATTACAATTAAATAATATCTTAAATTTGGTAATTGACATATTTTAAAAATGTTACTGTGTGAAGTAAAATTGATAAATATGTAAAAGTTTTAAGTTTCTACGAATAAGGTTTTAGGATAAAGAATTATAATTCAAATTTTGAACATTAGATATATTCATTGTTAATATACGTAATTTCTTATAAATATAACTAAAAATTAATTCATAAATTTCGAGATATTGATCAACTTTAGTCAAAATCCAACATTAAATGCTTATAAAAAAATATTAAAATAAAAAATTATCGATATTTTTATTTGTAAAAAACAATTTATTAAGAACCTCATATTACATTTCCAAGCATTTTTACACGTTTATAATTTTTTTACAGTTATTTAGAGTCAAAATACTTTTAAAATAAATTATATTATGTATATAAATGATCGTATAATTTAATATTTGATGGTAGATTATAATGTTTATATGGTTAATGGTTATTCGTTTCTATAATTAAACTAATTAAATAAAATCAATTTTGTTAAAAAGTAGATCTGCGTAAAAATTTCCGTTTTTTTTAATTTTTTGTTTGTTTTTCTGATTATTTTGAAAAACTTATATTTATAATTTTATGTTCTCTCACGTAGATACAATTTTCTATCCAAAATCTTCCTCAAAGTTGAAAACTGAACCGTTTTTTAAATTATTTATCGTGTATACAGTCATACACACAATAACATAATATTATATGTATAAAATTAATACATTCATTGCTCCTCTTAGAAATTGAAAACGATACCTTAAATTTCAATATTTAATATAATTATGAATTAAAGGTTAAATTATCAAAGAATCTATTAATTTATTTATTTTATTAACATCAAGTAATAATAATTTATAAGACATAAAGGATTTTTAATAAAATAAAATAAATTTGTAATTCCAATTGAATTATGTTCGTCGCACGATAGTATATTTCTTTTAGATTAGGTACCTTTTAATAATCGTATATTCATTGTAGAAGAAACAATATTATCAATAAACGATGTTTAGTAAAATAGTTTTATAATTTAACTACAATATTATTATTTTTAATTTAATAACTGAACTATCTGAACTGAATTATAAATCAAACATAAATGAGAGACTATTGAGATAATTTTTAATGCTTTATTGATTAAAAATCAAGAAAGTAAAAATATAGTAAATATAAATAATAAACTGACAAACAAATATTCGAGTCTTATTAATTTATCCTTTTGACTTTTAAGGAATATATTTTTATTACATTTTATATTATTTAATGAACTAAAAAATATGATGACTACTATTGTTTATGTTAAATATTTGGTATTATGCTTTAAAATTCTCTTACATTTTTAAAACCTTTACGAATATTAATATTTATACATTTCTATGAGTTCAATAATGCGATGAAATTAATTTCTAGGTCTTTATAAAAGAAAATACGTTCAATGGATATGAAATAGTAACCGTATTAGTAATAATTAAGATGCCTATGAGATTTATTTATTACTTATTTTATGTCTATTTAGGTTGACACGTTTTCTAATTGAATCAAATTATATAACTCTTTAATGACTCTTGAAGCCATTAATAATATAATGCACATAATACTTTTGTATAATATATGATCGTACTTCAGATTGTTTGAATTCAATTACAACTATAAAGTTAGGTTAGCTTATAGCTACTGCAATATATGCTATGTTTCACGTCTCATTGTAAAGTAAAATAATAAAATTGATACGTTGTTAATAATCATGCAAGGGGATATAAAAAATATGATTTATAGTATTAAATATTCAGTGGTAATATAATATTATACTTTTACTGTAGGTTTATTAAAAAGACTATATGTATTATAATAAGCATATTATATACCTACTAGATATATATATTTATATTTTTTTTTATAGTGATAAATTTTAAACTAATTCTATACATTTAAATCATTATGATTTATAACTTTGATAATTTATAAGTGTATAGCATATAAATATTTTGTATCTCGAATACTATCTTTATAAATGCGAGTAGTTGTAGTAATTAAATTACTATAAAACAGAATTTTATACGAGATATTTAAATTTTATTTTACCTATTGTTTTTAGTCAGTCATAGCTGATAATATTATAACAAATTAACAACGATGCATTGGACTTTTTTGTTAATTACTTGCGTACAGCTAACATATAGTAAAGTATTAGTATCACCAATTGGAGAATTAGATTGGTGGCAAAATTCTATAATTTACGAAATATTTCCGTTATCCTTCAAAGATTCAGACGGCGATGGATCAGGAGATTTTAATGGTATAAATTTTATTATTTTTAATTGTTATTTATTTTAATTTTATTAAAAACCGTTTTCATCTATTAGGTATAACTCAAAAATTGGATTACCTCGTAGATTTAGGAGTGACTGCACTTTGGCTAACGCCATTTTTTGAATCACCTTTAGAATCTGGAGGCTACGACATAACTAATTATCTAAACGTACAAAATGTTTTTGGTACAATAGATGATTTCAGAGAGCTTTTAAATGCGGCACATGCAAGAAGTATGTCAATAATATATTTTTATGTATTAATAATATGTATTAATTATTAAATTAAAATTAACCCATATAAGAATTGAAAAATAATACGATATAACAATATTATAGATTTAAAAGTTATCATGGATTTTGTTCCTAATCACACCAGCGATAAACACATTTGGTTTGAAAAATCTGTCAATAAAGAAACTAAATACGTTGACTATTATATTTGGAAAGATGCAAAAAATCAAGAGGAAGTGTTAAAAAACAACAATACAATTCCCATTGAGCCAAACAACTGGGTAATTTTTAAAGTATAATTCAGAAATTAGAATATTTGAATGTTTCATAAAATTATATATTATTTTATGTGAGAGTCATATTCAAAATATTTGCTTCCGGAGCAATTTTTTTCTATTCTACTCACCCATTTCTTTAAAAATATCAAATTTTGATAGTAAAAAATTAATATTTACGTATCGCTTAATTAAATAATAAATTAATACCTAAATAAATTCTTAAAGTCACTATTTTTTGTAGTATGACAAAATAATAGATTCGTAGAGTAGTACCCTAAATTCAAAACTAAATTATTAACTGTCTGTAACCATACATTTGGAATTTGTAACTTAACTTTAAGTCTGGAAAATTGATTTTTTAAGTAGAACACTACGATAAAAGTTCTCTAGCATTTCAAAAATTGATATACACGCAGTAGTTAAAAAATTATATCAGTGGTATCTTTTTTTTAGTAATTGGCTTATAATTGATAATAAATGCAAATTTAAGTTTCATATCTTAAATCTCAGTAATTTCATCCAGTTATATTTAACCTATTAAGTGTATTTTTTTCAAAATAACTATTATCTCAATTTTTTTTATAAATATTTGCTTTTGTTAAAATGTTTAAATAATAATTCAATAAAAAAGGTGCAATTCGCAAGGCTTTAAATAAAGCTTATTATATAAATAAATAGTCTAATATGTTTGTACGTAAATGTTGTATTAATTCATCTTAAATTAATTTTAGCAAATGATTTTTGGAGATAGTGCTTGGGTATGGCATAACACTCGCAAACAGTTTTATTTTGCTCAGTTCATTAACAATTTACCAGATTTAAACTTTCGTAATGAAAGAGTTCATGAAGAAATGAAAAATATTTTGAAATATTGGATAGAATTAGGAATTGATGGTATTCGAATAGATGCTTTAAAACATGTATACGAAAGTGAAAACATGGATGACGAACCAATAGTAGATAAGAACATGCCAGTTAATTATTTTAATTTAGATCATATTTTTACAATTGACCAAAACGAAGTATATGATTTGATTAAAGAATGGCGACTATTACTTGATGAATTTAAACTAAAAGATCATCAAACAAGGTTTGAAAAATTACTAAGTCCTTTATAGTTTTAATTTTAGATATATTTCTAGTTTGATATTTATTTATTTTTTTAAGTAATAAATACTGAATGGAATTATATATTATTTAAATAAAATAATAGAGGCTCACATAAAATATCATCATCATCATCATCATCATCATCACTGGCTTTTATAACTCTATTAGAGTTTTTGCCGCCAACACCGTGTCCCTCCATTTCTCTCGATCTTGTATAATTTCCTTCCATTCTTTAACTCCTACAGTTTTTAGATCCTCTTCTATTATGTCAAGCCATCTCTTCCTTGGTCTGCCTCGAGGTCTCTTCTCTTTTGGTTGCCATTCTATCACTGCCCTTATGGTTTCTTCTTCGCTTCTCCTCATTATGTGCCCAAACCACTGTAACCTTTGTCCCTTTATGTAGCTAGTAACTGGTGCTAAGCCCAGTTCTTCCTGTAATTCCTTATTAAACTTTCTTCTCCAATCATTTGTTCCTGCGTCGCGAACTGGTCCACATATCTTTCTCCATATTTTGTTTTCGAAGGTTCTAAGTCTCCTTTTCGTCACGCTTGTTGTTGTCCATACTTCACACCCATAAGTGAGAGTAGGACTTATTATTGCCGTGTATAGCCTTAGTTTTGTCTTCTTAGACAACGCTTTAGACTTAAAGAATTTTGATAATGCAAAAAAGGCTCTTTCTGCCTTTGCTATCCTCGCACTGATCTCTCGTGACCAATCATTTTTTGTACAAAGAAGCGCTCCTAAATATTGGAATTCTTCCACTTTTTCGAAAGCTATTGATTCAAATATGTCTTGTGATGGATCGCTGTCGAGAATCTCTAGAATTTTTGTTTTTTCTACATTAATCTGTAGCCCTACTTTTGCTGCAGCGTTTTCGAGAGCCACCGTTTGATTTAAAGCATCCTCTAGTGATTCACCAAGGATGTTCAGATCATCCACAAAACCTAGAATCTGCACTCGATGTTCATTAACCGCTACCCCACTTTCGGTATTTTGCATCATTCTTACCGCCTTTTCAAGTGCTAAGTTAAACAGTAGCGGGGATAGTGCATCACCTTGTTTAAGACCAGTTTCTACTGTGAAGGTGTCAGATAGTATGTTATCTACCCTTACTTGATATTTTGTCCCTTCCATGCACATTTTAGTGAGTGATATAAGCTTGTAAGGTATTCCAAATTCTTCCATAATATTGTACAGACTCTCCCTATGGATGCTGTCATATGCTTTTCTAAAATCCACGAATATCTGCCAAAAATTCTGACGATATTCATATTTCTTCTCAATGATTTGTCCAATTATTGAAAGCTGTTCCACTGTCGATTTACCTTTGCGGAAACCGCATTGGTACTGCCCTAGGCACTCTTCTGCATATGGTGTTAATCGGCTCAGTAACACGTTGGAAAAAACTTTGTATGCCGTATTTAACAGTGATATACCTCTATAATTAGAACAATCGGTTTTGTCACCCTTCTTATGTAGAGGTATGATTATTGCCTCCTGTCAGCTTATAGGCATCTGTTCCTCCTGCCACGTCTTTTGACATGCTTTAAATATGAAATACCGCATTTCTTTCCCACTATATTTTATCAGTTCAGCTTGTATGTTGTCTGATCCGGGAGCCTTCCAATTTTTTAGGCTTTCTATTGCTTTATCAGTTTCCTCCTGGGTTATATCGTCTATCAAAGGTTCTGCTTTTTGAAATACTGTCTTTCCTACAGGGTGTGCTGGTATATCGCTATTGAGTAACTCTATAAAATATTCTCTCCATCTCTCAGCCTTTTTCCCAGGTTCCATAATAATACTCCCATCTGTATTTTTAATCGCTTTTAGACTTGGGTTGAAGTGTTGATGTTTTTTGATGATCCTGAAGAAATTTCTTGCGTTACCATAGAAACAGTTTCTTTCTGCTTCTTCTAATATTCCATTAAGAAATTTCCTTTTTTCCCTTTGAATTATATGTTTGCACTTTCTACGTTCTATTTCGTATTTCTCCTTTGCGTCTTGATCTTGCAAAGTCAGAAAACTATCTCTCGATAATTTCCGCTCCTGAACCGCTTTCTTACACACTTCGTTAAACCATTTATTATTTTTTTTCTTCATTAAACCAATTTCTTGTTCTGCAGTCTCCATAAGAATTGTATTAACTTTGTTCCAGTCCGCGTCTATATCTTGTAAGTTGAGGTTGAGGTCCTTAATATTTATGTCCATTTTTTTCATGAAATTTCGTTGGTTTTCTGGGTCCTTAATTGCTTCTACGTTGATGTTTGTCTTTCTTTTTTCCCTCAGTTTTTTATGACCCAATAAGTTAATTCTTAGAGTTCCTAGTACCAGGAAGTGATCAGTATCACAGTCAGCCCCTCTAAAACTTCTTACATCAATGATACAGGACCTGAAGCGCTTTTGTATTAGTACATGATCAATCTGATTGGCTGTTTTACCATCTGGTGACTTCCAAGTTATTTTGTGTATATCTTTGTGGGGGAAGGTTGTACTACTTATAATCATATCCTTGAATGCTGCGAATGATATAACTCTCAGCCCATTTTCATTGCTAGTATCATGAACGCTTTCACTACCTATAATTGGTCGAAAGTGTTCTTTCTTTCCACATTTTGCGTTCAGATCTCCTAGCAAAATTTTTATAACATTTCCTGGCAGCCTTTCATATGTTGTATAAAGGTCTTCATAGAAAGCATCCTTAATGTGGTCTTCACTTGTGTCCGTGGGGGCATGTACACATATTAGTATAAGATCTACCGGTCTGCTTTTTATTCTCATCACTGCTATCCTTTCCGAAACTGGTCTAAATTCTTTAACATGTGGTACCATCGACCTGTGCACAGCGAATCCGCTCCTATATATTATAAATAATATATATTTATGTAATTTGCTTTCATGTATACTTATATGGGCTATACCATTTGGCAAAGTACATAGGTATCACTATGCAAACCTTAAGTTATATAATATGTATGATGCCCGCGTAAATAAATATTAAGTCTGAAGATAACCTCTACCTTAATTTAAAAAAAAAAACTAAAATAGTATAAGCTAACTTAGTGTGCGTTATTATTAACTTTTTTTAAACTTCGCAAACTACTTATAAAAAATTAATTTTAGTTACAAATTACGTAATTTATATTTAAGGACCAAGTTAATTATGTAACTATTTTTTTAATTAAAGTCTTCTTTCAGGATAATAATGACAGAATCATATAGTAATACGAGTGTTTTATTTAAGTATTACACTAGTGGAGCTGAAATACCAACAAATTTTAATTTATTGGAAGAGTATTATCATACTCCGAGTGACTATGAGAGAGAAATAGAAAATTGGATAACTAAAATGCCAGCTGGAGCAACATTTAATTCAGTGGTATTTTATATAACATTTAAACTAATTTTATTAATTAAAATAATTGCATATGAAATGTAATATTATGACATTTTTTTTTAAAATATTTGATATGATTCCAAATTATAATTTTAGGTTAGGTTAGTATTAAGTATAGTGACAATACATTTTTCATCATTAGTTAGCAATTATTAAATGATGAATTTTAATTTTCGAAAAGAATATAATTTATTGATAAAAGTTTTAATAATCAGCATTGGTGTTCTACTGAATATGTAGAATAATATGTAAAGACATGTAAAAAATTGGATTTAAGTGGCCATAGTCGTCATTATAGTTTGTAGTCTGTAAGACTGTAACAGATTTGTCAAAAAAATATTGTAAAATAAAGTAGTTTTAAGTTAAATATTAATTTTCTTCAAAGATACCGATTTTTTTTTGGTATAATTTGGATTAATTGCAAAATAAAATTTTTGAAATCAATCATATTTATTTTATACTATTTTTTAAACATTTTTTTTTAATAACAACAAACATTTTGATTATTACAAAACAGAATATTTGTCTAAAAATCTTAATTTATAAAAACCAAATTTAAACCAATATACGTAATTAATTTATTATTTAAGTATTTTAATTTAAAATTATCAAAGTACCTAGTGGGGGGTATACAAATATAAAGATTGATTATTAATTCATAATAAAATATTGATTTATTTTATATTTTAAACATGTTTGTTATTTTTTATAGTTTAACAAATATGAATCGTAAATATTAAAAAATTCCACTGTTATTTAAACTATAATTGTATATAAAGTACACACATATATTTTAAAAATAATAAATAATATATTATTTTTTTAAATTTTATGACTAAATTATGGAAAACATTACTCTAAAACCTTTAAATTGTACAAAAAAAATCTTTCTGAAAAAAAAAATGTTTTCTTTAAACATTGGCCTTTTATAAATTATATTTCATAGTTCTCAATAATTTAATCATAAACCATTATAATTTAGTTCCAAAACCACGATCATACAAGATTTCCAACTTTTTACGGTACAGAATTGATTGATGGCCTAAACGCTTTATCCTTATTTCTACCGGGTGTAGCCATAGTTTTATATGGAGGAGAAATTGGAATGGAAAACTTACCAGATAAAGTTAATTTTGCAAGAGGACCTATGCAGTGGGATGATACGGAATACGCCGGTGGGTATCTATAATAGTGGAAATCCACAGCCTATAATATTGTGTTGTCATCAGAATTTCAGCTTTAACCTTATAGTGAATACTTTAATGTTGATAAATTATTAAGTTGTAACATAAAATAAAATCATTATAAGTTGATTTCAACGATATTTTGTTATTTAAGATAGTTGAAAGTCACAAAGCAATTAGAATAATATGTATTTTTGAAATATAATATTTTTTATATTTTAGTGTTCCTAATAATTCAATTTAAATTTAATACAATTTATTTAATTAGTCCGCTTTTTTTATTTTTTTAATATATAAAAAATAAATAAATACTCAAAATCTTGTGATATAAATATTTTTGAAACGATGGGTCAATTTTTTAAAGAACAGGAACACCGGGACAAATTCTAGTCCATATTATAGATTAACCTACAGTATACAAAATTTAAAAATGTTAAGTTAATGTTCGTCTCAACCATAATAACTAGTGAATAAATAAAATCAATGGGTAGCTATTAAATTAAATTTTAGTTGAACCTATATCACACGAATATTTTTTTCACACTTGCTATTGCTCATCTCGGTATTAAAATGATAATAATCAACAAAACACATTTTGCGTGTCTTATTTTTTTTAGAGTTTTCTTATTTTTCTTTGAATCTAAAAACTACATAAAAGGCCTACATCACTAGTCAATTAGTATATAATTATAGCCATTAGCCGTATAGGTACTTATTTTGAAAAAGATAAATTTATCTTTTTTTCTGTTAAAAACATTAAGCGCACCTCTAATGATGGATGACTATACTATGTTATAGATGGATTGTATTATACATAATTTTGAAATTATCATAATAGTACAATTTATTATAGTTAATATATATATATATATAAAATACAAATACATAACAAATACATAATGAATATATTAATAAAATATAATAACTGGACAAAATTGATATTTTGAATACCATGTCACTTTGCATGCATTAATGATTAAATAATATACGTTATATTATATAGGGTTCACTAATAGCACGAACGGGCCATGGATCGAAGTACACTCAGATTATGTCACGAGAAATGTGCAGACTGAAAGCAAAAATCCTAAAAGTTATTTAAATTTTTTCAAATCAGTATCGAAATTACGGCAGACTGAAACGTTTAAAAGAGGAGGGTTGGCAATTGAAATTTTTAACGATACAGTGTTTGTTTTGAATAGGTAAATAAATAATGAAATATATATAATTAGATCCTGACTAATTTGTTTGTTAATTATTCGTGTTATTCTAAAAATTAAATTTAAATATAATATAAAAGGTGATATTTAGTATACTATTATTACCTCGACAATGATTTACATAATTTATTTTTTTTGTTAAATAATTTTAAGTCATTATAAAACAACTTTATTGAAAAAAAATGTTTATTGTTATCATTTTTTTTAAATTTTTTACTTACTTTTTTTAAGCGGCAAATATCTATTTTTACAACAAGAGTTACAATAGTTTTTAAGAGATACTGTACTCACTAAGACTGTTAATTTATAATAACCTCTGAGAGTCAACCCCAATCTCATAATATCTTCTGCTATTTTGGATTCCTAGCTAAGTGTAAAATATATTGGTTTTTTTACGATTTATTTATTTTTGTTAGTGGCATTATCGTAAGACGTAAGCCATATAAACCAATCTACAAGCAAATTATATTTATACATGTAGCATCAGAATAACAAAAATAAAATCTGAATATCAGTCGAGAGGGTAATTTGGGGAGTTAGAGGAGTCCTCTAGGTGTATTACTGGCTGTGCCGCATACAATATTCGGAGAAACTATTTTAGTTTGCAATATTCTCAGGAGCACCAAACTTTCCACCACCGTTCATATAATAGTGTCAGTAAAATGCAGGAGTGTCATTTAATTTTTTTATACGGGATACAAAATATAAATTTATTAAAAAGCTACCATAATACTAAACACTAAGGATAGTAGTTTTGGCCGTTTTGCTCATTAAATTTTTCCTCTTTTAAATTGTGATATTATAGTTATCGGGGTGCTAGAGTTTTATATTTATTATACGTACGTCATGTATACATTTATTCATGATCAAAATGTATAAATAAGATGTTCATAATATACAATTTTACAGATTTTTACCGGGATATGAGAATTACACGTTAATTATCAACATGGACAAGAATTATACACAGCATGTACGTTTATCAGACCAAATATCAAATTTGAGCGATTCTTTAACTATTGTGGTTGGATCAGAAAATTCAAATTTTAACACTGGGTTAGTTAACCTTATAATGTTGTAAAAATATACATGAGATATTATATTTTGGAAGGTTGTTGCATTCCAAAATAATAAACAATTTAATATATACAACATACAACGATATACTTGTGTATTCATATAATGACATGATTTTTTAAAAACTATTTTTAGGATACCAATATCAACTGCACAATGGTTATCTTTAAGCCCCGGTGCCACAATTATACTAACTGATGCAACTGCTACAGAATCAATATATTCATCAAGTACTCAGTTGAAAATAACATTTCAAGTTCTATTATTTTGTATATTTTTTATTAAAGTGTATTCCTAATTTGTATAGTGCTCAGATTTTATAATAAAATAAAATAAGTACCCAAGTAAAAAATCATTTAAAATCTGTAACGAAATATTTGTTTTATTTCAATTTTTATTCATAGATAAATTATAATAATGTACATATTATGCTAGTTTAATTAGTGAAAAATATGAAATAAGAATTTAATAGGGAATTTGAAATATAAATTATGAATGTGTGATACTAAATTAATATTAAATTAAAGAATTGAATATTTATATGCTATTTTTGAATGTTACCAAGATAATTTGTTATTTTTATTTCATAATTTTTATCATTTAATAATATGTTATATTTTGTTGAGGAGTGAGAAGGAAAGTTTCTTTGGAACATGACTTTAATTTACACAAATAGAAAAATATATGTTCGTTAAATTAATGTTTCTTATCTTTATAAGTGTATTTATGAGAACAAGTTGAAAAGTTTTAATTTATAGATAAACAAAATATTTACCAGGAGTGTTCATAACTGAAATGGAACCTTTAAATTATGAAAATACCAATAGGCCATGTATTCGAAGCCTTAAAAAAAAAAAAAATACTATATAAGAGCAGTAGGCAGTAGAAATAAAACTAAGCAATGACATAAAATATAATAAACTTTTATTACATTTTTTTAAATATAAAAAAGACGAATTTTAATATTTTATAAAGTTTATTTTTTATTAAACCAAAAATAATAAGTACTTCATTATTTTATACTACAATAAAAATATGACAGAACCATGGTTTGTGGTTAAGCCTTGGTAGATCTATAACTGTGAGTTATTCGCTAAATCTAAATATTAGACTTGTATTGTCCAAGTATAATTAGTACTAGAATAAAATCTAAATTATATTTTATATTTTATACAAAACCATTATTTTTAGCTATTATTATACATTTATATTTAGTAGATAAACTTTTAACCGTCCGAGTTTCAATAAAGCTTTAACAGTATTTTCAAAAAAGTTATATTTTTAATTCGATTAAATCTTTAATAATTATGGGTGATTTTGGAAAAATAGTTTATCCCAACAAAATAACATTACATAAATGGTAAACAAACCCAATCATTTTAAAATATGAACTTTTAGTATAAATATTATTTAAAAATTCAAAAACCAGAATTTTAATGAATACAATATTATTCAAGGATAAAAAAAATATATAGACATAATAATTGATGAATTAGTCTATAATGTTCGCGATATTAAAAAGACTAAGTTACTTCCACCCGACGAAAAAATAAATAATTGTATATCCATTTTGGCAAAACATATTCCACGAAATAGAAATAAAATTTTATAGTTAAAATATAATTGAATTTTTAATGAGTTCAAGAAGAAGTGGAGAAAACATTTGATGTTATTGAACTACATACACCATGAGACATATAACTTAAACCATCGCTGTTAAATTTAATAGTATTTCAATTATATTTCATTTTCGATAATTTTATGTTTATTAGAAATTTAAATCGTGGTAATAAAATGACAAAAGAACATTAATTATTGTTCAAAACTTGCTCAACAAGATAAAAACATATAATTAAGTTTTTGTTGATAAAAAAAAATATATATTTATATATATATAGAAAGTATATACATATATATATATATACTAAGCCTTACAGTACAAGAAAGAGCAGCGTTAGATAATTGGTTTAGCCAGTTGGACGAAAAATAATAAGCATTCATTAATAAGGCGAAAAAGTTTCTCAACCGTTGTGATGCCTACTTTTCCGCTTCTTCCTAGGTTCGGCCGACCCCAGAGATAAGGCGCTCGTCTGATTTGCGTACGGGCTAAAAAACATTTTATGTGTAAATTTTAGCGTACAACATTTCCAGTAGCGTATTATCAAATCTCCTGGTTATCACCTTAAACATCTTCCGCTCAGAACGTAAATTATTAATTATAGTTTCGATTTGTATAAACAGAATATTTTGATTTAGTAAATAATCGCCTGCTTCATGTATGTTTTTAATACATTTTTAAAATATTTAATTATTAATACATGTTGAATATTACTAATATTAGTTTCATTCGGTTTTCTCGTACTAAAATATACATGTGAATACGTAGATACCTATACCAATAACAAAATAATAATTACATAATGTAAACCATTTAAAACATTGGAACGACATATAACAGATTGAAAATGTATTGGGTTAGGTTAGGTTAGCTAACCTAACCCGCTTTGAAGAAGACAGTCAAAAGTATTTAAAATATGTACATTTTTTTTAAATGTTTAAATACTTCATATTATTAAATATTGGTTAGTTAAACGTTAACTTTTGAAAATAATTATGTATTCGGTAGGTATATCGTATATGCAAACAATTACAATTGGTATATAGGTACATCTGAAGCAAGCTTTCGAAGAGCAATACAAATTGTTTAATAAAACTTGATATATCGATACAGAAGGCTCCCAATAGGTTTAAGTAGCCTAATTTTTTTAAAGGGGATCATCGTTTCTCCCATAATATTTTCAAAATATGGCTTTTTCTATCATTACTGTATTTTGAATCTGGGAACTTGGCAGAAATTTGAGGGAATTAAGTGTCCCCAAATCTCCCATTTGCGCTAACGAGTCTCCCTATTCGTACTGTACATTAACTAATTTATTGACTTTATTTGTTAATAATATAAATGGTAATCAATTTTATATTTTATTTAATGCTAATTGTATAATTATGTTAATATGGATACAATTATAAATAAACAAAAAACTAGTCCCAAGCGATTTGGGAATTATCCTCACCCACCCAATACCTCTCCCTCAAACACTCCACTGCGAGTTATTATCAACACACTGTACAAGTATACTGTCGTACAAAGTGGCAGTTGAAAACCATATTTACATTGTACAGAACAAAATGCTAAAACCATATTTTACTACGAGTTCAAGTATTACTATCAAATTAAATGTTAATTTATTACTGTTTTAGGTCCCGCCATTGTCTCTGCCTCTTTGGGAAGCCAAACTTCCCAGTTCGCCGCATTTCGTGGGGTTGGGAAAGGAAGCATGTGGTTTTAAGTTAATTACGTTATTGGAACACCAACACGGTTTTTCTATATGCTTAAATTGTTATCAAAACAAAATATACGTCCAGCAGCCTTAATTACTTCGGTATGAAATTATACAAAAAGCAAAATTATAAGTCGAATAGTCACGTAATATATTTTTGATTATCGGCCATATAAATACATAATCCATTACGTATATAAATATATGCGTAGTCGAGTATAGTTAACCACCCGTTAGGTGTGCAGCTATTATATTATTATACAACTAAACTGTAATAAATGTAAATTTCTGTACAGTGACCTTTGTAACGAGGTATGCCTTAACGAAATTCTAAAAAAAAAAAAAAACAAAAAACAACGGTGCAAGTTGGAATAAATTTGACATTTTACGGAATTGATATTCTTATTCGAAGTTTTTGTGCACGCGTGAAACCATAATTTTCCCGCGCGTCCGTAAAAGTGTATACATTATAATATAACGCACGGGTGGGAGTGTGCGTGTATATACGTAGAAAAATGATAAACGAGACGACGAAATGGTGAGTTGGCACACATCGGAGTCCGGGGTTTAGGTAAGGGGGGGTACCGGATGTGAGGGAAATACGTCCCATATTCGTACGAATATATACGCGATTATGTGCACAAGGTTTTTCCCTCTCGCTTTATCACTCCCACTCTTTCTCTCTCTCTCTCTCTCTGTCTTTCTCCTCTCTATCTCTTTCCTTATCTCTTTTCCTCCATCTAACCATGTATAATATGGTACATATATAGCATCAGCAGACTTATATACAAGTGTGTACTGTGCGGGGTAAACACACCGGATCTACTACGCTATCCCCGAGCCCTATGTGTTCGTCTTGAGTCCTGCAGGTCATTGTAGCAGGCAATTTCGTCTTGGCCAAATAGTTTGAAAATGTCCAATTAATTTCGTTCGACGACCCGGAACGATGGCCGTGTGTTACGTAGAAACGTCGTAATTCGCGTGCGTGGTACACACAAAAGGCGACAGTGTAGATACTTCAATAAAATATGGTGTGATGGTGGCGACAAAGGTCACCTGGAACGGAATTATTATATTTAGTATAGCAAAATGAAGTGTGCTTAACTACAAGGAAAATATTAAGGTATTTCCTGAAGACTCTGGCCATTTACATTGATAATAAAAATAGTATGTTGACGAAAGCTCGAGGCTTGTTGAAATGGTTGACTTCTTTCTTATAAATCAAATAGAATTTGTTTAGTACTTTGTTTTGAAAATATGAATTTCTCATTGCGAGTTTACTCATAACAGAGTAAGTGTAAACGAGTATCGGATGCTTGGAAATGATTTATTTTTAGTGTTATTTTGTAATTTAGAGTTCTATAAACTATTAATCTATACGAAGCTTAGATTGCAAAGACACACAAATCACAAGTAAATATCGTGTGTGACCTTACTCCTTTTCATTTATTTCACTGGACATTTTGCAAGTCATTTGTTAAAAGGATATCTTTATTATACATTACTCGGGATAATACCGCAATCATTTTTCACGAGATTTATAATAACAACAATATTATTTTTTGTGGATATACATGATAATTTTCTAGACTAGTATTGACTAGACCGCTATATGTACTTTTACCAATTAATAATAATAATAATAATAATAATAAAAATTAATAAAATTGGTATTATTGTTTATATACACTTGAAAAAATATAAAAAAAAATGTTAATATTTAAAATTATAGTTATTGAGAAATACGATATTTATAGTCACGTTTAAGCTTAGATTAAATAAAAGCGTCTACATTTATTATATCTATTTCTCGTGAATAAATATAATAATATAAGATTAGTAGTTATACATGTATACCTGCGAATAGGTTTTCGAAAGACATCTATATTGAGACCAGCGTATTTACATTTACATAATCGATAATCTTATTTGATGATTTTTTTCTAAAAATATAGATGAATTATTACAGTACATGTATCGTATATGAATGCGATTAAAAAGTGGAAAAATAACGAATTATTATGTGATATGAAATTTAATATATTTTATTCAGAATTTATTAGAGCAAATTTATCGTTTGTCAAATTTGGTATGCTTAACTTGATAAAAATATCTATTCATATAATATTGTAAATTATAAATGTATTATAAATGTTCGTGTTCGTTCATAATAATAAATATATACGAGCTTCGACGCATTCGCATACTGTTACGGGGTGATAATGACGTGTGAAAGCGTACGTACTACATATAATAATAATAATAATAATAGTAACAGAAAGTTGTTAAATATATTATTATTATTATTATACCACGACCCAACCAACGGTAATTTATAACGGTGTCGTCATTATGGTGTTACGAAATATAGTATACCTATATAGAATATACATACATACCTACTCGCCAGATATTAATAATTATTATTCTCGTTCGATATTATTATTATTATTTTGCTAGATTAGTGATTAGTGAGAGCAGTTTGGAAAAGGATTGCTTGAATCGTAATTAAATTTCATAAATATCGTTTGATGTTCGTCAATTACATCACTGAATATTTCAAACTACCTAAATTACAATAAAATATGTATCTTCGACACCAGTAGGTATTTTCATGAAAAATTAAATATATGTGTTGGTATATCAATATAGCGGTGTTTAATAAAATATAAGAATATAATTAATTATAAATAAATACAAAATTTGTATAATTTAAATTCAATGTAACCTAAGCATATTTATTGATAACCGAAAAAAAAATCATAATAGGTGAAATAAATAATACCGTTTATGCTAATTAAAATAAATAAATATGATACCATTACAAATATAAATGAACGGATTATGGATATTATACTAATAAATTATTTAATAATAACCAAACAATAACACTACAAACTTTTACTTAAAAAAAAATGCTCAAAAGTCAAAGTAAAATATATTTCCAAACTCAGTTTTGACTTCAAATTATCTAATTTAACTTTCTATATAATTACTGAAACTAATGGTAATACAAAGTATCAATAATAATCATAAAAAAATATATAAATCATAAATTAATACATAATCATAATATGACGCATAATCCAGAACAACCAAATTTTAATTTTGTATAATTTATAAATAAAAATGGTCTTTAAAATTAACTGCTTTATAGTTTTGATAAAAATAAAAATTTCAAAACCAAAACAAAATGGATAGATAAAGTTAATATAATATCAGAATTATATATTTGTACTTTCGTAGATATAAGTAAACATTATAATAATATATTAATCTTAATACTTTTTGAAATCGATTCATATAATTTTTTACCATCCATCAGTCAACGTGTTGTTTTTATCCTATTTGATTTCCTTTTTACTTTAATTGGCAACCTTATGCAATGAGGTAATGCATAGTTTATTACACCATTTATTCCTAGACATTTTTTAACAAAATTGTTTACGTACAGCAGTTTTTAATTTATGATTGAAAAATGTATTAAGAATCTTAAAATCATATTAAAATACATTTAGCTTCACATGCACTGCTACTTCATTATTTTATTTTAAATAGTTATAGACGATACAGTGCTTTTTTGAATGTCGTCAACAATTTTAACTACTCAAGGATAAAATTGGTGATTGGTATATTATATTATATTCAAATGCCAAGCTTTTTGTACACACATTTTATCATAGTAAATCCCGCGGAAAGAATGCGTGTACCAATATTCACGATTCGTAGAAATATCAACACTCCGTGAAAATAAGAACAATAAAAAAACAATTTTGATTTAAAGTGAAGTAGTACGAAGAAACAAGTCAACATTTTTACTTGTCTTATATTTGTCTCGAAACACGCGATTTTTCTGAGAGGTATATTGTTATAATAATATTTTTATTTGAATAAGATGTATCTACGTAAACTCGACAGGTATTTCAGCGTTTGCTAGAAAATGTAAATATTTTCTTGTTTCATTATTTTCATTATTTTATAGATAATAAGGTTCCTACTTTATATAATGTATAATATCAAATATTATAGTATAACAATATTACAAATATATGATAACACAAAAAATAATTGTTATAAAAAAATAAAGAAAAAATAATTTATATTAGAATTGATCCAGCATTTAAAAACGATTAGGTTTGGTGATAAATTATATTAAACATGAATTTAAAGAGGGATATTGAGAATAAGGAATCTTATTCGTCACTAACACATTTCAATAAAAATAAGGCTTCTTCTCTCTAGGCATTTCACATTCATATTATTCAATTATTACACATCGTTATTGTGAACTAAATTCTAGATCACAGCTAAAGTGTATAGGTATATTTCATAGGTTATATTTCTCTCTGAAAAAAAAAATAATAATACAAAATAAATATGCATACATTTGTTATACAACTTAGGTACCTATCGCCTTGTTAATAAAATACTGAGAATTGATATGAATGGCGTTTAAGATTGTATTCGTTTGAGGTTCATACCATATAATCAAACAAATATTATAGTTTTATATTATATTTGTTTTATTATAATATTACACTATTTACACTAATTCACTGGTGCGATGTTCCTAATAATTTAAGCTAATATTTTTAATTTATTTATTTTCTTAAATCTTGTACTATTGTAACATATGTAATCTTATTAAGTATGAAAAGACAACGATGCTTTTGAGTATTGCGCTTTTTCACTTAAACGATTGGATAAATAATTATGTCGAAAAATTAATATGGATGACGACTACTCAAAATTGTATCGTGAAATTCGAGAATGAGTATAATATGTTTTGAGTAAATTCTGACATATATTTCGGATTGTAAATGGTGTATAGGTGTATACTGTATAATAATGTATAATAAATCATTGGCCGTACCATCATCATAATCAAATAATAATTCATCAAACATATGTATGTAAGAAGAAATTGTACAGAATCATAATAAGATATTATGGGGATTGTGGGTGCCATAAAATAACGAATAAATATCACTTATCGTTCGTTAATATATATTTCGATAAATTAATCAATCTAGTCAAATTTATCAGTTTCACAGTATCAATCATCTTGAGTGAACTACTGTGCATAGGTTATAATTTAGCTTTCATTACTTACACTATTGTATTTTATTTATTCAACGTTTTGCGATATACCAATCATGTGACAAATTTATGTAATAAATTGAACATACCTAGCACATGCCTTACCTACCGTTTAAAATGTAACTCTCGGTGATCGAATACTATATCCTGCATTTTTATTGAAACGAAATTGATGGTTTTCCAATATATAATATTTCGTTCGTGAAAAATAGTTCTTTTTAAATCGTAATTTAAAATGCATACACATTTAAAACGAAAAAAAATAATAATTGATAGATTTAAGTAAGATTATGCCACGTTAAGAATTTCTTCGATTAATCAACGATAGTAAATAAGTGCGAAATTATTTTTATTTAAATTAATGTATAATGCATATGTAGGTACTGTGTCAAAGATGTAAATATTTGCGAGGAATTAATATGATTACCTCGATACAGTTATACAAATATATTTATATATATTATAAAATTGGTCTGAGTGTACAATGCAAATGCCTCGGTTTTATATATTCTTAGCGCGTAAAAATTTCAGTTTATTTGTAGCCCAGTTGAATTCAAAACGAAATAATTCAAATTATTTTTCACGCAATTATTCGTGTATTTAATAGAATATTTTTGTACTCCGTGTATAACATCATTTTGTTTCGAACTACTTCAGATGTCATCGAATAAATTATTTTAAATACAATTTTGGTATAGTTATGTCGACAATAATTGTATATCCCCCGCACGCATCATGGACTGGCACGTGTTGGATACACAAGGAGTCGACTACATAAATATTATACGGGAATAATGCAATATTATTTTGTTACAAACAATTTAATGTATACGCATAGGTTTTCGGATGATGCTCGGATAACAATTAATAACACTAGTCATTATTTTCAAATTGTGAATAATTGAGTCTCAAAGTTAGTGGCCAAAACTTGAAAAGAAAAAAAATCAAAATGCCACTCAACACACCTTTTGTTCATTGTACACACATACCTACCCACGCTGTACATAAAAATATTATATACACAAGACAAGTGTGGCAAAAGTTTTTACATGCCCAAAGTTTTACCTCAACGTTTACCTCGGCGCATAAATTGTATAATCACGTGCAGCTCCGTCGTTGGCAGCGTAGTGATCACACACACACACACACACACACATTATGCATATTATTATTATAATATTCAGCTGATGAACAAAACGTTATACTATACCAGAACAACAGCAATATTATCGTAATTTTTTACACGACTTTTCATTGAGTTGTAATAACACGTATACATACTTACTAGATAATATGTATATATATAATATGTGTATTTAACATACTCGTATATAGATTTTGGTACGTACGAGTACATAACTTACTGAGGATAATAAACACTCAAAAACTACCGTAGAGATTTTTACGCAAGGTAGACACATTATAAGAAATGCATTTAAATTTAGTTGAAAAATTATAAACATGATAGAATCATGTCGGAAATTTTGTAACAGCCACTATTAAAAAAAAAAAATCATTTTTCATATTTTGAGTACGTTCGTTGAACTAATGTGACTGAGCTGCACATATTTTATCAGGGGATGATTTGAAGTGTTTTGCGGCAGATATTGACTACCCCGATTCTCCAACTATGATTGGGCGTATTATGTATATATATGCGTGTGTGTGTGTGCAGTGGCGTAGCTTTGGGGGGGGGGCAATGGACCATTCCCCTCCCGTCGGCTATATCAATTTAATATAAAAATAAACTATCATTGTTAGTTGTTTATTATGTTTTTTTTTAATTATTTTGGGTTTGTCCCCCATTTTAAAATCCTGGCTACGCCACTGTATGTGTGTTGTGTTTGTGTATATTACGTATATTATAATATTTTACGACACGTTTCGTCTTGGCCAGCGACAGGATGCAATATTAAATAACGGCAGTATGATATGACCTATTCAATAAATTTATAAATTTAGGTCAGGAATTAAGTTTTTGCGAATTGTTGCTTTTTTCACAAACGTTCAATACGTATCCAACTCTTTCTCCCTCTCTCTCTCTTTCCTTGATATCTTGCTTCATCTATATCTCAATGTGGCGTCTCGTTTGTCGTCGTGAATGTCGTTTTCGATACGATAATTTATCAAACCGAACTCACGTTTCGCCGGAAACGCCCCTAGATCCAATACGCGAATGATCGAGTGGGCTCGTAAATCAAGTATTCATTTTGGCGCCGCACGGACTCATCCATTGCACAACTTTCGTCACTACCATGCGTAAGTATATCATATTGGTCGACGCACAGCCGATAACAGGGTCGCCATGCAGATAATGTCTTATTATTATTATTATTATTATTGTGTATGCATGTGGGCAACATATGTTACGAGTGCATTTTGTGTAATGATAATCATAAAGAAACGCACATTTTACACTTATGCTATTATACAAAACAATATAATATTTTTTATTGAATGTGATCATATCACTGTAAACAATAAATTATTGTCAGACGAACGAATCAAAGGCATAAACACGTTTCTCTGATACCCTTTGCGATTATATAATATGGTGTTATGTCGATAGTTAGGTCAGTAGGTTTTTTTCTCTGCACTAAAATATAATGCGTACATCAGACACGATACCTAGGCAGTAAGATATCTCGCGATACTTTTCTCGAATTATATAGTTCAAAAATTTGTAAACTTTGTGAACTGACTTTTTAAATAGTAATTATGAGTTAATAAGATAATGTGTAATAATGTCACGTTTAACATGAGTAATACACTAATATACATAATTGGTATAAAATTATACATACATATATAGTATATACTGTTAATATTATATTTATTAATAAATTATAATACAACTGTTAATGGTAATATTGTAACACAAAATTTTATTATTTACAATAAATTGGCATAAATCTGTTAACCAATAAAGTTTAATAAAATAAATATTATAATATTATAATTAATATTATACAGTAAAAATGTGCGCAATTTATTAGTAATTAACAAGCTATGTTATTATTTTATAATTTTATTATGTTTTTGTATCATATGAATTACGTAAAAAGGTTTTTCACTATTCACTTAACATAAAATTCTAATTTCAGGCAGAATTTCATAGAATTGGTTAATCCGGTTAGTGATAATGATAATAATAATATAGTACATTATAGTGTATTCAACGGTTATAATCCGACTAGGAATTACCAAGGTTTCAGAAATGAAAAACAGTTTGTTTAATATATTACACATTAAATTAAGGGCCATTCCGAGTTCATTTCACTCAAGTGTTTTTTGATCTGATGATAATTGGCTCTAATTTTTACTTAAGATTAAGCAACAAAAAATACAATTTTAACAATGATTTAAAAAAAATTCTTTTCAATATTGTTAATCTTATATCAGCCGCGTGCACTATGAATTATGATTGTAAAGTACTTTAATAATATAAATGATATCAATTGGTTTGGAGATTACCTAATCGCAACGGTACCTATCTTCAAATAATATTATAAACTTGATAGTTATTAAAGTTTCAGACTTAATATTTTAGTAAAATTTAATACATCAAGCCATAAAGTTGAGTAAACTGCTTTACTATTATAGATCAAGCTGCATACATTTATATATAATATATATATATAATATCATGCGTCATATAAAATTCTTCAGCTGATACAGTCACAAATTATAATTTAAAGTTTAAGTTTATATTTTGTGTTAAAAATAATTTAATATTACTTAACAATTGTATTACTTCCAATATTGTTCCTATATAATGTTAATGAATAAATTGTATATTTCATATTATATTAAACTAATTAATACTACTAAAATTAATACTAATGTTCTTAAATTACCAAATATACATTAATAAAATTATTTAATAGTATAGATAAACTATCCATTTACAGTACAATAACAACATTTATGTATTAAAAATTATAATTTGTAAAAACAAACTATTTGACTATTTTTAACTATGTGAGAGATTTTTAAGAATGCCACTGACGTAGAGTTAAGTTTATAAACCGAATTACATCTGGATTAATAAATTCAATCTTTAATTATTTAATGCAAATAAAATAGAATTATTATTTTTAAAAAGGTAAAATTTTTAAGGTGAATGCATGTTTTACATTATTATTATGTCATGTTGTAGAAACATTATAAATTATTTTTTGATGTAAAAATGTTATAATAATACATCATATAATAATAACTCGTATATTAGCCTGACAGCTAATAAACAATATATTATAAAACTTTAAAACATTTATTTAAATATATAAAGTTCATGGTGATAGTTTCTGATAGAATATTTAATTTATTTTTGTATTTTTAGTTTTGTTATTGTAAAGTTTTAGTATATTTACAATCAACATTTAAATTCTAAACGTTCAAAATATAGTAATACGTTTTAAAACTATTTTCTCAACTCGTATTTATTTTTAAACTTTTTTAATAATAACATTTTTTAGATATTTTTAGTATGAATTCGAGAGGTTGGAAAGTAAAACGTTGATAATATAATATCGTTGTAATCATAATGTAAATAAAAATAATAAACAGCAACTATATATCTATAAATACAAAACATTAAGCAATGTATAAATTATATGGAGTTATATTCTTTATTATATTACCTCTACTGTACTTCATATTGGAAGTATTTATTTATCAAAAAAAAAATTCAATTATAAATCTAATACCTATATATTGAAGTAATTACGAGTAGTTACCTAATAATAATCTTTACTCTTTACATTATGTAAGTACTATATATTTTACAATCAATAAAAAATTAAAAAATAAATTTTCAAAAATTAGAAATATATGCATTTTTTATTAGGGTTGATTACGAATGTATATAAAAATCAAAAGGGTTCAAAATCATTTCTGATATTTTTTAAGAACAAAAATAAAATAATAATAATCGAAATATATAATATTCATTATAAAAAGTATTTAGTTTTTAAGTAATTTAACTTTTTTGACTTGGAATATGAAATTAGTTTTTATATTACGAGTTTAATATTTAAACTACTATAATGTATTAAAATGCCGTTTATTTATATAAAAAAAAAATGCTTTTATTAAAAATATTCAAAGTTTATTTTGTGTAGGTACCTATATTAAATGTTGATTGTATTTAAACTGTGATATTTATTCATCTCTAAAACCTTGTTTTGACTAAAATATTAAATAATAGTACGAATAACTAATTGTTTATTGCACAACTATTTATTGATAATGAATACATACAATTATTATTTATATGCTGTATAATTAAATGTAGATAATGATATTTGATAGACATAGGTAATATAACTAAATAAGTAAGTAAAATAACTTTAAATCAATAACTTTTAATAATAAATGGACGAAATGATTTATTAACACTGTCGTTAAAAACTATTAATAAATATAATATAGAATTATATATTTTACTCTTTTAAAGTTTTAGATATTTTCATATTTTAGAAAAATGTTGGATTCTCCTTTTAATGATATAAATTAAAATATGGTATAATCTAACAATGATTATTTAGATATATTTGATTAAACATTTAAACATTAGATCTGCTTTTAATATATTGAATTATTAATAATCATTGATTATTATATTATAGTGAACTATTATGGTTCATGAAAGTTTCAAATTTCACAGAATAAGCAATATTATAATACTATTATAATGTTATTATTACTAAGTAATAAGCATTTTAATATAGAATTTTTCACCATTGATTGTATTAAAATTAACAAGATTATACGTAGGTACATAGTGTACCTTCATAATACGGTGCCTTACAAACATTATTAACTGTTCAAATAATTACTATTTTATAGTTCATATATATATATAAGATAACAAACTCAATTATCCTTTGTTGATGCCTTTACTCCGTTTATTAGTTTTAAATTGTATTTACGAAGACTTCCTCCAGATGCCTATGGTTTGGGGTCTCTATCTGTACCCAAATAATTAGGATCGTATTGCATTAGCTTAATGTTTTAATGTTTTGATGTTTTTGTGTGTAGCAACTATTTAAAACTGAAGATCAATTATGAAAAATGAAGTATTATAAGAATTAAATAAAAACTACAGAATATAGAAGGATTAATAAATAAAATAAAACAATTAAATTAAAGTTATAGGTATACACCACAACAATTATTATAACATATGTCCAGGTAACGTCATAGTAGTTAGTTTTCATTCCTTACGATTTCCCTTCAGTATTGGCTATTTCAGTAGCACTTTGATTTATTTGTATCAGGACCATTTGGTAACAGTTGTTCGTGAATTCTGGAAAAAAGAGTAGATGGGTTTTTACTTTTTTTTTGAAAACATGCCCAAGTCATGTTTTTGTCATTATGAAGTCTCCATTTCTTTATGAAAATTTAAAAGCGTCTACAACTGTTCTCAGTCTATTCAGGAATTTGTAAATCTGCCATTTATTATCATGACCAGTTGGTAGGTTAGAAAAACGTAACGTATGAGTTAACCTCCATATGTTTGGTAGTAAATAGACCTTTATTATATAATAGTTTAAGAGAAAGGTAAATGTAACCAATTAAATATAGATATTATGCCATTATATTGATCAAAGAAAAAAATATTTTAAAAGTTAAATAACACATTTGTATCTCTTGGTATGTACATTTTTTATTAAAGAAACATATTTTAATAATAAATGTTCAGTGTTCTGAGTATAAAATAATTTTGTTTAAACTAGTAATATTAATGTTATTATGTTTAGTTAATAACTTTTTTTCAAAATCAATGTATTAACCAATATATGTTTTTCTTCAAATTGCTTTCTACTATGAAATTTATTGTATTGTATTTTTAAAATTTAATTCATACGATTCTGTACTGTGAATATTACCATTTTACAATGATATGATTACCTTTTGGAGCTCTAAAAATATTTTCACCTATTTTTTTTTTTTTCAATTATCATTTTCTGTACATATTATATAATTTTCATGATATTTTGGTTATTTTTTTTTTTTTAGTTATCTACCTATACAATTTTAAATTTACAATTTTTTTTTCTACAAATGTTGAAAAAAATTGTTCACTATGTCTAAAAGCTTGAAAATAAAATATTCAAAGTTTAAATCATAAAACACAAATCTTTCTCAAACTTATTGTTTATATGACCACAAATTAAAAAATATCGAAAATATAGTCACAGCAATTTTTAAAGATCTAAGAAGATATAAAAACAAAAACCAAAATCAGAAAAAAAATACTGATATTTTAAATTGATGTCAGAAATATGATTTTGTCCAGTTAGGTGATAGTTATGCATATATAGATTGACGAACTACCTTTGCTGCATTGATTTATCGTTGAATTCAAATTGAATAGATCCATTACAGAGAGCTACTCGATAACTATAGGTATTATACTCAAATCCGCTATAATACTACACAATAGAATGGTTTTATAATTTTTCTTTCTATTAATTTAAATTAAGTTTACACTTGTGTTAAGGGTAAAATCTTAATGTACATAGTTACGATGACGAGGTGCAGTTAACTATTCATCGCTAAAAAATTCTGTATTATAAGATTGACGGCAACTTTTTGCTACATGGTTATTTCACACGTATAGATCACATATGAAAGGTAAATTAAAGTAAAATAAAACTGATTACAACCACCTATATGCATAGTGCATAGATGAGCATCGGTATTCGGTATTGATACAGGTAAAATGATTGTGCAAAAGACGGTGCTTTTGCAAACCACTTTTTTAATTTTGACGTGCATTGGTAAATAATTGGTCCACATATTATATAGGAATCGTTAGGATAACGTCGTTGCTATAAAATATGTTTTATGCATTTCGTTGGACAAAAATCGACGTTTGTATACATAGCGTATTAGCGTATTATTTCAACGAGACTATTAACCGTAATAATTCATACTGATTAATGTAGTTGTACGAGTGCATTATTGCACACATATTATATTATTATAATGATATACGACGTGTGCTGAACGAATGTTTACAGTTAATAATTAATATCAGGTATTTAAATTATTATTGATTATAAATCAATAAAACCATATATTGTGTTATTTCATTAAATGCACACGACGAATTTACCTATATAACATAATAATATTATTTATAATGTTCATAAATCGGGACGACAAAAATGAATTATTAATCTAATACGTTTGTGTTAAATGTAGAATGTTCATCATTATTATTACCGACAAAGTTCGAGACTTATAGCGATTAAAACATTTATGAAACACAACAGAGTAACATTACATAAATACGTTTTAATACACCAATAAAGAGAATTCCAACAATAAGTATTTTATATATTTTTTCTGATTTCCTGAGTTTTTTTGCAATTTTTTCTGAAAATATTTACAATTTTTATTTTACCTTTATTTATGCATTATTTTATTATACTCATGCATATTTATTAAAAATGTTATAATGCTATTATAATTGAAATAACTATCCTAAAAAAAAAGAAAAGTTTTAAAAATTATTTATCAAGACAACATAAATATTGCTTTCATGTATTAATATATATGAATTAAATTGTTTATGACAGCTCAATAATGTTAAATTTTAAGTGGTTTATTGAGTAACTACTAAAATTGATACGATTACTGATAAGAAAAAAAAAGCAATTGAAAACCGAGTTATTTATCTAAAGTGGTATTGTTAATATATTTTTTTATAGGATTATAATTAATTATAATTGATAATAGTCCCTTATTGGCAACTAGTTTTGAAGGAAAATAAAGTTTTTTAAATTTATTTTTTAGATACAAAAGAAAATTTTAACGTTCTTTAGTGCCATGACTTACAAATCCTGATTTATATTCAACAATGTTTAAATTTTATATTATATTATCGTATTAATAATATAACTATGCAACTCAATCTCATATCCAATACTCCCTCTGCTGAATCTGTAATTGCGCGTAAACCGTTCTTTGTTCGCTGCATCTCAAAGTATAATCTCTTGGATATAAAAATTATTTAGTCCGATGGAAAGAAAGTTCATGTTTATAAACCATTTATTAAAAAATAAAGTAGATTAAAATATATTATTACGAATGCAGTATATAATATGTATATCGTTGTTCTTGACTTAAAAACCTCGTTGTCATTCGTTTTATAATAGTTTAATATTAATGACGTACATAATATCATATTCATTTTAATATTCTTTGTACTGAATGCAATCATCTCCAATGACTGGAAAAAATTATTATTTATTTTGTTAACGCACTAAACATTATTGTTTTATTACAAAGCGATATGAATCTTTTTCTATTTATACATTTAAGATTTACTGCTATGTTTGTATTGTTAAAAAAATTACTTTTTTTAATCTAACATAATAACATAATTAATAATATATTAATTTTGAAAATCTTCTTGTGTTTCTTAGTTGACTTTTGTTATACGTTTTCTTAAAAATATGCTGTCTATAGGTTAAAGAAAAATTGTGAAGTATAACTTACTGTGCTATATATTAGAGTTTGTAGAGCATAATTAATATAATATGCACTTTGATATATTTTTTTATACATACATATATTTTTATACGATATAATGTTTTTTTAGATATTCGGTAACATAAGTGTTATAAGTATAAAATATATAAAGCATAAGTAAAGCAAGCAGTTTATAAAACAATTTTTTTTTTAGAAAATAAAAATAATATATCTACTTACATAATTATATCTTTGTATTTTATTGTAAATCATTAAAAATTGACAAGATTTTAATTAATTATTTGAGCGTTATTGCACTTGTAGTGATATTAATATTTAATAATTTATAGGATTTTTATTTATTTTAACAAATCTGAAGTCGATGAATGCGTTATTTTTATAAAATAATATAATATAGTGAAACTTCCTTTAGCGGTTACCTTTAAATAGCAGACGTTTTATCGGGAAAGGGGAAATTTTAACTATTTGTTTATAGGAAAACAACTAAATACGGGATTCTTATTAACGATAATTTTATTGTTATATTTTGTTAATTTATTTTATCGTAATTTTTATCTTAATATATTTTATTACAATTTGTATTTTACACATTATTATACTATTATAGTTTATTTTATTTATTGTAGGCAATGACCTTCCAATTTGACATATTCGTTGAAATGTTATCGAAATATTATTATAAAATAGTATTTTGATTTTGTTTTAAATGATAATACATATTATAGAGGTATTCATAAAAACAAATAATAAAAGTTATACATGATTTGTATGTATATGTATAATTATATATACAAAATATTTAAACATATTATTTTTTTGACACATTTTTAATACTGTATATTTTTTCATTTATATTTCCCCCCCTCTAAATAGCGGGAAAATGTCGGTGATAGGAGCGCCCGGTATTTAGAAGTTTTACAGAATATCATTTTTAAAAATGACTGAAAAAAATATTTCATAACGATTCATGTATTTCTTTTTTTATTATTGTTCGTTATAGCTTCGGCAGCATAGACCATTAGCTTTGTAGATTTATATATTATATATTTACATTTGATACGATTAATTACAAAATTAATGACTTATAAGTATATAACTATTTAGTTATTAAATATTTTCTCTATTTTTTTGGTCTTGGGGAATGACGTGACGCTTTCTGGTTAGTAGTCAGGTCCGATTGTCTTGTATAGTTTCGTTGGTATGTTATGTTTTTCCTTTCTTCTTCGTTTAATCTGCACTCGGTCATCAAATGTTTAACAGTGAGGTAATGTAATTAACAGTTGTCTTATTTGAATCTTAATATACTTTTTATACATTATGACTTTATAAATTGATTACGTTATTCGTATTTTTTTTTCAAATATTATATATAAATACATTTTTTAGTTCCAACAAATCAAGTACAATTAAAATAATTTCAATGTTGAGAATAATGTATTAAATATCCAAGAAAAATTAATTACATTTTCTTTATTTAAGAATCTGCGCCAGAGCGCATAATGCATTTATCGACGCATATAATATTATTATGAAAAGCAAATAGTAATATTTAATGATAAAGAAAAATGAAAGAAACAAAAGCCAAGCGTTCATAATTCTGCACAGCAAGGTACCATTAACTTATTAAAGATGGAAAAATACAGTCAAACATATTATTACAGCGCAAACATTTAATGTTTATATACACGTGGAAATGTATATACATCGTCATAAATATTACCTACGTACGGCGTAAAAAAAATAAGAAAAGTTTTAACAGTAGGTACCTTTATTTTATAGGGATCTCGTATATATTATACACTATACACGGGGGTTGGATATACACTTTATTCGTATACAAATATATAATGTGTACATAAATATAATATATAGTATACTGAATACCAGGGGAGGGGCAGTGCGATTTACTATTTCAGTTAAATATAGAAACAGGAAAACACAGGGTGGACACCCTGTTTGTGTAGGTGTAGTACCTATATATTTATACATACATTTGGATGTTGTACTACACAATACGTTTCAAAATATTAACCACCATTAGTGGGCTCTGCGGGGACTTCTCGAAACTTTGGTCGAAAACTTCTATTACTTTTCTATTCCAAAATTGACTGCTTATTTGCGTGAATGGAAATATCAAGACACAACTGCTGCTATATAGTGACACCTCAAACCATACACATGCGTCTAAATCAAAATCGATTTTGCAAGTTTCTTGATTATTATTTATATAACTTTTTGAACTAAAGAAAAAGTTCATGTTAAAAAATAAAATTATAAGGATTATAATATTGATACAATTTAAAAACCGTAGTCATAAATACTAATATATTAATAAAAATGTAATATTTGCAAAAACGAAAAGGTGTTTTAATACAATTATAAGAAGTACAATTTTATTAGATTAAAATAATATTCCACAATTTATAATATTTTATGTATAACCATCTCGCTACTAAAGAATTCTAGGTTAACCGATTTTCAAGGAATGTTTTTTTTTAGATTATAATAGTATTTATACAATATAATAATTTAGTAACTTCTTGTTTGAATTTGGATTTAGATAATATATCAACACTTTTAAATTAAAAAAAGTATCTGCTTAAAGTTTATAGAGTAAAATAGGTAGCTTAAATTTGAAACTAGAGAAGTTTGTGTAATATAATAGCAATATTAAATATCATAAATCTAGGTATCTAGGTATTAGCAAATATGTAATGTAAGAATCAATAATTAAGATGACTAAAAATAAGAATTTAAATATATGCATCACCCTTAGTTAAAGGATTCAGTGGGGGTGAGCAAACTTGATGATTTGAAATGTTTCTATAAATATAAAATGAGATCTGGTGATATTAGTTCGGTTTTTGAATTATATTTGTACATTCATTCTACTTGGATTATTAGCGAATACAATAATTATTGTAATACCGCATATAATATATTATTTTGATCGCATAATAAATGTTTTATATATTTATTTTACAAAGTCATTAATAATTTACGTTTTTCTGCGGGTATTTTATAGAATCTACTCAAAATAATAATATTAATGGAACAATAATATGTTTTTCTCGTATTTTTTTATTGCATTTTTCCATTTTTATTATTAAAAAATAAACTCGATACATTTATTTTTAAAATTATAAAGAATTTATTAAAACTTTACTTGTTTATTAAACAATATGCAATTTCCTCAATAATACTGATAGGTAGTTCCTATCATTTTCTATTAATAAATTCCGAAAAAAAAAAATAATAACTAGATTTATTTGATTTAATTAAGTCGTTATTACTAAGTAATGGATTTTTTTTTATATTTAATAGTCTTATCTGGATGATATTTTTTCTTAGTATGGTCAAAATAATTTATTTTTTCATTGAAACATTGCCATTTTTAGTTGCAGTTGTCATGTATAATAAATTTCAAGTTTATATAATGTATCTTAAAGGAATATTAATTTAACACGAAGTGAGTCATTGTAAATTAATGAAACTTTAAAAAATATAAACCAACATTAAATGTGGTAAAACAATAAAATATTATGATGCATTTAAACAATATTATTACCGTAAATATAGACAATAGACATAATATTACAGTTAAATACAAGTAGTTTTTTTGTTATTGTTTATGAAAGAATAAAGAAAATTGAAATACATGAAAAAGTAAGGCTCTGGAGATTTTTTTAATTATTGGTAAACATTGGTAATTATTTGTTCGTCTAAGAATGCATCATTATCGTCCGTTACAGAATATATTATCTGATTAAGGCTGAAATAAAGTAAATCTGATGACAAAAATGAATTTTTTTTTACCAACAGAGATTTTCATTCCATTTTCGTATTATAGTGATGTTTAAGGGTGTTGGTAATATTGACTGTAAAAATGTATTTAATATAATGTTATTAGTAGGTAGTTGTTATACCTATATGATAGAGGTAAATACAATATTCAAAATAATAGCAATAAAATATTATAAGTTACATGAAAATGGATGGATATACGTATTTTTATCACTAAATGGTACGGTATTTGAAATAAAAACTTGGTGTTAGTAGCAGTAAGTACCTACCATGAATTCCGTGTCACTCTCAAACAATAACAATTACTACTTAAAATACTACTGCTAAAGATTAATATACATAAAAGTTTTATGCTTTTAGCGATATAGATTGTAATTCGTGAAATTAAACGAAATTCCTTATAGAATTTATCGTTTATTTTTTATTAAAAATACTTAATGTAATTTATCGTAAAAAACATCTCGTTGTGTATTATTTATAGCTCATTTTTTATTTGTTTTTAGTAATTTGTCAATTTTATGGAACATTTGCTTTAAATTAAGTAAACTATTATGACTCGAATTTCATAAATTATATTTTTTTTTATTGAACATTATAATTGATATTATATTTTATATAAAGATATTTATTTAAAATGCATACGTTTATATACATAGTTCTGTATTTACTGTAGTTCAAATTGTGCAACGAAATGTAAAACAATGACATTTTGAAAAGCTGTTAGGTTAGTATTATGTTATGCGCTGTTGCTGTGTACTAGAATGATTGAGCAAGTACGTGTTAGATTATAGTTTAAATATCGAATATCTTAAAGTACTATAAAAAAAATATGTATTTATTAAACAACTAATATATTTAAATTAATAATTAATGAATTGTACTTTCAAGCTGCATATTTAATATAGTTAACCGAATTTGGTTATGTGTAATGTTTGATTTTAATACTAGGAAATAATATTTTGTTTAAACGTGCATTCGATAATGCATTTCTAAAAGTAAAAAGATGGACATTATAATTAATAATAATTATTGTTATTTAACATACAAATTAAATAATATTTCTTCGGTGTATAATGTATTATTTAAAATTTCTCAGAAGTTATTGAAATAATTTAAGTGAATTATTGTAAATAATTAAAATATAATGTTTAAAGTTAAATATAAAACATCAACTCTATGGATTATTGCTTAAGGCATTAAACTAATACGTGACTTCTCGTTACATGTGTATATGTTAGTACATATAATACATTAATAGTTTATGATATTATCAATTATTGTTCACTTCCAACTGTAGAATCGTCATATATTTTTTTCAGCTCACTCAATAAATATTGAACGATCATTGGAATAACTAATAAAACAAGATATTTATTTTTTACGATAAAGTATAATGCATGATACTATTTTGAATATCACATAATCTCACGCTTAATGAATAATGATTCAATTTTTATTTTAAAATAAATACAATTTAGATATAATTTATAGTCTTTAGATATAAATTATTATAGTCCAGTATGCTTTTTGTATTACATTTACAAACTTTTTTAGCACAAACAATGAGACCCTTAAAATTAAAAAATAACTGTTGTACATAAATTATTATTGTGTTTTGTAATAAGGTAGGCATTAAAAAAAATAAACAATAATTTTAAACTTTCACCCAAGTGTACCTAGCAAAAAGTAATATAATATTTTTAGTTCAGTCGTGTCTTGATAACCTGAATTTCAACGGAAGTAAAATTTTATTTTACTTTTGTATTTTTCGAGTAATATCATTTGAATATTTTTTAAATTACAAAAAAATTTGAGTTAGCTATTATTATTTACATATTAATTATTAGCTGCAATTAAAATTAGAAAATTATATTCATAATAAGTTATTATTAATTACTCATTTCCTATAATATAATATTTGAAAAAATTCCGTCTTCTATTTTAAAATTGGTCTATTTATTGGAATGTTTAAATGTCTACATTACATAAAACCATTATGTAAAATAACCTATCTATATCGAGATACTCAGAGATCTTCATTATTTTCATAGTCCCTTTATTAGTTTTGTACTTTCGTAAAATATCGTCTTTATTTTTCTGTATGATTGAAAGTTTACTAGGTAGAGTATTAAATTATTTGGTAATTTCGTTTTTAGGTTTACCGCTTTTGATCATTTAAATTATTATGTTCACTTTTTCAGAAATTGTTAATGTAACCAATTTATGTTTAAGAGAATTAAAGAATAACGCAAAATTACTATTAGGATTACGACATTACGTAAAATAAACTAAACATTTTGTTCATACTACCAACGAAAATACACGGCAACTATCGATTATTTTATAGCATAATAGTAAATAAATGATAGTTTTATTTATACATTCAATTTATGATTGTAAATTGGTTCTAATGATAAAATTTAAGATAATAAACTTGTCAGTTAACACAACTGATTTTGACTTATCTATGTTCAATTAATTTTACATTTGACTTATAATGAAAAATATTGGTTTGAGTGCACAAGAATTTCCTAAAGACAAGAAAAAATTTCGAGCTACCAAGACTCTACTGTATTTCATTTAAAACATTGTTAATTGATTATTGAATTCATGGTGTAAAAAAATATAGCACGAAGATTCGTGGATGATTCAAGTGACTGGTCAGAGAATATAATATAATAGGTAATATTTAGTAAATTTGTATTAATATATTAATAATTAGGATTTAAATATATAATATATTATGTATATTAATCCTGAAAATAAATAAGTTAAATTTATTTTAAAATATTCTTAATTGCACTTGAAATATACAAAAATGGATATTATTATTAGGTATAATCGCAAAATAATACAAAATAATGGAAAATTAACCATAAATTATAAATAACGACACAAACACACACTTAAAATATTTAATATTTCACCCATATTATACTATCCATCTGTGTGTATAGCAAATAATGTAATATACAAATAGGTAAATTAAATTATTTTAGACGTGTTTTTAACACTATTAAAATGGAATACATTGTAATTGTGGAAACTTATTTGCTCGTAATATAATATAAATCCCAGCTAAATATTTTGTAATGTAATGGAGTATTAAGATGCTTATAATATGTATTGATGTAATGTGTGGTAAGTATACGTACACAATGTTATGGCAGTTCACTATCTTATGCCACCTGTTGCGCGTCCACGATAGTTTAAAATAAAATACTGAAATATTTGTGCATGATATTATACTATCATTTTATAGTTTTAACCCTTCCTCTTCCTCAAAATTCGTTGTAACAAATATTTGATAATATTCAGTCAACCATGGCAACAAGTCTACAAAATCACGTTTGATCGATTAAAAATATTGCGTGAAATATTATAAACAAAAATTATTTTAGAGTTTATTAGTTCTTATAGTTTTAGATATATTTACACACTCACAAATACACATAAAAATTATAAATAGATGTATGTGTGTGTGTATTTATTTTATTTTGAAAATACAAATCTCTCTATATCCGCGGTGTCTCTATACCACGATCCATTTCCACTCCGCATTAAACACTGACTGTAAGAAATGAATAGTTTCGTGAAATACGATCACGGGTCGTCGGCCAGTGAATTTTTTGAACGCACCCGACGCACCGATGCCGATTTCCGAAAAATGATCTACAACTTGAGTAAGTGAATAACCAAACATTGCGGTACTGCTTTGTTTCAGCGATATTGGTGGCTTTCTTTTATTAACAATATGCCACTGATACCCGCGGCCATAATTTAATAGATTGCTATTTCTCTACACGTAGTAACGGCACGAGAAAAAAATAATAATATAATAATTGGACAAGTTTTTTTTTTGTAATTTAAATTCGTCTACTTGTCCCACGGACACAAAAGTTATGGAGAATGTTATTTCTTCATTACCGCTGCGGGTCGTGTGTCCCGAGGAGTATCGTCGAAAGTCAAAAAGTTTTCGCGCAGCTCGCGATCATACGAGCCAAGGCGGAATAACTTTCACCTGCAATTTCCTCACAACATTCCACAGAGTCTTATTATTATACTGTACGGGGAAAATTTAACACTTTTGGTATAAAAATACGATTAACGCATCCACGCTAATATTATAATATGATACTATGTGTTTCGCATTCCGTATTGGTTGGTGCTACTAATATTTTAATTAATATTACGAGAAGGTAGTCATATAATATACGCATTGTAATGTATGGTTTTAGTCAGAACATTTATTATTATGATTAAATATTTCACTGTATGGTTGAGAAGTTTGTAGGTTTTTTTCTGCTTATTTAATTAATTGCTAAACAAGGCAAAGATTAATCCATTTTATGATACAAGTAAAAAACAAGTTTATAGTGAATAATCCTAACAGTATGATTTCTATGAATTAATTAAAAAAGACAATTATTCAAAACTTTATTAATTAAAAAAAATTCAACTATTTTGAATAATGTTATATAAAATGTATTAATACACGTGGCCGATGTTCTTAAATTTAGGTGCCTGTATTTACTATGTTTGTAATATTGCATTTAGTTTTCTTCAATAGTATAGTTTTACAATTGAATAGTTTAAAAACTATGGTTTTATTTTTTTTTTCATTTTTATTTTTCATTATAATAATGATTTTATATTATTTTAATTTTTAAGTATAAATTAGTTAACTTTTTTCAATTAAATAATTTAAACAATTTATTGTTGATTTTTTGTGAACGCTTTTAGGTAGATTAAATTAAAATTATTTTCATAATTTAAATAAATAATAATTATAATAAATGTGTAAATTTTTAAAGCATATATTTTCTCTTTTTTAAGAGTACGTTATCTGCTTTCATTTTCAGTATACTTTAGAGTATTACATTTAATAGGTATATAATATATATATATATATGAGTTTAAATTTTAAACTTTTACAATTTAATTTAATTTTCACCAACTAACATTATATTGTACGAAACATTACTCTAGAGTCGTCAAGATTATAATTTTAACGTTCTTCTTTAAATATCTAAAAGTTGTGATGGATTTTTAATACACATATATTTTTAAGGGTAACGATGATTAATTAATTATGTTGTATGCCAGTATAACTGAGTTAACTTTCTTAACTGGAGAATTCACTACTACATTCTAACCACACAGATATTTTTTTCAAATAACAAGGTTATAAGATGGACCCACTTGATTAAATTATAAAAATGAATTTATATTTTTTTTTATTCACGTAGATAGTAGACGTCTACGTAGACGTTTTATAGTACTTACCTAACTATTTCTATGATATTTTATACGTTTATAATATAATAAGGGTAAGTAATTATATCTTTTTTGTTAATTTTATAACATATATTTAAAATGTTATACTGGTTCGTAAAATTTATGGATATTTAGTTATTATTTATAAAGATGCTTCTACGGTAACTTACCCCTTAATCCTTGAGAGGGTTCATCCTAAATTCCTGCATTGGCTTTTTTGTTTTTGGAAATGTTTGTGTCCTTTGGTTATACTCTTGTCCTTCATAGTTTTGATTTATTCAGCTTATCTGAACGTAAAAAAAACTTCTCGTTCCTTATCAAATTTCTGTTTAATAGAATTGAAAATTCTGAGTTATCGACATGGATACATTTTAGGATCTTTATCTGAAAAATCAAATCAAGATTTCCTTTTCATTTATTATTCACTTTAACAAATAATATTAACATCGTATCTTTATGCACTTATGTGTATTGTAGACTTTCATCCTGATTTTAAATTAATTCCTATTTTTAAATTAATCCAAAAAAGCTATTACTTTTATTTTTATTATTATAAATGTTATTTTATATAGCCTTTGAGTATATTTTTAATAAGTTTTGAACTTTTATTAATTATTATTTAATATATATTTTTATAATTTCTGATTACATTTCTGCAAATCAATCAATAGTTAAATATAATAAGATGGCCATAGTAGCATAGTTTGATCACTTTGACTTGTTGTATCCTATTTTATGTGTATATGTTTATACGGATTTACTACAATAGAGTATAAAATCCTAAATATATTCAGGCGATTGTTAAATAAATCGTATTTATATAATTACTATATTTAAATAATGCATTGTGTGCTTTGTGAAAAATAAAATATTATATAAGGTCGATCGAAAAAATTTACATATATTGTATAATAATACATTATGCTATTTTTTAAAACTTATTCTTCAAATTTATTGTAAAAGAGATTTAGATTTTGTGTTTATATTTTATAATACACATTTATTATATTTTATTTTTCAATATTGTAAAATCAAAAATAGACTATACATTTTTGTAGTCTAAATATATTTGATTATTCAAAATTAGCTATTAAGTTTTTAAGCATACATTTTACACCAATATTATATTTTGTTTTGAGAAAATCGTTGTCGTTTTAATTAAGTCTGAAACACTTAACTCGTATATTATAATGCCTGGTTCATGGTGGTTCCCCGTATTATCTTCGTCGCGTTTGTAATATTTTATTGTAGATTACCATAATAATTTATACTGGTTTTAAATCCATTCCAATTGCCTCTAAGGACATCAGTTCCTCTTAATTCGTCGTAAATGTTATCTTTTATGCTAATTTCTTATCTTATTTTATAACATTCACCAATATCATTCCAACTCATTCTTTAGCATTAATAATATACAGTGTACGAGTCACATAATTATTCTGTACTCGGTTCTTAAATTGTCGTGTATTTTTATTATAAAAACTCATTCACGTCTTTATACCACCAACTAAAAATTAACAGTATGTAGTGCTTAGTCTAAATTTATATCGATCGAATTTTGTGCATGCATATTGTAATTGCATCAATAATAATATGCAAATAACGCTGCATCTAATCAAGTTCTGAAATCATTCACGTTTAGAATATTATGATAAGTTTTATAATTGCGTTCATCGTTTTTTCATTTATTATCCCGATGATTTATAATTAACTCATTTCACTAATATCGTGTTATTTACGGAAATCATTATTTCTTTAACGTTATTTTATTGAAAATGTACGGCTTCTAATACAAATCGAGATGCAAATCGTATCTATAGACTGGTTAGCTCAGTTGATAGAGCATGGGGACCTTAATCTCGGGGTGGTGAATATGAGCCCTACGTTGTGGCACCACTTTATCGTATACGTGGATCGCTTCCGACTTACACACAATTTAAAATATAATAGTTTATTATTACAGGCGTGTGTTCTATAGTGACCGCGTCAAATGATAACCAGACAACGACCCATTCAATTTCGTATCTTATATTTTATATAGTTATACTATAACAGTGATTAACTTAATTATTGTAATATAATTATTAGTGGATAATCGGTACTCACTGACTAAGGAGATAATAACAGTAATAGTTTTTTTTTTTTACCTAGTTCTGAATAATGTAGGTATCTATTAATTTTTATTGCTTCTTAAGTAGTTTTATTATTACAATTGTATGATTTGATTCAAGTTGCTACTTATAGCAAATATAAAATAAATATTTTCTTAATCTAGATTTAAAACTAAATATATTATTATTTGCTACTTAATTAATTTCTACAAATATTAAATGTCTATTAATACAACAATATGTACACACGATGAAAGTACAACTGTTTATTAAAATATTATTGATGAAAATTAATTATCGTGAAAAAAAAATATTTTCAGGCATGAAATAAAATTTAGTTTGTCTAACTGAATATTATTATACCATAATACGTCATAATTTCATGGTACATTAACAAAAAATAAATAAATAAAACCTCATAGGTACTAAAATAATATATTTGTGTATAAAAAATATTTAATTTTATCATATTTTCCTAAAGGATAAAAGTAATTATAACTGTCATAATTAAATTTTTTAATCTTTAATTATTGAATGGAAAAATTAAATTATTTAATAATATATGATGTTATATTTATTTAAAAATAGATTTTCATTTAATGAAAAATATATATATTATTTATTAGGTTTGTAGTTTTTTGATTTTATTACGATTTATTATATTTTACTTAATTCAATTTTTTTTAATAATTTATTCAAAACATTTTTAGTAGAACTTTTATCATTATCCTCATAATAATTCTAAAATTCAGAATTGTAAAGTAATATAGTTTAGCTGTTTATTTTTTTTATATTTATCTCACATAGGTATGTATAATTTTAATTAATATTGATTTAAAAGTTAATTACATGTTGATTGTAATAATTCATTTTAATTGTCTTAATAGTAATGTATTTGATATATTTTATGTTCAAAGATTATTTAAGTGGTGTTAGCAATTTTTACATTATTGTTCTATTATAAAATTAAATTTATGTTTTAATATAATGTAGTGTGATCCACATAAAAAAAATATATTTGGATCATTCGTAGAACTATACACAGGAACCGGGGCAGAGAACCTATAGATTACTGCCATATAAAGTACCTAGGTAACGATAATTTTTTTTTTAGTTCTAATTCCATTCCAAATAATAAAAAAAAAAAATTATTTAGAAGTGTACACCATTTAGGTAATTAAAAACTGAAAGTTTATTCAGTTCAACTAATCTTATTCATTTAAGGTTGAATTTGACACAGAGAAATTATATTAAAACACATTTATGTTATGTTTTTAAATCATCGTTTTTATTTTATTTTTTATTTTTTTTACACTAAGAAGTATTTTATTGTTACATATTATTACAAAATACACTATTATTATGCACTTTCCTTGTAAAAATTGGTTTACACAACCAAATAAAATAAAAATAAAAATATTTTTATCAAAATAATATTTTAGATGATGTGATGTTGTAGACTTTTAACTACTAAATTATTGTCATAATGTAGTTTACCTACGCGTACTATTATGTCATATTAGGTTCCAAAAAAAATTGTCATGCAAATTACCTAGGAATTTTAAATTATCCAAAGACACTTTAAATTTTTTTAACACCTAATAGTCAATAGTTTAGGTTTTGAGTCAGCCAACCAGGTGTTCAAGTATTTACCCAAAAATTCATAATTTTGTAATTATTATGTTATGCATTGTAATGGATTTGATAAGGTATGTAAAAAAATATTTTAAAATACACAAATATGTAAGTATCGAAAAATGGCTCTTAAGTGATAAAATAATCTTTTTATATGTTATTAACGTGTAAACGTTTTACCATCGCTACTGTCTCATAAAACTTCGGTTTTACGACCTATATCAGGTAGGCAATCGGAATACTATAGATTTTATATAGTTTGAATAGTTTGATCGTAGCCATTAAAATACAATCTAGAATCTAGATCCTCATGGGTATTAAATTCAAAAGGATTTGTTTCGTTATCCACGTTGCTGCGCTATTATAATAATATAGGACCGGTGATTCGAATGAGTTTTTTGTGTATATAAATTGTATAAATTGAAGGTATTCGGTGAATTGATCAATAATAGTTTGTCACTGATAAATCGACCGCTAAAAAATATTGAGGTCATAATTAATATAAAAAATATGGTTTGTGTATTAAACATAATATTATATTGTTTTTAGATTCTGAACGGAGTGAAGAATGTATTGCTTTTACAATGATGTGTGATTTTTTTTTTTTTTTTTGTGACTGACGACAACATTTGGAGCAGTAATAATGCTCCGATTTTTGACTTCAGCCCCTTGAATAGGAAAATTCATCTAGTTGGTACTTTGGGGGGGTCAAAAGTAAACATTTTCAAATAGTTTTCAAAAAAATCGAGAAAAACAAAAAAAAAGTGACAGAAAAACGGCAATTTTACGAAAAACCACTTTTCGACAAAATCGATTTTTTGATTCTGCTATAATTCAATAATTATTGTAAATACTTGAAATGTTCACCAAATGTTTATATTATGGTTATCTCTTTACAGTTAAATTTTCAAAATATTTTGACCATTTTTAAGCTACTTATAGACAATTGAAATTTTCGAATTTTCTAAGTATTTTTTCTTCAAATGCCGATAAAAAATTTTTAGGTGGCTTGAAAATCTTGAAAATTTAATACAAGGTTTATTATAAGTTGTTCTTAAAGTGATAAAAAAAATCCGAAATTGTTAGTCACAATTTTTTTTTTATAAGTGCTTAAAGTTCGAATTTATACGAAATATGTCAAAATTTAAATTAAATTTCATACTTTCATTATGCGTATGTTGCCAAATACTTTTTTTTATTAATAAACAGATACTATAAAGTAACTATAGTAACATATAGTAACTATACTATTTGTTTCAAAATAGAATATATGACAATATTTAAATATAATATAATATCCTAAACTGACAAATCATCTTCGTTCAGAATCGTTTTTCGTATACAATGATATTCATCATTGCATTCAATTTAACCTACGCTATTCCGAGGTCCACCCCACCCCGTAATGTACAGCAGAGCGATACCCACTTACCCGCTTTTTTTAATTTGTTTAATATCCAATAAATGTGCACTTGATTTAAAATCAATTATAATCTATCTTAACAATTCTTAAATACCATTTGATTTTACATACAATTTATTATTGTTAGATTTATTTACAATTTACGTTATATATAATTTATTATATCATACATTATAATAATATGCCGTGTATCTGTATATTTAAGTTTTATTGAAATAATTTTGGATACTGTTAATCAGCAGGGTAAAAATGTATGATATGTTTTAAAGTAGTCATGTTTATTACTTACAATCAATTATTTATATGGTGAATTAATTGATTATTATTTTTTGATCATAACATTTATTTTTTTTTACATTGACATTTTTACTTTTAATAGATATGTGTTATTAAAAAATTGTTATATTTATTTCTGCTTACACCTCAAAGTTTGATAAAAAAGAACTTTCGTTGAACTTGCTTAACATAATATTTGATTTATTATGTACCTAATAAGTTGTATTTAATAATCATTACGAAATATTACTAGAGGAAATATTATATAAATTTACAAATAAATAAAAATTCGTATGGTAACAAAATAATAAACAAATATTAAAAAAAAAAAATACAAACGCACTAAGTTTGTACAATTTGTTCGAAATTAATACATTTTAATTTAATTTTACTTAAACTACTTAAGGGGAAATATTATTTTTATTTATAAAAATTAGTTTTGTATTCATTTTATGGTATTATAATTAAAGAAATGTATAATTTTTTTATTTTATACATAATTTATCATTTTAAAACCGTCTAACATTGAAAAATAATACAATAACGTTTAACAGACATTTTTTATTTTTTATTTATAGAAATAATAATGGGTAAGAACTAATAATCTTCAATATTTGAATAATTGAGTCTCAAAGTTTTTCTAAATTCCAAACCACTGAACTATAAAAGCAGAACTTTTAACTCACAAAAGAACAAATAAATAATGATTCAAATATAATATTATTTTAATAAGTCAATAAACTGTACATAAATGCGTTTTCATAAAATACCCATTTCTTTAATTTGACAAATCGGCAGTGTATACAACACTATGCACTATCTGAATTTAATTTTTGGTCGTTCAATCAAACATATGTCATTTGAAAGGATTGATACCATAAATTATATTATGTTTCTACAGTATTTTCAGAGAGGAAAAACACTTGCATAACTTCACTGTAAAACTAATAACATAGTCGTCTGGCTCAGACTCTAAAAATATTTAATGTCGCACATATCGTTTACGTAGTATGTGTATGTATAATGTACACATAAATATACGTAATATCAATGTATGAATTTTTATACCTAACACATGTTTAATAATAATTTATAAAAAATGTACAACTTTTGTTTTTTAGTTTCATATAGGTACATATTAACGTGAGCGTTTGACATAATGATATGTGTATATGAAATAATATTTTTCTTGATATTAATATATATATATATTACCTATATAACAAAATTATTATATTTTACAAATATTATTTGGAGAAGACATATTAGAATAAATTGCACTACATTATTATAAACTACGTAATAGTTGCATTATTTTGTAATATATAATCTAAATATATAATTTCTAAAACATAAAACAGTATGTTTTACACTTGTTATCACGTCATTGTATGTTGTCAACTTCATTTCATTTAAAATAATATATATACGTTATTTTTCAATTATTATTACTTTAAATCAATGAGTAAAATATTTTAATAAATAACCAATTATTTCCTGTATTTATAGTACCTACGTCAACTCAAAACTTAGAGATAAATCATTATTTTACCGATCAAATATCTCTAAAAACGATAATATTGTAATATATATACGAGATATATATTTGTAATTATTGAAAATATAAAATATTATTATAATCATAATTGTATAATGATATTAAATACATTTGGTATAAAAAGAAAAGAAAAATATCAATAAAATGGTTGCATAATTGGAGTTTTCAGAAAAAAATACTTCAAGGATGGTAACTTAGGATTTGATTTTAATCTTTTTTAATACAGATGGTATGATGTAGTTTATTTTTTTGAAATTATAAGGTGGATATTCTGGTAATATGTTAAAAGTTAGAGAAAATAATAAGTAATAAGATGGTTCGGATAACTGTGGATGTTTTTACGCATTTTTTCAATATAATGGGTTTCGTATAAAACTATATATTATTATAAGTAATGATTAAATGTTGGTATTATGGTGTAAGACATGCATACCAGGGAGCGTTAGCTATGAGACAAATATTTATGGATTGAACTAATTGGAAAAATGTTAAGTTAAATAATTTGCTAAACAAGGTTAGTAAACCTTGGTATACAAACAATGTTGAATATCATAGAGATATGTTAATGAAGGACAAATTAATTGATTATAAATGTGGATTTTGCTTTCTAGAGAGATTTTGGAATTAAAAAAAAGTCTTAGTTTATGAAATTTGAGATTTAAAGATACTCTTTTATAGTTAATGTCAAGATTAATCTCTTCGAATGATGAAATTTTATGTATTTTAATGAGTGTATAAAGTAGATTTACTTTCGTTAAATTTGTATTCCTCGTAAAATGTAATATTCTAATAATCTTCAGTATATAATATGTTATAAAATATTGAATTAAAAATTAAGAGGTTATTGATTTTGTGGAAAGCTCGTTTTATATGGAATGAATACTACAGTAATCATTTTTATACTATACTAAAAATGTTTCAAAAGTAATTTAAGCAAGAAGATAAGGTAGAGTTTTAGGGAGAGGAGTTTGAAAAACAGCTGATCAACATTTTTTTAGCACTATGTCATCACCTCATTAGTAGCGATGTTATAAATTCTTCTAAATCGTACTTAATGAAAGGAAGAACTGTATTTATCCAAGTCGGTTGGTTAGGTTTGGTCAAAGTAGATAGATATTGTATTATAAATGTAATTAAGAATGATAATAGACTTATTGAGTAAGTGATTTAAAATCGTATTGAATAATATTATAATGTCTGTCTAGAGTATTTATTATTTTGTAAATTGTTAATAATTTACCGAATTTCAGAGGTTGTCATATGTCATGTAGGAAGATTCATTGAAGAATTGATTGATAAGAACGCCTAAACACGATAAAAGTTCTGAATTAATTATTTTGAATCTTTTTTCAAAATCTGATATAGGTAAATAGATTTCTTTTATTAATCCTTGAATTGTCTAAAAGTGATGTATAATACGTAGAGGAATTTTTTTTTATCTTTTTTATTTGGGATATTTTTTATTGCAATCTAATGACAATAATCGTGATGAATAGGTAATTTTAAATAGTTAAGTTATTTTTCTGAGATGTATTTTAAGATATTTTTTTTACAACTAATAATATTTATTTAAACTTAATTTATCGATACATGTACATTTTACTTAAGTTGCAATGTATATTTGTTATAATATAGTCTGTTTAATATTTAAAATTGTTTTTAAGGATTAAATTTATATTATGTTTTTAGAATCTTTTTTTAAATACTAAAATACTCACAATCCCAAGTTTTGTGTAAGTTTAAATGTATAAAATTACTATAATATGAATAATTATAAACATTTATACACGATAAAACATACTATAGTTTCAAAAAGATGTAAACAAAAATATAACAACATAACAATAAACTATTATTTTTATTAAAATTAAACAATTCGTTTTTATTATTTTTAGGAGTTGCGATGTACAAGACAACATATAAGAAATCGTTTTATTGGCCGGAAAATATACCAAAATCCAATGATCACCAGTAAGTATAAACATTTTAAATATTTACATTCTACATATTTCCCACAAAAATGTAATTTATTAATTCCAACATAGACTGCATTAGTTCAAAATTACCAGATTATATTTATTTTTTACATTACACATATTATTATTATACCTACATATTAAGCACACGGTAGTCTCAAATGTCATGTTCAAAATTTATTTTAAAGACGTTTTGAATTGAAGTCATATAGTTATATAGACATTTATAAATTTAATTTTTTGACTTTTATTTTGTGATTTATGGGTTCTAAGTTGTAGGTATCATAGTGCTATAGGAAATAGGAGTATATCTTCAAACATATAGCATTGTATCTAATTGAATATTATGTGTTTATTATGATTCATTTACAATTTTCATATTGTAGTTAATTGTGTTCATTAAAAATGTTAAAAATGATTTTATTAAAGAATCGAAACTAGATTTACTGTGATACCGAAGCCAAATGAAGATCAGTACAAAAAGCTGTATACACCTGAAATTTTAATATCCAGACAACTGAGTGAAAATAAAAGAATTGTACCTCCTTTGGAGTACTCAATAAGTGCCTCACCAAATGTATGTATCTATCAGCTGTTTTATCATTAATTTTAAAATTTAAATATTTTTAATACAGTTCGTTTTTAGAAGACCACCGATATTCAACAAACAATTTAATATATTTTTATAAAATGTATGAATAAATACAATTTATTTTTATGTACTCCATTTCCCTAGATTTTCTTTTGTTGATGTATATTATTTATTACATATTTATACCCGTAGTATTAAATGAATCATTAAGCCACGTATATGTGTTACGGTCAATTTTAAAGTGCATATTAAGCTTTATTTAATTACATATTGTAATAACAGGATTTCCCTATAAATATGTCCTATATTTAGGTTTAAGTTATCTCATATATTACATTTTTATATAAAAATATATATTTATGATACACCAGTATATATAATAATATATTATAGTATAATATACTATATTTAAGTCTTAGAAATGCTATAAATTATTCAGTTGAATTTATTCCAAAAAGAAGCGCGCTACGCATTATCACAAGAGGTCGAAAATATCGAAATTCCTTTATTTTAAATACACTTTTTGGCGTATTTTGACTCATGTATTTTCGTTTTACTCTCACGAACAATAGACCGACTAAAGTAGCGTAGACTTTGGACGGTTCGACAAACATAAACGTTTCGACGGTCCGATTTAGACAAAATACAAAGGTTTTTGTATTGGGTTTTGTGTAACGTGTATACACGGGTTATATTTCAAAAGTTAGCTAAAGAATAAATATTTCAAGAGCCCGAGATATAGAATATTATTATATTCTAGAAAAAAATGTAATCATGTTTTTATATATAAATAATATAATATATGTACATCAGAATTATTCTACGTTATGCAACCGTTCATAATTAAAAAACAATTATTAAATTCAATAACTATACATTTTAGATTTAATAAATCTACGAAAAAGATAATATTTAAAAAATAGTATAACACGATAGAAATGTATAATTCGTATAAAGCATTAACCCATCGTTTATTGTTTTGAATACATGTAATAATCGTATTCGTTTATATATATTATATAATATTTATCAGAAAATAATATTATATCATATATTTTATAAGTGAATCGTAATATTATAATGTCTAATCAAATTAATTTACTAAAAATTTACATCTTCCTCATACATTTTAAATACTCAAAAACATTATACCCGTTAATTTTTCGAGGCTATTCGATAACATTAGCATTTAAAACTGTTAAAATAAACTTGAACACAGGTATGCCTTTTTTGTTAATATATTTGAGTTATGAGTCTTATCAATATGTATTGTACTCTAATATACCTACTATACATAATTCATATTAATAATATATGTAATTATACCTTTATATATGTAGTTTGTTAGTATCATAGGGAATAAATGCATAAAATATATTTTTTTTTGCGATAATAAGATATAAATATAATAGATATATATATACTATATATATAATATTTAAAACATAATGAGTTAATTAAATTAATAATATATATTATGCTACAGTAAACTATATTAAATGGAAATTAACGTTATTCGCCCGTTATTAACTACGTTAATGGCCAAATTCATGAGTAATTATTGTTTAAGACCAGATATGCACGTGAAACTCAAATTCTATAATTTTAAAAATACTGAAGTTATTTTGAAAAATACAAATAATGCATTTTTATTATTTATTATATTTTTAAAAGTTATACTGCCGTGAAATTTACTAATAAACAACTTTTCAGCCTCACGATAGGCAGAACGTTTATTGCTGCAACCAGTCTTGGAATGGTAGCGCTGGTACCTTTGAGAGCCCACAACAGAACTATTATGAACTACTTTTTAAAGAAATCTCGATTTTCTAACTTCATTCACTCATAGTGCTTAGTAGACAAAAAAAAGATATTAACATCCCGTTTGTTCATAAGGTTTTTTTTAAAAAAATTTCGTTAAAAATTGTAATAAGTACAAACAATGTATATGTCAATAGCCGTTTCAAATTGATATCTACGCACCACGACAGTTATTAATGCACATACTAAGGTATAATCAACTATATAATTTTTTGTTTGGTATAATATATTTTTAAATGTCACTTTCACCCAATGTTGGGTGATCTTAATATTATAATATGTAGGTATGCCTTATCAGTGACCGTTAAAGTTGTATTAGGTTACTCAGTTAGTACCACAATTAGTTCAGAGGCCACCTTAGGCATTGTTCGTGGAAAATATTATAAACATAATGAATATTTCCCATTTATACTGTTATTGATGCTATTCACTAGAAAATAAAGTTAACAACCGGTAAATAACGTAATTTTTCGATATAACATAATTTACCATTGCATATATACAACAAGATATTTTTTTAAATCTATTATTTAAATCTATTATTTAATTTTATATTTTTTTTTTACAAAATGTATTTAGTGAAAGATATTTATAAAAGTACAATCAACTGTTATATTAATTAAAAAATATCTTTTGTAACATGTTATTTTAAAATCAGTTATTGGATATTTTTTTATTCATCCAGCCTAATAATTTTTAGTTCCTTACCTTATGGCCATAATTATTTTATATTCTTATCTTAAAATAACATAATATAATAAGGGATAAGTGACGTCCAATAAAACTGGATTTACAAAATCGTGCAGTTATTGGTACTTCTGACACTTTTGCTAAATAATTATTTTTATTATTCACTCCAAAATACAATTTAATAAAAAATCATCAACTACAGTGTCAAGACGAAGATTTAAATGACTCCGATACACACGCAAAATCTTTGTACCAAGAGAGCTATATAAATTGGACGCCAAGTCAAGCACATAAAAAAGGTTCAGCTAAAGTTATATGCTTTTTTTTCATCATACCTATATAGCGTGTATATATATATTGATTGGTTTTATTTTTTCGCTTATTCGCTAGAGGAAACACCAGAAGAGTGGGCTCAAAAATGGAGAAACGAGTGTCACAACGTTCGAGATGCCGACGATTTAGTGCATGACTTATCGAATCGAATTATCAAATCGCAAAAGATGATATTAAGTAGAAAGAAGATTGGCTTTGCTTAATAATAGGTACTGTTGTAAAGATAATAATTTTGATGGCTTTTTATTATATTATTATAGGTAATTATAATTTTGTTAAAATCATAGTTTATAAAAATAAACAATTAACAATTTTGACTTGAGAAGATAATTTTATACTAAATTTTTTATTTTCATTAATCAATACACAACTTTAATTAGTCAGAACTTATAATAATTTTAATGTTTTATCTATTTTTACTGAGTATAATATTAACAAATAAAATAGAGCAATAAAAATTATTTGTTTTACTTTTTTTTATGGTTTTCAGTATCATTAAATAGTTTTTAACTCAATGAATAATAAAATGTTTTCATTTTAAATTAAACATTTAACTAAACATAATTGTTATTATTATTTTTAGCCTTGTCTTACAACACTTACAAATTTTTTGTGTATTATTTTGCAATATTATAAAGTTTTAATTTTTGAACGCAATATAGTTTTTTTTTTTAATTTTAACGTGTATTATTAATGAATAAAGAGAACACGCCCTTTACGTAATGCAAATGATCATGGTCCATTTTTAATTTTATCTTAAAATGAAATCGCTTTTATAAGTCGACTAGTTCTATATAGTTATTAATTAATTATCTGTAAGTCATAATTAAATAATTTTTCATGAATATATTTAAACCTACGAATTTTAATTTAAATAAAAACTCAAAACAAGAATTCTCTAAATGTGAAAAAATTGGAAAATATTTGGTTATTTAGCTTTTATAAAATTTAATGATGTTTTTAAGATACTAGCCCGTCACATTTTCTTATTGTATTATTTTTATCCCAAATTTTTTATTATCACTATTTTATTCATTATGTATTTAATTTGGTCTCCTTGTTTAATTACTGAATTGGAGAATAATAATAAAAAATGTTACTACCAAAATACATTTTTATTTTTATTTAATATACTTTATTGCTATATGAATAACGATTTCTATTTTTTTATATGAATTACAATGAAAAATGAATGTATTTATTATAATACTAAGGACGTAATAATGGAAAACACTATTAAGGTAAGAATTAATTTTGAATAAATCAAGTCTAAATAGTTTTAAAAATTATAATATTATTATCTCTAAATTATTGTTCAAATATTATAAATTAAGAAAACAAGATATTTTTGGCTACAGTTTTTTCAAAGTCAAATACATTTCCGTTGTTATTATTTTTTTTATTTTGATCATTAATATACTTTATAATATGTCTAAAGTATATTATAATACATATTATCATTCAAATGTATAGGAAATAATGATATAGGTACAATATTTAACGTAACATTACTTTATTATATTATTATTATTTTATTGTTATTTGCAACTTAGACTATAACTATTCTAAGTTTTTAATTTTATTTAATAATCTGTCGTGGGAGCAATGTTTTAAAAAAAGTTACCCATCCGTGAAATTGGATATAAAGTAATTTTTTTGAGTAGTCTTGTGAATAATTTTGTTTAATATCAAAATTTTAATTTAAGTAGACTTACAATTTAAAATTTAGTTATATTTAAGATTAAATTGTCACACTTTAAAGTGATAAATTATGTTTTAAATATATTTTTAAACACAATAAATAAAAAAGCGGGTAAGTGAGTATCGCTCTGCTGTACATTAGGGGGTGGGGTGGACCTCGGACTAGGGTAGGTTAAATTTGAATGCAATGATAGGTATCATTGTATACGAAAAACGATTCTGAACGGAGATGATTTGTCAGTCTGGGATATATTAAATTTAAATATTGACATACATTCCATTCTGAAAAAAATTCACAAATTCAAACACTTAAGTAAAAGCTTCAAGATCTTATGTATGCTAATTTTTTAAAAATAACAAAAATCGAAAATTATTTATTAGTAAAACGACTAAAACGTAATTTTACACGCGTATTTTTGATTTCAAATTAAAATTAAAACTTTAAACACACGTAAAATTTTTTAAATTGAACAATCCTCAAAGTTTTTTATAATTGTTCTAAGCTTAACTTATGGACAGCATAGTATTAAATTTTCAATTCTTAGCTTTTGATAGAAAAATATTTATAAATTTTTAACTACCAAATAGTGAAAATATTCATGATTTTGACGAATTTTTGTCAATATTTGAACTTCAAATGCTAATAAAAAAAAATTGTGCCTATGTATTTTTATAATTTTTGAATCAGAGTTAGAACAAGTTATGTGGACCCTTCAATTAAATTTTCAAGTAATTTGTCCCAGCTAAATTTTTTTTATCAACATTTATAAAAAAAAAATAAAAAAAAATTGAAAATTTCAATTGTCTATAAATAGCTCAAAAAAAGTCAAAATGTTTTGAAAATCAAATCACGTAAAGAAAATGGCAATCTAAATAACTGGTAAAATTTTCAAGTATTTACGACTTATACTGTTTGATTAACAACAAATATCAAAAATCGTTTGAGGCTAAACCGTTATTTAACGCGGTTTTGTAAAAATTTAAATTTCAAACACTCATAAAAAATTTTTGTCTGAATCCGGTAGAGTTTTTTTTACAGATAATTGAAGAAAAATGTATGGAGAACCTTGTATCAAATTTTCAAAACTTAGTTATAAAAGAAAAAAATTTTACGATTTTTCAACCACAAAATTACTTGCAAATTTTCGCAATTTTGACATATTTCGTATAAATTCGAACTTTAAGCACTTATAAAAAAAAATTGTGACTAACGATTTCGGATTTTTTTTTATCACTTTAAAAACAACTCATAAGAAACCTTGTATTAAATTTTCAAGATTTTCTGGCCGGCCAAAAAATTTTTATCGTTATTTTAAAAAAAAATACTAAAAAAAATTAAAAACTTCAATTGTCTATAAATAGCTCAAAAAAAGTCTAAATTCTTTGAAAATTTAACTGTGTATGGAGAACGCTAATATAAACATTTAGTGAAAATTTCAAGTATTTACATCTATTAGTTTTTGAGTTATAGCAAAATAAATAATTCGATTTGGTCGAAAACTGGTTGTGCGTAAAAAATCCCGTTTTTCCGTCATTTTTTTAATGTTTTTCCCGACTCATTTAAAAAATATTGAAAAATTTTAACTTTTGACCCCCCAAAGTACCAACTAGATCCGATTTCCTTTTCAAAGAGGGGCTGAAGTTGAAAATCGAAGCATTTTTACTGCCCCAAATGTTGTCGACAGACACAAAAAAAAAAAAAAAAAAAAAAAAAAAAAAAAAAAAAAAAAAAACACACATCATTGTAAAATCAATACATTCATCACTCCGTTCAGAATCTAAAAATACATATGTATAATAATTGACAGATTTATAAGCAATCTTATTTCAATTTCCATTTCTTTTAAAGTTATTATTATATGTTATATATCTGTATAATACATAACAAATCAAGAAAGACTAGTTATTGAGCATACTAAATTTGTGTTTCTACTTGTATATTATATTTAATTTGTAATGAAGTATTTTATTCAGTGAATAATATTTCAATAAAATAAATAGCAGACCTAATATATAGGTATTTCTTATAATTATTTAAGTACTAATAAGTATTAAATCCAGGGACGGATTTATACAATTGCCGCCCCTAGGCAAATTTTTTTTGCCGCCCCATTAAACTTATTAACGAGAAAACGTATTTTTCAATACTTATTGAACATAACTACTAAAAGAATAAATCATCAAGACTAATACTAAACAATAATTAATAGTGGTTATGTTAATAAACTGTTCTAATCAAATAAATAGTATACCAATACAATATTTATTAAAATATATAATACAAAACCATTTTTTTTTAATAAATTTACTCTACCAATTAAGTATAATTATAATATAGATAATATAATTAATTTCCTTAAAAAATTAATATAATTAAACAAATTTAAATTATAGTATTATAAAAAACAAAAGAAACTTATCAAACTTATCAAACTTAAAAATTCGTACTTATTAACAACATATAAAAATAATGTAAAAAAATAAACAATTATTATAATTATTTTATCTTTCGGATAGAAAAAGTTTTATTTTTGTACACATAATGCATATTACGTACGAGTATATTATATACAAATATTCACAGTGACTGATTTATAATTAGACTATCATTCCAATACGAACCGATTGTCACCCGTATTCGTATAAAATATATCATTCATATAATATAATATGTATGTATTGTGCGTGTAGTGTGTACGCCGTGCGATCGAACGACCCATGAGCGATTATTAATAAGTTTTACGAATTAGTAATAAAACAAAATAATGAAATATGTTATCTATGGTTAGTATTTAGATATAGATATAAATATACATTCCGATAGTCGTTCAATAATTTACTTGGGCGTTTATTGTTATGTATTATAAAATAAAGAAGAAATGTTAATTATATTAACTAGAATATAATGTTATACACTGATACTTAACTTAAACATTTTTATTTGTCATCCTTCAAAGTAATCACCGTACATTAGAAAATCAAAAAGAAACCAAGAGTATTCTTAATCAAATATTGGCCTAAAATTGCCGCCCCTAAAAATTTGCCGCCCTAGGCAACTGCCTACTTTGCCTGACGCTAAATCCGCCACTGATTAAATCTATAGTAGTTGTGGTAGTTATTATGTATAAAACATTCGAGTATTTTTGAATACGAGTATATTGGTATATAAATACTTTAATTATTATTTACATTACTTCTTTAAAAATGTATGATTTATAAATTATAATTTTTGAGTACAAAATTACTATATAATTTATTTGTATGATATTAATAGAATCTTTTTCCAGTTTTAAACATTGTAATAAACTTGTTTTTATTTTTTTGAATTATGAATAAAATAATATTAAAATAAATATAACTAACATGGATATGACTAAATAATTACAATCCTACTAAAGGAGGAAAGTAAATCGTGAATACTGAATGCACGGTTTTAAATAAAATAAATTTATTGATAATCATCAAAAGTTTTTTTTAACTTTTATAATTATACCTTAGCCACTTTCAAGGTATAGATTTTAATTACTTATTTATTAAGCAGTAATATTTCAATTGCATACCTTTTTTATTATATTATATTATTAGGATAAATAATTTTCTTTCCCACTTATATATTTTCATAGAATTACAAATATTTTTTTTTTTATTTATAAATAATTCAAATGCAGATATTAAATAGTAGGTACAAATATTCAAAATATGTGAATTGGAAATATCAATTCTTTTTATTTAAAACTTCAGAAAAATACACCTTTTTTACATTAAATTATTTTTAGTGATGTAAATTATAAAAGTTATCAACATGGTTTAGTGTTAATTTGAGTTTGTTCTAAGTAAAATATAATGAAAAAAACGAGAATGTAAAAAGTAAAAGTTAATCGAAAAGTTCTATAGATTTTCAACCTATATTATTACTTGTAAATATATTTTTTTATTCAGTCAGAACATTTATGCACAGAATTAAATATTTTCGTGCAATAAAAGAGAATACAACGTCATATTAAAAACATAATGACAGTGTTATACTTTTTAAAGAATTACTAAAATATTTTTATTTTATTGACCAATTTACAATAAAAAAATTAGTAGGTATGTGGTTGATGAATATGATAAAATATGAGATCGTCTTAGTTACCTATAACTTTTTAATAACACACATATTTTTTTTTTTTGTAAACGAAATTAAATTATAAAGCATTGATCTCTAAACGTATATGTATAAGAAAGTGAATTTGAAAACTCATTGTCATGTGAAGTTATAAAACAGTTTCTCACTAATTTGTGGTTAATGACTAAGCTTACAATGAATATAATAATAAAATATAATGTATTCATCATAATATACCATTTAATCTTTAAATGTATATTCTTCTTTGGAATTTGAAATTAAAAACGCGGGTCAATATTTAAGAAAAATAAAACCCTAAGCAAACATTACTCATAAGTTAAAAGAAAAAAAATATTAACATAACTGTGGGAAAAATATAATACTTCAAAGTCATAAGAACGTTTTTATTCTGGATCACAAAACTTGACAGAGAAAATGAGTGTTGCTGGTTAAATGGGTCTCTTGGTATGTATATTTAATATATATATCAAAAGTAACCGGAGACATTTTAGTGGACTTTCTACCCGCGGACGACATTATAATTACATCCAATGTAAATTATATTCGGATACAAATAATGCATTCCCCGTGGACAAATGTTGACTATGTGAATTAGTGACCTAGTAAATTTATATTCCATTTTAATGTTAAAGAAATACGAAACGCAACTACCGATCATTTATCACGACTTTGTAAAATATTGTTCTCGACGGATGCTTATAGGCTCATAATCTCTCGAGGCGGTACATACATTTGTGTTATTTTTTGTTTTTTTTTTTTAAATAAAAATATGATGATACCAAATGTGCATTATTAGTAATAGTATTGTAAAGTTATTATATTCAGACCATATTACAGGTTTAATTATATAATTAATTCGAATGATAATGAATAAGGGAGATCAAAGACAATAATATAATGAATAATACAGTTAAACATACGCCTCAATGCCGTTTTTTTTTTTTTTATTATTTGACTAATGACATTTTTTCGTTATCAAGAATCACTGTAAATACTGGGGATGAAAATACAGTATATAATATTTACATGGGAAAATCAATGGCTACGTCCGAGTTGGGTCCCGATTTAAAACTGCTTTACTAGTTGGGTCCCTAATTTTTTTTTATAAATAAAATATAATATTGTTTTCATACATAATCTAACATTTTTTTCATTAATTTTGTCATTTATAAATTTTTTTTTTAATAAAATGTAGTATACTATCGTTTTATTAAAAATAATTTCTAAAAAGTTATCTTTCAATAACTATATGATAAAATAAATGTGAATTGTTTTTATCAATATGGCTTTATATTTTATTGTTATAGCATTACTAATTCTAATGGTATAAAATGAAAGTAGAAATAAAACTTTATCGTATTTTCATAGACAATAATTATTGGACACTAATATATTTCATACAAGGAAATACCAAAACAAGTGAAATAGCTAAAATATCTAATGGTGGATTATGATAATTTAGAAAAAATGACAATTCCGTCCATGTAAACGTTTTTAATATATGTATTTTTTTGTTTTGTATATTAACTTAAAATACTTTAATACTTACTTAAAAAAATATCGGAGGCCAACTAGAGTAGTATTCGAAAAAATCTTGCACCCAACTAGTGTAGTCCCTTCGATAGAATCCTACTACTTGGGACCCAACCCCGATGCGTCGCTCTCCAAAACGGACATATTTTATTCTTCTATGATGTCCCCTTGTATGTTGCATGTTGAATGTTGATGGGGAGTTATATTCCCACGTAATATTTATATATTTTATGTCAGACAGTTTAGAAGAGTTTTTTTATTAAGAGTATGTTCTTCAAGGTGTTTCAATAGACAGAGGTATCTGATACAGTCATCGGAAAGACCCAAAACTAATTTTGTAATCGAATTCCTTTTTAATCGTGTAACATCTTACAAATTATTTTAAATATTGACCTAAATATAGTATTGTTTACTATACAGAATTTATATAACAGTTAAATAATAATAACTAAAAATTTAGTACATTTTATTTTAATAATTGTTTTATTTTATTTGATTGACTATATATTTTTATATAAAAAAAAATAAAAAAATAAATATTTATTATTAAAACGATTAAAAGTTATTTCATAATTAATTTAATTTAATTTTTCAGTTAATTCTGTAATACTATGCTCACACACACACTCACATTGAATATGTATATATTTAATATTTATATTAAACAAAATTAATAATATATAATTTTTTAACGAGTTAATTTTCAACTCCTCGTATTACAATAACGTTACGAAAATTGGATATTGAGCCAGGTTTTAGAAAGTCATATTTTTGAATGACGAGTTTTAGAATATAAAGTTTTAGAAACACTGTGTTCTAGAAAATAAAACTTTTAGAATTTCAATTTTTAGAAATATATATATTTTTTTTTACTGTTTACTAGTTTATAAAATGTTTTCTAATAATTCTTTTATCATAAAAAATAAATATAATAATTATTAATACTAAAGATTATTAATAATAGCTATCATAAATTCATATAAATTATAATTAGAATCATTAACTATTCGTTTACATATTTTCAATGAGTTATTAGTCAGTGTTTCATTGTACTTTTTTTTTTTGAATACTTTATTTGAAATCAACGATTTGATTGTTGATTCAATTTCATGTTGTTTTTTTTTTTAATTTTGAAGATAAATGCATGTATATCAATAGTGCTTGAATTTGGGATGGATGTGGAGAGACGAAGTCCGGCTGTTTTTTTATTTTTTTCTTAGCACACCCCTTATATTTATTTGAAACGGAATGCTGGAAACGCAATATTTGCTGTAGTGAAATTGTAAATTATCAGTTTTTTCTGATGCAAAATATAACTATAACCTATAACCTATAGCCATAATATTTGTATATTTGTATCGACTATGAAAAACAAATTGGTTAATAATAATGGGTAATTAATTTTTTCAATCGTTAGGCTGCGTCGACCACACCTAATAGACCTTTTTCTATGTGACCGCTGCGATCCTAGATATTGTGAACGTGACTATTTTTCACTTTTAGTATAATAATATATAATAAAAGAAGAAGACGTCAAATCTATGAGTGTTTTTTCAACAAATTTTACACCAATTCACTTTTAACAGCGATTGGGCACAGTTGAGTTAATTGATCATATTTTGTAGGAAATCTATAAAAAAAAAATAAATTGCATTACATATTTATAATATTTTTGTTGTTCTCTGTAGCTAAACTTTTACATCATACTTGTATCTTCAACCACGGGTTGTGTTGTATACCATAAAAGCATTTCTCGACGACGTTTGTGTCGCACAATACTGTATTCATGTACATGGATGTATTGAGGAGTTATTAATAACATGTTATGTATCTTTATAAATCGTAATTTAAATTACAATGTGTAATGTAATGGATGATGTGTAATAAATAAATAAATGTTTTTTTATTTTAAAATATTTGTATATAATAAATGTAATGATTTTCGGGGATATGGGTGGCTGAAGGTGATGGGGGGCTTTGATCGTTCGCACAGTAATGTGATATTTAATTTTGTGTGGAACGCTCGTTCATCCAACATCCACTGAGTCCTCTTTTTAGTTTTTTTCCAAATCAAGCACTGTATATCAGGATGTGTTGGTAGTAAATAATGTATTTTGTTGTACCAACTTTTTGCTGAATTGGATATTCTTGGCATTTCGTTAACAGTTTGACTATATGTATTACAACCACATTTAAATTGGAAAACATGGTTCATAACGCATTGCTTTTTTTTCTAAACCTCATTCTAATTTTTCAAACCCCGTAGTTTTCTTCAAAATATGTTATAAGATCAATTTCATCGTCTTCAAATTCAGATTTCAAAATACGCTACACTTCCTTCACTTTCTTTTGGGGGCAAAAATTGTAAACTAGTATTTTACGGTCTTGAAAAACACCATTTAATATTTTTCTAAAACACAGACTTTCTAGAAGTTTCATATTCTAAAAGTAGATTTTCTAAATTTATTTTCATTCTAAAACTTGATATTCGAAAACATGCATCCAAATGCGAAAATTGTTCAAGCGTAGGTAGAATTTTAATAATTTATATTTTTTGCATTATAATGCTTTAGATTAAACGATATCAGTCTAGGTCAGTACATAAGTATATTATATTCGCACAACACCTTCGACTAATAAAGTAATAACAACAGTTCACAGAAAGAGGGCTTACTACAGGCTTTTGTTTTGATTTACACGTAGGTACTCTAAAATGTATCTTCGTAAATATATATAATAAATGTAAATATCGTAAATAATTTAAATATCCAAATCACAACATCCACTGGCTTAGTTTTATAATTACGTGTACAGCGATTTGTTTTTATTAACGATTTTTTCCCGATACATTTAATATAAATATGGTATTACGTAGCTGCTACACGCGACTACGATTTCACAAGTTTTTGATGCATTATTTACTCTCCCGTAATAATTGGTATCTTCTGTTCTTGTTATATAAATGTGACAAAATGATGTTTTTCGTATAAACATCGCACACCAAATAACCTATTATGTAACAGAAAGTCAAAAGAACTAAAAACTTTCTGACACAAGATCATATGTTTTTATTGTTATTTGTTTGGGTAAATTAAGCCAACTATTAAACCTCCATCAAACAGTAATATATTTTTTGTCTTTCTTGCATTCATGAGTAGCTAGTAACCGGTATATCTGATCCATTGTGAAAATTAAAAACAATAACACATTTATCGTCTAAATTGCTATTGACTGTGAACGTTTTATAGAATTTATTCGTATTCAAATCCAAACCGATTCATACATTTGTCTCGTCGAGGATGTACATTTTATTTTAAACCGGGTTGAATATTTCTATGAATATGATGCAGACTACGATATCACGCGTTTTTTTACTGCACATTATTTTTAGGTAACTTTGGGAACATCTTATTGTATGTACATTTCTACGTAGAGTATATAATTATAGAGCCTAATAATATATCTAAGAGCCCAGGGGCCAATAATTGGTATCAATGGAAAACCAAATACATTCATATTTTAACTACTGTTAAGATATTAAAAACTTAACCGAACAGATACGTTTAAAATGAATCAATGTTATGAATGAATATCAACAATATCATCATTTGAACTTTAACACATTAAATAAAATAAATCAATAATATTAAATGTTGCTTTTCTTAGATAAATATTATAACTTAATATTTTGAACACCTTTATATAATTATATGATTGGCATATAAAATTAACACTTAATATATATAATACAAACTTAATTTAAGCATAATACTGCATATATCATATTATTATGATTGTTAAAAATAAAATAATTTAATTTAAAATTTGCATAAGTATTAATAACATATTAAAATGATACCTTAATTTTTATGAACGAAGCAACTTAATTAATACAAATGTATTCTTAAATTTAAAATTTTTATTTTCAGTAATTAATGAATGTACTAATTGTGTATTAAATGTTTTCCAATTGATAATTATTCAAATATAAATAAATACATGAAAAATTAACTTTACGACTGAGTGGTAAGCTTAAATTGCAATGGCCTGGAATAATGGATTAGCTTTGAAGTGTGTGAAGATAGTATTATCTATTACTTTTTCGTATTTTAAGCTTTGAACGTGATTTTTTTCCAAAACTCATTTTTTAAAAAAACGGAAAGTACTTGACCAAATGACATTTTGTTGACATTTTTGTTAAATTACTCGCAGAACTCTTCTAGATGAACTTAAAAAAAAAATAATAATAATAAATACATATTTGTAAAACTAATTAGTTGCGAGATTGTTTTGTAAAAAACAACTTTTGTCAAACAAGTTTTTAATTTAGTTTAAAAATATCTACCTATTTTTAGTTGTATACCAACGTGACATCACTGATCAGCAGACGTAGATTTAGCTCTAAAAATAGCTGGTTTTTAGAAGTTTTCTATAAAATATAAAATCATATATCTCAAAAATGTTGACTTTATACTTTATCATAGTTCAATCAAATATATAAAATTAAATAATGTAGTTAATTAAGTTTACATTTAATGAATTGATATAAAAACTTACAAAGAAAAGCTTCATAAAAATGTTAATATTTATTTTAAAAATGATATCGTATAATACATTAATAAATTTGGTCATATGGAAAATCTCTTATTCATTTTTTTATATAAGAAAGTATGCATATTGACTTTATAATATAAAAAAAAAGTTAGGAAGGACAATTGTAAAATCAAAGGAGTGTACTACCCTTATCTTTTATCCTCTTTCTCATTAGACATGGTTTAGTTTAAGTCTATATTAATGTTGTGATCTTATATCTCGATGAGAGGCCTACCTTATCTACGGCCATCGATACTGTTAAAAAATTCATTTTTTGTTTCGCGCAGTGTCTAAAATGATTTACATTTATTACAATTTACAATTGTTTTTTCTTCGCAACCCGTAAAAGTAAATAAGCGCATTTATTATACAAGTAAAAATGTGACGTCACAAACTGCTGCACAGGTATTATAAATCCGTCGTATATATTATTATATTGTAGTAAGTACAATAATATATTTAAAATTTTTTTATTATATAAGCACACTGTGAGGGTGATTCGCGAGCACGGCGGATGTTTTTAATGATAAGTTCAAACTTTTCGGCTTCTTGCCAGTGGATTATTATATTGAGTTTTCACGACGAAAAAAGGCCCGAAAAATATTAAAAATAAAAAAATAAAAGTAAAAAGTAACTCGAGGCCATAAATCACGAGAACAATAAAATGACAATATCGGTCGCGAGATCAATGCGCCTTACCGCTCGTCTCCCACGCTTAACCTCTTACCCTCACTATTAAGCCAATAGCCTTGATACCGTACACTAATATTAAAATAATTTATGTTACTATTACTTCAACAACGATTTTCTCTTTATCAACGGTCTTTGCTCTCGAATTCAGTAAGTTAACATCAGATACGCACACTGCATTCGATGTTTTACTATTCCCCGCGGATGTGTCCTTTGGTGCTGGACCCCGGTAAAGGTCACTAAATGCCCGAAGCAACCCCGATTTTATAATAATAATAATAATTATAATAATGATAATAATATTACAGCAGGGTTTTTTTTTAAGTGACACATCACAAATATGATTTGATGTACAATAATTTCAGCATAACAATTTCAAATCCCTTCGACAGTCATTTCATAATATCATAGTACCAATTATATTATACTAAATTAGCGTAGATGGAACAGTACAGTTTTTTAAAAATATTTTTTTGCTTCTAAAAATACGTAGTATTATAAAATCTAGTACACACCAATTAGAAAATATAGTGATTATTATGTACGTACTAACGTACTTAGTATAAAAAACGTGAAGATTTCATAAAGTTTTTTTTTTAAATTTAATAATAACTATATAAAATGCAGTCTGAGAACCCCTGCAGTTCCAACAAAACGCGTACCTACGCCGATGCCACAACTAATCAACAAACACCAGTCGAAGCACCTATTTTTAACAAAATCATTAGTGATATCTCAAATATTTTATTCCCATTAATTAAGTCATTAACAACTATTTTAAATAATTTAAATTCAATTTTACCTTCCCCCTAATCGTCTTATTACTATTAGATTACTTTGTATAATTAATTTTCATTATTATTAGTTTGTCATTATATTATTGTAACTGTCGAGCTGTAATAGTATTATAGTATTGTACTAAAAGCTAATAAAAAAAAAAAAAAAAAAAAAAAAAAAACTATATAAAATGTGATATGATTTTTTACACTCATCAAAGTTATAGCACAACTACACGTTTTTTTAAAAATTTCTTGATAAATAATAAAATTATTGATTTAGTTTAGGTACCCAATATAACTTTAATTGTGCCATTTTCAAAAATACACATGTTTAAGTGTTTTCAAAAAAAGTGCACAAAATTTTATAACTTTATAAGCCTTAAAATATAATTACATAAAATGAAAATAACAATGCTATTTTATAAGACATTAATATAATATAATGTAGACTTAAAAAATAAATTACCTGAATAAAAAAATACAAGCAAATGTTTTCAACAGCTCAAATTTGGTTGCAATAACGATAGAGTTAAAATTGTGTTTATTGATAATATATTAACATTATTATATACAATAAAGAGCATTTAGTTAATACTCCAACTCGGCCATAACAATTCATATTACTAATTTGATTGAAGTAGTGCAACAACTAATATTTATTCATCATCAGCGTATCATTTAATACAAGATGAGTATGTCGTTTTCGGACAAAAATCCGAGGGGAAGGGTTTAAAATGAAAACTTTGGTCAACTCGAAATAAAAATTAAAAATAACATATCTATATTATTCTATATTGTTGTTGTAACATGCATCAAGAGTTAACAGTGGGTGGAACAGAAACGATTTGACGTTTTTCTAAAACATCCAAATCAAAATATATTCCGTTTGCTCATTCCAACTCGTTATTGTACGCGTTACAGCTGGCATAATACGATATACGATATTCAAAATCGCGCGTTCTAAATATTATTACAAATCGCACGGATATGCCAAGAATGTGTAAGAATGTGTATCGACTGAAAACACAAATAAAAATACGAACGCATACTATTGTTATTGTTGTATTAAATCCTACTATAAGGATATTATTTCAATATAAAATTGTAGAACATAATATAATGTATAGTATACATTGTATACGAATGAGATATGCGCGACGTCTGATAACGTTTTTTAACAGCACTTGAATATTATCATCGGGAATAGCATTATAATAACATTATAATGACAAATAGTACTACAAATTGTCCGCAGTCTTGTGCAACAATATTATTTTTTACAAGAATAAATAAACGGTATGTGTTATTGTACTTCGACACACGCATATATGTATATACTGCAGGATATTTTAGGTTATTCGGTAGACGGAGTTGCCCGATTGCGGCCCGAATTCAGGTAGTCGTATTTTATCACAAATATAAGTATCCCGATTGCGTCCAATGGTTCACAAAATAGCTTATAATTAATTTTTTAAATTTTTAAATAATGTATTTGAGCCATTTGGAGATATTTTTATTTGAAATTATGTATGAAATACAATTAATGTATCAATAAATAAATATTCGAATATTAAAATAATAAATTGTTTACAATAGGTATAAAAAAAATATATGTATAAAATACAATTAATTGAGTCCAAACAATAGATTAAATTTTTATCTTAGCATCTGTTTGGCGTTCTTTCAAAATTTCCAAAAAATTATATACTTGGAAAGTGAATTTAATCTCGAATAAAAACTTTCACACACATCGTTATGAAATAGATACTGGAACTACAAGTAGCCCATATTTCAGGAGGAAAATCAGAATCATCATCAATATAAATGTCAACTGAATAATCACAAAATGTTTGTATTTTAGCCGTTGTATAGCAGCTAAATATATGGTAGCACCGAGTGGCGAGAGTATTGCATGGTGATCGTGTGAATTGTGTATAATCGATAGTTACATTAATGTCAAAGTACGTATCGAACGCAATCCGAATATTTATTTAGTTTTGATAACCACTTAAATAGTATTGCCTACCTATTATGTACGGGCCGCAATCGGGATAGGTGAAAAGGTAAAAAGTTTACTTTGGGCCGCAATCGGGCGACGCCCTTGGTAGATACCTATGAACTTTCGGAATAGGTAATCCGAATGAAGTTATTTAAATCGAAATTTTCGTTTAGTTAATGTGGATACTGGAACAGCACAATATAGCACTTATAATATAGCCATCATGTTTAACTTTAAACATGTTATTGCACTGTGTATTATAATTTGAGACTATATTTTTATACTACTTCTAAAACCACTATTTCGATAGTATGTTGTATAAAATTTTTTATTGAGATATTCTGACAACCTATGTGTTAGACGAATTTTTTATTTTATTGCTATTTGTTTGAATAAAAATATATTAAAAATTTATTAAAAATAATCGCAAGTATTATATTTTATTCTATCTATTTATTATTTAAATTCTAAAAAAGGTTACAGAATAATTTAAAGTAAAATAAAATGATGCATTTCATATTACACATGACGGACAATTGTCTTTATACAATCATATTTTAATAACGTTCATTGATTTTTGGTGTGTTTTCTATACCATTAAACACATATTTTATTACGTCAACAGAAAATGTATAAAGTAAAGTTTATTGATGAGTTTATTTCCGTTACTCAACGATAAGTGTAGGTATTTTGAAATAAACAATATAAGTATATATATATATTGATACATTTTTCTTTTTAGTTATGATTTTATACAATAGAATATAACAAATTATTAATACTCGAGTTATAATAAAAAACACAATAAAGTTAAACTGTAATTTTTTTTGCGCAGCTTAAAACTTTTTATCTTAATAACTTACATCATAATGTTACTCGATTAATTAATCTTTTTCAGAATCATAAGAAAACAATAGGATATAAACGATTGATATTATAATTAGTTTTAATATGACAATTTTTGTACATTTTTATTTTTATATATATTTTTTTTTAAATGTATAAATACATAGATACAAAAATCAATAATGTACTCGTAGTACTAATACTATTTTTGTATTAAAATATATTTTCAATAGAAACATAAAATAAATATAATGATAATATTTATGGGTTTGTTAAATAAACAATTATAATACCAATAATTATTAGCTTTGTATTAACATAATTTAATATGATGCAATTATCCGGTACTTACTATTATGAATGGTATAATGTATTTTACAATTTACATCTATACACATATGTATTTTACATTAAAACATAACAAAATATAATGAACCATAAAAAATGTATTTATCTAACAAGTTGTTTTATAAAAAACTCTCTGTGCAAAAATAATGGATTAATGTTACTTGTTCTCTTCGCAGTATCAGTCGACTTGTGAGATTAATTATTTATTTTTAAAAAGCTGCTTTTATTTTTAAACGTATAACCAAAAGTAGGTACCTAGATACAAGAATTATTCATATAATATACAATAGAATAATATAAGCCAGTTGGGTTATTCGTTTGTGGAAAAAAAATCATACATAATATTCGCTGTTCTCGTAATACCCCACGTAGTTATACATATTATAAATACCATTAATATATATATATATATATATAAATACGGAAAAATAAATGGAATAGAACTATCTGACTTTGCTTTAGTAACCGAAATGGAAACTCCTTTGTTTTACATTTAATAGAGTACGATAATTTCGATGAACTACCTAGTTTTGTTAGAATAATGGCTAAATTCCACAATGGCTTTATGACTATAAATTAACAATATTATATTACCTACTTAGTTTCTGTATTTTTTGTGTAATATAATTAAAAAAAAACACACAAAAGATTGCTGACAAACATTTTCTTCATCGCTATTATATTATATTCTCGTATATTTACTTGTACAATATAATATACGATAAGTCAGGTTTTATCCATCAGTGTTGAGTATTATGATAATTACGCTTATATTTAAAACAATTGTCTTTATTTTATTGTTTATCTGATACCAATTAAGTTTCTATACTTTGCGAAATACATATTTTTTTTAATTATGTAATTTCGGGAGAGAAATAATATATTACGTGTACTTACCTCAAATGTATACAACAATCTTACTATGCCATTAAATCACCTGCTGTGTTTTTTTTTTTTTTTTTTTTATAGTCATTTGAGTTTCAGAATTTGAATAATATGATCAATTTTATATATTTAGATTTTATTTAGGAAATGGTTCATAAAAAAACAACCAAACATATTTTTTACTGACACTATTATTATATAATTTTAATAAATCATAAATATATATACATTTAGTTAAGAATCTTTTAACTAGCTAGTAATTAGAAAACTCGTTTGTATTGATACGTGCTACTGTAATTAATACATTAACTATTATTTAACTATTAATTATCAAAAATATAATACATTAACTGTGAAATAATTCTTGGGTCAGATTGTCTAACTTTTATCGATTCATCAAATTACGACTTTCCGTTGATTATAATAGTATTATGTGTATATAAGTAAAATGTATATAACAACATAATATTATGGTTGAAATACTTTTAATACAGTCAAATTCCTTCTCTTAAAATTTCAATTAATTTCTGCAAATATGAGGAAATTAAAGAAAAACAAAATGTAACCATTTAGAATTAGGCTATATAACCGGACGAATAAAATATACAAACATTTCGAATTTCTTAAAAATCTCAAAATAATGAACAACTCTGTCTAATCTAACCTTATTTGTACTAAAATCATAATTATACTTATTCTTCGCAATATTTACATCTTGCTATATGCCAATTATATTTGTAGTTGTTGCCTTAATATTTATTGTTATAAAAATAAAAATACAATTTTCGATTTATTTAATTTTTTCACATTAGACATGACGTTATTATTATATGTTTGTATATCTTAATTTAAGTGCCCGTACACGCATTGCATTACATTTGTTATAATATTTTACTCGATTACCATCGATTTTGAATGTCACTCTATAAGTATATAGTATAATATTACAGTACTTACTTACCTGGTGAACATAATATCATTATAATTCACGTAAATTAATAGTTATTGTTTTGCCGAAGTTACAAGCGTTTCGTACCCATTTACTACAATGATAGCAGATATCTAAGTGTAACTGCAGTATGGTTTTAGGCATTATACTTTATATACATACACGAGCATGCCTAAGCAAACACAATCGTGGGTTACCCACCGTAGAACTATGGAACTATTCCTTGGGGAAAACCCAAGTTTCATCATTATGTACCACCGGCTAAATAAATTACAATGCAATCTGTTCAGCGTCATTAAACACGAAGTTTGCAGGAGTACGACGACGTGCACTTTTAATTATTAAACGCATATTTGATATAAAGGAAAAAAAAATAATATATACATATTATAAACTGAATAAATATTATATACGTAGCTCGAGCCAAAACGGATACTTCACAGTGTGCAAAAAATATGCGTTATTTTTTTTTAATTGTGTACACAATATATTATGCATTCCACATTATTCAAAGTACATCGAAGTTCTGTACTAGTGAAAACAAATATTATTTTTTATATTACCTATAGTATAATGTAAATTTTTTTCAAGAAAAAAGTTCAAACAATTATTATTTTTATTGAATGAGAATATTATCTACCATATTATAATAAAAAAGTATAATAGGTATATATAATAATACTACCGTTGTATTTAATGTATACTTAAATTTAAAACATTATAATAACCAATAACTTTACTCTTTAATTTGTTTCAGAGTTATTATTTTGATTATTCATGAATATAATTTATCTGTTAATAAAAAAAAAAACCAACGATTATAGTTGGAACGTAAGTGTTACTTTTTTAATCTATGGAATAAAATAACAAAAATCCTTTGGTGTACCTACTCAACGTTTATGACACTACTTGACTTTCAAAATATATACTTGACCGCTACTTATTTTTTTTTCAGATTCACGTTTTTATATAACCTTTAGTCGTCAGATCCGGAGATCTTTCATTATTTTATAAATTTTAATGACAGTTTAACACTCATAGGCAATAAAGATAACAATATGTAACAATATTTAAAAGGTGCAATATTTTAAATATTCGCTAAGAAATAAAATTAAAGTTTTTCAGCAATTTTTTAATTTTGATGTAGGTTTATAAATATTCTCATATTGCCTTCCTGAAATACTATTTGTTATTTAAAAAAAATATTTTTGTTCCAAACCATATGGGTTAAACAATATTCTTTAATTTTATTATGTTATTGTTATAATTGTTAATATTTACACATAAAACAAATGAACATTGTTTCTCTAATCTTTCTTATTGTCTTACCTACCTCAGTATTATTATAACAGAGTAAAATATGATACACTAATATTGATTACTCGCCTTATATAAATTTGAATATAATATTGTTATACTAACTGAACAGCGAACGTAATAAACGTATACTTTAATACATTATATTTAATATTTATATTATCCATAAATACAATAACATGTAAAGCACTTACGTTGATCACTTGTATATAATATTGTATAAGTAAATAACTATGGTTCTTAGTGTTCTTACGCCCACGACATTAAATATAAATTTATTTTAAGTTGTTTATGTAAATTAATCTTTAGTGTATACTCAAACTTTCGATCAAATACCATGTTATACTTTATTAAAAGGCTGAAAACTAGGAAATTACATTTTCTGACTTATCTTTGAAGCAGTGCACCTACTGACATATTGAAACATTTTAAACGTTATTTTTGTAAGTCTGACGAAGTAAAACTTAGCCCGTTTATAGAAATTTGAGCAAGATTCCGTCATTATAATTGCATTTACCTATATATTTTATAAATGTACATTGGACCTTTATATGATGTGAATAATTTGAAGAGTACATGTCAGAAGTAAAAATAATAGTCTTTATACAGCAAAAAGTCAAATTCAATCCCAAGAATTAATATAATATTATAATAAATGTTTCTAAAAAGATATAAATACTTGTTTTGATAAATAAATAATTATAAGCCACAAATAATATTATAAATTTATATTTTAGTTGTAAAATTGTAAATAAATTATAGTTAATACCTATGTTATATACTTATATTATAATTTTACCATTGCTGTATAACTATCTTGATTAGGTATTGTTATCAAGGATGGATACAATTATTAAGTTTATTAAGTTAAGATAAAATAGATAAGTTTAAATTTAGTTTAAAGTTGGAAATTGCTTTTCATTTATAAATGGTTAAATGGGAAATTAATTTAATTTAACTTAATTAGTTAAAAATCAGTAACTTTTTTTTTCTTAATTGATTATTTACAATCTTTGGGATTTGATGAAAAAGAATAACAATTAGCATACTTGATAAATGTGTGTACACAAAAACAAAAATACGAGTAAAAATGATATTTATGAGTATAATTTTTACGAATTGATGCTTTGATTATAGAAGTTAATAATTATTTATGTTGATTATAAATTATATAAGATATCATATACTATTACCGACTTATCTTTAAATTCCACACGGGAGATTTGAAATTATTAATGTGTTTGGTGAACTTGTAATTTTCCATAGAATTTATATAAAGTCATATTTATATGCATTATTTTGATTCCTATTAAAATTTAGAAATAGTACACTACATTATTCTTAACAAAAAATCTAAAATTTAATAGGTACCTGCTTACAAAACATTAAAAATTGTAAATTAATAATTTATAAACAGTATATATAATTATTATTACTATTTTTATCTATGTATACATTATATTATACAATTATTTGTTCAAAAATACTTTTTATTAAATTTATTGAGTAAAAAATTTGGTATTGGGTAAAAAATAACTTGACAATTTAAAAGTTATTTTTAAACAAAGTAACTCTATATAATTTATTTAAAAATAATTTAACTTTTAAACTCTTTAGTATAACTATAATTGTTATAATTATATTACTATTATTATCACAATGTGATACATTTTTATAGTCATTAAACAATGGATGTAGGTCATGTAAATTGTATATCAGCTAGGGTACCGATTTCAATTGTGGGTGTTGAAGATCCACTATCTTTTTTTATAATGTTATCTTGAGATTATGGATACCTGTTGGATGTTACTATTAAAATCTAAATTAACACAAAAAAATTTTCTGGTGCTAATTTCAAAATTGGTGGTTGCTATAAGCACCCCCCCCCCCCCAAATTGCGCCTATGATGTATATTTTAACGATATTGAGAGTCGGGTGCCCAAATGGTAAGAGAGAAACATTATTTTTATCAATGCCACTCTTCTGACATAGGGCCTTATTAATACTGATATATATTTATTCTTAAACCTATGTAACGTCAAAATATATATTTGTCCCTGCGATATATAATAAGTTCAAATAATCAATCTATTATTTTTATCAACTGTAATCCTTATAAGGTCTATGATATTTTGGAAAAGTGTGGAGACATTGGTTTGACATTAGTCCATAAATATAAGTTTTGATCCAGCTTCGTGTCAGAAGGTTTTTCGAAGTATATTTCAGAAATAAATAAATAAACATATTAATATATTATTTCGAGTTTAGACACGATTGTGTTGTTAAACGCTACATTGTAGGTAAATTATAATATGCAAGTCGTATGACCTAATGTTACAACTGTTTACCTATAATATTTCGAACGATATCTATTTTTTCGATTCGAGCAAATTATTGGAGTGTAGTTATCATGTCAGAGGAACGCGAGATCGATGTCGGGACGAAACCATTGGAGGTCGATCTTTGGGACGTGGGTCTCGACATTGTTGGGCATAAAAATGTGGCTTATATCGACGTCAAGAGTAAGATTAGTATGATTTTCGTGTTGTTAGGTTGAAGCGGTGTCGTAACCGTCGCGAAACGACTCGTCCGCGTATCGTAAGTGGTGGGTATGAAATCATCGATAAAAATCAAGGAACATAAAAATATAAGTATTAGAAGTCATATTATACAATGGACGTACAACAAAAGAAAAAAATTTAAATAAAAATGAAAATAATATCAATGGTGTGTATACATTTGCGTTGAAAAAAATGCGAACTTTGGCTGGTCGAAGACACAAAATAATTGATGATAACACGTTGTATCGGAGTAATATCAACGTACTTTTTTATATTATTATTATTCCATGTATTTGTATGTATAATTAAATATATACATGTACGTAATGTAATACAAATATAGGTACCTATGCTGTTTACTTTTGTTTATAAGTCTTTTTAGTTTTTAGTGTGTGTGTGTGTGTGTGTAATCAGAATAATGTAAATTTATGTAGCGCAAATGGCTAATTATAATCATCGAAGCGAAATAAAGATAAATTAAAATAATAATAATAATAATAAAATAAAAACACAATTAAAGAATTTATTTCCATGTCTTTCTTGAGTAAAAACTAAAAACTTAATTGACAAATTTGGTTTGAGTTATTTAACATATATTGTTATTAAATAATTATTTTAATTCCCATTAATAATTATATAATGTAGTTCGTATAAACATATTTATAATACGATTACGACATTTTAATTTATCTATTATGGTATGAACGTATTAATAATTATCAATTATATATTATTTCTAATAAATATATACTAAATCTAAAAGTAATGGTTGGAAAGATATATTAACACTGTACGCAACATATTTTATTCTAAATTAAAAAATAAGTCATAAATAAATGAAATTAAAAACTTTATATATTTGAACTAAATATTAGTAAATAAGATAGTGAATACCTTGCATATGGTTAATACAACATATGATTATCAATCAATTGCAACATTAACGTCATCAGTATAAAGTTTAAAATTGCATTAATCCAGAGATTCAGAGTAACTATATTTGATCGATTCCAATCATAATAATATTTTTAAAGAAGAATTAGTACGACTATACACATACAATACCATAAATATAAATAAAATAATAAGTTTCATTTTAAAGTTTATTAAATTATTGTTTCATACAACCCAATTTGGTTGTGACCCAAACTATAGATTACAAGGTATTAGACATGTATAATATTTTATAGAAATGTTAGTATTGCTATTTCAAATTATTTTTTCCAGAAATATCGAAAAACCACCTAAGAAACTGCAAAGTTACCCAGTTCAAATCTCTTTGGGAATGAAAACTTTTTCTATTATTTCGTAACTTTTCAATACACTTAGATTATTGATATTTTTAAAAAATATTTAAATTATTATTTTACAGATGTAGGTTATATTTGTTATATGTAAAGAACATTTTTCTATCCCGTTTAAATCTTGAATTAGAATTTATTAAACTCCCTGTAATTTGGTTTTATTTTGTGAGATTTATTTTTCTATAATGTTTTAATAATACAAACTACCAAATAAATTGTGATTAATATGCATGGATTTGAAAGTTTCTATAATATTTTATTCTTAATATTTAGATAAAATATCAAAAACTGTGAGTTTGGAGTCGCAATTTGTTATATTAAATTTTAAGATATCACGTTTATTTTAATAATAGAAAACAAAGTATCTTGTAGTTGTATGCGTGACAATAAAGAAACTGATTTTTCATGTATAAAAAAAAAACTGCAAATCCGGTGCTGATTAACACTGCTGCATCAATACCATATAATGCTGTTAAAATATTTCCCTCTGTACTATTCCCAAAGAAAAGCAAATTATTGACACGATCAAAATTACGGTATCTTCTGTGACACGAAACTACACGAGTTGAAAAACAAATCAGTCAAATGGCACGAGCTCATATAAGAACACAATAGCTACTACAGTTAATCATGTCTATATTACTGCCATCTACCTATTCAACAACACTAAACACTGCGTTGTCAGAGTATCAAATGCTTAAAAAGAATGGAAGTGACTATACTTAATAAAGGTCTTTAAGTTTCGCAATATAGTATATTATTATGTTTTATAAAATACGTGCAACCTAGAAAATATTAAAACCATCAAAACTGTCATAGACATATGTTTAATAAAATTAACATTCAGTGGTATTCACCTAACAAATCGCTTTTAGCTACCCTTAAATAAAATGTCCACTTTTTATCAAAAAATAAGAATAAAAATTTTAAGTCAGTTGTATGGGTACTTCAAAAAGTTGTTACACATTTTATTAGTTTTTAGTATAGAATTTAACAGCTTTTGTTTCCATTAAAATGATTATTTTCATTGGATTTGTATTTTGTACTTATATAAGTTCATGATGTAATTTTTAATGATTCAAATGTATAAAACTATAACTAAAACAAGTGATAGAAAATATTCTGGTAAATAATTTAATAGTATCATTTGATTTTTTAATAATATTTTTGAATTAGGTAGTTAAATTTGAATACATTAATGTCATATAAACTTCATAAATTAAAATATGTCATTGATAGGAAAAAAATTGTAGACATTAAATGTTCTTTAATAATACCTTCATAACAGCAATGCTTATAAAACCATATATCATGATAATATATCAAGTTATGCAGGTCTCAATCTCAATAAATAAATATATAAATAAATAAATATAATATACACATATTATATACATTGTAACTTTATGTACAATATACATACATATCGTATGTTTACATGAAAAATTGTCGAATGAATGTAGGAGTTATTCGATTGTAATTCATAAAAAAAAAATGCATCTTTTAAAGAATTTATTTAATATTTTCAATGCAATACTGTATAATATTTTAGAGTACACACAGCTGTAAGGAAATGACAAGATAGGTACTACAGGTATACCTGGATACTATATAAAAATAATATGAATAAAGTCGCAAGTGAGATAAAAAAATAAAATAAAAAAAAACTGCATGCACAATAATTGCATATTATATAGACACAAGGTTATTGTTGAAGAAATGGGAAAATAGTATAAACCCCCTAGGTAAGTGAGTTAGCAACTACCGAGAGGGTGTAGAGTGGAGACATATATATTATTATTATAAAAATGAGGCGGGAAAGTGTTTCTGAGTCGTTGGCTGTTCGCCCGTAATATACATGGCACACGCGCGCGGGCACACACTTACGTATACGACACTTTTAACGAAATGCTTTAGGAGTCTCGTTTGGTAAAACGCTTATTTAGAGTAGAAGTCATGAAAAACAAAAAATCACCAAATATATTATATTTCAAGGTGATTTACAAGTAACATTTTTAGTTTTCTCTACGCGATCCTAAAACGCAGTAAAATTATTTTTTTCGCAGACATTTTCTTTTTCATTATTTTTTTTACAGTAGGTATTTAATACCCTTTTATTATAAATCAAAATCCCCCCAAAAAAAAATTAAAAAATAAATTCGCGTTGTCGATTCAATAGGAGTGACATGTTATTTATTCCTGCTACTCATCTAAACTTGGAGCAGTTTCTATACACATAGGACAAACTATAATTACCTACAAATAATAATAAGTTCGATTCTCGACATATTGAAGACGTCAACGAACGTCAGGAAAACGTTCAGCATCTAAACATGAGATCAACAATAATATAATATGGTTTTGCATTATATATTATATGAAATATATATATATAGAATTTCGAAAATCGGATACAGAGTTCATAATTTAATAAAGTAATTATTGAAATCCCGTAAAAAACATACGACCATTATATATATATTTATTGAGAAAACCACACGTGTATAATAATATAAACAGTACTTAATATGTAAATTATATTATGGTGTCATAGGGCTGAAAAAAAGTATATTGTACAGGATGATTCACCATGCTCATATTTTTTTCTTCAGTAAATTATTTATTCAAAATCAAATTTTTAATTTCATAAAAACTTCTGTTTTTTAAATGTAAATTTTTAGTGGTTATTATTTCTCAAAATCATCATTCGAACAAGTATTTTTTGAGTTTTTAAATACATATACTAAGGATAAATTGAACCCGATAAAGGGTTTGGAAGATATAGGGGCTAGGGGGATTGGTCTAAAGTTAATAAATACTATTATCCGATGATAGATCTGTTGGATATATTTTTAAAACCATCTTTTAAGGACTGTTATCTTTAGTAAAACGATTTTGATAACTGCAAAAATACTCGTTCAACTTTTAAATTATTTCCATCGACATTTAAAAAAAAGAGGGTTTCTCATTTGATAAACAGCAATTATTTTCATTGAAACCAGAAAACACTCATTAAGAATTACAAAATATCTCAGGAGTTTGAAAATGCGTTAGTTAAGTATTTTTAAAAATTTTAAGTGTCAGAATTTGAATAAATTCATTATGGGTGGAAAAACGAGGGGTAAGCGACGAGTGTTCTCAGTGAATCACCCTGTACATATATATATATGTGTGTAAAGTTAACGCAAATATAGGAGCAGGAGACATATTATATGGTGGCAGAAAATAATAATAATATATTTTGTGTACAAGTAAGTATAACGTCGATGGGGAAACGGTAAGCTATGCGGGGGGATAGGGTTTCGGGAGAAAGGGAATAGCATGCGGTGGGCATAGAACAGCGGAGAGCAAAAGGGTTGCGTCTGCGTGTGATCGCCGCCACCGCCGACGACGCCAACGACGACGACGACGACGACGGCGGCGGCGGCGGCAGCAGCGGCGACGGTGGCGGCGGTGGTGGCGGCGATCGAGTCCTCCGCCGACACCGCCACACCACAACCACCGCATCGCCACCGATCCGCCACCGCCGCGTTCCGTGGGGTGGTAAAACGCGATGCAGCCCGCCGCCAAAATCACACACCGCTCTCGGAGTCTGTGACGGAATGACTTTTGGTACACCGGCGTGCGTCCTGCAGTCTCATCTCCGTTAATACGACTTTGATACCGTGAGTATGATATTGATATTGATATTTATATTTATACCGAAATAATTTAAATTATGTTACGATAATAGTATACGTACGCAGCATGATGCGTAAAAATTGTCTCCGCGACATTTTTTTTATATAAATAATATTGTAATGTTATACATTACTGTTATCGTCACGGGTAGTATCATAATGTCGTCGTACAACAAATATTATGTTCTATTGTTTAAACGTTATAAATTATAATTGATTAATTATTCCGGATACATTTTAATACTTTTACTGAGAATGGTGAAATTCGGTGCAAAAAAAAAAAATATCGACGATTGAGCAGAGAATATACATAAAAATGCGTATTTTGGGGATGACCGAATTTTTAAAGAAATTAAAATATATTTTGTAGAAAATAGCCTATATTTATTATTAATGTAATGCCGTATAAATTAGATGACTATGTTCATCGTTTATATGATTGTGATTTCGATAATAATTTTGACCGGTTTTCTTAATGTAATAATTATTATTAAATTTCGTTGATTTGTAGATGAAATAACTAAAATCATTTTGGATATGGTCATATTTTATGGATTTTTCATTTATAAATGCATATTATTTTAAGATTTTTAGTGCATACAAGTCAGAACTTAATTTTAAGATTAATAATATACAGAGAGTTCCATTTAACATAAGGAACACGTTATCTTAAAAAAACACTAACGTTTTTAAAAATATTACTTTTAAACAAATGTAAGTCGTAATATTTTTATAAAGAAAGTATAGATTTTTAATTTTATAATCTTAACCAAAATATTTTTTGGAGTATGTATATTTATAAAAATAAAATTTCAGACAACATGTTTATTAGTTATATAAATATATTAAGTTAATATGAGTGGAATAGTGGACTAACATTTATAGGATCCACTATAGCACTCCTTTTTGATCATTTAAACGCTTATAATACGTGTATCGAAATATTCCTAAAACTATTCTTCTTTTGAATAAACAATTAAAAATGCGCATTGTCATTAATAGAAGTAAAAATTTAAAAAAAAAACATAATGTTTTCAACGGTTAAAAATATGTAAAAACAATACTTTCAAAAACGTTAATAGTTTTAGAAATAATGAGTCTTATTATTATGTATATTATACGTAATATTATAGGTACTACAATTATTCGGAGTTAATATTTATATTAATTACTGTCGTATATTGTCGTAATGATAACGGTTGGTATCTAGACGATAGAGATTTGATCATTATATCTAATTACGTATGGTAGTGTGCACACTACATACTACGTGGACGATTCATAATAGTGTTGAGTTGTAGGTAGTGACTACTGACTATAGAAATCGAAAGTATTTTATAGATTATGTAATAATTATTATTTTGGTAACATTGTAATTTTTACACTTATCGTTAGTTAATAAATGCTTATCTATCCAAGTTAATGTTATATTTTATAACACGTACATAATACCAAATTGACTATTTTTACGTTTTATTCATGAATTCAAGCCACGTTTGATAAACAATTTCATATATTTGATCGAATGTTTAGTAGGTACATTATATCGTTATAAAAAGCTCGAGTAATACTACGTGTTGAATATAAAAAAAAATTAATTATATATATATATATATATATATTTCATTTAAATTAGTTATTAGATACTTATTTGTTCCTAATATGATTTCCATTTAGAAAATGTAGTATAGTCTCTTTTTGATAAATATGCATTTGTATAGCTGAATAAATGTATAAGTAAAATATTTCAATATTATTCAATTATTCAAACCAAGTGTATATGTTAATAGTGAGTTGGAGTAGGTATGAGTATTACATATATTATGTTTCATCGTTTGATTTTATATTATAATAATATGTCGCTCAGTTTAACAAATATACATTTGACAAAGTAAAGATTAAAATATAAAGGATCTTTAGAATTTATTTTTCGTTTTACTGTTTTAGTTATATAGATTATTATTCTGCAGGAATGGATTCTTTGAAATCAATAATATAAAATTGTATAATATGATGCTTATTTATATTTTCTACAATGTCCAACCGAGTTATAATTCTATCTCAAAGTTAAATATTTCAAAATATAAACGGCATTGAATATAAATATGGATTCTTACAAATAAAATTTGATATTTTTGCAACATTATCTTTGAAATTAGATATTTTATAATCTATATAATCTAGATTCCTGCAGAAATGTATTTATTTGTTTTGTAAGAAGAAAGAAAATAAAATATTATCATTGTTTAAGTTACACGTAAACGCGCATCGTATTGAATTTTTTTTTTAATTACATATTGTTATATTTTATCATTGAAAATTGTTGTTTAATGTTTTTAACTTTGGTATTGATGTAATTATTACAGCGTTCGAATAATATTTATAGGAATATCAGATTAAATATTTTCAACAACACAAACATGTTGTTTATACATAGGTGGTAGGTACTCTGTTTTCAATAACGGTTCAAGTATACAAGTTGTTAGGTAAACACGAATTTAAATTATCATACTGAATAATATTTTGAGTCTATATAGGTAGTATAAGTTCGTATCATGCGTATATGCATTGTCAGTGTGTACGGTAGTGAACGAATCACACGCGAACATAATGTTTACTATTATTTAGCTAGGTTAGATTGCGACTACAAAGACCGTTATTAATTGTTTTTGAATTATATAGTTACAGCCTACGCGCGGATAAGTAAATTGGTCACAATAGAGGCTTATTTACAGGAATTTCGACTCAGTTTTAAAGAATTAGAATTACACGTAACTTTTATTTCCCCAAAAAAGTTAATAATTTTTTTTTATATAGTAATAGTAAATAGGTTTAGTCAAAATAATTGACCTAATATTATATTTTGTATAATATAATATAGTGTCTGAGGTAAATCGAAATACATAAAAACGAAGTATTCGAAATAGTAAGCATAACTATAATAATATTAATGTATTGAACTACTACTGTTATGCAAATATTATGATGCACACTAAGCTGTACATAGTGCTAAACAAATTTAGTAACTCTGTGTTTATTCAATAATTGTAAGAGAGATATATCACTCACGTAGCACTCTTGTAATAAATAATCACTTTTAAGTTAGTTTATACGTAGTCCAGTGAAGGAACACAAAACAACCATTCGATTACCCTACACGAGCACACAAACCTGTGTTTAATATATATTGTAACGTTTTAATGAAAACTAGTCGTTTTGACCACAATTTAGTGTAATGTAGACGTATTTTGCGGAAAACAAAAAAAAAAATAAATAAACAGAGGCTTGTATATCAATTTATTCGCTGCAAATTGCCTTGTCACGTCATGTTTACCACTCGTCATCTCGTATGTAACTCGGCCCCATGTAGAAGCAGAACCACTACACTGTCTTAAACCATCACACTTTATTACACCTTCCGGCCACCACTTTGGTCTGCGCCAAGCCACATACATAGCAACATTTTGACTCTTTGTAATTTCGTTCGGAATGTTTACGGTTTATTAGTTTTCAATATTATCGTTTTTATTCGCGCTTTTTTATGGGATACAGATTTTTGTTCATCGTGCCCAACCTGAATCACTGTCGTTATATCTGCGCCACGCTAAACCACGATAAGTACGACGAACAGTCAAAAAAAAAAAATATCTGAAAGCAAAATACCTTCGATAATATTATTTTGACATGTATAAACGACGATAATCAGAAATATCTCATCGGCTATTTTATATGCCTAAAATGTAGTTTTTACGATTTAAGCCTTACACAATTTTATTGTTTTATTGATTTTGAAATTATTTTTAGCTTAATAAATTGAAAAAAAATGCACTTAATTATTAAACTTACATACAGCTTAAACATTTGAGAAATATATCCATATGATTTTCATTCACATTCTTTATTTAATTATATAAAATGCTTAACTTCATTACAATCCACAATGACATTTTCATATAACATTACTTTTTTTTTTCTTTTTATTAAACACGGCGATTTGGATAGGCTATTTCACTACATATTTGTAGTGAGTTTGTTTTGGCTACATAATGTTACTTTGCGTCATGAATATTATTTTTATTTAAATAAATTATAAATCTAAAATATGAGCAGGTAAAAATCATTCAACGATTTCGGGCTCAAGCTATTTGACAAATATTTTATAAGTGAGTTACTTGTTCACAAATAAAAAAAAATTGTACCAACAACTATTGCACTGTTGAAAAATAAACCAAAATAATATTATTTATACCTACGTTAATGAGAATAATTCTATAAAACTGAAAAAATAATAATGAGACTGATCAAAAAATATTACGTAGGTAGATTACACATTTGCTATAGACTTACGAGAGGAATAATTGTAATCCGAATAACCGACAACTAAACATTTGTCAATTTACTGATCTGTCCACGACGATGGCAAACAACAGACCAATTATTATGAACCAAATAGTTTTTTACTCATACAGTTATTTTATCTCAATAAAAAATTAACTTAAAAAATAATATATTTATAAATACACATTAAATTTAATATATTAAACAATTAATTGATAATTTTCACTGTGAAAAATAAATTTCATTAATTATTATTTCATTTTAAATCGAATTATTAAAGAACGAAGTTGGATTAAAAACTAAAACAGTACTTTTTTAGAAGACGAGAATAAAAAATAATAATTATTTTTCAATTTTTTTTTATAAAAAGTTTATTATGCGATTTTAATTCCTACTTCAATGAATAACGGTAAATTATGAACATCAAACATTTAATAATTAGAGTTTTGTAATAATAATAATATGATATAACATAATGTTATAATGTCATGTCCCAGTATATATATATTTTATTATGATAATAATTAATATTAATTATTTTCAATTTTTATCACATGTAATCGTAAGTACTATCTATGAGCTGTTATTATTATTACTATTCATGTTGTCCTCCCTGCTTCACAGTAACTTAAACCGGGAAAATTGATGAGGGTGTTTGCTTAACTTCATAGACACACCATACTTATGCTTTTGTGCCACTATAAAATAAAGTATCGAGTATATTATGTCAGAGTACGGATGTGTGTCGCAGAGGGTTGACCGTGTCGAAAACGGGACATTAAGTTCTGAGTGGAATGTAGCGGGGATGGTGATAAGGGCAGATTCATAAAACACACGAATCGCCGCCGCCGTCTTATCGCTAGAGTTTGTCATGTCCGACGCACTCGACGTGAGATGAGGTATAGGGCTGCTGTATTATTCTAGTAATTTTACCCCCCTCTGTTTTCCTTTTGCGTTTCGTCAGAAAGCGGTTCGAAAGGACCGAACCATGATTCAAAACCTCATTTTCATCCTTCTCTCCCCTCAAACTCGGGATAGTTTGTTTGTATTATTTTATTTTGCTTTTGATTTTTTTTTTTTTTTATCGTAAATCTCCTTTTTTCACGTCTCGAGCACCGTAGTGGTGGTTTCAGTTTTCGCATATTATACGAAAAGTCTCCCGACAGGTTTTTCGATAATAAATCAACAGAACAATAACTCACCCCGAGGCGTATACCTATACGGTAAAAGCAGTAACGTTTCGGACCACGCGTCTCGTGTGCACGCACACACGCACATAGTTTTCGTATTATTATATACACCTGTATTGTATATATTACTATTAATAAATACTATATACGCGGCGCGTACCTTTTGTGTTCGTTGTTCTAATTTTTGGGTTGTTCCCGATGGAGTCCAAAAGTACATACGGTTCTATAATATTACATACATTTTATATACTAATGATTAAAATTGCGGAAACTCACGTGTGGAGAGGTTTATTTTTCCACGTAAATACATATACGTGTGTAGTTATGGCGATAAAAATAATAATGATGATGATGATAACTCAACCGAATATATCACGATCTCTACCCTTCCACACGGACACAAATATACCAACATAAACAATGCACACTGTAACAGCGTACTTCTGCAGCAGTATATAATATATACATACATATAATTATACCTAGCATAATCACTTCCATATTGTTATATTATGAAACTCTATGAATTAAATCAATTTAATGTCTAGTGCATAATATTATGTACTATTCTGTTATTATAATATAATTAAGACCGTATTATATTATTCTAATTCTCCTCTTTTTGTAGAATTTGTGATGCCCTCTGAAGTGGTGATACAAACTTGGTTTTTTTCAAAATACCACGTTTCTTATTGCAAATCAAAACTCAAACAAATATTATATGATTTATTAAACTAAGGACAATAAGAAATATAGAGTAATAGGTTAAAAGTTTAGAAGATATATGGGTACTTGGTGGTTTTAAAATTAAAGTGTTCTACCCATAATAATCTATAAGCGTTTTATAATTTGCAAAATTAACGAAGTATCCTTAGTTTATAAACTTTAGTCTTTCAAATTAATTAAAAAAAAAAAAATTAAAAATTTGCAGTACTTAATGAAAGGGAAAATACTTGAAACAAAAATAAATTTGCATCGTCACATATAAGATGTTATTTTTTTTAAATGTGGCTGTAGAATATAATCAATACTTCTAAAGTCAGAATTTGATTATATACATATTGTTTAAATTATGAAATGAGGGAGAATAAATAATCATTCAGTTGATTAATCAACCTGAGTATTACATATACTTGCTATTGGATGAAATAATTATATGCAACCGGCGATGACGATGACGCCTCCTGTGAAATTCATATTGTCCATAATAAATAATGTATGTGTATTATTATGAAATATTATAACGGTTGAGGGGACTCATCGGACGAGTGGAGAAATGCGTGCGATTATCGGCGCGGATAAAAAAAAAAATACACCGTTTGATTCGTATCGCGACGCACGTCAGTGGAAAATGAATGGACAACGTCACGTGTGAATATTTAGTATAATATAGCATAATAATAAATTATAATATTATTATAATCATCTACTTAAACTGCAGTGCAGATATAATCATGAAGTGGCGCGTAAAACAATGTCCTCCGTAATAAAAAAACGGTGTGCAACGCTATCGTTATTGTAGTTGATAAGGCTCTGTATTTCTCTCTTTCGGTCTGTCAGTCCGTCGGTGTATTCAATTACAGTTTTACTTCGGAAATTACTTTGATATGTAAGCGGTACGCTTTGTTTGCGTAATATAAGTGTTATATTATTATACAAACATTGAGTTTTCAGAAAAATAAAATACACGAACACCGTTATGTAGTGAAAAATACGAAGACAATATGTGTCGTATTATACTCGTATAATACGCGCTCCATTATAACCATTATTGTTTTTTAGATTCTGAACGGAGTGATGAATGTATTGATTTTACAATGATGTGTGTTTTTTTTTTTTTTTTTTTTTTTTTTTTTTTTTTGTTTTTTGTTTTTGTGTCTGTGTACAGCATAACTAGTCGAAATAATGCTTCAATTTCAAACTTTGGGGGTGGTTTCCGATGGCAAAGTGGATATCCTTGGTGCATTATAGAGGTGAAAAGTAAACATTTTCCAACAGTTTTCAAAAAAATCGAGAAAAACAAAAAAAAAATGACAGAAAAACGGGAATTTTTACGCAAAACCAGTTTTCTGCAAAATCGAATTTTTTATTTTGCTATAACTCAAAAAATAATAGATGTAAATACTTAAAATTTTCACCAAATGTTTATATTAGCGTTCTCCATACACAGTTAAATTTTCAAAGAATTTTGACTTTTTTTGAGCTATTTATAGACAATTGAAATTTTCAATTTTTTTAAGTATTTTTTTTTAAAATAACGATAAAAATTTTTTGGCCGGCCAGAAAATCTTGAAAATTTAATACAAGGTTTCTTATAAGTTGTTCTTAAAGTTATAAAAAAAAATCCGAAATCGTTAGTCACAATTTTTTTTTATAAGTGCTTAAAGTTCGAATTTATACGAAATATGTCAAAATTGCGAAAATTGGCAAGTAATTTTGTGGTTAAAAAATCGTAAAAATTTTTCCTTTTATAACTAAGATTTGAAAATTTGGTACAAAGTTCTCCATAAAATTTTCTTCAACTATCTGCAAAAAAAACTCTACCGGACTAAAACAAAAAATTTTTATGAGTGATTGAAATTTAAATTTTTACAAAACCGCGTTAAATAACGGTTTAGCCTCAAACGATTTTTGATATTTGTTGTTATTCAAACAGTATAAGTCGTAAATACTTGAAAATTTTACCAGTTATTTAGATTGCCATTTTCTTTACGTGATTTGATTTTCAAAACATTTTGACTTTTTTTGAGCTATTTATAGACAATTGAAATTTTCAATTTTTTTTTATTTTTTTTTTATAAATGTTGATAAAAAAAATTTAGCTGGGACAAATTACTTGAAAATTTAATTGAAGGGTCTACATAACTTGTTCTAACTCTCATTCAAAAATTATAAAAATACATAGGCACAATTTTTTTTTATTAGCATTTGAAGTTCAAATATTGACAAAAATTCGTCAAAATCATGAATATTTTTCACTATTTGGTAGTTAAAAATTTATAAATATTTTTCTATCAAAAGCTAAGAATTGAAATTTTAATACTATGCTGTCCATAAGTTAAGCTTAGAATAATTATAAAAAAGTTTGAGGATTGTTCAATTTAAAAAAATTTACGAGTGTTTAAAGTTTTAATTTTAATTTGAAATCAAAAATACACGACGTGTAAAATCACGTTTTACTAATAAATAATTTTCGATTTTTGTTATTTTTAAAAAATTACTAAACGTAAGATCTTGAAACTTTTACTTAAATGTTTGAATTAGTTTCAAAATAGAATATATGATAATATTTCCTGGACTGACAAATCATCTCCGTTCAGAATCGTTTTTCGTATACAATGATACCTATCATTGCATTCAAATTTAACCTACCATAGTCCGAGGTCCACCCCACCCCCTAATGTACAGCAGAGCGATACTCACTTACCGGCTTTTTTTTATGTTTAAGCCTTTATCTTAAAAAAAAAAAATAATATTTTTATTTTAAAATTGCGTAGACACTATGTCATACACATTACACATAATATTTTTTTGTTTTATGCACCAGCAACAGTTCAACGAAACAGTTGAACAAGATGTTAAACTACGCGTCGTGTTCCTAAAAGATTACGATTTAAACAGAAAAGCAGGTGTGGCGTTAGCGAGTAAAATATATGACGCGAGTGGTGTATTACAAACGGTTAGTGGTGTCCGAGAATATTGAGTAGCCGAGTTTTGTCACTGAATAATATAATATTATCACAACGCATTGCCACAATGTTTGACAATAAAATATTTTACAGCAATAATAGTATAGATAGTTGTAATTTATTTCACATTTTTCACTCTGCGTTCAACTAGGCGTCTTAATTATTGAACTCGCATAATTAATGGGTTCCGGTGAATTGTGAGGACTGTGATCAAATATATATCTGATTGACCGTTTATTAGGTAACAAATTTACTATAAATATTTAATTTAATAAACATTGCAGGACCACGTCTGTGAAAAGACTGAATGGCGTAGCATTATTCATTCGAAATAAATTGTAAGTCATTGCGTAATAAATTTGTTTATGAAAAAAACCGATTATCATCGGGTTATTCTGTCCATGAATAGTAAACACTTTATTAAAACAATATCTTTTCCGAGTGTGTTATTAGTTTATTACGCAATTCATATTAATTAATTTTTTAAAAAACTGGAAAATTAAAAATACAAAAATCCCATTTTCGAAAAAAATTGTTCCTACTAATAAATTTCTAATTTTGCTAACTATTATATAGTTGAAGTTAGTGCATATTAGATAATATATTATAAATTATTCACTTAACTTCTGCGGCAAATGGTATTATATTGAATATACGAGTTATGTCGAGCGTTTGTGAGCTATATAAAAGTATGTTATATACTTAGTACAAAAAAATGATAAATTATCCATACACAACATAATGTTATGTCTACTACGTATGATTATTTTATACGATAAACCAGATATTGAGATTATTATAAATGATATAATAATATAATAATCTTATATCATACATATTTAATATTTATTACACTATTATATTATTTAAAAAAAATAATAATTGTTTAATTCATTTTCGATTATAATTGTAACGAAATATAACAATTAACATTAATTATTATGGTTTGACGACTAACAATAATTATTAGTGTTCGTTCTTGTTCAAAATTTATCGAGTTCCGAACTCAGTGAATTATGTACGCAGTCATATTAAATAGCATCCCTTTTGTTCGTAAATAAATCGAGAAAGTGAAAAAAAATATTTTATAACATTCTGTTTTTAATTGCCGTTCACAAATTTATGTATGTTCGTATCAGGTATGCAAAATCCCACGTGCAATTAGTTTCAGCCTTCCAAATATAAATCATCATGATAATGTATTAATATACTTACTTATCTCGTAATATTATCATTTCCACACCATAGGATTATCAAGGGGATTTTAAGGCTTAACTCACTCAGATAATTCTTAAACCTTTTTCAAGTTTGATGAGTATTATTAATTTATAGCTTGTAATATTGAAACAATTTGTTATTAACTTAAAAGTATTTATCAAACAGAGTTATATTTTGGTTCATTTTTAAAACTAAAAGCTTTTATGCTACGATCCGTCGCATTTAATAAATAAATGATTTTTCAATGAAACATAAATCATATTTTTGTGGTTCTAGAAATATTATTTCAGCTACTAAAAGGCACTAGCGAAGGTTATTATTCACAATAATATAAAACACAATATACCTATAATTGTAAATTACAATAGTTATTAGATTATAACGCTATAAGACTAGTGATAAAAGTAACAATTATATTTAATACATCGATAAAAGAGTGTGACCTTACTCATTTTCATATTTAAAAATAAAATAAGCCTTTACCCCCGATATTTGACTTTGACTATCTTCCGTATCTGACCGTCGCGTCGCGCAATGCAAACGAAACAGCGCGAGGTCGTCAGAAAAAAAAAACTAATATAATATATCACACCGATGGTCAGATTTAGGTGAGTATTATGATACCATCTGAATAAGATATTCAAAGTCGAGTCCTATATACAGTCGAAACACATTTTTTCGACTATATATGATGTTATATTATATTGTTTCCAGGGCGGTGTATCGATCGAACGCAAAAAATATAAAAAATAAAACGTAAATAAAAACGTTTTCCATCGAACCGTCCGAAAACAACAAGCAGACATAAATGTATATATATATATATACGGAGTGGGATACCGTGTTTCGCCGTTTGCCAGTGTTGACCCCACGAGAACACACGGCGACCCACCCTGTATGCGCGCCGCGTGCGTGTGGGATTTTTTCCTCCCGTGACAAAAAAAAACCAAGCCGAAATCCCTCGAGTGCTTGCTTATGGCTCTTCGGTGACGGTTTTTTTTTTTTTTTTTTGTATACGAGAAAATTCGTTCATTTCGTATACACAGTTGAAATATACGTAGGTACTAGGCGTTATATATGTATGTGTTGTTACGTACTGTCCGGCGTTTCTGTTGACGAAGCGTTTCTTGATTTATTTTGTCGAACACATTTCGTCCATTTCGCGTGGACGACGGATAAAAAAAATATATACACATCGATCAGCGATGATCAGACTGACAGTGTGGGAAACGCGCGTGCGAACGACTGGGTTCGCGGGATAGCTCGACTGCACTGCAGCTCTCCTCCGAGTTTTGACGATTTTCTTTTCTCTATTTTACCACCTTTCCATTGTTTGCTAAACGTCCGTCGTAATTTACCGATTGTCATAATATTTGATCTGAAAACTAATATTTACAGTCCGAAGTTAGCAAAAAGTTCGAATCCATACTGCAGTATAGTGTATATGTATGCTGTAAATACAGTCGAAAAATGCACAATATAATTTCGTATTTTATTTGCAATCAATACAATAATATCTTAGCGTTCGATTCTATTGTCAGTATGATATTCATAATATTATAAGCGTTTGAACATTTTGTTCCACCGGCAATAAACGACAAATACGACCCCGTCGCGCGTCGTTTCCACAGTCCATTGTGTAATTCACAATACTAGTATTAAATAACATAATATATTATTATATGACATTGCGTCGTAAAAACCGAATGGAAAAATTTTATATTTTCCTTAATAAACGCAATCGAAAATGTCGTATACGCGTTTGTTATAAAACGCAGCGATCGTGTGTGTGTGACCAACCCGAGGTGTACGTTTGTTTTATAGACGCTTTGACACTTTTATTGCAATGCTACACGCTCTGATATCCTATATAAAATATTAATGATATATAATATATATATATTATGTGTGTGTGTTTGTCAAATTATAGTATTATATTATGTTATATATTATATCTCTTCGGCGTAGAGTTGATAAATTATTCGAATTTACAGTTTGATGAGAGGATTAGTCAGTTAATATTATACTAGAATACTAGATTTATCCTAATCCAATTCACCTAACTTTTTTACTTTTTTAATTAGTTTAAACAATTTATACGATTTGCATATAGTGTCTAATTCTATAATAGTAATATTAATCTACTTATATTTATACATTTTATTCTTTATACTAAGTAATTTAAAATGTAATATATTTTTTTTTATTATTATTAATAATAAAGCCTCGGTGTCAACGGGCATTGGCATTGGTTTACATTAGATTACATACATAAATGTAATAATTGTTAACGATATAAAAATGTAATTACTCATCATTGAATATGTAAAATAAATATTTTTAAAAACACACACATATATTGTACAAAATAACTTTTAAGTTATAAAACAATCACACTATTTGTATTATTACAATAGCACTTGTTCCAAATTCATAGCAGAGTTATGTGACATTTTCAGCGAAAAACAACTTAAAAACCAGAAAAAAAAACACTTTCTCCACGGTGGTTTTCCAATAAAACGGATCTGACAAAGTGACAACGACGACAATATATATGTGATATAACACACTATTATAATACGTATATAATGTGTTATATGATGTATGCGAAAGTATTTCCGAAAACGGTCATCTGGTCGACATACCACTTGTCCGCAATACAAGTCATGGAATTGCGTATAATATATGTATTACGTGTGTAATCAGCCGTTCGGAATATCGGCGAAACGCACTTAAAGAATTCGCGTGGAATTCGTGAACGCTGCTGTTGAAAATCGGGTTTTTCTCTTCTCTGTACGTCATGTAAAATCATAGTGAACAAATAGAACCGTTTCGTTCAACTCAACGAACAAATTTCTTTTTGTTGTTTCGAGTATGCAAATCGAGTTATTTATACCCATCACGGTTGATGCTTATTTTCATATAATAATATTATTGATTATTATTGTTGTACCACTCGATAATAGTTTATGAAAAACGAAATAATAAATCGTGATGAGTGGTATTTTGACATGTCGTCTAAATAGAACTTTTTTGTTTTTTAATCTCTATCTTGTGTAGACTAATGAGGAAGGGTATCTAATAACTGTCTGCTAATGCATAAAAACAACATACTACGTTTATAAATTATGCCATCTGACGAATTTAAAAAAAAAATATTTAATTGGGAATAAAATAATAATTGTTTGGTTTATTTGTATACATTATACAATATGCAATATAATATGATATTTAAATTATATATCTCAATATCTGTATACTTTTATTATTAAGCCAAATAGTGTTTATGAAATAAATAAATTTAAATCTAAGAAATTTAATAAATGATAATGTACTCACCAGGTGTACAGTAACAGCTGCTATTCATTTGAAATAAGTATTTAAAAAAAATATATATATAAATTAAATTAATTAATTTAGAAGAATGATTTTATTAATTAATTGTATGTTTATCTTGTTAGAAATATTTATCCGTTTCTAAAAATATTGATAAATAATTGTTTATTTTATCGAAATTTAATCTGGTCATTATTGTTTTTTTCTTCTAAGTTTATTTCATGCTTCAGTTTTATTTTATTTCATTTGCCTAGTATTTAAATACAAAAAAAAAACTGAAAAAAAAATCGATTTAATTAATTATTTATAACAAATAATACGATAGATTTTAAAATTGTATAGCACTGTCGCATTGCTGTAGGTATTTATATTATATTGATACTAACATGAGTTTTATTTACTATTAAAATGACTTTTGTTTCATTGATATATATTTTAAGTGATTTGCCGTATGTATTATTATTCTCGTAAGTTTGATGGACTATTACGATGAATTTTAAAATCAATCAAATAAATAACAATTTTATTATAACAATGGAACACTCGTTATATAGTGTGCTATTTGTGTAATAGTTTGAATGCCTTTTGCATGATATGTGATACACAAATTAAACCAGGAGGATAAAATGCAAATATAATTGTATATTGATCATAGTTTAAATTACTCATCAGTATTTTATGGCATTACATAATACATATCCATCCAAAGAACAATACGATGTATATCATGTTAAAAGTCTCGTAAAAATATTTCAAATGATTTAGAACAAAGAACATAATAATGATATATATATAATATATATATTGTATACAAATGTACATAAATGAAATATAACACATTCATAATCAAGCTATTGCCGGACGAGTTGGTAATTTGTTTCTCTCTCATTCACATTTTTTATAAACTCAATGTAATAATATATTATATTATTGATCCAATCGTTTTATTTAATAAAAATTATTATTATTTATCGTATTTGAATATTTTATTGTATTATATTGATTATTAATAATTTTAATATCAAATACAACACAGATGTGTTATATAAAAATAAATATATGATATTTATGGTGGCAATGTAACCACGTAGTGTTTTTTTTTAACTTCTGCTCCACTGAAACTGCAGTGTACTCGGAGAGACAAAACGTACTAAAAGGGTGGCAAACTAATAGAGTTTAATGAAGCAGAAACTCGATTACTAAAAAGAAAAACTCGTTGTCGTCTCGTAGCCACGCAGTACTCGCGATTTTTTCGACAAACTTTTCGATTACATCTCTCTCCATAGTTATAACGCTCAGGATAATCGAGTCAGGGATGTCACCAAGGTATGGTGTCTCTCCCTACTGAAAGTCCCACAAAAAAATAAATTAAGTTACGGCAAGAGTATTGGAATTTTTTTTTTTTTTTTTTATTTTCATTAATAAATACACAATCTGTACACAATAAGGCACAATAAGAGTATGGGCTATATATACAAGGGAAGAAAATCTTGAATGAAGAAGCCACCCACTGATGACACTTTCGTCTTTTAATTATGTTATTATATTAAGGGTTTAGTAGGTCTCTGCACCATTGTCGTTTAAGGCGCCTGGGAGGGTTACCAGGGATGGTTAGTACAGCTAGATTTTTTATAAGTGCGTTTGGATGTGTGTTAAGGTGTAGGTGGAACCGTTTATAAAAATTTTTTGCCTCTTCTTGGATTGTTTTTATATGTAGGTCTTTGTGCAGGGTGTGGTTTGATACATATGGTGGTGAATTGGTGATTTTCCTTAATGCAATATTTTGGAACCTTTGAATTTTATTTAAATTAGAATTTTTTGCATTGCCCCATAGCTGTAGGCCGTAAGTCCAAATTGGCTTTAAGAGGGATTTGTACATAAGTAATTTAGTATTTAGTTTTGTATGTTTGTTGTTGACTATTAGGGTTTTTAGCATTCGTAAGCGGGAGTTTAATTGTAATCTTTTAGCTTTGATGTGGTGAGCCCATGTGAGACGGCGGTCGAGAATTAGCCCAAGATATTTAACAATTGGGGATGGGGGGATTTGGGTACCAAAAATCGTTACTTCTGGACATGGTGCTAATTTAAGTGTAAATGTAGTATGTACAGATTTGGATTGGTTTATTTTAAAACGCCACTTTTTGTACCAGTCTTCTATTAAAGAAAGATGGTTTTGTAGGTTTATGGAGGCTATAGTAGGATCTGGACTGGATGATAATATGACTTTGTCGTCCGCATAGTCTGCTACTAATGTGTTGGGCGTGGTTGGTTGGTCAGATGTGTAAATATTGTACAGAATTGGAGAAAGGATTCCACCTTGCGGAACACCTGCCGCAATTCCTGCTATGTTAGAGTCTGAAGAACCAAAATGGACCCGGAAGTATCGGTCTGAGAGATATGATTTGAGTATAATGTAGTATGTTGGGTGTAGGAACTTTTTTAATTTATATAGCAGACCTTCATGCCACACTCTATCGAAGGCCTGAGATATGTCAAGGAATGCGCAGGTGCAGTAACATTTTTTTTCGAGGGCAAAGGAGATAGCATCAACAACTCTATGGACTTGGTGAATAGTTGAGTGTTTAGCACGAAAACCAAATTGATAGTCGGGTAAGATTTTTTTATCAAACATGATAGGAAGGATACGTTTAAGCAAAAGTCTTTCCAGTATTTTGCCGAAAAACGGCAATAAACTGATTGGTCTATAAGAATTTAAGGAGTCAGGTGGTTTATTCGGTTTAGGGATTAGGATAATTTTAGAATATTTCCAGAGAAGGGGGAAGTAAGAGAGTCTTAGGGTAGCATTGAAAATATGAGTAAGTAGAGTGATGGCACGTTTTGGTAAGCATCTGGCGACTTCCGCTGTAATTAAATCGAATCCTGGGGATTTCCTAAGTGAGTATTTTTGTATTGTAAATTTTACGTCACTAGGCGTAAAGTGTTTGACTGGTAGAGATATAGGGAGAGGAGAGTCTAGATACATTTGTACAGTGTTTGTAGTAGCTGAGAATGTTTCAGGGTGAGGTTGAAAAATGTCATGAAGATGATTTTTAAATAGTTCTGCTTTTTCAGTATCGGAAGAAGCAAGACTACCGTCTGGATTTTTTATTGGGGGCGATGAGGCTTTGTATTGAAGAGCTTGTTTTGTTACCTTCCAGAGACTCCCATCCTTGGTCGAGAGGTTAGTTAAGTGGTTTGCAAATGAGATATCTTTATTTTTAGATAAAACTTTCTTGAGTGAGTTAGACAAGTTATTGTATTTTTGTTTAAGAGATGGGAGACGATTTCGTTGGTACAGGGCTCTTGCTCTCCGTTTTTCCACTATAAGTGTCCGTATATGACTCGGTAAAGAAGGTTGATATGAAGAACAATGATTTACTACAGAGGTGGTTGACCATGCCGCTGATTGAATTATATTTGTGAGACTATTTACTGCTACGTCAATATCATCCGTGGATTTTAATTTGATATTAAGTTTTACTTTTTGATTAACAAGATCATGAAATTTATACCGATCAGTTGTGACATTGAAGAGTTTAGGAGGTTTAGGGCGAGTTAATGGATATGCGTTGAGTGTTAGTATGACTGAAGAGTGGTCTGAGTTTAAGTCTAAGATATTATCAGTAGAGTGAAATAGGTTAGATGGAATTTTTGAAACAAATATGTCAAGTATATCTGGCTTTTTGCGAGCAGAAGTTGGCCAATAAGTTGGGCCAGGGGGAGCAAGTATTTTAAGTTTTTTTATATTTGCGAAGTCACGTAAGACAGAACCACGTGGATTATTCATACGACATCCCCAACTTTGATGTTTGGCGTTAAAGTCGCCCCCAACTATAAAATTGTTACCAAAAGTACAAAAATAGTTATTAAAGTCTGCAATTGTAATTATATGTTTTGGAGGTGAGTATAGTACAGCAATTGTTACAGGGATATTATTTATGTTAATTAAAATAGCACAGGACTGTAAGAAATTCTGACAGAAGTTTGGGAGAACTTGGAACGCTATGGTGGATTTAATTAGTATGGCAACTCCGCCGTGAGCCGTATTATCTGGGTGATTGGCTTTCAGTAATTTGTAACCTGGAATATGTACATTAGAGTATTGAGTAAAATGTGTTTCGGTAATTAATGCAATATCAATACGTTGGTTTTGTAATACTGATTGGATTTCAGTTACATGATTTCTTAGGCCGTTTGCATTGAATAATAAAATTAAAAGAGAATTGTTTGTGTGTGTGTTATTAATCATTTTTTGTTATCTAAGAGACTAGTTATTACTTTGGTAAGTAGAGATATTAGAGGATTTATTAGAGATTTGAAATCCTCTAGAAAGCTTGTTATTGTTTTATTGATATCAGCTGCCGGTGGGGGCAGATGGTGATTTGAGGATTGGCCTGAAGTAGCCTGTGCATAGGATAGGGTGGGGTTTGTGTTAGCGTCATTAGCAGGGTGGCTGTCTTTTACAATACGTTTCTTATCTCTAATATTATCTGACAAAAAAAAATTATTACTAGTGGCAGGTTTCTTACGTCGTTGGAGGTCCTTGTATACTGCGCATCCTTTATAACTGGCTGGATGGCTCCCTTGACAGAGTGCACATGTTGGTGGAGTATCGCGTGGATTTGGACAGGCGGATGATAAGTGGTATGCGCCGCAGCGAACACATCTTGGAGGATAGCCGCAGTACGTTTTGGTGTGACCGTAGTTCTGGCAATTTAGACATTGGCTTATAGTTTTGGCTTTGAAAGGTTCCTCTACTTTAATTTTTGTATGTAATAGAGATGTCAATTTATATATTTCGTTTGATTGGGTGCTTGGTTCCAGATCGACAAAAAAAAGTGGTAATGGGTGCTTATTTGTTTTGTGTAGAACATTGGTAATATTTCTTATTTCAAATTGACGAATTTCTAATTCAGATTTTATAAGACTAGTTGGCGTTGATGGATGGAGGTTGCGAATTACAACTCGGACAGGTTTATCTTGTTGAAGTTGGTAGGTGTGGTATTCGGCTTTTTCTTCCTTTAAATACCGTATTAGTGACCTATACGCGTCTGGAGTGCTGGTTTGAATTTTTAGTTTGTCTGTAGATGATTTACAGACAAAGTTATCAACACCGATTAGTTCTATAAGTACTGTGCATAGTTCCGGAAAGTCCTCGACGCCTCTTACGAAAACTGGGGGAGGAGCTTTGATTGGTAGGTCGCGGTCGTTTGTATTTGTATTTTCAGTCTGTGTGTTAGTGGCATTGTTTTTGGTAGTGTCATTGAGCGGGCTGTCGTTTATACCATCCATCTGATTTGAGTCCTGATCTTCGTTTGAAGCGAAAACCTCAAATCGATTTGCTGACGCGAATATTTTTTTTCTTGGTTTAGGTGGACGCTCATTTGGAGAGCTAGGCGTAGAATTAGAATTAGTAGAACTGGAGTGGTTTCTTTTAGTTTTTTGTTGTACGGTCCATCCTTCATCTTGTTGACTATTATTGTTTACGATTTTTATCGGGGATACGATATTATTGTTTTTTTTGTTCATTTTGATTAAAATGAGTTTGATGTAAATAGAATTAATGAGTTTCTAAATAATACGATATCGTCGGTCGCAGTCGCGATAAGTACGATGAAGACGGTGGGTTGCGATAGCTTAATTGATTTGTTATATAATAACGAGACCGCCGAGGCGGCCGCCGATGAGACCGTATGTGTTAACGCTGGCAATATTACTGAGGACGTAATATTTTTACCATTTATTTGTGTGCGGACTTTAGTTAAAATAGATGAAGAGTAAGAATGACTTAAGTCTATGTCACATATTTGATTAACCAGAAAGTGTGAAAAAAAAAATATATAATATATACGAATTACGTTATTCGGAAAGACTAATTAGCTTAGAGCGCACTATACGCACGTGCGTACCGATCGGCGGCTATCGCGGAACTGTATTGGAATTTAAAGTCAAAATAATGACTTATTTCCGCGTGGACCACCTAGGGAATAATACTAAAACAGTATAATCTAACTGGCCTAGAAATGTGCTCTGCGCACGTGTTTCGGTCACGAGAGTGTATGATGACGGGGCGCAAAGAGTTTTGCGTCAACGAGCAACTTTTACGGACGACAAAACGTTTGCTGTTGTGGTTTGCACGTTTTTCGTTCGATCAAATCAATTTCCATCTCGGACTCTGTGCGACTACCTTCACCCCCTACTCACAGATTCCTTCAAACCATACCCACAATCCAATTGTTCCATTGTCGTCACCCCTATTGAATGTTATTTTATTGCCACGTCCGGAATCGAAGAATACAACTTTGTAGGTATAAAGAATCATATATATATATATACACATAGAAATCAAACCAAAGTCTCTCCATTGTGAGCGTAAAAAAAAGCAGAAGGTCCAAGATGTTTATCAGACCGCTTTTTCCACCCTTATTGCATGACCGTTCTCCACCGTAAGCCGTATCGTCGACGATAAACCGCAGTGTAGTTAAGATAGCCTTTTTCACCGTTTCAGCCTAACCCCTCACTAAGATTCCAGTTTTAATTCCTAAATATCTGGACCTTCGAAGGGCGGATATTGTATTAAAGACCACATTCAAAATGCAAGTCATATCTTAAAAGGATTAAGCAAAACTGCAAACATTGGATTTTAACTCATCATAATTTGATTTATTTTGTGTAAGCGGATGTAGATGTTAAAACTAAAATAAACTTTTTAAGTAGTTTATATTCATAGGTTTTATCGATCTAATAATGGAAAAATAGATCAAACTCAATATTTTTAATAACTTTTATGAATTCATAAATTTACATATTTTTGTTAACAGACATTTGTAAATGGTTTTAATCGAGAAAACAGTAGAACACATTATAATTAAACTATAATAATTATATTTAATTCGATAATAAAAAAAAAGTTCATTATGTTTTAAATAATATTTTTTAATATATTAGAAATTAAAATAATATTTATTTTTTATTTTTTACATATTCGCAGTCGTTAGCTGACAGTATAAATAATTAAATATATTTTTGAATTTTATCAATTAATAGTATACAAAATACATGTAGAAATGTAGTTAGAATGAATAAAGATACAATTGTACTCGTGTATAATAATATTATATATTATTAGACCAGTTATGACTGTGACATTAAATTCGGATTTTTCTTTTTAAAAATAATGACATGCGATTTGAACACTTATCTCTCTCTCTATTTTTTTTTTACTACTTGTGATTTGGAGATGCATCGGTATTAAATGATCACGAATCCTTTGTTTCGAGTGTATATATTACACGCGTGAGTATGCTAGGGTAACGCGGCGAGAGGCTAAATCACGTCGGTATTTATTTTTTTATTATTATTTTTTTTTTATTAAATGAACTCGAATAATAAACTCGAAAATTAACTGCTATACGAAAAATAAGTACCTACCTACTCGATTATTTTATGAGTGCGCACTTGCGTCTAGGATTTTATTATTATTTTTTTTTTTACTTGTGTTTGAAGAGTCAAATCGTGATATTTTTTTCAAACGTTCGCATGTATGGAACTTCGGAAAATATATATTTATTTAAACACAAATCCTTAGTGTATACACTATTTTTATTCAATAGACAACTGCAATGATGTGCTGATTCTATATTATACATCTACTCTTTATACTTGCATTCATATATTATATATTATAGTATTTGTATTTTAAACACACACTTATATTCGTTTAATACGATAACGAAACCATATAAATAAGATTATAAATTCAATTTTTGACGTACTCTCATTATAATTCAAATATACGTTATAATACATATTGTACGGGATGATTCAACAAGCATACTCACCCCTTTTTTAATTTAATTATGAATTTATTAAAATTATGATTTTTTAAATATACTTAAAGACCATATTTTCAAATAAAAAATACTGTTTTTCAAATGAAAACAGCCCTTTTCTTCTATGAAGTATTTCGTGAATAATATTTCCAAACATTTTGACATATTATTAAGATTACAATTTGAATAAATAGTTTTAGATTTATATAACTTTATGTGCTTAGGAAACTGTGTCTATAATAGTAGATTTTGAAGATAACAGGCTATATATAGTGATTTAAAATTAATTGTTAACAATCAATATTAATCCATATCAATATTTATAATTAATAAAAATGGTTCAAGTATAATAAATACTGCATTACATATATTTTATATTTTTACCACGTTTAAGAGAAGTATTATTGTTAGTATAAGCATTGTAATAACCAAAAAACTACTTTCACAAAATTTGAATTACATATCTAAATACATTCATCACTCCGTTCAGAATCTAAAAAAAATATTCACTTAAAATTTTAAAGTAAAAGGGGGGTTTCTAAATTTAAAAAAAAAATAGAAGTGCGTGTCGCAACAGGATAATCCGTTAACAGTATAAAAACTTTCAATAATTAAAAACATGGCCTTAATGTATATTTAAAAATTCGAAAATTTAGAATTTGAATAAATTCATTATAATTAAAAAATAGTAGATTGAGTGTTTGACGAATCATATATCATTATTATAACCTATATAACTGGTATTAAAATTAAATTAATTGTTTTTACATTCATTTAGATTACTTTAAAGTTCAGAATAACGTATTCGTATGCACCAGAAAAAGCTTTCGAACATAGTTATTGAAATGTATGGTATATTAATTAATTGGTTTTCCCTTAGATAACTATTTCGTACTGGCGATATGTAATTCATTTAATTCAAATATTCGTACGTATAATATAGTAATTATTGAATTCAATTTTTCAATTTGTTTCTTTTCTATAACAATAATAGTACACATGTGAATAAATATTTATCAATTAATTAATTAAATTAACTCCTATTATTTTCATTAATTTAAGCTATTATCATGAAATTATCATTATCCAAATATACAACATATAGAGACGAATGTTTGTATTTTAAAATTTTCTTGCAGATACTTGTTTTTAATTATTTTTTGTCATGTTTTATAAATTATAAGTCTGATTTGTTAAAAAATTTTCAATTGGACGCTCCATCGTATAATTTAGGCTTTCAACATATATTTCTTTTGGATTAGGCTACTAAATTTGAAAATAATTTAAATTATCTACAAAATTTAGTTTTTATTGTTATTGTATTTTCTGGCACCAAACAAAATAAAGAATATTAAACAAATGTTTTTAGTAATCGTCAGGAAATACAATGATAAAGTTTACTACAAAACTAATAAAACTATAAGATGCTCGATGAAGTGAGACATTGTTTGAACAATAATTTTAAAGCGTAGTGTTTGTGTTGTTAACAAGGCAGTCGTTGAAATTTTGAAACGAATTTCTATACGTTGACTATAAACATAAACAAAACATCTTTATTTTGTTTAGTGAAACCCAAGACGTATTTTTGCTCTAGAATTTCTGTTGTTAAAATGTATAAATAATAAACTGTATATCATTTATTTTAGAAGTACTGACATAATGTACCAAATTCATTTAGATATTATATTGTTTTTACTATAAGAGTAGATAGGTATGTATAATGGAATTTAACAAATTATTGTTTTTTTGTTTATACAATATTATCATAATAAGTATATGTATTATGTTAAGACAAATAATTAAATAACAATAATGTTATGGCATATTACAAATGTTTATACGCATTAATATATCTCAGAAGAGATGATTAAATAATTTATAATTCGTACTCTTATCGACCTTATAAGATTCCAGGCAGAATAATAAAACCAGAAAACACCGTTGAATATTAGATAATATGCATGATTATTTTCAATCTGACCTTTAATAGATGTTTCTTTTTTTTAGTTAATAACTACGATGTATTAATTATATATAGTTATTTTATTATTAATATACAAAAAAAAAATATTAAAGTTTGAATCGAAAACAAAGAAAAAATAACTCTTGAAAAAGTGTGAAATAAGAATAATTTTAATTGGGCTGCATTACGGTTTATAATAAAAATCTGTACACGTTCAAAGCAGTGCGTTTAAGCTCTACTTAGTACCGTCCACCTTACACCATCACGTAATGTCTGTACGTGTTTATTTTTTCAACCGCTGTGTTAACTCGATTCCATCCGATATTTAATGCATATCTGCAGGAGCAAAGCCTAAACTAAAATATTTTAAACGTTTATGTATAACTAAAAAATATTGAATTACCTATTTTGTTTACTAATAGCTTAATATTTACTGTGAAACAAAATCAAATATTTAAATAAATCAAAGCCGCCGTCGTTTGAAATAATTATTTCATTGACCAGATGAATTTCGAGATCGGGTAGGGTTTGAAAGTAAAGTTGTGCTATTTGTGCCCCGAAGTGACGATTGATAGGAACAAGCGTCACTGGTACAACGCAAAACTTGTACTTTGTACTTAAAATTGCTACAGATCGTTTCATGTTATTTAAGTAGGAGTAGTGAGGTGCTTGAATTGGGAGGGGACGCTAAGAGTCAATACTACTCTACAATAATTGTCTTAAAATAGTTTGAGAGTACTACCTACTAATTATTTATACAGGGACATTGTAATTTTGTAAACATTTTCTTTAACATAAGAATAAATTTACGTTTAAAAATTGTGTTCAAATTTAATGATAATATTACAATAGTTATTATTAGTAATTAGTATGCTAACAAGACCAAATAAATTAAACCATTAATAAATTCACAAATAGATTTATTGTTATCATCAACCATGTTTTCAATATTATTTCATCATTATAACAAAATTTGACCAATTAAATTAAAATCAAACAAATTAAAAAAATAATAAATATTTAATTAAATAAAAATAATTGATGTTATGAAACTAGGTAAAATTTTTGGATCAAGTGTATACACTATTGAATATCTTTAAAAATATATATAGTAGATATTTAAATAATTACCGTTGGAACTGTCAATAAACCATAACATGCTGCAGTGAATATTGTAGTTATATACCCATGGGTGCTGCGAGGGGGGTGCAAGGGAGCAAATTAAATTAAATTAAAAAATTGAATGGTATTGAAACTATTTTATTTTGTATAATAAATTATCTACATTATATTACATATTTAACAATTATTATTATTAGTATTATTATTATTACGTATATAAGCATTATTTAGAAATTAGCGTATAACTACTTGGCTACTTGCACGATGCACCCCCCTGATAAAATTCCTGGCGGAGCCTATGTATGTACCACTGTCCCGCAGCGACTATAATATTGTGTTAATTAAAAATTATACTATCTATTAAATCGTGGAGTCAGTCACTCTTTTTCATTTGTTTCAAATTCGAGCTCTGTGTTTGCGCATAATATTTTATCTACGTTTTCCGCTTAATTAACAGCCCGCGAACAGCGGACAAAACTAAACCGTTGCCTACACGTTAAACGGTTATAATGGTTAATGTGTATGACAATGAACGTCATTTTACACGATAGGTACTACTCATATTATCCAATGCAATTCATATAGTGTTATGTTAATATTAAAACGGCTAAAATAACGGTACGTAGGTGAGTATACCTATATATATATAATATATACGATTGTAACGATTTCGCTATTATTATTATTATTGGCTATATCTACACGCGTTATGCGTATAAAACGTATTACGGACATGTATATCGCAACCATCGTCACACCCGCCCCACAACGACACACACACACGCGCGCGCGCGACTATTGCTATACGTAAATTGTACATAGGTATGGGGTATTATATATTATGTTGTACAGTGCACCGTTTGTTGTTTCCTTCCGCACAGGTCGTGTTTTAATTAACTCGTTTTATACGCGACGCTGAGGCACCTATCCCTGTGATATTATGCAACACTTTTCCGCCCTATGTCACACTCTCGCCATATCTCACTCGTTCTCTCTCTCTCTGCACGACGTGTATACATTCGCATCTCTCTTGCTATCGCATCGCCACGCCGCCACGGTGTTTCCGGCTTTACATTGCTATTATCAAAAGCCATTACGAAAAACGAACTCCCTTTATCGGACGCGTTTTTACAGCCCATTCCGTGCGTATAAAAAATTATGCACCGCACGAACGCCGCCGCGCCGGTAGCAAACTAGAAATTATAACCCGTTTTTATGACAATATATTATTTTATGGCTGTCGCGCGCCCCGCGCCGTTTTCCGAAATAATGGTTTTCAGTAGCAGTAGTCATGAGCTATTGTTTTTATTAGGTGTTTTCAATAGAATTGCTTTCGTCGTTTTACATCAAATTGTTTTTATATATTTATTATAAAAATATGTAATTAACTAATCGTGTTAATTATATTTTATCATAATAAATATCATAAAAGCAATTTTTTTTAATAAAATTTTACGGTTATTAATAATAATTACTCTATTTTTTTTTTAATTAATCCGAAAAATTTGGTTACATAATTAGTTGATTAATTTTGTTAATTCTTCCAATTAAACTCAGTAAATATAATATATTAATCGGGCCATACGTAACCTATTCAATATTTATGTTTAATATTAAATGATCTACAGTAAGGTTATAGAAACTGAGAGACAGGAAAAGGAACTTATATGCTTATAATTATTACAGCAGTTTAAATGTTTAATAGGAATACATGTAAACATACTTCACACAAATTAAGTTACACTAGTTACAGTACATTATAATAAAAGGTAATATTTTACTTACAAGATTATTTTACTTGTTCATTTTTCAAAGTTTTTATAAAAACATAACTTTAACACAATACATTAAAATTTTACAAACATACTGAATTAAACGATAAAATATTCCGGTACTTAATTAATACAATATCAAATTCATTATTTTTTTAAGACGGATAAATTAGATTTACTATTTTAATAATAAACATGCATGTACACAATACACCTTAAATAAACAAAAATAATAATAACTAGTAGTTTTAGATTAAAATACAATTGTAATGTACTGTTTTTGTAAGAACTTCGAGTTTACTTTTGTATACGTTATTTTAGGGTTATAAATTTAAAAGAACAACGCATTATTTTCCGTCTAAAACATCCAAATTTCAAAACAAGTAATATGTATCTCTTATAATGCCAACCATAAAGTGTTGGCATTAAAACTTCTTTAATTTGAGTTTTATTTTGTTTATTTAAAGTTTGTATGAATAGTTACATTTATAAATAAAAAATTATTATACTCCTAAGAATATACGTATAATAACCTAACCTCTTCAATAACCATTTCTGATCTACTACTCATTTTTACATCGTATTATACTTATTAAATTATTTACGTAATCAAATGCAAGGGAAAAATACCTAACTAAATAATTTACAATAAATTTGATAAAAATATTATAGTACTTATAGTAAAGTAAACATGATAGATTATGGGAAAGTCGCAAGTTGACATGTTATGTTATGTATTTTGGAACAATAAATCTGCAGAGAAATACATCAAATATGCATTGCAATAAATAATAATGTCTATTGATTGATTATATATTCGTAAAACTTCTGAAGTATTCACACAAAGTTGTCGCAAAAATAAACGATTTCACGTTTACAATTTATGTGATGAGTAGCTCAGGTGAGTGCCGTAAGTAGTAAGTAGGTAGTATACATTACCTATATTATCAGCTTACGGTTTACGAGTTTTATAGGTTTACGTTGGGTCTCAACAAATTAAAACTAACCAGGAAATATTATGTCATCATGTAATGTCGATGAGTATTTAATATAAGGAGGTTCATCAACCTTAAACTCGCTTTCATTTGTAAATGGCCTACGATAAATTATTTCGCTTTTTGGCAGTTTATGTTTTTTACAACATCTTTTTTTGAGTATGCAAATTTTTAAATCAAAACCTCGATTGACTGACGTGCCCTTGGAAAACCTGCTTAGAGTTATATCATATAAAAATATAAAATTAAATATTAAAAATAGAATAGAATAATAACAATTTTGAAAAAAAAAACACAATATTATATTGTATTATCATAATAACTATCTACATTTTCTTAGAATTAATTATTAATATTTATATCTCATTATATTATATGAATTATTTATCAATAGATAAGTAAATCAACACGTAAATTGTTGTTAAATTTGAATTTTTCTAACAATACGTTTAATAAACATAAATGCAGTTAAATCAACACTTGAAAGGAATATAGCCGAGAGAGAAGGAAAGAGAAGAAAGTATCAGGCGAAAGGAAATCATCTCTGAGTCCTGCAAGTGCAATATAAACGACAGCGACGGTAATATAATACGGTTAAAATTAAGATAGTTCCCGTGTGGAAAGCGCGAAGTTAGCAAAATATATTATAATTATACATGTCGTATTCACGGTGACTCATCACCATTATTGTTTTTTATTTCATTACCCCGACGTCCCTACCTTTTTAACCGGGGACCTGCAGAATTAAAGAGAATTATTTTCCGACAGTGTGGGATTAATCCCCGCGCAAACGAATCCATTATTGTTGTATATACGCAGGGACCTTATTGTCGGCGGAGATGAATAGTGTATTAGATCATTTCACTGGCGGCGGCAAACGGCGTCATATTATAATCTTCGTCTTCGGTACAGTGCACGCCCGTCGACGGACGAAGAGTGAAAATAATAGGTAGACGGCAAGTGACAAAAAAAAAATATAATAATAATAATAATAAAAAAATGAGCAATTTTGCTGAACACTAATCGTCACAGGGAAACGGTGATAATTAATGGTTAATAGCTTTCCGCCGGAAAACTTAATTTTTTGTCTTCGTCCACGTTATATTACAAACTTCAGTCGCGTCATTGAACGAGCACATTTTCACCACCGTTGTTCATACCAATGACGAGTCACCATTGACGACATTTTTTGGTGACGAAACTACATTTGGGGCGAGGGGAAGGCCAACGATAAACTAAGTTTTAAACTCATAAATTAAGCAAAGCCAATCGAAAGTCTGATTTACGCTCTACTGATTAAAATATAAATTAATATTTTTCGATAACGATTAATAATATAAATTTAAGAATTCAGAAAAGTATAGACTTGAAATCTTTAAGTAAAAAATATAATAAAGCTAAAATATATTGTATAATTATTTACATAGAATAACTTAATGATTAATATCGAAGTTCTTAAATAATAATTTTATCTGTATCAAACTTAATTTCTTTATTTTTTTAAAATTGAATTTAGCAAATTTTAGATTTTATCCTATTCAACCGCATTGTATTTCTTAAATATTTCATAATTAATTTTAACTTTGAAAAGAAGCGTAACGATTGATGTAGGTATGTTATATATAAAATATATACGGCTTTAATATATATATTATGCTTTTTATTTTACGAATTTTTAAAGTTTATGGAAAAATTATCATAATATGCATTGTATGATTACAAATGCCATAGAGTATACTATAATAATATACTATAGACATTATACTATACGTCCAGAAAATTATAAACTATTTATTCAACGTACCTAATATAAATAGAGAATATAACATGACTGCAATTAAATGTTGTGATAATATCGTAATTTTTTTTTATGTATTAATTGTATATAAATAAATAAATTTACTTTAATTTCTATTTAAAAATCAACGAATAGGGTATAAAAAAGAATAATCCTCTCTTTATCTGTGCACTACCGATTCATGTGGTTTACACGCGTGGTGACAACTAAAATTCCTGAAACACAAACGTAGGAGCGTTGTATCCCTCGTTTTAAGTTAGTATGTATGCTCACAACGCTAATGACAACGATGAAGAAAATATAATTGTAACAATCCTATAATGATGTGTTTGTAGAAAAAAAAAATAATTAATCAATGATTTTAAGATCATTTTTTTTTTTTTTTTGGATGTGGAGGAGGATGATTTAAACCACGAATTAGTATAGCATACGAAGTGCAATATTAGTATTATATCAACAATGTTTTGTTGCCCACTGACAACCAAATTATTCATACAGTGTTTCTCATTGCACATACCTCAATAGAATTTTATATATTTAACTATGGACGTTTTTAATAAAAATAATATAAAAATTAAATTGTATTGACGCGGTAACAGCCTGTAAACCACTCGAAATAAAAATAAGTTACGACGTGAACGTGTGTTCTACAGTATCTAATCTAGTGAAAATGTATCCTCCCCACCCTCTTTTATCATATTATTTTTGAAGTTAGTAACCTACGTTAAAAAAATATCCTTAGACTAATACTGATGTAATAGTACTATAAGAATTATGCATAAACGTACTATAATAAAACAGGAGAGTACCTAACTAATTAAATATTGACACTGACACACACAAAAATGTATATTGTTATTGTTATAATATGATAATAATATAGTCAAGATTTTTTTTTTTTTTTTTGTAAATCAATAGCTTAAATTTTTAGTAAATAGCTAACGAGTATACTGTAGGTGAATATGCGTGTATCGATCGTGTACAAGACAGTACAAAAAAGTGGGTATGAAAAAATGTCAAGAACATTTCAAAAAGGTAAAATGTTTGCGAGGCTCAAAAAAAAACTTGTGAATATAGGGTTAGTTGTCAAAAACTCAACAATACGTATAGTACCATAAAATATTTTATACGTAAACAACAAAAAAAATAACAGTATACATTCAAGAAATTCAAGAAGACAACAAGTACGAAAAAATGTACAAGCAAAATAAATTAACAATCTAAAAATGTTTATTAAATTTATATAAATAAATAAATGTGTATAAAATAATATTAAAAACTATATTTACGAATTTTTCAAAGAAGAAATACGTGATTTATTTCAAATTAAAAATAATAAAACAGTAAAACAATAATACATTGCTATATGACGGAATAGTCATTCAATTGGATGAAATATCCAAACTAATGTGATATTATTATTTATGTTTACTCCAGACAAAACTATTTTAGTTAATTATCATTTCGAAATACGTCAGACAAATTTTAATAAACAACGTTTCTCGATGGTCATATATTTTAGTTTCCAAGTTAAAAAAATATGTCAATTGACCGAATGATGTATTCCCATTAATATATATGTGACATATGTGTACCATGTACCATGTACCTTGTTGTATTTGTTATTGATTAAAATAGCACATTAATAATAATAAAAAAAAAAAACATTTAATTGCGTCAATGTAAAATAAAAATAATACGCTTGTAGAGATAAAAGTAACTGAATAATACAATGCGTGTTAAACAAACAGGACTAATATACTGTAAAAATTATAATAAACGATTTTCAATACATCCAAAAAGTCATAAAGGCATTTTGAAAATAATACAAACTGAAAGTAGAAAAAAAATTTATCTAAAACGTACTGCAGAACACAGTTATGCAAAATTATTCTATTGTGGTGGTATAATGGTGGTGTACAAAAAGGGTACTGGAGTCGAGATGTCAACAAATATCCCTGAAAAATAATGAGAAATGACGGTGATGGTTGCAGTAGAAAATGTGTCCTGGACCGCAGATGATTATATCTATTACTACAAGAATATTATATTTTTCGTCTTATTTTCAGTAAATATATAGTTGTGTGGGTATTAAAAATAAACTAAATATTACTGAAAAAAGTGATCTTAGTGACGAATGTCGTTTACTCGTTTAGTGCTCATCGGCCAGTGTCGAACTCGTTCATGAAAAACGTCTACGAAAATATGCACATTATAGGGTAGTCATCGCCTCGAACATTGTCGACATGATTTTTTTTTTTCATCTCTACCAGATACAAAACAAAGCAGTGGACAATTTATTACGTAAATGTATAATAAATATACATGTCTGTGTGCACATGTTCACGAATCGAACACACAGATATCTCTTCCGGTCAGTTCTTCTCTAGTGGGCTATATATATATATATACCTATACAGTGTATGGTAAGACACCCTCTTCACGTTAAAATAGTTTTGGTCCGGATAAACGTGATCTATACTATTTGGACGGTGGCGAAGAAGAGACGGGGAAACTGAAGAACGGAGAGGGGAACAATAACACAAGAAACAGGACGAACAGGATAAGGAAAGTGTACTAGCTGCTGCAGTCGGCAGAGGATATACAACCACACACACAGTAGATAATAATATATACGATAGAATGTACGTCGTATATACTATACATATATACACATGCACGCTGCGGCCGGCTGTGCCTTCGCGTCGGCTGCCCGGCGCGAGGTCCAATTTGTCGGTGCAAAACGCCGTTCATATTTCATCGGGCCCGAGAGATCCCCGAGCGGCCGCGTGTGTGTGTGTGTGTGTGTGTGTGTGTGTGTGTGTGTGTGTGTGTGTGTGTGTGTGCGTATAGGTGAATCTCATCCCCATCGCCCGGGCTGACCGGATGAGAGAGTCCCTCCGTCGCCCGCGCGCTCCCTCGACCAAAAGTCCGGTGCACCGCCACGCCGTTATGCGTATATCGTTCGTACGTAGTATACCACCACCGCGGTCGTGGTGGGGGGGGGGCGCGGATAATAGCACGGTGCTTGTGCGCCCGCGAACGCGTGAACGGTAGAGCTGGTATGCGTGAGTGTGTGTGTTCGAATTTCCGGTGCCCGACCCCGGAGAATCTCGTCCGAGAGGGTCTATACGGCTCACGCGCGTTTATTATTTTCGTCGTTCTTCCCGTAAAATCGCACCTGTTATTTTTTCTCGGAAATTCACACGCATACCATTCATAAAGGTATATTATATAATTGTACACGGCTATATATTATGTGTATATGTATTTGCAATAAAACTGTATACGCGGTTGTGCTATGTACACATTATGTTCACGAATACAAACATAGTTATATATGTATATTATATATATTATACAAGTATATTTCACGTACAAAGATACATCACGCGAACTTAACCCGAAAGGTCGGCCGGCGTAACCGTTTGCGCCAAAAACGGAAATTTAATTTCCCAAAGTAGGTATATAAGTATTATTATGTATGCGGAGCGATTCTTTTTTTCGGTAGACAGTCATTTTCACATATTTAGTATTTTTTTTTTCTCAAAAAACATTATATTGTAATGACTTCAATATAATATGTTTGTAAAAACATATTTTCGAAAACAATTTACTCCATTTGCAACGCGCGAGTGTTGTAATGATAATATATTATAATATATTATACGTGTACGCCCGGACATGGAGTAGTGCAATGGAAGCACCAGTTGCCTACCGGCGCTGACGTTAAGCGAGCGGCTTCGTTGCTAGTTCCCCGATGGTTTACCACCTGGGAATTTTAGCAAAATACACTTCATCTGTCTTAACCTAAACCATAACCGTCGAGATAAATAGTGTCTAGTTGTGTCTCCCTTAACAAAAAAAAAAAATAAAAATATACGTCTGCACTAGAATTTATTTTTCAGCGTCTGTGTATAGTTTCTAACAAACGTCAGTAACAACTGACTGAGATAACAGTTGTAAAAAGTTTTAGTTGTTTTTGTTTTATCATTTCGATAACGGCTTTTCAGACCAATTATTTGGCTTACCGATGAAATCTTCGGGCCAATATCAAAGGGGAAATTGCGGAAGTGCACCGAACAAATTTCAAATGTTCTTCGGCAAGATATATCTTATGGCGGTATAATGTAATCGTTGCCAATAATCAGCCAAATAATATGTATTAATAATATTATCTACGTGACATATTTTCTAAACGGCACCAAACTTTGTCCAATGAAGGACATGTTGAAAAATTTACGAGATATATGGTACACCAGGTGTACCATATATATGTCCTTCATAGTGTAATAATATATAGTATTCGATATACCTAAAATAGGATATTATTATAATTTTTACTTGAAATTTACTAGTTGCTTAGTAACGGAAAATTTTTATACGTTTTTCTTCTTTATTTCAGCTGACATATAATTTTAATTGTGATATTAACTATTTTAAAGCGTTCTTTTATTCGAATTATTCTTTTAAGAATAACGAAGAATATTATTCATTATTCTTGTATATTTCATAATAAAATCGTTCATATAGATATTTCGTTACTTCATTTAACAAGATAATTAAGATAATTTAGATTGAAGTTAAACAACCTAATTTTTGCTGAAATTAATAGAACTTGAACAAATTCTCAAATTGTACATAATTGTAAAAATTAAAATTTATATTCAATGACCCCAAAAATAATATGATTATATGTTATGTGGATTTTTGGTTTTTAAATTATTATCTAATTTGATAGTGAAAATAAAATTTGCATCCTCTAATCCCATCATTAAATAATTTGCAATCACCTGAACAATTCGAACAAATATATACAGTAATACGTCATTAATTAAAGATGATATTATAATATAATATATATTCGAAATGAATTCGAATTGCGTCCATGAATGTGCATCTCATTTTTACAGACCAAGGACTTTTATACATTCAAGTTATTTAATAATTGTCTATTGTTATATTATATTATCATCAGCTATAACTCTTAACGTTTAATTAAAAATAATCTGGTGAATTGTAATTATATACAAAAATATTGTCAATGTATATATTTTTGTTAGTTATAATATTTGAACGAATTCAATAAGATGTGATATATATTTTCTATCAAACTGAGATATTTAGATATTTTTTTTTTAACGAAATCTTATTTTTTTACATCTTTTGTTTATTTTATTATTAGGTTTGAGATTTTGCATTTTATTATACATGTCATTTTTAAAATTGTATATTTGTTGGTTCTTTATTTTATAAGTATTAGGACTTTATAAAAACACTGAATTATTCATCTCATCGGGTATAAAAATTTAAAATGATGACCGAAAAATAATTTGAAAAATTTTCCAATTTTAGATTTATTTTTAAAAATCAACTATACATTGATTACGGATTGAAATATTTCTTCAAATAAATTTTCCTAGGTGAAAACGACAGCGTTTCGTATCATTTAATCGATTGCAATGAATGTCACGGTGCGAATGTAACTGATGTTAACATGAACATAATTAATTTCCATTAATAAATTGTAAGATTGAATTTGCAGATAATATATCAGTAAATTGATAAGACTGGCTAAGACTTGAATATTTACGAGCATATTATCAAACAAATAGAAATAGAATCACAATTATTCTTGAAGACACAACTTAGAACTATCGCAGACAAATAGTGAACACAACTCGGTTTTCACAACGTTTATTTTCTTCAGCAAGCTGCTATTTAATTGACTTAAACATTTAAGGCCACATACATTTAATTGAAATGGTATTTTTGTTTTTGAAAGTAGTTTCAATTTTTAATCCGTAGAAAATCTTGTTTACGAAAATGTATGTAGAAAATATTGTAATCACCCTTAAATTAAATAAAAATAAATAATTAATTTTGATTAAATTTTTAAAATTTCGTGGATTAATTTCTAAATTCCTGAAAAAAATATTAAGTGGAGTGAAGAATGGTTAATCTTTATAATAAATAATAATTTAAAGTGTAAAACAAAGGTTGATAAAATATTGTTATAACATCGTTGTTTATCCTTATCAGCCTTTTATCTTGACAAAATATATTGCACAACGTGTTTTACCTAAAGGTAATATAAATACACAACAATAGAATATAATTAAAATTTTAAAAAAATTTATAGTACTTGGCCTATTCATCATTATTTTTCATTAACGTTTCCAATAATGAATTAATAAGTTAAAATTGACAGTAAATCAATGCATGTAGATAAAATATTTATATAAAACAAAAATATATGATCATAGTCAATACAAATAAATATTATATTTTATTATTTTTTTAATTTATAACAATATTTAATTATATCACGTACAATATATACGAAATATATTACAATGCGATTGAAGCGGTATAATAATTATTTATTTATACTTCTCATTCACGCCAATGTGTAACTTTTAATACATTGTAAACTGTTAACTAATACTACGAAAAGAAAATTCAATGAACACAATGAACATGATATCTATTATTATGTTAATTAATATAATTTGAATCGGAGGCTTATTCCTACTTATGGGATTATTTTTATAATATACATTTTACATATTATTTATACCATACGGTTAGTAGCTAGGCCATGCAGAATATACGTGTACTATAAATGTATCAGTATTTAAAATATAAAATTGTTAAATTGCATAAAAATCGGACAAACTGAATGTATGAAATATGAGTTATTACATTGGCTGTTAAACATATTAAAAAATAGTGTCACTAATTGTAATTATTATAAAATTAATTTTTAATAAATGGCTTGCTCTAATAAAAAATACGTACAAAAATGAATGTTAATATTTTTATAAAGGTTTATAATAATAAATTGTACGGATCGTGATCATGTCCGAAAGATAGGTATATATAATTTTAATATTATTTCGGAGTAAAACTGTTTAATTGTCTTTAAATGCCTAATATAACTATTGGTATAAGAGTTTAATACATATAGAATAAAAAAAAAATTGTACAATTTTTTCAATAATAATTTTTTACTAGAATTATTAATGTATAGTTTGTAAAAAAACTACCCCTTGAACGCATATGCAATAAAAAAGTGAATAAAAAATACTAATAATAAAAAATGTATGACCCTATATAATACTGATTCATTTTTATTATAGAAATGTATTAAAATACATATCTTCATTTTGTATTTTAATTGTATTGTATGCTTGATAAACTATTACTGATTTCAGACTATAAAAAAAAATTATTTATTTTTATCATTCAAAAGTTAGTAAAATATTGTTTAGAACTGAATATTATATATATATAGTGCCTAACATTAATTAAACTAGAATTATATAAATACTTCAAATTCCTTTTCCAATCTATGAATTTTGAGCAATTTTATTTTTATGAACAATAATAAACAACAGTATCTTACATTTATAATTATTTTAACTGCTGATTTTTTGAAAAACGCTCATTATTTTCGGTCAAACTTAAACCAAAACAGTGTGATTACCAAAAGGCTAGAAATGGTATTTTTAGTAGTTTTCATGATAATATAAGATTCTATGAATTAGTGGCATTTTAAATGTCTTTGCGTTAGCTGCTCACTTAATAAGTTTCATTTTTATATTGTTGATTGTCTGAACTAATAAACTAATCTAGAAAACTTAAATATGAAAACTCAACAAATTTGATGACGTTAAAATGAAATAATATAATTTTGAAGTAAAAAGTAAACAGACTATACATTAATAAAATTGTATAAATACCTAATGTAATTATTATTTATTTATTTAATTATTTTTACTTGTACAGTATGAATATAATCAATTATTTCTATAGTTTAGCTATAAATAAATTACCTATGTAATGTACCCAAATTATAGAAAAATGTAGTAGGTCTTAGTTTATTTTAGATTCTAAGATGAACGATGAATTTATTGGTTTACAGATATGTGTGTGTGTTTATTTTTTTGGTTTTGTGTATGTGTCTGTTGTATACAACTAATTAATAGTCAAATAAAAATTCTATTTTTTGGTTGTATTGGATAGAAAATTGGATCAATTTTGTACTTGAATAGATCAAAATTAAAAATTCACAGTACCTTTTTTTATAACCGGAAAAATACAAACAAAAAATTATGGAAAAACGGGAATATTTACACAAATTCAATATTATTATTTGAATAATTGTTTTGTAACCATGGTTACCTTAAAACTTTTACTTATACTATTATAATTATACAGAATGAAAATTTAAAAATATGTAGATTAATTTTAAAACTAACCTATTTATACAATGAACTTATTCACACGGCTTTACGTAGAGTGGCATTGAATCAAAAGTTAATAACAATAATATAATAATATATGATAGAAAAAGATATATTTATATTATATATTTTTTATTTTAGCAATATAAAATAAATCATGAATATACTTAGTGATATAGGTTGACAGTTTCCGTTCAGAATTGTTTTTCATTTACAATGATATATCATTGAATTCAAATTTAACACACCCGTTATAGTGAAAAGCTCGACACCTAATGTACAGCAAAGTGGTACCCACTTGCCAACCTTTTTTATTTATTTATTTTAAACATATTTTAATTTAATTACGATTTATTTAAAATTATATGAACAATATAAATGTTTTAGGACTTATAAAAAAATCAAATTTTGAAGCGTACTAGTATTTTGTATTTTTAAAGTTTAAACAGTTTATATTTATTGTCAGGTAGGTATGTCTTTTTTGATGTTATATAATTATATTTACTCGCACTTAGTGAACTAATTTAATACGTGTTAAGTATTCTATTAAAAAAAAAAGTTACAAATTAAAAAATAATTAATCTATCTACATAATAGAAACTTATTAGTGTAAGAATATTATGCAAATTAACTATAATTAGTATATATCTTGAGGGCGGTATACAAAAAATAATTTAAAAAGAGCTAAATATAAATTATAAATTGCTTATTTTTTTCCCTCTGAAACTCTAAGATTGAGTTAAAAAGCCACTACTGTTGCTATACGACACTAGGTAAAATGTAATATTTTTCGATAGGTACCTACACAATACGAAATTGTTAAGTTTGGACACGACAATTAATTGTCTCACAATAGCTGTACGTCTATTATCAAGGCACACATTTTAAATTAACGTATTTTTAGACATTTCAAGATGTGACATGATACACGGCAATTTGAAAACGGTAGTGGTTTAATATTGTCCTCCATTTACATTGACACGTATTTTAAGCAATTGGAAATGGAATTTCATCAACTCTAATACATTACTCGTATTGTAAGTATAATTAGGTTGCAAGCACGCGTATTGCATGTCATATACTTTCATCTTTCGCATATATACCTACTATGGTGCACCGTGCAATTTATTTTGTAGGTATAGGCACACATGGTACGGTTGGTGGCTGCATATTGATAGGTATTATTATTAGATGAACGCGGTCGGCCCGAGCGGATATCGCATATGGAAATATGGTTGCATGGATGCTGGATGGTTGAGTAGGGGGTTACGTGCCTCGCCGCGGAATGTCTTACATATTTTTTTCTTCCCGTCGCCAACCAGATGATGATTTATTTTCGTTCCCGAGGCGTTATTCTCTATCCGGACGACGTGTGATGGCGAAAGGTTGCGGTTTTTTTTTATCAACTAAAAAAGAACGAAATCTTTTTCTACGCCATATAATGCGTATAATATATATACATTATCGTATCGGGTAAACATATTATTATCGATTTCCCCGTGAGCTACTGCTTCTATACACCACTTCTGTATGACACGAATCCACTTATTTTTATTCTCCGCGCCCAAATACAAGTTACGCGTACAAGTTGTATACTTTTATTTTTCATATACATTACACTATACCGTCAAAGTTTTGGGTGGTACTATATTATTATATTTCCTTTTAATCCACGAATAATGATAATATACAATCGTATTTATGCTTTTCCGTTACTTTTTCGATCAGTAGTTAAAATGTTATATTATGTCCAACTTTTTATAAAATTTTAAAATAATAGTTTTATTAACATATAATATAGTACAATATTAATGTATAATGTTTTATAGATCCATGAGTGTTCAATTATATCAATTGTACTCTCTCCGAATACAAATGGCTATATAATCAGCTAATAAGACTGACAAATGAAATTATATTATATTTTTCAGTGTTGCTAAATTAAACAAAAACAGTGTTTAATTACTGAACACATTTAAAAATACATATACTTTAATTGTTTTAAACACAATTTAATTGAGTTCGAAATAAAATGATTATTCAATGAAAACAAAGACCTCATTGGTATAGCGTAAAGCTATATGAAACTATAAAATTAAATACAATACTTTTTAATGCAATACAAATTATGAATTGTAAAAATATAATAAATAATGATAAACTATATCATCTTCCGAATAGTTTCAATTTATATAAATTGTACAGATAAAAATAAATGTATTAATAAATAATGCATTTCCTATTAAAAGTAAATGTGTTAAATAAAAACCAAAAAATAGCTCGATATTAATATATATTACAAAGACATAAAATAAAAAAATGTAATGTACTTAAATTAATAAAACATGTGACCATAATTGTTTATGTTCGGTTATCCTATGAATATTTATGAATTGATTATTATTTAATGTCACGAAAGCAGAATATATAAATCCAGTAGTAATATAATATATTTATTATAAAGTAAGTATGTTACAACTTATTAATAATAAAAAATAATAAATTAAGTGAATAATGATATAATAATAATGAATTATTATTGTACTAGAGTACTAGACGAAAAAAGGTTAGGTCAATTATTATTATAAATGTTTTATATTCATATTTAACAAATATGCAAATTAGTTTAATTAAAATTTTTTAGTAAAAATAAATATAATTAGATGGTAACTAGACTATAAAATTATGTTTTATTATAGCATTATATTTATATATTTTTATTCTTTATAAATCATTTGTTTTTAACGAAATCACGTAGGATTTATTTTATATTTTTAATTTCGTGTAAGCAGCATCTTAAAATGAAATTTTACATCTCGCCCGTACGGGTAAATAATATTATATTAACACTGGTTTTATAATATTTGTTGCACGACGTTCTTATAAAATATTTAAAACAATTTATTATGTTTTTGCATCTTATGGTAAGTCATCTTGGTGTTGTTGTTCCATAGGGAAAAGGTTTACAGCTGAGTGGCGCTGACACATTTGGAGCTGTATGATAATATCATGCAATAACATATTATATTATATTTTAACTTGCCTGGTATAATAAAATGTAGTTTGGTGTGGTATGTGTGTGTGTGGGGTCACGGGGCAAAAGACTTACAGGTCTTAGGTGAGGTGAATTTTTAGATAAACTCTAACGATAACGAAAAAGTATGACGTCTAAATGAGGATATTTTTAGCCTTTTGGGTTCTGAAGCTCATGCCATAACAAAACTGTTGTCAACAAAATTAAGCAAAACAGCTGCTGTATGCCATAATATAATATAATATACATAATATAAAATCATTCATATTTAATCGCTTGAACACAACATATAATTCTCAGTATAAGCATACTAAAGTTTAGGACAAATTTAAAACAACGTGTAGCATTGCAGCTTATATAAATGTTTTCAAATTTCTAAATTGTGCATAGGCCATAATAATATAATATTATGCTTTATTTTAACTATTTTGCAGAAAAAGTAGATAAAATACGTTCATATCAATTTAAAAAATATATTGAAGAATAAATTATTCCGTGCAAACATTTTGATTGTATATTTACAATGAATTGCCAGCTATGCAGTTATCAATATTCCTACTTCACGAGCGTGTAAACCGACGTGCACTTTACCCTTTCAAACCACTGAAGTGTCATAGAATTGTACGCCGCAGTGAATGCCGTTGTTTGAATACTGACAATATCGCGTAGTTCCCGCTTTTAACGCGCATTGGTCACATCGGCGAGCACTGAGCATACGACCGCGTTTGTCAGCGCACCGAGAACCTTTTATAACTTATGGAACCTCACTGCGGAACTTGTGGAAGGACGTGTTCGGAAAGTGGCAAAATTTATCGGCAAAATCCAGTGTGAAGTTCTAAACAACTAACGTGCGGTACAGCCGTAGTTAGTACTACGACCATATTGTTTACGGAATACTCGTGGCGAGCGGGCAACCGCAATATCGTCCATTGGTCAAACCATGGCGGACGTTTTCACAACATCCGTCTACGTCCGAATCTTGGTTTTTTTTCCCACCGTCCACGAGTGTGTGTTTACCGTTGTATTATGCGTTTCGACGAAAATTCCGACCACGAATCTATCATCAACCGTTTTCACATCGTCGTTAACAAGTGCGTATAATGTACGATATATAATGTTGTACAGTTAGTAGCGAAACGAGTCTTAATCACCACTGGCCCGATGACATGTGCCGCCCCGTTTCACGAGCATTGTGTACGTGCCACAGAGCAAGTCTGGCTGGGGGGAGGGGTGGGTGTTATACAAAATCATCTAGGTATATTATTCACGGGTTTCTTGACGGTATATGTTATTATATCCTTTAACAGACTTTGTTTAAAATCAGAAATTATTGTGTTTACATTTAGCATGACGTAATGAAATATATATCGGTCGTAAGGAATACGTTTGGAAAATCCTAGACAGATCTTTGTAAAATAATCATATGTAACGAGTATCTCGACGAATTTCGGTATAACCACGGAATAGTATTTTCGAGCATTATCGACGGTTGGTTTTGAGCCAGTGACATATATACATGATATTCGCATTTCGGTGTAATATCAATGTAATGCGCAATGTGTTACTGTACAAACTGACAGTAATTAACATGCAATAACATTTGGTTTGTGGCACATTCTGTCCAAATGTATTCCGGTCAAACTTCAAAGGATATTTTGATTTAGGTATAATTATTGTAAACATGTGTTCGTCACAAAACCTGAATAACCAACAACAGATAATTTATCAATAAACCTAATTAATAAAAAAAAATATATTGTAATTATTAATTTATCTTATGTATTTATGTATTTATGAAAATGTGTACATACTCACACCTATTGGTCACCTATATACATTCATGAGTGTATAGTATAAATAATTATTAATAATAATTACTTTCATATGAAATATGATTTACTTATGACATTTAACATTTCTAATATAACATTATAATATGAAAATATACTGACCATAAATTATGTAAATTTAAAGTATTAAAAATAATTTTTATAATCAATATGATGTTGTCATTCTGCATTGATATAAATATTTCAAAGTAGTATATTTTTTTTCCGATTGTAATAAGAAAAATTTCAAGTAATATTACAGTTTGGTGTAAATGGGCTATAAAAATTGATTGAAATAGCTTGTATTTTTCTATTTTTTTTTTCAATAGTCCAAACGGGTTCTATTAAAAAAAATAGTATGCAATAGAATTTATTTCAATAGGGGTTGGTGAAATGATGTTTAGATATTTATACGACAGAATTCAGAATTCCAAAGAAAAAAAATGACCGGAAAGACTATAACATAATACATTTTTTATATGGACGTGACTGAGAGCCAAAATGGCAATATTGTAATAAATATGATCTCGATGGGACGTAAAAATCCACAATGGGTGTGAAATTTTGTCAAGGTCGACAGCGATGACCGTTGTCACTGCAGCGACGTCGAACGTGTGTCGTGTATCTACTCTTTTAAGACATGTAGGTAATATTAATATTTTATTATAATAATAATAAATTTATATACTCATTTTACTGTCCGATGCATTGATAGATCATTCTTATAAAGACAGTGTTATATGACCATTCACTGATAAAAATAATCGTCGTGGACAGAAATTTAATAGCAATATTTCTGTGTTTCGAAGAAATAAACATGTGACCTTGGAACGATGGCACAATCAATAATTCAATATAGTTAGATAATTATATTATTATTTATAAATATATTTATATCAACAATTTTAAATTATTATTTGAAACTTTATTTTCTTACTATAAAAGGAATATGTAATAATTGAAATCAATCCTAGGTTAGGTTATGATAATATAGGTCCATATTATGATCATAATTTATTAAATTCCCTCTTTGCCTAACGCATCATTTTAGTTTAAAAACATGGAATGTAAATATACTGTTTTGATAATTAAAGCAGTCTTTTTTTTAACTACTTCATGTAGATTTTGAACTGTGACTTTTCTCTTTTTGTACAAACTGAACTTTATGAAAGCAAGTAAAGTTTTTGAAAATGTAAAATGAAAATAATGATAATAATAAAATAGAAGAAGTTGATTTGAACAGTCAAACCACAAAAGTAATATACTAACAGAGAAACAGTAAATTAATGTAAATTTTACAAACTCTGAATCTTAATTAACGTAGTTTCCCTTTTTAATGTTAGACATATTAACATTCAACATAACGTATAAATACACCAAATTAGAATGTATCATATAAGCAAATAAAATAAATGTATATATATTTCATTAGAAATTCAGTACATTAATTTTTTTTATATTTTTAATTTCAATTAAATTTGTAAAAACTAATTGATATAAAAATATTGTATACTATTCTTTAACTCATTAAACTTAAAATTATTATTATTTTAAAATAAAACCATTTGTATGTACCAAAAATGATTATAATGGTTATTATTATAAATGGTTAAAAAATAATTTATTGATATTATATTAAAATATAGCTTAGTAATATAACAATATTTTTTTACTATTAGTTTTTATTAGTTAGGTGTATACCTATGTAACTAAGAAGGTTTCAAGAATTTATTGAAATCTTAAAAGTACTGCACACATTTATCTTCTACCGTGAAATGGGATGTATTTGGGATGAATTTTCAAATACATTTGTTTTAAATGTTTTTAATATCTAAAACTGATTTCTGCTCAGTTTTTATTTGAATTCCATAGTATTATTGTTCATTTGTTTGAAAATTGATCCGTTGACCCTATTACATGTATTTGATTATTTTGTATATTAAATAAAATGTATTAATTTACAAAAAATATTTACTCGTGTATAGCAGCAGAATTATATCAACAGCACTGCATCAAAAAAAAAAAAAATTGTACCTATACATTTTATCATGTTCAATAAAATATATTCTATTAGAAATTTGGTATTCATCCAATAAAATGTTATCAATATAATGTATACTTAGTACTTACATTATACGATTATAATATATATATCATAATTTCCAGTCGATTGTACGGTATCACCTAAGACAGAAATAATAATAATTAATAATATTATTTAAACAATATCCAACATATTATCTTATAAACGGTCTAATGATGATAATGATGATCAACTATAATAATTACGTCGTCTTATCAGTTATCACCAATGCACCTTGATACATTCGTAATATCACTTTATACACAGACCTTAAACAATTATAAAAATCACAGCAATACCCTTATAATATTATTAAAAATAAAAATAAAATGAACACGTACATTTATTCTAGTTAAAAATCTATATTTACGTTGCTTGTAAGGATAAGAAATTGTAATTTGTAATGTTGATTATTATTTTTAATACATGTTTATCACTCAAGTATAGACAAATAAAATATGCATAAATTCAGATAGATTATAATAATTAATATTATGAATATAGTATGAAGTATGAACACATAATATCACACATTACAATGTATAAGTAATGCTATTATTGTTTAGAACTAAACCAAATTGTATTTTTGAAAATAACTATTTTTATTACTCTCAAAAGGTTTTGTGTGCGCGTATTTTACTATATCTGACAATCTATAATCACATATATATGAAGGAATTCATGAATGTGTATACGCAAAGCTACATATAAATTGGTTTAAAACGAACACGATAATTTTAAACTGGAAATATATTTATCGAGGTTGTATAAAATAAATTTTACATGGAATCGAATCAAGCGTCGAATAATAATGTTAGTTCGTATATTTTGATTTCTCTCTTAGGCAACAGCCGGGTTTTTTCTCAGTCACGTCTTCTCGTTTTGATTTCATATACAAAGATAGACACAAAGAGAGAGAGAGAGAGAGAGAGAGAATGCTAAAATCAAAGGGATAGGGAAATATGATGGCAAGGTCGGAAGGTTCGAGTGTTAATGATATTTAAACGTCAGGATCACGTCGGGGGCTTCAAGTTCAGAGGCAATGCCATATAACTTTATTATAAGTTTATCCGGTGCAGATTTCTTATTTTCAGCTGCGAGACGATTGTATTAAGTGTGTCGCCAGAAGGGCTCTTCTCTCTCCCCCCCTTCATAATATAGCCATCCCTTGTTATTGATTCTTGAACTCTCCCGAAAACTTGCTAAAGTTTAATAACTCATCAATCACGATCTCAGAATTTTGCCGGAGAGTCATGGAAGAGGAGAAAATATCTTTCGCTAGGATACTAATGGATGTGTGTATATGGTTATATAAGTGGTAGATCTCACGACAACGCTTTGGAAATAAATTACTTACTTTTGGTTTAAATATATTCGGTTTCTTTGATATACTTTTTTTTTGTTAATTATTAGGAGAAAACTTGACTTAAAAACGATAAACCAACGAAATTTTAATTTTACTCAAGTTGAATGGGTTTAATACATTATTTAATAATTTATGTACATAATATTATATGTATGGTTATTTTTTTCTTGTTTTCTCTTTCGACATTTTTTACTAAGTACATTACATGTTTAATGCCACACAAATTTTTCCCAAAAACATTATTTTACATTTAAATTAAACGTCTGTATTTATTGATATGTGTGAGTATGAATGTGAGTGAGTGTGTGAAGATGATTATATGTTATAAAACTTTTTTAATCAATTGATATACGTATACATATTACCTTATGATTAAATTTTTAATTTATATGGTAAAATGAATGTAAAATATTTGTTATAAAGCATTTTATAAAAGTTTAATTCTAAAGTAGTAAACATAAATAATTATTACCCTATAATTCATTATTCAATGCATTAATTTGTAAAGAAAAAAAATCGATTTAAAAATGGAACAAACTTATGATACATAATATATGTTATCTAAATAACGTGTACGTACAAACAAATTTCCTGTTATAAAATGTCTGATTAATATTTTTACTAATAGAATTTATCCATGCACAAAAAAAAAACTGTTTACAGAATCAGTATATTATGCACACCTGTACTAATATTTTAAATATCTTTGACCAAAACCTAATATATTTTAGTGTTTTTTATCAGAAAATTTTGATAAAACGTTAAAAATACATACCATCAACCTTTTTGATGCTATACAGGCCTGTAAGATCCTTTCATGAATACATATTTATATACATATAATTTTACCTTTTTTTTAACCTTGGTTCGGGTAAACTTTGGTTTTTTTTACCAAGGTATGTACTATGTATAGCTTTACCAACATTGTGTATTCACTGTGTTCAATTTTTTTTTTTAACAAGAAGCGAATAATCTATTATTATTATTTTTATATAGGAATACTTTTCCTTTATATGTTCAAAATAATCGAAAATATTTTTCAATAAAACTTTTTGTCACATTAGATAAACACAATACGTATTATAGTGCTGTGATATTATTATTTATCTCATGGTCCATAAAATAGGTAGTGTAATGTATTGGGCTATCATTTTTTATTCAATAAACACTCTCTGCCCTAAATAAAATCACAGTCTGTATAGCGTATCAACATGAAACGAAAAAAAAATATATAGGTACATTACAAATACACTTTATTTTTTGACAATATCATATTATATTTATATATACTCGTATATAAATTATATGATCACATACAATTATTAAATTATATGTATTACTACGATCGTTTACTTTTTTTAGTTATATATATATATACTATAAAAATAATAAATATACTACCTTTACCAAACGATCGATCCAAATAAAAGTTTCATCAACAATCGTTCACAAATACTCGTAAGTTTACTATTGGCATTACACTGCAATATTTGCAACAAATTTCTGAACAATAAATTGCTGTTAACTGAATGAACAAATAAATAAAGCAAAATACGTGACACGTGTAACGAAGAGTTATTCGATGCACTGTAAAGATAATATGTTAAATGCACAAAATATCGAAGTTGTAACAAAAAAAGTTATACATTATTATTTTGTTTTTGTTTAATAAGCCCCGTGTCTTTCATCCATCCTTTCAGTTTTTGGTGTTGTGTTTGTATTAGAAACTTAGAAACTGGGGCATTGATAGTTTTTTATGATTAATTTTAATTTTCTAGAGAAATAATCAACATTAGTTAGAGTGCCTTTAACACTTTAACAGTGTTTTCCATTGATGCCATTGTTTTGGTTCAAAAAGCAGCACCCCTTTTTTCCTAAAATCAATATATTATATTATATATACATAAAAAAAAATATGGAACTAACACAATTAATAAACAAACTGCGATTTTACAAAGAAAGTGCTGGATATTCTATGTTTCAGGGTCTTCATACTGAATATTGACAACATACACGTGTTGGTTCTGGATTTTGCCCATATTAAATTGTAGTTCTTTAACATCCGTGACGAAGGGGTTATTTTTCCACCTAATAATCCAAACACTCTTACCCTGTATTGTGTAAAATTATTGTTTATTATTATTTTTACTGCACATACGGTATATATGTGTAAATATAATTTTTTTTTCCATTCGGTTGCAAAACAAATTGAACCGACGAGTGCGTGTAGGTCATTTATAGCATATGCATGCTGCATATATACATATATTATAACATAGGCGCGTTAATGGGTTACAATAAAACATCCCGCGGGTGTGAACCATATATATATATAAATACAGTGATTAATTACTCGGGACGATAAATGGTAATATGTCAGAGGATGAGTGGTGGTGTGGTGAGAGGAGAGACGAAGAAAAATATCATCAACGCCAATGGAAATATATACATATGTGTGTGGTAGAGCTGGTGGTGGGTGGAATTCGTTTCGGTCGCTGATTCTGCAGTGGTCTACGTCACGAACAGACAAAATAGTAAAATCATGTTTAGCGAAATCGTTTTTATCCGATTCGATAGATCAATTAATGTGTTTGTAGACTATGGCTGTTGATAGACTGGCTGTCCATGGTTCAGCCATCCATATAGGCTATATACCTATTATAGCATACAAATACATTTTTACAATACGGCACTATGTCGATGAGTATAATATTGAAAATATTTTTTTTTCCCGTGAAACCAATGTTTTATTGCGATCGGTATACTTCAAAGTTAATTTAATTTTGTATTGGCGTTTAATAACGTAATATAATGTGATATATTGGTACACATATTACACGGAATATAGTCAATTTAAAAATAAATTGCAATGATTCTAGGTATTTATTTACAAGTAGCAAAGTAGGCCATGCAAAATTTTAATATACTATTTTATTTATTTATCATTTTTATTTCAATATTGTAAAACAGTTGGGTAGTTATAAAACCTTAACTTTAAGAGCACTCAATGATTGATTGCGAGAAGACAAAATAGCACTAATTATTAAACATTAAAAATCTATAGTTATATTTTAATTTATATTTGAGACTCAGCTTTGATAGTCTAATAGATATTACACTATAATATAATGTTTAATAATACTAAACATACTGAACAATTTTATGTTCCTATACTTAAATTTATATTTGGTATTAAGTATCTGGAAATCATTGGCAATATTTGGAAATCCAATATCTGACTACTTTACTGGATTCTAATGCTTTACATTCTAGTAAATATAAAATTGAAGACATTTTGATAAATAATTTTAGTTTTTTTAAAAAACTATTTACGCAAATAAATAATTTATTTATATATTTATATTTATTTATTTATATTAAAATACGCATACATTACATATAAAACTTATATTCGATATGACCCCTTAAAAATAACAGAAATCTTAATTTTTCAATGATTCTTTAACTAAAAATATATATTAAGATCGAAATTTAGTATTATACGTGTATATTGTACGACTTTAAAATGAAAATTTACTCAGGTAACTTTCTTATTAAAAAGTTATTTTCTCTGTATTAACATAAATAAATTATTACAATAAATCATGAAGACATTGTTTCGTACCTAGTTAAAACAAAATATGATAAAATATATTTGTTAAATTAGTTTTTATAACACAATATTATAATATGAAGCATAATATTTTATATAATATAATATAATACATATATTATATAACTATTTAAGTAATAATAACATCATTGTTTTTACCAAATATTTAATATTTCTTACGAAAATATTAGTTTTAATGTTTATAAACTTCTAGATAAACTACACGAATGTAGACATCAATCGATGAACTGTCTTTTTCATAAAAGGAAAAACTCTAATGATTACGTTCTACAAATGCCAAAAACAAGAAATCTTGACGTCCATTGTAGTTACACGAAGTTTTATCGTTGGGATTGGGTGTATAAATTATATTTATACGATGAAGCGAATTATTTCATACAGCGGATAAGCTTGAAATATTTTATGTACGTACATGTATTACAAAACAAAATCACAAACGTAACATAAATATTTCTCATATCTTCCCTTTAAAACCAGTATTGCCTATAATTAACCAATAGTAGATCGCCAGGCATGTCATTAATAATTATTTTAAAAGTTTAATTATAATAATAATTTCAATAAAATGATACTTTATAGGTAGTTAGTTTTGAATTTTTGTTCTCATAAGACTATGCACTTTACGAAACTAGACAACATCAATTAATAGATGTAATTTATGTTCATATATTAGTTTCGTTATCAAGGCTTAAAGGCATAAACAATTACAAATACGTTTGCAATGAAACAATTAAGTTATGTATATTGAATGATTATATAGTTTAAAGGCAACTAGTGTTATATAACTCACGAAAATATTCATTAGAGATTTCTACTTATTAAATATATAGACATCTATAATAAAGAAAATAATAAGAAAATAACATTAATTACTGTTTCTTTTAGAACATTGTTAAATTACAGTAGACTTCTATTAATTACACACAATATATCAATATGCATAATAAACGTATATAATTTGAATATATGTTATGTTAAAACAAATTATATATTTATTGTAAACCAAATTAAAAATAATCAAACTGTGAGCCACATCACGAATCAGTACAAACATATATTTAATTTTTCACTTAAATAAAAAAACAATGTTAATTCAAACAATAAAATTGTTATAAGAATAAAAAAATATATTTAATGAATATTAGTGAATAGTGAATAGTGATAGGTAAAAGTTAATTGCAAAGTATTAAATTAGAGATACAAAAATGTTATGTAGTATGTTTCTTTAGATAATGAAAAATAACGAGTAAGTATAATAAAACATTGTTTTTGCAATTTATATATATATATATGATCTACATAGCATACATTATTTTTCAAGTAACTTTTCTTAATCACGGATAAATAAAAAATCAGATAAACACCCTCAATGCATTAAAAACGTTAATATTTAAATTGCGTATTTATATTAATTTATAGCTATGGAAAAAAAAATAGTGCGAGTGTTAAAGCAAAAATCAGATAAAACGTATAAAATATTTTGTTTTCTACTAAATACTAACTATTCGGTAAAACGTCTCTATATGAGTATTGGTGAGATAAAGTTTATAATTCATAATATAAAAATATATTTTTAAATAATTAAACATATTATAATTAAGGTATATTACAATTAGGTATCGTACATATATTTCTTATACAATATTTATAAATTTAACTGTAAATTATTGTTAACCCAAATATTACTGTGCAATTGACTATTATAATAAAAAATGTAATTAATCATTTACATAATAAACCTATTAGGCATATAAATTAACAAAAATCAAATAAATGCCGTTTAAATGTCATAGTAATTTAATTTTTGTATAATATATTACCCGTTCAGAAAGAATATAATATCAAGAGTCAAGACGTTTGATCGCTCTACTCAGAAATCTTTTCTCATTATCATGACTTCAGATGGCTTTATATTAATTATTTGCAAGAGTTCGTCCGCTTAATCAACTGAATGACTTGTTTTCTGAGTTCAAGCAACCCCTTTTTTGACGTACAACAGTCCGTCTTTACAGCAAGTCGGTTTAATTAAAGACCGACTGTAAATAAATAGTGGTCGAACTCGTATAGACACATAATATACACGATATTAAGTCATTGCAATACATAGTACATTTTGAAAATGTCAAGGGTGTGCCCTTTTCTGTTTGATGGCTTTTAATTATTGTACGCGTTGCACCGCGTCACACCACACGTGTCCCTTATTATATTATTACTTTATGCTACACAATAATAATTATACAAATGCGCCTGTAATTAAATAACCGAACTCTCAAAAGCTTGCCAATACACCCCATGTTACGCGTGGATAACCCGGTATACTCGGTTATAATAATATCACAATACTGCAATACGAGTATATCGACCACAATATACAATGGTTATGGTCCGGTATTAATCGTGTTAGACCATAAAACATATCTCCATAGACACTCACGCATTTACGATAAAACAAAAAAATACAAATTAATCAATTGGAGGTCATAAAAAAATAAATATGCGCCGCATCTGAAATCTGAGTTGTATATAAATGGGTCATCGATGACGGACGTCATAATAATATATAATATATTTTAACTAAATATAACCTATCATAACTGTATTATTGTCTGTGTAATTGTGTACATAAACTATACAATACCTATATAATATATAGCCATGTTACAATAAAAACTATTTTTTGTATCCTAGGTTTTATTGGTATTCATGCTTTTAATGTAACATAAATATATATGTATATAAACAATAAGCAAATTCTTAGGTTTTAAACTCACTAACTATTGTTAAAGGAATTTAAGATCCCTTATAATAATAATTAAATGTAATTTTTTTATGCATTGTAAAATTCTTTTAAATTAAGTAAATATGTACATAATTTACTATATATACTTGTATTATATAACCCACAATGGTGACTGAGATATTAATATTTTTATAAATAATTATTAAAACGTAAACTTTTTACTAAAAAAAAGCAATACATTTTATACAAGTACGATAAAATGTATGAAGTATGTGCAGTGTGCATTATACATTATTCGATACCTAACTACATACCTAACCTAACCTAATACATAATAATAATAAAAACTACAAAATTGTATTAAATAATTTACAAATTAATAAAAAATAACTCATTAGAATAAAATAATCGCAACACGTTGATTAACATACCTATTTTCAATAATATTGTATTGTATACCATGGAGCAAGGCGGGCATTAACGCGTTAATAAGTTAAGTTAATATAACTTTTTAACTTAATAAGTTATTTTTTTATGATTATTGACTTTAGGAGTTTTCGAATTGACTTTTAATGGACTTGAGTTAATTTTCATTTAAACAAGTTAAGTTAATTTCAATAAAATTGTGTGAACTATTGTAGGTATACTAATTACTGGTACACATTTTATAAGTTATAAGTGTGCGAACAAAATGTGTACTGTTACCTTTTGGAACATATACAATAATAATAATTTTTTTAGTCTAATAACATGAAGAATTTTAGTTACCAATTATTTTGATTTTACCTATGTGAAAACTTTTTTTTAACTAACTTAACATAAGTTAATAAGTTAATATTAAATTTTGGTTAACTCTTAACTTAGTTCAATTGATAGAAAAATTTGAATTAACTTTTAACTATTAACTTAATTTAAATTTAAATTTAACTTAACTTAACTGAGTAAAAAAAATATCATTAACCTGCCCAGCCTTGCCATGGAGTTTATATACATAACATACTGCGTGTTTTTTATACTTACAAATAAACTTGAAATATGTGTATTTAAAAATAGTTATTAACTTGTAGCGTAATAAAAATGCAAATATTATACAATACATAAATAAATATAAACTCTTAAAAATAATAATTTCTTTAATGAATTATTTAATTTGTTTCTGTTTATTTCAAAAACATTAATAAATATATTATTTATCAATTATATTGAAATATATTCAACGCCATATTTTTGTCATTGTTGATTTAAGAATATTTATTGTTCATCTTTATTTTACTCCGAATTTAATCAGAATATTTCTATATTTCTAATTATAAATAGTTATTGCAATTTATGTAATATTTACTTAATGAGGTGTATTTACAGTTTGTATAATTTTTTTTCACAATTTATACATCGACTATTTAGAAAAAAAATCAATTTTAGATAACTACCAGTTGGCATGTAATTTGGATAACTCCGTTTGTTATGATTTAGCATGTTGTATTCGGATGCACCAATAATTCGTATTATACTTTAATATCTTAACTAACGATTTACAGGAATACCATTTTCGGAGATCGCCTGACTTTTTTTTCATTTTTCACATCAGTACCACAAATATGTAAGGGAATACTGTTTTCAGTAGTTATCAAAACTAAATAAATATCTTAATTGCGTCTAATGGATTTTCAAATACATACATAGATAATATATATATATATATATATGTGTATATAATACTTATATAGACCATTCATGTGAGATGGCAATGTTGACACAAATAGTGCTTTCTAGTTGATCAAAAATGTTAAGAAATCAGATGAACTGTGAGATTGAAAAGCCTGTGGGACGTGACTGTACTATAGTGGATAAAAAAATAAAAATAAGTCATACAAACCAACCTATTGATCAAACATTATAGATTCATTTTTTTATTATATATGATACATGAATTTTATTAAAAACATCACTAGATAGGTATTCAAGTATAACATTTGGATATTTATATAATATTATTACTTTGTTATATTTATATATACAATTATTAATATTTATAGTATGAGTTCAAAGTAAACTGTATCAATCTTATAAAATATAAAATAATTTGTGTAATGACGTATGAAATGATTAGATAATTCTAAAAATAGGAATTTCTTTGTCATTGTACCTAATAGTTTTGGCAAAAAAAAATTTCATACCGCGAAAACTACCAATATTATTATTGTTATTTATACTATATTCATATCCTTGTCAAAAAAATAACGATAATGTCTACTACGTCTGTTGATCCGATAATAATATAATGAATCATACTTTTATTATTTAGTACAAGCGATGTAAAACGTCAACGAATTAAACACGAAAAAAGCAAGATGTTGTAAAAAGGTTTGTCTTGTAGTGACTACACCGATAAACGCAGAATTTCTCAACAAAATGCGTGTTTTTATTTTTATTATTATTATTATTGTTATTATTATTATAGTATTCCTAAGCTATGATGGAAGGCTCGTTTTAACCCTGGATTTTTCTTTGATGCTGTTGAAATCGGAGAGTGTTTTGTACAACATAATATAATATAATAATGTACGTTTCTAGCGTTTCCTATTGAGAGTGTTTCATATTATTTATGATAATGATGGCCGTGTGTAGAATAATTATTTTTAAATATTGTATGTGTCTCTGAACTTTTTATCTACTCTCCATAACATCGGGAGATTTTTTTTATATATATTTACGTGGTGTCGTGCTATTTCTGACTGTGAAATATTCAGTGCGTTCTATTTCTGAGAATAATTTTTTTTTTACCTTTGATCTATCTACAGTTTAAAATGGTACCATAGCTCCGAAAATTTTAAAGAACGATAATTTATAAAAACGAATAAATTTAGGTAATTGACACGGTTGTATATTTTAAATTATCAGCTAACGATAACAATATAATTAAAATAATATATAATATGTAAAATAATAACAAAAAATTAAAGCCAGAAATAATTAGAAAATAAAACATACTACGTACCTACATAATATTCATAAATTAGAATTCATTACATTCAAAATTCTGATTTATGGAATTTCTATTCTAATTACGTTTTGGTAGTATAAAACTTTGATGGACATTATATCGAAATTGTTGATATCCTGTATAATGCTAATAATAGTTTTAAAAAACGCACATGATAATAATATTTTCATGTCAAATTATATTTATCAGAAAAATAACATAGCTTAAATGACTGCATTTATATTTTTTTATCGTCGGAAAATACACGAGTTCGTCTGTCGTTTGATTTATGCAACTACTAACGTAACCCCATCTAATGCAATATATTATTATAAACCGGGCTCGGTCTTTGGTGTTTTAGTCGACCGTGTCACCGGTCCTACATGTCCGTGTATTGCTATAACAACGACGACTATCGCTTTAGAAGATTCTTCGAATTCCTCGTGCTTGCAATAATTGTAATTCGTAATGTAGCATAATTGTACTAGAGGCGTAAAAGTAGTTCGTTTGGCGAAGTAATCATCGTTGTCGGCAACACCCACGCACTCTGTTATAATATATCGGTGGTCTCTGATAAGAAATCGTTCGTAATTAAAAGACGGCAACGGTGGCTGCGGATACGACCCCGTTTACACAGTACCACTCGTCGTATAAAACCTATTACCTCGTTTTTGCGGAACGGGTGCGGAGGGTGCCTTGCAATAATAATATATTACGATGGCAGTCGGAGATTTTTCATCCATTCTTCGGGAACAGCCTTAGACCGTGTGCTATGATGGTTTCTCTTTCCTTATAAGTCACACACGCATACACATTCACACTCACTTCCTATCGGCTTTCCTCTTTCGAACACTAACACGCCCCAACGCCCGCCATTGTATCCGACTCTTCGGAGTGATAATAACGATGCGCGGAGACATTTTGTCGCGTTATCTATATTATGTACACAGGGAATTAAAAGTGTTTTTTTTTTCGTTATGGGTTGCCTCTAGAACCATCCATTCAATCGTCGTGTGTTATTTTTTAATTTTTAAGAGTACACTGTGAAGCGATAGTTTTAAGCACAATTGTATTGACCAAATTCATGACAATTTATGAGAGATGTAGATAATAGGGAATAAACCATCGGTGATATTTGTCTAGTAAAATACAATTAAAAAAAAAAAGAAAACCGATAAACGTTTTAATTTTAACTGTTTTAGCTGATTACTACAATAAGATCAAATGCCATTTCATCGTTGTTTTGTATTTAAATATACATAGAACTAAGGAAATGTCTACGGTTGTGGTATATTAATTCGATAAGAGATTATTTTGAGAGGTATCGAAAAATGTTTTGAAAAACGTTAGAAAACTTGCCAAGTACCATCCGCCTCAGGTAAATTTCCCGGACCGATAGAATTAGTTTACAGAGCGAGCGGCACACGGTTACCGCGATTTACCAGTGAAATGAGGTAGGTACACCGAGACAGAAATACACCAATATAAAGCGTCGTATTTTATGTCCGTTCATTTTCTGCCGGCCAAAGTCAAGTTATATAACTAAAAATAATAATAATATTACATACGCGTCGTTGTCATTTTTTTTTTGCTTGCTTAACGGGCTCTACCACGCTTTAATAATATCGCGCGTTTATCCAGTACAAAATGTTTCTATATTCTTTCATGTACATCAGATGTTCCGTCATGGTTGTAATCGTCCCTTCTCTCTCACACACACACACATATACATCAACTAAATTACTAAATTCACATCATATATTACGAAAGACCGCACACGCCGCCGGAACGTATAACGATTTTTTTTTGTCTCGTCCGACGTTAATTGTTATCTCTGTACAGTCCGTCGTTGCCGACGCCGTTTTTGACTCGCTTTTGTTATTCAACGCGTCCTAATTAGTGATAATATATTATTTTATCACTGATATGGAAGGGAAAAAAATATATAAACATGTCCGAGTACCGGCGAGACCGACTGCAACGATTGAAGTCCCGACGATACTGTATAATATAATATCGGCTTTTGCGCCAGCAGCCTTTGGGTTGAAAATTAAAAAATCATGAACTGCTGTGTATAATACACGCTATATATTCGCTGGATGCCCGCCGTCGCATCGGGACTTCGCTCTCACCGTTATACATTTTTAAGCTCATGCCTTATTTACATCGTAATCGTAAACGCCACCGGTAATTTATCATCACGTCGTTCGTATATTATTATATAATGCTGCAGTTTTATTATTAAAACTTTCAAATTCCGAAATCTTGTTATTATTATGATTAAAATTATAATAATATAGTTGTATTATTATTACTTTTTTCCAGATTTGTTACCAAGACCTATATTATGGCGTTATGTACACAATAATAGTAATAATAATAAATGTTGAAAACAGCAAAATTTATGTATATACATTTTAACAGGCCATGGCTTTCTGGTTAAACTAATTAAACGGTTTTTGAAGGGTTCCGCGTATTATTATATTATAAAAGTCTATCTCAGTCTATTCCGTATACAGCATTTTCTAACAAGCGTTTGATATATTAAATTTCCAGTGGAGTTTTTAAACGGAGAATTGTATTTGCAACCGTTGTAAATTTCGTTGTTCAAACCCCTGCACGCCCGGCAAATGACACTAAAAGTCTTTTCGAGAAAATTCCAGCAAGTTCACGTGTATTTACATCGTTTTTCTATTTAAATTTCGAATCCAGTCTTATACTGCGAAATCAAGAAATAAAAACCACCTAGAACAATATTACACGATATTATGCATAGTGTTACCAAAACCGTTTTATTGCGTTCCACTGTTCCAGAAGTAATTCGCTACATCAAGCAGTTTTCTTTTGTGGAATGCTTATACCTATCGCGTTATTGTTACGGGCAAAACGATGTGCAATATTCACGCCTTCAATAATATTCTTTTGAGTAAATATTATGTCACACGTAATTTTGTATAATAAGTTCTATCTTTAAATATTAGATACCCTGTAGTACGCTGTATGATTCACCTGTGCATTCAAATTTAGATTTTTCAATTTTTTGAGTTTTGAATGCGAAATTACTGATTTTTTGAACCGTAATATATTCCACGATATAATCTCAGACTTATTCCATAAATTATTATTACATTTTATTGTTATTATTATTTTAATACTTTCATACCACTGCAGATGCAGCAGGCGGTGGTTGTTTTCCGACTGTTTTGGTAACTAATTCATGGTATATGTAAATCCCGGTTTCAAGACCAAAAGCACTCGGTCCAGTTCGGTTCGTTAACTATACCGGATGCACATCAAATTCAATTTTCATGTGCACCGATTATGTGTATGAGATCCTCGGTGAATTTCTAGCGAAATGATTTCATTGCGTCTTCATGCATTATCGCGAAACTTTGAAAATATATATCTGAAAACGGTCATGATAATTTAATCACAAAAACGCGGTATATGAAAACCACAAATACTCGTACAGCGTATTATAGTCGTAGCACTATTTTTTTCTCTCTCGAACAATTCTTCCGTAAACGAGCTGTATTGTAAATTATCTAAAACCCTGTGTAATTATCATATAATATTACAGCAAATTTGAAATCACTTGCACCGCCTCGTCTTTCGACTGAAGGTTTTCCTATGTTTCACTGTAATTATAATACATAGAAGGTTGTAGGTTTGGTCACCATTGCTACTATTTTTTTTTTTTTTTTTAATACATAAATAAAAAACGTCTTGTTTCAATTACGATTTCCACGCCAACACAGTTTTTTTTGCTTAATTTTTTTTCCCACTTCAATAATCTACTACATTTTCACTTGAGTAATAATAATCACAAGAACAGTAATTATTTAAAACTGTCTCCATATTGGTTTATGAAACTTCCTTTACCTTTAAAATCTGTAATTTAATATTATTAAAACTTACTACTAGTAGTTTTTCGTTGTCTAATTCAATATTTGGAAGCTATAATAATATGTGATTTTATATTTACATATGATTTTTTTTATATTTACTTATATTTTTATTTAACTTTTTTAGCATTTAAAATAACAATGTTGGTGTTAAATAATATTTGATTATAGAATGTCTATAAAAAAAAATATTTGAAACTTTTAAAATCCATTTATATAGTATGCAACAAAATTGTAGGTCCCTTGGGATGAAATAAGTTTTTATAAATAATTTTGTCTAGGTATACGTACATGAATACCTAAAGAATAAATAAAATAAATAAATGCTGAAAACCTTCTACAAAAACACTGTGGATATTTCTAAAAATCAATTTCAATACAGTTCATAAAAAGTTAACATTTTCAATGAAATATTATAAGGTATATTTTTAAATAAATTATGATTTTGAAGAAGAAAAAATTTAATTTAAAATAATAATATAGCCATAACTTATGAAGAACCCATGAACTTATCTATCATCTTTTTTTTTAATATAAACCATTTCTCGGGTTTTCGCGTTTAATTTATATATTACGTTTCACTCTTTTCGAGGGTCGGGCGGTGTTTGGACGACGAGAACAAGTAGGGAATGAGAAATGTGTTTATTTGGACCGGGACTTTTGCCAGCGACTGGCCAAGGATAACGGTTGTTTCCCGCTATATGGGAAAAAGAAAAAAAGAAAAGAGAATAAAATGTGTTTTCCGACATCGAATGAGGTTGTTCTTTGCTGCCAGATACGCCTCGGACATATCAATACCACTTTTTGATTACTTTTTCCGTCTCAGAGTTCGAATTAAAACAATTAAGGCGTGCGCGTAATCTCGTGTATACGTACGAATGCCATCAGACAACCGCAGTTTCGATATATGTATGGGAAGGTACGACCGTGGCGCGCGACGGTAGGGAGATCCGACGATAGGACTCTGTAAGAAAAAAAAAGATAATAAAAAACTATAATAATTTTTAAAAAACATTAGACAGCTTAAAAATAACGAAATCTATAAATACGATAAGCATCATCTTGAATTATTTTTATAAGTCAGGCATTGGTTTTATTTTTTATTCTTGAGATTTTTTTTTTTTTTAAATACCTAAAAGTGCAGCACAAATAAAACAGTATGATACTGAAATTCACTAGAATGAAAACATATTGTATCTGCAGCTATAATATTACAATACGTATATCAATAAGTATATTACAATAAGTATCTGTACCTGGTCATGGTGCTTGTACTACAGTCTACAGCAGTGATAAAACCGTTTTTAAAATTAGTTTTAAATAAATATAACTTATATAGATTGGTTTTTTTAAATACAATATCATAGACATTCAATTTAGTTGAGTATACTTCAAGTTTTTTCTGTTCTTTTTTTTTTTTTAAATTTCGTTTGAAAATTAGTTTAACCTGTCAAGTGTTAATGTATAAAATATTGATCCATTTTTTGGAAATTATTGAGTCAAGGAAAAAAACTTTGTTGTTATAAACTTCAAAAACAAAAACAAAAGATTAAAAAATAATTAAATGCCTACGATCGTTTTTTAATACTTAACAATAGGTTTTTTTAGTGTTGGAGGAATCACTATCGTCAACGTTTATTGAGTGGTGTATTTAAATCGTGATATTGTAACGATCTATAATTCGTATAGACATTCCCAATTACGTGGCCGTGACGAGGTAAAACATTGAAAATCTGAAAACGTAAGGCACCTATAGGTATATGCATGTTTTAATAAAACCGTTGCTGGGAACGGCGAAAATGAAAACAAAATAATTTTTCTGTACTACTACGTTTATGACACTGATATTTAGACACAGTATATAATAGAATAATACATTTACGTATGTTCATGTAAAAATATATATATATATATAAAAAAAATACATATCAAAAATATAATATATCGTTTTATGCCACCGTATAATATTCCAAATAATATATATGTCGTGTACGACACGTGCATGTGTGTGCGTGTGCGTAAGTGCGTTTAGTTCGTTTAGAGTATAATATATATTGTCGCAAAGGAAATAAAACCCCCTCGAACATGGTTCAACGTACATTTCATTTTATTATACGCACGCACACACACGTATACACATACACACACACACACATATATATATATATTTATACGATACACAATGTCATCCGCTATAAACATGTCAAATGAAAACGTCGTCTTATTTGTTTCATATAGGCGAACAATGGATAAGAAAAAAATGGCTTCGGCGTTGGCGTTATTGGCGGTGTTGTACGTGTGCGTAGTATCCGGAACAGCAAACAACTGCACCAGGTAACATTCGACAATCGCATTCTTATTATTAAGTCTAAATGTACTAGTACATAATAATATGGGTGCTCGTCAGTACTGCACAAAATCTTTAAAACCATCTCAATCAGTAATAATGCAGCCTTGATTTATCAATAGAGGGAGGAATATAATTTTTTTCGTCGCGTTAATAATTTAAACACAGACGATTTTATTTAATAAAATTAAGGCATTAATTAAGACAATAATTTGGCATAACAATAAAACAATAATAATTTATATACACAAATGTGTGGTTTCGTAGGAAATTATAGTCAAATGAAATTTTGGTCTAGTGCTGAAAGGGATAATATACAATGTATCAGTATAGTTATTGCGGCGACAACATTAACTATGTTATAATACAAATAAATAGATCTTTTTTTTTAGTTTCATATTATTATACCAAATAATTTACATACTGCAGTAATTATATCGTGTTCTCCGCATTTGTGATAATATTATAATATTAAAACAAGACGTCTCCCTCATTATTAGAGGGTTCCCCATCAAAAAGAAAAAAAACACCTTACTAGAGCTAGATGTACTTGCTAGTAGGTAAATTTTATCAATTGTCTTTGATAAGATCTGATAAATTTGAATTGTTATTAGTTATTTTAAAAACTCATAACGATTTCTACATTTTTTCTATCTCAGAAATTTATATTCTTAATAATATTACAAACAAAAGATAAATTGAAATTTTAATAAAATGAAAAATAAAAAATACTGAAGCAAAATAAAATAAAATTGAGTTATTAGCTATATGAACTAAATGGAGATAATTCATAGTTAAAATTTTTAATATAACCATCAAAACTCAAATAAAACACACAGTCGCTACGGTTAAGTTATTGTTCTTTGATGGATCATAGAATTTATATTATAATATAATTTCCATGATAATAAATACAACTTTAAATTATCGACAATTTAAAATGAAATTATCCAAAGAAACGTTCAAATAATAAGCTTTTATAACCATAAAATGCAACCACATTACTGGCAGTTTGCAGTCCAAGCAGCTTATTATAAACATTTATATTCTATTGATAACATTAATAATAATAAAGACAAAAACATAATCACAACTAAATTATAAATCAAATCAATACTAAAATAATTAAAAATTATGTAAATATGAACTAAATATCAATTATGACAAATAAATTAAAACCATTTTAGTAAAATATGATTAATAGTTGGATGGTATCTATATCATATCCTGGTTACGTCGTTGATTGTACATAAATATATGTTTCTATGTTAGTAAATTCATAAAAAAACTAAAAAAGTTGATATAAATTTCATTATAAAACTATATAATTAAGTAAGTAATAAGAATATACGCACGGCGAAAACAATAAACAAATTAGTATTTTAAAATTTTTTTGTATTTTTCAAAGTTGTTTTATCCCCAAATACTTTAATATAACTTCTAAACACAATAAATTATGATAGGTTATGTATTTTTTTTCACTTTAATTTGATATGCGTAGGTAACATTAAATCGAACACTGTTTAGTGCAATTAAGTAACATCAATTATTATTACCACCGAATATCGATCAGCTCAATAAAATTGATGTGTAGCCTATTTTTTATTGCTTATATTATTTGGCACAGTTAATGCATATTTTACATAATTATATTTTGTACAGCATAAAGTAATAATGCAGTCAAAAATTATATTTTTAATTAAAAATTATAATAACTTATAGTTTATAGTTTATAACTAATAAACATAAAATATAAAGGTATACTTACTAAATATAATTTAATTAGAAAAAACCAATTAAATAATTTCGTTAGTAATATATATATATATGTTTTTTTCTCAGTTATAACTTACAATATTATAAAATTTGGTATAAAACATTTATTTTGCCAAATGCAAATGATATTACCTATCGATGGTATGTCGGTAATACAATATATTAACATTATTAACGATATTTTCGTTTCTTATATATATATATATAATGTATACGTTGATATTTATTTAAACAATACAATATTATAACATACGTATATGTAGAATGCATTTATTTCAAATACAATATCTATGCTGTGTAACATGATTTTTTTAGATACTTAAACAAATAATAATATAGTTTATTCTATATTAAACAAACGGAGTTTTGAAATCTAAATAACCCTTTACATAATATAATATTAAAATACGCATATTATATTATAAGTACAAGTTACGTCCACCACCTCGTCGTCGAGTTGGTTAAATTAATTCTAGAAATACACATGATATATGCACATGCAATACGTAATAATATCATTCATATCAGAATGACGGTTTAGATTTCTTGTTTGATCATTGTCAAAGGAGTTTCCTTTATCCGACCAAACAACCTTCGTTCAAAGATTTCACCGAAGGGTTGAATATCTTATACACATATTATTATCATTGCGTCAAATGTGTCTGAGATCCTTCTATTTGTTTCACATCGTTTCTACTACTTGTAAAGCCGTACTTCATTTGTTTTGGTTCTATATGACGTATAAAATAAGCTTTCTGTATATTACTGTAAGATAAACATGCTATATGTAATAAAAATAAAAAATATCTAAGACAAAAGCAATAAAATATTATAATATATAAACGTTCAATATTTTCAATGCTCAATTTTTATAAATATAATACATGAGATGGTTTTGAAAACATTGTTAATTTATTTTTATTTTTTTGACGACAAGTAACGGCATTGTTTGAGTAATTTAATTAATATTCACGTACTCAAAAATTAAGTTTTACAACACTATGAGCATATTATATTATTATCACATACTTACATAAAAGAAATTAATAAAAAAAATTATTTTTCAAAAATGTAAATAATTTTTTAGTAAACAAATGTTGACTATTAAAAAAATCACCCAGTATATAATATTATAGTTTATGAGAGCAGAGTTTTCCGTGCACTCTGTGGCCGACGGCGTCATTATAATAGTATAATGAATGCACTAAGCGACATTTTAAGAGCTTCAATTCAATGGGCCGCGATAATGGAGAACGAGGAAATAGTTATTTTTTTTTAAAGCATGACTTCATAATTTATGTAATACTCTTTCCTCTATTTAAAAATTCTATTTAGAAAAAATAAAATAAAAATAAAGGACGATTTTTCATATTAAAATAAGATATATTTGCTTTTGGCGTTCGGTTTCGTCTTACTCTATATCATTATCTGTCTTTTTCTCTCTCTCATACACTCACTCGCTCTTACCTCTCTACCATCCAACTTTCACTATTTCCCATTATTTACGATATTTTTGGAAAACGTTTCTGACGTAAATCAATTACTGTTGTTCATTTATTTTAAGAAATTTTCGGCCATTTTCTGAAGAATATAGTATATAGTTTCATAACGTATTTTACTCAAGGTGCTCAAAGAACAGCATTGAATCTTAATTTCCATTGCCAACAGACAAATATCAGACAAAATGTATTATAATCAAAATTTTGTTCCTAATAATCTGTGGCCATCGATTTTCAAAACTCACACAACCACAGATACTACACGTTTCGTATCTCTATGTAAATACCATTGTGATTATACACGAAAGGGTCTCAACCGACAAACAATCTATTCGTTGTTTCCAGACATTGGTAAAATAATTCATTATATAAAATCAATTTGCATATATTACTGTTGTGGACGTAATATAATGATAATATAATATACCACGACTACTTAAACCACAATCGCGCAATATAGTATACGTAATGATATTCAAGAAAATATGTTCAAGTCATTTTTCCTATTATTATTATAATATTGTTGGGTATTGAATAATACACACTCATGCCGATGACCATTTGGGATCACTCTTAAAGTCTAAGCCAAAAGTGAATTGGATCAATTTACGTGAATAAATTATACGTTATAATTATAATGAATATACTCGTTCAGACGTTCATACAACCGAAACAATGGGACGGCAATAATAATATCGTTCAGGTTCAATATCAAAGTTAGATCTTATGTAAATTAATGAATATGTATATTATATGGAAACGGATCGGTTTAATTTAAGCAAACTTAATAATTTCGATTTGATGATAATTTTATCAGAATAATTTGAATGCTCCCTTAATTATAATTTAAAATTGATAGTATTGTGCTCGCGGAGAGCACCATAGTTCGTCGATGTTCTGCTCAAGCACAATACATAAATACAAATATTTAACTTTTGACATTGTCTATCCAGCAATCTGTTTACTAAGTATGCTTGAAATATTTTTGAGTATATTATTATCTGCAGCATTACCGGATGCATTTCAATTATAGTGATAATATAATATCGTAACATTGTACACATGAATATTGTATTTACTTATAATTTATTTATTTCGTTTGGTTTCAATGTTCATTGAGTATTATATTTATTCTATTGCATTTTTTTTTATCCAATATATCATCCTAATGGTAACACAATTTATAATGTTGTATTATTATTTGTTTTACCATTTATGTTATACAATACACCACAAAAAATCCATACGGATTATTTTCACGGATAGTTTTCATCGTAATAGATAGGTTAGGAAAACCATCTTTCTTTTGTATTATCACATCTTGTGGCACGTGAATTTCTCAGGTTCCAATTTAAAATTCAAATTCTACTTGAAAATGCATTGACAGCGTTCATTTAAAATTAGAATTGATGTTTAAGTATTGCTAGTATTTTGAACTTTCTAAATTATTCAAATTTAGCATCAGACTCGCTAAGGAAAAAAATATCTTGACAACCGTTTCACAAAACTATGTTTCTAAGAGTTTTAAATCTCAAACAACTTTTATACATTAAACTTTCACTGTTATGCGCCATCAAATTTGTGACAACATGAGTTTTTTACGAGAAAATGTCCCTTAACACCTTTTTTTTCGAAAATAACAAAACAAATTTTTTCAGATTTCTTAAGTTTAAAATAGTTTTGAGAACACGAATAAAAAAAATACCGCTACAACATAAATTAAACAATATTGGAATTTCTCCAGGTGAAAATTAAAAAAATATATATGTATAATATGTGAAAGTCATAAATGTTCAATTGATATATTTGTGTTAAAAGGTATTTCATCTTAAGTACTAATTATTAATATATATATTTTTTAAAACACGAATCATTTGTTAAATAAATAATAATTGTTATTATTATTTTAAATATAAATTAAATTAAATTTTAACCCACGAAAAAAATTTAGTTATTGCTTACTTTATTAACCTTACCTTTGGGGTTGGTTTCTGGCAAAATTGGACCTAGTTGGTACACTGGAGGACAAAAGTAAAAAGTTCCGAGAACTTCATTATTTTCTTTTAATTTAAAAACATTATTTACAAGGACTTGAGACTTAAACGTATATTATGAATTTATCTTTACGCAATTATATCTTCAAAATATGTATGATAATTATAATTTTCAAAATGACTTAAAATTATATTCAAATTTAACGCATTCATTAGAGTATCCTAACTAGTCCTACACCTACTATACCTTCTTACCTTTTTAATAGCTATATAATACGAGTTATAGCTATAATTGAATTATTGATATTTTAAAATAGAAATATAATTTATTAATCTACCACTCTACTGACTACTGACTAAGACTAATATAACACATATTGCAAAAAAATAAAAAATAATTATTATTTTCAATTTTGCTTCTCATATTTTTTAAGTTTAGTTGTTGTTAACTTATATATGCATATTTTTTATTTACTTCCTAAATTTTCTATCAATAATTTAATAACATTTACAAAATAAATCTTTTTTGACATCAAACATTTTCCAATTATTAAGTTAAAAAAAAAAAATAAGCATTTTAAATTAACAAAATAGTATTATTGAAAACATAAAATATTACTGAGAAAAACAACAAAAATTATGGTAAAGTGAACCATCACTTTAGATATATTACATTTTACATTTAATAACTGGGTGCGATGATGGAAATATAAAAAATCAATTGATTAAATTAATATAGGTTTGTTTTTTATTTATAATAAAAAGTAGTATACGTTTCAAAATATTTCAAATAAATACCAATAATTTGTATTTTGGTATTCATAAAAAACAATTTGTTTAGATTTAACAATAAATATGTAGAATGGAAATTAAATTACCAAATACATATAAATGTATGTACTAAATACTAAAAAAAAATACAGAATATTGAAGTGCAAGATATGTATAATATGTATCACCCAATGTCTTTCAAATACCTATTCACAATGTAAGACTTCAATGAAAACATACATTCTATTAGTTGCATTTTAATTATGAGCAACTAAACATAAATATTTTATTTATATACATTGTATATATTATGTTAATATTTGTATGTATTGTCATCGTGAGTTTTAAAAAGTCAAATTTTTAGTTTTTTGTTTTAATGTAACATACATTAAGCTACCTTCTGTATACCATCAATACAAACTATTTATATATTTTTAAGAAATAATAAATTGTGTTACACTTAATTAACTATACTAATAACATTTATGTAAAAGAGCACAATGTAAATTTAATATCTTGATGATTTAAAATAAAACAACTTTGCATTTTTTATTAAGCAAAACTTTTTTAAATTTAACTGTAACTTTTTTAATTATTTATTATTATAAACACGATAGTGTTTAATATTATGGTAACTTCAAAATAAATATAAATGAGAATTTTATAGTTGCCCTTATACTTCAATAGATTATAAGAAATATTAGATAAATATAATATTATGTAATATATTTATCACATTGGATTATTAATTCGTAATTAATTTAAATAATATATTTAAGATCTTTGATACAACCCAATATAAATAACACGAAGAACAAATTGCCATTATAAGTTCTAACTTTGAGTAATAATAACAAAAACGAAAAATTACCACTTAGATCGATTCATATTTTATATAGTGTAATATTATTATATTATGGTAAGAGCCATTAATTATTATAACATAAACAGCAGTATGAAAATGTTTATATTTTACTCTAAACACGAGATGGTTTAAAGATATGAGAATAGACATTTTTCCAGATTTAATTTCACACTGCTATTTTCATTTTTTAATATTATGTGAAAACTTAAAACATGACTATAAGGTGATGAATGATGATATCTGATTTATATAGCAAGGATAAAATACTGAAGCCATGTAAATATAATAGCACAGTCTATAATATAGGTAATGAAAATGAAGGTAATAATCATATAGACTCTATATGATTATTACCTTCATTTTTCTTGATCAATAGAACTACTGAAATAGGGTTTTAATAATTTATTCTTAAATTTTACAACCGCTTTAATAATATAATAATATAACCACATATCACATACCTTGAAGTTATTATTTTTTTTAATTATGGTAGAGGATGAACAAATGAAGTTTAGGAATACTATTAATATTTAAAAAAGTATTAAAAGTATTAAAAAACTTTTTATAGATATCATTTTTTTTCAAACTTATTTGAACAACAATACACGTTTTAAATTGCGTATTTTGAAACATAAGATTTTTTTAAAATTTTTTCAAAATTTTTCACATCTAATTAATTAATTGCAAGTATTAACTTTATAATGAATGGAGTAGTGAATCAACATTTTGAAATTATCCTTATATGATACTAATCCTCTCAATTAAACTTTAAATACTTAAAGTTATTTTATGTAACGAATTACTATTACAAATAATCTGTTTTTGAATATACATTATACATTTTAAAAAATACAATAAATAAATTGTTATTCAATATAGCAAAAATTTCAAAATAATATTATAACGATTAAATTGGTAAATTTTTTTTCAGTTAAGTTAAAAAAACAAAGATTATAATGCATAATTTAATATCGTTTATACCTATTGTAAATTTAATATTACATAATATTATACGAATATACGATTAATACAAATACGTCCTTTATAATTTTTACTCTACCTATAACTTAAGAATAATATGATATTATAATAGTTGATATTTTTTATCTCTGGTTTCATTTATCTGATTTAACAATATTTTTGTTTGCAACCCATCTGATCATAAAATAATTTAATTTTCAAACATTTTACGTATAATTAACTTATTAAAAACACTGAAAACTAAACAGAATATCATACAGTATATAATATATTCCAAAACGACTATGATCCAGTGAATTATAAAACTTTTCCCAATCAAAGTGCCAACTAAAATATTTCAAGATTTCGATTTTCCATGCACGACTTGAACAGTAATTAACATAATTAGGACTGAGGAGGGTAGATGCAAATACCTGCTTCACACGTGGAGGATGACTGATTCTCGTATTTATAACTGCAGTGAACCTCAAAAAGTAAAGCACATTATAAAATCCTGTGCTTTGAGGAAATATACCGGAGGAGTGTTCGGAATACTCCTCTGTGGAACTGCTACTACTAAATTGGTAACCAATTTACATATTAATATTATCCGCAACTATAAGTAATTATAGTATAGATTTCTATAATTTTTAGTTAACAAAAACTTTTACATAATATTTACTTGTTCAATTGATTTTATTAATCGTATCTATTTACTTGTTTCATATTATGCTAATATAATATATAAATATATATAAAACTTTGTTCAATCGATTGGAAATTACTCATAAATTTTCGGTCAAGTGAATTGGGCACAACGCTCTATTAAACGGACCGTTAGATTTGACATAATTTTACTTTGTGGTAATTTAAAATCAGTACTTTGCAAAACTTCAAACTTGGGTACGGACACAGATTAAAATAAAAACATTGTCCTCATTATTCTGACATCATTCTGCATAAAAAATGACCGAGGGCTGCTTTCGATCAATCTATTTAAAAAAATATATTTAATAGTTAGATAGAAGAAAATTATTTTCAATAATACTAACATCGTAGTAATAACATATTCATTGCAATAACTATGACTGTACATTATTATCTTAGCTAAAATTATAATTATTTTATTTATCTATTAGATACGTAATATTTGTAAGTATTATATAAATACGTAATGATAATATATAAATTTAAAAGTACTATCAAACCAAAATTAATCTAACTTTCAAAAAACAATTATTATTAATAAAGGTATTTAGTTAGATAATTGATAAAATTCAGTACATAACACGATATTACTAAAAATACTCTAATTCAAACTAATGTACCTATTTTTCATATATCTATACAAAACGCCGTGCTCTGGTAATAGGTTTTTACGTGAGTACGAAACAAATATGTATAATCAGTTAAAGAAACTGAATTTAAAAAAACAAACTCCTTTTTTTTTTTAAATAAAATGTTGATGTTGTATTTACTCACGTACTGACCATATATGTATCAATATTCAACAATCAGTATAAAATATAGTTCTATAAATTGAAATTAAAATTATTATTGTATAATGCGATAAAGGTTACATACAATCGTAACGGTGTACATAATTAATGTACCTATTATATTTACTATTTATACATAGTACATACAAAGCTTTACCATTTTTATAGTTTTGTCAATGAACTATATCATTTGGGTCAATATATAATATAATTTAAGATATGACATGACATAATAACAATAATAATACGTAACCCCAATTTTCAATCAACTATAATATAATTTAATGTTATTATTCAACGTCAACTAGCTTTTCCGCAGTGATAGTATATCATAAATAGGCTCAGATACATATTATTATTATTATTATTATTATTATTTGCATATATAAAACATCAAACACAAATTTTTCACAAACGAATTTATTCCGTTTCCATTGTCGACAAGACGCGTTTAATAATATATCATGTACGTTCTGTAATAGAATAATATTTTATGTCGTCATACGTGTGGCTATTACGTTTATCTCGGCAGAACCTGCATATCGATATCGTGGTTTCGACTGTGCTCGGTTGCTAAAGAAGAGGATAAATGATCACTCGGAACCACCGGAGAAAATTCCCAGATTTATGTCCATTCGGATTTTGTTTTTTTTTTCTATATTTATCTTAGAGAATAAGACCGAAAAAACAACTTCATACATAAACCAAAAATATATATATTATATATATAAATAGATAAATTAAGTTGCCGTATACACACATATAATATTCACAGGTTAGGTACATAAATTAAGTTACCATAAAGGATGAAAATCAGTCAATCAATTAATAATTATACCTTACTAAAGCTGTTAAAATTTAGTCTGCGGAATTATTATGGCCATGCTTTATAGTTGACTAAAGCTTTTCAATCAACGTTAATTAAATATTATTTATTTATTTTATTTGTAGGTTCGTGTTTTGTTTTAACTTGTGTAACTATGATGGTATTTTTAGCGAAAGTTCTATACTAACGGAGTAGTGAAATATTATACATATTTAATTGCATTTTAAGCATATAAAGTATACTTGTCTGATAATTATGCACTTGTAAAGCTTATTGGAAACTAATTAAGTTTTATGCGGTAAATACGTCTTATAACATCAATTCAGTTCTATAGTTATATGTTTGGTTTATTTTATATCTTAGTAAGATCATTTTTTATGTCATAAATTATTTGATGTCTAAAAATCTGAAATAGGTACGATATAGGAGTCAATACACTGTAATTATTTTTTTTCTAACATCTAACTAAGCAGTTCAATCAGTTTAAGATAATATCATCAATCATCATTGATGTCGACAGATATTATGCGTATGTAAAGTTAAGAATTTAATAGTTAAAACATTTTCATTTACATTATAATTCAATAATGAGTCACTTCATTTAATAACTTAACTAATTTAATTTAACGTTGAAATAACTTAGCTTTTTTCAGTTAATTTAAAAATAATCCATCATTTTATAATTAAAATGTATTTTAAATTTTTAGTTTTAATGGGTTTATACATCAATTACAATGTACACGGTTTTAAACAAAAATAATCCAATACTTATTATAGGCACTATAAAGATATATATATTATTATTATTATTATACTGTATGTCTGTATAATACCTTTAGATAAGATGATATTTTTAGATACGCAAGAAACTTATACACAATACTATTATAATATATAATATAAATAATAATTATAAATATTATCAAAACAAGAATACAGCTACCAACCAGTTTTATAAATTAGAAAAAAAAATGTTCATATTATAAAACGTGTCAAATATTTATGGCACATTTTTTTTAGCTATTAATATAGACTATTTCATGACATAATAAATTGTGATAAAATTTCAATAAAATTGTTTACTATACGTTTAAGAAATTAGGAATAACATGTGATCTACGTACATACTAATTAAAAAAAATATAGATCAATTATTATTTTTTTACTGATTTAAGTTTAAGTTAATATTTTTCTCTTCGATAACTTTAAGCTTAGTGAGTAAAATGTATTATTTATCATTCATTAATTTCTAAATTAATAATTTTATATTAATTTAACTTAGCTTAACTTGAGTTAATTATTTTGATTAAATTTCCCACATTCGGAGTGTGTATGTATAACGTGTACGGCGTATACGTTAATTAATAAGACTACGTTGGGCGAAATCCCGATGAAAAATCTTCGATAGCAATTCATGGATTCCGGTTCGTCACACCAAAGTTTTCACCACCACAACAACAATAATAAAACTGAATAGCTGTGAGGGGCAGTGGTAGTATAGGACAACTACGAGGCAGTGTCCTGGGCAGCAGCGGCGGCGTCGGCGGTAGCAAATCGATGTCCATCGACCCGGCACGGCGAGGCCCGACAAAACTGGCAAATTAGTTTAATATTCTCTCCGGTCAATTTTACCTCCTTGTCGAAGCGGCCGCGTGGCGACGTTTGTTAATGTTTATTTTTGTATTTGTTTTACACGTTTTACAGCGGACAGGTCGTACTCGTTTGAGGTAGTTGGTGAGCGGTCACGAATGGTAGGGGAGATATATTTTTTTTATGATACTCTCGGGAGACGAGTTTTTGCCTTGACAACACGCGGCGGCAGCGGTGACGCCATGTTTTACAATTATTATTATTATCATAAACCCGAACGTTAAACTTCCCGGGACTTCCATTAACGCGTACAAAGCACAGGCGCGTGGACCGAATTCTCAAAATTCATAGTTCTAGCGACCATTATGGTTCGACCGTTTTTTAATGGTTCGTTTGTTTGTTTGTTCTTTTTTTTTTTTAATAATCTCTTTTTATCTTGTTTTACGAAAGCGAATAACATTCCACGCGAGTATATATGTCATTGAAAATTGCGTCGATTTTGATATAGAAAAAAAATCTATAACTCGATTTTGAAACCATTTCTATAGACAATATTAAGATTAAGATCAGAATTATCTGCTAAATTCATGGAACAGGCAATCATTTCAAAAAAAAAAAAATCAAAGTGTTCTTCACACCCTTACGGAAAATTTGAAACACTTTAGTGTTTTCGAAAAATGTACAATGTCCGTTTTATAGGCAAACAGCACTATAATACGTATTTATTCAAATTTAAACATCGAATAGTCGTTCATAGCAATTTCTTACAGTAATCGAGCATCAGGCAGCTAATTTTATCATTACACATCTCTAAATCCAAAATACGATTTTTTTGCAACTGAAGAGAACGATTTTTTCAAATAAAATAATATTTTATACATAGTACATAATATAGAAAAAATACTATTAACAACAGACTAGGACCTTTTACTTTCACTTGATTTTATTTCGATACAAACATAATATCATAAAACTTATTGGTTAAATTTGTTATCGACCAACCCTTATTACTATATTATTTATCCATTCATGATACCACTCAGGCAAATCTTTATTTTCACATTTTAATGACATTATATCAATTTCTGATGGCGTATATAGCGCGAGGTATATTATTCTTATTTACGTATATAACCAGTTTCATCATAATATATTACATTATATTGAATGGGTTTGTTTGAGAGCAAAGTTTACCAAGTTGTCTCACAAGCTAATCATTTTTTACGGAGCTTAAACGATCCTAATAACATTTATAATAATTTCAAAAACGCGTAGGTATTATTCAGAGTGTTATGGCACGTTAAAAAAAAAACGAGTAACCCTGTATTATTTAAATATACCCAGCATTATGTCCTTGACAATTCACATTTTTAATAATATGTAGGACACACCTACGTACAGCTTAACTTGACAGTTATATAACTACAAATTCGATATACACTACCATATTTCCATGTGTAATTTTAACATAAAACATTATTGAAATAATGAAGTTATGTTTAGGTAAGCGTAGGAATAAATTTGCACAATTTGTAATACAATTATAATAATAATAATATGTACAAAGAACAGGCCCATCCTGCCATCTCGTTATATTATAATAATATAGATGTATGGGATCGAATTTAATTTATTTTAATACAAACTGGAAAAAGAAAACCGTTCAGACGTTGTTCGTCCGAGAAAAGAAAAAAAAATTTACAATCATTTACATTATCCAAACTTTGGAGTAATAATTTACATATTCTTGTCGTGTTTACTAAATATTTCCATAACGGACACCATATTTTTTATTATTAACGTTGCGTTACGGGTTTGATAATATAATATAAAATAATACTGTTTGGTTTATTGTAATATGAATGCGGTTGTTAAAAAATAAAAAAAACAGTAGAAGCACGTTTTTTAGATATCTACTTAACTTATTATAATGACCATTAATACCTCTGAATTAGGTAGGTACTTGAAATATATTATTATATTGGTTGTCCTAAAAAGAATTCCAAAGTCTGAATGTTCGTTAGAGCGTGAGACGAAAATTTTGCGAAAATACATTATATTCAATGCCCGTCTTCTTTATTTTTTCTAATTCCTTCTAAAAAGAAAATTGAAGAAATTAAAACGGAAAAAAAATTGTATGTGTATTATACTTTGTATTCGTATTTGCAACACGTAATGCAAATGAGCGGATAAAACTGGGACGTTAAATTGGCTTTTCGAAGAGAATAAATTTACCAAATTGTCATTTTGATCTGTTTTAAAAAGTCATTATACATTTTATCGTTACGTTCATTTAGCTTTCCGGCTTTTTATTATAATGAATAATATGAATCGATCATTGTCTCGTATTTTTTTTTTTTTTGCAAATGTTGTTTTAATCGCAAACAATGAGGTTTTGTTAAAATTTATTTATTTTTTTTTACCTTCGTTTTTGATCGTCCACGTAGTTGGATGTGTTTAATAATAATATAATAACAGCGATGATACCCGTTAAAGTGCACAATGGACGCATTTGTAGACGACCCAAAGTCCGTACACTATCATCTATTATATTCTATACTGACGGCAAAAAATATTTTTCATTACCTAGCATCTAAAATGCAAAAAGTGAAATTCTCGTTTAAGGCCAACTCGTATGTGCTCATAATAAATATCTGAGGTTGTATTTTTTTTCTGCTACGGATAAAGGAAAAAAAGGGTACAGAAAACCCTGCGACAACAAATTGATTCCCATTGTGAGATGATGTACGTATGGTTATAGTAACTACGCCTAAATAAGGGTTCAAAAGTCTGCGGTCATCTAACCAAAACTTGAATGAAAAAATGCAGCAAAAACCTTTGATTTACTGTTGGCAAATTGTTGTTAAATCCTACAACATACACACATGATAAAATAATTGCAACTATTTGCAAAAATTTCAAACTGTCAAAATGATTACATTGACATATTTTTTAAAAAAATCTTTAGAAGCGGACATTTATAATACGACTAGTAGCAATAATTCATTGTGTATTTTATGTGATTATTTATGATAGATTAAAAGACGATCGATATATTGGTGTATAAATAATATATTTGATATTAAATTGCAACGTTCTAATCAAAGAATAATATTAAACTGAAATTTTAATGATCACTAGTGGTGATCTCTTAACATTATTTATTTAATACATTTCAAATCGACTTTTGAATAATAACAACATTTTATGTTTTGGAAATATAACACAATTTGTAAACGTGAATAATATTATTATCACCATGTGTCTATTTTTTATTTTTTCACTTAATCGAAATTATCATACATTTTATTAGACTTAAAGAATGTTTTATGCATATTTGATTGCATTGAATGAAATTATATAATTTTTAAGAAAATCAATGCGTATGGGCTTTCTTTATTTTGTGTTACTGTGTTGGTAGATTATACTTAAACTGACACAAAATAGACAAATAAATATTATTTTATTTACTATGGTAGTTGCGTTTTATATTTTATATTTACAAAATAAGTAATTTAAAATATTCTTTAACACCTATAATATATTTACTTAAACAAAATGTCAGCAATTGAACCTTATATTGTATTGATTAATATTTAAATATTATTATGAACATTTAATATCAGTTGAATATTTAATTTAGTTCAAACGTTTTTCCAGTCATTAAAAAATTCGAAGTTACATTGACGACGAACAAGAGTAAAATATTGAATGATTGGTCTGATACAAATTACATTTGTTCACCGATCACATCGTCATATTATACTAGTAATATACTAGTCATATTAATATTACGAGTATAATAGTTAATAAACTGTTTAAAAGTTGAAAAATAAAACCAAAACAGAATTAACAAGACGTCATTAACGAAGATAAATATTAAAATAAAAATATTTAAAAACAAATAAACATGGCGGTATACGCGGTATACTATAGATACCCACCGCACTGCGATTTATTACTTTTATAACTTGCAAGGTTTGTTTATGCGTTAAAAGAGTAAAGTAGTAGCATTTCTGATTCTGGGTCATAAAGACGTTTTCAACTTTTCAAATCGAGAACTTTTCAGCAGTAATTTATTTTCAACGTGAATAATTTATTTACGGTAAGCACCGCTTTTATAGCCGTCCCGACCCGCGGCGTGTTAGCATTTCGCCAAAATGAAGATTTTCACATTATTTCGTACACCGTAGTTTTCCCCTCCCTTTTCAATAGTAAACTATAAATACTTGCACGGTGCGTATTTAACGGCATCAGACTAATCGACAAGCAGCTATTAAACATTCGGACTCAGTCCATATTACAATACTAAATTTATGTGTATATTAATTAATTGCAATTCACGCAATACATAGTGTTACCACCAGATACCGCACGATCCATTTACACACTCATCAAATTTAAATGTCAATTTTTTTATTTATTTTTTTTTTAACGAAAAAATGTGTAAAATGTTCTTACTTTTTATTCTAATGTTTTTTAACGTTTTTAAGTTTATAATCAGAGTCAAAATAATTTTTGAAAAATGTTAAAATAGAAATATTATCACACTAAATTATATATAAATATTAAGAAATATCACTGTCACCAATTGAATTTATAACTCCCTTCCCCGTACAATGTTTAATTATTTTGGAATAATATGTTAATCTATTTGACTCCTCAGACGGAGAAGATCTCTATATTTCTCTAATGCAAATGTACGCGGCGCACGTCTGTTGCAGTTTAGTGCGGTACCGCATATTGTTCGATGTTCGCAAAGATCCAATATATTATTCATGTAAATGTACGCGAGTAGAATAAGCATACACAGATATCCGTAAAGTAATGTGCGGCGGAATTGGTCGTCGGGAAAAAGTAAAATATACATACATACTTATTGCAGGCCGACACGTTGAACCGATACGAAAAAAAGTCAAGCTTGCGCACTACGATATACCTGCGCCCTGATCATCGTGGTGGATTTTAATTTAATAAAATTCGTGTTGGTCAAATAGCGTACATGCTGTAATAGCGCGTTTTTAACGAGAAAAAAAATTTTAAGGTTTGGCAATAAACGCCATGAAAACGAATATTACGATCACGTCAACTTTTATCGTGTGAAAAAACACATTCCAACGACCATAGACAATAAACTTCTAGATGGTTCGTTTAAATGCAGACACCTTTAACGTTTAAAAAATATGTTATTGGAGAGCAATATATTATGTTAAAATTGTGAAACACATATATATATTATATACCTACATAGTGGTCAGTTATAATATTATAATATATACAGTCTTATAAAATATTGAAAATAATGAATTGAAATATACTATCTTAAACATATTAATTGTACTTGTTTTTATAATTTTAAGTTAAAAGTTAAAGTTTTTAACTTCTCGAAAATTTAAATTTAAATTCGTAACATTTCCGATTGTTTGTTGATAATTATTGTATTTTTTTAGTTTGTTGATATATTTTTTGAAATTCTTATTGTCAGTATTTTCATCAAATGTCTGTTATTATTACATATAAACCTATTAATGCCATTAATCTAATTTAAATATAAAACAAAATAGTTGAAAGCAAAAAGTTTTAATAATACTAGGTATATGGGACTTCAATTATAAATCAGTCATAATTACAAAATAAATTTTGCATAATATTTGTATTAATAAATTAGAAAAGTATTTAATTACATGCCAAGACGCCGAGTTTTCGTATTTATGTTTAAATGCTTTAATGAATTGAAGTATTTGTATTTAAAACCTGAATACAGTTTTAGAAGTATTTTTAATAATATTGTATACATATATTACTATAAATGTTTAAACAGTGAAAATAATGAAAATCTATGTACGTGAATATTATAATATACCTACATAAAAATGTATTATATAAGTTAGGTAAATTTTTATATTGACAATAATCGTGAAATATATGTATTTGATTTATAATTATTATATTTTATCATATTCAATATCATCATAACTAGATATAAGAAGCTGATTACCTGAAAAAGTACACAAATATATTTTACTATGAAAAAAAAAAAATGAACAATTTCCCTAAAAGATCCAAAAAATCAACTTAAAAATAACCAAAAAAATCTACTTATTGAATAAATGAAAACAATTTGATTTAAAAATAATAATTATTATTATTTGTGATAATAAATGTCAGAATAATTTTAAAAAAATGATTTGTAAAATGAATAGATATTTAAATTTTAATTTTTTTTTACAATTAAAAAAAAATATGAAAAATTATCAAGAATAAATTAAAAAGTATGAAATAGAAATAAAAAGAAATATATTAAGAATATTTGAATTGGTTTCCATTGATTATCTGAATGGAAATTACCGAAAACAAACGGAACAATAATTTGAATAATTTCTGAATAAAAACAAAAATGTTGTTATTTTGTTTCACTTCATTTTTTTTTATACTGTATAATTAAAATGTATCTAATCTTTTTAAAATAAAGTCAACGACTTCGATCAATTATTAAGCGAGTATAATCGGCGTTTGTGTGTAAAATTAATTGTATTATAACTTAAAAGTTATAAAACACGTCTTATAATTAATAACATATAAACGGTAAATTTGTATCAGTACCTTTTTTTTAAATGCACTCATTTTATTTAAAATCTAGAACATTATACAACAATAAATTACAGAAATTGTACTATATAATGAAAAAATGACGTAAACGTATAAACAAATAATGTTAAAAAATAAAAAATGCATTTATAGCTGAAAATGAAAAATAAAATTAGTATTTTCTGAATCAAGGAAGCACAATGAAATTTTAGCATTTTATAAAATTAAAGAAAAAATACGTAAACGTCATTAATATCCTATTTCTAATCATATTATATTATAATTGTTAGTAGTATATTACGTATACAGTTAAATATAAAAACGTCTTACCGTTCACTATTATTGATTCGTTGTTTATATTTCCCAATTTTGACTGAAACATGCGCCCATTAAAAATATCTAGTCATTTCTAAACTTGTCGTATGTTCATAAAAGGCAGGTATTGTATACACGGAGAGCATGGCAATAATAACAAATGATCGCATCGTGTCTCATCGGCACAGAAAATGTCAACACATTTATATGGATAAAAAAAAAATAAAAAATAATAAATAATAATAATCTAAAGTTCATAATACATCGTATTGTCATATCATACCGTATAGGAAACACTCAGTAAAAGTTCGAATTGTAAATCAATATTTGTTATCGGATTTTTTCCCTTAACGCTCCGCACACTATTGTAGGCCTGCTGGCCGCCGCTGCCTCGCAGCTTATGCGCCAAAAGCGAAATGGACCCAAACACACACACACACACATATACATATTATATTTGAATAGGGTTTATGGCCTAATGGTGGAAAATAAGCTCCTTATCGCGTTATGTTTGCGCAAATCCTATTGTAAGCATCATATCTCGGCTGGATTTATATATACATAATATAGTTTACAGTCTTTTAGTGATCTTATACCGAAGTATCTTATTTCCGATGCGACAGCTCTCCGTGAACAGAACGAACGCACAACAGAAAACCTACAAAATACGACGGCGTAACGACAAGTGCAATTGTAAATAATTATCAAAACCCACCGCATCGTGATTAACTACAAGCCCACTTTTCAAGTGTTTTCATTGATTTCAACACACTATTGATGCAATAATATAATCACATAGAATTTGTCCAGAAATTGAAGAAGAACTTAATTATATATTTTTTTTTACATACTTAACTACAATGGTTAGTAGATACACTCGAATTGCGACCAAATAACAGAAAACAACCTTATTATTTATACATTTTAATCAGGAATGTAAACGTGGATATTCCATAAAAACAAATTAAATTAAAATTTTTATTATTTAAGTTGAAAAATTAAATAAACAAAATAATGTTTAAAAAATACAAAAACTTTGGCTCACAAGTGTAAACATAAAATATAAAGATGCTTGATATATTAATAACATTTATTATGTTATCATAATTTAACCTATATTAGCAATAATATAATAATAATAGTTTTAATTAAAAATATTCAATATCACAGATTTATATCAAGAGAATTATTTTTTATATTTATAAATAATGTTTATTTTTTTTTCTAAAACATATTCATATCTATATAAATATACATAAATATATTAAAACTAAAATCGACAAGTTTAAAAACTCCTAAGTTTTAGTTAAAAAATGTTCAGAATGTAATTCGTACCTACCGATATACGTATATGTTTATGAATACCTTTCTCGTTGACGTCTCGGCCGGGTGTCCATGCATTTTTTTACTCCTCGCCTACCTCTCTTTCAACAAAAATATTGATTCAACTTTGGATTTTTCATCACCCAGCTGACAAAACGGAACGGAATACGACTACAAAATGACTTACAAAAGTGTTAGGATGTCAGCAGGAAGCCAGGAAACATATGTGTGGGATCTCATACGCACTCCTGAGAAGATAAAATATAGATAACTGACTGACCAATAAGATTTTTATTTTTTAAACAAGTCTAGACGCTGTTTTAGTTGATATCTGGTAATATTGTATAATATGTTTTGGAGTCGACGGTCCACCGAAGTAATGTTACGAGAAGACGAATTCGAATCGTGGTCAGATTTGTCAACGGCGTGGTAGGTACACGGCAATTATGTGCCCGTCGTGACTTATCACCATCATTAATATTAGTCTCAGTACTGCCAAGTAAAAAGTTTGACTTTTTTCTTCTCAAAAATCTTCAGCAATAAATTTAATCTGAAACCAAAACGCACAAGACTGGTGATATTATTATTATTATTATTATCGTAGTATAAAAAAAAAAAATAAGAAATTATATCGGCATGACCGCATGACAAATGCATTTTTTTAATATAAAGACCTCTTCCGCCAACATGGCTCTAACAATAAGTTATATCTCACCGTAAATAAAAATTTTAAAATAATAATATATCAATATACATATAAGTATATATTTTTAAAATAAATACTCCAATTATATTGTTTGATTACGCTATACGCTAAAGACTAAGATTAGTAAGATTAATTTGTATTAATAGATTACAGTGAGACTTTTAAAAAAAAAAAAGCGGGTAAGTGGGTATCGCTCTGCTGTATATTAGGGGGTGGGGTGGACCTCAGACTATGGAAGGTTAAATTTGAATGCAATGATAGGTATCATTGTATACGAAAAACGATTCTGAACGAAGATGATTTGTCAGTTTAGGATATATTATATTTAAATATTGTCAAATATTCTATTTTGAAACAAATAGTATAGTTTTTATATGTTACTATGGTTACTATGGCCAACATTCGCATTATGAGCGTATGAAATTTAATTTAAATTTTGACATATTTCGTATAAATTCGAACTTTAAACACTTATAAAAAAAAATTGTGACTAACGATTTCGGATTTTTTTTTATCACTTTAAGAACAACTTATAAGAAACCTTGTATTAAATTTTCAAGATTTTCTGGCCACCCAAAAAATTTTTATCGGCATTTGAAGAAAAAAAAACTTAGAAAAGTCGAAAATTTCAATTGTCTATTAGTAGCTTAAAAATGGTCAAAATATTTTGAAAATTTAACTGTAAAGAGATAACCATAATATAAACATTTGGTGAAAATTTCAAGTATTTACAATAATTCGTTTTTGAGTTACAGCAAAATCAAAAAATCGATTTTGTCGAAAAGTGGTTTTTCCGTAAAATTTCCATTTTTCTGTCATTTTTTTTTTGTTTTTCTCGATTTTTTTGAAAACTATTAGAAAATTTTAATTTTGACCCCCCTAAAGTACCAACTAGATTCAATTCCCTATTCAAAGAGGGGCTGAAGTCAAAAATCGGAGCATTATTACTGCTCCAAATGTTGGAGTCAGACACAAAAAAAAAAAAAAAAAAACACACATCATAGTAAATGCAATACATTCATCACTTCGTTCAGAATCTAAAAATGAATTTAATAATATAATAATATACAATAATCTTTGTTATTTTATTATAGGTATCATAAAAACACGCAAGTATACAAATAAATATTAAAAAAAAAAAAAATAAAAGATTTGCAATTTTAAAAATAATAATAATGTTTAATTTGCTTTAATTCGATATATTTTACCATCAATCGTTATATTATATTTTATAATAATCTTTATTCTATAGAGATAATAATATAACAATATGTTATCATATAAATTATTGTTATTCGTAAAATCGATAGTAATAATATGAAAATTTGTGTATTTGACCCTAATACATATAGGTACTATTAATGGGTATGATTTTTCTTACTGAGCAATTTTAAATATTGATTTAAATCTATAATGGAAAAACTTTATTTAATGGAGCATAAACAATATATATTAAGCAAAGAATCAAATATAATAAAGAAACATACATATAACAGTATTTTTTTACTTATTTTTATCATTTTTGTTTATTCAATTTACAATTCTCTTCATTTCACCCTAAACAGTTAAAATATTCTCGATGAAACTATAATAAAAATGTACATGAATATTTTTCAGGGTGAACGAAAACAAAAATTATAACTGAAGTCATTTTCAATACATACCTGTTATAATGTTACTATTCCAAAATACTGCAAAAAAATAAAAATAAATTATTTGCAGACATTAAAAACTTCTTTTCTTATGTTTACGCGCAGTCAAAATAATTATATATTGATCTCGAGTTTCAGAGTTAAATAATATTACACACACAAATAAAAAAATGTTTAAAGTGGTCTCGAATACATTTAACGGTTTAATATAATATAATATGCATGCATATATTATGTATAATGTATATGTATATATTATATATTATTATGCAGTTGTTTTACCCCGGAGAGAAAAACTTTTAGGTCACGCAGGATTATATTATTATTTATAGTGCGTTTTGCGTTGTTTCCGAAGCAGAAATTCGGAAATGAAAACTCGGATTTGGTAAAACATAAGTCAGGATTTGAAACTTGTTGGCAACACGTCGACGTGCATTAAAATAAAAACGATGCTAGCAGGTCATCGTGATTTATTCGAGTGCCCAGCTGGGTGTATATAACGTATACGGGGCACACACCATGACACATGGACTGCGAATGTACAACAATAACTATAGGCGCTGTACGCATAATATAGGTACCTAATTCATGTGCACTCTTTATATACGCGAAAGAGAATAATTAAAATTAACTGCAGTTGTGTGCGAACGTAATTTTTTAACACAAATTTGTAAAACCATTTTATGTATATATATATATATTATAGGTATACATAAATGTATTATATTCGCATACTTAATGCCTTTTTTTTTTAATTTGATAATAAAAAACTTTCAACTCGACTCGTTTACCTAGTTACTTTACTAATTTCAGTTTGTAGGTACTCTATTTATTTTAATCAAGATGGGCATTTTTTTTTATGAGACTGATATAAATACATAATTCTTTACATTTTTTGTTTTAAGTTCAAAAGTGTTGAGCATAATAATTATTAATTATACACATAATATAATATTATAACACATACATTTGATAATAACTAAACAAAAAATAAAATAAAATTTTTAAATAACTGAAATTGAGATAAAATGGATTTTTTATGTCATTATAATATTAACTTACGAATTCAATATGATTAATTATTTTTTTTTCGACAATCAGAAAAATAACAATAAAATGTTCATAACGTACGTCATTTTATTTCATACGGTTTTTGATTTTAATATTCTCTTCGTCGGTAAATAATTGTATCATGCATTGATTTATATTATTATTTTTTTAAAGTTATAACGATAATGGTTGTCACATTTAATTATTAAAATAATTAAAATCTATTATGAACATGTGATCTGTTTGAGTATCACTATATTTGTATATTATATTAAAAACTAAATGGTTATATAAAAAAAAAAAGGTAAATACCAACTTTATTGACATCAATATGATAGATATGAACAATATGATAGTTCAGAATACATTTGTAAGTTATATATTCAGTTTATTTATTAAATATCATCTACCTATATGACTAGATAAATATAGTTTCCGCGAAAACGTATATTATATAATTATGCTGAGTTGTATATTTTAATTTTAAAATAAAAATAGTAATTTACAAAATCGAATTCAAACCTTAGTTTTCAATTGACCATTGTCATAAACATGTCGTGACGAGTAGTCTCTGGCGTGGATAGTATCCTTCACCACTAACTACGATACTTCCAATTTCGGATGAATCTTTTGATACAACGTTATTTTTTTTTTTCACTTATGGGTTTTCTCTTATTTTACCCCTATAAACCCAATAGTCAGATTTAATGTATAAGCTCGTATATTTAATTAAATTATGACATCGTGTTAATTACGTCATATATTTTCTGGATTTCAGAAATTATTGTATCGTTTAAATTTTCAAATATAAAAAAAAATAATAATAATAATTAACACATCGCTATATTACATAACAATTTTCGATAACGGCCACATATTTTATTCGGTTTTTTTTTTAAATATTCTTTGATTGCGTTTTAAATGCAAAAATGCAATTGGTTTATATTATTTGTCCGTTAATAATGAATCACCTCAACTGTCTCGAAACTACAATTAAATACTATTTATTATTGTGTACAATACGGAGAGAAAGTATTGAAAAATCTAATACAAGTTAATAATTAAACACTATAGAATTATCCATCGATTTATATCAATATTTAATTATTTTTTCTTATACCCATTTAATGGGAGACTTTTAAATTATACGGTCATAAGTTAATTCCGTAACTTCTTAAACAGATAATTTTGAAAGTCGGAAACTTCTAAGTGCACATCTACTTGAAACTAAAAGTTTTCCAGGGTCACGTATTTTAGAACTTAAGCACACTTCTAGATAGCATGGTTTCTAACAATATCTAACGATGTTTCTAAAACGATTTTATCATAAATTTTAGAAAAACGTAAGAATTTTTAATTATTATATTAATAATAATATTATTGTTGTGACTTGCAGTGAGTATAAATGTTAGTATAAGATATAAATTTAGTGTTAAACTCGTATCCGTGTAATATCAATGTGGTATTATTATGTTAGAATAGTAGTTGTAATAATATCGTATGCATATTTTTAATTACACGTTTCAGCAATTTATTTAAAAAATATTATAATATATGATGAATATCTTATATAATAAATATTATGTTCAGAGTGAACGATATTATTATCTTACTTTTGTTTCTCTTATCTTGTACATTTTAGCATTTTTAATTGTATTTATTAGGTAATTAATAGTTTGTATCTAAATATTTTTTTCTTCTGTATATCTTGTAATATATATTTTATATTTTTGTATAAACATATCATTATATTTAAATTAAGATACATTTTATTTTAGAAACTAAACAAAAATAATAAATAGTTTAATCAAGTAAGTTTTAAAATGTACATTATTACATTATATTATTTCTATATAGTTGATTAATGGAATTTTAAAAAAATTATCTTAGTATAACAAGTTTGATATAACCTGATGTTTTGTGTGTGAACTAAAATTATTTTTGAATGTGTAATGAAAAACCCATATTTCATGTAAGTAGAAGGATTGATTCTTTCAGGTCACTCTAATTTAAAACTCGTTCTTTCCTTTCCGCCATTTCATTCAAGATTAGGAGTAAATAATACTAAAGGATTTTACATAATATAAGAAATTTTACCTGATATTATAGTATCATTAATCATTTAAAAATTGTATTTTATATCTTTTCAAAAGTATTGAATTTATCTATGGAGAATAATTCACGTGTCTATATATGCTATCTATGCACAATAATGTATCTATATATTTTTCCAATTATCCTCTCTGATTATGAAAAACCGGATACAAAATATCCTGCAAAAACAATAATAAGTCATTAAATTGAACGATTCCGTGTTAATTTACAGAATTTTATATTTATATCATTATGTTTGACACCGGAACCTGATAATTTCTCGAACGGAAATCGCGTCATGCAACCTATATACAGTATACACCGGTATGACGTGTCTTAGGCGAATCTGATGAATACTGAACATCACGCACAATAGATTCTTATTTAAATACACTAAACATTAAACAACGCAGCCGACAATATAATGTTATTATTATTGTTATACTATACAATATAATATAGGCGCGTCTGCCTCGAAAGTCATTCAACCGCAGCCGATCGGTTGCATAAACATCATCAATCTCGTAATAAGAATATATGTATATATATATATATATGTATACGTAAAACACACATATACACAATGTCATGGTATATGCTACGGCATCGTGCGATATGGGTTTGTATTGATGAGTGATACATCGAAATAGGTGTACTGTGATTCAGTTTAAGTTATAAATAGACGTATTCGACCGCTATGCGGCTTTGACGGCACTGCAGCCGCGACCTACGTGCGACGGTTAACGCTGCCCCCCGGAGAGGATTGCGCATGTCGATTCGACATACCGACGTCTTGTGTGGCCCAAAATTCTGACCACACCAAACGCCATTAATATTAGATATAATTTATAACATTAGAAGCGTACAAATATTCATACATGACAATATTGACAACAACAATACATGTTTTTGAGCTGGATACAATATTTATTTTTTCTTACCGTTTCAGTAACTATGACACAACCAAACAATAACTAAGATGAAATTGATATTACAAAATTATAATTTTTGGGTTTTATACCATAATATCTAGGTTTTCCCTAGAAACCAACGTACAACATGATTGCGTTACCATGGTAATCGAAAAATTTTATTTTTCTCAACTAGATTTTTCGTAAATGATACCGTAAGCAATCAATTATATTTTTATTATAATTAAATTGCTATAGCGACGTCATTGATACTTATTTTTATCATATAGGTAATTTAAATAATATAAATAAATATATACATAATACATATATAATATATATATTGTTTTCTCATGCGGCGAAGCAAAAATCAAGTAGCACCTATGTATTTCCACTGATTCCAGATTCCAACCACTTCCATTAGGTATATGTATAAAAGTTATAATATATAACATTAAGCCTTTGCTCGTGACTAGGTAAAGTTTTTTCAGTGGAAACGTCCCATTTCAACCTATGTGGAATTTTTTCTGTCTTATAGTTCAAGTATAATTTCCGACCATTATTTCGTTGTGTTTAAATTGTATTCTACTTAGATACGTGCGTTTAACACACACACAAACACACACTCATCGATAAGTTAACCTCTTCTTCATGAAACAATATAAAATTGTACATGTTTACAAATAATATCTATCTTTTATAGAAAATCTATCATTACCTTAAGTCATTAATATTTACCTTAAGTCATTTTATACTAATTTCAGACATAATTCAATATTTTGTTATTATCGATATAATCGTATACGATATATATATATACCTATAATATATTAATGTACTGTTTTCGTTTTATTCTATCTTGTACATTTTATTTATTTTTATACTAATGTATAACTATTTCTTCTGTGCTACTTTAAGCTTACAAACGTTTATAAATAAATAAATAAAATGTATTAAAGGCATAAATGTTAAGTTACATGTTTTATCATTTATACAATAGTTTTTATTTTTTTTAATTAACGATCGATGCAAGTGAGAAGCCAGTTAGTGAAGATAGTCTGAACCTTAACCTCCATTCCCTACACGAATACACCCACACTGTCGAAGATAATATTATATGACTTTATTATTAGTTGGTTGTCGTAAACATCCAATGTCAACGAAACGACTTTATTATTATTACTATTATTGTATTAAGATATATATATATATATATATCCTTATTATTATTATTATTTTTTTTTTTTCATATTCAGCCCACAGGTGTTTTAGTTCACATTATAATACTATTATACGAGTATATAATATGATACACAATATGCAATGTTTTCAGCCCTTTTGACATAGGTGGAATATAATATGTACATGACCTACATGTATGCGTATAACACGAGGGAAAAAGGTTGCAAAACAACGTGAAAAAAATGAACGAAATAACGGAATACGCACAAAAGGCTCGGTGAAGTGTTCAAAAGAAAACAATACGGCTTTTTAAATTATATATACATGAGAAAGAAGCTGACGGGTGGTTTAAAAGGCGAAATACGCAGTTTAGTTCAAATAAGTTTTTCCGCATAATTTTCCCTCTAGTGGCGAAGGAACGCTGAGGTAATTGTGTATCTAAAATGATTGAAACAATAAAACCATAGGACATTATGTTTTATACTACATATTATAATGAAATGTAATAAAAATTTATCCGAAACTACCGAAACCATAATAATTATTTAAATTGTTCATATGTATATTTTTTTATGTAATATTATTTTTTTCATACTCCAACTGCAGGTGGACGTCATACGTATAATATAATCAAGATTGATGGACGATTCTTTGTCAAAAACAATTTGATTTGCTTAAAAAGAGAAATCATTAGAGAAAATTGTTCAGTTTTTTATTTATTCATTTATTTTCTAAATAGAATTATAATATTATATTATACGGTAATAAAAATCAATCATATTTGTATTGTAGCCGAAACTATGGTTTGTGTATGAATTGTCGTACACCATGATATCTATAGAGTCTGCTGAAATATATTTTGGAGAGTAAAACCTACATCGGGCAAAAAACAATAGGGTAAATAGACAAAATCGGGCAGTTGAATAGAAATTCGATCGAGAAAAAGCTTTTAACGTAAAAAGTTTACATAGGATTTTAGGTTTTCAAAAACCCTTTATGTTTTATGTTTGTGTGTGTTTTACAAAAAAAGAGGACTGCAATCAAGGATCGGTTTTAAGTGAAACGTTTGAATGTTCTAATGACTTTTTATAATAGCTATAAATTATTTTGATACAATACTTTTATATTTTAGACATAATATTCTATAATCATTTTTAGGGATTAACTTGTATAACATGCGGAATTTCGCAAAGGACTGAATATTTAAGGCAATATATCGCAACGATAATATAACACATAAATATTCATCTAAAACCAAATCAGCGTTAATTTAAATAATACATAACAATAATTTATTTATTATCAAACGTATATTGAAACCAAATAACATTTAGTAATGAAATATTAACATAATTACCTATTATATTGTCTATAAACATTTAAATACATGAACCCAATATACGTTTTGTAGAACATAATATTATATGATATTAAAAAATATTCCAACGTATAACTTTAAAAAAAAGTTAAAATCAACTAAAGTTTTATTAAAATCGATTCTATACGTCATGTATATTATATAAGTGTTAGTATATGCGTTTAATGTTTATTGACAAACAAGATTATATTATATTATTTTAATCAATACAATTATTATAATAAAAGGCAATAATTGAACTATAACTTTTAAAAATATAGCTCATTCGTTTGTTTTATAAATATCGATGGTTGCATTATCCGTGTTTATTTCAAATCAATTTAATTAGTCGCATATATATTTATATATGCGTATTTATACATTATTATTTTGGAAAATTATATTCATAAAATTATATTCTTTTTTGGGCTAGTATAAAATACAACATAATTCATTAAGAATGTAAGTTTAATCCAAAATACTTATCCAACTATCTACATAACCTAGCAAGTATACGAATATAACTCATGCCTATAATTAAAAGGCCTGGTTAAATTTGCAGGAGAAGGGAAATTTAAAAATGTGTACATTTTATGTATACCTACCGGCTACTACACCAAACAAGCTAATGAAATAAACATTTTTTAAAAACATTATCTCTTAAAACGAACTTAATTAACTCTGTAGTAAATATTCCATAAAACATTGGTGATTAAATAAAATACATTTATCAAACATTCCCACTTCGACGCAATTTGTTTATTGGTACACTAAAGCTGTAGGAATTCACTCATTGCTCTTCATTCCTTATATTATTCTGAATACGACATCATTATACAGTTATATTTCCGCAGTAAGCGTAGGTAAAAAGGTACGACGAGTCGACGAACAAATTGAAAACAAGTTGAGTCGAGATCAAAACATAAATCACTACTCATAGGCGACTAATTAAAGCGAATTGCAATTTATGAATGGTCTACAGCAAGTATTAGTTGTAAATCTTTTGCATAATATTACCCTTTTCCGATGGACTGACACATGTCACGTGTGTCATTAGTATAAGCAAACATCGGAGTAATATTCCAATTTATTCGTTGATCGTTGTGATAGATGTTTAGAACAAACGAACATTTCTCAATGTATCAACGGAAATTCAAAAAACGATTCAGATCGAAACTTGATTTAATCGCACTCGGTTACATTTTCTTGGTTTCACATAATATGTTTTTTCCTGTGAAAATCGAAACGCATTATGTTTAAAGTATTATCTTTATACGATTTTAGGTGTTGTGTAAAACTTTTAGAAACCGTTTTACTACTTTAGATTAGGTTATGAGTCTGTCTACAGAAAAACGTGTTATAATAAAACGAGTCCTTTATCTTTTATACAGTCTGAAATCTATTTAATACTGGAAATATAGGATAAACCGCTAAAATACAGTATCTTAAAAAAATATTTCGAAAACAATATTAACAATAATTCCATTCAAAAGCTCAATATATATAAAACATGATTTTACATTAAAAAAAAACTCAATATTTAGTTAAAAATGAATATTTGTATAGGTATTTATTTTTCTTGACCATTATTCACTGATTACTTTCTCGATTTTATCGTAAATATTTTAAAACATACTTTATTAATGTATACTATAATATTGTTGATCGGATTTTAATCTCAATAACGTTACTTAATGGTGCTGTATGATCATTTTTAAGTTTTTTCACTATCTATAAAAAAAACCGTGAATGATATTTTTAATGATTTTATTGTTTTTGTGTGAACTATTAATTTCCGCTAATGCTATCTAAATCTTAAACGAAAATTATATTTAAATACTGTACATTAATATATTGGGTATGTATTACTTGTTACTAATAAATCATTAGATAGAATAAAATCACTTTTATAAACTTTATAAAAAAAAATTCCAATATACGTTAACCGTTTCCATATTATTTACAAAAAAAAAAAAAACTTGACTGAACTGATCCAACATTTTCAGATGTTAACATTTATTAAAAATTAATTATACTTATTATCTTAATTAGATATAATTTTCAAATATTTACAATACTCACAAATATGATCAAAATATCTAAGTAATATTTGAAGGAATATTTTTTAACACACTTATAATATTAATAGAAAGAATACTGTATAAGCCTATAATCTATATACTAAGTCATTGTTTAATTTTTCACTTATATTTTATACAATATAAAAGCCAGCATTCAATTATAGTTGTATCACCCAAAATGAGTAAAAAAAAGTTTTGTAAAACTTTTATATTTTAAAGTGTAACTTTTAGGCGAATCCATTGATTAGTTTTCAAAGAAACATGTGCCAAACTAAATAAACAAAATTATATCAAAAATAAAGTTAGATGTATATACCTATATAGTGATGTACATATAAAATATTATGAATCATGTCTGAAGTAAAAAAAATTCAATGAATGATTTTCACTTTATATTTCGATAAATAGGTATATTTGGTTGAAATCAATCTTGTAACACCAATGTGTAAAAAATAAAAATTAATTTTCGGTAAATCATAACATGTGGATATATTGGTGACCTAGAGTAACTTCGATGTAATATTAAATCAAATTCAGTTAAGGTCTTAAGGAGGAAGTCTATAGATATAACGAAAAAACCATCCTTACAAAACGCATGTATCTATAAATTATTTTACATTTTGAAATTGCAATTTAGCGGATCACTGTATAATTATTATAAAAAGATGATTAATATAATATTATTTCGACTGTAGTCCACAGTGACTAAATTATATAATAACACCGTTTCTCGGGTTCAACATATAATATCTCTACTACCTCTTCCAACACAACCACTACCGCTGCCCACACATACAAACCTACTAAACCCTCACTCGCCCGCTACTAGAATTAATTGAGACATTTCAATTACGCGCCACCGACATTAATTTTCTCGTATACCGTGAAATTGGCCAAGCTGAACGTATCAAATTTATGTAAATTATATCGACTCGTTATATTAATTTATCAGCTAAAATGGTTTAATTGGCCACGCGCAAAATGGCTGACATCCAATTATAAAGTGCGAAATTGCGCTCTTTCGTCGCTTAATTTTCAAAACGAACTCTCCAACGAATATAATGATCATTATTATGATAATTATTATTATTCATAATCTCGTTTTACTCCATCTCTGCGCCTGCGATGACATAGTAATAATAATAATCATAATATAATCGAGTCGTGCCAGTAACATAATATTGTCTATTTTAACCTTTGGAACGTAGATGTACATGTCAATATATGTATAGTATATACGTGTAATGTTACCCCATCAAAATGGTAAAATTTTGCCGGTAAACAGAATTGCGACGACGGGACGACGACAGCAACGACTGATGGACGGAAAATCTAATGTGTGATGGATTCCCATCATATTATATATTATAGCTAGCACACGTATATAATATTACAAATTCGAACATCAGAGACAGCAAAGTTAAAATTAAACCCGAGCGCGGCCATAATGTAGTCGGAGCTAGTAAGAATTTAATTATTCAATTCGATATAAGTTAACACACGTCACTCTCACACACACACACACACACACACACACACAAATATAGTAAGGTATATATGTTCAGCCGTATTTATGACTTTTATGTAACAATCTCTGTGCGGTCGTATTTCATAGTTTCTGCGCTAACTATACATTAGACGTATATTGCGACCGCACAAATATTGATCAGAATAATTCAATTAGACTTAATCAAAATTTATTCACAATGGATTTATTTGGGCACACACGCGCGCATAAACATACGATCGCGATAGCCCGGCCATTACTCGGGGACGGAAACGTGAATAGCTAACACCGCAATACGATATTTTATCGTTATTCTTTTATTGTAAGATATTGTTTATCGTATTACAGTTATATACTGTTGTTGCGGAGTGCGGACCATAGTACACGTTATAATAATCCGCTATAAAGATTACATTTATTTTGCAATAATATATTTTTCCAAAGAAATTGTCCGTCACGTGACGGTACAGCAAAATGTAGATAGGTACGTATACACGAACATTATGATGATGGTTAAATATGAATTTTTTTCATCGTAATCGAAACTTGAAGAGCTGTAGAGAAATATTGTAGATTAAACTGTGACCCAAAAATAAAGTAGACAGTCAAATATTTCATGAAAAAGTCAAATGAAATGCAAATAAAATTCAGAAAACTCGAAATAAATTATTAATAATATTTTCAATACAAGTAAAGCTATTATTTTTAAATAAAGTTTTGTATTTTTATAGTGTATGTTTAAATTTAAAATTCATCATAAAAATGTTATCGATCGCCATTTTTTATATTTAACTTATCGGAGTAGACAATATTATGTACCTAACTTAATCCAATCTAAAATATTATTTATCTAGCACGTATTACTTTTTATTATTATTAGTTTCTGTGGCCAGTAAACGTAGACTTACCCCGTTCTATGATGTAATGAAAAAATATAACAAGGTACCTATTTTGAAAAAGAGAAATGTATATAAGACACTGTAATGAAATTATATTGCTGGTTTAATTTATATAGGTTATATTTATATATATAGGTTGTATATAGTTCAAAGTTTTGACGTTCAAAAATAAGATAAAAATATTTTACCACACCTGATTGGTCGTACATTTTTTATTTTATAATTAGGTACATATCAATAATATGTTAAGTTTTTTTTTTTTGTTATTTCAAAATTTAAGGAAACATACCATTAAAAATAAATACAATTTATATGAAATAAAACAAATTAAACAATAAAAGAATAAAAAGCGAGTCTCATTACAAGGTGTACACTATTATATTATAGTCTTTTGTCAGTTATTACTTATTGAATTTGACTGAACTCTGTATAATAAATGCACCCAATTCATTTTTATTTTCGTTCAATATTAACAAGCTATACTGAAAATATAAATTTAAAAAAAATAATTGGTTACAGTGCTTTCAATAGAATGATTTAACTTTTCCAACAGCAGCGAATTATTATTTTTACTTTATACTACGCATTTAACTACGTTTAAATAATACTAAAACATTGGTTTTAACTGTAAATACAATCGTGCCAAAACGGTTATTATGTTTAATAAAAATTAATGAACTCTATTGCCGTATCACTATTCATTATCGTATACAGCACATAAGTATAATATTTCATAAACGCGGTTGGTGCCTAAAATATTGTTCTAAAAAATAAACTAAATAACACTTCTAAAAAAATATTTAGTATTCGCTGTAATATAATATCGGGTGTTTCATAAACAACAAATTTTCCAATCTCTCTATAAATCAATTTAATTTTAAACGAAATATTTTATATTTAATATGTATCCTTTCATTACGAGTTGAGATCTAAATGTGAAACACGATATCGCGCATATCAACCCATCTATACTCGCTCAGTAAGCAGTGACTGTCAATTAAATTCTTAATCACGTTTTAAAATACTTGCCCATTGAGTTCGCTGATGACCCGTTCCGGTTTAATTTATTGCTTGAGATTCAATAAAGTTCGCAGTTTGTTTTCATAGACCTGCAATTTGGTAAAGCCCCGAGGAGGTAAATCACAGAATCTTGGTTAGTTGGTGGCCACTACCGTTCGGCATGGAGAGAAGTTGAGGAGTCAGACCTGATATTTTCGCAAAGTTATGCGATCATCAACCCCAGAAGTGTGACAGATGTTCTACAACTAAACCTCAATTGTAGTGAAACGATATAAAAATGTACAGTATTTCTTTTAAAATTAAATTTATTCCTATCTAGAAAAATAAGAAACTGCGATCTTTATTAATTCATTTTTATAATATAATTTTGCAACTTTTTAATACATACATAGATATCTGTTATACACATAATTTGGTACCCATTATATACATATATAATGATTGGATACAACATTTAACATAAGAATATATTTGCTGAATAATTAACTGTAAAATTAGATTCTCATTAAAATAAAATCTGTTTAAATCACAATAGGTAACTGAAATAAGAAATCGTATGAAACATTGCATACGTATATTATACAAAACTAATTAATATAATGTTTCACTAAAATTCAATGCTTGCAAATTGTATACTAAATCATGTCCAAAGGTATTAACAGGCAATTAATTTATTATTTAGTGGCTGTATAAAAATCTTAAAATTTTAAAATATGGTTTTTACGTATAAATAAAAATTCTAAAAGTCAAAATTTAAATAAATTCATAATGAAAGTATAAATAGAGTGCACAGTAATAAACCTAAATGTCGAATCATCCTGTATATTTTGCGTAAATGTATACATTACACATATTGTATACAATTATAATATATCGTTTTAATCTATGTACCTACATATGACGTTTGAAAAAAGTAATAGATTAAAACCATTAACTGTTTTAGTTTTACCGTTTACGAGCACGTAATATATAAATTAATCATTATATATTATATACATATAATTAAAGCTAAAATAACCGACAGATAATATATAATATACATACTATTACAATAAAGTCAAAACAATTTCTGATGAAATTCAAAACTTCAAAACTACATTTGCCTATATAGGATGAATAATTTCTTTTAAAAATCAAAAGCGTAATAATTTATTTTACAACGATTTATGACTGGGAATTCTATAACTACTTAATGTTAACTATAGAATAATTTATAAAATAACCATGAAAATAAAGTACCGATTAGATTATATAACTGCAAATGCTGTTAACTTTTCTAGATTGGTAACTACAAACTCGCCAAAAAAATAATGATGATGTTGCAAGTGTTATATTTACATAATATTTCTGTGAGGTTATCTAAAAAAAAATTATTTTTTTTTTTAATAAATCGTCTTCAAAGTTGAAAGGAAAAAAAAATCCGTCAAAAGGCACTTTTGATTAGACTTGACGACGCGATAAAATATTAATAATATAATAATTATTGTCATGAATATTATCCCAATAATAATAATTTTCTATCACACACGATTAGGTCCATTATTGAGGCGTCGATCATCGATTACCAAACCGAATTGCTTAGCGACCCCAACCGGGTTTTTGTTATTATCAGAGACATTCGTTTATAACTTTACTGTGGTATAGGTGGTGTTTTTCCCCTCAGCTCTACCAAATACGCAAGCACATACATACAACTTAAGCCATTTTTATTAGTGGCAGATCCATTAGAGTTTACCCGGAGGCGTTGCTCTAATTCCACCGTTAGCACTCAGCTACGATCGATATAATATCTCCTAGCAGTACTTTCACCGTGTACTGCAGCTATGTATGGAGTATAATAATAATAATAATAATAATAATAAATCATAAACGCAGGTAGGTTAGGATGTGATATTGAAGTTTAGGAGAAGCCATATACTCGTATGTATATATATACATCTACATCGAAAACCAACCAATTCCGAGTTTACCCTAACTATTACCAGTAGTATATTAGGTATACCTAAGTATTAAACTTGCGTCGTATGCAAAATACAAATGATCATATATTGTGTTTCTATTTATAATTAAAAGCAATTTATTTCGTTTATGACTTCGATAAGATACTATCCTCCAAAAAATGTATGAATTCCATTTATTAACATTTACATAAAAGATAAGTAAACGACGTGTTAATATAAAAAATGTACATTTGAAATCGAAATAATACCTTTAATGAAGTTCAAGTAACGTAATATGTCATTATCAAGAATATGTTATAATTCCAAAGCGCCTTATACATATAAAAGTAGTATAATATAATGCTTATTGACGTGTATATGTCTTATGGCGTTGGGTCATTCTGTTGATTGGTGCAACACTGGGAATGTTACTACGACATTATCAGCATAAAAAATATGTATAATATATATATATATATATACATACAACAATAAATACACGTTGACTTTTAACTCGTTTGTTATTTACACGTGACAAAAATGTATCTATTCCTTAGTCCTCATCTCCACGAACCTAGAAATTTACATATTATGTACCTATGCACCTATCTGAACGCAGTGTGAATATTATTTTTGTTAAATTTACCCAAAACACAAAATTTAAATGGCCAACGCGTTTGAAAAGTATCTAAAATAAATTGTTTTCGTTTAAAACACAGCGAGATTGCCAAGATTAACGACGGTATGTAGGGAGATGAGGAGTGTTTGCATTAAAATAGAATACGAATGTCGTTGCGTCGATAATATCGCGACGAGTGACGATAAAACTAAATTGTAAAAATAAACATTATACACATCATATTTACGATTGTACATAAGTCTTAAATGATGGCAACGAAATTATATAAGTTAAATTTACACGTTTCAGCAATAAAACATTGTACATAGATTTGTAACTGCTGTTTGGAAACAACATCAAAATAATAGGATTTTGTTTTGGCCGCAGAGCAGTAACAATATGTGTATTTTGATGATCTAAAATCATAGTTGTAAAACTTCTAACCCAGTGGAAAGTTATAAAATAAATATATAATATATGTGTGTGTGTGTGTGTGTGTGTGTATTAATAGCGTAAAATATGTTCAATAATCACACACGTACTTGTACTGTTTTTATGTTTGTCGACTTAGTAGTAATCGGCTTGTTATATTTTGTCCAAATGCAGGGTTTTCACTCGTTCAAATGCATTATTATTATTATTCTTTTAAAGCGTTCGGTTTTAAACATTAAGGCAAGATGATTATTTATAATATAATATTTGAATTATTTATAACATAAACCACAATATCGGTATTCCGATGTATTAATGATACATTATATTATAAGCTAACACGTATAGTATGATCACGCTGAATAATGGCCTTCTTCATTTATCAGTATGACAGTATATAGGTATTAACAACTAAAAAAATGAAAATAAAAACGAAAAAATAATATGGTTACCGTGTATAGTTCGTATCACACTCTATGTGTATACCTACTATTAGATAGGGATGACGAGTGTTATTCATTTAACCTGTCACTCTGTATATTATACATTTATTTTATTTGTAGACATTTATTACGTGTAAACAGGCTGAATAACTCTCTTCACCACATTATGTATGTTATCATTATTCATTGCTTAGCTTCAGTTTTAATTTATTACAACCTTAAGTTATCAAATATACCAATGTACTTGAACTAATGATGGCTGCCATGGCGCCAATGCAATAAATAAATTATATAATAATATAGGTACAGCTTAATTGTATTTTATATAAATTAAAAGACAAAGAGATATTAAAATTGCCAATGAAATTTGTATCCATAAAAGTATAATATAAATACTATAAATAGTTTAAAACGTAAATCATAATATATTTTGTGTATATCTTAATAAAATTATACAAAAACTTAAAGATATAAATCTTAACGATATCTGTTAAATAATGTATATATTATATTATCAGTATTTTCTTAGTCTAACGATCTATGAAATGAGGAAACCCTTAACTAGCTACATAAAATTTGATAACTCACTTCACTTAGTCTTTGATAGAAACACACTATCATAGTTTTCCAATTATTTTCAATTAACTATAATTGTAAATCAATCTAATGGTTGTACAAATAAAAATAAAATAAGAATCGTGTAATTTTTCATCGCGTTTTTTCTCATAATTTATGCCCTTCCAAAATACTAAAATATAAATTCTTATTGACTATTGTTATACTTCTTATTGTATAACTTATTTCTTAATACCAGTTTTAATTTTAGTCTTTGCTCTTAACTGCAACTTTTGTTATACTCATTAGATTTAAAGCATGACTGAAATCGAAAATATTTTTAAAACGCATAAAAAAATACGAGAAAAAAAAATAAACATAGATCTTGTTTTGTAAATACATATATACAAACTAGCTGTTTAACTTGACTTCACTTGGGAAAAAGTAAACAAACATAAAATACGGAGTTGTATTGGTATATCTCAATTTTAGTGTACTTCAGTTCACGGATAAATCCGCATCGATATACCTCCCTTTGTAAACTAATTCGACCTAGTTAGAATATTGAAATCTGTATATTTTCGAATGTGATTCGATCTACTTTCTACATTTTTCTGATATCTCTAAAATGTTCATTAAAATCAGTCGATTGATTTTTGAATATATTAGCTACAAATACAAAGAAATTGCTTTTAGTTGTATATTTGAATAGTAACCGATAAATTGAAAACTTTTTATTATTATTATTATTATTATTTAATGAACATTTTATAATAGCGCATAACGAGTTAGTTACTCTTTATCAATTAAAAGAAAAAGTATTTCTATAATCACTGAATTATATGCATGTATGACACACCCTTTAGGAATCTTTAAGGATTGAAAAATAAACTGAAAACTTCCTTCAAGTCTCAAAGTATCTATTGATACAATTTTTAAAGAAATCGGTCCAATAATTTCTAAAAATAATCATTAGTAAAAACTTTCATATTTTGTGTAAACTTAATTTCGCTCTTTAATCCAGAAGAGCTCTCAATACCTCAGCTCTCTTTTGTCTGTCGTATAAAATAAAGATATTTTATAATACAATATGCATAGTAGTACATAATTACTAAACATATTCTAACATAATAATATATTATAAACGATTTACTTGTTGTGCAGGACATTCAATGTGGTGGCACCCAAAGTGGCCGTCCCTGGTCAAAGAACCGCGGTATTGGTTAGTTGGAATCCGGCATGCAGTCCCAAAGACGTTACTTTACGGCTTTTGCGTCAAATACCGGTGACTGAACAACAACGAGCGGCTGACGACGATGTACTGTCACATAACACTGTCACCATACATGGTGAGTAAAACGACATGTTGAAATACTTTCTTTTCTATAAGTACCAATAATGATATCATATTGTATGCTCGAAAAAAACATATTTATAATCGTAAACTTTAGCAATGAAACATAAAATAATATAAATAAATAATAATACATATAGATTCAACCTGATGCACAAGAATGGGGGGAAAGGATGAACCTATCCAGAGATAATCAGTAGGAGGGTTTGTTGTTATCCACCTGTCAACTCAACAACCGTAAAATATAACCCAGAGTATAAAACCGAGGCATTCTATATGCGGCGTGACCAGCGATTTTGGGGTGATCGAATATTTTCGAAATTCCTGAAAAGGTATTTTATTTAAATAGTTGTAATTCGTAATTCGATACACAAAGTCTGCAATGTTTTATTCAAAAGCAGTATTCGTAATATTTTATCTAACTTTCGGGCGTTTCAATATTTTTTTTTTATATTTATCAGAAAATTAAGATAATGATTGATAAATTATAATTATATTATATAGTATTACATTATTAAATATATAAATTAGATAAGTACAAACTTTTTTATCGATTTCTAAGAAAAAAGTTTAGCTTAGCTCCTAGAACATTTTCCCGAATGATATATTGTTTTGCAATGCAATCGATGAACTATAAGAAACTTCAAAAATCATGTATTTTCGACAATAATCAAATTAATTTTTTTTTTATTCTCAGAAGTTCTTAATTTCTAAGTTTATAACACTTACCTATGAATTTAGGCATATAGAACACGAATATAAATACATCAAATTTATATCGTTCTACAAGCATAAGAAATTATGAATGAAAAACATTTAAAAATTTAAAAAAATATATTATATGTGTTTAAAAATAATACTTTAATAGAAAATGTTATGTTAGGTTTAAGTTTTATTTTAATAAAATACCAATTGTATCATTATTAAGTGTATTAATATTATATGAATATTGCTTAACTCTCCTGGAAACACGACAAATGCTGTATACTTTAAAATAAACTATCCATTATATTATTATGTATTTAGATTATTTTAACTTTATCCTCGAAACCATATATTTGTACATTTTCAAATTATTTGGGCATTTACATACATTTTTACATTTTCAAACACACACACATATATTTTTATAATAATAAAAAGGTCCACTAATGGCGATTGTATTTCTTTTTTATTGAGGGGTACTGCATGTGTGAACCATGCCCCAAAGAGTCGGCGCATAAACCGCTAATTCGTCAACGAATTGTTCGAAAACAATCGAAAAACATCGTGCGACCTCCGTTAATTTGGATTAAGTGCCGGCTGTTATTAAAACACGTACCAAAACACGATTATAACGGTGCGTTACGAGCACAATGGGCAGTACAATAAATGCACAAAATACCCAATAACATAATATATTATATGCGTGTACCTACCTTCTTTAAACACCCAAATTAACATGGCGATAAAGAACGGATTCTCGTTTCAGCCGAACTAACTCTAGGTACGAGCGAAATGTAGACATAGCGCATTCAACGTGGCCAATTTGTCGGTATATACCTGTAGTCGATATAGACGGTGGTGGTAGAAACGGCGCTGTTGTTAGAGATATAGTGGCCCAGACTTACACACGCGCGTAAATACGATGCTGTGCGGATTACGGACCTTAAAGTACTGAGGTATTTTTTTTTGTTTAAAACCACAACTTATTATTAACTAACTAATAATTTTTCTTTAAAAATATGAACACACTTAAAACTAACATTAATTCAAAACCAATGTTAAAAATAATTTTCATTATTGTAGATATCTACTATAATTTGTTTTATAATAGGTTATTATTTTTTGATTAAATCGAATAATGTTTTAAACGAAATGGTTTATATATTATATTATAATATGTATAATGTGTAAACTTAAATATAATAAAGTTCTCAGTTGACATAAATTACTTAATCGTTATTAATTGTAAATAATTGTGTTATGGTAATATAAGTTAAATGACAAATAAATTAACTTAGGATTTCAAAAATGTTTTAATTCATCTTTTTCAATTAACTACGTTTAAAATTATATTATGTGTGTCTGAAAAAATCTAAATAAAAAAATTGTCTTTTTTGAAAAAAATAAAACTTACTATTATAGGTACAAGTCATTATTCAAGTTGTATTAGTAATCAGGACGTAAATTCAAACTTTGAGCATTGTTTGTAATATTTTATATTCTTATTGCAATGTTTAAGCGTTATAAAAATAATATATATGTTAGGTACTTAAAATACTTTTTTCAATCAAAATAAATGAAAAACTATAAATATATATATTACCGTAATAGCACCATATAAAATGACAATACGCGAATAAAAAAGTAATAATTTATCACTGAATGGGTATGATATTATACAAAGTAGTAGTTATTAGTGAGATATATTTACCGAAACAATAATAATATTTGTAATACAATAATAAATTGAATAATATCATTGCATCAGCTGGTATTTTTATTCACTGCTTTGCATGCTTTTACCCCTTGGGAATGTGTACAGTGTTTAACACACACACACACACACACACACACACACACACACACTAACTGTAAAAATATACTTTAAAATGCTAACTATTTATTAGTCTCTCACTAGTATACTCACGTTTTTCAGTATAATCTTACCACGTTGCGTGAGGTCGGTAATTACGAGGTATAATTTAATCTGGGAAAAATCTTACCGAAAACAATTTTCTCGGTACATATTATCTTATATTATTACACACATAATATATATATATATTAGGTTAGATAGTTAGTATATATATATATATATATAAAGTAAGTACCTATGTATATAACAATCGTATCACAGTCCCGTGGTAAAAATCTCAAGTCACGTACAGGACACATATCATTATAGTATGACAATATTATAGAGCTAGAACTAATTTTATCTCCCATTACGTTCATTCGGCCAGTAAGAACAGTATAGATAGGGCGATCAGATTGTACTCATTTTTGAATACGAAATGTTATTAAATTAAAATTTTTTGACAAGGGGAGAGTTAAACTGATAATAAAAATTTGATAGCCTTTCAAGATATCTTTTTTAGAATAGATAATTTCACGTGATATAAAATGTTTTAATAGTTTATACGCGAAACACATTTCCCACAGTTGTCAAATTAGTTCTTGTTTGGAATCCAATATTAATATAATAGGTAGAATATTGTTTCGCGTGACTTTTTAATGTGAAAATATTAGTGTATACTAAGATATAATTATATACAGTATTATAATATGTAATAATTAAAAGTTATATATTGCTATAAATCAAACAGAAAACAATTCGGTTTTGATATGACATCAAATACGATGTAGGAATCGATTTGGCTAGTATATTATAGTCTTAAAAGATAGTGTCAGAAACCAATTCGGTATCTACCACGTTTGTCCGATAACTGAAACCCACACGATCGCCTCTGTCTAGTATATTATATAAATATTATATATTACGGTACGGGAATATAGAACTTGAGCGGTCACCGCTTCGGACGGCGGGGCGGAACGACGTAGGATATCACGTCCCAGCGGAGTCGTCAAATATTTGCGAGAGCCCGTGTCATTAATTATTGCGTTTTATTGCGGTGAGATGTGTTGGCAGCGGTGGCGGCGTCGACGGTACGAAATTTGTCGACGATAACCGCTAACTAAGTGGTATTTGAACGTCGGCGGCGGGTAAATAAACGAAGCGGAAATTCGCGACCAACCTACCACCCTCGCTTCGCCCTCAGTGCGTACACTTCCTTACGTCCCTACCCGCTATTCAGTTCCCACCATGTCCCTTACTTCCACCTTTCACGAGGGATCCCTCACCGTACCCGTAAGAAGACACATGCAGCCCTACTGTGGAACCACCCGCACAAGTGTGCTGTAGCACAACTTCGGCTGGACGTGACTCTACTCCCCTACTCTCGGACTCCTGTCTGACAAACTCGTACTATTCAACCCCTACATCGTCGGTCACTCCGGTCATTTCACTTGTATACCATGTGGTATACCAACCATCATAGCTGTCGAAAACACGCACTGTGATACATTATATAATAATATTATAACATAATAATATCTGAACACCATGAATAAAAAAAAATAAAAATAAATACATATACTAAATCTATAGTTACATATGAAGCAACACCTCTACCCCATCAAAAAAAAAAAAAAAAATAACTGTACAAAAATATTGATAAAAAAACATTATTGATTATATACTATATGTAGTAAATATAGTAAAAATAGTATATAATATAGTAAGAATAATATATCATGAAAATATGTTATCTATCTATATGAATAACAAGTCGATTTAAAAACATCAGTTTACATCAAATCAAATCAAAAGAACTCTCCCACTTCAAAGTGGTATAATACTTGAAAATTCCAGACTGAACCTGTAGCTAATATCATAGAGACGATTTATATATAAAAAAAAATTATAGGTATAGAAGACACAAATATATCTATTTTAGTTTAATACAGTAAATTAGAAATACAAATCTTACATTTTTTTAACAGTTTAGTAAATTATCTTTATCCCATTAATGAATCCAATAAAATAAAATATAATAATTCGTATAATATCCACCAGATTTTTTATCCGATTATTATTTTTTATTTTTTTACTTGGTCTTTAACAGGTAGATAAATTTCTTCATAAAGAAAAAATATTAAAAATATTTTCATTGATGAATGAATACTACCTAAATCTACAAATACCTGACTCCAAAATATAATAAATAAACATAATTTGTTATTTAACTCTAATGAGTTTGTAATATTTTATATGATTACCAAAATAATAAAAAAACAACAATAATAATATAATAATCAAAATCAATAAAACGACGTAAAAAAAAAACATTTTGCAATACTTATACATATTACATATTATTAAAAAGTAACCAAAATTGTTTCGCGATTGTCCGTTAGTCCGTGTCTTATCTTATTATGTTCTATGTATCCAAAGAGATTACTTTTATGATGCATTATGTTTTCGATAAATAAATATCCTTATATTTATAATTGTTTAAAAGGCTGCAGTCCCCATAAAACCTTTTAAAACTAAGGCCCGTTCTTACAATGTCCGGTTAGCGTTAACGGACACTTAACCGGTGGAATTCTGCCGGTAATAAAATCTGTTATCAGACGGTTAGCGTTAACCGACACTTGACCGGACATTGTAAGAACAGGCCTAAATGTCTTCTGTAATATTAATAATTTAGTCGGTATTTTAATAGTCTTTTCGAATTTTGAAAAAAATTATATATTTTCTTACCTATCTTTACGAATTGTAGTTAAGTTAGGAAAATGTAAAATGCTAATTTAAAAATTATTGTTGATATATTATTTGATAAATTTTTCTGAAAATTATTAAGTTATAATAATAAATAGTTACATTTTAAATTGTATTGTTTTATATCAGAAACTTAAACGATAAAATGTTTATATATTTAAATCTTGATATTTGCTTTATTCATAAAATATGCGTATTTTCTCTAATTTAGGTTTCTTTATTTAACATTATTTTTATTCTTTTATTTAATAATTGTAGTTAATGTACTGATTTAGTGTTGGTATTTATAATTCAATAAGATATATAGAAGTTTACAGTAAAATAATACAAACAAAATAAAAAAACTCCACCGGATTTAGACAAAAATTTTTTATGAGTGTTTGAAATTTAAATTTTTACAAAACCGCGTTAAATAACGGTTTAGCCTCAAACGATTTTTGATATTTTTTGTTATTCAAACAGTATAAGTCGTAAATACTTGAAAATTTTACCAATTATTTAGATTGCCATTTTCTTTACGTGATTTGATTTTCAAAACATTTTGACTTTTTTTGAGCTATTTATAGACAATTGAAATTTTCAATTTATTTTTATTTATTTTTTATAAATGTTGATAAAAAAAATTTAGCTGGGAGAAATTACTTGAAAATTTAATTGAAGGGACCACATAACTTGTTCTAACTCTGATTCAAAAATTATAAAAAGTTGGTAAGTGGGTATCGCTCTGCTGTATATTAGGGGGTGGGGTGGACCTCAGACTATGGAAGGTTAAATTTGAATGCAATGATAGGTATCATTGTATACGAAAAACGATTCTGAACGAAGATGATTTGTCAGTTTAGGATATATTATATTTAAATATTGTCAAATATTCTATTTTGAAACAAATAGTATAGTTTTTATATGTTACTATGGTTACTATGGCCAACATTCGCATTATGAGCGTATGAAATTTAATTTAAATTTTGACATATTTCGTATAAATTCGAACTTTAAACACTTATAAAAAAAAATTGTGACTAACGATTTCGGATTTTTTTTTATCACTTTAAGAACAACTTATAAGAAACCTTGTATTAAATTTTCAAGATTTTCTGGCCTCCCAAAAAATTTTTATCGGCATTTGAAGAAAAAAAAACTTAGAAAAGTCGAAAATTTCAATTGTCTATTAGTAGCTTAAAAATGGTCAAAATATTTTGAAAATTTAACTGTAAAGAGATAACCATAATATAAACATTTGGTGAAAATTTCAAGTATTTACAATAATTCGTTTTTGAGTTACAGCAAAATCAAAAAATCGATTTTGTCGAAAAGTGGTTTTTCCGTAAAATTTCCATTTTTCTGTCATTTTTTTTTTGTTTTTCTCGATTTTTTTGAAAACTATTAGAAAATTTTAATTTTGACCCCCCTAAAGTACCAACTAGATTCAATTCCCTATTCAAAGAGGGGCTGAAGTCAAAAATCGGAGCATTATTATTGCTCCAAATGTTGGAGTCAGACACAAAAAAAAAAAAAACACACATCATAGTAAATGCAATACATTCATCACTTCGTTCAGAATCTAAAAGGGGAGAAATAAGTAACCGGTATGGTATAAGTACAGTTCTATATAAACCTCTTTATAGAGTAAATCACTAAAATAATTTATGTTTCAAGTTTGAATTCAATGATAAATCAATGCTAACTACGTAAAACGATTCTGAGTGACGACAGACTGTCATATTATTATACAACTAAGTATATTCCATAATACGTTTCTTGGTATTTCTACGGTAGATTGATTTAAAGTTTTCCGTAAACACTGCATTTATGATATTATTAATATTCAATTATTATAATAGTATATATTATTATATTTATATAATTTATCTTTGCTATTAACTTTTGAGTTGATACCGCGTTACTGAATAACCGAGTGAATTATAATTAAATCTATAGTATAAATAGGTAATACCTTAAAACTAATTAATATATTTTGAAAATGACGTTTATATTTAAATTTAAAAATAAACGTACAATTTTTAAGTCCTCGTGAAAAACTTTTTTGAATTACTATTAAAATTGTTATTATTTATTAAAATACACAATTCCGTCCAAATTTGTACTCTAAATACAGTAAAAACGCTTTATAACGAAACTCTTTACAACGAAAAACTCTATATAATGTAAACATTACATAATAATGATTGGTTTGCTTACCCATTATTCAATTCATTCTTTATAACGTATAGTCACTCTCAATAACGAAACAATATTTTATATTTCATAACACAATATTTACCTGTTAAGTATTATAAATTATAAAAATAAAATAATCGGCAAAAGTTCTGAAATTTCCAAGAACGATTACATTCTTTCATTATCTACTTTTAATATCGTAATAATACCATTATTATCGATATCGAATATATTCATTATATATTCGACGTAATTTCTAACAAAAATTTATTTTTTTTTAACCCTTTTTATTACGAAAACTCTCTTTAACGAAAAAAATCTTTTGGTCTCTTCAGATCCGTTATAAAGAGTTTTCACTATATCTATAAAACACAATTTTGCTTGTTCACTTTTTAGATATTTTTTTTTTCATATCAAAATATACAACATATGAAAAACCTTGTATTAATATTAAAAACTCTTTATCTTTTTAATTTGTACGAAACTCCCTTATTAGCGATAAATCATGATTGCATGCCTTTTTCGAGTATACGATGGTGTAAGATTTTTAACAAACAATAGACAGTTAAAATTACCATAAAAATAACGAGACTGCGTACGCTCTGTACAGTGTTTTCATTTATTAAAACTATATTTTAAGTTAACTTTATTTTTTCCTAAATAATAACTGAACATTTCAAGACGAAAAATATACAGCATAGTTAAAGAAATAATAATTAATTAAATAACTTATTATATTAGAAATACTTTTATAAATTAACTGGAATAAGTTAAGTGGTGGTAATGGACTGTTTAACTAGTCAAGCTATTAAGATAATTAGAAAATTCGCTATCTAGTTAAGTTGAAAAGTTAAAATTTTCATTCGTATATATAATAATAATAATAAATGTAATTGTTTGTATAAATCTTATTGCAGAAACTTTTTAAAATACTAAAATATTTTTTTGTTACTGCTTAAATTGATACAATTTTAAAAGTATAAAAATTATAATACTTAAAATGTGCCAAAAAATAAACACAGTGTAAACAATGCATCGTATAACTGTATAAGTACAGTGTATTAATTACACTGCTTTAAATATTTTTTTTCTGTTTAGAGATATTTAACCGTTAAATTAAATTTAAAAAAATGTTTAATTATTCTTATTTTTATTTATAATTTTAACAAAAACAATTAAATAATTTAAAACAAAACTCAATATATGTTTTTAATATAGTTGTAATAATTTGGTTTATCAAAATGCAACGTATACACTATGCAAGTTTCATAAATTTGAAGATACTTGTTTATGTATGCATAGAATATAAAATTCTAAAGTTATGAAAATCCTACAACATCGTATACATTTTTTATGTAAAAAAAAACCTCTACGCAATTGTGTACCTCAAAATGTTCACGATTCTTTACGCTCATTAAGGTCCGTATGCAATGTACCCGCATTAATCTTAGAACTCAACATAAATTCTCGTTGAAAATGTATCATAATAATTAGGTTGGTGTTTTTAATTTAAAATTGTATTTTTTCCTTTAGGCCATCGATCACATAGTTATTGTTATTGTCGTGAAATCTTTCATAATCGCTCTATCCGTCAAAACATGTACACGCATATTGACACGGTTAGTATGAGATTTGAGTCGTGTATTCCGACGAATTGTTGTACACAATATAAATCCCTAAGCAGTGATGGTGGTTGTGAGATCGTCCTGTTTAAGTGCGTATACATAACACGCAATATATCTATACTGTATACAGGATGTATCACGGGATTTTCCAAGCAGCTTTGATGATGATCTAATACTACGTTATTAGTGAGTAGTGAAATGAAAACCTAATTTTGAGTTTTGTGAATAGAAGATTTTTCTGCGAGTCACAATAGATATTATATTATATTTGGTTTAGTTTTAAACGCATCGCAATCCCGAGCATAGTAATACTCCGCGAGAATATTAATATTGTTGCCACCGTAGTAGTGTTACGCTGGCGCCTGCAAAAAGTCTCAGAAATCGTGTGGGCGGCACGTGACAATTGGAATTTTGGGAATCCGTTTTTCATTAAAACCAAAAATAAAGGATTATCGTAAAATTAATTTAAATTACCGTAAGCACTCTTATCAATCTCATATTTGCAGAACGGGAAATAAATTTTCAGTTCCCTTGACGTTTACGCCCACGCGATATAATAATAATAATAATAGTTGTCGACGTTTGTACGTATAACCCAGAAACACCCTGTATACATAGATACATATAATATGCGTACACGTGTACGTAGACACACACACACACTACCGTGAGCGCGTATATGTATGTATATAGGATCTAAGTATACTAGACGGGAATGGTATTGCGGTAAGAAAGTGATGGGGAGGGCGATCGAGCTTATAGGCGGGAGATTGTGTCGGGGCCGCGGGGCTGAAGGCACACAACAATCGTACACGCGCCTTCGTCGTGTCTCTGCCTGCTGGGAGAGCTTAATGAATTTCCAGACACGATTCACGGACGTGTCGCTAATTCAGTATTCTCCGACCACAAAGCTCTTTGTTGAATAATAATATTAATTTCTCGATATGCGCGCCCGTCTATATACACGCCGCCGCACGCACGCAGGCTCTTGCGTGAGTCTTTCCCAAGACGAACTATCCGAACTCGATTAAATTGATTTGTCCAGCACTACCGCGTCCCCCGCGACGCGGACTGAAGAAACGGGATAATACTACCCATGTTCCGTGTACCTACTTTTTTTGAATAATTTATGTCTTCGAAAATTATCGATATTCGTCCTGCATATTTTAAAACAACGTTTTATATGACGTGTACATACAATGTAGGCACCACGAAATAAAAGTAATTGGCCAATTATCCTCGAAATCGTACAATAATTATTATCATATCATCGATTGTTATCAAAAATAAACAATAATTCCGACGTCACTAATATTATATTTTACGCGTGTAATGATAGTTCGCGATTAAATCATTTAAATTTTATTTAAACGATAAATCAGTTATATATAAATAAATAAACTATTAAACTACTACATAATGTCCATTACACGGATATCATACGTAACGTGCCACGTGTGTACCTTAATCCCGCAGAGCTGGTGTAAACTGAAAGAGACCTGCGTATTGTTTTGGTGATTATGAGTAACCTACATTCGCCCGAGTCCCGCAGCAGTAATATCCAAACTGACTATTTCCTAGTCGACCGCCCTTCCAGGACTTGAACAAATACATTTCACGTCTCGTGTGGCCCGTCTGAGGAACACGCCCAAGTGTAACGCAGTCGTAATAATAATATTATTAGGCTAATAAAGTCGGACAGGTGGATAAAAAACAGCGCAGTGTTCTTATGGTTGTGGGAGTTGTATATTTGTATAATATTATATTGTTATGGGCCCGTGCGACATGCGAACACAGTGCGCGTACACCACATTATTATGTTTAGTACGGCTTAATGCGCGAGTTTCGATGTTCATGTTAATGTATCACATTATTATTATTATTTTTCTGGTACCACCATTCTCCCGTCACCGTCGTCCGTGGACGATGACCGCAGTATCATAAAATATATTATATTATTATTATTATTACCATTATACGTACACGAGTAGTAGCCAACCGCCCAGCGCACTGCTGTAGCGAAATTGCCTATTCGAGACGCCCGACGACGTCGTAATTCCCGGAAATTCCGATCACGTACGCGGCACCACCCGAGTTCTTAACAAATCGGCTCCCGTGTGCGCGACCGGCGTTTTTAGTTTAGTTTACCTTCAAAAGCTCCTCTTTTCATTCTAATATTTTATTGTGTGAGCGCGCGCACGTGAAGTAAAACCCTCTTTACAAACGAATGCTATAAATGACAGGTGTACTTGATGCGAAGCCCATCCTTTTATTCTTTACACGAAAGCTAAATGCAACCACCAATCAAAGAAATCAACTTTTTATGCGTGTAACGAGCGTTTCTTATTTCTATTTTCTTCTTCTTTTTTTTTTTATTTGGTTTATAAGATTTTCTATTTGTCGTTTTGGCGATTCACGCTCGATTCCCCAATAGAGCTACTGTCAAAAATTCATAAAATGACCTAAATTATCGCATATTATGCGATTATTTATCCAAATTTATTTTTCGGTTTAACTTTCATTGTTGTGTGTTATAAAATTCAGTGAAATTGAAATTTCAAATTCAATATAAATTCGACGCCGGCAATTTTCTAAACAAGGTTAAACGTATACGTCAAATGTAATATAATAATATGTTATATCGACGAAACACCACGTAATGTAATAAAAAAAAATGTATAATACCTCATCAATCAAAATTTAAATAATTAATGAGCTACAACACAATAAAAAATATTAAAATAGTTACACCACAATAATTAATTAGTTTTTAATCTGTTTTTCGTTATTTTATTGAAATACACAAAACACTATAAAGTAATAATTCAAATACATGTAATTTTAAACACAATATTACTATATTATATTAATGTAAAACTAACCTAATCAAACCTATATTAACATAATATAACCTAAATAAATGTTTCTCTATAGTATATCGTGTATCTAATTAATTATATTTAAACTAAAAATTATCAAATACTATTAAATATAATATAAGTAATAATATATTCTAATATATACTAAATTTAAATATTATAATTGCAAAATCTAAGCTAAGCATTTTATTTCCGATTAAATTAAACTATCAAAGGTAACTAAGTTAAATAGTTATATGCGCTTAGTAATCAACTATTTAATATTCATTACAAGCTCCCAATTTATAAGCTTTGGGAAACTTTTGCTAAAATATATTATACCTGCTTATTCATCATATAAAAGTATAGAACAGAAACAGTACAATTGTATTTTAATGAATATTTAAATAAATTCAATAATAAACGGTTAAAACCGAAAACTATTACAAATTTAAAATAAAATATTACATAATTAATCAAATAATATTAACACTTTTTATTAGTACGAAGATTGCTGAATGGTTCATTGTCAAATACAGTATAAACTAAAACTGTTTAATTTATATATAAAACTAATCAATTTATAATATATTAAAATTAAACATATTGTAGATAATTTTTGGAAGTTACAATATGATAAAAAAATATTTATGTAAAAAAAAATCAAAAAAAATCACAGTTTATTTATTATGAAAATTTGTATTTTCAACACATAACATTAACAAAAAATAATTCTAAATATTATTGAATATTTTGGAAGAAAAGAATAAAAAAGTAAATAAAATACTAAAATTCGTGAAATGTATAATGATAAAAAATCTAGTTATGTAAATATCTTAAATTAAATTAAAGATCTTCATATTATATTTCAATTTTTTAAATAGCAATTAAAAAAAATGATTCAATTATACTAATGTTAAATTAATAGTATTTTATTATTATAAATTTAACACCTTGTATACAAATTGCAAATTTTAACTCTATATAATTTTATTTATAACCAAATTTATTTAATGACTAAGAACTAATTATTAATTTTTAATGAGTGTTGATATTGAGACTGTTTTAATTATTTTGAATAAAATCCATTTTTTTTTAAATTATTTTTACTTAATTATGAAAATATTATGATAATATAATAATTTTGTTTACATTTCACCACTAATAAAATTAACCTTATCATTTACTTATTGTATAAATAATATTTAATGATTATGTAATTATAATATAATGATATAATAACGAAAAGTAAATAACAAAATAAAGCGATATGCAAAAATAAAATGAAAAATATATATTATTATATTTTTAAATACCAGATGTAACGCAATTGGGGAGCCTCTTATTATGTATAGGTAATGCATTTGCATAACCCTTTGAGTTATAATTTTAACCTTTGACAGCGTTTTGTTTCGTGGAATATAGCTTAAATAATATGTTCTAGTTGATATATTTATTACCTCACGTGATCGCATCAAAATTAAATACCATTCAATGTTTTGAATGACTTACGTCATCCTGAGTTCTTCAGTGCGTTATAATATTATATTAATTGTTGGTCTAAAACTATTGAACTTGCTATTATGTGTCTCTTTTATAGTATTAACACGGTTGTTTGTTTGACTGTATATGTGTGTGTGGCGCGTGTATGAATGACTATAATATAAATATTTTATTTATTATTAATTTAGTATTAGGTATTTTTATGGTTTGTTAGGGAGTCACATATTGACAATCCATTATATTATTTATATATACTTCTAGATTCAATCTCTGATTTATGTGTTGTCATAAAACCTTTGTATTATTGTCAATGATGCAAAAGACCATTCGTTATCTGTGGCGCTATTATGAATGGTTCTACCGTACTATTATACGTATAATCGATGAATCCATACAATTATCCAAAACATAATAATTATAATTGTACAGATTTATTATAATTGGGTGGAAACTCATCGACGCACATATTGTTAATCAGTCTTATAATATATATATATATTTTTAAAGTATTTTAGTACAGATACAGATCCTCGTTTTAAAGAGGATTTAAAGTACTTATTTTAATACAAATACTTAAAAAATATATTCATTGATACTTTAAAATATTTTTAAATGTTATTAAAACAAAAATGTTCTCCTATAAAACAAATTATCTAATATTTTAGCGTTTTCTTAAGTTCCATTAATTTTATATTGTATAACCTAATCATTTTATATAACTGTACATTTATCATATAATTCCAACGCCAAGATAAACACATAAACAATCTATTACAATATATATGCATAATATCTGTTTTAAAATTGTATTTTTATTGGACATGATTACATTTAAAATAGGAAATATATTATAAACTATAAAGAAAAAGTATTTGGTTTGGAATATAAATACTCTGTCCAAGGGCTTATAGTATTTGAATACTTTACACTATTACTTAACAAAACTATTATTGTCAAATGTTTTGATAGCTTTATGGTTTGCGGACAAAACAACGATAATCAATTTTCAAGTAGGTATACAGCTTAGTCATTACATACAAATACGCAGTGTACCATCACTAAGATAACATATACTGTTATTTATTATACATAATATTACGTACATAATACATATGAATTAAGTTTCCAACATCATATAGTATGTATAATAATACGTGGTTTGAGCACGATAGTTTCATAAAATATATTATTATTTTTTATTATTATCATTCATAAAATATATACGCTATGTTTACATTTTTATTTACTTAAAGTATATATAATATTATAGGAAGTAAATAATATGATGGTCATTATAAAATTCAACACCAAAATTGTCTAATGTCTTAATTGAAAATATCATAGATATTATCTTTTATTAATATATATAATGTATATAAATAGTCATAATAAATTAATAATCAGTTTTAAAATACAAATTTAATGTAAATATATAATTATATACTTTCTATCATAGGGTGTATATATATATATATATATATATTATGTATTTCCTACATTTTTTTAAAATATAATTTGATTACCTACTACTTCATTAAAATATAATTATTTCTAAGAGTTTTACATTATAATTGTATGATCAATGATAATAATATAAGATTTGATTATTTTCTCGTCATCACTATAGTGAACATATTTAAGTAAATACTGAACCCTTGTAACAATATATCACATTACAAGGCATTCGTATTAGGTTATTTCTTCAAAATGTAGGTATACAGAACAAATAAATTATAACCGCGTGCTAGAGTTAAATCATTTTTAATAGTATAGTTGAGCAAATGTAGAAACTCCCAGGAAATATTAAATACAAAATCAATACAATATATTTTGTGTACACAACACAAACACTAAGGAATCAGGTTCCGTTAAATCCTATTTGTATTTTCGAGAACAAAAAATAAAACCTACACAATTGTATAAGACTTGAAGTGCCCACATATTATTGTATTTAAAAATATTTATTGGGTTACATTTGGATAAATTTACGTTTATTTTACGTTTAATTTAATTTTTTAATAAGCAGATTGGTACAGTATTACAGCTTTGTGTGAAACCTGTCTGAATAAAAGTTTATTTTTTTTAACTATCAAATGTTGTACATATTTGAAACGGTCCGACTTTCTTAAATCCATGAATATATTTATTATTTACCCTCTATGCTGTATATACGCAACTTCAGTCTTTACTTATATTAATAGCCGAACGAACGGATAAAGCCGAATCACGATTAATTTTAGTCGAATTTAACTCGGAACAGAAAAAGGTAATGTTTGAATTGCATTTGCTCCAATCGTTGCATAAAATGCATTTGTTAATAAATATCAGTAGAAAAACTGAAAAAAATTTTAATTTTTAATATCTAATGTTTGTTATTTTTACTATAATAATCAATAGTATAAAAATAAGTTATTTATCATAATAAATAAATAGGTAGCTACAATTATTTGAATACTACATAGTTTAAATTTTGAAATAATAATATAAAAATACAATTTTATCTAAAACAGGCGTAAAAGTGTAGTTGAGCAATGCCTAAACAAATTTACTGGGACAAACTGACAACTATATAATATATTATTATTTATTACCACAACACAATCGTTCTTCGACGGATTATTTGAAAAACCAGCCGCGATTGTTAAAACCTGTATAATATGCATTTTAGACATAATGTCTACGTCGTACACTATGCGTGCCAGTATATGCGTTTATAACGACGTTTTATGATGTCTGGCCATTATGACGGAGAAATAATGTTTATGATGTATATATAGTATATGTAATGGAAAAATAAAATACGCGTTTGATGTATTGCACACGTCCCATTGCTTAGTATACAGAATAAGCTCTGCACTGTAGCGAATCACGACCGTAAAAATATGACCTGGCTATTAAAATAGCCGTACCATATATACGTTCGAAAAAGTCAATTTACTACCATGGTTTGAGATTTGATTGATATTTGAAACTTTACGTGTCAGACAGCCTCGCAGTCCATTTTATTATTTATTTTATCCAAGCTGTGCGCCGTCAATATAATAATAATAATACATATACAATTATGTGATAAGCAATTTACAAGCGCAAGATGCTTTTCTTCAATTAGATTTTTTCGGAATTACAAACGGATCTTGCAAACCGGATTTTTATCAACAAAAGAGATTGATGTGTAGTTTTGGAAAACATTACCCGTTGAAAAATATCCACTTTTACGAGATTTCACTTTGAAAATGTTATCTACGCTTGGAACGACCTACATTTGTGAATGTACATTTTCTAATACGAAGCATATGAAATTATAAGAAATAAATCGTATTACAGATGAAATTTAAGTCTGATTTTCGTGTTTCCACTTCAAAAATACAAGTTGATTTTTCTGCATTATAATAAAATTCACAGTCACTCGTCCTCAAAAATCACACAAATAAATTGCAAAAATTATACAAAATAAATGCTATTTAACAATAATATAATAATGTATTTATAAGTAGATTGTAGATTTATTTGATTGGTTGTTTAAGATACTCAACTAGTATGAATGAATAAAAACTTTTTAATTTTATACGTTCAACGATTCCACGGGCACTGGGCAGTTAACATTATAAGCATGGCCCTAGTCGCAGCCCGCTAGTGTCGACTACCCATCGACAAATGCACTGTTTAATGTTTACTTTTATGATTCACAATAATATTCTGAATGGCAATGAGATGATGTTTTGAAATGACGTATTGAAGGCGATCAAGTGTAGTACCCCAAGAAGACAGGTATAATTGGTTTTTTTTTTTGTTTTTTTTTTAGCATTGGTATTAATTTTTCCCAGAAATAACGAAGTATTCGAACGTCGATAACAATAACATACCATTTCTGCTATATTATTATTAACATTAATCACTTATAACCTTTTAATAAAATTATATTTTCTTATGTACTCGTATAATACGTATAGCATGTTTCAATAATATACGGTGATTGGAAAAATGTAAAGTTATTTTATTGAATTTATTTTTTAACTATAATTTTATTTACGATTATTTTTCCTAGCAGTGGTTATTCTTAATTATTCTTATTTTTTTTTTAATTATTATGAATTACGTATAATATAATTAGTATTTTACTGCGCGCGAGTAGCTGGTATCAACGTATATAGTCATCCGGAAGTATTTTTGACTCGGCGACACGGGCTAGTCTTTGATAATACTAGTGAAGCTCAACGATTTTATTTAATTTTACTATGCGTTCAATGTGTTAAAAATAAAGACCGTTTATCCTCCCCCCTCAGGTTAGCATTTTAATTTTCTAAATATTGGCCATCATCTAATAACTTTCAGTTGCTCATCCCTGGTATAAGACACCGACAAATCTACAACGCAAAAAGAAAATAATATAAATTTAAGCTATTTACATCATGTTGGATTTGACCACACGAAAATACAAATATAATATTAAATTTACATGATAGGTGCGTACAACAGTCATGGCTAACATATAATTAATTCTATTCTACATTACAGAAAATGTTATAGTATAGTGAATTAATGGTTATAAAATTGTACTTGGTATTTAAATAATTATATTAATTAAATAAACAAAAGCACAATATATGTGTATCATACAATTATACTAAAAAAATGCATTTATTATCGTCGTGTGTGCGTGTGTCGCGGTTGTTCAGGTTGGTCAAAACGGTCTTTAAAACGTAATAAATACGTGATGTTTCATTTTTTTTTGTGCTTATTATTATGTACATTGTACAAACATAGAAATTTGCATTTCACTACCAAAAATGATTCACTTACCTTGTTAATTGTATGATGACCAAAAAAGTTATTCAATTATTTTCAAAGTTGAAATGTCTAATTGGAGGTCAATCAAGCGTGTTGTCAATTTGAATTTAAACCACTTTTTTTTAGCTCTGCAAATGCGTTTGTAATAATAATATATAAAAGAAATATTCGAATAATTATTATTATTCGCGTAACGATATCACCAGACTCGTCAAATGTATGCCAGATTGAGTAAGAGGTCATAAACTCGAAAACTACCGAAGGGTTTGTCTTATTTTGAATCTAATTGATTTAATTTAATATATACTTAACATTTAGTGTAATGATTAACCCTGCGTAGGTCGCGCGGATTACCATTGTAATCCATCTAAAAATAAATAGTTTTTTCGTATATTGAAAACCAGTAAAATTATCTTATCTTTTCAGTACCTTCGAATAACATGTTGCTTAATATAATTAGTTTGTTTCCGAATACTGGTCGCTAAAGTTGTCGTTGTTATCGGAGTTCAAAGTGTGTTGGATTACCAGTGTATGCCGCGCGATCTTTCACGCCCGTGAAATACATGTACAAATACATACATGTAACATGTACAAATTTATAAAGTACTCTTGTTTTTTTTGTAATTATTAATATAGAGAGCTAAAATATATGTAAGATACTTAAATATTAATATGTTTATACAGAAATATTATAAAAATTTAATTACATTGAGTATCATTACAATTTAAGAAAACAAATTCTAATAAATTATTATTTATTGTCATTTAAGTTAAAGTTCATATTCTAAGGTAAAAAAATTTTAATTTTAATTTTTTCTTTATCGCAATATATTTTTCCATATGTACTTAGTATATAACAATAATTTAAATTTTCAATATAGACTTAGAACCTATTAAAAAAAAATAAAAAAATAATGGATTACAACTGTAATCCGCGCGACTACTGGCGTACTATCAAGGCACGCGACCTACGCAGGGTTAAGTATCTAAAAAGTTGAATAACCTTATCACAACATTATTGATAATACAATAATACAACACGATATGAATACCGAAGTACAGTGTTTTTTTATGTAATTACACGTCATGATTTATTTCTACTAGTGGGCCATCGATTGATATACTTTTATAACGATAAATATAACTTTATAAAATAAAAATTAATATTCCCATGAAAAACGAAATTGCTAGAATTCAGGAAAAAAAAATTATAATATGCAATTTATCAAAAAATAAATAATTATATTTTAGCTTTAAAATGATTGACAACTTGAAGTTATAAAATGAGCTTTTAATTTTTAGATTGAAAAGTTCGGTGCAAGACCATACTTAACATTAAAACTTCTTAACGTTATTAAATGCTTCTTAAATATTTACGTTGTTATGCAAAAGCATACAAATAATTTGTTTTTTGATTAATACGCAAAATCAATTTCAAACGTAAGAATCCACTCGTTATGTCAACAATTAAATTTTAAAAATCTGTATTTGGCATTCGCATTTAAATTTCGTCCATGTTATTACGTAGATAATAAAAATATATATTCCTATGCCACCTGCAGATAATACTGAAAATAATAATAATAAGCATATCGACGGATATTATCACGTGTGCAATATAATGAACGAGTGGCGATGAAAATTCCTCCAGCACAATATACATCCTATGCACATGTAATATGAATAATAATAATAATAATCGCCAATCGGTCGTATATAATACGCGCGGTGGGTGAGCGCTTTATTCTAGAAAATCAGCGTTTATTTGACAAACAAAACATTTGTGCTCCGTCATAAATTATATCGTATCTGGCGAATGTGTATGTGTGTGTGTGCGCGTAAGAGATAGAAAAAGTGAGAGAGAGAGAGTGAACAATTATAAATAAAACTGACCTCGTTTGGATGCCAAAACCAACATGGTGTTTACAAACAAACGTCACGCCGCATCGCTATATTATTATTATTATTATTATTATTATTATTATTATTATTATTACTATTATTATTACATAATAATATACGTCGTCGTGTATCCGTGACCGATATTTTGTTTTATGTGCGTTATTTTTTCCCCCGAGCTCATCGTTCGTGCAGACAATTAAAACGCCAATGTATGTGACTATACCCGCACTGGGAATATAATTTGATTCCCGAAGCTTTTCGACCGCGCGCGTACCATATATATATAATGTATATATTATCATACATTGCGTGCACACATATTATATTGTTTCAAAACCCGAAACTTCCGCCACAGTATCATCGGACGTCCATCGCTGTAATTCATCATCCACATTACTGCCACATATTATAATATCTGTGAATAATAATAATATTGCAGTATCACGTCATTGAATGTGTCCATTTATATGCATACCTACCTATATACTATATACTTACGATATACGGGCTGTACGAAACACGATCAGAACTTATTCCAACGAAAACTTCGTTGAATTGATACCATTTTCGATTACAATATTATCTGCCGAAAAATGATATCACTCCATTGAAATTGAAAATAGTTACGATATATACACGAAAATCTTGATTTGCCTAACGATAAAATAAAATTCGTATAGTTGTATCATGTAATACTAAAATTTTTGGAGTAAAAAAAAAATGACACGGCTTATATTTTACATACCTACTATTATTACGGCAACACATCGTTCAAAAAAACGAAAATGATCCCCATAAAAAAAAACCCTGTACTTATTATATATAAATTTGTTATTTAGGAATATTATCATTAGAATAAAATATATTTTAAATATAACTCATGAACAAAAAATAAAATGTATCAAATATTTTTTAAAGAAGGTAAAAATCAGATAATGATAAATTCAATTTCATGATTCATGTATAAATTATTGATGCGTGACGAAATATTACTCATATTAGGTAGGGTATTCTTCGTAAACATTTGGTTTTTATTTATTTTAGTTTTTTATTTCATTCAACACTGAAAAAACAACTTGACATAAGAAAAATATTGAACAAATGGCAATAAAACTTAAATAACTTACTTTGATAAACTTGAATAAACCTTTTTATGAATATCAAAAATTCTTTTACCTCTAGATCGTTAAATTCAAGATAGTCGAATTGTACTTTTTACTTAAATTATATAGTTAAAGTACACTTAAGTTAAGAAAGCATAATAGTTGATTTGCAATCGGGTAAAAAAAAGGTGATGATTGAACTGCAATCGTGTTAAAATCATATGTTCTATAATCATTTGCATACTAATTATTATTTTTTATACTTTTTATTTTTATTTGTATAATACCTATAATATACATATTATAAGACGTATATATCATTTAATGAAATTATTTTTTATAGAAATTACAAGAAAATGTATTATGATATAATATTAATTACAACTGCACTGATTTTTGAACCCGAGTGTAGTTCAAACATAACATACTTTTAACCTGAGTGCAGTTCGATCTTTGCCTATTTTTTACTCGAGTACAATTCGACCATTACCTTTTTTTTCCCAAGTGCAATTTAACTAAAATGAGTGCAATTCGACCTTGTCCGTTTAACTTCCATTAAAAATAAATCGTTAAGTATTTGATTCACGATAGAGGTCTTAGATCATCCTGCCTAATCATTACCAACCGACTACTTGGATAACATTTTTAGCCAAATACAATGAAAAATAACGATAAAAAATATCTTTTTATTAGCTATTAACGCATTTATCTTATCCGATATTAATTTTAATAAAAATACTCAATACAATTTATATTTTTTCATTGTAAATACTATGTTTCCAATATTCAGTGGTGGATTTAGGGGGGGGGGTGCTTGGGAGCTGAAGCACCCACCATTCCGCGTATTTTTATTAAAAATCACTAATAATTTGCCAATTTAAAAAAAATAATGTGTTTATAATTTTTATAAATTCTAAATTATTAATTATGTTTAAATAGGTACCAAATTATTTATTTTTTTCCCCCAAATTGTTTAAAATAAGTACTTTAGGACTATTATTATTAACAAAATAGCACCCACCATAAAAAAATCTAAGATCCACCACTGCCAGTATTTGATATATTTTGTTACCTATCTTGTGACATGGTGATTTACACCACACTACTTCTCCGGTTACAGCAGCGTTATAAAATATGTATGTATATTATTAATCGTCACGGTTTTAGTATAAATTGTTTATATGGCGCAATTAAATAAGTCTCGTCTATTTATTACTGCTGTACATTTAAATCCTATCATCCACCACGACCCCGCACACCAAGATGAATTCTAAATATACTACTGGTGTTGCCGCGGGGTCACAGTCGATCTTCTCCATACCACAGCTCAACGACGAATCCAGTCGGTTACCGGCGCGCGGTGACAGGTCATATTTCACGTACCGACGGACCATTATTCAACCACCAATTGTCAAACATCCCTTCCGCAACCTAACGTAGCGAGGTATTCTCTCCCCTTCATCACAGCCGACCTAATGGATACCTCACCACCACTGTATGTAGGTGAAGAATTCAAACCGCAAACGTATAATATAATTCTCGCCATACGTAATGACGACGACAATTTTTCGAAAAATAATCAGCCGACATAATTTTTTTAATGCTATGATTGGTATTTTTTTTTTTTTGAATCATCACGTATACCGAAATCTATTTGCAAAAACAAAAAATACATTTTATTTGTCTTTTTTTTTATAAATAATTAAATCAAAATTTTCGTGATTTTTAATCTTTCAATATTTTCGAATAAATAGGTACTTAAAGTTCACATAAACGCGATAGCATTTTTAGCACGTGTTAACAGCTGAAAAAAATCATTTGAACATCGTCTGAAAAATCGTTACTTAATTTTAATTTGAATAAACGAGAATACAATTTTTGGTAAATTGTATCTTTCAGCTTGCACAATATTAAAATAATAATTCTAAGAAAATTATAATTTATAATATATTATTATACATAAAACTATGCATATTTTTTTTTCAAAACTATGAAAACCAGTGCATTTTAAGTCTAACATTTAAAATCTATGCTTGATAAAATATTTTAATCTGTCATAAATATTATCATAATGAACCTACCGAACACATATTATATTTTAATCGTACAAATCTTCAATAATAATCTAAATAACTCTACCCCCCCTTCCCAAAAAAATGAGTTACTCGGATTAATATAAATTAAGTAGTCGATTACTTGCTTTAATTGAATGAACAACTTAAAGTGAACATAAATTACTCGAAATTTGTTATTACGGAAAACGTATTATTACTAATTGGACATGATATTATATTAAAATTATTTTTATATTTCTTAAAATTATCTTTAATTATAGTTAATAATGTTAATTTATCGAAATTTGATTAAATTTAGTTTAGTAAAAACTGATACCTTGTATAAACCTTTTTTATTTTGTAATTTATTATGAGGTACTTACTTGTTTAAAACTTAAAATATATAGTCCGCACTAATTCAATTAAAATCAATTATTTTAGATTCTGAGTAGAACGATAAATGTATTGATTTTATCTTAATATGTTTTTTTGTTTTTGTGTGTGTGTGTGTGTGTGTGTGTGTGTGTGTGTGTGTGTGTGTGTGTGTGTGTGTGTGTGTGTGTGAATACACGATAAGTTGTCGACAAAATGCTTTGATTTTCAAAAATGTGATTAGTTCTGAATTATTAAATTAGATTTAGTTTGTTCTTTAAGGAATCCAAACTTAAAATTCTCACTAATTATTTTTAAAATCGAGAAAGTCAATCAAAAAATTAAAGAAAAACAGGAATTTTTACACAAATCCAATTTTTAACAAAATCGATTTTTTTTTTTTTGAAACTTAAAAACAAATTATTCTAGGTATTTAAAATTTCTAGAAATACTTGAAAGTTTAATACAATAGCTAAAAATAGGCAAAATATTAATTAAAAAATATCTATAGTCATCACAATAATATTGTTTTATAAATGTTTAAAATTATGGTTTTGACAATATTTATAAAAACTGCGAAAATGAATTAATTATTTTGTAGCTACAAATTCAAAAAATGTTTGTTTTTTTCATTTAAGATTTAAAAATTTAATACAAGGTTTTTTATAAGTTCAACCTTTATATGAAAACAACATTTGACGTTCGATATTTACCCATACAATAATCATTTCTCCTTAAACAATTTTTGATATTTTCATTATATTTCAGAAAAAAAATATCAATAAATATACTTGAAATTTTCACGAAAATGTAGGCTCTGTAAATTCACATATTTTGTATGATAATTTTAAATATTATCAAGTTATTATATTTTATAAACCATAGAAACTATGGTCGATTCGAGAAACACCATTTTATTTAAATAAACAGTTCTAAAAATAAAAAAATTAATATTATTTTTTTAATCTATCAAGCTTTGTTTTGTGATATAAATCTATTTTATCCATTATAATTTAACAAGGTGATTACGATCTAAAATATCTTATATCAAATATATAACCTAGGTACAAATTATACAAGAGTATTATATTCCTAGATAGGTAATATAGGATTTATCGGGGATGATTTTATACCAAGTAAGTGATACCTAAAGTAAGATTTTACTGTATCGGTATTATGCTCTAAGTCGAAATGAACAACACCAAAAGAGCCCTTTCTAAGTACCATCAAAGTTTGATAATTTAAACTTTGATATTGGTATATTTACACTAAACGTAGATATACTTATACTTATGTTTTCTACATTATATCAGATATTAAATAAATTGTCGACGAACATAATATTATAGGTAACAGAAATCACCAACCACTGGTTATATAATATTTAGAATTTTTTTTTGTCCATACATATTTTTATAAATCCTGCAGATATACATAGAAACGTTCTAAATTTCACATTACAGTTATAAACTTATTTTACGGTTTGTACCAAAAAAAAAGTTATTACAATAAATATCCACTATTTCTGAAGTATTTTATTTGCATTAATAATGCATTATTAATAATTGTAATATTAAAATTTATTTAATACAGTATTTGAATAATGGTTTTTTTTTTAAATAATAAGTAAGTATCTACTAATAATAATAGTTAATATAATAATAAAAACTTTCAAAGTATAATGATAAATGTTTAAATATATTTGAGTACTTTTATGTTATCTTAATATTGGCTAATAACTTAACGAAAAAAAACTATCTGTGCAGAATTTGATTGAATGATCACCATTGGTTTTTAATATCCAAAATAATTATTATCAATTATTCCATAATATAAAAACATATAAGAAAATAATAATAATCATAATAATAATAATAATATAATATATATTATACATATATAAGAAATCTTCTTATATGTATATTGCATTAAATTTAAATGATTAATTTTTAGACATTTTTTTCAGAAAAAAATTATTATATGCTTGATAATTAGGTATATGGTATATATATATTATTTTAATTTTTACCAAAACAGTAAATACACTTTTGTAAAATAGTATTATAAACAGATATCTCCCAAAATATTTGTTAATAATGTAAATTAACGGTAGTCCAACTTTAACCAAAATTGTAACTTTGTTCAGTCATAGAATTGTTTCCGTTATTAGGGTAGTGACTTTTTAAACATTATCATTAAAATTAAAATTAAAATGTTTTGATTGTAGTTTTAAAAAAAAATTCTAAATATTTTAATTATCTCCTTAAACTATATTAAACTAACTAATTGTTGTTTTCAAGTTTGAACAAGTTAGATGATGTGATATTAAGAAAAACTGAAGTATATATTATATATACCTATATTTTTACACAAAGTATATAATAAAAAAAAAAATAATTTCTTAGAAAACAAAGTCTAAAAGAGTTAAAAATAATTTTTGAGATTTTCAAATCAACGTTTATAAAACTATGTAGATAAATTAAAATAATTTGTAGTTGTAAACTCAATTTTAAAACGTTTTCTGTACCCTATCAATCATAGTTGTAAATTATAATATTAAATTTCAGTTAAAATGTTAATGTTCCAGAATATTATATTGTACACGATCGTTATTATATGTTTTGTTACTCGTTCCGGTATTAAAATTGTATGCACAAGCGAAAGCCTTAACCTATAAACACACCTATTATAAAACGTATGCACATTTACATTTATATACGCAATTAAAATGTTATCATAATAATATATTGTAATAAACTTTAATCTATGCATATTACTATAATAATATTAAACGGTATATTATGGACAGTGCACTTTGGGGCTTACAAGCACTCCGGCCACCGATCAAAGCCCTGGGCCACGCATATTATATACGTGAGAGATATAGAGTATATGGAGATTATGACCGCGTATGTCGGTCAGTCAGCCGTTTAATGGGATTTGGGCGGCTGCTCGGGGATGAACTTAACTCCCGCCTGCCATCACCACCACCCCTGACTTAACCCCATCCCCTCTTAACAAAATAATGTGCTTTGGTGAGCCGGCAGAACTTCACCCACGCCGACATCGCCAGTGAGATATACGACCAGACTACTACTGCGGACTACCACGACATTCAATTACCCGGTAACTAGTTTAAAATCGACCGAGTAAAATATTATTACCCATCATATACATTTACCTATACATATTATATACTTAGACGGCAAGAAAGGTGCAGTGTGTAAATAGATTGTATGGATACTGCTGAGTAATCAATTTAACGTAAGACACTCGTCATTTCAAAACCTATTAACCTTTTTTAAAAATATTTTTTTATACAAGTACTTATAAACACTTGAAAAACAACATTTTTGGAAAAATATATTTATTTTTTTATTTTATTATTTGAAAACGTAATATTTTTTGGAGTCTCGATTTATATTAATCGAATTTTAGACGAGTACTATTATAGTAGTTTACTCTACAAGTAATCAGGATTTAAAGTTTTGATGTGCGGATGAATGGAGTAGTACTGTAGTACTCCGTAAAATGTTTGTCCACACATCTATCTTCAAAACCTTAAATACTTATAAGTTATAACTTTATAAACTACCTAACCAAAATTCATTTGTATAGATCAAAATATTCTAAATAATATGTTTTTCCTGGATATGAAATTAAAAATATATGTTTTCATCAAAAAGAGTTAAAAACTTAAAAGATGATAACATAAAATGTAGTGAAACATCTATTTTTTCCCAAAAATGTTATTTTTGATGGCTTAAAATTATGTAAAATATGACTTTATTTGTTTACGAGATAATTTGTGCCATACCTCAAATGAACTACTCCGTGTCTATATATATTTATAGCGATTCGTGTGTGACGTTTTTTTTATTAGTATTATTATAATACGAATCACTCTATGGTCGAGTAGAACGACTGCAGTGTAGGGCAAAAAAGCCCAGAGAGATTTATATATGTATGTGTGGCACGATAAAAAGGCAATTGGATTTCTGGAAGAGTTCCCCCTGAGAAATTGATATGTCCACGCCGTCGACTTGCGGTCCGGATAAAAACGCCGTTTCGACGAGATTCTATCTTCTATATTATATATATATATTTTTTTTTTAAATACCTTTTTTTCACACGTAACAGCCAACCGTTATATATATATGTAAGCGAATAACGTTACACTGACTCCATAGCAGAAAAATACGAATATATAAACGATTCAGTCTAATACAGTACATAGCAGTCAATCAAAAAATTACTTGTTTCACAGTCGATGATAAACTTTTGTTATTATTGTTTTTGAAAAATGCATTATATAATAATGATAAAAAAATACAATAACATTATAAATCAATCCTAAGACAAAATCAAAATGTATACTTACTACATAAGTTGAATCTACGGAATTCATGTTTTAATCAATCCACTATTATTATACAAGTATAATAATATAATAGGGTTATGATTATATTTCATGTCTAATAAATTATCAGTCTTAAAATGGTGATATAACCCATTTTGTAAATGTGTAACTACACATTATTGTATGCATTGTCGCATAAATTAAAAAATATATCATACATATAAAATATAACATATTTTATTAAAAAATGATATTATTATGAATTTTAAGACACCAGAAAAATGAATTTTATAATGGAAATGTAGCTAAATTGCATACGTTGACGCCGTATTACAATAATTTTAAATGTATAAGAAAAAATACATACCTACCCTCTTATAAAAGGTACAAAGTACAAACTATAGAAATATAGTAGTATGGAAAAAAGGAAATGTCACGTTCAGATTATATTTAAGTCAGTTATTATAGATATAAATATAAAAAAATTACACGAATGTGTATTATGCGTTCTACCATGAAAATGGAATTCATATGATTTTTTTTACGTAGATTTTTACTATTGCTAAACAAAATAATCCTCAAACATAGGTACATATTGTATTATAAGAATACAACATCATATAATAAATATCTCTTCCCCCTTTTGTTCTATAGTTTTTGCAAATTGGAAGTGAACGTGAGAAGCTGATTAATCGGCGTTTCCTATTTTTTTTTTTTTTTTGAAATATACAGCTTTGTCGTAATATTACGCCTTCGCGTATTGCGTGTTCTTCGATAAAAACCAAACAAAACAAAAGCTGCCAAGTGAGTTGACGTAGTACTGGCGATATTATAAACTATATATACCTAGGCAGGTATACGTATAATATATTTTCGATGGAAAAGCCGTGCGGGTAATGTCGTCAAGTGCACCTGCGACGGACACACGTACAATAATAACAATACGTAATAACAATACGACTACGGTAACAACAATATACATCCGATGATCGAGACTGTGGACTGTGGGTCACGAACCAAAAATCCGAACTGTTATATCCGGGATCGGAGAGAGGTGTGCGGGAAGAACGATGACGGTTGGCGAGCGGAAGAGAGGAGTGCGAATCTCGAGTTCGTGCAGGTGCGCGTGCTAATGTATAGTTGGTGGTGGCGGGTAGAGCAAAGGTCGAATATCGTTCCACTCATACCCTTCAGATCTGCGCCATATACTCGGAGGGTATACGTTCTTTCGCGCGTTTATGATATATAATATATATATAGTATATATATTATATAGTACTAATTTATATAGCTCAGGACAGAGTGAACAGCGATATAGTCAACGGACGAGCGTAAAGGTCGAATATCATCATTGCGTTATGCACTCTCCGTCTTATTACATACACATATATACGCGCACATCATATATCATACAATACACACATAATAATAACAATATATTATATTATTCGAATTTCTCACGTGTCTTGAAGTGTTCGCGCGGTCCTCGTATTCCTTTTGTTCTTGGCTCGTGTACAACTGTGATATTATTATAATATAACCTCTCACGCATACAGCATTTTAGTGTGTGCTACCACTCGTCATTACTCCGACTACCGCTCACCACCCCTTCCGCTCGCGCTACCCGTTGTTCGATGTACCGCGTTTCCCGCACTGCTCGTACAGTTCGTACACTATATACTTTTTCTCCTCCGTCCCCCAGTCATAACTGCACTTGTACGTAATAATAATAATATAATGAACCAAACTGTAAGTTTTGAATACTACGCCATAATGCATACGTATTATAATACGACGAGTGGTGTACCTACGTATTTCTCGCGATACATATTCAATATAACCGCTATATATGATGTATATTGCCCGGATATCGTACAGACCACACGCAGTGCGATTTATAATTTACAACCTCGTTCGCGGGGGTTGACATTATATTATGTGTTTGTGTGTGTGTTTGTCAACTATCGCGTATATATAGTGGCGACCGGTGCGAAACGATAGACCGCTGAAAAGACGAACGGGATTAATGATCTCTGATTGTACGTATAGTACAAACCCTAAAACGCCAAAAATACGTCGGAGACGACGATATATCGTATAAATGCACACACACACACACACACACACACACACACACACACACACACACACACACACACACACACACACACACACAAAACCTTCGATACCTATACGCGCGTACGAATAGTGTGTGAGAGAGTTGGTGCAAAATAGATTGAGGGTGTGGGAGGAAGAGAGAGAGGGAGAGGTTTTTCGATATAACGTACAAATATATGTACATATATATATATATATATATATATATAATATGGTCGTATGCCACCGTCGCGCGCCCGGGAAATTAATGACAAAAAGCGCTTTACGCCCAATTGGCACGGATAGTTAAACTTACACTCACGAGAGTTTGTCAGACGTCAAAACGCCGCCGATCCTTATTCGCCTACCGTCTCTCTGCCACATATACCCGTCCGTTCGCTCCAGTCCCGAGAGAGAGAGAAAGGGTGAGAGTGAAGTGCACGGGAGGAGAGAGATTTGTTTTGAGGGAAACTTTATGATTAGTTCGCGCGTGCCACCCGCCGCCGTGGGAATACTCTTTTTTGTTTTGTTTTTTTTTTTTCTGGTCGATAGGTTGGTCGGGATCAACAACGGCGACGGGGCCGGATATTATATTAATCCTTAGAGTTATATAAAACGTTCGGTGCAGCGACGTCTCACGCGGCACACCGGTTAAACGCGGTTTGGAAAACGGAATCGCGGAGAAAGTTTTTGCGCTACGGTTTAATCCGTTGCGTTCGCATTTTCCGCTGCCGTCAATTGTATATAATATAATAATATTATACTAAACGTGTACAATAATACCCGACTGATATTATACGAATAGCTTTATATTTTTACGTCGGATTAACGATCGGTCGTATTATGTTTGTCATTGGTAGATACAGGTATGCACGTGAATTATAGTAGATTTCTACGAACGTATTGTTCCAAATTAATAAAATTCATTCCTGTAAATGAATTATGTTCACATTATTGTTTTATATTGTATTACATATATAATATATTTTATATTATATGAACGATATTGAAATCGTGGAAAAAATTTCAGCCACGACGAAACACCATATTTTTGTGTACGGGATTTTCGAAATTGTTATATGAAGTTTAAAACAAAATGTTATTAAACAAGTAATTGTGTTTTAAATTTTAAACGTTCATGGTTATATTTTCATTACCTAAACAACAGTTTATACTATGTATATAACCTAAGTAAAAAATAAATGAAATATATTGAAGTATATATATAAAAAAAAAAATTAAAATTGAAAACTGATATTGAATTGAAAATAAATTAAGTTTTAACAGATTGACATGTAATAAAACAACTTCAATAGCGTATAACAATAATATGACTAAATATTATCTAACATTAGAACCGTGTTTTAACCAAAAATTGAACTTGAATGTCGACCGATGTATTCGAACTTCTTAAAGTACTAAGAGTTCAAAAATACATCATACTTTGTCGGTAGTTCTCGCGTAATCAGCTCAAACGAGATAAGTGTAAGCTTTATAAATACTATACAACAATAGTATTTGGTACTGTAATCTGTTCGAAAATTATTTTTTGCCCGCTTATAACTTGTATGTGCTTCAATTTTGTTAATTTCCTTACCTGTTTTTACGTTTTTTTCATTTAAGCCTACTCGCATATTTAACTGTATATTATAATATTATATACGTAATTCTGTATAAGAATATTATATCTTAAACACCTGGTTAATAACAAATGGCGATCAATTGGTAAACATTGAATTTAGACATAGCGTACAGTGATAGAACGATTAGTAGTATGAGTGTATGACGTACAGTTCTATTAACTCAATTTCAATAGTTTAATTCCTTCCATTAAACGTGGTTATTATTCTCCCCGACTCGCGACTCTATGCATTAAGCCCAGCAATAACATTACATGATGTTGTTGGGTACGGTTGAAACGGGCCATTGGTAGTCTCGCTGAACAAGCGACCGCAACGTAAACTTATAAGTAAATACAGTGATGTAACCGAGGAGAGGTGAGTCTTCGGGATTGAACACTCCACCTTGAACCGTATAAGATGATTTATTATTTAATCTAGGGTGTACCATAGATACATTTTCATACAGTAACGATTTTGCAATGATTCGCATTACGATGGCGAAAATGATAGCACAACAACTACTGTAAAGAACCTTTCACAACTTTCAGAACATTCAATAAAATATAGACCCTTTCATGTTGAAGAAAATCAGGTTTCGCTACTGAGTATATAACCTGTCAGCAATATTTTTTTATATTATGCACTGTGAAAAAATACGAAAATATGAAAAATATTATATTATACTTATTTCCGATGGAGATAGGTATTCCTGTGAACACTTTTTTTTCTAGATTATTATAATATAGTTGTATCAATGAGACTATTAGATTTTTTGATATTAGTGAGTTTTGAACGTGATGAGAATAATAATAGGTATATTATCGTAAAAAAACAAATAATAAACGTCTTATAGATCGCTACCGATTTCGTCAATATATTGGGCTATCAAACAATGTCAATGCGTTTACCGTACAGCTACAACTATATATATATATTACCTATACCGAATATAACACGATCTTCATTAGCATTGTGACATTTGCATGTTACAGGCGATGGAATCATTCCACTGACGGTACCCACGCAGACGCCGGACACGTGTTACCTGCAAACGCTAACAGACTGCGTGAACGGTACGACAAACTGCACGCTCCAGACCACGTCCAGGTTGCGGTTGGTCGGATCGGTGCGCGACGTGGTCGTGCAGACTTCCAGCAAGTTCTACAAGCCCGGCGAGACCAGTGAGTGGCATATTAATAATATATCATTACGTTTTTAACTTAAACGTTTTTTTTCTCGACCAGACATTGGTCGAACTGTTAAAGAACACACATGATTTAACTATGATACCTGGGCAATTAATAACTTAAATAGACTTATACGTATATTATACCAGGCATACATAATTTTATAACTTCTATCAAATTATAGATGTGTAAATTATGAATTTTTCAGTTTTATTTCCATGACGCATCCATACAGTGCTTAAACCCTATAGTCTTGTGTTACAATAAAAATATTAAACGGATACTAATATTTAACACCTGGCATAAAACGCACTGATAATAATTATTTTCTAGATATTGGTAAAAGACCCGTGTTTATTTTACTTTTGTTTTGGTACAGTAGTTTCTTATCTATTTTAAATTCTGATAGGAATGAATAATGTATCGTCGTTGTATATAAAATGGTTACTTTTCCACTAAGTAAAATAGTAGGCGCAGCATAATAAATCTAAGTTGTATCACTGCAATCTCAATAATAATTTAGTTTTTTTTTGCTACAGAGATATTCGTTTATTTTAATTTAAAATTAAAATATAGTATCTAAGGTAATTCGTTGAAAAACCATCGCTGAGTTCAATCGTCAAACTAAATAAAAAATTAAAAAACAAATTAGTTATATTCTTAAAGAATGAAAAAGTATTATTAAAATTATCAAAATAATATCAAATCACATGTGCTTGTAACATATAAATTAACTTTTTATAATAGGAACCACAATTAAAGTACAATTACGTATTATATGAATGTGTTTATAAAATTGTATTAATCAAAAACTGGTTTTTGGTGAAACACTAAAAAAATATTTCCGCGATAAAAATGTAGTCATGTAGAAGCTTTGTACGACATAATAATACGTTTGAAAATAAAAATATAAAATCCCTCGCAACATATTCTAAGTAAAACAAAATAACTTTAAATAACCCTACACATACTTTAACAAAACACTCTTTAGATAATTTCTATCCCGGAGTACCTACATATTGTGTGTGTATGTTTGTAAAATCCCCATCAATCCCGAGTTAAATATATTTTTTTTTCACATTTTGACCTTCTTTTATAACGTCTAGTTAAATCATACGAATTATGTTACACAGAGGTAACTACTGAAATCTAAAAGAAAGGAACAAATATTTTTTCAAACCATAATATTTTTATTGAATTCCTCGTAGGATCTTGATATAATCCACTGTTTATTTGGATTCGAATAATCATTCATGTGACCGTCTCTCTCGCTTTTGGCTCGATTCCCAGATATAAAAACAAAAACGTTTACCATGTTAAATAAAGAATACAGCAAACGGATATCGTGAATAGCCTTAAAGATTATTAAAGCTGCTTTTGTAAATAAGAGCTGGTCCCGGGCACAGTGTTCAAAAGCATCTGACATTTGTTTGTCCTATGCCCGTGGGGTGCCAATTGTATAAGCCCTAAACAAATGAGAACGCTATGCGTGTGCCCGATTTTAATGGGTTTAATGGAAACGTTTAATTTTTATCTTTTATCAACTTTAATTGTATTCAACTGAATATTCTATTCAAATTCAAAAATTAGCTTTCAGGTCCATCTCTTAATTAAATCATATACTGACCATTACTTATTATAAGTTATAAACTCTGACCTTAATTATTACTACATTTGACGATGTGATTCCAAAATATGTTATTCTATCATATGCGAAAAAACATTTGTATAGTAGCACTGCAGCATAATTACATAAAGATAAAGTATTCTGATCATAAAAATAATACTATAAATTAATAATACCTGCATTATAATATCAATAGAATTTATCAGGACAATGCATATAAATCTATTATACACATTTTCAGATTCTACAAATTTCGTCAATTTAAATTATATAGGAGAATGGTAAGAGCAATTGTATAGTTTTATTATAACTTTCTACTAAATGTATTTTTTTCAATGTAGGAATTTGTGTGATTAATTATCATTTGGATAATTTTAAATTTAATTCAAAGAGATAATGAATTTATTTTGTTCATAATTATATGAAATGTCATTCTAGAATCTAGAATGACCTATATTTATTAATGCATTATGCTATGATGAAAATCATATAGTATAAACACTATAAACATAATTTATTTGCTACATGTAATATGTAAATTAAAACATAAAAAACTAATAATTAATAAAATAAAACATTTTAACTAATTATAATTTATTATTAAATTTTACAGTGAAAATAACATTCTATATCTAATTTATTTTTTGTGAACATTATAACCAAAGATATAGATTTAATTAAAAATAGAATTTCCAGGCTTATGGAAATTTTGCGAAAGCAAATAATAGTGATGAGAGAGTTTACTTGCTATCATAAAAATATTATGTGTAAAATATGTACAAAACATACTTTTATAGTGGAAAATATCAATTGATTTCCTATATAATAAGCATATACGTATCAAAATGCACTCTAAGTTTATTAAGAAGAAATAAAATAGATGATTTTTAATTATCTTTCTACTCAAATTTATTAAAACTTCATTTTGCGGGATCGCTGAATTCAGAATTGGCTTAAATAAAGATTATTATATTAATTTAGTATTAAATTCTATTTAATATGATAAACCTCTAGTAAAAATTAATTGAAGGAATGTGTCTATTTCACCAACGTTTAGTTTACATTTTAGAAAACAATGTATAGTGTGTACTGTGTAGTTATGCGTCATTATAATATAAAAATGCAATTTTTAAATTGGTAAATACATTCAACTTTATGTTATTTATTGACTAACAGTATATTATTCTAGAAATTAACTTACAGTTAGTTTGCACGTTAAAAGTCACTGATAGGTTATTATTATATTTGAATTTTTAAATGTACACACATTTTATAATACAACAACAATACGTCAATTCAATTATTGTAGAAATTTATGTATTCACTGTCAAGGAACCTGTAATTAATATAATTTAAATTTTGTGCGTCTTACCTTAACGTGTCACACCATCACGGACCGGCTCGTATCCTCGGGAAATAAAGTGACGCGTTTTGTCAGATCGGAAATGATGCAACCCACTAATGAAATATTTTATTAGGTTAAAATATTTTAAGCGACAATATTGGTACATATAAGAGTTGTTTTGCTGAAATTTTATCGTTCTGAACTTCACCATTAATAATACGAATACTTCCCGTTTGTCTAAGACATAAATTAGCATTTATATTTTGTAATTGCGCATAAAACAGTACAATATGTATTCTGCATAATATGTTTAATAAAATCTATATAATATGCCTATATTATTTATATAGTAGTATAACTATTAATTCAAAAAGTGGTCTCTAGACTTTGAGTATACTTGCTAAACAGCAGAATTTTAATAAATGTATAATTTAAGCATAAGAATGAATTTAGACAATATATAGTGTACTTAAATTTTAAAATCACCAAAACATACATACATTATATATGGAGACTAAAACTGTTTTTAGGTGGTTCTATAAGAGAGAGGAAGAGAGTGATTGCTCTAGGTGGCCACTTATTATATAAACTTACTAGTGTTTATAATTTGTTGTAAGTTTATAACAAATATTATAATCTTGTTGGAAAAGTTTTTTTTTATTAATCTCGTTACTGCGCACCGGTCCTGAGGGTCTTGATCATTATCTTCTATAATAAAACGGAAGATAAAACGTGTTTACTTTTCTTTGTTGATTTTGTTTTTCCTATATTTGATTATATAACATGTATGAATTTAATTTTTACTTTCAAAAATAAATATTTACCAATATAACAGAGGAAATAGAGTGACAAATAAATTATCATACATATACATCTGTTCTGGTTCACTAAATAAGACGAAAAGTTACGAACAACTACAAATAAGTGACTCGTATCATTGTGGTATTTCAATATTTCAATTTGAGTATGAAAATGTAATAGTCGGCATCTAAATAATATGATAATAATTAATATAGATATCATACATATTAGAACATAATAATAATAACAACAAAAAAGAGCGTATAATGATATTTTACATTAAATATTTATTTTATGTTTCATGTATGTATTTTGTATACATATTCTGTGTTCTGAGTATTTACTATATATTACTAATTTTATAAACTGGTTTGTGCATTAATGTAATGAACAAGTTTCGTAAGTACATGCTCGGTAACTTTAGCAACTGTAAATGTACTAATCAGTAACAAAGTTCACATAATTAATTACATTCTGTTTTATTCAAGACAAATGTCTTAGAGTTATTTTAATATAAAGTATGTTTATACTATAGTTAAACCGTGTAAATTGTGTATAAACTTTTTGATAAAAAGTTAATTTTATGTAGAAAAAAAATGCGCTTATTCAGGATACCATGTTGAAATACTTTAAGAACTTTTTCATTTTTTAAATGTTTATATAATTATTATGTAATTTTTATTTCTAAATTAAGTTAACATAAAACATTGTAATATCAAATATATTAAATGTTATAAAGCTATAAAAATTAAATACCAATATATTATTATAAGTGTTGCAACTAATTTTAGCTAAAATGTATAGGCTACTAATAAATAATATATAATAATACATAATAAACAATATAATATGCTAGTTTACTTGGATACGATAAAAAAACTAAAATTTTAAAAACTTCAACCTTCTTAATATTTAAATAATGTGCCACTAAAAAAAAATAAAAAAAAATCATAAATCTAAATTAAAGTATGAATATAAGTATAGTTAAAATTATATTTAAAGGGGAGAGGGAGTAGAAGAAATTCTGAATTCCGAGATAAAATTAAATAGGTAAATAAAATATATGAACGCATTAAAACATCTTATTCATTACCGACACTGCAGTAGTGTGATAACATAAAAATCGTTTTATATAAGCTTAAATTAACCATTAACACATATTATCTAACTAAAAACATTTAAAAAAACTTAAATAAGAAAATTTAAATTAGTTTATTTATTTATTTTTATTTAATTTACTTTATATTCCATAAAATAATATTAGACATTTAAATCTTGAAACAAGACGACAATATTTCTAAAAATAACGATGAGCAATTTTTTTAATTAAAATAAATGTTGAATGAATTATTTATTTAACAATAAAAATTATGAATCAATATCAATATATATAAAGAAAAAGTTTTCTTTCATTTAGACATTTAGTATAGAAATGTTTAAATGTCTAATAAAATTCCAAGTTTACGTCATATTTTATTATACGTATCAAGCACGTGTTTTAATTTATTTTATATTAACTTCTTATTTTTAGTTGAATTTTGGCTCTTGCCACTGGACCATTATCTTAGAATCGCCGAAGATGTCACTATGGACGTTTACATTAAAAATCCTAAAGGCACACGTGTCGCACTTTGGGACGATGTTCCTTCGACCCACAACACTCCGTTCAGTTTCATGTTGTCCGAGTTGGCTGTCGTTGGAGAATGGACTGTCGAGGTCGCCTCCGAAGGGGTGACATTTAAGACGGCAGTGAACGTGAGTAATGCAAGAGGTTCCACTGATCCTCCAAAAAGGGAACAGACGATAACCGAAGAACACTTCGTAGAGTTACGATTTGGACATGAGATGAGACACAAATACAAACCTGGATTACCATTCCTCGGAAAAGTTAGTATTGTCAATATACTTTTCTATTTTGATTGTATACCTAATTTTATTTTGAATAAAACTGCTAAAAATATAAAATAAGCGCATATTTCTAAAACATTTAATGAAAATCGATTAAACTCCATAATTTGTAAGAGGTTTTAGGTCAAATAACACAATTTGTATTTTGTTTTTAATTTTAAAAGTATTTTATATATTCACAGGTTGAAGCTATGAGTTCAGAAAAGAATCTTCGAGTCCGTGTCAAAGTATTTGACAACTCAACTACAATATATAGTCAAGACGTTGAAATAATTCAAGGTGAAGGAACATTTGTTGTCCCAGCTATGTTATCTGACAATGAAATAATTGTACTTCAAGTAAGCAAATAAAAAAACTAAAGTATTATAAATTATTTATTTTTATGATTCATTTATTATTTTTAGTTTTTAAACGCTTTTATGTTATATATTTTACCATACACAATATTGTTGAATTAATTTACAACTGAAAAAAGTGTTAATATTTAATAAATGTTAATTTATAGTTAATTTAGTTCCAAAATAATATACAAAAAAATAAATGCTTTATCTAAAAATATTAATAAGTAAAAACAAAATATACGCAAATTCATTAACTATTATGATATTGTAATTATAATATTAATTATTGTGTTTGATTTACAAACTTACTTAAATTTATATACTGTTATTTTAATCAAATTTTTGTTAAATTTTTATATACTACCCATATGTTAATTTATTTTTATCTTGTATCAGTATATCAAATTTTAATTGTAAACACTATGTATGAAATATAAACATGTTAAGATATAGATAACCCTGAGTTATCTCAATGAGGCCCAGTAATCTATAAAAAGATTTTTAATAAAAATAAAATAACCTTATATTAAAATAATATATTGCTTTAAATTTGAAACAGGCTGAATTGGTATCCGTTGAAGGTAAAGAAATCGAAGGACATTACGTGTTAGCTAAAGAGTTTATACAGAAATGGAACTCAACATCAGACTGTTACTTATTGGTCGAAGGAGTAGAACATACTTTAATGGTAATAAATAATTACTAAATTAATGCGATAATTATAGTTGTTTTAACTTTTATAAATGTCAATATAAATTATAAAATACTTTTCTGTTGTACTTTATGATGGTTAGGCTAATGAAGAAGCAGAAGTGGTTGTGCTATCATCCTGCCCATGCAACCGATATGTTAATTATGTCGTGACCACTGAAGGTCACGTAGCTATTTGGCAAAAATATAAGCCAGTGGTCCATATGACAAAAATTATGGACCAAGTGGATATTTGTCGATTCAATTTAACGTATGTCGCTTTTTGTCTTGTAAAAATAAAATCAATCTAATACATACTCATTTATTTTATTCGTTGTAATATAGATTCAACGTAGACCCTGTGATGGCACCTACTAGTCATTTATTAGTTTACTATACCACCGAAAAAGGAGAAACAATTAATGATGTAATTAGTTTCAACGTCAAACAAACTGACCCAAAGGTAAAATTTTATTTAATGTAAAACTTTATATAATAAACAATTATAATCCAAAGAGGCTGGTTTCAATTAGGTGAAAATTAGCTTGAAGGATAATAAAAATAATTGGTACCCGGAAGAATTGATGGAACTAAATTTAATGGCCGAAGAAAACTCATTGGTATGCTTAATTGGAGGTAGAGGGACGGAAAACATATCTCCATTAAGGTTAGTCTTATAATCATAGATTAATGTTAAAATATTGTATTCTCATTTACGTAAAACCCTGTACAAAAGGAATATGGACGATGACACTGACCTTCTTGAATCTGGATTGTTATTCCTTGAAAAACGACTAGATGGAAAAGTGACGACTTCCAGACAAAGTGATCTATATCCAAGACATCATAGCTTTTTAGATACATTTTCGATGGATCAACTCTGGACATGGAAATGCATAAACTTTACGTAAGTGATTATTTAAAAAAACATTTGTATATAAAATATATTTAACTGAGTAGAATAATATATGTTTGGGATTTTATCACTAAAAAATACTGAAATATTTAAGTACTATAATATAAACTAAAAATTTTTAAAATAAGCAACATAATACACAAAAAAAAAATACAAAAATAGCATGAAAATTAAATTATTGTTTTTACTATTCGATTTATTTACCTTATACAAATATAGAAGTAACCTATGTATAATTATTAATAAATAAGTAAATTATTCAAAAAAAAAAAATTTAATTTGAACGAAGTTAGTGATTGAATGTACTAATATGAAATATGGGTATTATGTTTATTAGTTCACAAAATTAATGGTTCTACTATTTTCATTCGAACTACGAGATTTATTGAAAAATCAAAATAAATCAATTTTAAAACATATTAGTAGTACCAAAATAATAAAATAATGCAGAACATCAAAAATGCTTAAAATCATATGTGACAAAAATTGTAACTTGAAATTCTTTATATATAAATTTATAGCGTACTCTATGATTTTTATTTTGTATCCTTTAATAATTAGAAAATAATATAAAATATAAGTCTAAATAATGACTATTTAAAAAATAATAATATCAACATTATTAAAAAATGATTTGATATACAAAAACAGGATATAGTGTTTATAATATAGGAACACTATACACAGTATCTCTACTCAAGTCTTATAAAAAAACGTTCTTTTATTAATTTTAAATGCATAAAAAGTAACAAAAAAAAATAATGTTCCAACATCCTATGAGTAAAATATAAATTGTTGTTTGCAAAGTGTTTAAAACCACTGCCGTCAGTTTTAGGATAAGATGCTAGGAAAACTTTCATTAGAGACATTTTTAAGTTTAAAATGCTTTCGAAAATAACCAGATGGCCGCGATTAATGTAGCCGTACACAACTGCCACTTAAGTGAACTTTAAAAGATTGAATAAAATATTTAATACAATCATATCAATAGAGTAGTAGTAAAAAATATTATTATTATTATTAATAGTATAATACCATTGATTATAAATTTTATATTTATAATCAATGATATTATGTTATATATATATATATATATTTATTATTATATTATTAATATTATAAAAATGTATTTTTCAAACTCTATTTACGAAGAATACCCCATTATAAATTATTTATAATATTTAATATGGTGAATTGACACTAATAAATCATAAAAAATATAATATATACATTATATTGAGTATCTGTAAAATGTTATTTTAAGTGACTATATATTTTTTTATAGATTATTTTTTAATATTTAATAGTTTAATAGTTAACTTTAACGTAACAGGAGCAATGTTATGAAAAAGGGTATGAACATTCATGCGCCATCAAAAGCTGGCCATTGGAAATTGCGGATGTTGGCTGTTGGTAGCACCGGACTTAAAATAACAGACACATTAGACGTCAAAGTCACTAGCACTTTAGAAGTCGATGTCCGTACGCCAGTTGAGTTAAATGTCGGAGAAACAGTCCAAACAGATATTTACGTTGCCAATAATGTCAATTCTTGCATGGACGTAAGATACATACCTATACATACATTTAATACGATTATTGTGAACATAATCATATTTTGGTAACCATTAAATTAATAGTAATAATAAAAACGTTTTAATGTAGGTGAATGCACTCTTGTCATTGAGTGAAGGAGCTGTATTTAGTAGTTCCAATCAGCCGTTTGTCGCAGAAAAAATGAGATTAGGTGCTTACGGTGCCACATCGTTAATTGTTAGAATTACAGCATTGAAAGAAGGATTAAAAAATCTTACCGGTAATTAAACCAAACGTTTCCATCGTAAAAATGTAATTTATTTCATTCAGTTGTATATACAACTTCAATATTATATAGTAAAAATTGGCCTTATGATAGGTAAAAAATAATAAATATTTAAAATCATAATTTTACAGTGGATATTTCGGGTTATGTGAGCGAAAAATGTCATTTAATAAACGATAATAAAAAACCAGAAGTACCTGAACTGAGCAATTCAACTGCCAGTATCGTCGTTAAGTCCGTACCCATCTACGTGCATCCAGAAGGTATTCAACATCAAACCACCGACAACGCTTATTTTTGTGCCAACGGTAATAACTATATTTTCTTTTTTTAATTTTTTATTATAACGGCCCTTTGCTAATTTTTTTAATCAATTTGTAGAGCAACTCATTGTGTCAACAACGTCGGATTTCCGATACCAACACATAAACGCGCCTAAAAACCGAGACGGTATTGTATTCGAAATACAAGCAAAAAAAAGTGCTCATATTTTGCTAAGCCAAGAACGCAAACCAACAACATTAATGTACCAGATTGTACTGGGTGACTTGGACAACACGATTTCGTGGATAGGTCGCGGAAAACATGGTGAATACAATTTTTCGAAAATTAATCAATCGATTCATAAATGACCGTAATAACTCATATCAATAAATGGTTGTTTTTTTAAATTTTAGGAAACGGTGTACATTTAACAAGTCGAAACACGCCTGGAATTCTATCTGAAGAAGAACCACGTACGTTTTGGATTAGTTGGGAGAAAGGAGTGTTAGCATTTGGTTACGGTCAGGAAATCCATCAGTATCCATTGCTGAAATGGAATATGGACAAAAAAATAAAAATAAACCATATCGGTTTCGCCACTATCCTTGGCACTACAGGGCAGTTTAGAGTGTGGAATTACAACGATGAAGCTGGCTTCTCACAAGTACTGCATTTAGAAACGCCCAATACTATGATATCGGGGTCTGAATCTGGCTCGTTAGTCGTAACCGGGGGTCTTAATTTTCCATTTTTCGTTCAGAATGAGCCTAAATTTTCTACAAGGTATGCAAAAAACGCAAAATATATTTCTGAAAACCATATTTATATTGAATTTATATTATTCGTTTAGTTTGGTATCGTTCCTTTCAACTTTCACACCTCTACTCATGTCAGAGCACAATAATAACGGCACCGAAGAAAAGTCATTGGTAGATTTATTATCGAAAAGTATACCAGTACTCCTTTCGTATCAGAATACAGATGGCTCGTTCGGAGATCACCCAAATGTACCATGTTACTGGTAAATTATAAAAGTAGTCATTAAACTTGATAATATATTATATTCTTATAAATCTTTAGGTGTGATATTCGGGTACTTGAAATATTATGGAGAAGTCAGTCTCATGTTGGTGTGGATTCAGATCTAATCAAAGGGCTAAAAACGTGGATCCAAAAGCAAGTTTTCGAAGATTTTTCAACTGTTGTTGGTCAAACTGACATTGAAATAAACCAAATAATATGCGCCGCTGATACTTTAGCCACTCTAATGGAATTGGGCATAGAATCTGAAGTATGTGTAAAACCAAAAATTAATATTATATATAAAAAAACTAACAAATTTATTAATATTAATACATAAAACTATCCAAATAACTATATATATATATTATTTTTAAACTTATTTTTGACAGATTGATTCAAAAATTGCAAATCACACCAAATCATATCTTGAACAACATTTAGATAATATTGTCAAACCATATCCGCTAGCTATAACGACTTATGCCCTAATGATTTCAAATAGCTATTTTACCAAAAAAGCACTAACAAAATTACAATCTTTATCAACAAATCAAGAAAGCGAATTTGGATGGCCTAAAGTGCATCCTACGTCCGATTGGTACGACGACGTAGTCCCGCAAAAAAAAGGTGAAAACAGTGAGTGATTATATAATAGTTTTGAGTCTTTGACTACAAAAAACTTACTAAAATTTAATACTATATCACAGTTTCGATTGACGAATTCAAAGCTTCATTGTATTGCTTAATGATCTATTCGGCAAAACGAGAATTGAAATCATCCGAACCTATAGTCCGTTATTTATACTACAGAACTAAAATCTTGGATATATATCCAGAGGTATGTATCACAATGTGAAATTTAAAAACATATCACGTGGTTAATTACCATTTTTCCATTATAGTTAGCGTATCTAGCTGTAAAAGCTTTTGCTATGTATGATAAAATTGGATCGGATCCTCACCGGAAATTAACAATTTCCCTGGCTACTTCCGGCATGGAATTGACCGATACGTTAGAACTTGACCCGAGTACAAAATCACAATACTTACATCTACCTTCTTTACCGACAAAAGTTTTCGTCTATGCTACCGGAGCTGGATGCTCAACAATACAAGTACATACTTTTTACTTCCAATATCTGAAATACAATAAAATAAATATAATATTTGTATTTATTTTTAGTTTTAAATAACATTAAAATTAAATTTCCGTAAACCCAAAAATGTTATCTTTAATTTTCTTAAAATCTAACAACTAGTAAATTTAATATTTTTATACACTAAATTTAATCATTTTTATATTAATAAAAAATAACTTTTATAATATTATTACAATGGTCTATAAATGCAGTTTACAGTTTAATAATTATTTATGTTTTTCTTAAATGAATTTATTAATAGTTTTAATTATTTTTAAATGGTTGGTAAGCCTAATTTATAAATTAGTATCCTAGTATCTTACAATATATAATAATAATTATTATTATGATTAAAATATACATACAGTAAAAGCCGCTTATTATGATATTGAAGTAAAATGTCTAGGAACATACCGGCCGTATATTAAAACATTTAAAATTAATCGGATTATTGAAACAACATATCGGGTATTTGAAACAATAAAGGCCAAAATACTACTATTATATAACTACGATACTATAATTATCTTTACTGTATGTTGTTACGAATCGATACTGAATTTCATTTGCCCAATTAATTTTATTTATTTAAACTGTTCTTTATAATTTAGTACAGTATCTAATATGCTATTCACTGTTTTGTTTTTCTAAAAATATAAAAGTTTCTAAATACCGAGATTTAAGTTCGGGATAGAAATTGTGACTTGTTTAAGTCATGCGATTTTCTTCTAAAAATTAGTTTATGTAATACTACAGCTCGATTAAATGTTTCTTATACAAATTAATAAAGTATTAAAATTTAAGTGGTACCTATTTGGAAAAGAAAAATTTGTAGATAGGGTAGATGGAATAGGCCACATTCGTTCACAACCGCATGCCAAATTGGGTATCCTTATAAAAAACCGGAAAAATCACGTTTTTTTTATAGAAATAGATTAATTTCACCATTTAAATAACAAATTTGGTCATGTACAACTTAAAAAAACAGACATCAATAGATACATATTTAAAAAAAGATAATAATATGGCTTATATTATAAAGTAATTCATTATTTTCATAACAGATATATTTTTTAAATTATACATTGTTTTTTTATAATTAATAAAACCAATCACGTATTAGAAACAATCGGTTAATTGACACATTTCATCTTAGTCCAAAAGTATTCCTAATTAACAGCTTCTACTATAATTGAATCTAGACGGAACTATAAAATGTATTATATGAGTATAACGTATAACTAGTATATAATCTTTATAATGTTTTTGTTACCCAATAATTATAACATCATAAGTAAAAATTATATTCACAGATATAGATAATTATACAATTCTAGTTTAAAATAATAATTGAAAATTTAAGTTATTTTTAAATGTTTTTAATCAAATTTTACAAAAAAAAGATTTTATTTTTATATTTATTTTGCCTTTAATTAAAGACAAGAAATATGTATTATTTTATGAATATTTATATATAATTTTTAGGGAAGAGTTTTATATTCTACCTATACTACTGCAGAAAACGATAAAAAACTATTTGATTTGTGGTCAGGAGTTACTGACGTTATTCAACCAAGTAAAGGTTTTACAGATGAAATATACGGTCATGCAATAACATTAAGACTGAAAACATGTTTTAGGTACCAATATACAATTTTTAAGAAAAAAAATGACTTATAATTGTTTTATTTATCTTTTATTATCTATTTTTTAGAATGAACAACGATTCGGAAGATGCTATAAGACTAGAAGTAAAACTCTTCTCGGGGTACTACTTTGACAAGATTTCATCTGCTAGCATATCAGATGTTCATCACGACTCGCATTCAAATCATATTTGGTTTGTCTTTGCTAAGGTACACTTTCTAACATAATTTTTGACTAATTGTTTATTGATCGAAAATGATTTCACATGAATTTAATTGCAGGTAAAAAGTAGTTGTGTCGTTTGCGTATCTTATACGGCCAAGAGTATTCAAAAAGTGACCGGTTTACGACAGGCGGTAGCAAAAGTTTACGCTGTATCCAGGCCGGACCAAAGCTCTTATAAATTATTCCACGTAGACGAAGAACAAAACCCGTTGGCCGAAGGTTTGACGGATATGCAAATTGCAGACTGGATAACTAATGATTCCAACGGTACACGTTCATATGACCAACGACAATATAACATAACACCTTTATATTAATTTTTTTTTTTTATCGATTTTTCGTTTAGACTTTCCCGTTGAAAACAATAACCCATGTAAATGCAACAATCATTGTGAACCACCTACGACGGAAAAAACAATCACTGTACCTACTACGTTGAGTACTCCTTATCAGAAACCGTCAACTTATTCTGTCACCACTTCTATTACCGGAGACATGACAACGGATGGAACACCTGCAGCGACTCGGTCAACAGAAGCGGAGGAAGTGCTGTCAAAACCAAGGATTGCGACAATCCCGACGAAAATCAAACGAACACCTGTGAAATCAACGGGCAATGTGGTACGCAATATGAAAAAACCCAACAAGAAAAACGAAAAAGATAAGGATTCCACTTCCAAACACAGGACGAGTGACAGCGGACCCGATTCGGGCGATCGCGACTCTGTGCCATTAAAAGATACTATCAATACCGATGCCGGGACAATGACTAAAATGGCTCAAATGAATACAATGAGAAACGGCAAGCCGTCGGTCATCGGTGGCTCAACAACAAAACCGACAACGACAAAAGACACAACGGCACGCGGATCAAATGCGACGACCGGAGGTACGACCGCACGAACCACCACTTATTCCGCGTCAGAAATAACTACTCCAACTTCGACAAAGTCTTCATCAATCACCCCAATGACTCCGACCTCAGCTACTATAGCATCTAAAACATCAATAACCAGTAGCCCGACTACAACAACCACTTCGAAACCGTCCAAGACCACAACGGCTTCCATCACTACCTCCACTACCGCCGTCACCACAACTACTATCGTAACACCCACAACTGCCAAACCCGTGCAAGTGACTTCTTCTACAACTTCAAAGTCATCGGTATCGCCCGCCACTTTCACTTCATCGATAACAACTGCCAAGTCGCTGACAACTGCATCGGTGACAACGGCTAAGTCACCGACAACTGCATCGGTAACAACGGCCAAGTCACAAACAACTTCAGCGGCGACAGCGGTAAAACCTACTGTGACTACAGCCACACCCTCACCAGGGACAACGACCATTGCGGCTAAAGTTCAAACGACACCTGTGCCAGCTAAACCACTGGCCCCTTCTACTACACCGGTCGCCGATCTCATACTGGAAGCAAATCGAAACAAAAAGATCCTGAATGACCAGAAGAAGGACGTTTCTGTCTAATCATATAACTGATTTTGGTTGCTGCTCGAAACTAAAATATTAATTGCTCCAAAACGTATTTTATTATTATTATTACCCACTATCTACAGATTAAAAGTACAGCAATAATAATCTGCGATGTACATAATTTGGGGCGCATTACCGCTTTAGATATGGGATCTTATCAAATATTTATTTACTTAGTTACAAGCAGAGTTGGTATTTTTTTTTTTAGATATACAAGGGCATGATAACACAACATGATATCTACGTATATTGTACAAACTGTACTATAAACCATATCGTCGTCCAAATTGATATGGTTTCACTTAGGACATTTTTAAGTGTTATTGAAACATGATAATAATACACATAATAAGGTATCGAAATAAAAACTTACTAATAATACATCTTCAAGTAGACATACAGTTTTTGACATTGAGTGACAATCAATAGATTTGAGTTTCAGATGTTACCTTAGTATTATAAACATTCATGCCGTTCTGTTTTTATTTTCACAACAAAAGTATTATTACATTTCATAAAATGCTCAAAATAATATATAATATATTTAATATATATTATAGATATAATATGCCAATTTTTAGAAACACATTTTGGTGCTTTTTGGCTAGTCAATTTGTTTTTCTGTTCAAAATATGTCCATTTTGATTAGAATTTATAAAAACCTAAACGGAGATCAAACTAAAAAAAAAATAGTTTAAGTAGAATAAATGAATAAAAGTAACGTAAAATCATTTTGCTTTTATAAATTTCATAATTTGTTACTTTAGAATTGTCTACTAATATTGTAAAATAATAATAGAATTTTTCATATTTCAATAATATTGCACCCAAAGTAATCATCACACATACATTTCTAATGTAATATAATATACAATGTTATTAAATAAATTTTATTAATGCACGCGTATATTCTAGTACACATGACGTATCCGGCAACAATAATACTATTTTTAGGAATTATTATTTCCAACTTTTATTGTTGAAACTTAATTTAAGTGTATAATTATTTTTAATGTATGCATGTGTTGTATGTAGTCGGCCCGTAGTTAACCAGTACAATTTCAGTAAAGACATTTAAATCATAATATTATAATGTAAATTTGGATAATTAAAATAATATACCAAACCTTTTAACGTATTATAATATAATATAGTAATAATATTATTATATTTGTCACAATGAAAACACTTATATTATTTTCCGTGTCAACATTACAATTTATTTTTTTAATCTAAACAGTTTTAGATATTTAAACTATATAATATGTATATTGTTTTCCATTAAAAATTGTATTCTTTTACCTCAACACATAATGAATATATGTAGTGTGCTGTCGTTGGCTGTTACGACTTTTGTACTTATATTGTTGCAATAAAGTTGTAGTGATGCTCAGATTCTATAAGAGCATTGAGTATGTTGTATTACATAATAATAATTATTTTTCATTTATATTATTATTAAATTATAAATACAATATGTCCATCTTCTCTCTTGACAACATCGATAGCGAAACAAATGGTATAATATTATCGTTGTACACGTGACGCACAGCAATATTAACAAAAACGCATACAAATAATAATGTTAGATCAATATTAAATAGGTAATTAAAACGTATAGTAATTGCAAGTGTGGCGTGTACGCTCATTTTCCGAGCAAAATCTTTCTTGTAGCCCCGAAGTTCTGGCCAGCTTGTGTGGCACCCTTGTTTTGGCCAGCTTGCAATCCAATGACGCCCTCTCCAGCCCGCAATTGCATTTCAGTCCATTCACGCTTGTTCTCCTCTGACGGCCTTGGTCCCAAGAATGGGCCTCTCCACTCTGGGTGTTTGTACGCCTATAACCATCGATCGGTATAAATTCCATTTCTGGTCACCGTGCATCCCCCCATACCCTTTAAAGTGCCTCAACATTGTTAGAAAAAGACGCCAACACATATAAATATTATAGAACTTAAAGTGTATGCCAAAATATAGTGTTATCTATATTTGTGGTGAAACTTCTTTCCATATTTCGCCATAAATTAACAGAGATGGACTAAAATGTATTCTATCTTTTTCTAACAATGTTTCCCCCCGGCCATATTTATCTATTTTTAAATATATCTATAGTTTCGTACCGTCCTGCCGATGGCAAATATCGTCATGGTCACTCTGTATATATTCTTTTGTTCAAACAAGTCGACAGACTGGAACAGATCGACGTCTGGGACACCGTATTTAATGCAAGCCTTTTGAAACCTATAAAATACGTACGATAAATGTAATAAATATTAACTCATCTCATCATCGTACAATATAAATATACACATGATATTATATAACACGTTCAAATGTTATTTAAATGCAATATTTTCATTTATCCATGATACACCATATATACATATATGTATATATTAAATTGATTAAAAACATCTAATATTTATAACATAAGTCAAATGTGTGGATACTAAAGTCATAGTCATTACGTTTACAGAATTCGTTGATATACCATTTGTAGTTAATCAATCAATTTGAACAATGACCGAATAATAATTAAGTGTGTATGTTTTAAATTCGTATTCAACATTTAAAATAAAAAGTAATAATAATAAGGCTGACTTTCACATATAATGATTAAATATATCTACTGTTAATATCTGTTCACTACCTACCCCTACTCCGTATACTTACTTAAAATAAAAATTATGTTTTAATCTTAAAATTATTATAAAATAAAAATACATTATTATTGAAATATTATATTTACTATTTTTATATTAGATTATTTTAGAATAAGAGTACTAAAAACATTTAGTGTATAAACACAAAATCCTTAGTCTGAAAATCTAACCTCAATATATTATATTAGTATATTACTATTGAAAAAAGATCAATAACCTACATAACTTATTAATTATTTGATTTTTAGCTGTCCTTAACAATTCTTAATGCTATTTATCAAATTCTCAATGTACCTAATATTTTAGTCTTTACAATTTTTTTCATAATCCATCCCCCACCATTTTATAATTACTCCGCTAAAGTAGGTAACTAAAAAATGGTGTCGATATAAATAAATATTAATCATGAAAATAGTTTTGTATGAATAAACACATACTTCATCTTAATAAATACACAACTTTCACTAGGTCAAACACATAAAAAAACATGTCATCAATTTAATCGCAAGATAAATAAAAAATTAAATTATATGACTATAACGTATTCAATAAACTACAGAAACTTCTGAGAGAATAATAATAAATTAAATTAGAGATTCGTGCTTTTATTAAAAATAGAGTTTTACAATTTTTTGAACGCTTGTAACAAAAGATCAAGCAGATAATATTATGGTTTCCGTTTAAGAATTATATTAGGTATTATGTTACATAATACATGATGCCATCTTAAAAATTCTCGTAATATATTAATACCTATTTTGAATTTGTGTTTTAATTAAAACGCATTATCGATTTTCAACAATAACATAAAATAGTAAAACAATAAATTAATCATTTTGAACATACCAATGTATGTCGGTATAAGTACTAAACAATTTTAAATAATCTATGGAAGTTTCTCATTGATCCGATTACGTACAAGAAAATATTATTTATTTTGTGACCAATAGAAAATCATTAAAATATATACAATATTGTAATATTATTATACGTACTGGCTAATGTTGTCCATCATTTTATAATCACCACCTGAAGTGTTAATTTTGGGTATAATACCCGGTGCCAATTTATTCATCAACTTGCATAATAAAACTCCGTCCCTAAGTGCTAGTTCGAATGGCAAACCTATAAAAATGATAAAATACGAACAAGTTGTTTATCGTGATCAATTGTTGTAGTATAATATAATATTATATTATATTTACCCGGTGCAAACTTTTCACCAGTCACGGCTTCAATCCATTGTTGTGCTTCTACTTCTTGATCCAAGTCTCTTTTACCGGCAACCTAAAATCAAGACCCAAATTAATCAATACGATTTCAACTAATCTTTTTTTTATTCTTCAAGAAGATAATAGGCCCCACTGAGCATGTTCATACTAATTTATGAGTAGGCACATCTACGCATTCCTGTTACTATTTCATTAACTATTTTTTAAGTTTGGGTAAGTATTCATATTTTTAACGTGGTATGTAAAAATATATCGAATATTATTATAATATTAAACGACTGTTTTTTTTTTTTTTAGAAAGGATTAAAATATAAATTTTCTGTTTCGATTAAAAACAAGCAGGTTTAGTAGAGGTTAGTATATTTACTACCATATAGGGATCTGATATTCCTATACGTATATGGTACAGAGAAATAAAATATCATACCAAGGTTAGGATCGCCGACCTTAATAGTAACTGTTACCCACGTAAAATCAACGTCAATACAGATAAAAACATAACATAATACCTATCCAATGCTAGTTGCATTATATGTTTTAAGATTAAAGTAAATATAATTATATTATAATTTATTTAAAATTATGTAATTCTTATCTAACTATAAAACTAAATAAACATAATAATAAATTAAAAGTATTTCTAATGTAAACTTAAAAACAAAATAAAAACGTAAAGAAATCTTCTAAAATTCTAAATCTTATGTAATATGTTAAATTTGTTCAAAATGGTTTTAAACATTATTACGTCATAAATATTAAATACATCTATAAAATATAAACTAAATAATTTGTGAATTACTGCAAAATATCAAAAATATTTTTTTTTTAAGTTATACCTATAAATTTAATTTGCAACTTTCTGGATCATTTTTAATTTTTATCATTACCTATTATTTTTAAAGTTTTACTGTTGATTTTGTTGTCAATTAAACTTATTGATTGATTGATTTTTTAAAAGAAGTATATTAGGTACATATTACAATTAATACAATTGTATTTTAAACATTTTAATGAGCCTAAGTATTTTTATAATATTAATCTATAGAAATTAAAAATGTCGAAACACTCCTTAATATATCTCATCTCAAAGTATCAAACTAGGATGTTAAGGAAAAAACAAATGTAAACATATGATATACATATTTTACTAAATAATTCTCGCTTAAGAAAAAAAAAAAAAAAATTAATAATTTCACTGGTACAATATTATATTCAAACTCTAATTAACAGTATTAACACAGTATATAGTTCCTTGAAAAAGTTTAAAAGAATTTGTTAAATAAAAAATCAGTTGTAAATAAATCATATTTATTTCACTTGAGAAATAAATGTTTATTATACATAATATTAATATAAATATGTACCTAATAACAAAATAATAGTAAGGCAACATAGGCCTAGGGTGGAATTTTTCAGAGATGGCATTTATTTGATGTAATATTTACATATAAGGGGCGGCAAAACTCAAGTTTGCCTAGATGTTTTTAAATACTTGAGCCAAGCCTGAACAAGGAATGTATATCAGATTGACGAATTTATATATAATTGTGTACAAGTATTTATAGTTAAAAAAAAATTATTTAAAATCATCTGCAGTTCCACGGAACCTTTCTGCAGAAATATTTTTAAAAAAAATCGTACATACAATTTCATAAAAAAAGTTCTTTAAACAGGCATTTGACTGTATTTAAACAAAACTGACGTTGACACAACATATTTTATATTAATTACCTATATAGGTTAAACAGGTACATATCATAAAAATAGTATAAAATGGTTTAATGATCGTTTTAACTTTTAAGTAACATCTTACGAATAATATCGGTACATTGTGAATTATACGTCATTTCTTATTACTTCTTTTTTATTGTCATTATTCTTTTTATAGTAAACAGTCACACATAATCAAAAACTTTTAAATCATATTTTTAATGATTATCAAAAATTGACTGAGATCCAAGTTCTATTTGGGAAACGTTTAATAAAACCCGAACCCCCTTTTCTTTGTAGAGGGCCTTCAACGAGACACGTATATATGTTACATACGTATTTGATTCTTTGCCAACCAAAGGTTTATTTATTTCATATAAATAAAATCCGATAATATCGAAATAAAAATGCATTGAATACACTCAATTGGCACACACACATATTTGCATCTTTATATATATCAGGTAGTCACATAAATCAATGTTTGGCCTGTATTGCATTAGGTACCTCAGGTTACAACTACGTATATTACGTTTATTTTAATTAAAACATTATTATTTTTATTCAACACGTGTAATAAAAATTAAGAGGCTAATTATATTATAGTTATCCCACGCTATAAATAATATTATTTAAATCATGGTTGTTCATAATCACCTAAACACTGCTAGTAACATAAAACTTGAGATAACAACAAAAAAAAACCCTAAAATTATCCTTAAGTCGATTTATCAAAACCTTGAACTGAATTAAATTAAGGAAAGCTTGATTTTTATATTTAGATCGTTAATGACAAGTCTACATCAGACAAACTGACTACTCTTTCTCTCTACCTATTAATGACTCTGAAAAGATATTCTGATGATGTTATGGTGTTTCTAAAAGACTTTATTAGACGTGATGTGTGTGATAAAGTAGTCTAGTGATCATGACCTTGAATTTAAAAAAAAATAAAAACTTTATACATACGTATATATATGTGTGTTATATATAATATATATTTGTCAAAATAAAACTATGAAATAAAGATTAATTACCTACATCTTAATAAAAGTTATGTATTCAATAAAGTTAAGTTGAATTATTTATGATTTAAATATTATTATAATTAATCAAGAATTTATATATTTTATAATGAATTAGTATTAGCATTACTTATACATAATTTATTATTTATATATATATATATATATATATATTAATTTTATCATAATATTATAAAGGTAATCAATATCATTATTCTATAACTTTACAATCAGTATTATTTAAGCAATTAAATCGATTTTATAAAAACTGAATGATTATTTTCGTACGAAGTTAAAATTTGTCTTTGTAATATTATATTAACTATTTATATATAACCTTTTTTAATCAACATTTTTTTATAATTATGTTTTCCTAGAGAAATATAAAAATGAAAAATAATTGATTAGTTAAAATTAAAAATTAATACATATAATAATTATGTTATGAATAATGAGAGTACTAGCTTTTATGGATAATCATCAATTGATTAAATTAGCAAACAGGTATAATAAATAAATTAACTTTACTTAACTAATAATAGTAGGCGTTAAGTCTATACTAACATTAATCATAAATTAAACGACCTTGCAATTCCATTAATATCTATAAGTATTATTATAGCCATTGATTAACATCATATATAACATACTATATTTAACATACTATATTCCATCATTTGATATACCTATATCTTGCAATTATAAATACAGCCCTGCTTAATATCTTGAAATTAATGCATTCTGCAGTAATGCGCAATCATATACAAATTCGGGTTTACATTTTTTATTATATATCAAGTAGGTATAGAAAATAAAAATTAGTTTAAAATATTTTAGAGACGTATTTTTGATGTGAATGCATATTATATAATATAATAATATTAATTGTATAAAATACATATTACACAAATATAAATGAAATATATTTTAATGTACTACGTGGTAACACTATTTTAATAAGCGTTATTTCATGAATTATTTAAAAATCATATTAATATAATATATAACTAATATATAGGTAGGTAACTGATAATAAGAGAATATTGATATTTTAAAACAATATAATTAAGATTTTAAAAATAAAATAATTTCAAAAGTTCAATATTATATATTGTATGAGAGTATTATGATATTATTATGATATAACGTTCTATGGATTTAATAATACGTGCTTAAACAAAACCTAAATAAAAAATAAAACTATTTTAATAATAAAAATAGAATTTTAAACGAAATCATAATTATTTATTACAAAAATATTTAAACGAAAGTTTACTGAAATTCTATAAAAATTAACAATAATCATATATTGTTTGAAAATGTATAAAATATAAAGGAATTCAAACAAACATACCTCAAAGTCTAAAGTCTAACCGCCAGTAAAATATGTAAAACGAAAATAAACTTATAAGGTTAATATTTATAATAATTAGGAATTAGGATTACTATTGTATTCCTATATATTTTTTAAATTGAACCCTTATCAACCACCTATAGTATTAAATTAAATATGTCGTTAAAATGTTTCTGCCAATATTTAAATCCATTGTGTAATAATATAACATCCTTTTGATCATAACACATTATTAACTAACTTTAAGTCTTTAAGTACGTTAATTTTATAAAAAATATAAATATTTTCAATTATCATAAAATCATTAATAATTAATTTTACCTGCCACAAAGGACGTCCGCTTGGCATTGTATATATTTGGCTTTATAAAAACGAAGGAAAAAATTTTTATTTGAAGTTGCTACTAACAAATCTTGTATTCGTGCCTGTCTGATAGCTGAACTGTTTGTGTGCGGAATAGGCGATTACACTGTCGTGCCAATGAAGCTTTTCTGAGTTTTAAGAAGGGCGCGTTCACGCTAGAATCTTTGTCCCACGCACACACATACACCTTACAACCAAACTAATAATAACAATAACAATAATAATAGAATGACTAAAAAATTAAATGGTATATGAATAAAATAAACAAGCATTAATAAAATATTATATAAATATACTTTCAAACAATTTAGGGCATGGATCCAATTATTTAATAAGTTATAGGTACTCTCGGTTTAGCAATTTTGACCAGTAACAAATATGTAGATTAAATCTACAATAATTCAAACAATAAAAATAATTATGAATGTTTTTAAGTGTTTTATAACATGATAGGTAAACTAGATATATTATACAAACATTTTTATTTATCGCTTTCGCAACTTTTTCTACAAAGTAGATATTCAATTATATCTAACAGTGAATTATAACGTAACATAACCAATAATTGAATTTTATAGAACCATCCTATTGGAAAAACACGATTTCATTAATTTTTAATAATATTATAACGGTATAATATTGTATTTTAGGTACTTACCTACTTATTATAAGAATAATGCCAACTTAAGATTATTGAAAAACCAATTTATTTTCGTCTTTGATAAATCATTAAATCTATAATTACTTGTAATTAGGTACTCAATATATGTCATTAAAAATAAGCCAAAAAATAGTGAATCCCTATATATAATAATACTCGTTACAAGCTGGGTCTTTGATTATTTAACTAATATTTTTCTTGTTTTTTAATTATTGATAGTATATTTATATTATAATCAATAATTTAAATTCTTAAAATGGGTATGTACAATCTTTAAACACAATAAACAAAAATAACTACTATTTTCTATACTTAAAACGGATGTATAATAAGCATAGCGGTAATAGTTCACTACAAATGCCATATTAACAAGACCATCGTGCATTGAATATAATATTATATCAGCATACTTTATTACGTCAATATGTGTAGATAACTGTATTATAATGTAAAAATATAACCTGTTTAATTAGTTATAAGGTACTTTTAGATGCTAAAAAAATGATATATGATGTATTGATTTTACAATAGGTATATGTTTTTTTTATGTCTGTAAACACTTTTTGGGCCACTAAAAATGCTTTGATTTTCAAAAATGAGGATGGTCTCAAAAATCAAATTAAATCTAGTAGTTTATACAGTAGACTCTACAGCGTAGACTATAAAGAGAGTCAAAAGTAAAAAATTCCTAAAAGTAAATTTTACAATCGAAAAAAGCGAAAAAAAAAACAAGAAAAATAAATTTTGATTTTTTAAAGTATCTCTAAAACAAATAATCGTAGATATTAGCAATTTTTACCAAATTTGTATATCATAAGTTTTTGTTTACAATAAAAATGTTATAAATCTATTTACAGGCATGAAAAATTTTCATGATTTTCAATGATTTTAGTTTTTCTAGAAATTTCGATAAAACATAATTAAGAGGAAAAATGTTTGAAAATGATTGCAAAAAATGTAATACAAAACTTACATACAATATATTTGAAATTTATATTTATATGGTATTAGATATTTACGTGTAAATTAATTATTTTTTTCAGACAACTTTTGTACTTAAAAAAAATAACAATAGATATTTTTATTAAAAATTTTATTATAGGATAACATTTTTAGAATATATTTTAACACTTTTTAGTAACCTTTTTACCTACAAACGTAGGTAAATTCTTATATATTTCGAATTTATATCTCAAACTACATTGAAATCTTCATGAAACTAACATTGTACATGATAGCGTTTTGTTTTGTATAACTCGAAATAAAATTAATCGTTTATCATTATCTAGATTACACAAATAATATTTTTATTACGGTGAGAACAAAATATTAAGCAGTACATTCAATGTAGTGATTTGTGATTGTGATTTCACGCGTTGGTAGTCAATATTTGTAGATATTCGTTTACAATATAGTGAAATGGAAAATAAGCATAAATTAAATTTTTTTATACTAATTAATTTATACATTTTTACAAAAACAACGACTTAATATTTAGTATTTTAAATATTTATATTATGTTTTAAAAATTTTTAAAAAAATGAAATTTTTTACACTTATAAACGGCATATAACTACATATTTTTAGACCTATTTTGATACACTATAATACTTAATTTATAATTTACTTAACAGTCACAGTGGTTGTTGATAGTAAATAAATATGAATAAGAATTGATGCTGACATAGAATTCTTAGGTAAAAAAGTATATTATTTATTGTTAGCTACTTGTCTATTCGCCAATGGTGTCTTATACATACTATAGTATTTTTATAAAAATCAAAATCGTAATTAAAATAATGCATAAATCAATAATCGTTGTGATAGTGTAATATTATGTTTTAAATAATCAATAATCTCCTTGCCGCCTCATTCTTAATATACCCAATCATAATTTGTCTACCAGTGAATGGAAATATAATATTATATTTTGACCTACCCAATTCGTTATACACTAGACGAGTGATAGTTACATACAGCTCTATTGTATATTTTTAGTTAAAACTTAAAATGTCAATTATAACCTATATAATCATTTCCTAAAAATGTGGTTTTTTTTATACTTCACACCATAAATTTAACACAATATTATGTGATATTATCATTATTTAAGAAAAATGAATTGTTACAATATTAAAATACAATCCTCCTGTTGAATATTTATAAGTATACTATATCTTATCTATTTTTGATTTTGTGAGTAAGGATTTCCGAGAGTGAAATCCACAGTATAATCTTCGTAATAAATTATGTTTACTCTAAACTATTTTTACTCAAGTATATTTATAAGAGGAGAGTAATTATATCGCCGAGAGTAATATTATTATGCTTGTCATGCCAGCTGTAGCGGGGGCGGTGTCTAATCTAAATAGGATCTATATAGACGAAGACCTAAAAAAAAATAATTCATTATGATATTCTTATCAATAATGTATCATAATATTTCCATTTTATATATACAGTATAATTACCTATCTATAATGTATTAATTTATCCAGTTAAACAATATATATATATGCATATTTTTTTAATTACGAGATTAATGTCGGGTTTTATTAAAAACGTATTTGAACATTTATAATTAATGTTTAATAATTCACTTAAATTTACTAAGGTAATCATGAACCACTAAATTGTGTTTAAGATATCAATACTCACTACTGATTCATTAAATATTTAATAATTGCTTATGCAACTTAGTAAAAAGGCTTTTACCTAAAAAAAAAAAATCTCAAAAACTACATAAATGTGTAATTAAATATTAAAAAAATTACCATCTACCTACATTGGTGTTCATCCACAAGCAACAAGGATTAATAAAAAGTTTAATATATGATACATATTATTGTTTCTGTAATTTTATACAGCATGTCCAAAATAATATATGGACTAGATCAACATCATAATATTGATTATATGTATATTATATGTATAGTGAAACAATCAGCGTTTTTTTAAAGCTATATACCTATATTAATAAAGGTGTAAGTAACAAAAAAAAATAATTCTATACAATGGTATCATAATATTAATATGCTTAAAATCTAAATGCAAAACCATGCTACACACAAAGATCTACTTTTAGAATAAATTATGTATTGTGAATTAGTCAGTATTTTTAGGGCGTTCTGTATATAGTGCCATCATTATTTTCAGTAAATCTGTCATTTTTGTAATTTTTTATGACAGCGTAACGTCCTTCGTTGGAAATCTGAAGATTATTGGAGTATTGCCACATTGTAGAACGTACTAGCTAGTGTACTACACGTTCGTTTGGCATAAAACAAAATACATGTGCAATTTACCGATAAATATAAAATATGTATATATATTTAAATGAATACATTTAAAATGTATAAAACATTTTCAACTAGCATAAAAAAATGGAAAGTACAAATATACAAAACGAAATACAGGAAATATTGAATAGGGGACTAGCTAATACGAATGTTAACAATTATTGATAATACTCGCAGTTTAATAATAAATAATATTATAATTTTGAATTTAGTTTAACAGATTAACTATTGTAACTTATTTCTAAAAACAATAACTTAAAGGAAGCTTGTTTACAAGCAAAAAAATAAAAATTTAATAAAAACGTAGATTATTATTTTACTTCATTTGGAAAAATAAATTTAAAAAGAAGTCATCACAAGTAATTATATCGAAATTAAATAATAATATTAATATTCTATGTTTGATATAATATTATATTATATTCATTCCCGAAAAATAATTATGTCCTTAGTAAACAAGAATATAATATATTTATGTCATTTTTTAACAATAATTTAAAATATGTAACTAAAGTATTTTGTAAGCATTTAAAATATATATTTGTATATTTTATTTTATTCCATTAGTTATAGCCTATAGGACTTATAATTAATCAAGTAAATCATACAAAAAAAAGAAAATTTTTAATGTAATCTTAAATAACCTCAATAAGATCCACTAAATCTACAAAATATTGTATGTACGTAGAAAGTATTAATTATATCAAAATATATACGTAGGTACTTCTACAAGTATGTTTTTTTCATCTGTGCCAATATGTGTTATTCACTAACGTGGCTACATGTAAGTAATAAGTACTCATTTTAAACTATTCAAAAATAATTTAACTACATTGTTTAACATAGCGTTACAACAACGAGAAAAATTGATGAAATATGCAACAACAAAAAATGTATAAATATAAAATAATCTACGCAATAGAAATATGAGACTATGGCATAGGTATTTACTAATTATTATCATAATAATTTTTTTAAGTTTATTTCTCTTTTAAATGACCAACATACATTTTTAATTTCATATTCCTAACAAATTATTTAATAAAAGTATCTCGATCAACCAAAATCAAATTTCAGACAAAACGTAGCTTACTAGTTTTATATATTAAAAGTTTAAACTAGTAATGTCAATGGATCAATATTTTATGAGGTAAAATCTAACTAAATTTGTACTACTCCAGCCCAATCATCTAAATTTTAATACTGATAAGTTAAAACCCATAAATTACTCGTTAAAACCTTAATTTTATATAATCAAAATAACCCAAAATGATTCTGCTTTGGAATAAAAATTTAAAATGATATGAGATCACGATGTATATTATTAGCGTGGTATCAAATCTTTACGAAACCATATTGTAAAGTCCTTTGAGTCTTCGGCTCAATCGTGATTAATTTATTACGACAAAATGTGGGCGGGAAATTTTTACATAATATATTATTAATGCATTATTATCTATATGTATACTCATGCTATAAGTGGACCAAAACTTTATCAAATAGCTCTTAAACTACATTTAAAACATACGTCTAAATAGATTATAAAAACATGAAAAATTTATTTATATACAATATACATATATTATTTTTTTTTAAACTCTACAAATCAAATCTAAGCAAGTAAATTTTGTTTAGTGCAATTTACAATTTATTTTATATTATATAATGTTAAGGGCAATATGAATATCAAACAACGTGAACAGCAAAATTAAATTTGTTTATTATTATATAATTATATATATTTTTTTTTAATTGTTATTATTATTATTGTTATTATTATTACATTCAAATCTGCAACTAATTAAAATAAATCATGATAATAAATAATTTTTTTTTTAATTTTTAATTTTATAAGAATAATTTTAGTTTTTTTAAGAACTACCTATAATTACATAATATGTTTTTAGTAACTCAATATTTAAATATTAATGTTCTTCGGTAACTACAACCGACTAACGATCTAAGATGCACCATCTAAGAAAGGAACTAGATGGGTTTGAAAGACATAGGAGGATACGTCGCACCCACCAAACGTTCATCAATAACTGAAGCCGACTAACGGTAGCCACCCGCCTGACGCATCACTCACGACAAAAATATAATCGCAACCGTTAACTCGTGGTTTTCACGTGGGATCGTCTAATTAAAGCACTGCGTACTAGCCGAGGTACAGGAGGCACAAGATACACAAGCCACACCACCTCCTTTCATCTGTGATGTATACGACAAGTCAGTAAGTCGTGAGATCACGCTGTAGTTGCACCGAAAAGGAGTGCATATTATAGAACAGAAAACGTACCCCTGATATTTACCCACCAATATCTCGTCAATGCACCACCATACCTAAATTGTTTTTCGCACACATTGCAAAATTGCAGTTTGTCAACCGAATGAGTCCACCGGAGCCCGGTCCCTCGTAAGTTTCAGGGATCATCCTCGTGGCACGTAGCCAGAGAGGAGCTCATAGAATCCGGAAATAAAATCCTGGCTACGTTCCTGGTGAGTGCATCGGTATCATCAAAGGATTTATCGCATACACGGTGGCAGCAGTACGGACAATTTCTCTACAAAGTACATATTATATAAGATCATCAGTTGATTATCATTGATGAATCTCTTTTGGCACACATCGAAGAAGTTCGGTTTTTTTAACTAGACCGTATCTGTTGGTAATCACACATATTGTTTGCAATTATATATAAAAGAAGGATTGAACAAAATGATGTTTCAAAATTTGTATGAAATAGTACAAGTATTTCGTATGTACGTATGGTATAATTAATCCCACCACATTATATAACGTTTCGCCGCATTGAACCAAGATTAAGTTAGTACCTGATTTATAATAATATATGCATCTATGAGTGGAACAACTAACTTAACATAAAAGTCACTTTTCAAGTAATACAAAATGAAGACTGTAAGTTCCAAAATGCTATATAATGCCTATATCTAAGCCACTATACGGATAATGAGTTTAAATTCGAACTTTAAAGTACCCTTAAATACCGTACCTAAAGACATATGATTTTATCAAACTACACATAGAAAAAATAAGTATTCGCGAAACGTAATAATACTATATTATAACTACGTAGGTACATACGCACCGTAAACACAAACTCGCAAGCGCTCGCCAGCGCGCGCGTCGCAATATATTATATATATACTCACACACCACACGCACACAGAGATAGAATAATATGTTACGCTATAGTTGATTATGATTTTATAAATAAAACCGCACGGCGGACACGTAGTATAATATACCAGAAGCAGCATCATCTCCGAGGGGGAGGGGAGCGGTAGGGGAGGGACCACCTAAATTCCTTCGAGATGAACGCAAAGCATAACATATTATATTTATAGTTGTGAAGGACTACGGCTCGTGTCCGCTTTCCACATCACGCGCCAGGCCTCGCTTTGTCCCGCATACGAGACGACGCTGCAGCTGCGTATTATTAGGAACGCGGACCGAAACATACACGACCGTAACGCGTCATGACCGCCCAGGTCCGTCCGCCCCGGAGACTACAACGCGGCGGTCAGTCGATCGTCGCCGCCAAGAGGACGGTTGCAATGATATTGTGCCAGTGTTATCATATTATATTGTGGAGCAGCCTACATGTATACGACGGTCACAATACTATTGTCGCGTTACACTGTGTAGTATACCTACTGCAGTGTATTGAATGAACGATAATTATTGGTATTGGGTGGACCCCGCCTATCGTATGACAACGTTCAGATCGAATATTGGTCTGCCGTTTTCCCGCAATGGGCCCGGTAACATTTTTAGGTTGTCGGTAATTTAAACAAACTAAATCCTATCACGGGGATTAATACAGGTATTTTAGCAACACCGACGTACTTTTTCAGAAGGCGTCTGAAAAGAAGATACATCCCGCCAATAGCGTCATATCAGTTTTTAAATACAAGGGGGGAGGCAAAATTGTTGACCGGTCCGAATAGGTAACTGAAAAAAGTCAATCATTACACTCGCAACCACGTTTCTACATGCATTTGTACCTATCAAATTACTCTTGCCATCTTACAAGCTTTGTAGATAATAATATAGACGATTTTTTTCTGATTTCTACAGTAAAATATTTTTTATTTACTAACAACATAATTTATACATATAAACAGATATTTTATATTTTAATTTAATTGAAAATCTATTGACTTCCGATAGATAATTATTCCGATCATCAGACCATTCTTAAACAATTTTCATACGAACATTTATTATTTATTTTGGATATACCTACCCAATGTTAAATTAATATAAAGAAAATGTTATAACTAATTAAATTAAAATTTGTATGGTTTTGTTAAATAAATGATATTGAAGTATTTATAATCTTCTATCTATAATAAATGTAACAATATAAATTGTAACATTTATATGTTTGGGGTGTGGGGAACGAAGCCTGTTCTATGTTTATAATTTTACCCCCCCCCCTCTCTTCCTAACAAGCCTAATTTATGCCTATGTATAAAGACATAAAGTGTTAATTAGTGTATTAGTGTAGTGCAGGGATGGACAACTAAAAGTTATTGGCCAATTTTCAGAATATTTAGCGGGCTAGAGTATAGAAAGCAAAAAAAAAAAAAGTCATTCAAAATATGCATTTTAATTTAGCATAGACATAGCATAGAGTGTAGACGATTGACTTTAAAATTGTAAAATATAATTTGAAAATATAGCGCGGACCAGATAAAAAAGGTTCGCGAGCGGCCAGTTACCCACCCCTGGTGTAGTGTATGGTTACCGGTATTTTTCCCAAACGCCTTTTTCCCGAATCGAAATTACCGAATAAACTTTTACCCGAATGGCATATAATTTAAAATCAAATATTTCAATAAATAATAGTTGCCTTTCTTATTAACTATTATGTATCTAAAGGTACCTATAGTAGTTTATATTGACTTTTGTTATCTAATAATTTTTATAATTTATACATGGTATTTATTTGTCTAATTTTGATTCTAATTGCATAATGATTTTTGAAAAACATGTGATCAGTTTCTCGGATTCAAACCACGATGATGACACCTCTAACATTGATTCTAAATGGATAATTGAAAAAAAACTGATGACTTTAAATATTTATGTAAATTAAATATTATTATAAAAGAACTACAAATGATACAATTATTGAATAACTCATGAGAAAAAATTACAAGTTATTTATGCAGACGATGATCATGTAAATTTAAATTAGTATATTATTTATTTATTTCCAATAAAAAATGTTTGAAGACAAATTAAATGATTTTGGAACATTTTTGATAATACTATATAAAATACAATATAATATAATATAATAATATTATATATTATTATATATTAATACAATTAAAAAAAATTATTATCATATTTCTTTATTTTAAGGCGAGTGAAATGATTGTATTATTAGGAGAAAATAAATATGTTTATGAGAATATTAGAAGAAATAATGAAGAATAATGCACATGTTTTATGGTATTCCTATCAAATTATTCTCCATATGGCTTTAACAAGGAAAAAAAGCTTTTACAAGTTTATCTAGTTATTTTTGACTAAAGGTAAGCAATGTATTAAATTTATAAAACATTATACTTATTATGTTTTACTTATTTCATCAAAATATTATGACATTTTAGTATTTTATTAAATAAAATTATTGAATTCATAAACAATAAATTAAAATTGTTTTCTTCATTTTTGTTTTATTTGTCTTTGATGAAGTATAATAATGAATACTTATTATAATAATAATTAATTTCAAATGTTTTGAGAAAAAATCTTAAATGCAAATATACAACAGAGAAGAAGATTGATATTTCTCTATAAGCATGGCTTTCTCGCGGGGCATTCAGAATAAAAACAAAAACAATCTGGAGGATTGGAATATACAATTTCTTAGTAAGTTTAATTTAAAATTTTTAAATATTTTATATATAAATTTAGTAAAATTGTCAATAGCAAGGCTGCTAACATAGTAAAAGAATCTGATTTTTTTTTAAATTACATGCTATATGTGTAAATGAATGTTTTATTATTTAGTTATAAAGTATTAGGAGTAAAATTATAATAAAGATTGAGTCGATTGAGATATAATAAAGAGGTATATTTTATAGAGAATTTTTTTATTTTTGTGTGTATCAACGTCTATATGTTTTTATTATATTTACATGAATGAATGAAATATTTATAAAATGATAAGAGTAAGTACATCAATTTAATTTTGTCAACTTTTAAAGATGTTTAACATTTTTTACATAAGTATAATATATAATTATAATGCATTAAATAATAACTTTTTCGATTTCTGCGATTGCGTTATTTATACGTTGCGAGCTAAATTTATAAAATGTTTGTATATTTATTTTAACTTTAAAGTCTCATTAGTAAACTTAATTTCTAATAGAACACAAAACAAACTTACGTATACATTATTGTATAGGTGTATATTATACTGCCGTCCATCAACAACACAACAAAACTATCGTTATAAACTGAGAATTTTGTGATTTATGAAAAATGAAATTAAAAAGAAAACAATTTAAAAGACTTTATTTATTTTCTTAATCCTTAAGGACCCTTAATTGCTTATTGAGGACTTAAATGGTTATATTTTATAGTTTATAATTTACATATTTAATTTTCCAATACAATAATATTGGAATGCTACGTCTACAGCTTCTTATTATACTAACCGGTTGATTAAAAATATGTAACACTGTTAATAAAGGTAAAAATAAATATATATATAATTACTCTACGGCTTAGATGTTTTATGTATTGCAAGTTCCAAAATTGAATACGCGTTTTTATGCCATCCGGTTAACAGATTAGCTTTGTAAATAAATATTTCTTTAGTTTTAAATGTTCTTTTTATTTCCAAAATAATTAAAATAAAAATTTACGCATACGTTTCTTCTTCTTCTTCCGATCAAGCAGCTAAGTGCTTAGGTGTGGCATAAGTGGATTGCAAGTGACCACCGCCAAATGAATAATAACTTACACAAACATCTATTCTTCCGGTTAAACAGCTAATGATATGTCATTAATGGAGTGTAGACCACCATTGACCAATTAAATGTTTTCTTTCGAAATTTAACGCAACCTTGAACTGGAAAGTGAACTAATGAAGTATTTTATGAAAATATGTTTATATTTTATGGAACAAATTGGCATCATGTACAAAGGTGTACATCAACGATTTACCTTTTTACATGAATAATATACATGATGCTTTTTTTTATCAGAACTCTAATATTTTAGATTCTGAACGAAGTGAAGAATGTATTGATTTTACTATGATGTGTGTTTTTTTTTTGTGTCTGACAACATTTGGAGCAGTAATAATGCTCCGATTTTTGATTTCAGCCCCTCTTTGAATAGGAAAATTCATCTAGTTGGTACTTTGAGGGGGTCAAAAGTAAAATAGTTTTCAAAAAAAATCGAGAAAAACAAAAAAAAATGACAGAAAAATGGCAATTTTACGAAAAACCACTTTTCGACAAAATCGATTTTTTGATTTTGCTGTAACTCAAAAACGAATTATTATAAATACTTGAAATTTTCACCAAATTTTTATATTATGGTTATCTCTTTACAGTTAAATTTTCAAAATATTTTGACCATTTTTAAGCTACTTATAGACAATTGAAATTTTCGACTTTTCTAAGTTTTATAAAAATCCGAAATCGTTAGTCACAATTTTTTTTTATAAGTGCTTAAAGTTCGAATTTATACAAAATATTTCAAAATTTAAATTAAATTTCATACTCTCATTATGCGTATGTTGCCTAATACTTTTTTTATTAATAAACAGATACTATAAAGTAACTATAGTAACATATAAAAACTATACTATTTGTTTCAAAATAGAATATATGACAATATTTAAATATAATATATCCTAAACTGACAAATCATCTTCGTTCAGAATCGTTTTTCGTATACAATGATACCTATCATTGCATTCAAATTTAACCTACCATAGTCTGAGGTCCACCCCACCCCCTAATATACAGCAGAGCGATACCCACTTACCCGCTTTTTTTAATAATTTATTTAATATCTACCATCTACACTATAGTTAACACTAAAATAATTGTAAATACTTTTAAATTTATGAGTATAAAAATTACAAATATTAATAATCATATTGTTATTTACCTATACTTATACACATCGCCTAAAATGAAGTGTTACATGGCGTATGACATAGGCAAAATAGGTACATTACTGCAGTGTTATTATGTTGCCGATAATTATATCATGTTTAGCTAATCATTTTTACAAAAATATCATTATATTTTATAATATAATCCCGAATTACATTAGGCTCATGCAAAAATATTAAGTATTGTCGATTATTTATATTACTTATTTCACAATGATCACAATGAGAACAATAATTGTGAACAATATTTACATTAAAATAGTATACAGTCAACTTAGTAAAATATATGTATTACATTAGTGTAATATTATAATTTTATGCATTGGGCACTAGCCACTAGGGAAAAAAATACGCGTCAATATGTCTCCTGGTCATCAGATTATCCATCATAGATATTTCTTTAGCCATAAATGTTAATTTAATTCCTCAATATAATAGTAATTTTTCGTTCACCAGTTTCAATAGTGTGCTTTTAGTTTTATTATTAGAGTGAATTGACCTGTTATAAAACTTTTAGGTAAGAACATTTTCTGTGTTCTCTCATTGGCTTCTTACGATAGTTTAATTTTTAAGTGAATTATGATCATTCTCAAATATTTAATAATTTCATACTCATAGTAATTCACTTAAAAATTAAAATATCGTAAAAATCCAACGAGAGAACACAGATAATGTTCTTACCTAAAAGTTTGATAATAAGTCAATTCACTCTGATTGAATTAAAATCAATTAAATCTAAAAACACACTATTGAAACTGGTGAACGAAAATTTACCACTTCGTATGTGTATAAGACGGAGACAACCCATACGGGTGAGACGTCCTCTTAATGGAGTGTAGACCACCATCGACAAATAAAATGTTTTTTTTTCCAAATTTAACGCAACCTTGAACTGTAAAACGAATTAATAAGATATTTTATGAAAATAACCATAACGGAACATATATTATGTAACGTGTACAAAGGTGTACATCAACGATTACCTTTTGCCGTGGATTATAGATATTAGAACTCCATGATATTTTTAATAAATTTAATTACTACCATTTAAGTTATATTTTACGTTAAATATAATTGTAAATACTTTTAAAAATGATGGATATAATATAATATACAAATAATTATATTATTGTTTTTTATATTTCCAGGCAACATAAAATCATAAACGTAAATTGGGGGGCTTAACCTATTATAACTGCATAAAAATAAAACCACAGAATTTAACCAATTCTGTGATTAAACTATTTGATTACTTAAATTACTTTATAGTTAATATAACTGATATTTTTATTGTTATAATACATGATGTACATGATGTACATATTATAATGTTCATTTTCTTTTACACAACACACGCCAAATTATAAGCACGTCCTTATATTACGTGTCTATATTCTGACCAGCAAGAGAACGCGGGTCACTGAAATTCTGTGCATCTCCACGAGACATTCTGCTATACATCAACCGGTCTCGGTGACAGGGTATCGCAGCGTAGAAGAACCGGATATATTATGTTACGGGCAATGTGGCCCGTGGTGGTAAGCACGATTTTTCATTAACTGAACGAATCTTAAGCCATTGCTTAATTTTTTTGTTTTATTATCTTGAAGTCATGTTGCAAGCATAATTTTGACATCTTGATTTACTCTTTCAACTGAACCTTGGCTTTGAGTGTCTTTTCTTACCGTGAACTATTTTTAAATCCCTCCACATAGTACAAAGCTCAGAGCGAACTATTAATTGGTAATAGACATTAAACAATAGTAATACCTTAAATTTTTTTTTTTATTTCATCAGTTATTGAAATGTTTTCATATAATGTCATATTTTAAGTTTCTAGTTTCTTTATTGCTATCACTAAAAATTGAATATTAATTAATGTAGATATATAAAATGTTAATTAATTGATAACATTACCATCTTCAAATAATATCTAGAACTTTTTTAATTTTTCTAATTGATAAAATTTTATTTTATACCTTTTTATAATTTTTGCTTTATTGAATGCAATATATTTTGAATTTCGTAAAGATATTCAAAAATATGCAATAACCATTAAATATGCAGAAATGTGCAAAATACAATTTCACCAATAACTTCAAACTATTATGGTTTTTATTTTGTAAAGATAAGTAACAAAAATCCAAAAATATGAAAAGGAAAAAAATGCAATTGTATAGACATTTGTGCTCTACTTATGAGTATCCAAGTATATTTTGTACCTAATATTATTAATGTAATTACTTAGAAGTGATACTTGACCACCGATACCTCACCTGGATAATATGTATAAATACCGAATGACAGAATCTTGAGTAATAAAATATTTATAAATAAGCTCTTTCAAGTTTCAATCCATATTTCACCTACCTCATATAAACGAATAAAATAAGTTACTTAAAGAAATTAAAAATTGATACTATAATAATTATGATACAGACTAAGCCATGGATAATTATAAATTAATCAATAACAATTTTTACAATATGTAGGTTTAACTACATTTCTAGTAAACATGTCAACACAGTAACACTCGTATTTTTTACAATATTAATACACTCCATCTTTCATTGAGTAAGAAATAAGAATGCCATGGCAAGATCATTAAAAATAGTTTTTATAAAGATGTATTATATCATTAATTGTACATAATATTGTTATTAAAAGTCCAATATGTTTGATTATATTATATATTTGTTCTTAAATCAGCTGGTACCTACAATAAAAATGCATCAACACAATAGATAAGAACATATTACATACTGTAATATAAAAACATTTTTTTTTTATCTATTTTAGTATTAATGGGAATATTTATTTAAGCAGTCAGGTATATTAGGTACCCGCTTAGTTACAGTGTACTAATCATAATATATGTTTGGAACAGAACAAAAAACATTTTTCAATAAATACAATATTGTTATTTATTAAAATAAGTAGTTTTAAACATAAAATAGGTACAACAATTTGTTATAAATATGGCACATAGATTTAAATTGTTATCATTTACAGAGTTTTACAATTAATTTGATCTTATTAGAAATAATATAAAATGAAAGTAGAAAGTCTTAATACATTTATTTTTCAAATGTAAGTCTCATAAAAGTTACATACAAGTATAAAATTAAAAATTAAATAATAATAATAAAAAAATATCAGAAAAATGTAATCACAAATAGTAGGACTAGTTGTGTAGACAATTAATCCAAATAATAACATTTACCCAAACATATTTATACTAGGTATATATAAAAAAAAATTCATTATAAACTTTCACTGTCTAATTAAACATTATTACACAACCAATTTATAGTATACGCATAGTTTTATATTATAATAGTATAAAAATATTATAATTAATTATAACCGCCCTGCAAAAATTATTTAAAACAACATTAAAAATTAAATTATGAAATTGTAAAATTTGTCTTGACAATTATATTATAAATTACTGTAAGGAATGCAAAAATGGGCAATAATAATAATAATTGGAATGAAATTAAATAGGCAAGATTGCAATATAGGTACTTAATATATATTTGGACAGTTTGACCCACCAAAGAAATCTTATTATTTTAGAAACACAGAATATTGGCTGGTGATACATTCTCTAATACCACATTTAATTAATTCTATTCCAGAAAAGAGTTGAAGAATGTTTTTTACTTAGTTAAAAACAATATATTAAAATACAATATTTATTGGAAGCACTTAGGGTTTAATATGATTATTACTATAAGATCTTGGTATGTACTAAATTAATAATAAAAAAAAATATTTAACTAAAAATATATTTGAGCAAAAAAAAATAAACTATAAGTCTTAGTTTTCATTTTTGTAATTTATAAAGTGGGTATAAAAAAAATGCCATGTTTAAAAAGTCTTTATATATAATTTAACTACCTAAATTATAATATGTATACTATAAAAATTGTGAAAAAATTTTAAATGTTTTAATCTGATTTATCTAAAATATAAATTAATACCAAGAACACAATATATTTTTTAAAGTATCTTCAATGTATAAATTAGGTAATTATGAAATAAAATTTAAATATTTTACTCTAAAACTTTAGAATACAAAACATTAATACAACTTTTAACATTAAATGTTGTGATAAAAATTATTATAAAATACACAATTTAGTTATTCAAATCAATTTAAGATAATAATTTTAAATGTATAACAGCATTTTGCATTATAACAAGTCATGTCTATAATAAAATTGTTATATAAATTATGTATTTCAATGTTAATTTAGTAAAAAAAATTTAATTTAAAAAGTTGTATAGAATATTAAGGTTTGTATTTTAATGTTTTACCCAGGTCATTTTTATAAATCATACCTATTACCTACCTATATTAAGCAATTCTCAATAATAAAACTTTTCAATCAGTAAATGAAGTTAAATGAGATTATTTATTATTGGTAACATTAGTTAATTGTTCAAATTTCAAATTGACAAGAGCTGCACATTACTATAACTAAATCACAAATTGACTGGTCCATTTAAAAATTAAACATTATTTGAATGTTTATAAACCAGATTGAGTTAAAAAACAAGTTTCAACTTACTTATAACAAGAAAAATATCTATACCTAGTATAAAAAACAAAAAACCTTAAATCTAAAAACTATTAAACAAATTTTATAAAACTGGCAATCTATATTGTCACATTACAATAAAAATCATCTAAAACCACATATATTCACATTTGAAATACAATGCAAATAAAATATTTATATGGGATAAAAAAAATATTTTCAGTTACTTGTGCAAAATTTATCAACTGTCATTATCAAATATAATTTCATGTCTTGCTACATTATGTATTTATAGATATAAACAAATTTTACCATATACAAGTATTACTTATTACTAAGTTGCAACTCTAATGTAAATCATTGTTGTACTGGTATTTTTTCATACAGAAATAGGAACTAGTATTAATGATACAATAAAAAATAAAATAAGTCTACAAATAGTTGTTCTTGAGTAAAATCCAAAAGGGGTACAGCAAACAAACAATATCCTTAGTTGTTTGTTTTATTTAAATTCATTAAATAAACTATAACTTCAGCAAATGATTCTTAAAATTAATAAATCAGATTTGTTGTTATTTACTTTTATGTTTCATCATGGCTATTTTCTGTTGACAATATTTGATTTGTCAAATTAGTACTCTGAAGAAGACCTTTGCTTTCTTCACTGCCAGTCACTGATGCACTGCTACCAGCACTGTATACGGAATCATAAACTGGGTTTCCAAAATGTCCGCTAGGCTGTAAAACAATAATTTCAACAAAATAAGATTAATACTCTACAGCTAGACTACCTTATAATATAAATTACTTTTTCTTGTAATGGAAAAGAACGATCCAAATGAATATCTTCATCATCTATATCATCTTGTATGTACATTGGGTTATTAACTTCTATATTCTCTTGCATTCTTACATGTAAAAATGAACGGCCTCTACAAGAAAAAAAATTAATTACAACAATTTGTATTTATAAATATATAAATATTAATAGATTTGCAGTAGAACTTACCTTCTTCTAAGCTTGGTGAAATAATATGTAGTGGCAGTAATGACAATTGACAGCACAATAATTAAGAATATTACCCATAACGCATTTATACTGTGATTATTTTGGTGGTCTGAAGATGTATATTCTATTACTTGGGTTTGGCATCTATTACCAACATAACCTTTTTGACAACTAAATGAATAATATTTCAATTTAAAAAAAAATTAATAATGATATTTTAAGAATAAATTTTAAATTATAATTACTGGCACGAAAAGCTTCCAATTGATTCTTCGGGCTCTATGCATGTGCCATCATTTAAACAATAATTTTCACAAGTAAACCGATCAGTGCATCGCAATCCAGTCCATCCTGAACTACATTTACAATTAGGTTCATCTACTCCAGAATTTGATTCCATGTAACATGTACCATTATTATAACAATAACCCAAACACGATCCAGAGTCCACAATTATATTACTACAATCAGATGAACCCCAAAGCCCAACACATCTAAAATAACAATAGTTTTAAATTTATATATAAATATATACATAAATATAAACATTAAACATATATTGCCAAGAAATAATAACCAAAAGATAATTTTAAATAAAATAAATATGTGACTATTTTTTTTAATTACCTGCAAGTGGGCAGTCCATCAACAATGATACAAGTCCCACCATTTTTACACATTTCTGGATGACACAAGCTTGTAGTAGAATTTAACTGATCACATAAAGGATACTTCCGATTAGGAGGGCAATATATATGACATTCGTGATCATTTTTATCACATGTACAGTTGCAAATATCAATACGACATGTTGGATTTTTGAATTGTGGTAAACATAAACAAGCAGTTATATTGTCTTTGATATAACATGATCCTAAAAATATAAATTTAAAAATAATGTATTTAGAATACAATGAGATATTAATTTAGTAATTGCTATGTCTTAATACAACAGCATTATTTTCTTGAAACATTTTTTTTTATATTTATCTTTTATAAATTTAACAGAATAATTCATTTTTATTCTCCTTTTGAGAGACTTCAAATTGTATAGTAATATTATGTATTAATAAATATTGGTATTTTTAAATAAATTAATTTAAAAAAAATATTTTGATTTAATTTATATTCTTAACTGAAACTAATGAAAAGTGAAATAATAAAATAAGCAAAATAAAAAGGGGTAAAAACAAAAATAATACACCTTTACTCTTCAAATTATAATTATGTCTGTTGTATACTATTTAAAAGAAATCACAACAGCTACTACCTACTAAATTATAGAACCTTAAACTTTTTAATTCCTTACCACCATTTAAACAATTATTGTTGTCACAATTTACAAATTCACAATGTGGACCAGTATATCCTTCATGGCATTTACAAATAGGACCATTGGAATCCAAAAAGCAGGTTCCCTAAAAAGCAAAATTATATTATAGAAAAATTATTTTTATTTATTAATTTTATATAACACCTTAATACAGTAGTTATCACAATCTGAATTAGTGCAAGAAGGGCCCCTATATCCAGCAGTGCACTGACATTCACCATGACCAGAATCAGATCTAACACATATACCTCCATTTTTACAATCAATGTTTACACATTTTTCACAATTTTCACCTTAAAAAAATTTAAATACCATGTTATAATTTCACAAAATATTACTAATAAGATTTCATTTGAGTTAAATATATTAACAAAACCAATTTTAATAGATATATTTTTATTAAAAACCTGTAAAGCCTGGCAAACAGTCACAAATATTGTCAATACAATTTCCACCATTCAAACAACCTCCTGTGGAACAACCATTTGGAGATACGGGAACATCACATCTATCACCAGTCCAATTAATAGAACAAATACACTAATAAAACAATACATATTAAGTATTATTATACAATTTTCAGAAAAAAAAATATTATAAAGCAATAGTAAATACCTTGAGTTTGGATTCTTTCAGTTCATCGTCATATGCTACATAACAGGAAGCTTTATTATGACAGAATTTATGACATTCATAGTCACTACATGTTTCTCCAGAAAATAATGGATCACATTTGCAATAACCTAATTCTGATGTCACGTTTAATACACATTCTCCTCTATCACATGATGGATCACAAACCAAAGGAGGGATTTGCTTATCAACACATTTTATATCCTGAAAATAAAAACATTAATTTTTAGTTAATTAAAGTTAATTAGTAATCATGTACTTCATACCGTCAATGTAGGAATTTCTTCTTGGTCATCGGCACACATACAAGTTCTATTTTTGAGATTTGTACTTAGAGTACACAGTGCAGTAGGATGACAAGGATTTAATACACAATAGTTATTCACTAAAATATTAAAACATGTTAAGGAATTACATAAAAATAAGTAAATAAATACTTACAATCTTTTGGATGTTTATTCTCTTGCATAATAACTAAATCTGTAGCCCTAAAGATAGTTTTAGATAAGATAGTTATATTCTTATTTTCAAACTTTTCAATTTTTACAATTGTTGTCAAAAGTGATACATAAATTGAATCCTCAAATAATTCAATGTTAGTCGGATGTTTACCTGTAAAAAAAATAAATTAAAACTGAAATTAATTGCAGATTCTAAATATATTTTTTAAGAAAGTAGAAAAAAAGTAACACTGTTGTACATTATGTGTCAATTAAATCAGTATTATAGGTGTGTTAAATTTAAATTCAATGATATATCATTATATACAAAAAATGATTCTAAGCAGAAACAATATTTAAGCTTATATTGCTAAGTAATGATTTGTTTTATGATATTATATAGCTATTAGTCATTAATATCACTTTTAGTATTATAGTAGGTTAATATACTTTTTCCCAAAAATATTGCATTTATTATCTTATTAATATTTAATTATTATAATAATATAATACATTTATACCATATTATATCAACTCATACAACTCGAAAATGTATGCCTATTTATTTTTAATATTTTTGTATAGTTATAAAAATAACTTTTGTGGGATCTTGTATTAAATTTTTTAGAATTTTGACTAAGCATATACATTTTTATCAACATTTATTGAAAAAAAACTAAAAAAAAAAATTGAAAATTGCTTTTATACATATATAAATAACTCAAAATAGGTTAAAAAAATTTTAATATGTTATCATATATTAGAGAAATTATATAAATATTTGGTGAAAATTTCAAGTATCTACAGTATTTTTGAGTTAATATAAAACAACAAAATCAATTGTTTTATTAAAAATTAGATTTATGTAAATATTCCTGTTTTTTCTAAATTTTTTGTTTGAGTTCTTGATTATAAAATAAGTACTAGGAATTGTAGTTTGACTTCTTTAAAGTACAAACTAGATCTAATTTAATATCCAAACTTCTTCCCCCCCCCATTTTTAAAAATGCATGTATTGAAAATGAATGTATTCATCAAAAAAACAGTAAAATCAATATAATCATTGCTTGTTCAGAATCTAAGATTATTATAAAATATAGGTGTGGAAAAACTGGATGTATTTAATTTTAATTTTCTATTTCTCTGATCCAGTTATATTATTATCAATCTTCAATACCGAAATGTTTAACTATAAATAATTCATTATAAACACTAAACCAATATAAATAACAACTTTTGTGTATACCTTTGGGAAATTTATGTATAACTTTACGTCCTTTTCCATCTAATAAAACAGATTCTATAGTGTATGGCTTAGTATCTGACCAATATAAACGGCGAGCAGCATAATCAATAGTGATACCTGCAGGACTACGAACAGATTCACTAATAAATGTTCGTCTGTTGTAACCATCCATCGAACATGTTTCAATGCGTGGTTTACGACCCAAATCAGTCCAATACATAGACCTAAATAATAAAAACAGATACATAAATATTAATGTATTATCACAATAAAAAAAAATAAATAAAAATGGGTTTTCAAATTCTTAAGACCTTCAAATACCTTTAATTTAAAACAATTGAATAGTTTCAGAAAATTAATATTTGAATAAGAACATTTCATATAGTTCAGTTTAAATAATTTGAACATAATAAAGTTAAAAATGTTTGAGTAAGACATCAAATTAATTTAATTATTTTTTTTTTTTAATGTAAAAAGTTTATTTCTAATATTATAATTTAAAATGTATTGTAGTTTAACTTATAAATGTATAACAAAGTTCAAATTTGAGTTTGTGAAAAATTAATTCACCTCATGGCCCATAAAAAAAAACAATAACATAACAATAATTATTTATCATACCCAGATTGAGGATCTAACACAATATTTTGTGGTTTACGATCTGCTTCAAGTTTTACCAAAGTTCTAATATTTTTTCCATCTACAGTAGCTACTTTAATAGCTTTGGTTCTGTCAGAAGTTTCAATCCAATATATATTTTTTGAAACCCAATCTACAGCAATACTTTCAGGAGTGCCAATGGTTTGTATCTTAATAAAATAAAACACATAAAAACGTAAAAATGTATAAAATTTAAATCAAAAGAAATACAATAATATAATAGGCGACTTACAATTTGTTTAGCAGTATTTACATCACGAGTAGTACGATTTGATTTATCAATTATTTTAGAATATAAGGCTTTAGAATTATGATCACTCCAAAACAGATATGTTGCATTTATTGTCCACAATATATCAATTGAATGTATTTTATGAGATGGTATTGTAACAGCAGAAGATTTAAATAAGTTTTCTTTGGATTTGTACGGATCAATAAAGAAAATATCTCCTTCATTGTTAGCAACAACTAATAACGCTGGAGCACCTATAAAAATGTAATAACTCAAAGTAATACATTGATACATACATCTCAAAAAAATTATGTACAACAAAAGGTGTAAATTAAGTTAAATATTAAACTAACCAATTGCTTGACATGATTTACTAGGAAGAGTAACACTGTAACCAGAAGCACAATGGCAGGAATGGGTAGAATTTTTTTTGGGTATACAAATCTGAGAACATGTCCCAAATTGACAAGATGCTTTAGTTACATTACATAACTGTTCATCTGAATTATCTAGACAGTCAAAAAACCCATTGCATCGTAAATGGCGACTTATGCAAAGCCCATTTCCACATCTAAATTTACTTGAATCACATACTTGACTAGCACTGGCACCTAAACCAAAATAGTTAAGATAATAATTTATTTATAATATTTCTAAATAAGGAACATAATTTTAACCAAGCTAATTATAAGAAATATACAATTAAAAAATTAAAATATATAAAACATAATATAATACCAAGCAAAGTTAAATTTAACAAATTTAAAATGTATGAATTTAAAAAAAGTTAATTGAATTAAATTTTAATAATAATTACACATTTAGCATTTTTACATTTTTATCATAAATAATAAAAATAAATATTATCATTTAAAAATAATTACTCACATGCCGTTTTAGTTTCATCAGAACCATCACCACAATGATCTAAACCATCACAGACATTTGTATTAAATACACAATTATGATTGTCACATCGATATTTTCCTGGTGGACAAGCTACTAATGCACACATAGTTCGGTTTTCATCACTACCATCTACACAGTCTTCTTCACCATCACATCTATTTCCAAGTGATATGCAATCACCATTATTACATACAAATTGACCATTACGGCTGATTGAACATCCTTTTCCAAGTTTATCTGTACAATTCCATTCATCAGAACCATCAGGACAATCTTGATCTCCATCACACTTCCATTGTCTAAATAAAAAAAAAAATGTATATTTAGTATAATAATTACATTGTTCATTCAACAATATGAAAAATAAATTGTAATTATAACTAACGGTGATATACAATGATAGGACCCATTACAGTGAAAGTCATCATTATGACAAGTAACACGTGAATCACATTCGTCCTCGTCACTATTATCTGAACAGTTAATTTGTCCATCGCATTTTTGATTAGCTGGTATACATTGACCATCAAAGCACCTAAAATCACAAATTAATAAAATAATATTTAAATTTAAAAATTAATAAATTATAAATTAAACAAACTCATCAACAAATATTTTAAAATTACATTTAGAAATTAGATATTTATAATTACAATTTCTTTTAAACTATTCAAATTTCAAGATCTAAATTGATTTATATACTTGCGTTAAATCATTTATACTTAAAATGCTAACAAATTTTGTAAAAGTGGTTAAATTATGTTAAATGGATATAATGTGTTGTATTTAGTATAATAATTAGATCAATTATAAAGGTTTTAACTAAACTAACATCAAAATCATAATCATTATTTAATATTAAAAAATACCGAAATTCATATTTAGAACAATTTCTTGGTGAGCAACCAATTTCGTCAGATCTATCAACACAGTCATTTTCGTAATCACATCGCCAGCGTCCTGGAATACATCTATATAAAAAAAAAAAATTTATAATAAAGCTATAGTGGTTAATATATAAGTTTAATAACTCTTTGTATAGTTCAGTTATAATAAATTGTATAGTAATGGTTTAAATAAAATCTTGAAGGACAAAAAAATCTAAATTTCAGTCAATTTTAATCATAGAAAAAATAATCAAACCAAACATGGATTTCTGTTTGAATTTTCCATTATTATAAAAATAAAATACTTTTTAAAGGCTATTTATAATTACTTTATTTTCAAATAAAATATTATTTTCATAATTTGAGTTAAGTTTAGATACAAATTTTGAGTTTTAATATTTAATTTAACAAAATGTTATACTATAAATGTATTACTATTAAAATATTAAGCTTGACTCATAACTATTACAAACTTACAAAGTTATTTCAAACTTTAACTTCAAATGATTTATACTGAATTTTAGTTATAATTTACTCACTTTCCATTAGCACATTTAAAGTATGTCGGATCACACGTGATGTTAAAACAAGAAGGTGGTTCATCATCCATATCAGGACAATCATTTTCACCATCACACACCCATGTTGAATGGATACATCGACCGTTTTTACAACGCATTTCATCAGATGAACATGTTCTCGAAGTACAATCTTCTGGTTCATCAGAATTATCTCCTAATCCACAATCATATTCACCATCACACATAAAAACTTTTGGAATACATTTTCCAGTAATTTCACATTTGAACTGAAAAATATTTAATTTATATATTATAATTAACCTTACTTATATTATCATAACCTATATTAACTTTTCATGAAAAATAATTAATTTTTATGTAACCATTAATAACTCTAACAGAACATAATATTTTACTTTAAAATATGATTTTTTCTTACCTCTTTTGAACTACATGCTTTTGATTTACAATCTCTTTCATCTTCACCATCCAAACAATCATTGCGACCATTGCATTTTAGCTGATTTGATATACATGTTGGCATTGGTAATTTGTTAAATTTAGAGCCACGTTGACATTTAAAGTCCGTATCAAGACATGTATACTATACAATACATAATGTAAGTAATTAATATGAATTATGTCAATATTACAATATTAAAATAGAAATTCTAAAGAATTTTCAACATAAAAATGAGTCATGAAATATCCCAGTTGTTATTAGCTTATAATATAATAATCATACTTCATAAATAATGGAAAATAAAAAAGTTTTCATTATGTACAAAAATGTCTTAAATAAAAAGTATGCAATAAGATAAAGATAGCTGAGAATCGCCACTCTAAAAAACATAATACTAAATACTTATATTTACATTTCCACAGTTTTCTTCATCAGAATTGTCTTTACAATCAAATATACCATTACATATTTGTGAAGGCTGTATACACTGATGATTATTACATTGAAATTGTCCAGGAGTACACTGGAAGTCTAAACAAGTATCAGGCTCATCAGAACCATCTCCACAATCATCCTAAAATAGATATTATTTATTTAAAAATATAATAAAATAAAATACAAATCCTAAACATACATGTTTATCGCAATGCCACCAGAAAGGTATACATTTAAATGTATTAGCACACACAAAATGTGACGAAGAACAATTAGCAATGCAATTCATATTGTCTGGTGCAAGAATAAAATCTTGAGGACATGCGCATGTTCTACCCAAATTTGGTGATAAAAGACACAAAGCTTTGCATCCACCATTATTTTTCTCACAAGGGTTATATGCTCCTAAAGCAAATAAAAAAAGTGATTAATATTATTTATTTATTCTATAATTTATACTACAAAAAAAACGAGTCATTAAAAAATATTTTTTGTTACAACCAATAAAAACTTATTTAAACATAAAATTTCAAGTCTTTAACCTACTAATAAATATATATTAATTTATTTACTTGATGGTTGTAAAAGAGGATGCACAACTTTAATGTCCATTGGCCTATAAACAAGTGATGTAACATTTCGACATTCTTGGCCTGAATATTTATGACATTTATGTATACTTTTTGTTTCCCAATCAGACCAATAAACAGAATTTTCAAATAAAGTGATAGCAAATACATGGTGTAAATTTATAAAAGGATCAATTTCTGAAAAAATTAAAAATTTGTTTATCACAAATTGAAACTGTATTTATAGATAATAACAAAATTACTTCTGCTCATAATTATATGTCTATTGTTCCCATTTAAGTCTGAATAAGCAATATAGTCCTCTTTTGCATCAGCCCAAAAAAGTTCTTCTGTAGCTAAGCTTATAACTAAAGCATTTGGCCAACCAAGTGATTCATTTACAATAGCTTTAGGTTCACTTCCATCCATACCAGCCTTACCAATGTAAGGCACTTCACCCCAATCGGTCCAATACATATATCCTCGAATAGGATCTAAACTGAGGGCTCTAGGTTCTTCTAAACTCTTACTTATCAATACTTTTCTAAATTGACCATTTAGCTTAGACACTTCAATTGTGTCTTTACCCTTGTCACACCAATACAAATTTTTAGCAACCCAGTCTACTGCAATACCATCAGGACTTTGAATTACTGGGCCATGTAATCTCTAAATAAATTATAAATAATAAGTTCAGACCGTTTAGAGATCAAGTATTCATTAAGATTGAAAAATTAATATACCTCAGTAGTCATATTTTTGCATTTTCTTTTAATTGTGCTACCCTGAGTAGAAATTTCAGACCAATAAAAACAATTATCAGCATAATCATAATCAACGGCCACAGCATTGGTTAAATTTTCCACAACAATTTCAGTTTTAGTTCCACGTAAATCAATTTGTTTAATATACTGTTTATTAGCAAAAACTAGCATTGGCTTTTCAACTAAAAAATTCAGGAATTTTTTTTAATAATATAAATTATAAAATATTAATTAGTTATTACTTGTAGAAGCTTTGCATGAAAAACCGTCTCGTAATAATGTATAACCTGCAGTACAATCACATTTATAAGATCCTATGGTATTATAACATATTTGGTTACAAGGTTTCGTTATTTCAGTAGAATTGCATTCATTGATGTCATGACATAAAGTGCCCACAGCTTTATAGCCAGGGTGGCATTTACATTCATAGCCGACAGGACGATCTATACAAATATGCTCACAAGGGCGAAAAATGTGTGTATTACTTTCTAGTGCACACTCATTAATATCTGGAAAATTTAGTTTTGATTTCTTTTATTCCATACAATTAATAATGTAAAATAAAATATCAATTTTAATAATTTAACTAATATTAGCGTATAATCCAATTATTTTATAAAAAATACATTACTTACATCGATTTAAATACAGTAAATGAATTATTCTTTTAAAAATACTTACTACATTTGTCTTCATCACTAAAATCCCCACAATCATCTTGTCCATTACAAGTAAGATTTGCATTGATACATAATTTATTATGGCAAAAGAAATTATCAGGCCACGAGCAATTTTCATTTTTATAATGTTCTAGAATAATTATATAAAATTGACTAGTAAAAAATGTTAGCTAGGTTAGAGTGACAATAAAAAAAAAAAAAATTATTTCTGAAAGTCCCACCCGCTTAAATTGTTTATCCATCTAATAACAACATTCAAAAAAATTTCAAGAAAAAATTTCAATTTTTACTGGTTGCACAACTTGTTTTAAAAATATAATAGATATTTCAGTGTACGAATAAAAAAAAAATATATTTAATAATTAAAAATAATATAAAAAAGTTATAGATCATCATAATATTGTATAAAAAATAATCATCACACAAAATGTCAATCATCGATTGTAGATTTATTTGGATTTGGATACTTCTGTCGGTGTTGTTCAACTACTTGCAAAAGATACTGCTTTTGTTCTTCTTGATTGGTGATTATCCCATTGAAAGTTTGAATCAACGAAATCCCACGTTCAGCTGCATCGTTAACTACTTTCAGATGTTGAACCCTTTTACAACCGTCAATGAAATCTTTGTGATTTTCCCAAGTATCTGGATTCTGATTTAAGAAATCTTGGGGGATGTCCCAGGCTGTAAATAATATGAGGCTATTTTTAGAAACAAAATCAAACAATTGTACTGTTTGAACTGCAGTCGTCTCAACTGTAATACGCCGTAAAGGAAAGTCAGCTCCTTTTTTCACTAATGATTTAACCATATTAACTTTCATCTCAGAAGAAACTTTGCTGTCAAAAAAGGTTAATCCAATAAGTGTCTCACTTAAGTACCATAAATGTCTTGAGAAGCTTTTGGCAGCCGCGTTGCCTATAACTATATTTGATTTTTTATAGTTATCGAGTTCCTTTAAAAGATTAAGATCGTTATAAGGAGCTAGTTCTCCACTAGACGCAGTATACCAGTACTTAATATAAACTTGTATGACAAAAACGTTGAAGGCTTCAAGTGCAGATAATTCTCTAGCAGTTAGTTTGAACTACGATCGAAATAAGAAAATTTTCAAGCTATAAATTAACTTTGCCATCCATCTAGCTCGATGTAAAGCGCCAGGTCTACGAATCTTAAAATCTTTAGCAGTTTCATCTCCTAGGAATATTAGGGAAAGTTGCAGCAATTCCTTGTAGTCATCTCTAGGCTGAAATGTCGCTAACTGGTCATTGATATACTTGACAAGAACATATTTTTGTGGATTTAATTTACTAGCCACTGTATCTTCAATTATTCCACTTTCGTATTTGTCTACGTCAATTTCGTTCCACTTTTCTGCAAATCGTTGAAATATTTTGATATTAGAAACTTGAAGCTCCCATTAACGCATTAAACACACTCTCAATAATAAGTTCCAGTATGTGGTGTCGACATGCTAAACTGAGGCAGTCTCTTTTAATTTTTTTTTCAAGAAGTACACACGCACCGGCTTTTACTACACTGCAGTTGCTTGGGCTTCCCCCGTTCCATTTGGAATTTTCGGCACACCAAGTAATTTCATAATACAATCCCCTGATACTATAACTGCTAGGCGATCAACTTTATCTTTTGAAGTTAAATCTGGAAGTAATTTTCCGTCCCAATGGACTGTCAATGGAATAGTCGTAACAAATGAAGTTTTTATTTCATCAGCGATTTTTTCTCGATATTCTCGACAAGCTTGTCTTATTGACTCTCGATTAAGGGTAAAATTTTGTATATTATGCCCTAATGATTGTACTGTAGCTGATAAAACATATATTGCATTTCGATCACTTACTTTCATTCTATCTAGAGCAGACGCTACTCTAGAAGTTACAATGGTTAAATTAAATAAAGTATTGACCTTCGTTGGACTATTATTTTTTTTTAACTTCTTGCTGGAGGGTACATACAACTCATCATTATCACAACTGCTGCATTGAGAATCATCGCAATCAATATTATTATCATTAACATTTGACATTTGTTCGTCTTTTTTTAAACGTTCAGTCTCTTTTTTTATTTTCAACTCATTTTGAAGCTGTCGCTGTTTGGTTCACTCTTCTTTTTTTGAAAGTTTCGTATCAATTGGACCCATGCTTCCACGTCTTCCTTTCTCTCTCTGAGCAAGAAGAAACTCTTTGTCTTCTTTTATAGATATAAGAGTCAAAGCATCTTTATGAGCAATATCGAATAAATTGTCAAAGTCACTGACGAAAACAGATTCCGCTTCTAATTGTTTTGATGTTCGTCGTGAAGCACTTTTTTTAATACTCTGCCACTTACAGTGTATTTTTTTTATTTTTCAATAACGTGGCATTCTTTTTGCGTGGGAATTTTAGCTTTTTCCCAAAAAGCACTAACTTCTCTTGCTGTAATTGTAGCACTAGATTGAATAGATTTTTTTTCGTATTTGTGCAAATGAAAACACCGGTGAAGCATTTGTTTATTAGACGGAAATTTACTGCTGGTGATGGATTCAAGTGTCCCCCCAATTAACCAAATTCCACGATCTTTACTAGTGCTAGCCATATTATATTAATATCTAAAATATATTATATACAAATGTAATAATACTTACATAAATTAGTGAACAAAAAGACTCAAATAAAACTTTAACGTACGAACTGGCTACTGACGTACTGCGTATTGACGGAACAACATACACGAGACGATACCAATAAAATATACGAGTAAGATTCACGACAAAATAATAATCATTACTATAACAATGTTAACGTGTGAACCGGTGTACTACGAATGATGTGTAATCGGCGAGTAACCGTCGATAACGCGAGCGAAATTGCGATATCCATGCTATTAATAGCTTCGGAAAATAAAAGTGTTGCGCGACCTCTAAATATCAACCGAATGAAATATAACTTTCACAAAGTATATATTATATCAAAATAAACATTTAAGGTGGGTGGGAAAAAAGAAATATTAAAATTTTTTTTTTTCTATATATTCGATTGTCACCCTAAGCTAGGTATAAATAATATGAATACTTACTACACTCTTCAGTATGCAAATTTTCATCAGAATTGTCACCACAGTCATTTTTACCATTACATAAGTCAGTTAGTAAGACACAAGCACCATTTTCACAAGTAAATTCTTTAATAGAATCACATACTTTACAATTTTCAGGTTCATCTGAATTGTCGCCACAATCATCATGACCATCACAATAATATGCCTAAATATTATACTAACTTATAATTCAAATACATGATATTTGATTACAGTAATTCAGAATAATTACATACCTCAAAAATACATTTCTTATTAACACATTCAAACTTGGTTAATGGACAAGTTGAATTGTTTATTTTACATTTTTCTTCATTCTCATCAGAACCATCGCCACAATCATCATCTTTATCACATACCCAAGTAGATGGTATACATCGTCCAGTTTTATTACAATGAAAATCACTACTTGAACAATTTCTACTTACTACAAAAATAAAAATAAAAATATTAATTATTATGCAAATTAAATAAACGTTGTAAAAAAAATAACAATTAACATACGGCAATTTATAAGTTCATCAGAGCCATCCAAACAATCTGGAGTTCCATCACATTGCCATGATGCTGGTAAACACTCATATGTTTCAAATTTGGTTTTGCAATAGAATTCGGATGATTTACATTTAACAGCTAGAACATGCAATAATGACATTTTTACATTTTGATACAGTTAAGACACCTTTTTATAATTCAATAAAACAAAACACAAATTAAGAATATTTAATATATGTGTGCAATTTAAAACAATATATATTTAGAATTCAAAACTTAAAAGATAAAAATAATGTTTAAAGAATATGAATGATTTAAGTTCAAATTGTATGAATTTTAATATTTTAATTGACAGTATACAGCAGTGGTGCCCAACCCGCGGCCTGCGGGCCACATGTGGCCCGCGAAGGTATTCTGTGTGGCCCGTCACAAATTATTAAATAAAACATTATTATTAGATTAGGATTGGAATTATTCGTTCTTTTATATTTAGTGGCCCGCTCGAAGATGATTATTAACCAAAGTGGCACGCCGAACAAAAAAGGTTGGGCATCACTGGTATACAGCTTAATGCGAATTGACTATTTTTTTTAGCAGAGAATAAATAGCAAAAGGTTTGTAGTGTATAAAACTGCTTGTTTTAGAGTTAACGGCATATTTGAACAATATTGTTCATTGAACATACTTAATAAAAAGTATATGCAATACCTATTATTACTATGATACTGTATTTATAAGACCTAATTCCTAATTTATCGCATAGCGCTTCCACTCACTGATAATAATTTGGATCAATTTTCCTAACTTAATAATTTCCTTATAACTTGTAATTCTTAAATTATATTTTTAGTCTAATATTAGTGAAATGGTGATCCACTCCAGCAACCCATAAATAAAGTTTTGTGATTCACATTATAAATGAATAAATGTTTCTACTTTATAATGATGGCTACAACGTTTTTATCATAGATGATATTAAAGTATATAGTAAATTGTATAACAAAAAAATATCAAGTATAACATAATGATTATTAATACCACATCAAACATTATAAAGCACATTAAAATGTAAAGTAAATGAAACAAAAAAACATAAATATTTTATTATATATTATAATAAATTGTAAATTTTACATTAAATCAAATTATGTAAAAAAAAAATCTACTTACGGCAATTTATCTCATCTGATGAAGGCAATGAAGTATTTAATGAATCACCACAATCATCATAACCATCACATTTCCATGATTTAGAAATACATTTACCATTTGAACATTTAAAATCATTAGATGAACAATTATTTTTTTCTGGAGTTAAATGTTTTACTAAAATAAAAATAATTAATATTTATTAACTATTTTGTTCATATTAAAAAATTGACTTACTTGTTGAACAATTTTGTTCATCACTGTTATCCCAACAATCATTTTGACCATCACAAATCCAACTTGGATGGATACAAGCAGTAGTTGTATTACAGCTTATTATTGTAGTATTAAATACTAAATCTTCACAAATCTTATGATCTTAAAATAGTAATTTTTACCAAATTATATTGTATACAATAAGTAAATAATTATTTAACATACCACAACCAATTTCATCACTTGCATCACTACAATCAGGATCATGATCACAGCGCAAATTTGGAGTTATACATTCACCAGATTTACAACGGAAGAATGTAGAATTTTTACAAGAACAGTTCAATTCATCAAAACCATCTAAACAATCAAATAGTCCATCACATTTTTGGCTATTTGGATGACATCGTTTGAAATCTGGGCACGAGAAAAATCCTTCTTGACAAGACCTTGTGGCTAATAAAATATTATTTAGATTAAAAAACAAAATACAAAACTTTTTATATATAAAATTGTATAAGATTGCTTACCACAATATTTAATATCTTCATCAGAATTATCAACACAATGGTTTATACCATCACATGTATTTTCAAAAGGTATACATTCATCAGAAGAACACCAAAATTCATTATTTGAACAATTATTTTTTAATTTATTTTCAACACATCTATGTTTATCAGGTAGAAGTGTACGGTTGTGAAAACAAGAACATTCTACAGCACCTTTAATATTTACACGACATATATCTTCACACTGTCCGTTGAGTAGATAGCATGGATTTCTAGTACCTTGAAATATCATAATAATAACATAATAACATTTATTAAAGCTGCTATAATATAATAATATACTAGAATTTACAATCATTAATATTTTCAGCAATTGCAATTATTCCCATAGGTCTATAGACATCTTTTCTTATCCACACAATATTTTCACCAGTGTATTTGTCAGCTCGTAAAACTGCATTTAAAATCCAGTCAGTCCAATAAAAATAATCACCATATACAGCAATGTCGAATGGATGTTGAGGATACAATTCAGCGAGTACCTATTATACAACATGATTATAAACATTTTATATATTCAATTTTTTAATAATTTATAACTAAAGATAATTAAAATACCACGCGATTTGTTCCATCATATTCACAACTCTCAATTTTATCCAACTTTGCATCACCCCAATATAGTTTTTGAGTCATGTGATCTATTGTAAGAGCATTTGGAATCTGAATATCAGTTGTTATGATTGATGTTACGTTAAATCCATTAACAAAAGCTTTTTGAATACTAGGTTTTAAATCATTCCAATTAGTCCAAAACATCAATCTATAAAGTTATTATTGAAGATTAAGAATGTATACAATTAAATATTATTATATACATTGATTACTATGATAGACACATGTAAAACATTTTAAGCAATTAATCAGAGAATTTCTAAATTATTTAAAGATAAGCCAATAGCCCCTATTTTAATAAATAATTAGTTAGAACTAATATCGTATAAGTAGAAACATTTTTTAAAGAAAAAAAGATTTATTACAAAATGTAACAGACTGTATTATAAAACAATAATTAGACACTTAAATTTTAAGGAAATATTACTTTTATTTTTTAAATTTAGTGATAAAAACAACTATTTAAATGTTAAATACATAATAATATCTTTATAGGTAATTCAAATTCAGTTATTACATGTTATTTCAATTATATAATATTGTAAGTAAAAATTGAATAAATAGCTTTTTCAAAATATAAATACATCTATATTTTTAAAATTCAAAAGATTACTCACATCTCACATATATCAATTGCTATACCGCGTGGTCTATCTGACTTTCCTAATTGTATAATTATCTCAGGAGCACCATTTGGTTCACTTAGATTTAATCGACTAATGGTTGCATGACTATTTGTCCAGTAAAGTATATTTTCACTCATTTCATAATCAATACCTTCTACAGATCCTTGATCTAATAATGTATATTGAAAATAAAAGTAAAAAAATAATAGCAAATTTAAAATTAATATTAATAATTTAAAATAACATTTTATTACATACTTTCAGCTATTACTCGATGGCCTGTATTATTAAAATGAATAGCATCAATAGTTCCACGTTGAATATCTGAGTAAAATAATAAAGAATGTGCATAATCATATGACAATGCAATTATATTCTGCATATATGTTTTTGATTCCATGACTCTAAATGGTGTATTCAAATTTGGATTTTCAGACACAGCAACACTATCAATTTTATCCACTCGAGAATACATAAGAAATGTAGTATAATCTAAAAATATTAATATTAGAAATAATATATGCACACGATTACTTGAAAATTGAAAACAAATATTATCAAACAAATTGAAGTATTTAGGTAACTATTTAAGAATTTTTAAATTAAAATACCTTCACATTTCTTTCCATCAGATCCAACGATTCCATGTGTACAAGCACAAACCCCATTTGTCCCATTAAATAAACATAGTTCTTGACATCCTCCATTATGTTTAGCACAAATATTAGACCCTTGATGACGACTTTTTGAAAATATCTGAACATCTTTTGGATGTTCACCAAATTCTTGAGTCAGTTCTTCAGATGCAGATAAATTATCAATAGGGGAAACCATTAATGATGAAGACCCTTGTACTTGCATACTGAAAAAAAATATAAATTTCTGAATAATTCTATATTAATATAAACTTTGGTAAGTAACTCACATTCCGAGCCAATAAATATAACCATTATGTACAACAACACTAGCAGGATTACTATCTTTATCTTCATACAATATTTCATATTCAGTACCATCATAATTACAACGACCAATCATACTTTGTTGACAAAAGTATAACTTGCGATTCTATTTTTAAAATATATACAAATTTATGCTTAAATAAATGCATTTTTTATAACATCTTATATAATTAACAGATATTAGGTAGATACCGTGTAATCCAATGTAATATCTTCGACATATGGTTGATCTTTGTTAAGTAAAATACTCTTTCTATTCTTTCCATCCAAAGTTGCCCTCGAAACACCATGATAACGTCTAATACTCCAAAATAGAAAACCAACAACAGGATCTACAGCCAAAGAATTAGGCCTTTCCATGGTGTCTCCGGTGTCCACCACCACATAAACATTAGATCCATTAAGATGAGCAACTTGAATAATATTTGAAGACGGATTTGCCCAATAAATATGACTAGCAATCCAATCAATAGCAATTCCTATGAAAAAAATAGTATATGATATAATATAGTTATTTTTAATGCATAAACCTATTAATTCAAAACTTAAATGAAATATACCTGAAACCCAAGAGCCTGATGTCTCACCAGAATGTTCATGATTTACAATTATTTGTCTACCAGTTCCATCACGTTTTATTCTCATGATAGTTCCTTGCTCATCATCTGACCAGTATATATATTCTAAAATATTATTTTTAATTAAAACATAAATACATTACATTGCTTGTTACTCTTACCTTCATAAAAATCTATGCTATATGCCATAGATGTTTTAGATAATGGACTTAAAACTTGTCTAGAATCATTTTTTATTAAAGATATGCCTTTGATTTCAGATTCAACAGTATATAGTAAAAATTCACTGACACCAACACATTTTTTCTTATCTTTTGGATCAATAGTATATCCAATAGCACAATGACAAACCCAATGTTCAACAGAAATAGGTAAGCAAAGATGAGAGCATAGACCTCTATTCTTTGAACAATAGTTAATACCAGTTTGTAAAGATGGATCATAAAGACTCAATCCATACACATCTGTAAAGCGCAAATATATTAAACTGTTTTTATATAAAACAAAAAATATTCTTTAAATGTTTGTATTATTGTAATGCATTTTTGATAAATTATTAACATTTAAAAAATTAAAAAGGTGTACAAATGGGTACCACTTTTTTGTATTATAAATATCGAGTAAGTCACGGATCACTGTAAGAGATACATTAAATTTTAGTTCAATGATACATAAACGATTCTGAGCGAAGATAGTCTATTAAGAGGACGCCATACCCGCATGTGTTGTCTCTGTCTTATTAACATACATCATAACAAATTTTCGTTCAGTAGAATACATTTTGTGATGTTAGCTTTAATATTAGAGTAAATTTACATATTATCAAATTTAAAGGTAAGAATATTATTTAGACAATCACACATGATTTTATTGATATTATCATTTTAAAGTGAATTACAGCTAGGTATATAAAATATAACAACTTTAAAATGTTCATAACTCACATTAAAATAATATCATTAAAAGCATATGTCATTATTTAGATCAGGGGTCGCCAACCAGTCAATCTTTCTAGGACTATAGGTCGATCGTTAAAAAAATTCATTTTACCATTGTCGGTCGATCGCGTAATAAATAATCGGATAATGTGGATTGCTACATTGTATTCTAGGAATTTACCATTATCGGTCAATCGGTAATAGTCATTATTTTTTTTTTTTTTTAAAACAATTGCCTCGGCTACAATAAATAGTCAGAATTATTGTCAATTTAACTCGACTGTCAATTTATTAGTTGTCACGTGCAAGTGTGCACCTTTTTTCAGACTTTTTTTTTTTTGCTTATAAAACAAATCTCTTCCTAAAGATCTAAATTCTCCTAGATGTCGATCACCTGGGAATAAAAATTTCAAATGTAGCTCACTTGTTTGAAAAGGTTGGCGACCCCTGATTTAGATAATATTCTTACCTTTAAATTTGATAATAGGTAAATTTACTCCAATAGCTAACATCACAAAATGTATTCTGCTGAACGAAAATTTGTTATGATACATGTTAGTAAGACAGAGACAACACATGTGGATAATATGTCCTCTTAACAAATACCATTAAACACAATGTAATTTATTTTACTTATAGTAATACAGTAGGTTGATTTAATTTTTACTGAAAACATTGCATTTTTTATATTCTAAATATTTAATTATTATAATTATAATAAAATAAATATGAGATATTCTTGTCATATCTACTATATTTGTTTCATTTTTGAATCATAACAAAGTAACTAAAAAATCATTTAAAAAGAAATAATTATAGAATATACTATACTAGGGGTCTTTAACTTAACCTATAGATCCAGCCCGCTAAGCTAATTTATGTTTTGAAAATAATATATTACTATTCATTGTTTTTAATTTATTTATAATTAGTCAAAAAAAATTAATTTATTAACTTTAGATTCTGAACGGAGTGATGAATGTATTGATTTTACAATGATATGTGTTTTTTTTTTTTTTTTGTGTCTGACGACAACATTTGGAGTAATAATTTGGAGTTCGATTTTTGACTTCAGCCCCTCTTTGAAAAGGAAATTGAATCTAGTTGGTACTTTGGGGGGTCAAAAGTTAAAAATTTTCAATATTTTTTAAATGAGTCGGGAAAAACCCTAAAAAAATTAGGGAAAAACGGGATTTTTTACGCAAAACCAGTTTTCGACAAAATCAAATTTTTTATTTTGCTATAATTCAAAAACTAATCGATGTAAATACTTGTAATTTTCACCAAATGTTTATATTAGCGTTTTCTATACACAGTTAAATTTTCAAAGTATTTTGACTTTTTTTGAGCTATTTAGAGACAATTGAAATTTTCAATTTTTTTTTATTTTTTTTTTTATAAATGATGATAAAAAAAATTTAGTTGGGACAAATTATTTGAAAATTTAATTGAAGGGTCCACATAACTTTTTCTAATTCTCATTCAAAAATTATAAAAATACATAGGCACAATTTTTTTTTATTAGCATTTGAAGTTCAAATATTGACAAAAATTCATCAAAATCATGAATATTTTTTACTATTTGGTAGTTAAAATTTATAAATATTTTACAATCAAAAGCTAAGAATTGAAAATTTAATACTACGCTGTCCATAAAATAATCTTAGAATAATTATAAAAAAGTTTGAGGATTATTCAATTTAAAAAATTTTACGAGTGTTTAAAGTTTTAATTTTAATTTGAAATCAAAAATACACGTGTAAAATTACGTTTTACTAATAAATAATTTTCGATTTTTGTTATTTTTAAAAAATTACTAAACGTAAGATCTTGAAACTTTTACTTAAATGTTTGAATTTGTTTCAAAATAGAATATATGACATTATTTAAAATTTAAATATAATATATCCTAGACTGACAAATCATCTCCGTTCAGAATCGTTTTTCGTATACAATGATACCTATCATTGCATTCAAATTTAACCTACCCTAGTCCGAGGTCCACCCCACCCCCTAATGTACAGCAGAGCGATACTCACTTACCCGCTTTTTTTATTTGGTGTTATTCATAACAACTTATTATAGTCATTCTTATATACTAACACTAGCTAATAACAGAAAAACCAGTCGATCATACTTATCTGACTTGCAGTGTACTCGCACAGTTACACGTTGGTCAGAAAGACTTAATGATCGACTCTGGAATAATAATAATGCTATCAAACTCATGATCGACAGATTTTTCTAACTGCACAAATACGCTATAATATAGAAAGTATATAATGTTGAATATTATATATTTTTCAATTTCATTACTTCCTTATTTCTCGTAAAATATTGACCAGTTATGGAAAAAATGTATATTAAATTTGGCCACCATCAAAAAAAGTTAGAGACCTCTGACTATACTATAACAATTTGAACTTCAAACGCTTATACATTTTTTTTGTAAATTTACACTCAAATTTTTTCTTTTATTCTATTAATAAAAACTTATATTTCAATATTATACTAAATTTTCAGTTCTCAACCAAGCAAAAAAAAAAATTTTATTGGTAATTAAAAAAAAAAAAAATGTCAATTATCTATAAAATCTATAAATAACTAAAAAATTTGAATGGAAATATAAACAATTGGTGAAATTTTCAAGTTTCTATAGTTATTCATTTTTAAATTAAAATAAAATTAAAAATAAATCAATTTTGTCGAAAACTATTAAATATATAAATCGTAAAAACTCAAGTTTTTTCATAATTTATTTTATTTTTTCTCAATTATTAAAAGATACTGGAAAATTATTCCCAAACCATAACACTTTCCAAAATAGAAAATCAAAGCATTTATACTGTTCCAAAAGGTAATGATAAACAACCCCCCCTCCACTGTAAAATCAATACATTCATTGGCTACATTCAGAATCTAAAATATTGTACCAATATAAAACTTACTAAGTATTAAATATAATTTTATTTTTTTCAAAAGTTAATGAATATTATAGTTTTCAAAGTATATATTTTAGCATAGATGGAAAATTTATGAATAATAATGCCTATTTTATTTTTTAACTATCTTTAATTAATAGTATAATACCTGCAGTTATGTTACGAAAAATTGAATTTTCATCTCCAGTAATTTTATTCGCAACTCGAATATTCATTAGTCTGTTATCCACATAATATATATTATTTTTGTATAAAGCAATAGATGATGGAAAACTTTCTTCTGGTAAATTTAAAGGAGGATTTACTCTGGAATCTTGTATACTATATGACTGAATAGAATGTTTATCAGAATTCACCCAATATAGTGTGTTTGTTTCCTGATCAATAGTTAAACCTAAACAAAACAATATAATATTCAATTAAATAAATAGTACTTATATTTAAATAATTTATAGATTCAATTACAAAAACAACTTTTATTTAAAACTGTAAGCAAAATACATACTATGAATTAATTGATTCAAAATAATATTATTGCATTATAATTAATTTATAGCAGTTATTTTACTAAATTGTATTTATAATTATTACATAATATTATATCTCTTAGAAGAATTATTCATTATTTATTAAATATTTTTACTTTTTATTAATTTGTACCAAATTACTTTTATTAATTTTATGATACCTAGTCATATAGGTACAGTCATATATTTAAATATTTAATGTTTTTTATTTTTGATTTAGTTATATATTAATCTTCAACCAAGTATAGAAAGCTAATGGAGATCTTATAAATGTTATTTCTTTTAAATAGAATATTATAAATTAATAACTAATAATAATTGTCAATATTTTTTTTGTTTGGTAACAAATTAAAAATGATACACCATATCAGTGTCTTTTCTTATTTTACAAGCATACAACCATACACCATAAAAAATAATGTCCTACAAAAATAAATCTGTGTTTTATAGTGAATTGGTCTATTGTCAAACTTAAAGTTATGAAAATGTATTTGTGATATGACCATACACATGGTATTATAGTTTTTAAGCAAGTTGTGTTTGTAAAACGCCCATCTTCCTTAAAAATTCAATTATTGTACAAATAAACCAACAAACAAATGTAGATAATATTTTTTCTTTTAAATTTGATAACTAACTCAGACTAAATCAAAATTAGTTCTACTGAACAAAAATTTCTGCAATTTACATTTGTAAAACAGAGACAACACAATGGGTGTAGCTCCCTTTTATTAAAATATAAAATCAATTAATATAATAAATAATAAATAAAAAAGTTATAAGTATTCAATAAGTTTATAAATACTTACTAGTAAACCCTGATACAAAGGGTATAATTTTTTCTGTATAAATGATTGTATAATAAGATGCATTCATATTGGACATTATAATATTATGATGACCACTTGACATTCCTTGAGTCCAAAACAATTTGCCTTGTTGTGGATATACAGCTAACGCACCAATTTGTAGAGTTTTGTTTGTATCTTCATCAGTCCAATCACTAGAATATATGGTAGTAAAATACTCTCCTTCGAGATTACAGGCTATTATAGTTCTGGCACCAGTGATCTTTTCCTCTGCAAGAGGATTTTGATCTGAACTAACTGCGATGAATATATTTTTTGACATCCAGTCAATAGCAAATCCGTGTGGTTGATGAATTCCTAAAACAAAAAAATGTTTTGTAATAATATTGAAGTTTTAGTTTAAATAGAGTATTCTAAATAACACTAGTTAGATTTTTAACCTATTTATGTTTTCTACAAACTAGTATAAATATTAAAATACCTGTATCTAAAATTACTTCAATGTTGCCACCAGATAAACTTGATCTTTTTATTTCATTACTTGAATAATCAGACCAATAAATTTTCTTATCTGCAGCCAAATAATCTATTTGTACATGGAGTAAAGTTTGCGAATCATATGACAATAACGTTGGAATTGCATTATAATATGGTTGTTCTAAATTAACACCACGAATCTCATTAATTTGTGCAAATAATAAAACAACTTCATTTTCTAAAATATAAAAAATATAAAAACAATATATTAATGTACACAAATATAATAAAATATTTTTTTTAACTTTTACCGATGCATGTATGATTGTCCTTAGATAATCGCATAACATGTGGACAGTCACATTTATATTTCGAATTTGTATTCAATAAACACAAATGAGAGCAATTTCCATTATTTATTCCACAAGGGTTAAATTCAACTAAACAATAAAAATAAAAAATATTACAGTTATTAGTAATTATTTCAATAGAAAGTAAAAATAATATTCATTAGTTTAACGTGTATAGATTTTTATGTATCATAATATTTTCGGTTTTATTTCACATTGACCATTACCAATGATTAAATTTATATAAAATGTATTTAATAAATTCTACTACTTACACATGAACTGATAAATAGTTGTATTATGAAAAAAATAGTACAAGAATACTGCTAAAGAAAAAAATTTAAAAATTTTCAAATACAAATATATTTTAAATATATTTATAATTTAAAACCATACAATTATATTTATCAATACAACATAATTCACTATATTCACTACTTTATTATTTACAAATTTAAGTAAATTGAATAGGATAGATAGATTTTTTTTAAATTTTAAGTTGATTAACAACAAAATGTTTATTATTTTTACCTTTTGGTTGTCGGCTGGGGTGCAATATTTTTATATCAAATGGTTGTGTTATGGTATGTTGCACAACCGTAACATTCAAACCAGTCCATTTATTAGCTTTATTCACTGAATTGCTTCTCCAATCAGTCCAATACACATCATTTTCAAAAAGAGTAATAGCAAATGAATGTGAAAGAAGCTCATGTCCCTTTAATACGAGGTGATGATTATTTCCATTATAATCTACTGTATGTATTGTATCTGATCTAAGATAAAAAATGTTTTATTAAAACATTCACCATAGATATTAATAAATAAATAAATTTACTTGGCATCAATCCAATAGATACGATTTAATTCATAATCTAAAGTTAATCCATTTGGCCATTCTCCATCAGAAAACATGCTCACAAGTACAATAGTTTGACGAAATTCACCAGCCATACTACATCGCTCAATTCTGGGTGCTGATGAATCCCAGTCAGTCCAAAATAAATAACCATATCTTGGATCTAGTGCAATAGCCCTAGGACTTTCCATGTCTCCAGCAACTAAACTCCTCCGATAACTTCCATTTAATTTTGCAACTTCAATTTGATCTAAATTACTCTCAACCCAATAAATATTTCCAGCTACCCAATCAACAGCAAGTCCTTCAGCTGTAGTTAGACCATTTTGAACTACAACTTCTATGTCAGTTAATGCTAAAAAAAATATATATTTTTATTGACTATTCATAATGTTTAGCAAACAATCAGATATGTTATTCTAAACTTACATCCACCAATTAATTTTCCTTTAAATATTTTATCATCTGCTACATCAGTCCAATATAACATATCAGTTCCATCATTAGCATGATAAAAATCTAATGTAACAGTATTTTTCAAACTAGAAATTAATGATTTAACATTTCTTGTAACTAGGTCAATTCCCCGTAACTCATGTTTGTTACTAAAGATTATTTGCGGCACATTAGTATCTGTAAAAATGAAATTACTTAATTAATATAATAATTATAAAACAATTATTGATAGCAAATATACCTATACTTTTACAAGTAAAATGATCTGGAGCTAGTAAATATCCTTTGTTGCAAGTACATTTATGTCCATAGTGCCCATTTTTAATACATTTTTGAGAGCAACGACCCCAAGTACTACAAGGACTTACAAACGAACATGTTATATTATCGTTTTGAAGAATCATGTTGTTAGGACATAAACATATGTAGCCATCTGGACTATTTTGGCAAATATGTGAACAATCAGATGATAATTCACATACATTTGTAGCTAGAAAATTATTTATTATTTATTTAAAATTGTAAGACATATTAATAATGTATAAAAATGTTAAAAATATAATAAATCTTCTTTTTCTTTCTTCTTTGTTTCCAAATATATGGGTTCGGCCCTAATTACCTTACACCTCCATCTTTTCTTTAATCACATCAGTTATTTTTATATCATTCCACTTATACATATCTTCTTTGGTCTTTCTTTATCTCTCTTTCTGTCTACATTCATTTCTATAGCTATAACATGAGACATTTTTTCTACAATTTGTGCTACTCTGATACTACTCCTAATGATTTTTATCTTATTTTCTCCTCCAAAGTTATTTCACACATCCACCTTACTATTTTGTCTCTGCTATACTCACCCACTGTTCTGTTTTATTGTTGACAACCCAACATTCTGATCCATACAACATGATACACATACAACAAACATCACAATTACTCAATAAAATCAACCTTTTCATTTCAATTGAATAATCTTATCACACAAAATACCTCTCTCCAGCGGTGATACTCGTTGCGCACAGTACACAATTTTTTACCTGTAAACTGACAACTCATTTGCGTACATCGAAAAACGTGAAAACTCGGTTAATACTAATTTTGACATGAAAAATAACGACTCGTTTGCGTACAGCTATTAAATTAGACTTATACTTGTAGAGCAAATTTCGATAAGATACACGTAATTGATTAACTAGTGCGCGGTTCTAAACGATAATGTGATTTTAAATAAATGGGTGCGTTATTGACGACCGCTGGATGTTACTATATGCTTATTATTTATAGTCGAACGTGTGATGCTATAGAGATACGAGTCATTTTATTTCGTGTAGTACCATGGACATTCAAATATCAAATGTTTTTGAAACGCACAGAGGAAAACGTTGTTTTAATATTGAAAACTATAAGTATAGTGAGTTTCGTGTTTTAAAATCAGGTGATCTTAAACATTATTTTTGTTAAGGGTTTTAGTAAACTTTTGCTATAGTATATGTACGCGAATGAGTCCTATGTTTTGGATCATTTATCGCAGGTATTAAAAATTTGTGTGCGCAATCGAGTTATATATTTGTACGCAAACGAGTCGCAAAAAAGGTTAAATGTACGCAAACGGGTATCGTCCCTCTCCAGTTCATCTTTCCTATACCTGATATAATCTTCAAAACCATCATTATTTTGTGCTACCAATCTTAAGTACTTAAACCTATATTCACCTAGCATGCTACATCCTCCATTTTTGTCACATACATTAAATAGTTTCTGTATTATTTTCTACTTATCCTTAGCCTTTACCTTTAACCTTTACCAATGCTGCCATTTATCATTATTTTTGTATCTAAATAAAATAATATTTTATGTTTTCTCTCATTAATACATCATCTACAAACATCATACACCATGACTCCTCACCCTATATATATTTTGTAATTTTATCCATTATCCATTATTAAGGAAAACAGATACGAACTTAACGCTGAACCATAGTGTATGCTTACTCTTGCACTTTATTAATTAATTTTACCTTTCATCATTGCTCTTTTAATATATCTTTTATTAATTTCACATACATTCACAGTACTATTTTCCTTCTTAAGAAGTCCACCACAATACCTCCCTTGAAACTCAATCATAAGCCTTCTGCAATCTACAAATACTAAACAAAAATGTCTTCTTCTCACAGAATTGCAATTTTAATTATATAGAATATTGATTTAAAATTAGATCTTCCTAATATAAATCCAAATGAATTATTTAAAAACAAAATAATAAATAGATACACTATTTGCATGAGAGTTGCTTAAATATAATAATAATTATAATCACAGTAAAACTCGCTTGAAACGTTTTCCTGTTTAGGATGCTTTCGTGTATAAGGCACTATTTTCTATCATTCCCTAGACAATTCTTATGTAAAAAACATTTGATAAGATGTTTAATTTTTCTCTTTCTAATTGGATAAAATTCTCTTTTGTTCAGCAGATAATAATAAATTTTAATAATTGTAAAATAATAAAAATAGGAATTATTCAGCAATGTTAGGTTATGTTAATAAAATAGAAAAGTTCCTTGTTAAAACACATTTTCACAATCTTAAGCAAACAAAAGTTGAAAAGTGTCTTAAGAGGATGCCAGCATAGTATTTGTTATCTCTCTCTAACTCACATGCAATGTTCTTAACTTTAAATTATATAATAGGTCATTTCACTCTAATTTGTGAAATTAATATGGTTATAGCCATTTTTGTGAACGTAAAATTGTCTATGTTGTGCGTGGGTTAGAGAGAGATAATAAATACTACACTGGTATCCTCTTAAGCGAGTTCTACTGTATTACTAAACAAAATAATAATAATAATAATAATAGGAACCTAACCTAATACAAATATGCATTTTGTTCAAATAATAAATAATATTTAACAGCTTACCACATAGTCCCCCTTCATCTGAACCATCTAAACAATCATTTTTACCATCACATAACATATCTACAGAAATGCATGTTCTATTATTGTCACAAGTTTTATTTGGATATGAACAAAAAATTGAAGATGACTTTTCTATTGGATGATTAAAACAATTTTCAAGAGTACAATTTTTTACTGAAGCTGAAAAAAAGTTTATACATATTAATTTAGTAATTGCTACTAAATAATAAATAAATATTAATGGTGTTCAGTACAACTTTTTTTGAATAAGATAAGTAGAAATTGATACTAGTAATAAACTCGAAAACTAATTCTTTAAATACATAGTACACATGCTTGTAACCTAATATAATAACAAAACCTAACTTTATTGTAAAAAAAACTACTATAAATAATAAATATAATGATCTAATACAATTATAACTAATTTTTATATTGATAAAACTTTTAAATTATTTTGTTTTCTTACTAAATATTTTTTATAATAACATTAACTAGTCATTTTATCAAATTATTATCACCATATTTTTGTATTTTTAATTTTTGTTAATAATTAGTATTTTAAACAGTGCTCAAATTAATAAGATAACATTTTTCATTCATAAATAATATATTTCAACTAAACGTTTTAAACTTACTACAATTGTTTTCATCACTACCATTAGGACAATCGGGTATTCCATCACAGACATAATGTTTATCAATACAAAAACCAGTAGTATTTTGACATAAAAACTCATCATTTGAGCAGTTATAGTTAGTATAATTCAATCCACTACTACAATTTAATTCATCTGTTGCACCATCACAATCAATTATTCCATCACATTTTTTTTTCAAAGGTATGCATGTATTATTTTTTGCACATAGAAACTAATAGTAAATATTATAAATAGTAGAATATGTAATAAGAGAATAAGATTAAGAATTAAATTAAAAAATACAATACTATCGTACTTCGCCGGAACAGTCAGAACATTTTTCCTCGTCTGAACCATCACCACAATTATCTTCTGCATTGCAAAAATATTCATAAGATATACAATGTCCATTTGCACAGGTAAACTCAAATTCTTGACATGAATGTGTTTCTAAAAAAATATTGTTTATAATAATATTATGAAGTTAGTTTATCTACTTTTAAATATATATGGTATATTTGTTTAAATTATTAATTATTAATAAAAGATAAGTAGATGTCAAATAGAGACAAATGCACTTGCATTTTAAAATCCAACTGTGCTAACTAGTAGAAATATCACAATATAAAAATCATACTAATAAATCATTTAACCTTAAGACATTAAAATATAAGTATTATAAATTAGTTTAGATTTTGAATAAACATGACTCTAAATATTTAATAAATAATATAGTATGATCTTATATAAATAAGTAATAACCTACAAATTTTTAAAAACATAAATATTTAAAATTGTTGAACAAAAAGATAATACACACTAGATATATTGCTAAAATATCTAAATTTTAATTATAATACCAAACTAATATAATAAAATCATTGATTAAATAAGAATATGCGTATTGTATACCTGACAATAGGTAAAGATAATTTTTTTCTTTTAGTAAAACAAAATATGTAATTAGTTTAAAAAAATTAATTATATACAAAAGTCCAAATTTAACTAACAAGAAATGCATACATAACTTTTATAAATAATAATAATGCTTTTGTTACTGCAAAATAAAAATAAAGTATAACTTACTAATTAATATCAGAACAAAAATATGCATCTATAAACAATAATACTAAACATTTGAAAAATTAAAATGAATATTTTTTAAATCCAAAATATGAAAACAAATTTGTGTATTATATAACTATTTCTTAAAATTTTCAAAAAAACATGTATGTTTTAATCTAGAACTAATTATAAATGACATACCACAATATTGATGTTCATCTGATGTATCTCCCTCCCCGCAGTCAAATGTGCCATCACAAACCCAGGAATGAGGAATACAGCGTTTTGTAACAGAACATGAAAATTGTGATGCTAAACATGAATCACATAACTCTGGATTCTCATCAGATTTATCATCACAATCATTATCACCATCACACACCCAGAATTTTGATATGCATTTATTACTATCACTACATTTAAAATTCTCTTGAGGACAAGTATATTTTTCTATAATAAAATAAATTAAAATAATATTAAAAAAATAAAAGTTAGTTAACTGGGCTTGAAATCAAGACAATATTTTAATATTTCAATTACTAAATGACATTAAATTATTCTGATATAAAATAATAAATTGATTTTAAAATTATTATATTTTTTCCATTAGGCTTCAAATTATACCTACTCTGAATTTTATTTACTTTTTAATCAACACTTTAAAACAAACGAGGTACACATGGCCATGTATGTCATAAGCATTATGAAACAGATTTAAGAAAACAAAACATTATTTATTTTATTATTAGCTAATGAACAATATTATAAACTTGTATTGATTATCCTTGAATTTTAAAAGATTTTTAATAATTTTTATAATTTATTTCAAGCCCTGATTTTAAACAAAATTATATACCACAAGGGCCATATTTTGAAGTGTCTTCATCAGAACCATCTCCGCAATCATTGTCTCCATCACATATATATTTCTTTGATATGCATTGTTTATTTTTAATACATTGGAATTCATCAACACTACAGACATTTGGAATAGAATAATTACTAGACTTTACACATTCTTTTTTTTTATCATCAGTTGTCTTCAATACATAACCATCGTTACATATACAAACTGGTCCATTAGGAGTAGACATACATAATCCAGGACATAAATCTAAATTTTCACACCAATATGGAGATGTTTTGACTAAAAATTATACAAAATAAAATAATTATAATCATAAAAATTTGAACAAATTGTTTGTCAAGTTAACATAATTATTTTAAATGAATATGTTTTAAGTGTAAATTATGTATATTATATTATATTTTAAATAGTAAGTAATAAATAAAATAGATTTTCTTACCTTGAGCTTCACTATTATACACTTTTAATGTATAAAGTGGAGGATTCTCGATTCCTAATGTGTCTTGAGATTTATTTACTAAATTATAGCTTTTCACCAATACTTCCGTAGCAGCAGTTTCAGTCCAAAATAATAAATTATTATATATAGCAATTCCATATGGATAAGGAGTTGATCGCTTAATAATTTCTCTGTTAGTACCATCCAAATCAATACATTCTATCCTATCTTTGTAAACTTCTGACCAGTACAATTTTCTAGTAAAAAAATCCAAGGTTAAGCTCATTGGCCATTGAACATCCACATTAACAAAGCTTGTTTGGTTATTTCCGTCCATCCAAGCCTTTTCAATACTACCGCCAGAACTGATAGAGCCACGCGGCCAATTTCCCCAGTACATAAAACTTTAAAAAATAATCATAAATGAAACATTTTAAATAAATAAATTAGATAAATTATTTCACATACCCATTTTTAGGATCAAGTACAATTGATTTAGGATGATAAACTTTGTTAGTTATCAATACTTTTTGTTTAGTGGGATCATCAATTTTAAACACATTAACTGTACCCAAACCTTCATCTGTCCAGAATAAATTACGACCAGTCCAGTCAATAGCCAAACCTTCACAATTCATTTCTGGTAACATTTTTACTAATTCTTTCTTTGTTCCATTTAATCTCATTCGTTCAATAGCATTTTTTTTTCCACCTGAATAATATATCGATTGTGTTTTTACATCATAATCAATAGTTGTAGGCATTCTATCTTCGTCCAATGGTAAAATAATTTGTTGTTTATGATTTTTTGAATTCATGGATATGCCTTTAATCATTGGTGGATTACTTTTCCCAAATATCAAAAATGCAGGTGGTTTGGATGCTAAAAAAATTTAATGTATACTTAAAAAAATATTTTTCTCTCTTCAACTATTAGGTTGGTTTGTATAAATTAGATTTTAAATAATCAATACAAAACCTTCAACAAGTTGTGATGTTTGATAACAATGCTACCTTTTCTCACTAAACCATATCAATATATGTATAAAAAAAAATAATAATTTTAACATCAAAATAATATACTAACAAATACATTTTCCAGAAGTAAGTCTGTATCCGGGTTGACATAAACATTGAGCAATACCTTCTTTATTTCTATAAGCAGTAACACAAATATGGTCACAACCTCCATTATTGATCATACAAGGGTGTTTAACTAAACAAAACATAACAAAATAATCCCATTGTTTAAATTTATTTATGAAAAGAAAAAATTTTATTATTATTAATATTTATAAATAAACAACTTGATTTACTAAAGATTATTAATATTCAAATATTGTCAAGATTATTTGTTAATAAAAGCTATTACACTAAGAATCTGTCTTATTAATTTCAAAAATATATTACATACTTTCAGGTTGTTCTTGTCTATGATATACATGAATAGTGAATGGCCGACTTAGGTTTGTGACCAATGATTCATAGTAACTGCTGTTAAATTTATTAAGTTTTATAACACTTTGTAATCTCCAAGATGTTACATACATATAATTTTCAAACACAGATATGTCATACAAATTGATAACCTAAATAAACAGTCAATAAACATACATATACTGTACTTAGAATTTTACATTTATATTTTAATACTTACAGGAAATCCTTTTTTTATTGTATGCCGATTAGATCCATCATAATTGATTCTCTCAACAAAATCTAAGTAAGTGTCTACCCAATAAATATGTTCTGATGGAATATCTACTGTTAGTCCATATGGATAAACAATTTTGTGATCTACCAAAGATAATCTATCTTGACCGGAGAGTTGAGCTCTTTCTACCATTGCAGGAAATTGTCCCCATTTTGTAAAAAACATAAATCTAATAATACAAAATACAAGAAATAAATTAAGAACATTAATATTCATACACCAATTAAATTAAAATGTGACAACTCTTTATCAATTTAACTGTAATAATGATAAATATGACTTATACCAAAAAATATTATTAAAATAAAACATTTATAAATATAATATGATTAGTTCTGCTTGATTCTATTAATCCATTCCCTTCCAATTAATTAATTTATTAAAAGTGTATTAATATATTCATAAATCATACATTTTCACTGATAGTTCACAATCACATTCACCTTTTTTTTTATAAGTATTAGGCAACCAGTCCAATAAATTCACCTACCAATTTGCTTAATTAGTACATCAACACTATAACATAATGCATAATAAGTAATGGCTTATGTTATAACTAAAGTTCAATTAATTCCATTTTAATTTATTTATTTTGTATTATGTTTTGTTAATCAACAGTTATTATTATTAGAGCACGGATTTTTATGCACTTAAAAGTATCAAAATATGCCATATAATATGCAGTTCAAATCATGAAAATATGTAAAATAATATGCAAGAATTTTTTATTTATTTAATATTTACAATAAAACTTAAAATAATTAATTACTTAAATACTTAATAAAAAAAATTTAGGGAATTTTCTGAACTATTTTTAAAATTGTATTTATTATTAAAATGAATAATCATATGCATTTCAAATTTTTTTTCTGTGAAGCTGTGTGGTTTATCAATTGACATATTTTTAAAGACTGAGAACAAACATTTGACATCAATTGAAGTTATTGAGACATATTTTAAGTTTACGTCGTAATCGATTATTTATCTTATAACTAAATATATATATAAATTATTAATTGTTGATTATAAAATTTAGTTTTAATTTTTCTACTAGACAAAACATTATTTTATACATTTTTAAATTTTCACTTCAATATGCAATAAATTTTGAATGTTGCCAAAATATGCAATAAAAAATTTCACCATTAGCTTCAAATTATGATGATTCGTGGAGATAACTGACAAAAATCCAAAAATATTAAAAGGAAAAAAATGTGCAATTGCATAGAAATCCATGCTCTAATTATTATATATGTCGTAGCCCATATGAAAAATTAGTTTTTTTGCAAAAAGACTGGGCTTTTTGCAATGAGGTAGCCCGTTTGCAAACTACTTATTATTTTTCCAAACAGTCTGCTGTTTTTCAGGCTCATTGCATACAGACTAATAGCTGTTAGGCCTTTTAAGAACTACACTCATTTTATGGTAAAAACCATTTTAATTATTTTATTTTAAAGGTTATTGATAATAACACAGTACAATATATGTTACATGTAACATTATTATTTATTACTTATTACTTATATTAATTTTGTACACTCGTTTACCGTTGAATTATTATAATTATTATTATTAATATTATTTTAAATTACTAACAAAAAAAAAAAAAAAACTGTAAAGTATTAAATTAAATTGAATTATTACAAAAAATATTACATTACAATATTAAGTATTATATAAAGGTATTATAAATAATAATGTTACATGTTACATATATTGTACTGTGTTTATTATCAATAAATAACCCTTAAAATAAAATAATTAAAATGGTTTTTACCATAAAATGATTGTAGTTCTTAAAAGGCCTAACTGCTGTTAGTATGTTTGTAATGAGCCTGAAAAACAGCAGGCTGTTTGGAAAAATAATAAGTAGTTTGCAAACGGGCTACCTCATTGCAAAGAGCCTAGTCTTTTTGCAAAAAAACTAATTTTCCATATGGCCTACGACATATATAAGGAGTTCACTCTGTATCATCATATGCCTTACTATTTATATACCAATAATAACTTAAATATTAATAAAATTAATTATTAACATAAATACATACCCTTTGGTTGGATCCAAAGCTATACTTCTAGGTTTATTCAAATTAACGTCAATCAAAATTTCACAATATTTCATATTAGAAGAACACATATATATCATATCACGTTCATCATCAACATAATACCAGTTTCCTGAAACCCAATCTAGTGCCACATGAGTAGTCACTGAAAAATAAAAATAAAATAGTTATCTTATCTGAATAATTTGAAGAAAAATATTAAAATCCAAACCTAATAATGGAAAAAATGTAGGTGAAGGTAAATCCCAATATACAGAAAGATTATCTATTTTAGAACAACTCAATTTAGGTCCATTTGTTTTATTGTATTGATGTACAAAACATACTGTTTGATTTCTGTGATCAAATGTCAGAGAAAGTGCTTGAACATTACATCTATGGCCTGCATAAGAACTTCCATTAAGATATATTCTTCGTATATCTTTAGAAGTACTGACAAGTATTGTTGCATCTTCATTTTCAGGAACTGCAAAATTAATTTCAATGATTAATTATGTCAATAATATGTCAAATATTTAAAGAATAATTACCATTAATAGCTTTACATGTTGAATTTGTTTGAATATAACCAGGTACACAACTACAGCTAAATGATCCCTTTTTATTAGTACATATTTGATCACATGTATAATCTAAAACTTCACATTCGTCCATATCTAAAAAAAAAAATATGGATAAAATACTAACTCGTAATGATGAAAAGAAAAATCATTACCTATACATTCATTTTTATGAGGTTGCATCCCTTCAGGACAAAAACAAGCTGGACCTTTTCCAGTTGGTTTACATCCATGTGCACAATTTAAACCATGACATGGAACCATATTTTCTAAAATTTATTATATAATAGATATTAATGTATTATTAAAACTGTTTTTAAAAAAAAGAGTAAATTTTAATTATTTTACCACAAAAACTTCCTTCATCAGTGTTATTTTCACAATGAGTAGTACCATCACAAAACACTTCAATATATTTACACTGAGTTGAATTACCACATCTTGCCATGTTTGGAGGACAACTGCTAGGTTTTTGACCTAAATAAAAAATAAAAACATGTCAATATTTATAATTTAGTTAGTTAACCTTAACATATAAAGGGAGGACCACCATAATACATGGTGTTTCATTAGTTAAATTTTCCTTCTCCTATTCCAGAATCTCACTTATTTCCTTCCTCCGCTCTCTTAAATATATTTTACCAAATCATAATCTCTCCAATAACCAAGGAGGGCTTCTTATTTAAAACTTAACAATAATTACTATAACCATTATTAATAAATAATTATGCTAAAATATTAAATAAAAGCTCTAATAAAGTAAAATGTTAATAAAAGTGGGTGTTTTATCACTAAGGCTCAAAATTTGATGACTTTTTAATTTTTTTTTTTTTTTTAATATCTTGACAATACTTTCTTACTTAACAATATAATCAAAAATGTACAAATCTAAATAATTTTTTTTAGTATGTTTTTGATTTTTTTTTCATTTATGATTTATTGTCAAATTTTAATTTTCAAAAATAAATTATTTTGATTCAATATTATAACTATTTACTAATTTGAAAAAAATATTTGTACATTTAAACAAAACAAATAAACATTCATAAAAATATATTAATCAAATTTTGTTGTATTTTATAATTTAATACAAACGTTTAATTTTTAAAATGAAATACATTAAAATTAATTTTAAAATTAAATTTTGTAATTTTATTACATTTAATTTGTTTTTTTTTTTTTTTTTGAGCATTTTATAATATTATTAGGTTTTAAATTTATATTTTTGGGTCATCAATTTCTGAACCTTTATTATTAAAAATAATACATTGCAAATTATCCTCATCTGATGCATCTTGTTCTGTAGAATTTAAAGAAGTTCCACAGTCAAGTTCACCATCACAAATCCATTCTCGTGATATACATTTTTTTGACAACGCACATTGAAACTGAGAATACTTGCATGTTGGAAGGCCTAAAGGATATGATAATGAAAATAATATAATTATATAAATATATAAATTTAATCTTAATATATAAGACAATAAATTTTAATTATTTTACCACATAAACCAAATTCATCAGAACCATCAGCACAATCAGGATTAAAGTCACATTTCCATTTTAAAGGTATACATTCTCCAGAACCACACAAAAATTGATTTGGCTTACAAGGGCTGATAGGTTTTCCTAAAAAATAATTAATATCAAATTTTAAATTAGTTTCCATAATTAATATAATATATAATATATATATATACTAAAATAAACCAAATTATTTATATAGATGAGATAATAGACCAAATGAAGATGATAGAACAGATGAATAGAGGGATGTTAAAAATTGTTATAAATGAAATAAATTTTTCTTTTTTAAATACTTAAAATGTAAAATCTCTTCATTAAAAATTAGACTCACACCCCAGATAAGCAAACATAAAAATATATTTATCATTGCTCATTAAAACCACAATATTACATACAAGTAAAGTTACAATTTAAGTGTTTAGTTTTTATGCATAATTATCTAGTATTGTCTATACACTATGTTGTTTTAGTTAATAATATTACCACAGTACCTATATTTATACCTATCAAAAATTTAAACAATAAATATGTATTCTCATATAAAAGCCTATGAAAAAAATCCCGATTTGATGTATTCATTAATATAGTAATATATTAATTTTGATCGCATGTTTAATATAATCAGTTAGTATATAAATAAAATGTATAAACATAAATACTATTATGAAATGCCTAACACATATAATATACAAGTAAACTTTTTAGAATTAACTTTGAAATTTAATTTCTTGCTTTGCTAGAAACTAGTATACCTATACAATAGGTACACTTTAAACTGCATTACATTGTATTATATACATAATAAATTGTACCTATTTACATTTTAAGGACTAGATATTGAAACAGATTTATTTATGTATATATAATTCTCCCAACTCCAAAGTATATCCTTAACAAGTAAAATTAATTGGATACTTCCTGACACCACAAGTCAATTTAATTCAACATTAGTAAATAGTGGTTCATTGGTCTATACAATAACAGTTTTATTAATTTTTATTATAAAAATAATAAATTTCATAATTTTGATAATTTGTTTTTAAATTTAAAATTACTTCAATAATTTCAATGTGTATTTTTTTATTTAATGTATTAAAATATATTATTCTAATAGAGTAGAATAACAAAAATAAAATATTATATTAATGAGTTAAAAATAATAAGTTAATAATTTTCGGTCACAAAAAATAAAAAAATATATACCTACATTTTAACAACTATTTATAATATTTTGTTTGTTAAATATTAAATAAATAATTCAAAATAAATTTTATCAATACATAAAGATAACCTTTGATTGTAAGCAAAAAAAGAAACATTCATTAAGCATAATCCTATCACATTTAAACATAATTTATAACTAACAATAATTTATTTACACATGTCATTTTTACCTACAGTGTGTTCTATAATAAAGGTAACAAATTATTTCAAACGCATGACCCTGAATTTCATTTAGTTTTTATTTTTTTAACGTATAAACAAGTGCCTAAAGGACTAAATATTATACCTATTTTTCAAAAATGTTTGGCTCATATGCAGAAAAACAGTTTTTTAAATTTCTCTCCCTTCATTTTTTGAGTCAAATTTAAATTTAATTCATTTTTTCAAACAACTTCGATGAAATGTTTTTTCTATATTAAAATAATAAAATAGTTAAAGTTTTGATTATGCATATTATATTTATTATATTTTTAACAGTTTACCAACATATTATAAAATCACATGAATATTTGTAAAATTATAAAAAGTAAACACACTGTACAAATATATTAAAAATACAATACATAAAAATAATAACTAGCCAAGGGCCTAAATTGTTTTCAACAGTCAGCTAAAAAATCACACTTATATTTAGAATAAAATTATATAATAAAATAAGCCTATTATTTAAGCTTTTTACAAAAACAAAAAAAAACTATTGGATAGTCTTAGAATTGTTCATTTGATTATACCCACAACCACCTAAAAAGTATGAAAAAATAGGTATGCCTGCTTGCAAACTATAAGGAACATAAAAATTGAAATACCGATGAAACAATGTCAAAAAAGAATGCAACTCAGAAAAATCCAAAGTTCATAAACAAATCAACTCAAACAAAATGTACTCTTAATACTTATCAAATTTCTTTGAAATAAGAAGATAAAAATAACAACCATTATGAGCTACTGATTAAGATATCAATTTATTTAAAAATATACCAAAATATAAATTAATTTTTTTAAAGACTAATACTATTTTTCTCAAAAATTTAATGTTTTTGTAACTACCTAAATGTTTTAAATGATTAAAAATAATAAAAAAAAATAAGTTTAAAAAAAATTCTATTCTTACTATTTCTTATTATAAGTTTTCAAGTGTTTTTTAATGACAATATACATTTTAATTTTAAATTACAAAATATTTTTCTGAGAATTTTATACTTGTAATCAAAATATTTATACATTGAAATACTTAGATAAATATTCAGTATTGGAGTATGAAATTAAAATATGCTCTTTCAAAATAGTAAAAATGCTGTTTTGTAATGAATTCTATTTTCTTAAACATTATCACCAAACATAATAAATTTTTTAAGAAAATTAGTTTACCTTTAAAACAATCATACCGTATAAAAATGTATCTACTGTTCAGAGAACAAATGTCTTAACCTAGCTTGGCTGATATTGCAAAAAAATAAGCTAAAAAGCCATTAGAATCAAAAAAAAAAAATGCATTACTTTAAAGTTTTAAACCCAGAATTCAATACAAATAGGTCATTATTTATTTATCTAAATTACTTTACAGGTACAAGCTTAAACTAAAACACAATAAGATTATATATATACATTAAACATTGATATTTGCTTAATGCTAGCACATTATAAAATTGTAGTATATAGATACCTAGAGAAAATATATATTAATAATTATTTGAAAATTTTTATGAGTATTTTTTATTCTTATTGTTTTTATAATGAATTTAAATAAACTATGAATTATTATTTCTTTGTATTTGACTAGACATCGATAAAAAATTAGACTATTAGAATTTATTTATACATTTTTTTTTTAATTCACTAGAGTATTTTGTAAAATGTAAACAATTTGTGGCATTCAATACAGTAATTTTGTATAAATACTCTTTCATTTAAATTTAAAGGAATATATTTTCAGTTTTTCAAAAATGTTATAAAGTAAATGGAAAATTATTTTTTCATGGTTAAAAATAATATACCTATTTTATATTTAAAATAAAATAATGATATATATATACAAATATGTAATTTTCTAACTGCCAATTGAAATATACTATTAGTAGAAAACCAGTAAATGCGAACATGGATTATGGATAAATATTGCTAGAATGATATATTATGCTGATTAGATCATAGGTAGATAGATAATAAAATAAAGGTACCCAAACAATAAAAACATTTAGCATAGAATCCACAGTTAATATCATCAGTAAAAATAACATAACTCTAAAGTGTTATTCAGGTAAGTAAACAATCTTACCATCGATGGAATCGTCGAATGTACTTGTTGCCAATGGCTTGTTGAAGAAAATCAAAATCCCCAACAAACAAAACCGCTGTATCATATTGAAATTGATCGTACTACAATTTATGTACAACTACTACAATTCTAACATATTTATTTTTAATTTAAACTTAGCGTTTGCCAATACGAAAACTTCAGGTCAGATCGGTGAACACCGCTTAGCAATTTCGACAATTGGCAGACGACAGCCAACAAAACAAATGGTGGTAAATTATAGTAATTTTATTTAGATGGGACGTATTTTTCTTTAAATTCGTGAGCGGAAAAAGAAATACGGACGAAACAAACTGGGAACTATCCTTTTGTTTATTGCGCCATTTTGAATGTCTACTGGCAGCGACCGACTGACGTTGGTTGTGATTTGTGAACACTGAACAGTAGTATGTGATTTACCAATATATATAGGTATTATGTTTTAATCGGTTTGAGTTTCTCACCGACCGCATCGAGCCATTTCGCCGCCAGACAGAGTTAGTGTAAAAAAACGTAACATAAAAACCGTTCCTAACTACATGCACGCCTACATTCATGGATCTTTCTAATCATAATCTGTGTTCTATCCTGTTCTATCGTTATTATAACCACGTCCTAAACCACCACGATTATATACATATATACATTATCATGATTTTTACCTTTATCTGGATTATAGATAATACTATCTTTTATCATCTATGGGTTATCTATATGTTATCATATAGAGTTCAATGTGCAAACCATAGAGTTAACACTGGTTAGGTTCCCAACTTTGGTAACCTGTTTTGGAGAAAAATTCAAGGAACGCGCGTGTACATTATCATATTGTACAAATTGCTACACTGTATTGCCCGTCGAGTTAGCGTTGGACTCAAGCGCATGCGCCTAAGTCACATGTTTCACATGTTTGAAATTCGGTATACTAAACTGTGATGTGACCCGGCTCCAGCTACTACCTCGTTTTTGTTTGGAAATTTTTACTCACGTGTTTTATTTCATATTATTTAATTTGTGTTCACTAACTATACATACAATGGGTAAGTATTTTATAAATAATTCTCATGTTTCTATTTTTTTTTCTGATGTAAATGACATAAAAACATGTATAAACACATGTTTGTTTTGTTTCTTATAGACGTAAACACGTTTTCTTTTGGAATTGATTTATTGACTTATACCTATTTTTTGTTCTTTTTTTTTAAGGTTTTGATCGAGGTGGCCGTGGTGGTGGACGAGGAAGAGGTGGTGGCGGCGGAGGTCGATTTTCAGGAGGTGGTGGACGTGGTGGTTTTGGTGGCGGCGGCGGTCGTGGTGGTGGCGGCGGTAGAGGAGGTGGTTTCCGTGGCCGAGGAGCTGGTGGCCGTGGTGGCGGTGGCCGAGGTGGTGGTGGAAGACCATCTGGAGGACCTGGAGGCTTTAAAGGTGGTAAAAAAGTTATAATTGAACCTCATCGTCATGCCGGAGTCTTCATTGCACGCGGTAAAGAAGATGCACTTGTTACTAAAAACATGATTCCCGGAGAAACCATTTATGGTGAAAAGAGAATTAGTGTAGATCAGGTACAATACATAATAAAAATAACAGAAATATTTAAAACGTACTAATCTTTGTTTTTTAATTTTAGACTGAAGGAGATAAAATTGAATACCGTGTATGGAATCCGTTTAGATCAAAATTGGCTGCTGCTATTTTGGGTGGTATTGATGAAATCCATATGCCACCAGGATCAAAAGTATTATATTTAGGTGCTGCTAGTGGAACAACTGTATCTCATGTTTCTGATGTTGTAGGCCCAGTAAGTTTTTTTTGTAAATAAATATACAAATTTTTGAATGAATTTTAATTTATAGGAAGGACTTGTATATGCAGTAGAATTCTCACACAGGTCCGGCCGTGATTTGATTAATGTTGCTAAGAAAAGAACTAATATCATTCCTATTATTGAAGATGCCCGACATCCACATAAATACAGAATGTTGATTGGCATGGTAGATACAATTTTTGCTGATGTAGCTCAACCTGATCAAGCTAGAATTGTTTCAATTAATGCACAATATTTTTTAAAGAACGAAGGACACTTTGTAATATCAATTAAAGTAAGTGATTATTTATTTGGAATATTTTAATTCAGCTTAATAATTATTTCATTTATTTTTTAGGCTAATTGTATTGATAGTACAGCTGAACCAGCAGCTGTATTTGCACAAGAAATTGAGAAACTAAAAACTGATAAGCTGAAACCAACTGAACAGCTTACATTGGAGCCTTATGAAAGAGATCACGCTGTTGTAGTTGGCGTATTTAGACCAGTTCCAAAGGCAAAGTAAACTTCAACTATATGATTTTTAATACATTAACAAGTTTTTGTACAAATACTCAAAGAGACCAATGTTTTTACTTAAAAAAATAAGTATTTTATTGCTAATAAAAATTGGATTTTTATTTTATAATATACAATTAATATGTATTTGTTGAACTTTAATAGTTTTTTTCTCCTTCCAAGTTATTTGGAGTATTGATTAATAATTATACAAATATCCAATACTGTAATTGTTAGTTATTGCACTACCATCACAGTTTTCTAATAAGCATATGTACGTGTTTGATTTGATACAAAATCGAATAAAAAAAAAAAATCATTGGTGGTGAAACTTTATAATAATTGATGATCAAGTAGTGGTTTCTACCTATTTTAGAAATTGGTCTCTGACTAATTGTTGAAGAATGGGAATATTATCCTTGTTGAGTTCTCTAGTAAGATGGATTAAAACATTCACAAAGGGTGAATTTTCCATTGGCGATAGTATTTAAATTCAGATCTTAGTGTAAAGCATGATTATAAATGTAGGTGTAGTAATCATGATAAAGGAAACTGCTTGTTCATCATATTATATAATTATTTAAATTACATGACACGTTTATTGCAACCTTTAAGACAAAAAATACAATTAACATAAAATAGTTACATACTAGTATATTACGCTATAAGTCATATAACTGGGAATGAATAACTACTTGTAGTGATGTGACGAATATTGTTACATTGGGAAATGTCAATGTAGAATTTTGACTTATTTGGAAAAGTAGTACTAGGTGCTTAATTTTGCACTTACTAGTGTTTATATGAATTCTAGCAGTGACTTGTGGTGTGATGTTAATAATTAATAGTTAATCCAATTATTTTAATGTTAAATAAATTATATTTTAATTGGTCGATAATATCACTGGCTCATTAGCAAAAACAATATATGAGTTTATGTAGGTATGTAGTTTATCTTTTATGTTACTCAATTTTGGAATAAAGTATCTAATTAACTCTTACATCATAAACACATAATTAAAACAATACAACTGTATAATAAATTCATGTAATAACTGTGTTTTGGGTTAACTTACTACATCCCTCCCTTGTAGTCTCTAAAATGAAAGTCCCTGACTATCATAAATAATTGATAATTCCCAATTTTCTAATTTTCATTGTGAAAATTTTAGTTTTCGGTATCAAGTTGTTATCTATTTGGGAACGGCGCCTGCTGTAATTTTTACTAAGTCTTCCTTAATATATTATAATTTTGTCAATCGTTTGAATCTACTTTTTGTACATAAAAACTGGACAGTTGACACATATCATTAAGTTCAATCTTCTACAGAGTAGAGGAATAGAGTGTAGTTTCTGGTACCTAGTCAATTGCATTTAATTAAACTGGTACTTCGGTACCAATGGTAATATAACATAATTTAATTTAAAAGCTATTTATTTTGTCTTTCAGATAGAAGTGTTTTTATCTTCTTAATGAAAATTATAAATATATTTCTTGAAATGTTTGGAAGTGAAATTATGTTAACAAGTAATATTATATACATAAGCGTGCGCACGGGGGAGGCAGCTGCCTCCCCTGCGAGATTTTCCGCTTCATCAAGATTTTATATTATACATTAATACCTACCAATTTTTCATAATATTTAAATAATAATATGATAAAATGGTCAATATTAGTATATCTATGCTAATTATTGAAAATAGTGAATATTGAATAATTTTAAAATCCATAATTATTTATAATCACATACGTTAGCAATCTTTATAAATAACCGTGGTCCGAACAAAATAAAATACACATTTAAAATGTATATAAAATAAAGCAATTTAAGATTTGATAACGTGTTTGACATCATATTGTGATTATATTAGACAGCTTCGTTTCAACTATGGTTACCTGTTTCTTCTGTGATAATACCGACTTGAAAAAATTTATTTATTATGTACCCATTCTTAGTTTTTTTTATTATGTCTTTTTGATTATTAAATATATTATTATTAGAAAGGACTTATAGAAAATTATTTTAGTAATTTTATGTTTAACCTAACTCTTCACCTTATAGAACAATACCGTGGTTTAATAGAACCATATACTTGATTTTGTGTGAGGATTTATTTAAATTATCGTTGTTTCACATAAAAATCTTAGGAGGGGAGGGGGAAGGGTTTGGAGTCTGGATCTTCTTAGCTAAGGTATTGCCTCCCCTGCCATGAAGACCTACGCACGCTTATGATTATATATAACTTCAGATAGATATAATTCTCCATCTTTCAGCAGAATAAAAAAAAAACAGTGTATTGTATATTAAACCAGAAAAAGTCATAATAACTAATATTTATTTATTTAAAATACGGGACAAACCCATTTGGATACAAAAATATACAATAATAATTTGTGCACTGAGGAAACGAGGCTCAAAATTTTTTAGAGAGAGAATGATGAAGGGTCAGTATTGGCAATACGCATAAGACGGATGATTGGTGAGTTAAGGTAATAGTTAGAGGATGAGAAGGGTATGTGGAAAGGAACTATAGCACGTGTACGGCGGCAGGGGACCTTAAACAAAACACGAAATAGAGATTCTTGACTGTCAAATTTTTAGGAAAGAAGATTGGATAGAAATGTTAAGTTAGCTAAATGCCGACGATCTGCAAGACTTTCAAGAGAAAAGAGGCGTTGGATTGGCGTATAATCGTGAGGTGGACAGGATATATTTAGTTTGTAGGCAACGTGACGGAGGAATTTACGTTGAACCCTTTCAATCATAATACGTGCAGAGGTGGTGGACGGGTCCCAGAGGATGGATCCATACTCGAGGATGGGACGAACTAAGGAACAGAAGAGAGTTTTTAATGGGGTGATTAAGTGAAAGTCTGAGGATACACGATTTATGAATGATAGCCAGTCTTGTTAAATATTCGAATACTTGAATTTAAATGTATTTCAACCAATATATCGATGAAATACTTAAAAATACTTTTTATACTCCAAATTCCAATTAACAATATTTAAAAAATGTTGGATGACCCCAAAAATTTTTTTCAATTATGGCCTTGTGACAAATTCTGTATAAGTAATTCTTTTATATCTTGTACCTCTTAACAAGGCTGGGCATCAACGAATTAAAAGTTAAAATTAAGTTAATATACGTTAAGTTGATTATCTCGTTACTTTTTATTCAAATTAACTTTTAACTTAATAAGTTATTTTTTTTAAGATTAATGTATTAACTTTGAGTTAATTTTATTCAAAAATATCTAAATTAAGTTAATTTTCGTCTGATGTATAATGCAAGAATAATTCAAAATTTTAGGATTTATTTAAAAAAATTGGGTTTTTTTGATAGCTAATTGATACTTAGATGTATCATTTTAAATTTTTCTGGTAATTTTCTTGAGCGTAAAGAAAAACTATCTAATAAACAAGATTATGTGTCTGGAATTTTTAATTTTTGCACATTAGAAAATTTTAACTTTAAACTATAAATTAAGTTACTTTTTTAAAATTAACTTTTAACTTAACGAGTCAACAAAAAAAATATGAGTAACTTTTAACTTAATTTAACTTTATTCTTTTTAAAATAACTTAACTTAACGAGTTAAAAAAAATCGTGAACTTGCTCAGCCTATTAATGTATTATATTTATTAACTAAAGCATTTATAAATAAGTTAAAATACCTATCTATTTGCAAATAATGTTAATTATTTATAAATTATTAATAAAAATAAATATTTCAATATAAAATTTATTAAACTAAAAAAAAAAGTATTTGTATTTATATTCAAATACTTTTAAAAGCATGTATTTTAAATTTTAATACTTATTTTAAACACAAATGACATCAAGTATTTAAATACGTATTCTGAATACATTTGAACAGTGTGGGTCTGGCCCACCCGGCTATTACCCGGCGATCGCCGGAGGCCCTTCGATACTTTTCAATTTAGGGGCCCAGAGCCAATCGTAAACATAATAAAAAATGTGTATGTGTTTAAAATTCTAATCAGGTACAACTCTAATAAATATGTAAACATTCAATATAATTATATCGTAATTATTGTGGTCTGGTGATAAGGATAAATAAACGCAGTATTTAGCTTACTTGCAGTCTAGTTGTCTACGGAATAAAAATAGATCTATTCAAAAGTGTGAACGAGTGTTTTCAAAACTAAAAATTTTAAAAACCAATCTTAGATCTTCATTAAGCCAGTAATATTTGGATCATGTAACTTGTCTATTTGTTGAAGATGATATCATTAAATTAATAAACAAAGATAAAGCTATTGATATGTTAGGATGGTCAAGCAATGAATTAAAAAAATTACTTAATATAATGTTAATTTTTATTTTTTAATTCAAATTTTGTATTTTATTTGTATAATTGTTAAGTAATAATGTTGGTTTGCATTTTTATATTCATAATTATATTGACAAAGGCGTTGAAAAAATGACGTAATTTTATTAGTTATGTATAAAATAGTTTTAATATTTTATTAAATGACAGTTAAATATTTTTTCGTTAAAATTAAGTTTGTAGGGGGCCCATTCGAAATTAGTTAACCAGGGGCCCAGTCATGAGCCAGACCGACACTGCATTTGAAAAGTATTTTTAAAAGACTGATGATAGCATACCTACATAATACATACCTATTCCTAATATATAATAATTATCTTCTAAGCTCTATCTTCAAAAAGCAAATGCAGACACAAAAACTCTATAAGGTTTTCTAAAAGTATTATTGTATCTTTTGATTTTATCCTACCATATTTTCCCCATTGTCATATACTTGACCAATTATATTTTATTTTTATATATTAATATAATAATAATAGATATCTATTGCTGTTTTATTTTTCTAAGAAACATAACATTTTTAATACTATAAAATAACATAATTTTTGTACACATTTTTTATTATTTTTTTTTCCGAATGTAAGTCTGAGCCCTGCACGCCTATCTCTATAATGACGTACATACCATTCAATAAAACTATATATTTGAGTTTTGAATTTGTATAGTATGTTTAAGTATATTTATTTTTTATAAGAATTATAGTTCCACATAAATTGTTAAACAATTTTTAATTACGTTTAAAGTTTAAAGGTTTATATAGGTAATTATATTTATGTATTGCAGTCTTATAGTTATGCCTAACTATTATAATTACTTATTAATTACAATTATTATACAATCTTATTACGGCTTAAAATATTTTAAATTTATAGTTTATTTGTAGTAGGTACTTATAATAATAAATAATAAATTAATAATATTATTAAAAATAATAAATGTTAAATATTTTTAGTTAATTAACATTTTTACAATACTACAATTGTATATATATTAAATATATTTAAATTAATGTTTACTCAAATATGGCTATGCTATTATAATACTATAATCAATAATCATATTGTAATATAATATAGCTGCAAACTCAACAAGTATGGATAGTAGTAGTGACGTAGTGTAGTTACTACTTACTATTATCCATTAGGTATTGGGACCTACTAAGCAGTAGGTAACGGCAAATTAAGAAATCAACTAAACATTAGGTAGTTAAATGCTGCAGTTAAATGTTGAAGTTATATTATACCAATAGACTGTAATAAAATAATTAAGTAATATTTTGGTACAATGTGTAATACAGGACGCTAGTAGATATTTAACGGTAGTGCGTCTTTTATGACTTACCTACATATTTATTATGTTGCATTTATCATTATCAATTGACGATCTTTAATCATTTAGCCATTTAGGTACCTATTTTATTGTACTTAGATACTTTTTTTTTATAAAAACCTTTAGATTCCTACATTTTTACGAATTTTAAGTTTAATTTATATAATGCTGCTGATTATTTCTTCTAAAATAATATATTGTTTATCATAATATTTTATACTTGTTGATAAATGATAAGTATACATTTTTTAAAACACAATAAATTTGAAAATTTTCTTATTTTTTTATTTTAATTAATACGGTAAGTACCTACCGCGAAAAAATAACCACGAAAAAAATGAGATTTTATAAGATTTTCAAAATTAATCTAAATATTAGTATTATGTTATTACGTATAATATAATTTATAACATACATACGTACAATTTTTATGTCCCCACAATCAGGCGCGTAGCTAGAAATTTCAAAAGGAGGGGGTGTTATTCAAAATTAATTGACAAAATTATACACACATAAAATTAATAACTTTACGTACACTTTATAATTTATTGTACAAACGCATTATAAGAAAATAAATAATGGTTAATGCAGGCCCGTATTTAAGGTAGGGCTCGTAGGGGCAATTGCCCCTGGCGGCAATATAAAAATTAGGTTTAGGGGCGGCAAAATATTGAAATGGTCAAAAATGTAAAATTTATTTATAAAATTTTACTTAATGAGTATAATACAAAAGTATTATTTATTATTAGTGAATTATTTGTGAACGAGTGTGTTCATTTTCAGAGCTTGCTTAAGACCATCAAAAACCCTCCCACAAATATTATTAATATGTGTGAAGTTATTAAAATAAAAAACATAGAAGCTATATTTCCATATGTTTATGTTGCTCTTAGAATGTTCCTATGTACTCCTGCTTCAAACTGTTCAACGGAAAGATCATTTTCTACTCTACGGAGAATCAAAACATATTTAAGATCAACCATGTCATCAGAGAGATTGAACAGTTTAGCCATACTAAATATAAAGTCATCCATAACTAAAGTCTAAAACAATTGATTACAATGATATTATTACATCATTTGCTTCAAAACAGTCTCGCAGAAAGTTATGAAGTTATAAATTAATTAAACATTTTTATTTTTAAGTTAATTTGTCATTTTAAAAATTGTTTTAAATAATATATTGGTTAATGATTATAACTGAGTTTTATGTTGCCCCTGGCGGCAATTTTCGTTAATATGGGCCTGGGTTAATGAGAAAAATTTTAATATTATTATTGTTAATAAAAAAAGCGGGTAAATGAGTATCGCTCTGCTGTGCATTAGGGGGTGGGGTGGACCTCGGAGTAGGGTAGGTTAAATTTGAATGCAATGATAGGTATCATTGTATACGAAAAACGATTCTGAACGGAGATGATTTGTCAGTCTGGGATATATTATATTTAAATATTGTCATGTATTCTATTTTGAAACAAATTCAAACATTTAAGTAAAAGCTTCAAGATCTTACGTTTAGTAATTTTTTAAAAATAACAAAAATCGAAAATTATTTATTAGTAAAACGTTATATTACACGTGTATTTTTGATTTCAAAATTAAAATTAAAACTTTAAACATTCGTACAATTTTTTAAATTGAATAATCCTCAAACTTTTTTATAATTATTCTAAGCTTAACTTATGGACAGCATAGTATTAAATTTTAAATTCTTAGCTTTTGATAGAAAAATATTCATAAATTTTTAACTACCAAATAGTGAAAAATATTCATGATTCTGACGAATTTTTGTCAATATTTTAACTTCAAATGCTATAATAAAAAAAAATTGTGCCTATGTATTTTTATAATTTTTAAATGAGAGTTAGAACAAGTTATGTGGACCCTTCGATTAAACTTTCAAGTAATTTGTCCCAGCTTAATTTTTTTTAACAACATTTAAAAAAAAAAAATAAAAAAAAAATTGATTATTTCAAATGCCTATAAATAGCTCAAAAAAAGTCAAAATGTTTTGAAAATCAAATCACGTAAAGAAAATGGCAATCTAAATAACTGGTAAAATTTTCAAATATTTACGACTTATACTGTTTGAATAACAACAAATATCAAAAACCGTATGAGGCTAAACCGTTATTTAACGCGGTTTTGTAAAAATTTAAATTTCAAACACTCATAAAAAATTTTTGTCTGAATCCGGTAGAGTTTTTTTCACAGATATTTGAAGGAAAATGTATGGAGAACCTTGTACCAAATTTTCAAAACTTAGTTATAAAAGAAAAAATTTTTACGATTTTTCAACGACAAAATTACTTGCAAATTTTTGCAATTTTGACATATTTCGTATAAATTCGAACTTTAAGCACTTATAAAAAAAAATTGTAACTAACGATTTCGGATTTTTTTTTATCACTAAGAACAACTTATAAGAAACCTTGTATTAAATTTTCAAGACTTTCTGGACGGCCAAAAATTTTTTATCGTTATTTAAAAAAAAAAAATACTTAGAAAAATTGAAAATTTCAATTGTCTATAAATAGCTTTAAAATAGTCAAAATTCTTTGAAAATTTAACTGTGTATGGAGAACGCTAAAATAAACATTTGGTGAAAATGTCAAGTATTTACATCGATTAGTTTTTGAGTTATAGTAAAATAAAAAATTCGATTTTGTCGAAAAGGGTTTTGCGTAAAAATTCCCGTTTTTCCGTCATTTTTTTAGGGTTTTTCCCAACTCATTTAAAAAATATTGAAAAATTTTAACTTTAGAGGGTCAAAAATCGAAGCACTTTTACTGCCCCAAATGTTGTCGACAGACACAAAAAAAAAAAAACACACATCATTGTAAAATCGATACATTCATCACTCCGTTCAGAATCTAAAAATGTAAATCCATGAGTACACCATGGCTGAGAAGGTGTTATTACACCTGTAACATCCCCCCTGGCTACGTGCCTGCCCACAAATAATTTGTTGGGTTCAATGATAAATTATTGTAAACCTACCAAAATATTGACTAATTGTTTAAAATTATTATATTATTGAAATTGTATTACATATTTATTGTGGATTTTTATTTATTTATACATTATTGATTTTTCAAACAAATTTACCACGGTTTAAAATATTGACTATTTGTTTTATATTTATAAACTATTGACATTGTATTATACATTTATAATTAGGTAGAAACACATTCATTTTTATTATAGAGTTATTTTTTCCGTGGTTATTCTTATTTATTAGGAAAATCAATTAATATTATCTATATAATACTATAACGTAGATAAGAAAAGTCCATTTTCTTGCAAATATCAAATCTCGAACACTGTTTCATACACTATTTTGAATAAATTTCATTATTAAAAATAACTATCTTAAATGTTCAAAACATTGTAGTCAGAATGTTCAAAATATTAGTTCAGTTGAAGTAAATAAGTAGAAACATTGATCTAAATATTAAATGTATTTAAATTTTTTTGTTTGTATGAAAACGAGGGTCGAGAATTTTATTTACTTAGGTATGCTTGTTAAATTATTACATTAAAGTATGTAAATTTTTTTTTTTTTTAATTATTACCATTATTCACGCCGGCGTTCAGTACCTATACCTAAACTATAAAGTATATAAAATGAACTAAAATTTATGTATTACAGTTATTAAGTAGGTACCTTATTAAAATTGCAAATGTGCTTTAAAAAGAAGGTTTAAGAAAATTATTTCTTATTTTTAATGTGGATACAATAATATAATGTAGGACGTTTAATACTAGGTAGTAGTATGTACCGATCCTACGCAAACCGCGTTTATAAAATACAAGTATAATAATACATATACATAAAATGTTATGTATAATAATATATTACGTAGGTATACCTATATTTTTATTTGTTGTTACATAATGTTGCTGCAGTGTACAATATCTTTATCTACATTCTAAATGTATTTTCGTTCACTTAAAATTACACCGTGTTGCAAAAACAAAACAAAAAAAAATGGAGGGGCTTCCTGTAGAATAGTGTGAATGGTTGGAGATACCTGCCTAATAAAACGAGTGGTATGTTATATCGAGGCTGATGGTCGATGGCCACAAACTAGTAAGTAATAACCCCGTGTGACTGTGACATCAACAATGTTAACAAGACCTCGTATGTTATAGTCTGGTACTGATCATTCCAGTACCAGGTCGGATCTTCTAGTACACACATGATTGGATTTTCAGAAGGATTATCGTATAACTTACCAAGTAAGTCAAACAATATTTCAAGTAAAAATACCTAAAAATCCTATGTATTTATAAAATATTCAGTTATTCCAATTTAATTTAATAATATTGTGTATAAATGTATTTAAATTCTAAGTGTAGTACAAAATATGAGTTAACAAATTTTTTACACTTGGGTATATTCTATTAAGTGATCATTGTTAGGTATATGAAGGTATCAGGTATATATGTAGTAAATTCATTATTTAGATAAATAGCTAGGTGCTGAAGGAATACTTTTGTAGTAAATTCATTTATTTTAATCATTTTCGAATAAAATATATAAGCTATATGGTTGTTACATAAAATCAATCATAAAAAATACACGTATATTTGGTCACTGTTTTATGAATAAAATATCCGGATCAAATAATTAGTAAAATGTGTTATTAATATCAATAATATCATTTAACGGCCATAATACGTATGAAAAAGATAATGTCTTTGACTTTAAAAATATTTTAAACTGTTAAAATATTGAATTTATTAAGTCGTTTTTAAAAGAAAACGAATGCATTTCGTAACAATTGATAGTGTGGCCCAGTTTTATTAATAACCATATAAGCTGTCCATGTGTGCGCACTGCGCACGCAACACGTCCTTCGTCACTTATTTTTTCCTTCTTAACTATCAATACACGATTTTCTGTAACTATGTGCAAGTGTGATAATTTATAGGTAATTGACCTATCTGTACATTACGATAGCCAAATGGCTATTATATTTAAATAATTATAGTAAATAATCAATAACCCTATTTATTTATGGAATAAAACATAAATTATTATCATCAGCGTTTTTATTTTTGTTTAGTATATACTATATTTCCGTACACAAATGTTAATATACCTACTAAAACTAAACTTAACACAAATTACGTGTCACAGATGAGTTAGAAAATGTTTAGAGATTCAATTATATTTTAATAGACATTATATTTTTATTTAGATTTTCACAAATGGGTTCACTGTAGTTATGCTAACTACTATATTATGTATCTACCAATACAATTATTTTGTATAATAGGTACATATTTATGAAATTATTTAGGTGTTTATATTATATCTAAATAAATATATTATAATAGTTACCCATGTCTTGGTTCTTTTATTTTTTGTAATTTAAAATATTTACAAAAAAAAAGGCATTTTATTCAACTTTAATTTGTTATTGTTAGTTTTAATAATGTTAAAATTATATAAGTATAAGAAGGTACCAATTTAATACTACATAATATTTATCATAATGAGTAATGAGTAATAACTTATTTGCATATAATATGATCTATATTCTAAAAATGAATTAAACAAATGTTTACAAATATTTATAATTAAAAATACATTCATTATAATATCTAATGTTAATAAAGTATTATTATAACTAATAAGCATTCCAATAAACATTTTTAATTTCAATAATATCGTATTTTTTATTTGGCCTGTTTTATTAATGAATGGTTGTAGTATGTACCTACCAGTAACAGGCTTCTGCTTACACCAGTTTTTTTGTGGTTCCATTAAAACATTTAGATCAGCTTATATAATATTTTAGGTTATTTCATATTTGCTTAGCCAATTGCCTTGTAAATATAAGACTAGTGACTGACTGATGTATCTATATCTAAATCTTAATCCTGGAAAGGTTTAAATTCGTGGAGGTTAGGTAATCCTGTTGACATTTTGTCTAATTGACACACGTTCGAATAGTACCTACCTTCGTCATACACATTATCAAATCTTAAATTGTCATAAATTGGTTCCAAATAAATTAAGATGCCTATTTAAAATGTATAAAAAATAAATTATTTAATTAATTCTGTTTGTTAAAACAATTTAAAACAGTTTAGTACTTTAATGCATTTTTTTATTTTTTTATTTTGAATTTTTCTTTTGTGGATAGATTTAATAGATATTTAGCTGTTTTAAAAGACTAACTTACGAACTCGTTTTATTTAAGTACTCATTTTATACAAGTGTTTCACAAAACTTCTAATTATTAATATAATTATTTTATCATTGAATATTTAATAAGTTTAACTTTAGACTGATCAAATTTTTGATATAATATAATAATCCATTTATTTAGAAAAAATAAGTTCAATGGGTCAGGTTATATAGTTACACAATTATTTTTAATTCTATTATAGAAACAAAAGTTATCTTTCTGCAGGTTTACCTATACTCAGTAAGATACAAAATAAAATGTAGGTACTTATTACTATAGGGCTAGGTAATAATATGAATTACATTTTATTACGTAGGTAGTGTTTATATTTATTAATAATTGAAATATGACTATTTTTTTAAAACTGTACCTACCTAACGTAAGATTGAGCTTTTTATGACATTTTAATTTATATAAATTACATACCTAATATTAATTAAACTGTTTTACAATATTTAATTTAATTATTTTGTTATTATGAAAAGATTTTAAATAAGTATATTTCAATTAAAAATTGATTAGTTAAAACTAAAATATATAGTTACACGAGTTGGCTAAAAATATAATTATTTATATAAAATATAAGTAATAATATAAGTATATTTTACTTGCAGAAAATATAGCTGATATATATATATATATATATATATATATATTTATATATATATATATATATATATATTTAAATAAATAACAATTTCTATAGTTGTTAGCATATATTATTATTGTCTGGCTATTTTATTGAACTACGTAGATTATTGCATTTAATTTAAATATATTAAATTTTAAGTTTTTAAATTATGTTTATCTTGACAAATTTAAACACTACTTGAAAGATGATAATATTATGTACTTCCGCATACCTTACGAGGACATCATTTTTTTGTATAAAAGTGTTGCCATCCATCACTGAAGTATTTTTCACTTGTATTCCTTATATTATTGTGTGTACCTAAATTTTAATCAAATAGTGTATGTCACGGTCATCTTTTAAACTGCAGTTGGTGAACAGTTTTTTTTTATTATTATATTCGTATGTAAGGTCGACTAGTATTGATTCTTACGACACACATCAATACATCATAAATTTCAGCCCTTCATAATTTTCGGGTCCTTGCTACAAGTAAATCTTTAGAAAACTGGTAAAATATATTTTCATATATCCATGTAACTTAACTTAACCATATCAAAATCCGTGTTTATAAATGTTAATAAAAAAAATTGTTAGTAATCAACATCTACAAACTTAATATTTGTCAATATAATACAATATTAATTCGTATCATTATAGCCTAACCGGGTGTAGCCATGTTTAGTTATTGAAACAATAAATTTGGCCATGATTCATAATCAATTGGTATATAAAAGTAATATCTCAGAGAGTCTATTCTCGGTTATGTGGGAAATGGGAGAAAATAGGTTTATTATCTGTTATAGTTGTCCAAGTAAACATAATATCCGTAGGTATATCTCGGCGGCCCTGAGAATTTCATGTTTTTTTCCCTCGTTAAAATATATTTAAATATTTTATTTTCGCGCGTGTGTCAGTAAATTTAGTAGATATAATAATTTATAAACAAAAAAAGTCCGAATAGGGTGTTTGTATAAAAGAGGTAGTGACAACAAATAATGTAAAGAACGGGTCCCACAAAGCACTTTTTATACTCGCATAAGTACCTACTCTTAAAATATAATTATATTTACATTGTTTATTTATTTTAAGTTGTCCTCGCAAATCCCCACTTCAAATCATAAGTTATAGTAAATAGTATTCACATAATATGTATAGGTTAATAGTAAAAATCGGCAAGCTAAAATTGTGAATAGCTATACAACTATATATACCTACTTATATATTATTATAACTGACAAAAGATCATTTTTCTCTGATTTAACTTTTAAGATTATTAAAAATGATACACTATTATACTAAATATATTTAAACGTTAGGTAAATATACATGTGAAATTTAAGAATTAAAACTATATAATAGATACCTGGTGGCTGGTACATGTTGTAGTAGATAATTGACTATTGGACTCTAAGAACATATGCCTTTCGTACCCTCTGATGTAGGGAAATATTGTTAAACAATTATAGTTAGACAGTTAGTTGGGATATTATAGAACACTAAGATAATTATTTGCAAATCTACAAAATTAGAATTTCATAATCAACAAACGTCTAATACAAAAAAAGTTTAAACTATTTATTGATTCAAACATAATATTTGTTTGTTAAATACCTACCTTAATATATAGATAGGTAGTGTAGGTATCATATTTTCGTATTATACACATGATAGACTAATACTATATATATAAATATTAAAATATGTAATATATAATTTACTGGTATAGCTACGAGGTACCTTTAGAATATTATATGTTATAATAAATTGTATATACTAATAGGTATATAAATAAAAATATGTACACATATATAATTTTCATAAATATAATGCTGGGTACATATAATTACCTATTATTATCAACAATTAATTAACTTTATTATAACATAATTAGTCAATTTATTAGTATTTGCCATTTAGTTACTTACAAGAAAATTGCGTTATTTAGATTATTATAAACACACTTATTTAAATTTCATATAAACGGGAAATACCTACTGTGATACTAGTATCACGTTCAGCTTATATTGTAGAATAGTATGATAATTAATTACAAAATATATTGAGAATAAACTTTTTCCGTTTGAAATGTTTAAGACATGGAAACCGTTGATTTTATTAAATCATTCATAAATTATCGATGACATAATCAAACCAAATGAATAAAATAAGTTAGACGAGTATCTATAAATAATTAAATATAAAACAAGATTTTAATCAAACTGTTATGACTTTATGAGTAATCAATTATTGTACATAGAAAACGATTGATCATATATATACTTTTTTAACAATACTACCTACTCGTTTAATATAATTATACAATTATATACGTATAAGTACTTACAAGATTATACGATAAATTTAATAAAGGTCAGATTACTTTAATTTATTGTTTATGACTATTCTTCAATTGAAGATCTGTATTTTTAATATTTTTTATATCTATTACATCTCCATTATTTCATTTGGTTTAAATGCCTGAGGGGTTCATAATAATATTATATTTATTCTCTCCGGGAACACTTTTGCTTTCTGTATGTGTTCTCCTTCGGTCAAGGTTAATGGATTCAAGGCTCAGATTTCACTTTTAGATGAACTTTATAATTTATTCCAATACTTACAAACGTAATTATACATTTCATTTTATAATTACGTATATTCACAATTAATGAAGCAATAAAAATATTCTAAAACAATTTAATTTATAATATTTATGTTCAAAAAATCATGCACATACACACAATACATATATAGTATACACTATACATAATACATATACATACGAGCATAGACAAGTATATATGATATTATTATACGTTTAGTTTATTTATGGACCTTGTTAAGAGCTTTCATCGTATTTCGGAATTGTTATTGTATGATTAAACAAGTATATATGACGTTGTTTACTATTAAATTTCATAAGTTAGAATATTTTTCATAACCAGAAAAAAAACTTGAACGTTGGCCGTCAAATGAGGTTAAAACATTAATATGTCATATTTTTATTTAGTAGTGACGTGATGACTTTAATATATTCATATGGAACTCATAGGACTTTTATGAATTTTACGTAAAAGACCTTCGAGGAGACATTTTATATACCTACATCAAAAATACTGTATAATTGTAAAATATAGAAATTTGCATAATACTTATTATAGAACGGCATAGTTCCATATAACTTAAGGCTAAATTAATCTAAACAACAAACAATTAATTAAAATAATAGTTTTTATTAATATTCAATAATTATGTATTAAATAAATATATTTATTTTATTTATGTAGCCATACATGACAAAATCTTTTAACTATTAAGATATTTCATTTATTAGAAACATAATGAAAAAAAAATTATTTATATTTTCAAAAACATAAAATATCTATAAAATAAAATTATGTAATTATCTATGTAAGATCTAGCTGAAAACATTATAAAAAAAATATATTTTTTTCGTATTGATATTAATCTATCATTTAGCAGTTGAATCGCTGCTGAAAGCAAACCAGTCGTTTTAAAAATATAAAATGCGTTATATATTTATATATAGGTGTAGTTATAGTGGTTTTTGTTATATAGGTATATATTTCACATTAAAAAAACGCGTCGAAAAGTGTTGACCCGGACTCCGAAGCAACAATAACGTTAGGTAGATAGGTATAGGTAGTTTATATATTTTTTTTTATTTTGTACTTTCCCTTTATTCCGTGGCTTTACGTTACACAACATGCATATAGGTTACCTTAAACTTGGCATCGTGTTTATTGCATTTCATGTATCGAACTATATGTAGTTTACACTATACTTATATATTTTAATGTATGGAAATACCCAGGTTTGAGCAAATTTTTGTATAATTATTGTTATTTAGTAAAATTATTTTGATTTGAATCTTCTTCATTACCTATTAATTTGTTGTTACTTACAATTTTGTTTTTCATTAGTTGTCAAAACATTTTTTAAATATTTTATTTTTTTAAAAAGCATATACCTACTATATATAGGTTACATGCCAATATATTACTTGTTTATAATGTATCTGTATAACGAACATAACGCTATACACAGCACTATTAGTAGGTACGTATACATATATATTTATACGCGCGCGCCTGTTAATAAAATAATGTTACCTATAATATGACATAAGATTTTAAAAACTGCCATAAGTAATTACACTTTATTAGCTGCAGTGGAATTAAATTTAAAATGTTCATCGATACACAATCACAGCATGGTGAAAGTAGGACATTGATTTGGTAATAATATATGGTCAGTGCAGAATAACATACGAGACAATTTTTTATTCATTCCAATACATAATAAACTAGTTGTATCAGTGGATGTGCAAAACGTAGTTAAATTATTTCAATTAGATAACAAAAATTAGTTTTTACTTTGAAGTTTCCTGTTAAAACTGACAGGTCTTAACTCTTAAAATATAATTCATTAAGTTTAAATGCATTAGATAAATAAATACAAATGCATGCACAGATCATTGGGTGTACTAAATATTTCCTTCAATTCCATTCTGGAATCATACATTATGATATAATAGGTACATACGAATACACTACCGTATTACATAACATTAGTAAGGTTGTGAAAATAAATTTCATATTTTTAAAATTTATATTTGACACTTCATATTTTTGTAATGTTACCAATCTTACAATATCTAGGTACATAATAATTTGTACATAATATAATTTAAATTAATTAAGCTTTACAATATTATTGTCTAATAACATAGTTATGTATAGATAAATAAGAGTAAATTAATTTTCAGATTTTATAATACGGTAAATAAGTTATTATAACAACGATTTTATATAATATAATATTATACTATTTATAATTACTTATACATTTATAAACAATTATACTGATGATAAATATTATATACAATTAAAATATTAACATTATTCTATTTCGGCTTTTTACAGACCTTTCAGGCCCATTGCCGCAACAACAAGTATACTGTCTCTATTCTTTCCAATAATTTACAATTTTTTTCTCCGTTCCTTACTCCCAATAATATTAGATTTTGTCGACTTTTTCTTTATTATTAATAAGTATCAACATTTATTTGTAATTAATGATAAATGGTAACGAATGTTTTATCATACAGGAAATATATTTTTTTTTCAATGTCATTTTTTCTTTAATTGAATTTTAATAGTTGGTATTATTCTATATAGTTATACACTTATATTGATAATGAACTAGTAAATCGGAAATGCAATAATTGATATTTTTGCCATTCTTGTTTATCATTTATTTAATTAATATTAATTGGTTAACATTGAATTGACACTGTAGTAATTCAGCGGTCAACGTTATGCTTAGGTATAAGGTAAATTATATTGTACATGCAGGATGATTGTTTTAAAAATAAACACTTCTCATTATCATGAAAAGTTTTAATATTTTCGGAAATATTTTTTCTACGTGATTTAAAGTTAGAGAAAACTAATATTTTTTTCTGTTTAATTTTTTGAACGACATCATACATTCTCAAATCCAAGTATAAAAGTAAATATATATATTTTTTTTTTTTTAAATCCAATGAGGTTACCTCAAATACATCAAATTTGGGGGAAGGTGTACTGCTAAAATCGCTTATTATCTAGGGTTTTAAGTGTAAATATAATTAGCTTTTTTTTTAGAGGTACCAATGGCTATGATAATATGATATATATATCATAAATTATATAAGAACGCGGATAATAGAATTTTCATATAATTATACATTAAATAATTTAACATCAATTACGTGTAAAGACGTAATATGATATTATGTTATATTACGTTTATGTACTACACTATCATCACATTCACTATATCTACATAGATATTTTAATAATTTTAATTAGGTAATAATAATCATTTATTTTTATGAGAATCAAAAAACAATTCATAACATTAAACTATTTTTTTTTTAACTATTGATAATTACTTATTTAAATTAGATTGATTTTACTAATGCTATACAGTTTTCTTAAATGTATAAATATTATGTATCATAGATATCTAAATTCTAAGATATATTGCAGAATATTAGGTACCGATTAACAGTTATTTTTGTGTTTTACTATACATTTTATAAAATATATAGAACCGTAATCGTTTGTTTTTTTTTTTCATAGTAAATTAGATATAAAAGTTTAAATTTAAATAGGTATCATCTATTATCTACTTCTAAAAATCTAAATAATCTACATTAATTAATTTAAGTAGCTTTGAATGATAGGTATTATAGTTGGAACTAAACATTTATTTATTTTTCTATTTGGCCACTATAATAAGTAGTTTTTATTAAATAATAATTTGTGCCATTGAATTATACGGTACCATATAATATATATTTTAAAACTAAAAAATATCTAATACTCGTAGTTATGTAATCAAGTTAAATATTATAAATGCGAGAGAAAGAAATTGTTAGATTATTAGAATACTGGATTGAGGGCATTGAGGCCATCATCGAGGAATCTACCTATAAATTATAATACAATATTAATAGAAGGAACACACTTAAGTTATAATAATGAATTATTTACTAATTACTATAAATTATAGTTATTGAGTTACTGTGTGTATAGTAGTAGAAATTAATAAATGTATTAAAATTGAATTATTTTTTATTTAGCTAATAATTAATTAGGTAGGTCGGTATAATAATTAATAGTTTATACCTTTAAGATTTATTTTATTAAGTAGGTATTATTCAGAATACGTTTTTCATCATAATATACAATATAGGACATCATTGAATTCAAATGTTAACAAAATCCATTATAATTTACTCTATAACAAATTCCTCTCTACGCCTAATGTACCTAGGTATAGCAAAACGATACTCACTTGCCCATCTTTTTCACATTTCAAGTATAGTTATTATTTTTTTGAATCATTTGGATTTTTATATTCATATTTCTAACATACAAATATATATATATATATATAATGTATAAATTAATATTCTAGTTATTATTTTTTTTAATCCAAAGATTCTAACTATAGTCTGATTAAGACTTATAATTCTATTCGAAATTTTAGAATATTGCTATGAAGATGAAATTTAATATTTGAAAATCAAAACAATTAATTTTCAAAGCGTGATGATAATATTAGTTTTATTTATAAAAATTAAGTTCTGAATAAGATGTAAATTGTATTGTATGATATTTATATTGTATTTTATTTGATGTACCTACTCATACTTAAAACTATAGTTTAAGTGTATAACTTATATTTACTTATACAAGGTTACCTACTTTATATTGACTATGTTTAATTTTTTATTCACCTTGTATCTTTACTTTTTTACGAACTCTTGATAAAGTTTAAACTATAAACATTGCATTAAAGCTCTGCGATTTACACTAAACTCTAAATTATTTTTGGAATGCAATAATTACCCAGAGAAGTTAAATTTTAAATAAATATAATTTTTACTTCTATGTGAAATTAAATTTAGGACTTCACATAGTCAACATAATATTATATTATATCTCTTACACATAACGTCATAAATAATTATTTTAAAATGTATCGTTAATAAACTATAATATAAGTTAAATTGCGAGCCAATGCGAGGTTTCGATTAAAAGTTAAAATCACCATCGCAGAGATCTAATACTCATCAATTTACACACAGGGAATTTTTTTTATTGTTTTCAAGTTAAAAATTATATTTCTACACATTTTTCAACTACATCCAGTCTTTGCTAACTGAAATTTTTTTGATATTGAAATTAATAAAATGTTTATTATAAAATATAAATAAAATTATTTTTAAATTATTCTAATTTTGACTGGAAGTTTTAAATAAATTATTATTATGAATATTATTAATGGGTTTTTATTATAATACCCACCTACTATTTAATACTTACAGAATATAGTAGGTATACATTGTATAATTCTAATAATAAATAATAACATACATTTATCTGTCAACAGTGTATATACGTTATTGCTATTATAATAATTATAATAACAAACATTCATCCTGATTTTGTAATATATAATATTATAATTTGTTCAAATTAATCATTTGTGAACTAACCTTCATTAACTGTTGATATACCTAGTTGGTCATTTTATTCTACACATTTGAATGACTATATTTTATTGAATATGTTGATTATTTTTTATGACATTTTTATAATGTCTTTATTTTGAAGATATATTATATAAGAATATAATTAATGCAATTGTTTAATTGTTAATACATATTGTAGGACTATTAAGCGCCGAAGGTTTATTCATAAAATTTAAAAACCGGTATATTCAATTTATATACTATTTATATTTTTTAAATATTTTTATTACAAATTACAATTGAGTAATTACCTAATGGTGACTAATTTTTAATTTCATATTGGAATAATACAATAATACTGCAATGGAGTAATACACATTTAAGAAATAAAACAATTTAATGCAATAAAGAATTGAAAAATATGGGTCATCTAATATTGCCATCAACACTTTTAATAGTATTATTTTTATTACAATATTCTAATTATACTATAACTTTATAAAAGTATAAGTGAGTAATTTTCACTTTAAAAATTTGAATAATTTAATATAATTCAAGGTCATAGAATGTTATTCGAGTAAAAATAATATAATAGATACCTAAGTACTTATAGTTGATATTATTAAACTTTAAATATATTATTTTATAATTTTTTATTTTTGTTACGTATTTACTTATTATTATTATAAAGCCAATCAACAACAAAATTAAATAATTACATCATTTATTTTTATGTTACCTGTTAACATACCGATTTATTACGTAGTTATTTTGAATCTCGCGATACTTGAGACAATACAATTTAATATGGATAGGTTACCTACATAATAATATGTTGTATTATAACAACGTGAGTTTCAATAATATTATATAATATATAATACTATTTCAAGCTGCGGCAGTCCTAATAGGTATGAGGTGTGTAATTATAATGTAAAATATGAAAGATATTTTGAGATGAAAAAAACTAGTGAGATAGGTACAGGAATTGGGTGGGTCACTCAATAGGACGAGTGTCTTTCAAATTAAAAAAAAAATGATAAATCGTTGTACTTGCCAAATAAAATTCTAATATCAGTTTGATACTTAGAATTTATTTATAGGATGCTTTAAAGCTTAAATAAAGTTTCAACTGTCTTAAATGCTCATGATGTTGGATTTGAAATATATAGCTTGAGAATAAAAAGATTGCTTAACAAATTAATAATAAATGCAAATCATTTCTTCAGTTTTTACTATTTAATATTTTTCTCAGTTACCACCTACTGTTAAATTATAAAAACCAAGTTTTTTTAAAGTAATATAGTAAAATGTCCTTATAGTAAACTCCCTATTATAAAACGGAAAATAATAAGTATTATATTATAATCTATATTCCGTGTATTTTATTCTCATTGTAACGGAAAAATCAGTTGATCCTGAGTGATTCCATTATAAGAGTGTTTTATTGTATAATTACTTATAGATATTAATTAGATAAAATATAAAAGCATTAAAAGCTTACTTAATTACTTTTACTAGTACCTTAAGGTTCTATTATTAATATCTATATTATTTTTATAAATAAATATATTATGTAGTATGTACAGTTATACAGAGTAATACACCAATCATGTTTATCCTCGTTTTTCCTTTAATATAAAGAATTAATACAAATTTGGATTTTAGAGGTATTACTGTAATTTTTTTTTAGTGATTTGAACGCATAACTATTATAATATCATAATTTAAACTTCTTAAACTCCTACCCATGATTGTGCCATTGACCATAATTAATTAATAACAATTTATAAATAAATAAAAATACAAACAATTTAAGTATAATATAGGTAGATAAATTATTATAATGAGTGTACTGATACGCAATTCGTGGGTAGTAAAATGTTTCTGAAGGGGGGGGGGTCATAAAAATTAATTTTAATGAAGATCAATGTGATTGATATCTTACATCAGTTACATCACTGTTATAGATTAATGTGTACCTATGCATAGTATATAAATAATATCTTTTGAAAAATTATGATAATATTTTCTAGTTACCGTATAATGTGTGAAGAGAGTGTATAATGCAGAGTTGGCACGAAAAAGCCCAGCCCGAAAAAGCCCAGCCCGAAAAAACCCGGGCTGCTTTTCTGGGTTTAACCCACTCAATATTTTGAAAAACCCTCGAAAAAACCCGACCTGCTTTCCTGGGATTAACTCAAAATTTTTTTGTGTATTACTAAATTTACATTACATAATGTATTTTTCCAATAAAATTGTTAGAAAAATATGTAATTAATATTTTTTTAGTTGCAAAAAAAATATAAAATTTAAAAAAAATCACACATTACTTGTCAATAGAAAATTTAACAAATTTATTGTTTTTAATAAGCTAGATAACTTCCCTGTAAAATTTAATAAGTAAAAATCTTTTATAAAATAAAAAAAAAACAAAATATAACTTATAACAATAAACAAACATAGGTAGGTTACTTATGTAATAATGTCTAATGTGTAATGACTGTATGCCTTATACATATAAAAAAAAATATTATATTACTGAATAAGTGAACAATGGTAATAAAAATTATCCAATTAAAAATTAACGATTAACAGTGGGGCTAATATATAGCAAAAAAATTCCTTTTTTTTTTTTAGATGGGTTTTTTGACGGTTTTTTTCAGAAAAAACCCGATAAAACAGCCCACTATTACTTACAATAAATTAATTACAATAAAACCCAACTGGGCTGGGTTTTTTCTATAAAGCCCGGGGTTTTGCCAACCCTGGTATAATGAGCATTTAAGCTTTTGAAAACATTTTACAGTAATTAGTAATTACACCTATAATCAATATTATTATTTAATAGGTATTTAACAATTATAACGGAAATCAAAATTTCTCAGGAACTCAAAATGTTTAGTATTAATGACTATAATTTATTTACTAACTGGCTTATACAATATAAAATTAAATTTTTAAAATCATTATCGAATATTTTATATACATAAATGCATTATAGCTGACAGTCGTCTTGCAGGGCAGTGATAATGTCAAATGACCTTAAATCAGCCCATTCCTAGTGGCCTAGTTGGTATCTTAAAATGAGTGGCAAGTGCATTTTATATAGTCGGGCTGAACTGATTATAAGTCATCATTCATCTATCGACCTAAGTATAACCCAATAAGTGTATTATAAACGGAATTAGACAAATACCTAATTATAATTCATAAATGTATATATATATACATTTATGATATACCTATCTACGGCTATATGAGTAGAGGCATAGGCGCCCGGAAGGGGTGGCAAGCTGGGGCATTTCCCCCTGGCTTTTCAAAAATATGTTTTAAATTGAATGTTTTAAGATAAATTACTATTTATTATATAAAAAATCCTAACATTGTGCCCCCTGCTAGAAAAATTTCTGTGGGCGCCTATGAGTAGAGGTACCTATATACCTATCTTTATATTATTTTGCTATTCAGTATACATTACTTTATGGTCATCGCGATCATTACTATTTATTAGGAAGGTACTAGGTACTATAGTGATCGCTATACAGGACATAGCACCCGTTTACATTATGTATAATTATTTAAATGATGTAGCACATTCGTCATGACCTTTAGATGTTTGTGAAAATGTTAGATAATTTATAATAAATGCAACAACTTTAGAAAATTGAATTACTTTATAAAATATAAAATAACTTATATGCTATACGTACCTATTGGCTATTACTTTTATATAAATATATTAATTTAAATCCTAAAACTTGGGATGATTAAGTTACTACGGCGACGTGACCTGCGAATAAGTCTACGACGAGCATTAGTCTTATATTAGGGTAATATTCAAATATTCAATGTAGTACTACAGTATCTCCTGGAAAATATTAGGGACTCTGCTCTTATTAATACGAGTTGTAGGAATGTTGGCATATTGTGGCGTGCGCGTGTTGCTAATATAATAATATGGCCTAATGGCTATTATTATAATTTATAGTGTTAAGTAAAGTGTCGTTGGTTGATAATAATATTCACACATCGTCACATCGACGTTTAACTTTTGATATTGCTTAAATGCTGTATTTTGGTTTACGATATACCTACTGTAGTATCTATATAATTTGTTGTATTACTATACCTACAAAAATAATTGAAATGTGCGTGATGAAAGCTTATTACGATTTGTAGAAATGCTATATGAATCAAATTATAACGATATCCACAGTATGATGACTAATAATTTTATCATTAAATAAAATAATTTGATACTTACTTATGTTATGTTTTATTTTACATTTTATTTAATAGGATGTGTAGGGACGCTATCCAACCACAGCCACCACCGACGGCTTCTGTTGAAGTACGAAGTGCGTTTAAAAGATATAACGCATCAGCTATCGTGCTAAGAGGAGTCTCTCTGACCGTCCGTAGAAATACAATGTATACAAAGGCATTTATTATATTAATTATTAGATGTATAAATAAAATATACACTAATTATTTTACATCAATATCACATAATGTAATTAATACGGTTGTTGATGAGTTTATTTTTTATTTTCAGCTATGGTCTATTAGGACCTAGTGGATGCGGCAAAACAACCCTTTTAAACTGTATTGTCGGAAGAACGAAATTAGATAACGGTGTCATTAATTTAGAATCAAATGTGATTGATGATATCGGTTATATGCCACAAGTAATATAATTTATTTTTAGCATTATTAATAATACCTATTATAATACATATTTATATTAATATAACAACGAAATGTGTTTTTAGGATTTATGTTTAGATCCTTTACTTAGCGTCGAAGAAATTTTTTTCTATTTTGGAACAATTTTTGGTCGTTCACGAAATGAAATTATTTCTCGTTACAAATATTTCAATGCTTTATTTGACTTGCCTAAACGAAATATGTTGATAAACAATTTAAGGTAAGCACAACTAAAATACATTACTTTTTAAGAATGAAATCTTGGTTAGAATAACTATTGTAGTGGACGTATAAGTACAGCGTTTGAACGTTAACAGATACACGAAATGCTTGACATTTTTGTGTAGCAGCTATCGCCCGTCAAGGGAGTACACATTTAAATTTGCTTCGTGTCACGAATTACAAGTGCTGTAAATTCTTTTTTAAAATTAAAAATTGATCAATAGAACATTAACTTCATTGTATGTGATAAATATACAGAGTTTAGCAAAATAAACTGAATAATGAAATTTAAAAATGATTATTTTTTAGTGGAGGCCAACAACGGAGAGTTTCCCTTGCAGTTGCTCTTCTCCACAATCCAACTCTTTTAATATTAGACGAACCTACTGTAGGTTTAGATCCAATACTGAGTGAAAAGTAAGTATTATATGAATTACGAGTAGGTATAATTACTAATTAGATACCTGTACATAAAATACCCATCTAGTAATATATTTATATTTTATACCCATAACGTACTTAGTAGGTACTTACCATTTGTCCGTACCAAAAATATATTTGTTTTAGAATCTGGTTACATTTATCTGACTTGTCTTCGGAAGGCAAAACAATTATTATTACTACACATTATATTGAAGAAGCTAGAAGAGCACACACAGTTGGTATGATGAGAAGTGGAATAATACTATCAGAAGATGCGCCAGAAAATTTAATGAAATGTTATGGATGCTCATCTTTAGAAGACGTGTTCCTCAAGTTGTGTATGATCGATACATCAAAAGTCATACAAGTAAATAATTTATTTTTCTTTGGGATCAAACTTCGTAATAGTGCCTGTAAAATATACTTATTTTATATTATATCTACATATTAGGTAGAAGTGTAGGTACTTCTACCTACTACCTACCTATTTATATATTATTTAATATTATGGGCAATCAGGGTTTTTGCTATTTATATGATCATTGATCAGGCACGTATACAGGGGGGTCGGGGTTCAACCCCCTCGAAATAATTTCGAGTAATGAGGAAAAAATTGTTTTATTATGTTGTGGCACAATTTGTATTGCTATATTTTGTAACCCCCCCTCCCCCCGAATTTTTTTTTGTATATACATGCCTTGATATGATGCATAATAATTTTTTGAATAATTATAAATATTGAGTTATTCAATGACAACAAAAACGTAGACAAACTATGACTGTTGTGAAAAATGTATGATTTAATTTCAATGTTGACTGACATTTTCTTAATTCGCTATTATTGGTTTGAATGTCAGCTGAGTAGAAGTAAAATGCGACTAGTTTTTCAAATGGTTGATATCTATACTCTTACTCTAATAAAAATCATTTATCACATAAATAAATGCATATAATTATTTGTCACTTAGGTTAGGTTATAATGGTTATAATATAATGAATGGACCTATGCTCAAATATCAAAAGTATTCATAAATTATATTGAATTATTATAAAAATGTCAAGGAGGGTCATAATATCATCTATCCTGACTCTATCAGGAGACTATTGTTTATAATATTATTTTATAGATTAAAATAGTTTGTTTGAATTATTAGTAGGTAAATGTTAAAATGGGCAATTTAAAGAAACTACTCTTTAATAATTAAATTATTTTAGTATCCCTATAAATTTCTCTAGTTACGCCAATAATTAACTATAGGTTCCTACTTTAAATATCTACAGATTTACCTATTAATTTTAATGCACTAAAAAAATTATATATTTACCTATTCAAAAATTATGTTTTTTACTAAAGTTACGTTATTATTTAGAAGTCTTCATTGCCAATTGACGGTGATGTACAAAAAAAATTGTTACCTTTAGACAATAACAGAAAATTCGAAACAAGACGATTTCGGGCTCAGATGTTGAAAAATCGATTTTTACTTTGGAGAAATAAACAGTAATAATATTTTAATTTATTATTGATTATCATTTGTAGTATCATACTATATACTTTAAATATTTTTAAGTATTTGATATTAACTCATTTTTTAGGATGACTTATCTAATGTTGGGTCTACCAATCATTATAACTTTATTTTTCAATATGGCGATCGGACGTGATCCCAAAAACATTAGAATTGGAATTATAAATGAAGAAATCAATTTAAGAGACTGTGCAAATTTTACTTACAAACACAATAATAATTGTTTTTTGAATGAAAACATTTATGGCAGTTGTCAATTAATTTATGAACTTCATAAAAGAACTTATAAAATTGTATGTAATAAGAATAAATTATTTTTTTCGTTATAACATGCCTACTATTTAGATAATTTAGACGTAAATTAACAAGTGTTGAAGTGTGTAATAATTATACTATTAATTTAAAATGTTAATATGTGCAGAGAGACTACTATGATATCGAAGATGCCAAAATGGCTATAAGAAAAAACGAAATCTGGGCATTATTGCGGTTTAATTGGAATTATACAGAATCGTTGAAGGATAGAGTTAACTCTGGTGAAAACAGTAGGGATGATGTGGTTGATCAGAGTTTTTTGGAGTTTTGGGTTGACGATTCAGGTGATTTTAATTTTTCAGGAATTATAATATAACTTTTTTAATAATTCAGTTGTATGGATATGTTTTAGATAGGTATATGTCAATTTTAATTGAAAGGGACTTGACATTGAGTTTAGCTGATGCTTTCAAAAATCTAGTTGGTTCTTGTAAAGATTCATTGGATAAAGTGTTTTCTTACCCCATTAAGGTACCATAAACTATAAATTAACATATCCAAGTATTTTACAGTTAAATTTTTCAACTATTTATTATATTTTAGATTCATGATGCTTTGTATGGTTCAAATGCTGGGTCTTTTGCTCATTTTGTTGCACCGGGAACAGTATGCATGTATGTATTTCTAAATTGTTAATTTATTTTTATGCTAAAATTAGATAGTTAGTTGATAAGTTCTCAATATTTATTATTTATTGAAATCAGTAAATTTATTAATTGAGTCAGCATTCCATTATTTTACATAATGTGGCTTTACATTTTATAAACTGTCACTTAAAATCATTTTTAGATGTATGTTTTTCTTGCCATTAATCTTCACAACTTTTGTTATGCTCGATGAGCAAAATGATGGAATACTGGACCGGGTATTAACTTCTGGTATGACATACCTTGAAATAGCATTAGCTCATTCAATTATTCAACTCATATACATATGCATTCAAGCAGTTGAAATTTTAATAATTATGTATGTCTTCTATGACAATCCATACATTGGATCAATTACGATTGGATTCAGTCTTCTCATAGTCATTGGAATAACAGGAATGATATATGGTTAGTTTTATTACTAGTGTCTTGTTATTAATTTATTTATCAATATCAATTATGTTTTATTATTATTATTTGAAGGTTTTGTATTGGCTTTGTCAAATGACAGTCATTTTGCAGCTGGATTTGCGGGAGTTGGCACTAATTTTTTGTTAATGTGTGCATGTGGTAAATAAATTATTATTGAATATAAAATTATTGAAGTAAATTATAATTGTTCAAACAATTCTTATTTTCAGGTTTTATTTGGCCTACTCAAGGGGCTCGTTATTTTGTTAAGTATACCAACAAGTTTGTCCCAATTACATTGGCTATTGAAGCATTACGAGGTATAACCATGCGTGGTTGGTCTATTGATCACACAGCTGTTTATATGGGATTTGTTTCAATGTTAATTTGGGCTTTGATATTTTATGCGATATCTTTTGTGTTATACAAATCAAAAAAAGGCACATGGAAAAAAGTGTAAATATGAGATCTGCTTGATCTCAGCATAAAAATAATTCTATGTGTTAAGTACAAAAGACTGCCAGAATGCTTTGTGGCAATCAAATATATTAAGTTTTTTTTTAATGTTAAAAATCTATGAGAAATTGTAAATAAATGTACTTAAGTAGTATAAAAATGTAATTTATTACATAGGATTCTGAAATATGTAAAAATAAAATATAAATAAATGAAAATACTATATTTTCATAGTGCAAAAATACTTTTTAATATTTATTATACATAATAAGTTAATAATATAACAAATATTATTGTTATCTAGGTGCACATATTAAAATTAAAATAGTTATTTTTTAAAATTATTTATTAATGAAAATACTGTTTGTATTATTTCTTTACAGTCATTACTATGATCAATTATTTCTAAATTGTCATTAATATCAATAATAAATTGATTAATGTTTTCTTCAATTGTTTTCTCACTAGATTGAGCTTCTAAGTAACTCTTAGCCAAATTTGCCAATGACGATTTTTCAGAACCAAATATACTATCAAGATCGAATAATTCTAAAAATGGAGATGATAATTCTTGAAAAGGTGGTGGATATACCTAAAAAATAAATAATATTTGCACATCATAATAGCATTAAAAATTAAAAATAATAAACTTTCACATTTAAAATATAATACTTACAGCAAATTGTAAGACAGGTAAAGTGTCATTGAACGTAGGAGGAATGAGTTGTAACTGATTGTGGGGTACACTTAATGTTTTATACGCTTCAATTGTATCTGGTAACATTGAAGTATTTAAGGAACATAATTTAGTGTCTATAAGGGAATTTATGTTGTCAGCCGAAAATAAAAAATGACTTGTATTATTTAAACTTTCTTGAAGCTGTAGACAAGTGCGAACACGAGATGATAACATTCCAATATCTGGTACCATTTTATAATCTGAAGTCTTGAACAAGAAAAACAATATGTATTATATTAGTAGAAAATTAAATGTTTCATCTTAACTTTAAGTCTTCGCTTATATTTAGTAAAATATAATATTATGTAGATATGTAGTATGAAAAACCAAGTGTTATGAATACATTATAATATTATGTATTTAGTATGATCAGTAGAAAATGTATGAAGATAGCTCTTATCTTGTAATCATTAGAAGTTTCTTTTTATACTATACTTAATTTATAACAAAAAAGTCTAAAATTCCAAAAAATTTCAAATTAGTATGCTTTCTTGTTTGCTTAAAAATAATTTTTTGTCTTATTAGCTATTATTAAATGGCATATTAATATAATACTCAATTGAGTTGATGGCACATGTTTTATTTTAAATTATTTCAAATTGATTGTTAATAATAATCAAAACTAAATTGGAGATACAGTACTTGTTATGTCGCAATATTTTAAAATTTAGGTTTAACTGAAATAATACTCTTTTTGAGTAGAATAGTTTAGAGAAGATTTAGACTATTTAGAAGAACAATTTTTTTTATGTAAGTAATTCTTCTATAGGATATCCTATTATGTTAATTACTACAAATTATATAGATATAGGTATTATAGCTCGATACATACCTCAGGATCATTAGCATCAATTTCATTTAAAGTTATATTATTTGTGATCAAGAAATCAAACAAAATCTCACGGACTTTATCATTTTCTTCCCAATTAATATATTTGTCTGTTAACAAATGACCAGAACCAATAACTGCTAGTTTTCCTTTTTTGGCTAAAATAATATATTAATTCAATTATTATATTAATAAATAATAATTTAATTTTACTAAGATAATTATTAAAAACAATCAAAGTAGCTACAAGATTACTATTTAATCTTATGAAGAAGTGCAAAGGGTGAATTTAATAACCACAATATAATGCAATTTGTGTATTATTAAATATCCAATTATGGTACCTTTGTTAGAATATTTTGAAGCAGAATAAAAAGCACAGAGTGGTCTATTAAGAGGATAAGCAACAGAACCACTAGTCAGTATAGGAGCAGCTGGCTTTGCAACATTTAAGCTAGCACCATAGGGAAACACAAAACTTATACATCTGAAAATTATTTGTTATCTATTATTATGATGAAAAGCCTAGAAAAAAATCGATTTTTTTTGTCATTTATTGATAAATATAAAAGGTTAAAAACAATTGCTAAGCTATATTTCACCAATAAGTAAATACAATATTAATACATTATAGACTGGTTAATTAATTTTAAAAATTTAAAATAGATTCCATTCAAATCATTTCATTTAGAATTTATGAAGTAATGTTGAGTCCAATACTTTATTGGATTAATTTACATGGATAGTAACATAGGCGTGCGCACGGGGGCAGCAGAGGCAGCATGTGCTGCCTCTGGACTTTATTTGGGGCTACCGGGGCCGGCAAATATTAAATAATGGGACTCGGTAAAATTATATTTCCACAAATTATTTTTTTTTTTTATATTGCAAATAATAAATATTTAGTATAGGCTTGTAGAAAAGTACACCTTTAGTGGTTCGGTATCTTACTGTATAACATTTTATCCAAAAAAACCAATAACCAATACAATTTTAATTTTGATACCCAATTGTAAAAAAAGTAAAACTATGGGCCGGTTTTAATGGTGAATTTGAAGAATGGGCCGAATTAATTTCTTGCTACCCCTGAAATCGGAAGCTGTGCACGCCTATGGATAGTAATAAACTTATACTACAAGAAAGTTTAACACAATAAACTCACAAGAGAATACACTACTACGGAGACCAGAACTTAGGATTGATATTGGTATATCCTTACCATTAAACCCAAGGATAACTAGAACGCTGACCACTCAGTATTACCTGAGTCAGCATGTTAAATAGATAGTGAATACATTAAGAGGACGTTATACCCTTACATGTTGTCTCTGTCTTACTAATGTAGATCATAGCAAATTTTCGTTTAGCAGAACAGATTTTGTGACGTTAGCTTTAATGTTAGAGTAAATTTACCTATCAAATTACCTATCAAATACCTATCAAATTTAAAGGTAAGAATATTTTCTAGAAAATGTCATATGCTTTTATTGATATTATCATTTTAAAGTGAGTTATGAATATTTTAAAGTTGTAATATTTTACATAGCTATAACTCACTTTAAAATGATAATATCAATAAAAGCATATGACATTTTCTAGATAATATTCTTACCTTTAAATTTGATAATAGGTAAATTTACTCTAATATTAAAGCTAACGTCACAAAATTTGTTCTGCTGAAAGCAAATTTGCTATGATTTACATTAGTAAGACAGAGACAACATATGCGGGTATAACGTCCTCTTAAGGGTATCTATTATTGTTTAACATATGATGCTAATGTAATAATTATGTTTTATATTGGTACCTGCCAAGTAATACAAGTAATAAATAATAATTATTAATTATTATTTATGCTATTTTATAGTTAATTTATCATTGAACTATGAAATATTTTGATTAATTAGCAAATAAATTATATATGTATTCAGAAATTAAGCTGTGGGCGATGGGCATTCCAGTTATCATATAGTTTAATGATCATTACCAGAAAATTATCCTGAGACCCTTCTGTCAAAATATGCCAAAGTAGTGGAGCTTTGTCATTAAATCCAAGACTAAGTTGTTTTCTTTTTCAGTTCACAGAATATATAGAATTAAATTAAATCAATTCTGTTGTATTAACTTTAAATTTTTTATATTATATCTTACAGAATTGTATTGCATATTATTGCTTTATAATTAACATAAATATCATAGTATATTAAGTACAATTTATATTATATATAATAATTATTATTATTATACTTGATCCAATTATTATCTATGGTGTTAAAATGAATAAAAAAAAATATGTAATTTATATTTCAGATAATTTTTTTCTACCAATTATCAGGATATTGAGGATTAAAATTTAACATTATTTTTTGCATACAGTAAAAGATTATCCATACATTTTCGTTCAAATTTATGACGAAAAACTTATATTTCGTTAAATATAAATATATACACAGATAAATTAATTGTTAGCTTACTTCGATGTGCTTTCATTTTCTCGGTCCAAATATTTAGCTACTGCTTCATTAACAACTCCATCCTTAACCAGACATTCTTTAGGATGGAAATATAAATAATAGTGTGTGCGTAATACATAGTCTAAAAATAAAATAAAATAGTTATTTATTGTAAGAATGTAAGATACTAAGATATAGATATAGGATCAATTAAAGAACAGAATAAATTTGTTTGAAATATTTAAAGTTCAAATGTTCATATAATTCATAAAAGTTATTAAAACAATCAATTTGTATAGCTAAGGCTCGACAATTGAATATAAGATTCCTTATAAGTAGATCTTATTGAAACCTAAAAATCTAAAAAGATATATTAAAGCATAATTTTTTTATAGATATTTTAAGTTAAAATTTTGATGAAAATAGGTATTAGATGTTAGTTAATTAATTATAATTCAAAAATGTTAGAGAGAAGCTAACATTTTAACAAAAGTATCATTTAGTACATTTATCTATTAATGATGGTATTTTCAAAATATTATTTAGATTAATTTTAAGTTTTTGCCTATTTTGGTTTATGAGGTATTACTATTAATACTATTAGTATAAGTATTATACTAATAATTAAATAAATTATTATAATAGTAATATAAACACCGTACATGATAATTTGTAATCAGTGATATAGGTGGATCATCAGAATTATTTTGTGTGCAATAATTTATCAATTAATTCAAATTTAACACATCAATAATTATAGTAACCTATTAAAGGGCAAAGTACATTCAACTCTTATTATACAATAGAGTAAATTTCTACTTTTCTAAAAACTAAAAATATTCTTACCACTATTAACCATAATACCGAATTCTTCTAATAAATAATTTATATTGGTATGTAGCTCTTTTTCACCACCTTCAGAGAACATAACTAATACAGATCCTCCAAGATCAATATATTTACGAAGGCAATTAAATTCTGCTTCTGAAAACATGGCACGTGGGCCTCCAAATACAACTAACTGTACACCATTTAAGACATCCACGGTGATCTCGTGTTTATTTCTATAAATTGTTTTTAAAATATATTGAGATATACAACTTTATTTAATTTAACATTTCAGTGACTTACATGGCAATCGTATATGATCCTTGCAGTTTTCGTCTTAAAATTTTCAAATTATCATTGATATCAAACATTTCGTTTTTAGCCATATCGAATAATATAATATTACTATCTGCCATATTCATAACTTCTATAGTTAATTCTAAATAAAAATGTATTTGTTAATTATTATATTTTATTAAGTTAATTATTTATTCATAGCTATTTGTTACATTAATTGTATTTGTATTATTAAAATTACAATAGGTACATCTTAAATCACAAACTACTAACATAGGTAGGTATTAGCAATTAGCATGACAAAATATTTATGTTTATTTTGTCATGGCTATTAGCCCGATTAGGTAAGAATGGTAAGATAATAATTATCTATAAACCTTGGGGCCAGGCATATAGTCTTACTCTATGGGGCCAGGAGAGCTGCAGCTGCAAGCTGGAGGGAACACAGTAAAAAAGGTCAGTGTCATGGAATAAAAATACTTCGATCATATCGTTCGACTTGGAACAAATAACAAATTATGTGGGACTTAGATATGGGATAACACGGGGGCTTAAAATAATTGTAATTTGTCATTTGTATAATTGTATTACATATTACATAATTAAAAAAAAACGCTTGCCAAGTCAGAGATCGGCATGTAAACTTTCTTGATTTTCAATTTTTAGAAATTTATTAATTTTTAATATTTTAATTTAGTGAGATAGATCTCCGAAACCGGAGAGCGGATTTTGTTGTTTGGGGTCTTGTTAAATTCACATTGTCTAGGAGAAGTGCAATGAAGATTTTCAGAACATTATTTATAGTTAATTCACTACAGAGCTTCAAAAAAAATGAAAACAAATTTTATTGGGCATTTTTTACATTTTTCAGCTTTATAGTTTTGTAGTGAGTTAACGATTGAAGATAAAGTTTTGAAAATCTTCACAGGACTTCTCCTAGCCAATGTGATTCTAATAAGACCCTAAATAACAAAATTTGTTGTCCAGTTTCGCTAATGTACCACGCTAAATAAAAATCTAGTAAAAAATAACTATTTTTTTAACTGTAAAAAATTAAATAATTTTTTTTGAAAATTTTCCATACCTGTTTAACGGAAGAATAGATGTTTATTTAAGTTATTATTCCTATTATTATGAGCAATTAAATTAACATTTAAGACTAAAGAAATATTAATTGTGATGGATAATCTGCAGATAACCGGGAGACATATTAACGCATATTTTATTCCCAAGTGCCCAATGCATAATATTAAAACTAAGTCATAGAAGTATACATTTATTTATACCTATATGGTTATATAATAATATTACACTGCACTACATATATTTTACTGAGTTAACCGTACACTATTTTAATGTATGTACAATTGCTGTTTCCGCTGTCATCATTATTGGGATATAAGTAATACAAATAATTTACATAATACTTATTATTTTTACATAAGCCTAATGTAATTTGTGAATAATATTATAAAAACGATTAGCTAAACATTATATAATTATCGGCAACATAATAACACTGCAGTAGTGTACCTATTTTGCCTACACTATACGCCACGTAACACGTCTTCATTTGAGGCGATGTATAACTGTAAAAGTATAAATATAAATATGATTATTAAATATTAATATTTGTATATACTCATAAATTAATTTATTAATTTAGTATTAAGTATAATGCAGATATTAAATATATTAAAAATATCACAATCCTAATAAAAAAGTATCATATCTATTATCTATGATAAAACTATAAAATATAATCGTCGATGTACACCTTTGTACACGATGTCTATTTATAGTAATATGATTATTAATATTTGTATTTTATATACTTTTAAATTTAAAAGTATTTACAATAATTTTAGTATTAACTATAATGTAGACGGTAGATATTAAATATATTAAAAATATTACAAATAAGAGTTCCTATAAAAAATGCATTATATCTATTATGCGCATGACAAAAGCCAAAAGGTAGGTAATCGTTGATGTATATACCTTTGTACACGTTGTATATTTATTCAGTTATGGTTATTTAAAAAAATGTATATAAACATTATAAACTATTGTCATTAATGTATAAAATTGTGTGAAAAAATGTGAAAAATTTGTATCACTATACAATATATTATATAATATACACACAACACACCCTTGTAGAGCTAGAGTCATCAGAGTCTGTGTCGTCAACATTGATGTTAAATATGTATTCCGCACCTACTGACGGTTGACTATTCACTCGAGCTTATCTAATCGAATTAAAAAAATATATAAAATATATATTTATAAATATCATACAATAATAATTATAGAACGAAATGAGAATGTATGACCGCTAACTTTACTTATGTTGTAATAATATCATTGGAGGTTTTAATAATACAAAATAATAATTTAAACTTTAAAGTAGATGACATGTAATAATGACATAACTCGTGAGCTAGAAAATTAATATCATTGATGAACAAGTTAAAAAAATGCATTGCACTACGTGACCTCGAGGTACCCTAGCTTCGGCCTAGAAATTACATGAAAAGGTTTGAGTAAAAATGTCTGCATGTATTCTTAGATGGGATGGTCCTAGACTCTAGAGGTCGCTAACACTCCCCTCCTACCAGAAAAAAAACTATAACAAAATAATGAATATCGTTATTATTCATAGTTTACATTAAACATAAATAGGTAGGTATATAATTTTGTCCAAATTTGATCTTCATATAGGTATGACTATCCTATATGAATAAAAAAATTATGCATAGCCGCATAGGTATATATTTAAAATATTTTCATGTATAATTATTATACATGAAAAACATCTAGTACCTAATCAATTTTTAAGAATTTTTACCCTGCAAATAATATTTTTTATCAACGTTAATAAAAAAAAATATAAAATTTAAAATGTCTATAAATAGCAATTCACAATATTTAGAACATTTTAACATGTATAATATTATGATTTCATCTATTTTGTGATCATATACTATTACCTAATGGCTAGTAAATATTATTCTGTCTTATGTGATACACAGTGGCGTAAATTGGGCTAAATTGTTATAGGGTTGCAATCAGTTTCTAGATTGGACAGACTTGTGGGGGGCGAAGCCCCCTACACCCCCCTATAAAATATTTTATTTTATTCTAGATTTAACATTACAAGTACATAAATTCAACAAAACTATTTTAACCTTAAACACATATTGTATCTTTTGTTAATTGATATATATTATGAATATACGCTATAAATAGGGTACCTATATAATTACTTACTGTCAATAAAATAAAATTTTGAATTTAGGTTAAGGTAGTGTTTAACAAAATACCCTTAAATAATGACCTCTTAATGATATTAAATTAATATAAATTTAATTTCTATAAATTTTAAATGAATACTAAAGATATAGGTAATATGAAATTAATTATTAACTACAGTGGAACCTCGATTATCCGGGGTGATGGCGGGGAGAGGGTCACACGGATAAATGAAAACCACGGTTAATCGAGATTTTTTTTAGTAATGTAATTTTTTATTTAATTATAATTATAAATACATACATACATATAATTTTATAATAAAGCAATTTTGAAATTTTTTATTTTATTATAATAAGAAATATGTACAATAATGTTATACATCTACAGTCTATATATACTTATTTTTAAATTTTCGGAATAGTGAGCACGGTTAATCGCGAACACGAATAATCAAGGACCGAGGTTCTACCTACTGTATATTGATCTTTTTCTTGTGGAATGGAGGTTTTCTTCAAAAAGGCTAACACTTTTCTCAGCATTTGTATTAATATTTTTCTAATAATCAGGAACTACAATTAATATCGAAATAATAAAAAAATATTTACCAAAATCAATTTAATTTGCTCAATATTATAATATTACCTTAATAATTCATCAAAAGTTAAATTACAGATCGAAAATAAACTGTTTTATTCGTCAAAATTTTAATTTTAATATAATATAAATCAGTAATATATTTTAATGGCTACTTTTAACTTAATGCATACTAAATATTATGTGTACTAAAGACTAAGCAATTATATGAATTTAAAGTAAAAATAGACACTTGATTTCGACTTCGATATTTTTACAAGATTTTTGTACTTAATTTTGAATTGATCATGAATAAGAATTAAATAAAAGTATAAAAATTAAATTCATAAATACAACTAATAGTAGTAATTTTAAACTATGAAACACGTTTTCATTATAAGCTACCATTAAGAATTTGAGACTCTAGTCGACCGATCACAATAAATATACATATTGGTATAATAATAGAAAATGATTAATAACAAAACTATAAATAAATGTGGAAAGGATGTAATATAATAATACATCCAGTGCTTCAAAACAAAATTAAACGTTGGTTCTCAAAATATAAATTAGTTAATTTATTATTATATTGATATTTCAATTTTTTGAAAACTGAAATCGTAATTTTTTGGAGTCGCAAAAACATATTCTTGCTAGGGCCCTGTAAAGATACAGTGTCTACAGTGCCTTACTCTTGTGACCCTATGATATTTTCAGGGGTTGCAAGTACGACCCCGTGTGACCCCCAGTTTACGCAACTGGTGGACGGTGGTAGAACATAGTATTATATAAAAAAAATAGGTACATTGTATTGTAAATTGTAATTTGTCACATTTGAAATTGCAAGTTGCAACGTTCTCTCGACCGGTCCCACTGGTAATGTACGATCACAATATCACGATTATTATCAAAATATCGTTATTTTGTTAATTTCGAGGGTTTGCTCACTGAGATAGATAAGAATATACATTACCTTGTTATAAATTAGTTGACTTATTTTTTAAATTTATATTTAATGGTTAATAGCCAATACAATATATTAAATAAAAAGTAAAACGTAGATAATTTATTATTTTTATTTCATATTTTTACATTTTTTTCTCACCCGTTTCAACTTTTCTCGATATTTTTAATTGTACGAGTTTGAAACTAATATGCTGTAAATATATTTAACAGGTAGTTGAACGAAAAAACATACTACTAACCTCGTTAGTAACTATAATTTTATTGCTTTTCAAATTAGACACCATGAACATTTTGAAAGATAGCAGAGTTAAAGATTACATATCAACATTAGACGGATTAAGTCCAATTCAGAGTGATCCCACGGTCTGTCAGTGCATTAACGATAATATACCGGAAGATGATCATTCTAATATCGCATATCCTTTTAGTAATAACCTGGCCAAATTAGCTGCCAACCAGGAGCCAAAAAACACAAAAGTAATTATAATGTATGTAACAAAGATTACTTATTTCAATGGAGACACAATGAAGTTTTTAGTCAATGAAATGTTAGAATGCAAAGATGTTGCAATAGTCGAACAATATGACAACGTTCTTGTTAAAAACTTCGAGATGCATCCACCATGTGCTCAATATATGGATACAGAGTATGAACAATTACTACTTGGCTCGTATAGTAAATATTTTGGAGAAATGACTTTGTGGGATTATATAATAGAACTTTTGAATCAGATCACAAGTGGTTCTCTTTTGTATGGTGACAATATGGCATTTGATTTGGCATTCAAAAAATGTTTTAGTTTTTGCGTACATGTTCTAGAATTTGACTATGAAGTGTCCAAAAAAAAAAATATTAGATCTTTGGTTGCAAAATGCTTAAAGCTTAATTCTGAAAGAAAAACACGAATGAGCGAAATCACTAAACTTTTGGACATGTTATTTAACACCGGGTATGATTTTCAATTACCAGTTATCAAACTTGCAATACTTGTAAGTCAGTTTAAATGAGATTAAGAAGAAATTATTTTTCTTTTGCATCTATTGTTAATGTTTTTGTCAATAAGACTTTTATTTGTATAAATTATTAATATTAATTTTCATTCATCATGAACAACGAAGAGATTAAATTACTATTTGTTTTATTAAAATTTAAAATTCAATTTTATGTATAATTAATACTGGTTAAAAAAAAAGTGATATATTTGTATAATTTTAAAATTGTTATTATTTTTTCTTTGAATTTATTGAAATTAGTTTAGTGTACTTTTAAATGCACCAACATGTGTAGCCATGTATTTTTCAAATTAACTTGGTTATTATTATTTATTAACGTTAATTATATTATTAATAATATTTAAAGTATCTTCATCAATGATTATTTTTTTGCTATTAAGTTATAGTAGGTAATTCACTATTATAAAAAATCTTGTTGAACTAATATTATTGAAAAAATATTGAACACTTTTTAAAACAAATAAAAATTATTAAATATTTGATACTTAACAATAAGGTCACAAATTTATAATACACGAATATGTGATGATTATAGACCAGTTTTTATGTTTTTACATATTTTAACTGAGAATATACAGCTACAATTAGATTAGCTTTCATGACAATACATTTTCTTATGAACTGATGTATAAAATCTTTTAGTGCATAAAAAAGTATATTTCAAGGTTAATGAATATTTTTTGCAAAATAATATGTCTTAGGAATATCCGAATATATCACCATATTGCAGTTTAATTCGAACATTTTATAAAGTAATGCAGAAATATTTTTTACTTCCGTCAGTTTCTACCCTTATCGAAACCAGAAATTGAATCAATGGATCAGACCATTTAATAAAAATAAAAATGTATCTATTATAGATGGATCAATTATATTTTTGTTATTTAACTATATACATTAAGTTTTTATTATTATTATTATTTTTTTAAATTTATAAAACTGAATTTTAAGTATGTAACTATGCGTTACTATCACACATAATATAAAATATAATTAAATATACACCAGTATAATATACTATAGCTAGTGTTATGTTGTAACTATTTAATAGTTTAATTTGATATAAAATAGAACTGTTGAATACTATTTAAAGTATTTATTTTGGCAAATAAAATGAATATTATTACTAAGCAAGTGGCCACTTGTTGAAATCACTGTTGTAATGTAATCATATAAATATAATAATTAATACAAATGCAATAATTATACTAATTGCATATTTATCAAAATTGTTTGAGAATACTAGCACAGGATAAATAAAAAATATTTAATCTGTAATACTAGTTAAATACATAGTACAGTTACACATATAATATGGTATTTGTTATACAAATGTGTTTTAAATGTTTTAGTTATGTGCAACGAAAAAAACATACAAATTATTTATTTTATTTTAAATTAACTTAAATCGGCAAATAATATGTTATAATAATGAACACATAAAATTAATTACTGACATTTGTTATAACAATTATAACATTATTGTACATTTTAAAATATTAAAAATAGTTAATATATATTTTTTTCATCAATCACCAAAGTAACATTAAAATAATAATAATATTGGTATATTAAAAAAAAATGTTTGTCTTGTATAACTTTCACACATATAAGTATAAAAAAAAACAACTTCATATATTTAAAATATCACAAAGAACATATCAAAAAAATATATTTAAAGGTATTAGGTGTAAACAAAAATTATATATTTTATTTTTATAACATAATTATAATAATATAAAAATAGAATGATCAACAAATTAATCAGTTTTTGTCTTTAGTTCTCCAGAAGGTAATTCAGGTACTTCAACATCTTCATCTAATCTACTCTGATCCACGGGATACAACCTAATATAAAATATGATTAAAAAAGGATTGTATTGATTTTAATTTCATAATGATATTGATTACCATCTTTGATAGATATAAATGAGAAAAACTATATCATCCCTGAAACAGGCTAATCGATGGGCAGTTGGCATTGGAATGATAAATGCAAACAAGTCATCAATGAAAGTGTTAAATGCCTGTAGAACAAAAAAAAAAAATTCAAAATAAATTGTTTATTATTAAATGTCTAAAAACTTACCTTATACATAAATGTTTTCCATGGGAGATTGGCTACTGATTTAAGTCTATAGTTGATAAAAAGTTGAGGTAACATGAAAAGAAAACCAAATGCATAAACTCCATTCACAAGACTTTTAATACTCCAAGAATACCAGCTAAACACATTTTTAGATTAATAAATTTCAAGTATCATGTACAAATTAAATGAGTTATGGATCAAACCTTTTTTGTGGTTCATAGATAAGTGAATAAATAGCTGCACCAGCACATAATGGGTACAAAACATACGAGAGATATTTCATGGATTCAGCATCAAACTTTTTAGTATCTTCTTCAGCACGATTTAGGGTTAATTGTTTTAGTTTAAGATTTTTCCAATCTATTGGTAGGATTTTAAACACTTTCCAAATCTAATAAAAATGTAATGTATATATAATGTGATTCATCAAGCATACTCTTCCCCATTTTTCTTTAATTAATGAATTAATTCAAATTTTGATTTCAGAATTTTAAAATATAATTGACTTAAATTTTTAATTCTTTATTTTTTTTCTATTACTTAAAGATTGTTCTGTGGTAAAACACACTTCAATTTTTCTAGAGAGAACCTTCTTATGTGCTGTAAATTATTTGTTGAATATTTTTTTTTTTGAAAATATTTCATATATCTAATTCAAAATTTTAATGTGAAATTATTCAGTTATTACAATGTTTATATTAAGGATACTATTTCTTAAAATAGTTTTACAAATTATAAATATTGATAGATCAATATTAATAACGAAAATGTACAAATCTTTTTAGTGTCTATACTCTATAGCATCAATTTCTTTCAAACACATTATCATGGAACTATAATCCTTAGTACACAAAATTAAAAAAATACTCTTTGAATTTTGATAGATACATCATCATTTTAAGAAAAAGTATTCATTAGAATAATTTATAGTAGAAAAAAGGGATTTCATTAAAATATATAAGTTTGTACTTTTACAGAACACTTAGTACTGTATACTTTATATACTAATAGCATTAAAAAAATGAAAATAAGGTATAAGTATACTTAAAAATTCAAAAAATATTACTCATTATTAGATTATGAGATTAAAAATGTAACACTAAACTAATTAAAAACAATGTTGTCTTGTAAAACTTAAACTATGTTAAAACTATTTTCAACCATTAATAGTTACTGAAATAATGAGTGTTTTACATTAAAAAAATTACCTGATTTTTAAATAATAAGACCATTTTACATTGATAAAATGTCTTTTAAGTCTTACCTCTATTATAGAACTGATTAAACTTGGTATAATGATCAACATTGAAGCTTTTTCTTCAATCAAATAAAGTAATACAACTGTTTGACTAAAAGCACGCCATATAACGAGACGCGATGATAACCCAGCCATAGATTTTCTTGATCGCCAGAATGATATATCATTTTTAAAAGCTAGGAAATCAAACAATATCTGAGAACAAATAAAAAGTACATTTTAATTTAATAGAAAACAATAAAAACAATTATAATTTTTATCTCACATGAATAAATGCAACAATAATTGAAATTAATAACAAATAATGATTGGTATCAAAAATAGCTTTAATTTCATCAATATCTTTATTTTTGAATCCAAATTGTTGCAATGTTACTATAGCTAATTGAGTTTGAGTTAATATTCTAAAAAAAAAAACAAACAAATAAAACATAGATTTAGTAATGCTGTAACAAAATTTAAATCAAAATTACTAAATAATATTAATAATAATGTATGTGTATATATATTAATACATAACTATATGTTTATATATGAAATTAAAATTTCAACGAATTATAAAAATAAATCTCATGTTTATAAATTATATGATAACAATTTGCAATCAAAATGCAATTGTTGCATTAGGTAATAGGTGTAATGTGTATGTACATTACCTATTCATTTATTCCTATGCAAATTGTCAGTTATAAAGTTTTATCAGTGTTATTTTTTATTGCATAATATTATTAATTACTGACAGGGTAAATTTTTTTCATTAATAATTTATTAATTCTTATTTAACTATAAAGTTTTATTTTTTATATTCCAAATAGATTTTAATTTAAAATATTGAACATTAAAATTAAAATTTCAAATTATGGATTTTAAAAACTGATTGTGATATTTATTATTTACATTTTACTATTAAAATATTCAATATTATTGTCAGTTGAATACCATTTTACATAACTATTGCCTATTACCTAAACAAATGGTGTTAGTGTTATACTAATAATTAAATAATGTACTTATAATAGTGTTTGGATCAGTAGCAAGTATATGCCCAGACTTACCTTTTATTAGTTATATTAGTTTTATTATTGTTATTAATTTATTATAATTGTATATCTACCCAGTATCTACGTGTTTAAAGGTGTAATTAATATTTAATCATTAATTGATAATTGGTACGTATTTTGTATTTACATTTTCATTTGGCCAATACTCAACACATGGTTAGTATTAAAAATTGTGCTTGGCCAGTAACCAGTTTATAAAAATTATATATCTACACCTTTAATAAGGATAATCTATACTATTTATAATTGCTTGTTAAAGATTTTAAATAATTCATTCTAATAAACTAGGTAAATCAAGTCTTTAATCGATCATTCTTGAATAAAAATCGAATAAAAGGGAAAAAGTATTAAAAATTATATTACCTTAGTCCAGTGTAACTTAAAGGTTCATAGCGTAACAAAATAGGTACATGTGTACTATTTTTGTTGATTTTTGTAATATTGAAGGATCTATCCTGAAGAGAGTTGTGTAGGAATATAGGTAAATACTCTTGTTTTTTTCCATATAACCTGAAATAATTATTTTAATTACATCATTCAGAATTCTGACTTCTTTAATTTTATATTTTTAAAATAAAATCTTATTCAATCCCATATTATTTTTACCTTATATATTGATAAATATCACTAGGCATATGAATCTGAGATAAATGTAATGGTTCTGTTAACATGCTAACTGGTAATACAGCCTTTATATGTGTCACTGGTTTTTCAACATTCTTTTTTAAATTTTCCCCATCTTGTAGTAATTGAAAAATTTTATATTCAGGTTCTTTATAAATAGACATTGGTACTAAGGTGTATACAGTCTCAGGGTTAGATAATAATTTGGTCCATTTATCACCAGAATATAGTGTTTCTTGAGCTTTACTTAAGAACACATGTGCATACAATGTTCCATTTCTTTTGGTTAGTCTTGGTAGTTCTACATACATCAATCTGCAATAAAAAAAAAAAATGTATTCAAAAAAAATTTAAAGTGAGTAGATTGTATCATACTATAAACAGGTTAGGTTATACCTTTCATAAGAAACGTTATAATTTGGTATTAAGAAATTGTTTACAAATATAACTTCTGATCCTCGAGGGTTTGAATGTGGTGCAACAAATATGGTGAGCTAAAAAATGATTACAATAAGAATAATTAAATGATATAATAAATATTTATAGAAAAAACTTACTTCTAAGTTAGGTTTTCGTAACAAAAATGATTTCAAACATAGACCTTCACTAGTACATGTTGGTGGTTGTACCATTACCCATATTGAGTAAAAGAGATTACCCAAGTATGATAGGAATAATACAGACACAATTGTAGTAAACGAGGGTAATTTCATGGTGATGACTTCTGAAAAAATTCAAGTAATATTATAGATTGGAATTTTTTTTATATATAATATAGAACTATATTTATATTTATAAGTATTACAATTAACTGTAACACATTTTTTAAAATAGCTTTGTTTTTCTTTGAATTTATAATAAGCATAATTCATAAATGTAATAAATGAGTAATTGTACCATAAGACATTATTTGATTTATATATTATACAGGTAGATACCTTATAATTATTTAAATACACTTAAATTTATTAGTACAAACTGATAATCACAATTAAAATTATCAAACAATAGATCATTTAAGAATAATTGGATTCAAACAACAAAAAAAATATAATGACTAATTAATATTTTAAAAATTACTTATTAGGATTTAGATCTTACAAATGTAATTTAAATATTTTACTGTTAATTTTTGAACTGTTAAAAATGTTTCTAAATCAACTAAATTTAATTTGATAATTACCTACTAAAAGCATTATCATAAAAATAATTTTAATCAAAATGAATTATGAGTAAAATATATAAAATATACTTACAAATAAAATTTTGTTTTATTTCTTATGTTTCATTGGTAGATGAGTGTACCTAAAAGTTTACCTACTTTAAATTTATATAGTTGTTCTAAACACACACTTTAAGTATCTAAAATACACAATCAAACATTTCTTCAGTCCAATTGTATAAAAAATTAATTTATGGTAATAAATTTGTATGTTTCAGATTTTATTTTATATTTAATTATTACGTATGAAGATTTTATTTCTTTCACGAATCGTGAAACCCAGTTGACAATTTTTTTAACAAGACAAAACATGTATTGTATACACATAAATTGTATTATCACTATTTCTTGTGTTATCAGATATAAGTACCGGTATGGTCACAGTTATAGAATGGTATTGAACCATAGAGTAATATTTGTCGTGGTAGTGCCTTAATCGTGGTACTCTGTGATATCACGGACTAAGATAACACATGAAGATAACATGGGTTATTATGGTTTTTATTTTTTAATGTTTTTATCATCAATGTTTTTCTTGATGTATGATTGATCCAAATCCATAGTAAAGCAATTTTACTTATTAAATTTTTATCATAATAAAATTTAAATAGCAATCGCCAGAATCACCTGCAAGTCAGTGATTACCACAGATTGCTAAATGATTTATTGAGAATTAGAATAATAATGTTACATAATATATTACAATTATTACATATAATATTATAATGTATAATATACAATTCTGAAAATAAATAAATAAGTCCTCAAATAAACCTATTTTATTTTAAATAAGTTTACAAATAAACATTGTTAAAACTAACATGGCAAATTCATTAGAGGAGACCTTAACACGAGTTCCGAAGATGGTTGTTTTTGATCTAGGTATGCTGCTTGATAATTTTTTGCATTACCAAGTATTTATATTGTAAGTACAATATGAAAATGTTAGTATTTTCTTTATAATATTTTACTAAAATGTCTAATTTAAAGATATTATATACTTATGAGAATATCTTTTTAAATGACATACAATTTTTTTTAATTCACATAAAATAATATGTAGTAATTCAGGAATTGTTATTCTTCAATACAATTAAATAATTATTTCAAATTTGAATAGATTCTAAGCATAGGTGCAAATAGTGTTTGAAATTTTTTTTTTGGTGGGGAGGAGGGAGGGCTGTAGCATAGTTCTTTACTAGATTTTGAATTTATTATGTAGTTAAATCATTAGTTTTTGGGTGGGCTAATCCCCCCAAGCCCCATCATATTTGTGCCTATGATTCTAAGAATAATGATGATTTATTTACTATAGATTATACATTGTGGCCATTTTGGGTTGACACTCATGTGAATCCTCCTTTTCATAAAAATAGGTAAGTTTATAGGTTTAAGTACAGCCATAGGTAAATATTATTTATTTTTTGTTTATTTGTTTAGTGCTGGTAAAGTGGTTGATTATAGAGGAAGCGTAATTAAACATTATCCAGATACACCAAAAGTCTTGAAATATCTTCAGGACAACAATATTGGCATAAGTGTGGCTTCAAGAACTGGAGAAACTGATGGTGCTGAGCAACTCATACAGTTATTTGGTTGGAATAAATATTTTCAAAACAAACAAATTTATCCTGGTAGCAAAGACACACATATAAATAAGTGAGTATTAAATAACAAATATTATCTTTTATTTTATTAACATTATTACTAATGTTTGGTTTTATTAATTAGGATAAGCAAAAAATGTAATATCAAACTGGAAGATATGATTTTTTTTGATGATGAACAACGGAACATTGTTGATTTAGAGCGCTTAGGAGTAGTATCAATATTGGTAAAAAATGGGATGACTATGCAAGTATTAATGAATGGTTTGAAAAAGTTTTCAGATATGAGATCAAATATGTAATTGTTATATAAGTATTATGATCACAAATAAAATGCTTCATAAGACATATTGTGTTTTTGTAATGGTTGGTTTTTTAATGATGACCTAATATGCTGTATTGCATGTTGCATGACTAAACGTGATAATTCAATTTTGCCCAAGGTATTTAATTATTAATTAGTATTTAATATGTTCAACAGTTAAAATAAATTATTTCAATGTTGATAGTTTTCTATGCATTTTCTAGGGATTTTTTTAGTCTGATATTATATTTTTAAGCATACCATATATTGTAAAGTATAAAAAATTTCTTTGAATACTAAACTATTTATTATACATGGTGATTCTTTCATAATTGTTTCAAAAAGTGTTGACTTATTTCAATTTTTTTTTCAAAATTTTTAGTTTTATGCTTTTCTAAAACTACCTATATAACATTTTTATTTATTTTCATTCTTTTATAATAGTGAAATCACTATTAATTTTTGACTTAAATGGTAACCTATATTTAAAATGTACTAAATTAAAAAGGTTATTTTTTTATGAATTTTATCTTTTAAATTATTATTTTTTGTTAATTTTTTAACGAGATATTGCTTTTTAAAGTTGGGTGGTTTGAGCCGTTTGAGGTTTTCAGGTGTTCGTCCTATAGATTGTTACGGCTGGGAGGCATTGATTAAAACGTTGGTTATTATCTAAATTAGATATGATAATACAAATTTTATTATGTATATTACATATGGTTGGACGTAACAACTACAGGTACAAATTTCATCAATTCGTTCATAGTCAATAACGAGATTATTACACATTATGAAAATATGCATCTCTTAATTGGCTCTTATTATTATTTATTACTCATGTGATTACAGGTCTTCAGAAACGAAGTATTATAAAAACTTAAAACCGCTCAACTTTAAAATGCTGTATCTCGCAAAAAAATTAACGAAAAATAATTTGAACGTTAAAATTCTTAAAAAAAATGGCCCTAATAATTAAATACATTTTATATATGTTGCCATTTGAAAATCAAAAGTTGGTAGTGGTTTAACTATTAAATATAAAAGGGCGAAAAAAATAAAATTTTCATACAGAGTTTGAGAAAACACGAAACAAAATATTAAAAAAAAAAAAAAAAAAAAATGAAAAAAAGTCAATACTTGACGAAATAATGAGTGTTTAATGATAAAATAATCACCCTGTACCTATTATTTACATTTTATGGTAAAATATGGTTTTTTAAAGTGATATATCATGTTTCTTTTATGAATACCTATTTACAATAAGTTAAAAAAATGCTTAGATTTTTAACTTTGAAAGAGGTTTCTAATAGACGATAAAGAATTGTTTATAGTTAGTACTTCTAAGAAATAACAATTTATATTTATACCTATAAATGTATATTTAAGTAATTTTAAAATTTATTATAACAATAAATAATATACCTATGATATAATTGTATACTATTTTAATAACTAAATAATAATATAATGATATAATAAATTTAATATTTTCGATAAAAAGTAATTCAATATAGGCACTATATAAGCTCCTATAATGTATTACGCCGTTATATAGATTAAATATAATACTGTGTTATTTAATGTATAGTATTACTATTTACTAATAGTAAAATAGATAATAGAAATATAAATATAATATATTAGCAATTTAATATCTTTATCATAAAATATATCTACTATCTAGGTGGCTATAGGTACCTTACCTGCACTTACATACTTATAATTTAATATATATGGCTGATAGACTATCTTCGCTCAGAATTGTTTTTCGTATAATCAATGATTTATTATTTAATTCAAATTTAACACTCATTATACAGTAAACTAAGTACTCAACTACGACGTAACCTCGTCGTCTACTATATTGTAGAGTGGCTACTTATTTCCCTCTTTTTTGTACTTACATAAGTAACTTATACTAGTTATACTCAACCTTCTCAACCAAACTCTCAAATGTTAAAAATCAATGAATAATTTATACTTACATCAAGCAGTGTGGTGTAAAATTCAATAATGTTATGTGTTAACTACCTGTGTGGTAGTATACAACAAACGCAAATTACAAAACCTTATATCGGAAATCGGCTACATCCAATTGTTTTTGAGAAAAAATAACTTAAAAGTTGAATGAACCATACGATGCAACTTTATTTCCCCTTAACTTAACCAACATTATCTGGACAGCAAAATGGTATGGAAATAGTCGAGTTTATTATTGTATTGTGTTTTGTAACGAGCATAAACCTAATAAATGTTATTGAAAAAAATTGGTAAGATATTTTAGTGGCTAGCGATCAATGCAAATATACTATGTATATATATTAGTTTATACGATTATGTTAACTTTAGTATGTTGTTTTGAGACAGTTGATTAAAATTATATATTATGATGTTGATCGAGATCCGTGAGCTTATACTTGAGTGTTATATAGTATGGAATATCCGAGTGGATATTGGTAGTCAGGCAGGTCTTAGTATAAGTACTGCCTATAAACGATCATATTTATTATACGTTAACTATTATTATTAGTTTTTTGTATTATTATCATTGGTTCCTATAATTGGTTAGTCGTCGTACAGCCGAGTACGTAGACGTGTGGGTAGTTGTTAGTTTATTTATTTTATTACAATATTACAATGTGAAGCTTAGACAGAGATGGAATGGTCCAGGAGGATTTCTCCGTCCTTCCACCTGGGCCAATGATGAATTTATTGGCGCAACTAGGTCTAAAATATTAGAGGGGGGCTGCAGGCCCTCCTAATTTAATTTACTTAATTTAATGCTTTCCAAAAATATCCGCTATTTAGAGATGTCCGTTAAAGGAGGTTTCACTGTAAATACTAAATAAGTTTTTTGTTCGTTTTTAATCAACAATATAAAATTAAAATATTGGACGGTGACCGCTGCAATGCCGCATGTCCGTATAATATTTATTAGATAAGAATACTTTTATTCAATTATATATTTTATATTACAAAATAAACTTAAATATTTTATAATTTTATATTTATACAATTTACTTTTGAATAATTCTGTTATAATAATTCACTACGTCATATTGCATAGGATGTATCTCATATTCTCACTATTTTATGCTTAAATTAATAATTATTATTTAATCTTAAATAATTCATTTTTTTTTTTGGGGGGGGGGCTAAAATATATTTTGAGGGGGCTAAGCTCCTCTAACTCCCCCCTAGTTGCGCCAATGCGGCAATCATAATAAAGTATATAAATTTTATAATATTATTTTAGGATTTTAAATAATTATAAACCTGTTGTATTTTGGTTAATTGGCTGACAGGTTTTAGTCAAATGGATCTTTAGTGTTTTGTAATTTATGCACTAATTTATTTTCTCCCTTTTTTAAAAATAAGGCTAAATATTCCCCTGTTTGGTAAGTAGCTATTTATAGGTATACTGATTTAATTATTTTAGATTCTGAACAGAGTGATGAATGTATTGATTTTACAATGATGTGTGTTTATTTTTTTTTTGTGTCTGTCATCACGTTTTGGAGTAATAATAGTGTTTTGATTTTTAACTTCAGTCCCGATTTGAAAAGAAAAGCGAATCTAGTTGGTATTTTTTTGGGGCGGGGGGGGGGGGGGAGAAGGGAGGTAAGAAGTAAAAAATTTCCAGTAATTTTTAAATGCGTCTGGAAAAGCCCTAAAAAAGCAACAGAAAAACAGGAATTTTCACGCATATCAATATAATATATCATAGACTGACAAATCATCTCTGTTCAGAATCATTTTTCGTATATAATGATACCTGTCATTGTTTCAAATTTAACACATTCATTATAGAAATCTACTCTCAACCTCTACAGCAGAGCGATATACCCACTTGCCCACCCTTTTTATAGTTTCTGTTGTACGATTGTGTTAGTTCGAGCAGAGGTGGCTTCTGTCGTATTGGTGTCTACCGTCTGGTGAAAATCATTCTTTTTTATTTCGTGAAAGATTCTCTATCTATAGTTTATACCCGCAGAATGCCAGTTTTATTAATCAATGTCTGCCAATATTGTCATTTACCGTCAACGCTTAACAAGTTTAAGCAAGTTTCGATAAATTGCGGTTAACGACGTTTACGTTTTAACGAGAGCTTTTAGCCATTAGGTTAAAATATTTGACGTGTATCGGTGCAGACAAGTTGGAAGTTTTATATGAACAAATAATTTACGTCTAATAAAATTCATCTTATGTCGTCGAATAATAATATGTTAATTTATATTAGCAATCAATGTGTTTAATGATTAAAATTTTAATTTAAAACTGTTAATAATATAACTACCGTGTGACGTAAATGGAGTCGATTGATTCTCTATGTAGGATTGTGTAATTTTTTATTTTTAAAACCTAGTAAAACAATAATAGCTTCTATATTTATATAGGCATTTTTATTCATTTTGTTTAATCATATACTTTATAATAGGTACTGAATAGGTAGGTATAATAATAAATTATTCAATACATTCATTTAACTAAGTTTATTTACATGTGGTTAATATTTTACATTCATTTACGGTAAAACATTTAATGTGATAAATTCATCAACAACATAATTATACCTCATTGAGAATAATTTGTATTATTATTAATTTTCGTAAATATAGTCTTAACTCGTATTATGCCATTGTAAACAAACGGAGGTTGGGTGATGACAGGAAGTGTAATTTACAAAAAAATTTAAATATAACGGGTAGGTAAGGTAGGTACCTAACAATAGTATAATGATAGTTAAATGATACATTGTTATTAGGTATATAATTTAACATACATTTTTATAGAGTTGAAATTACTACAACATTTATTGATCCATAAAAAGTAATACATATATACAAATTTGAAATTGCAATATTTTTGAAATCTATTGAAAATTAGATATTAGTTTTAGGTCGTAGGTTTATTTGTATTTATCTATTGTCCTCAATTTAGGTTTATTAATACCATAAAAACGATATGTATACCCTTTGACTATGCTCATCAACAAAGTCAGTACCCGTGAGTACACGTTTATATAATATGTTTTTAATAGGATTATTTTTCGTATAAGTTGTATATACATACCGATAGTATTGTATCGTTTTGGTCGGATACTAAAAGTGGGAAGAATGCAAATGAAAAATGTATACATAATATACATATTAATATAGGTAACATAATACAGTTTATTGTATGAATAATGCGTATTATAGTTTAAATGAAATAGACTAGAGAGCCTATAAAAGCCCTCTAGAATAGGCCAACCTCCAAAAATTTGTTTACTTCAATAATATGAATAAAATATAACAGTTCAGTATTTCATCAGCATTAATATCGGTATTAACATAACAAAATCAATGTATCGTATTATGTTTGAAGATGATCTAGGTAAACGGTGAGATTGATCTTTGAGCGCCGGTGAATTGTTTGAAGAATTGCGTCCCGTGTTTCTATTTTCATAGTCATCTTCTTCAGAATCAAACGCATTTATAGCATTATCGTCAACGTCTTCGCTAGGTGTTCTGGGCTTAGATAAATCCATTTCTGTTGATAAATATAGTGTTATTAAAATAACTATTTTTTTTTTGTTTTAAATTTATTATGATTTGCTTTTTGGAAAACAATAAACATTTAGAATCTAAGTTAAAATGTTTATAAGATTTGGTTACTAATGTATGGAAGTTATTTTTTAAATTTCCTTTGCAATTTACAGGAAAATCATCAAAAACGTTGAAGCGAAATATCTATCAGTTACTATGAATTATTGATCATGCTTAGCTAATAATTTAGAAACTGAGTTCAAATAACAGTTAGGTATTTTTTTAAAAGTAGAGGTTTATATTTTATTTGATTATAGTGTTTTTATATATTACAGACACCTCAGTTTCTATAACTCGTGAATTGCAAAACCGCCGAAAACTCCTGTATCAAATTTTTTGATTTTATATTTTGAGTGAGTGTTAACTGTATTGATTTAATAATTAAAAATAAATTTATTTATTTATTCTAATTTAAAAATATTTTACCATATACTCTAATATTTCCTTCAGCTTCTCCAATTGAATTTTTCGATATGCATTTGTATCCTCCTAAATCTGACTTTTTAAGTTTTCTAATTGTCAGTTTCATCTGAGCACTGTAGTAGGAAACTGTTAGTTCTGTCATATTGTACTTATCATTTGATATTATCATTTCTCCTATAAAAATACATTAAACCAAAATTAAATTAATTTTGATTAATTTCTTATAAAATTTCTTTATATTTGGTTATTAAATTATTTTTAGATGTTAAATAATTACAATTTACATTGTTTATAAATAACGGATTATGTTTTTAATTATAATTAACTAAAACATATTTTATTTTACTAATTAACTATCCTGAAATCTAATACCGGACATTTTTGGTAACCGAAATGTTGTCGGTGAGACGGTGATTAAACTTTCAATGAAACATTCAGGTTCAGTGGTGATCAAACTAGGTGGTTGGGTGAGGGAGATAGATCCCCCCATGACTTTTTTCTTTTAAATTTATAATAATTAAATTTATATACATTATACTATAATGTTGATGTATTAAGTTTTGTTTTATTTTTTTCTCAAAACAACTTCTATGAGCGTATATTATTATTATCTAAATTCTAGACTCATTCTAGGAACAATTCTAGTGCATATTATTAAAAAATCAGCTCCCCCATGACAAAATCATTTGACTGCCACTGTTCACTGTTTAGGTTATACCCATATGCTATGTAGGTGATTCATTTGATACAAAATGGTCTTAGGTGCGGAAATATCTGAAGGTCCATCAGTTTTCTAAAATATATAGAAAGGTATGCGTATTCTTACTTTTTACAGTTTATATTTTATCTTGACTTATTTTATAAAAGTCTAGAATATTAATATAATGAAATGTTATCAGATAATAAATATATATAGGTATATATTTAAACTTTAATTTTGATCAAGTTGTATACAGAGTAAAATTCGATGGTCAGTAAATATTTTAATCAGATTAAAGTTAGGTAGGTACTGCTAATATCTACATAATAAAATTACTAAATACAATTTTGTTTTAAACTTTTGAATATTTGTTATATTATGTTCTTAAGATAAATGATTGTTAGATTAGGTTTGGTTATTATTTTAAAAAATAAAAAAAAAATAAAAATAATATTTTAAAACTTAGTAACTGGCATCGTCCAAAACTGTACACTTATCATTCATAAGTCATAACAATTATAACACTTTAAACCGTTTAATACGGTATATATTTTTTTCTATTGTTAAAAAGCAAAATTTTTGTAGGTCGGTAATATTCAAAACTGCACATATTTGATTATCGGTTATAAATTAAACAATTATTGTTAATTAACAAATCGTCGTAGAAATAATTTAATACAAAAGATTTTGTAATTTTAAAATTAGTTAAAAATAATTGTACCTTATGTAAAAATTATTTAATTAATTTATAATAAGATCAAATAAAGTATATATAGTAGATAATATTTAGATTGCAATATATTTACATCCTAGTGTATTGAATTAATTTCATTGATTATGATTTTGTGATTTTGATTAAATATGATGAACTGATGTGCGGTTCTAAACGATAATGTAATTTTAGATAAATGTGTCCGTTATTGATATTATCTATAGTGTATAAGGTATTAGACGGTTTGTTTTCACAGACAAACAGAACAAGTAAAAAATAGAAGTACGATTAGGCAAAATAAATAATATTTTATTTTATTCTTTTAGAATGAATTTTAACAATTTTTTTTTTAAATTGTATCCATTCTTATATAAAAATGTCAAAAAATGCTCTAAAAAATAATAGTCTTAAAACAAAAAAAAATATATATAAAATAAAAGGAAAATTTTTTGATTCCTATGAAATAAACTTTGTGCTTGAAAAGCAATATTTTCGGGAAAAAATGCAGTTTGCATTCAAAATTCTAATCCGTTCCTTAGTTATAAATATTAATTATATTATATAATAGGTATTTATAAAAATTATTTAATTACTATTTGTCTAATGTAGGTACATTTATCATAGTCAACCATTTATTTTGGGTCTAGTATAACGTCAAAAAAAATCTATCAAATATACATTATAGTAGTAAAATTGCATTTTTTCGATATTATACCATATAATGTACTTGTGTAATAAATGTATCGTGTAGTGATAGTTAGATTTGTTATTTCGGTAATTAAGTACCTATATAGTATGATAACGTTTTATTTGCGGTGCTTAGATATGGGTTTAATTAAACATTAAGGGTGTTTCTTCAACTATACCAATACGAAAGATACTTTATACTGCATGTGTTTCGATTATGAATGCTAAATCTAACCGTTTTATGAACTCCCATTATTAATTTAAATATCTAAAACCAAAATCCAATTTTATGTAACTGAGTTATTATTAGATAATTTTTATTTACTAATTTTTAAAACATTCTTATCATTAATTTATTTATTCAATCCGTATTCTGGGACTGGGACTGAGATTAAATTCAATAAAAAAGTAAAAAAAAATTATAAGTACAATAATATTATGCGTAGGTAGATACTTAAAATATACTTTTGTGAATTTTTATGCTGCTATTATTGATTTCCCGCGAAAATTGAGTTGATTTATTAATATTTGTTTGTGCTGGTCTATATAAAGTTTGTAATCTGAAATCCCTCGATACTAATTATGTTTGACGGGTATGGCCGATCGAATTATAATAATATGTAATGACTACTGATTTTCATTAAAGTTCTGGGAATATACCCAATATATTGGATACCTAATATGTACATTTGCAATTCAATATTACTAGTTTACACGCACAACAGTATAAAATTGAACTTTAGAAAGAAATAATTGAGTGCTATAACAAATAATACTTATTAGTTATTACTTTTGTATATTATTCAATTCCATCAGTTGTAAATATTATAGTAGGTATATTGGTATGTTAATGAATGCATGATATGTAATATTTAGATTTATAAATTAATTAATTCTAATGAAGCTTACGTAGTTCATTAGTATTATTAATTTATTATGTATGTTCATTGTTCATGTGTATTTATCATGTCCTTACAAGCAAAATGTTTTGTTTTGAATAAACAAGAAATGTGTATTTTGATATATGAATATTTCTTTATTTTTATTGTAGATTTTACATTATTATAACACTATCTAGTATAAAATTTGATTTTAATTTTAACTTTTAGTTGTAAGATTGTAATTATAGTAATACAGTGAAACTTCCAATTAACGGTCACCAAAGGGACCATAAATAATGACCGCTATTTAGAGGTAGCCGTCCTATAGAGGTGACCGTTAACGGAAGTTTTACTGTACCTATATTATAAATAAGTACAATTTTCTTTTAAAAATTGATAAACATTTTCTTTTTATTAGTAGGTACATAAATTATAATGCTTAAAAAAAATCATATTAAGAATATTAATGCTCAGAGTTAATTACAATAATTTCGAATATGACGATTTAACGGTTTTAATAACAATCAAAATATAACTATTTTTAGATTCTGATGAGTCATGAGTGGCGCGATAAATGTACTGATTTTACTATGAAATATGTTTTTTGTATCTGTCACCATCCTTTGTAGTAGTAAAGTGCTTCGATTTTTAACTTTAAAGGTAGTGTTAGTATAAGTTAGTTTTAGAAAGTAATAATGTTACTTTACTCATTGCTTAGATTAAAGTAATGAAGTTACTTTATTCGTTACTTAAATACAGTTGTAATGACATTACTTTACTTTTCAATCTAAAAAGTAACTATATTACTTCTCGTTAAACAAAAAAAGAAGAACAGTTAATAGGTACATAACAATATATTTTATTAAGCCATGTCTATCTATTGCTTTGTACTGTATTATATCACACTTTATTGCCATATTGGGTTCATCCTGTACTGTTAAATGAAATATTATTAATTTATAACTATTCAAAAATATTAATGAATACTAATTAAAATTAATTTTATTTCAAAATTCATTAATAATTATTGTATAAGTTAGTAGGTATATTATTAAATGACTTCATATATTATGTATTATATTAAAAATTAAAAAAAATTCTTTATTGTTTTTTATAAATTTATATTTGTTAATAGTGCTTATACCTATAATTATAAATTTACAATTAACAGTTTCTAGCGTTTCTGCTGTTAATAATAAATATTGTTAATACGTAGGTATGCAAAATTAATAATACTTGATCACGCTAATTATTAATTATATGAAACGTTGTTCTATGTATTTAGAGAATAGCTAATTAAATAATAAATGTTACCGTAATTTACAGCACAAGTTGACATATCAAAACCATTGAAAACTAAATTGTGAAAAGTTAAAATTAATATAAATGTATGTATATTATATTTGGTTTTTGTATACCTATTACCTCCGCATTATAGACTTATTTTAATATATTATATAGTTTTTTTATAATAATAATTGTAAATTTGTAACTCCAAATAAATACAAATAGTATCGCGTTATATTATAGGAATTACTTATCAAAAGTAATTTCCATTACATTTTCGTTACTTGGAAACAGTTTTAACGATATTACGTAACGTGTAATGTTACTATGTTATAGGTTACTAATAACGTTACTTCAGTTACTACTCAAAACTGTTTAAAGGTGGATTCTAGAAGGTAAACGGATTTAGTTAATACATTGGCGAGGATGAGTTAAAAGTAAATAATTCTTTGTAGGTACCTACTTATCAAAATAATCAGGAAAAAATTGAAATTTTTATGCAAAACCAATTTTGTCAATCCTCCGTTTTTTTACTCAACCGGAGAAATATATATTATTTAAGTAATTAAAACGTATGCCTGATTATCCAAAAATTATATTTTATTAAACTAAAACCCTCAAGACCACATTATAAATCTATAAAAATTCTAACTTTTAATATATAACTAGGTACATTATACACGCAGTGGTGTACTAAGGATATTTTTATTGGGGTGACAACCGTCGTTTTTATACATAAATTAAAATTTAATAATGGTTATATATATATAAACGATCAATCAACCCTTGAAAAAATGCATATAATACATATATGTACATGAAAAAATAAAATCAACTTTAATAATATTTTTTACTTAATTAAGTATGAAATTATTTATATTTAACACGTGCTAAAAGGTCTTATCACCCGAAAACCCGCTTGTAAACGCTACTGTATACGAATACCTCGTATATATTATTACGTGTTTTGAACGTGCGTGATGGAATCCTAAGTAAACAAATGAAAACTTAAATAACAAAATATATCATAATATATTTGCCTCGAAGCCAATTCAGATGGCAGGTGTGATATATCTGAATTAGTGGTATTTAAATTTTAAATCCATTTAAATAGAATGTTTCATTAGCATTTTACAACTACCGAATCCGTGGACCGTTTCGTAGAACTAACACGGAATTAAAATTATATATTTTACCTATATATATATATGTATAATATGTGTAATTTATTGCTTTGGTATCTATTATGTTATATTACACGCGTTTAACTCTATAGAGCACGTTTGTTTTTATTTCCTATATTCGACCAACAGTAGGTAATTTGTTTTATCGTTACTCTTAATTCGTTCTAAATCATTCGACGCGCATCACGTATAATACTGCAGCTATAATACTATTATATCATACGCATTTCTAAAACTTAAACGCGCTGATCGTAAAACGGTTACCTATACTAAACGGTATATTGTCGTGAAACACGCGGCGATCCAATTTTTGTGTTTGTTATTAAAAGCATCCATTTTTCAGACATTCATTTTGCGAGCCCGTTGGACCACATACACACAGAAGTGTAAGGCGTATTTGAAACGAATCGCGTGATATATAGGCATATACATACGTCTTTACAAAATGTCAGGAACATCGGAGAGCCGCTACGCACGTACGCGCCAATGATAGTGATTATATACAATGTAAATACGTCTTGTAGTGCGGGAAGAACACAACAATGCGGAGTAAAAAAAAAATATATCATATAAATATTCATGTTTCGGTGAGTCTTCGTCGTCATCATGCAGACATTGTAGTAGTAGTATAATCGTATATTATGTCAACGATACGAACACTATCGCGGTGAGACGACTACCGGCGATCGCGAGAGTAAAAGTTGCAAGGGATGAGGAGCGGGTCCGGATCGGGGATCGTAGGTTGGCGGGGGATAAACATCATTGTGCGCAAGGTGCTTTTCACCCCACACAGGTTCTCTGGGATGGTATAGTGGTGGGTACACATGGTGTGTATACTATACATTATTTATATATATATATAGTTATACCTATATAATGTGTACGCGCGCGCGGGTGGGTGTGCGTGTGAGACTGTGAGAGTATTGTATACATAACATACTCGCACACAGGCACACATAGACGGTATACACGGTGACTCGGTGTACCGGATAGAATTATTTGAAAAATATGTAAATTACATTTATTAGCATGGCTTTGAATAAAGTGTACACACCGTCGCGGTGCTGGTCGGAGCTTTTTAAAGTCATCGCGCTGCGGTGTGGCGAGGTGAACACACAGAGGGGCGGGTGAGGATGGAGAGGGCATCGAGAGCAGTACAAAATTGGCCGGGGTCGTGGATTTTGCAACGCCATCAACCGACGGCTGTGGCGGCGGTGGTAGCGCGCGTGTAGCCTTTGAACCAATACAATTATATTGTCAACCTAGCCGCTTTCCTCTTCTCCATCATCACCCCCGTCGCTACACACACACACACACACACACACACACACACATATATATATATATAGACTAACAACGTCCTCACCTTAACCACCCCTTTCATAATATTATATTGCATTTGGCCTTTGTGTCCTCTATTGTGTCATCATATTACAAAAAAGGCTGGTAATATTTTTTTTCAGATGTTAATTTTTTTCGTATGTATGTATTACACGTGGTACCTAATGTATTTTGAGATTAATTTAAATTTTAAGCTATTATTATCTATGTAATATATTATATTAGACGATAATTATTTTAGACTAGTGGTCTTCAACTGGTGGGTTACTGGAGGTTACGCGAGCTTCATAAAATTGATCACGATATACTCTTAATAACTATTCTGATTAAAATATATATTATAGTATATAAAAAGTAAATACATTTAAAGTAATAATAATATTAAATTAATCCTGTATGTACCCATACAATGTAGTATTTATAAAATAGTTTAAAAAAAAATATATATATATGGCGAGTCTAATAGTCTAATAAGAACGAAGACCACTGGCTTAGAAAATAGTGTTATAATTATTATTATAGGTCTAAGGTCTGGCATAGAATTATTAATATAAAAATTAAATAGTGAATACATTTCATGTTTATTAAACATTAGAATTAGAATCACTTAGGTATTATAATAGGTTTTGTAATTGAGTTTTTTTAGTATGTAATAATAGTGAATTGCAAGGTTTTAAAGATATATTGAGAGTCTTAATTTTATTTTTAAATACATATATATTTACTTAAGAGTAAATTGAGACGAGTTCAGCTTAAAATGGTTTTTGAATGAGATTTTTTATAGCATTGCATTAAAAATATAAAATATTATAAATATTTAAATTAAATAAAAGTATATTTTTGAAAACAGCCAATAGGAAATTTGTCTCTATAAAATGTTTTCAAGTTAATTTAAATTTATTTATAGTAATTATTAATTCTTGTATATTTACCCGATTCTCTTGTCCAATAATTGATTGACTTTGGTGATGCCTCGACATAGCATTGAAGTGTGATGTCTGTTTTTTGAGGAGCTCCCACTAGTTGATTTGGTACTTGAACCAATGGATGAACTGCATGAAAAAGTATATTTAAGTTTCTGTATTTTACGATTTATAAAAAGATACTTAAGCGGAGTGGGTTTATATAATAAATTCATTGAATTCCTACCTCCCATCGCCCTATCAATCTAGAATATTTATATTGCTACATTTCACTCGCTTGCACTCGCCGATCTGTTTTATAGGAATTTCATTTCTGACAAATATGTAAAAGCAAACTTATTTTGTTTTATCGAAAAGTTATTTTAGGCTATCTTAAAAATTTAGTTACAACCTACAATGTTAATTTGCCAAATTGGAGCTACCAACTTTTTGATAAATATTGCATTTTGTTTCAAAATAATATTCATTCCCACCCTTTCATTCGTTTCTTATTTTCGTTAGGGTTACAGAGAAATTGAAAAGTAACTAATTTTGTCGGCTTTCAGATAAAGTAAGTTTTTAATTAAAAACTGAAAGTTTCCGTGAGACCAGATTACAAAATCGATTTCCATTACTTATGCAAGTGTCCCCTTGGCATCTGTCCGGTGTTAGTGATACTTGGTTAAATATTTGAATATTTTATGAAAACTTTGTTTCTTTTTGGTTTTACATTAATTATATTGACCTTCATCACGGGGATCTAAAACCGAATTGGCCTAACTTATGTTAAACTTATTTCATGGTTGGTTTTTTTTTTTTTTTTTTATAAAATATTTTAAATTAGAGGTGACAGTTTACAATTTACATTTATTGTCTTATTGAAATATTTTCGAGTTACAAATAATAAAAAAATTAATATTGTACTTATAAGAGATAATTGTATGTATAGTGTATAGTTTTGTTTTAGGTACCCCGTATTGTTGTGTTCTTCCTGCACTACAAGACGTATACAATATACATTGTATAGTGTAAGCACATATCTGTATACTTTTTTTCTATTTTTAATCAAATCAATGCCTGTAGAGTAGAAATTATTATTGTAAATGAATTTAGATATTTAAATTGAGTTAAATATCGAATTATTTAGTATTCATCGTTTTTGGTAACTATATAATAATGACATCACTTGGATATGTTCAGTGGGGATCATTCATAATATTCTTGAAAAATAAATCGAAATAAAAAAATTGAATAACTAACATATAAATTATAAATAATATATTTTAAATGAGATGTTAAAGAAAAATATTTACTTTGATATTTGTTTAGTATTATAATTCAATTTTATAAATAAATATGATATAGTATGTTATAATGAGAAAACATTTTTGAATGATAATATTATTTTTTTTCATTGTTTTAGAATTATAAACTAGCTTACTAGCTAATACAGTCGTACATTTATATTATTCATCCTATGTACACGAATTACATTAAATTAGATAACATAATTTAATATTATTGTTATTAGTTATACTCGTATTTTTATAAAAACAACTACATACCTTATTTAATTTTCTAAGTAAAAAATCTGAATTTCTATGTGTATTCTATTTTAATAATGATGCTAGTTTTAAGTTTTATAAATTGTAAAAATTTAAATGCGAAATATACACAAAAAAGCCACAATTTTTCTTTTAACGATTTAAATATAATTTAATTGTTGAAGAAAAAAAAATTGTATGCTTTATACTCGATTATCTTTTTAATATTTTTATGTTGACCAATTTCTACATACCAATGTAAATTTGTATTCATTTGGTGTTATTGAAGTTTTCGTAAAAATATTTTAAATAAACATGCGGAGAAAGTATTTAGGTATGCTGAAAAGGTACCAAGATATTTATGCATAGAGATAGGGATAGTATGATTAAATAACTTCCAAAGTAATTAGAATTCTTGGAAAGGTTACTTCAATACCTACATAGAGAAGTAGCAAATGAAGTTGTTAGTGAATAATCTAATTTATTTATAATTTGATAAAAACACGTTAACTACGTAAATATATTATTTAATTAGAAACATAAGGTAATTAGTATATTATCAAAGGATAAAATAATTCTGTCAAATCAATTTTAATATCTCAATCAAAATAAATTGAGAATTTTACAAAAAATATTTGTTATCATCTACGAGACTACGACAATCAATAAAAACAATGCTAATGTGAATGAAGATATCATAAGATTATTAAGTAAAGTTTTAGTTAATTTAAACTTAATTTGTATTCATATTTTATTTTTATCAATGGTTTAATTCACATTGTTTTTATATTTATATTGTTCCCATGTTGCCACATTTTTAAAGGTAATACACTTTAATGAAAACAATGAAACATTGATCACTGCATAACACGAGTTAATTACATTTTTTTGGAATTGATAAACCAATTAATTAATCTAGTTTGATATTAGTATTTAGAATTTTGTTAAAATATTATAGTTAAAACGTTTTTTTATTAGTACTCAATCTTTTTAATCATTTGTTTTCATTATTTTCTGTATTTTGAATATCTACGGAATAAAAATAAATATAATTACGACGTATCAGATGATTTATTTAAGTAAAACACTAATTATATCAAAAATTATAAGTGTTATTAAAAATATTTTTTTTTATATTATTTTAAGTCGTTACAAAACAATATATTCGAGAAAAATTATATTATTCACAATTTGTTATCGTTATAAGTTTTCAACATTTACTTTTTAAAATAACAACATACATTTTTCATTTCATACTCGGAAGCAGAATATTATTAGCAGAGTATTTTTTTATACATACACACAAATCAAATTTCAGGCAAGTGGTTAATTAGTTAAAAGTATTTGAAGTTTTGACGAATAGAGTCTGTAGTGGACCAACATTTTGCGGGAATAGCCTTGTGCTACTCCACTCGGCTCATCAAAACTTTAAATACTTATAACTCATAAACTATTCATCCAAAGTTAAATTATAATAAATAGATCAACTATATAAATTATGCATTTAAAGTTAGAACACGATCGAAATATAATATAGGCATGTGATATAATTTCAATTCTTAAAGGTCAGGATTAAAATAGTTAAATTTTGTTAGGTATAATAAAATATGGTTAAAACTGAATATATTTAACACCTAATTTATTGTAATACCTATGTATTATTGGAAATTAATTTTATATAAATAATAAACATATATTTTAAGTGATGACGTACAGTTATGAAAATTATAGATAATTCTAATAATAATAATTGATACCTATATGAATGAAATATTTGATGAAATTATTTAAAATTGCATTTGGTAAAACATAAATAAAATAAATTATCCGTTAAAAATATATAATTTTGATTAATGTAGGTTTTTAATGGATACATTGAACGGATGAGTTGGAATGTAATTCAAGAATAAATAAATTATTTTGAAATTAATGATAATACGATTTCGAAAACGTATTTATTATACACAGTTATCTCTATCTTCCTCCTACCATGGTGAGTGATAGTAGACAGGAGTGGTTTGTTCGACAACTATTTATTTCGGCACCAGGACAAATTCCATTATAGCGGCCAAAAACGTCAACGAACTCTAATGAACAGCCCTTTTAAACAACACATTCTATACAGCAATACCACCAAACAGATTAACGTTTGTCTCGTCACCATCAAGACAACTAGTGTAACCCTTCCCTAATTAATTATTGACCATTCACCTCATTCACCCAATGGTGGTGACAAATGTGTCGTATTTTATGTATGCTATTAAAACTGTCAAGTTACGTTACGTTATTTACTGGTTGTAGACGAAAAAAAGATTTATTAACATAATATAATATTTTTATTGAGTTAAAATTATACTAGTACATTATACCCATAGTAATTTATTATGGTCTAGACAGTGGTTCCCCACCTTTTTCATTCTACGCCACCCTGGTAAATTTACTAAAATTTCATCCCCCTCCTTAAATTAGAGTTTAGGCGATTTTTTTTTGTGAGCGGTAAAAATAAATCATATATATTTATATAATATGTCATATATCCTATGTATTATAAAATATACAACTATTTATTTTTATTATTTTCATCGTTTTAATATTGAATATAAAAACAAAAATATTAATATAAAATATAAATAATATAAGTAAATTCAATGAATAATTTAAGACTGTTTTTTTCTTACCTTTTTCTAAAACTAATATAGTGATTTCAATTTTACACATTGTAAAATAACATTATTTTTTTCGTAATTTCATCATCACTCTATTCCCCCCGACCAGACTTAAAATTATTCCCTTGTGGGGAATTCTCCCTCGGTGGGGAACCGCTGTTCTAGAAGATACAATTTTCAAATAATTATATGGTAAATATAAGCGTATATAAAGAGTATATTTCGTGAAAAGATAAATAAAAAATAAAGAATAAGTAGGTACCTAATATAAAATATGTTAAATTTTAAACTAAGATTTATATATTATATTATTGAATATTTCTGTTTTATAGTAGGTATTTCGATAAATTGTTGTTATTAATGCTTGTTTTTTTATTTGTGTAACTTCAATTGTTAAAGATGTGACTTGCATTATTTAACCAATTTATATTAACTAATTAATTTGGAAATGTGAAGTTTTCAGCGTACATTCAAATCGAAAAAATTAATATTTAACCCACTATTTTATTCACGTTTGCTTAGCATACAATAGAGATCATCAACAATGCTTTACCGGGTTTATATCCTCCATTTTACCAAAAAGTGATTTGTGTGGGGGGTAATGGTTTTTTTTCTCCATTTTTGACGAGTTTTCTATAGCAAAAAAAAAAAACTCTCGTCGACAGCTGATTCCGTTTTGTACTGTATATCGGCTTTTATACAAATCAATATATATATATTTATTTTAAAAAGAGTGAGAGAGAATGATAGTAGAGATGGACGTTATTAATGCTCTTTTGTACTTGAACCGTTTTCGATACCAGTGATAAATGCCAATCAGACCTAACCCTATCGGGACGAAAAAACTTTAAATCTGTTTCACTGGGCCATTGTTGAATGATCACCTGGGGATGCTAGGTGGAGGAAATTACGTCGATTTTTCTTTTTTCATCTACATATTCCATAAAAAAATAATTTTTCAGCTGTATCTTTATGTATAATATAATAGAATATCATAATGAATAATAATCCATATAAATATATACTTACAATGAACGTGAAGCATCAGTCTTTTGCTAACCGATGGCGGTACACCGTTGGCTGCAATGCAAAGGTATGCACCCATTTCTGATCTTGTCACTTTTGATAGAAGTAATGATTCACCTTCAACTGATGTCACTAAGACAAATTAAAAAATATATATATTGTATGACATGAGATAGTGAAATATTTAACCAAATTATTATTATTTTTATAATTAGAATCTCATTATTGTTTGACAATTTATCTAGATGCATTGTATATGTATGTATAAAATATGTTTATAAATTTGTATGTTTCTGTTCATAAAATATTATTAATATGTACCTTTTATGAATTTCATCAATACTAATAAATTGGTAGGTATATATTTAAACATATTTATAATTTTATTAATAAATACATTATTCTAGTTTTATAAAATATACAACTAACTACAAAAATAACGGAAAAAGTAATAAATTTTGTTATCCAAAATAATTTTTTAATAATTGATGTACTATAAATTATAATATAATAATAGATGTGGCTTTAATAAATTCCAATAAAACTAGTATAAATAACCTAGCCTAAGTATCCAACAAACAACTTACTAATTGGTTTAATTATATTATTATTTTTTATTTATTAATTTAATTGCAGTATTAATACAACAGGTATTTTTACAATGGATTATATTATAAATATCTGTACAAAAATATGAGTCCAGTATAATATTATCTTTTTTTTGTATATTTGATTGTAAGGTTTATTTTCAAAATAATAATTAAAAGATTATTCGCTAGTATTCCATACATTTAGAATAAGGTCTTTTCGTATAAACTTCGTCTTACTTTTGGTTTTCACTGTAGTTCCAGTTCTAACAATTATATCTCCCCCGTCTTCCCTTCTCCATAAAATCTTTGGTTCAGGATATCCTCGAGCTTTGCAAATTAATTTAGCTGAACCACCTTCAGGGATCATCATATCTCCGGAAGTGTCTTCGTATACGATATCTGGTGGTATAACTACTTCTAGAAAAGCACTCTACAAGAAAATATAGAAGGTTAGTCAATTAAAATATATACATATATATTTATGTTTTAGTAAAGTTTCGGAGAATTTTACTTGGCTTTTCATTGGGTCAGTATTGACTTGACACATGTAAGTGCCTCTATCTTCTCTCCGAACAGTCTTAACATTTAGTGTCCATGTGTTAAAATCATTGTGCGTGACGGACAACCTATCATTGTTCGTGATAACATGTTCGTGAATAGCTAATATAGCCTTCGTATCTGCTTTAATCCAAGCAACCTGAGTACAACCAAACGTGTGTTAAAATCATAATAATATGTAATTTGTCATACATAGCAATCATAAGTATGCGTTAGTAGTTTTGACAAATATATAATATTGAATTAGTAAATCAGGTTTTTTTTATTTACCATCCGTATTAATATAATAATTTAATGTCATACATAATACAAATGAAAATGATTTAATTTTCACGCTCATACTTATGATTATTATCATTGTATTACAGGTTGTAATAAATTATTAAGATAATAATACATATTATTAGGTATTAGTCTACTCTAATAGTGCCATTTGTACTATAAAAGTGATTTCTTCTATAAAATATTTAAATATAATAGATAGTGCAGAAAATATACATGTGCTGGTATATGCTGTTTTGTACTAAAATTGAGGTTTAGTATTGGATCAAAAGATATTGTATACGATGCGATGGAAATCCATTACGTAATGGGATTTGGTAGGGTGAATATACGCGTATATTCAAATGTATAAACATTCTAGACATACTTCGATTTTTTTTAGCCTACTTACTGTTCTATTAAAAAACGACTCTTTGTAAAAACTATATATGATTGGTTTGTATAAAAGTATAGCTCGCATTGTATTTGGATGAAGAATACAAATATTTTTATTATGTTTATCTAAACTCTTAATTTAAAATGTTTTACATAATATATAATATAAGTAAATATTTAACTGAATATTTCATATATAAAATTTATTGAGGTAATTCATTGACTATTTATGAAATTCACGGGATTTTTTTTTTTAATAAAAGTAAATATAAAACTAAATATTATAATAATTTCAATATAAAGTATATTTTTAAATTTTGTTAGTCATTTTAAACATTGAAATAAAAATATTTATTTTTTATAACCAAAGTACATATTTTGTAATCCAAACTTTTGTACACTTAATTAAATGTTTTAATTTTTGTGATATAATTAAGTTATTTAAATTTACGTTCATAATAAGTAAATAATTTTAATGTTTTTTTAACGTTTTTCTAATTAAATATTATTATTATCATCATCTTATATCTGAAAATGATTCAATTTTGGTATTCAAATAATACAATTAATATTTTACTATATATAAATGACCTATAGCAAACTTAAATAGTTAAATGAGATCATTTTTCCCATTCTACAACACTTTTTACGGTATAGAGAAGGTTTATTTAAGATAATTGGAAAATTGGAGCTAAAGTTTATTATACTCTTAGGATATTGTGTTTGCTGGTTTCTTAAAATTACTTTTTGGTCTCTTAAGGCATTGTGCGCGTTGTGTGACATTAATGCTTACGTTCTGTAGTCATAACTGAGCGTTTTGTTTACGACGGCGTTCTAAGTAGGCAATCGAGGTGTCTTGATGAGTAAGGTAACTATTTCTTTATAATTTCTTTATGTTTACTTACTTATCATTTAATAAAAAAACATTGGAAAAGTGCCCGTTTAAATTGAAGTGGACGAGTTGATGTTTTTTCGTTTACACAATTTATTTTTCTTGTGATCGACTTAAACTTTTTTAAGGCTTGAAGTTTACGGAATTCGATCCGCGTTTATTCTTTGGGTAGGGCGTTGATGAAAAAAGGAAATTGAGAAATGTACTAGGAATGAGGATTTTACTGGACTATAGGTAAAGGAAAAGCCACCATCGTCTCCTTGTAATTCTTTGTTACATTTATCTGTTTATGTTATCGAAACATCAATAGATGTGTTTTCGTGTTCGCTGTCGACCGAATAGAATATTGGTGAACTTTTCCTCCTCCCTTATTTCTTTATTTTTTACTATGATGAGAAAAAGTATAAAACTGGGTCGATCACGTTTCGTCCGTAGTAGAAGTTTTGGCAACTTACCACCATATTAGAAGTCATAGCACGAATGGAAATCGTTTTTCATTTTACCTTATGGACCATGTTAGATGATATTCAATATAAGAGTTAGTAAATAAACATATACCTATACGGAATTAATTTGATATTGAATATGTGTTTTTGATTAATCACTTTTAAAGTTATAAAATTAATAACAATAATTTTATAAAAACATATTGTGTAATGTTTTACATACACTGATAAATATAACCGTATTTTATGTTTTCCTATTTCTGCCTTATGGGAAAACACAATGGTAGTTTTTATATCGAACTGCTAATAGTAGTTTTAGTTTTGTGTAAGTATCAGTATAATTCAAGTAGAGGGATCATTACAAAAGAATAACAATATGAAGTTTAATTTGTACACAAAAATATACATAAGTAATAATTTTTTTCATATTTTGTTATCGTCGATAATTTCATAACTATTCATAAAATGTTTGGTTGTTTAAATTGAATTTATTATATTATTTTACTTAGTATTATACAACAACATGAACTCTATACAACGGTTATTTTGTTACATTTTAGGTAATTTCGTTACACTGCAAAAGTGACGAAAAAATTTAAATGTTACGTTGAAATTTGTGTGATAATTTGAAATGTTTTTTGTAGAGACCCGTGAATGAGAAAAGTAATTTAAATTTCGATCAAAATAATATATTATAAAAAACACATATTCGGCGTAAGAAAAAAAAAGGAAAAAGCTGCGGCTTATCCTCGCTGCAGTCATATACGCCGTGTACATTCCACAACATTATTTAATAATATATGTCATGCTGGGTGTTATGTGGGGTGATGTCTCGGGTGTCTGGACCCGCTGGTCCACGATCGTTGATGGAGGTTGACAAAACGACGCACGTAAAACGGTTGTCATCGCTCAGACGGGGCCGAATGCGAGTTCCGGTCAAACAACGATAACAATAATAATAATATATTTATATCGTATGCTGCAGATCCCGACGAGACCCTCTCGGCTAGAGAATATGATTCGGTGACCACCATCGGAGTAGTCGCGCGCCGATGAATAATAATGCTTTAGGGGGGGGGAAGGGCGAAAGCAGAGATGGCGTTGGCGACGATACCGCAGTGGTGGCGGTGGTGGTGTGCCTCCGGAAAACATCACTCACCCTTGTCTCACACCCTCGCCGGGAAAAAGGGCTCCTTGTTCTCACCCCTTCAACAGTTTGGCGGGCTTTAGAATTATAATGAGACTCGTCGCACCACACAATGCGACCTTTCAACAAACTATACATATTTTATATAAGTATTGGGATTTGTCAAACCTTTGCTCGCGTATTGCCTTACTGCTTCGGCCGCTGACTACGCGCACTCCTTATACCGCACTTAGGCCTGCAGCACGTTTTGCGCCGCACTCTTGCCTACCAATACTACGCACTTTCTATGAGTTCAACCTTCAACGACTGGTCTATATATCGTGAGTTGACCTACTGCTAACCTACTTACTGATCTACCTACCCTGTGCGCTGGTTCCGGTTAACGGAAATCACTATAGACGAAAAGACGTTTATTTCGTTTATGTCTCGTGACTCGTAATTTTTATTCGATTGGCTCATACCGTAGTGATGTGTATGTAATGTATATTATGTAGTTGTCATTTGCTGTCACTCGTGTTAATTTGTAAAATGTTTTAGGTACACTAATATTATATAAGTTACAAATTACTTCAAACGCACACGTGGACCTTTAAAATATAAAATATATTGTCACTCGTTACAGTTTTATAAGTCCTTTCGTCTGTTCCATAGGGTTTACCACTACGAAACGTCATTTCAGATTTTTTATTTCTTCAATGATATTATTATAGCTTAGCCGAGTATTCTATGCTAACTAAGAATTTCGTATTTTATGTATATATATAGTTCATTATAAACACTAAAATATTTATAAGATTATTTGAATATTATAGTTTATCAAAATATCTTAGCTTGTTAGCTGCCATAACAAGTAATTTGGGAGTTACAAACTATATAGTTTAATATAAAGGGTCTGAGCATACTTAACTTTATTCATTAAGCTAATAATAAAAAGTCAAAGAGTGAAAGGTCAAACAATGATATTATCACATTTTAATTTATGGGCTATTATAACATAATTGAGTTGTTGCTTCTAGCTAAAGTTGACAGATAATAAACCTTATTCTTTAGATCCCTAAAAGATAATTAAACTGTTTCTTGTTATTAGCAGTTGTATTTAGCCTGGCAGTAAATTTATGAACATGAAATAATTTCCTAAAAACGATACTATTTATTTTATTGGAATTGGATTCATTTGGTATAAAAAAAAATTTATATCAATGACCTATGGTTTATAATTACTTAAGTTTACTTTTTTAGTTATAGTTTCTTATGATATATTTAACTTGGCAGAATTTTTTGTTAATCTTACTATCTCTTTTTATTATGTAGTAATATATAGTTTATTATATTGTATAATACTAGTCTAATAATACTACTTTAGACTATATTATGAGTATTTATATTTATTATTAATTATCTTATATTGTATTATTTTTTTACGTATATTTATTATTTCATCACCAAAATGATTGTATAAATAAATAATAGAAATTACATTTTTAATTTAAATCAATATTGTTATCTCTAAAAAATATAATTTCTAATACAACTATTGAAAATCTATAAAATATCTATTGTGCCATTTTTTATAGTATATTATTATTTTTAATAAGTGAAAATATCGGTTTGAGTATTCTAAGTTATTATATACTGTTATTATTATTTTTTAATATATTTATTATTAATAAATTAACTATTTATTTATTCATACTAGCTAGGAATTTATAATTAATAAATGTTGAGGAAAAAAACGAACTTTTAACATAAGTCAAATTATTAAAAAATGAAAATTATTTTATTTGTCTATGCACAGAGCATAATATTATAATAATAATATTATAGGTACCTATATATTTAAGATATTATGCAATACAATTAAGTGTTCTTATTAATTGTTATTTTCACAATTTCACATTTTTATTATAAGCTGTGTGAGTGCAGTCAACTCAAAAACTCAAACTACTGACTCGTGTTAAAAACAATCTTGCAAAAACATTGAAAATGTCAAGAATTCGGAGCAATTGAAAATTCTTTACTTGTCGGCAAATATTTACGGTTAAAATGTTTTTGTGTATCTCCATTTGGCTACCTTTGACAATGATATTGTTTTTTCCCAGACTACTATTCTACTGTGTAGTATAATATAATTTGGCTGTTTATATACATATAAACAGCTTTTTGTTTATTTTTTTTATCAACTTAAAACAAAATAAACTACTCAATTCATTTAAATGCCCAACACTGAATAAACTTTCAGAAACCAATAGTTTTTATATCATTTAAATATTATAAATAATATAAAATCTTAATAAATAAAACAATTTTCGTCGTGAATGAAAAATATACCATCAATAACATATCAAATATTGCCGTATTCTTATTGTTTTTGACATTTGTTATGTTAAAGCCTTATAGACTTACAGTTTATATAATAATATAATAATAAAAAAGTTCTTTAGAATTTAATAATAGTAATAAACATAGGCGTTTACAGACTTAGTTAGCGGGGTATATAAAACAAAAATCAAGCAATAATAAGTAATTTTTATAAATAAATATATTTTGTTCATTTAAGTTCAAGTAAAATGTTTATAATTATAAGCATTTTAAATTCACTTATAACTTCTTAAATATTTATTTCCTAATCATTTTTAAAAACATTTTAAATTTGTTTAAATTGAGTTCTTAAAGAAAAAAGGACTTCTAGGGAATAAATGGTCCTTTTAGTAGTAACACACTCAATACACTATACCATACCATGAAATTTAGTTTGTGATATATGCTAATAGTCTGCCTTCGTTCAGAATCATTTTTCGTATACCTACAATGATATTATATCATTAAATTCAAATATAACACATTCATAGTAGTAATTCACTCGACACATAGTATATAGCAGAGTATACCCACTTGTATATTTTTTTTCATATCGTGTTAACAGGTTGTCACTTAAAAATATTCTTTATTATTGTTGTTAATTGTTTTAATGAACAAATAGGTAGGTACTTTAGAAGTAAACGGATTTACTTATGAAGTTATTACACTTAAGCCGAAATACAATAAGCGCTGTATCCAATCTGCCACAGGTGAATTGTCTATTTCGTTTGGGTTTTTTTGCAAAGCGAAGTACATCGATACCAAATTAGTCGTAAATTTAGGTACAATCAAATAGAAATAAGACAAAAGGTGTATTTTATGCATATTTGTTTTTTTTTTTAATAAGGTAATAATGCTCGTATAATATTAACTATTAACTGTAATGAGATTTTTTTCGCGTAACCAGAAGAAAATATAAATATTAAAAAAAAATTAAATTTTCGTATTTAAAGAACATTTAGGTATATTGCGTGAATTATAGATCAATTCCTGAGATAAAAATGAACCTGAAAATTTTTTTTTCGAGATTTCAATAAATAACGGCACAAAACGAATCAAAATATATTCAGTGGTTATCAAGAGTATGAGTATTGCCAATTATTTACAAACAAACATTTGGTGTTAATTTTAATTTAGTACCTATATAACCTTTAAAATTAGGTTTGTAAAATATTATTCTAGTATAATACTGGATCGATGAAAACAAAAAATATCACTTTAGAATCTGTGAACTAATTGCTATATTTAGATTAATCCACATTATAATTATTAATATTTAATATAGCACGTTAAAATTATATAGATTAGTCGGGAATTTTTACACGTGTTATGCGTTAGATTTGCGATACATTTATTTACAAAAGACTGGTTCATATTGTATAATAATATATCATCGATGGTAACACAATCGAGTACAAAGCGGTTTATTTGTGCGCTGAAGAGATTATATTCACAAGGGCGCGGGGCAAACTAACAGAGGTAGTGGAATTTGGTTTATTAAAAGGGAAGTAAGGTGAAGGAATATGAGGCAGAGAAGAAGTGTAGAAATACGTCCTCTGCAGTTATTCGTCCATGAGTTGTTCCAATTTCAGAGTTGGGAAGTTTTCGTTTCAAATCCGATCATGGCGATCGTTGGTAACCGGTGATGCATGGGTCGATAAGCGGATCAGTGTGTTCGGGAAGTTTATAATGAAAGATGGTTAATACTCTGCGAAAGAGGTTTTTTGGCTACTGTCATTGCGTCTCAAGGCGTAAAATAATTACGAAACTCTGAGTACATTCCATGGGGAGGAAGATTACTAAAACCAATGATTTGGCCACATGTATAGCCTTGTAAATTACGACTTTTACATTCTTTATACGAAATTAACACATTATTGCTAATATTATTATAATTGTGTTACTTGACAATATCACATTATTCACATTATGATAGATTTCTTTAATCATTACTTTATTTCAACAATAATTTCTATACATTAATATTTGATAAGAAATTAAAAAATATTTTACCATTTTTGTTCTACTTGTTAATATAAGTTAAACTATTGTTTTATCTATAATATCTTTCTTGAATCCAATTATAATATTTATTAAAAAAAAGATGCATTGTAAAATTTTTATTTAGTTGGCTGGTGAAAATAAATAAAAATTATCTAAAAATGTTATTTTTTGTAAATAGCTTAAATGTTATTGACGTATCATGTTTCGTTAAGAGGATTTCAAAAAGTGTGTGTGTGATGATATTATTTTTTTTATACTGTTTTATTTATATTCTATTTACTACTCAAATTGATAAAGAAAATAATCCAAACAACTTAAAAATAATAAAAAGTAAATAAAAAAAAAACTAGAAAAAGGTTGTACTGACATTAAAATTAAATTAGGTTTTTATATTATTGGACAAATACAGTACTAACAATTTCAGGATAAATTCGGTATTACAGTATAACACACATTTTATTAGTAATAATATTTTTTCATCGTAATATTTGTATTGCTTAATTACATTAGAATAAGAAGTATTAAATGTAACATATTTTTCAATTATTAAATTAAGTTTTTATAATTTGTTTTTTAAAAAAAGAAATTTGACAAAACCTCAGTTTTGATTATAGTAAAATTTTAGATAAAACTTTGATTTTTGTGGTGGAATTGCATGAATATGAAAACTAACAACTATAATGAGCAATATAATATTTATATGATGTTTAATAATTTAATAAGAATCAATAACACTTTATTATTTTCGATTTTTTTTTAAATTTTGTACGTTTAAATCAAAGTTTATAATTTAAGTCCGGAAAAATATACGTGTGAAATGTTTATTTTTTAATATGTACAATATGTACATAATAGATAAAAATTGCATTGAAATCACCACCAAAAATTCTTAAACGTAACGAATAATTAAAATCTGATAGTGACATCTATATTGGATGGAGCATTTCGTCCCCAACTTGAATGTAAATTTATTAAAACTATCTTTTCCTAATAAAATCAACTAATTCAATGAAAATTGAAATATATAATCACGATGGTTTGAAAATACATAGATTATAACTATAATTTTCAGATGAAAAGCAATCAAAATTTTCAATAATATAACCAATAAATAATCGATGGAAAATAATCTGGAATTTCACTATTTACAATAATAGTTTGAAATTATTTAAAAAAATTTAAATTGTACACGTGTACAAAATATTCAAGGGCATTTATAGAAATCAATAGTTTTGATTTATGTATGTAATGTAAAAAAAAAATCATACAACTAAATTTACCGCAGAAAATATAATAAATCCAGAATTGTACTACTTGATTTACATTTAACAATCTTTAATTGCAAATGTGCAGTCAGTCATTCGTGTATAATATAAAAAGTGTAACTTTATAATGTATAAATCTCAACATTGGCGATACCAAGTTCCAAGTTGGGTTAACATGTGGCACTGTCGCGTATAGAAATGCATTAGGTTACTGTCGAAGCCATCATTTCGATTGACTGTTAAAAATTAACAAAAGTTCCTACATAATGTTATAATGGTTGCATGACGGGATGAACTGCAATATTTGTAGAGCTTATATAATAAAAATATACTTACGTAATATTTTTTTTTGGAAATTACATTGACCGTAACTATTAAATAAATATTTTTGATGTGTGTATAAATAGAATAATATTGTAATAATGGGATAATGTCGTAGTAATATTAAAGAACAAAATTAATATAATATTATCTGTGAAGCTCAAAATTATTTGGTTACCTAATTATTACTATTATGTATCCGCAACTGTTTTATACGCCGACATAGTAGTTTTGAGCTAGCTTATAACTTAGCATTTATCGAAATAATTTTTTATAAAATAACGAATTAAAATAATATTTTAAATATTTAGTTTATGTATTTTTAACATTATTCAGCTGATTGTTTTTTATATTGATGCTTCACTCTTATTTTGTACATAGACTTATCCATAATAGGACATTAGCCATTTTTTTTTTTATTATAATATATTTTACAATAATATATCAACTACTAAAATAATAGAATGAGTTTAATATTTCAGACTATGATTATTAACTAAAATATTATATTACCATTTTAAAAAGATAACTGGGTTAGAAGTTTAATTATACTTGAAAATTGATAGGGAATACAAATAATTTGTGAAATTTCACTTAACATTTATCGAGAGTCAATTATTTTGATACATTATAATAAAATACACATATTATAAAAAAAGCTTTTAATATTTTAAGTGGGTTTGTTTTAATTACGAAGGTTATAATATTGTTTTTATGGATAAAATATATTAATTGAATTATTAAATACAATATAATATTATAGAACTTCTCGAATATGAATTAAGGTAGTAAATGTTTATACAAAATCATGAATTTGAATAATAATAAGATAAACATACGATTTTAGAATAGTCAGGTATTTGAAGTTAAAAATTATGTTGTTTTAAGGAAATATAGGATCTTAGATTGTATCTTTTAGTATCAGAGAGACATGCAAGTTGCATGAAAAAATAATGAATTTAATGGTTTGCTTAAAATATTGGACCGATTATGGGACACTAAATCATATTATTTAAAGGACTATTTAGATCACCATCGATTAATTGGTATTTTTTAATGTTTACTTAAGATACCTGGCATTACGATAATAAAAAAAAAACTAATGATACAAACGGCATTCAACAGAAATTTAAGATCTCGACCTAACAAAAACTTTAGTTTCAAGAAAGTACGTTCTAAGTGGTTTTATACATTTGAGTTCAAATGAGTTTCAAATGGCCCTACTACGTATCATTATTTATACAATCGATCAGAATAAATGAAAGTTGCCAATGAAAAAATTATTTATTTTTTACGAGAAGAATTATCGCTTTTCAGTGCTCTGCGTGCATAGAGCTAACGTGGTGCAAGTCTATGTAGAGCATAGTGTAGATTTAGTGTAAAAAGTAAGAAATTGTGCAGCGCTGGTGATAGACGAAGCCGTGGTGCGAAGAATAATTTCATTTTTTTTTTATGATGAATAGTTACTGATACCGACCCTGGCTGAAGTGAAGCCGCCTTCGGGAGCACTCACCCTGTTACCACCGATATTGTTGACCACACACGTGAATATCGCGTCTCGGCCCTGGGCAATAGTCACGTTTTCCAGTGGGAACAAAAAATCTGGCTCGAAACCGTTCACTGAAACATACAACAATATAATATGGTTATTATCGACAACAGGCATCTCGTGGTATATTATTAAATCACGTAAAGTGTCTCCACAGCAAATTGAAAAAAAAAATAGCTGGTATTATTGTCCCTAAGTGTTTTTACAATCTTGTTCTCCCTCAAAAAGTCACGAGATATTAAATTATTTTTCTCCTGTTTTCTTATTGTTTGTCGTATTCGACATAGGCCAGTAGTAAATAAGTTCGTTTTGGTTTGGTACTAACAGTACGTGATACGTGTTGAACAATTCTAGAGCTTTACAATATTTCGTTATTAATTTTAACGTGGTAGCTGGTAAAAAAAAGTTCAATAACATAATAATCTTAAAAATAGTTAAAATTCCAATCTAATTTACACATTTTTAGAAATTCAATTTGTTTTCGTATGCATAATATGTCATATACGTATATATCGTAAGTACTAAGTAGGTACTTACTTTATTAAATTTAGTATTTATTGCATAATGCATTTTATTAATTTTATTATATTGCATTTATGATATAGTTTGTTCAAGTTAATTTACAATTAAAATAAAAGTTTTGAAAATATATTTAAAAACGCAATCAATAAAATTGTCAGCGTATTCCATTGATATATTAATTGTTGTTCATAGCGTACTAGAAAACAACAATTATTATATCATATTTGTGACGGGTAAATAAACAAAAAGACTCAAGTATGCTGTCACCATTAATTATCGTTATACGGTCTATTCATTTAATAATGATAATTTAATAATATTGCAGGTTATACTAATTTTGTAAATAAATTATAATTGACGCATTCAATGTTATTTTTTTGCACTTAAAGGTCGGTTCTGGTTTATTCAAAGGTTTATGGGTACACAATATGTGATTAATAGCACCGTACAATATTTACACAACGACGATGGGCACATACGATTACCCGAGAAAATATGTGAAACAATAAAATTATGTCGTTACCTATAGTAAAAGGCTCAAACAGTTATACAGAAACAATCGGAATACATTTTTTTCTAGAATACAAGCACATAACTTCCGCACTCACGTGGTGCAGAAACGACCACATCTAATCAAATTCAACAATAGAAGAGACGAAGTAAAGCATGTGGTTTACCGTGTATAATATATTAATATCTATGTAATATAATATAATAATCTATATACACATGTTACCTACGTGCATAATAATATAAAGGTTATCGTGCTGCAATATACCAAGTGAGCCTTTAGTATTTAGCTTTGATCGAAATTTGCGTATGGATATATTATGTGAAACGATTTGCAAAGGTTATTTCTCGAATGGACGGACGAGTAGAAAAAATAATGATAATGATAAAAATGTTTGGAATAACAAATACCTCACGAGTAGACGTATTCCGCGAAAAACTGCGGCGCTGTTCGGTCGCCGTACGCTCGCACTCAGCCACCGATAACCACATTAATTAATTGCGATAGGGTATACATATACACATTGGGCAAATTAAAGGGTAGGAAAACGAGTATTCTGATTTATGGGAGCCGGACCACCCCCACTGCCGTCGACCGATGGTCCTGCGGTCTCTACGTCTCCTCATCCTCGTCCTCCTCTTTTCACCGACCGTTGTAGCGGAGCGATCCCTTTTCGAAAACCAATGTCCACGGGGCCTTTGCACATAAAAACACATGTTTCGAAAACAAACTTTCGTGAATTTAATTGAAAACGTCTGATTTAATTTATAAGCGAGTCCTACGCGCTAATTTTTACTTGTCTCGCGCCAAAAAAAAAAAAATAAAAAAAAATAAAACACTATTTGTCATTACACCGTGTAATTAATTTTTGTTCAACTTGCTTATTGAACTTCAATTTATTTTTACAATTTCAAAATTGTTTTAAATGTTTTATAAGGTGATATAAAGCCTGTTCTCATTAACGACGTTATTACAAACTACCAATTTTAATCCTTTGAATGTCAATGGAAAAATAATTAAAATAATCAATTTTAGGTTCTGAGTAAAGATATGTATGTATTAATTTTACAATGATATGTGTGTTGTTTTCTATCTGTTAGCATTTTTTGGGACAGTAAAATTTTAAATTATCAGCTTTGGGGTAGTTTCTAGTAGATAATTGAATTTAGTTAGTACTTAGGGGATCAAAATTAAAAATTTCTCAGTGCTTTTCAAAATAATCAGGATAAGCTGGAATCTTTACGTTAAGCCAGTATTTTAATTTTTAATCAATTTTGTTTTTTATTGTAAATACTTAGAATTTATTTTCACCGAATAATTATATTATTATTTTCTGAATATAGTAAAATTATCTAAATATATAATACTTCTTGAGCTTTTTATAGGCATGGGAAATTTTTGATTTTTTTAAGATAAAAAATGATCTATTTCTTCAAATTCTTGAGAATTTTTCCGTATAAATTTTTCTTATGTATGTATAAAAATATTAAGAATACACTGGTACAACCTTTTTTTTTTTTATAAATTTGAGCTTTAAAGTTCACTTTAATCAGTTCAATTTACATGATAATTACTAAAATATTGATAATAAATATACATGTCATATTAAAGATAATTAATATATATGTAATAACCTAGGTATGTAATAAATTAATTTTATATTTTTAGAAAATCAATAGCTGATTTTAGTTTTATTAAATTATATTTAATGTTTTAAAATATACTTTATCGTTACTTTATTGATAATTAAATATTTTCATAAATTTATTTTATCTTTGAATTCTATTAATTTAATTCATATTTTAAAATTATGATTAATTTTTAATTATTTTCTTAAAGTCCGTTTAGCCTAAGATAAAACAGTGTACAAAAATACAAAGCTTACAAATTCTGTTTAAAGCATAATTATTTTATTTAGTCAAATCTCTGAATGTAAGTTTGGTAATTAATAATATGGTCTTAAATCAATTTAAGAACATAATTTTCAAAATAATTTCCATACTTGTGTATTCATTATTATGTTTACGATGACAAGTCATATTTCTCATATCCATGTCGACTTGTTCCCTAGCGCAGCATATATTTCTGATTTATGTATGTATATTGTATATGAGCATACTTTTCTACGATATTCTGTTGAAATGTCATAGGGTGGAGAACATCATACCAAGTGGATCTAACGACGCATTATAAAGTATCTTAAACGATAAAATATCTTACAACAGTGGATAGAAAAGTATCTGGAGGAAAATTTTCGAGGAAATGTTCATAAATCAGACTTTTATGTACTTCAAAACATGGCTTAATTACAAATATAGTTTAGTAAAATTAAAATTCGTGAAATTTTGTAATTGTAGATTAACAAGAATAATTTATTTTTAATAAAAATAATTTGATCTTTACAATTATCATATTTGCATAATGGTATCAGGGTATCAGGTTAAATAGGTTTTTATCAAACATCACTATTTATTGTTTGAGATAACACTGTGGGTAATAAGCTATAAAGAATAACTAAAATTGAATACAAATATAATTTTTAATAAAAGCAATAAAAAATAGAAATTTTGAAATAAATCGAACATCATCATATAAAAAATAAGAAATATGAAATAGGAGTTCTATTTGAGATACATTTTCACAATATAGTGTAACGACGAGTAGGGTAAATAGAAAATTAATATTGATGCTTAATCATGTTGACTTTAAAATGTATAAAATATATTGTAGTAACTAATGATATTAGATTGTTGTTAGAAAGTATCGTGCAAAAAAATGGTATAATTTTTTATTATTATCATTATTCGGACATTAAAATCTATACGGCGCATAATAATATATTACCTATATACAAGGTGATTTTTTTATCGAAGAATACTCATTATTTCTGAAAGTATTCATGTTTTTGAAAATATTTTTTTACATAGTTTCAAGTTGTTAAAAAAAAACATTTTTATTAAAAAATTATATTTTAAAATATTTTTTTAAGTTTTTTACTTTTTTGAATGACAACATATAGTTTTAATTTCATATTCCAAAGCAGAATAATTTTCTGAGTATTTTGATATATAAAATTCGAATTTAGTATTAAATTAGTAGTTTTTGAGTTATACTTATTTAAAGTTTAGACAATCGGAGTAGTAGACAAACATTTTGCGGGGTAACCCCGTACCACTCCACTCTGCGCATCTAAACTTTAAATACTTATAACTCATTAACTACTGGCCCTAAATTCGATTTTTATGTTTCAAAATATTCAGAAATTATACTACTTTGGAATATTAAATTATAACTATATGTTGTCATTCAAAAAAAGTAAAAAACTTAAAAAAATATAAGGATAACAAGTATTTAAAAATGTTGTTTTTTTTAACAACTTGAAACTATGTAAAAAAATATTTTCAAAAACATGAATACTTTCAGAAATAATGAGTGTTCTTCGATAAAAAAATCACCATGTATATATATATATATATACTAATATATACTGTATGATATAATACATATAAATATATATAGATATATAGATATAAATATATATCTTTGTATATGGATATATAATAATATCTACATATTATATAGTATGTGTATGTATAAAGTATATATACTATTTGCTTGTGTATATGTAAGAGCTTCCCGGAAAGCGTTATTTTTATCGTTTTTCGAATTCCAATCGCAGCAACAGTGGCAAAGACAAGTCGTCGTCGTCGTCGTCGTCAGCCCATACCCACCCTTCGGATCAGACGTTGTCGTGTATAAATAAACGATTACCGAAATAATGGGCCGTTACACGTTTTGTATTTAAATTCGATTCCGTCGATTACTCTTTGTGTTTGTTTTTTTCTATTATTTCTTTCTGAGGGGTGTACGCGCACATTCCAAGTAAGATCGTCGCCGCCGTGTCCTCAACGACGGCGCGGTGGTGTCAGTGTAGCAGCGGAAACTGTGACAACAACCACGTCCTCGTAGTGCATTTCTCCTTAACACCATCCAACACCGGATTTCAATAAGCGCAAAAACATTTTTAAATGTGGAAACGGGTACATAGATGAAAAAAAAACAGTTTTCGTTGACGATGACGCGGCGTCGCATCCCTTGCGGGTTGAATAATAATTGTTCGAGACCGAACGAAGAAACCGATGAAATGGTCTACAGCATGTGATAGGATAGAGATGGGAAGCGAAATTTTTCAGACACCTTTTTGTATAGGATGTAAGAAAGTGGATAGCATAAAAAGTGAAAATGCCGGACACATATTATACAAGCTATGTCTTACACGTCATGAATTCGAAAAACAATTTTAGATGTTTAATAATGGTCTTAATTAGATTTGATATTGATCGTAGCACTAAATTCATATATATATATTTTAAATAACATAGATAGAAACATTTTATACAAATGCTAACAATATACTTTACTAATAATGCTCAAACTTATCTATTGAATTTTCGACAAACACTCTATAATAATATAGTCCTCAATTAAATATTATTTATAATTATTGATTTTCCTTTATAAATGAACACCTTGAAATAATCCAATTAAGCACATTTTAAACTATAAAAATAATGCTTACGTGAATAAATTATTGAATATTCCTTTAAATATAACTTAATCATCAACATAAAATAAATGACTTATTTTTGCAAGAGTACACACTATTAAGTTAATAGAATATATTCATTGTAATTTAAATTTTTAAAATGTTTATAACACCTATTATACAAATAATATTTAACTCTTGCAAAATAATTGTAGATTTCATAATAATTATATAAAATACATTTATTAATTCCATTTTTTAAAGTTATTTTTTAAAATAATTACCCATGAGATAATGTAAATATTTTGGTTTTATTAGATATTTGGGTTTTTAATGTAAATTTATAGCAATATTATGAATAGATGATTATGAAAAGACTTTATAAGTACCTAGCGTAATTTAATAATTTAAAATTATTAGTTCCTTTTAGGAATAATCAAGTTATTATAAACTAAAATTATAATTTAATGTTTTTATAAAATAACTAATAAAATATATTTAATTTCATGATTGATATGATATTTAGTTGTTATTAGTTGAAGTGTTTTTACTATTTTTTTTTTAAGAACTAGAATTATTTCAAAGCTAGATATACGTCCATATTACATAACATTTATTTCATTATTATGTTATAAGTTAATGATAATTGTTTCAATTCTCCGTATGGCTTCTTTTTCATAGTTATTTGCTATCATGATAATTGTTATCAGTACAAAATAATTAAATATAGTATATAAGTTATAATAATCATATGTATACATTTTAATTTTAATACTATACCTACGTATGTTTGGAAATCACAAATAATAAAATACAATACGATATAATAATTATATTGGAACATTTACAATTTTTCAAACTAAAATATAAAACCTCATGGTTTTTAGTTAGATTTTCAGTAGTTATTTATATACTATTTAGGGTGAGCCAATAAGTAGTTATAACGGAAAACGAAATGCCATGTGAAGATATTTCCGAGTTAAAATTATTTGTATATAATATACGCGATGAGTTTTGCTTGCCATTTCAGCCACTCAAACTACGAGTGCAGTTCTGTTTCACGAGCGAGAATTCTGATGAATGCTCGTGTGTACACAGGAAATTAAGATGAAATGAGTTGTGCATAATTAGCAAAGTGCTTGAAGAATAGACGAGGTTGAGAAGGCGTGGGTGGTGGTTTAATGAGCAGATTCACGTTCTCTTTGGATCTATGTAATAAGCGGTAGAGACGTTTATGAATGGTGTGCACGGTTTCCAACGAACCGCAAAGGAAAATGGTAAAGCCGGATACGGGAAATCGGACGGCAACTACAGTTCGGCTGAATGGTTAGTGGTGGGAGGGGATGGGATCATGTAAGTGCTCGTTATATTCCCATGGGAGTTGTATAGAACCTCGATCTTGAGCGGTTTTCTTATATATATAAAAATAAAAAAGGGAGGAAAAAGAACAAGATAAAAAAAAAAAATAGGATACAAAGTTGATAGACATTGGTTGACTTTTACTTTTCAATACATGATTCTTTTCGCTTCTCATCACCACCATCTCTGCGGTGCAGACGGTAGTAAAGTGTGTCTGTGGATGAGTTCGACAAATGTTTACTCATAAAACAAAAGCATGTGTTTCCCCGCGGTTGTGTCGATGGCGGTAAACAGTGGTGGTGGTGAACTCTTTTTTTTTTTTTTTTGAGAAATGATTTCTGAAAACGAGATGGAAAAATGCTCGGGGGACATTTTGACGGGATCGGAGGCTATCCAGACGACGATCGGGAAAAGTTGTGCGTTTCGGCGGGCGAGAGGAGAATTGTTCTCGACATCAAAAACACCCCCCGGCCGTTGGATTTGGGCGGCTCAATGTGACGGTCTCCGGGGACTATTTTTTTTTTATGTGTCTTCATGTTGATTGCTCGTGCCTTATACTGAACACGAAAATTAATCTTGTTACAATATGATTGCTGTTGTCGTTGAGTTTTATAAGCCGGCCTGAAGTTGTTACATAACGTATTATCATTTATAACTGGGTAAAAGTGTTGAATACTTATAGCCGTAAATTATACGGTATAAATGTTTGATAGGTTCTACGCTTATGAAATTCAATAATGAATTTATAAAGTTAACTATTTTCAACCATTATCGCTGAGTTTTATATAGACGTCTATAGTTTTAGATTTGATGTCAACTGATGAATGTATTAGTTTTTAATCGATTTTTATAGGTATGAACTAAAACATTGAACACATAAAACATATGGAACTTAAGTATGATAAAACGTATGTAATATTCACTTCAAATTATTTAAAAAACTAAGTGACTTTTGTTAGACGGGAACGTTTAGCAATTCAGCAATATTTAAAAATGTCGATAGCTAAAGAATTTAAAGTTTTTACTGATAATTTAATAATTTATTTCATTAGTTATGTTTGTATAGACAATAAATCACAGTGTTGATTGTGATTATTTATTGTATTCATATTTAACATGACTAAGCATAATTTTACATTACGTACCTTTTATCATAACATGTTATTTGAAATATTCTGGATACAAATAAATACTTTAAATCGTTATAAATTACAATTATTCAACCACATTTAAGGATTAGTTAATATTAATAAATTATTTAATTGTAAAACACCGAAACATTTTCAGTTTTAGGTATAAAATCATGGTAATATGAGACAATTGTGTTAAATTAAGTTATATCATAATAATATGATTATTAGAATAAGTTTATTAAACCTACACGTTAGGGATTACTTTAATGGAATAATGTTTGTTGTTGAATATTTATAAGTAATAGTTATGTACATATTTTTTTTATCCCAAATTATATTATTTTGAACTATAAAATTTAATTTTATTCTAATCATAATAATATATACATCGTGTGCCATGAGTGTTTATTCGAGTTAGTTATATTAGTATATTTAACAGTGTGGTATAAGCACATAAAGTAATGTTATCAATAACAAAGTTACGCTGTGGTTTAATGGAATGATATTATTGAATATAGCGTGTAGTGTGTTCTATTTTCGAGACACTGAAATTGTACATTCAGAGAACATCACTGTTAATGAGTTGTATCTAGGTAGAAATTTAATTAGTTTTGGATCATTATGTGTTATGTCCACGACCACTCTCTGATCTCATCAGCAGTTTTCAAATTCCGTAAAAGATTTCTTCAACAAGTAAAAACAAGAAACTTTCATCAGTATGCACTAACTCTCCCTCCTATCTGGGTACCAGAACTTCTCTTTACTCACATACTCACTAGTAGTAATTTTCCATAGCAGTATGAAGGAAAACCTATCAACATTCTTTTGATTCTGTAAACTATTGACCCTGCCTGTGGCGAGTTTTTCACGTACTGTTCGTTAAAATAACACACGCACTATTAATATTTACATTTTTAATTTCAGAATGTTTCAATTTATTTTAAAATGTCAGATGGAGTTTAAATTAAAAAAATATCTTGAGATATCTAACTACGAATCCATTTTAATTTAAGAGAGGCATGTATGTAATTTGATTTAAATATCACCGGTAACCTAAATTATTATGTAGGTATAAGAGTATTGTATCAACTATAGGTATAATCAGGTGCACGTATTCAAACTATCAACGATTAATTTTATTATTAATATTGTGTTTAACAATAAATTGTATCGAAAATGTATTGAGAATAATTATTATTGTCTACTATAATTTTATGTAAGCATTATTAGATCAAATCACATTATATATTTTTACTGTATAATGTATTGTAATAATCCATTTTGAAGATTTATGATTTAAAAATAAATTATATATATATTTCAAAGAATACTTGTGAAAAAACTAAGTTTATATTGGTTGGTTATTTTGAAATAAATTACTACGTTCTAAAAACCACGTTAGCGTAAATCATACTTAATACGTTTAAAATAAGGGATCCGTAGGACTTCAAGCATTGGGCGTGCTTTTGAAAATCTGCCTGTGGGTGATATTAATAAAAATATGTTTTCTCCACGATAATCTAGTCACGGAGTTTTCGGGGGTTAAAAACTAAACGTATTTTGGAATGAAAAAAATAGTCTGAAATACAGAGAAAAAGAAAATCTTTCCGTAGAATTCTTTTTGAATATTTTTTTCTGCATATCTGATATTTTTTACGCATATATGCGCGCGCGCACACTCACTCGTACTCACATAGACATATACATAATATATGATATTTATATATGTAAAAAACTACAACATAGAAACAAATAATTTATTCTTGAAAAAGAAAACCATGGATGATGAGGCTGGCGTCTAGGCTTTTAAACAAAAGAATTGGCAAGGATGCGGTCTAAAGGTTTTAAACAAAAATGCAAATAAAACCGTGTTCATATACTACAGTTTTAATATATTTGAAAGGTTTGTTAAAGATTAATATTATGCTAATGGATGTGTCATTATTAAATGGGAATATTATTAACCACTCACCAATACTGATGTGCTGTATATTGTCTATATAATTATTATCGATTTGAACAATAATAATTGAATATACATCGAGGTACCTCTTCGTGTTGATTCTTTTTAACAATTCCATTAAAATATTGAAATAAATACGTTGTTAATAAATGTAAGATATATTTTTTTAAACCACCATAACACGCAAAACATTGTTTATTATACCACATTAAAATAAATATTTTTTGATAATTCCCAACTAGCTCTAATAAAATACCAAAAATAAATAACCACATAATTAAAACAATTTCTAATTATAATAAATTATTTATTTTATGTTCTGGGATAGCATTTTGAAAAAAATAATTGTATGATCGTATTTAACTTATTTTTAACACATTTTCAAATGTGTAATGTGAAAAATAAATTTATTGGTCTCAAAATAAGGTTTTTATTTTATTATTAATTCGCTGCAATAGTTATTTAGGACCAAGGAGTGTACCAAAAGTTTTAATTAGCCTTGAATATTGATTGAAAAACAAGTAAAGTTGTAACTTGGAAAATGTAATTCTTACATTTTCTCGGTACACACATTTTCGTGCGTAAGGAAAAAAACTAACACAACCACTTTGTATTTTCATGATTTTTACCAAGCTCAATTTTAAATATATAATCATGCTTAGTTTTTTTTTTTCAAAGATATCGGTACAATTTAATTGATGAATTTAAAATTAAGTAGGTAATCAACTATCATATATTTTTTAAGTTAATTATTTTTAAAAATCACAAGATCACAAGATCACATGTATAGGTACCTAATATCATGTATTATTTATATTACTTACGTTTAAATGTTATTTCATAAGTAAAAAAAAAAATAGTAAATAATATACTTACTGTGTAATTTTTAAATGTATAAACATGTTATGTAAATTAAGGTAGAATGAGGTAAAATATTTAATTTTTACATTACTGATGAAAATATCAAAATAATTAAATTAAATTTTTTACTTTTGGAAATAACAAATGATACAAATAATCCAATAAGACATATTATAATAAACAAATAACATTGAATTACAGTATTATAATGAAAGTTATAATAAAAACAAATGAAAAATAAATAATGATAATAATAACAATACTCATAACAATATTATATTATAATGAACTATTCTTCACTCGAACTGTGTTATAAGAAGACTAAAGAAACTAAGTATTTGAACACAATTTGACGATTTCTATCAATGCCACGATTGTCGTGTTTATCGTTAATTAAACCTAGTTTCTCTTCGTTGTTTCATTAAATCAGGCGTTCAATTTAGCAGAGTGGTTTCATTATTTTGAATAATATCAATAATAATTTATGACAATATTTAGTTGCAAATCATTTAAATGCAAACGATATTTTACGAGTACACTGAATAGGTTTTTATTCATTAAAATGGTTTGTTATCTTTACAATCAACCAAAAAAGTACATAACATGGATAAAATGGTCGCTAAACTAATTGTTAATAAATTATAAAATATGTATGTAGTGTATACCTACACGTTAGTTTTCGCTTTATAATTTTTATTTTTATATTAATTATTTTATTAACAATTAAAATTAAAATTTAATAATTCTAGGTTTGTATATGTAATATGTATACAAAATAAAAGCATGTAAGTAATGGGATTTTATTTTCTTGTTAAATTTTTTTTAATAATTATAAAATATTATCAATATATAAACTGTTTAAACTTACCTAAGTTAACGAAATATACAATATAATTCCATATTAAGAATTAATAATAATTCATTAAATTATTTTATACGTTATATAATTTGTTTTCATGTTCTAAAAAATAAGAGAGCTGATGTATTATATAGAACTAATAAGTATAGTACAAGTATAATAGAATAGAATATATTCACTTGACTGGATGGATTAGAATAAATTAGTTTTATAAAAAAATCCAACTAATGTCGGCTACATAAATAATTGATTTATTAAACGAATTTATAATTTTTATTAATGATGTCAGTTTTAACATTAAATGATTCCTTAAAAAAATTAATTATTGTAAATTTAAATATATTATATCATTATTATATCCAAGTACATAATAAATTATTATTTTCACTAAAAAATATCGTAATTTAAACATGAAACATTTTTACCAAAATTAGTTATAAATACAGATTTTGTAATTGTATTTTGTAATTTTTTTTTTTTACGGTTTATTGATTCAGTTTGTTGAATTTTTTAAGTTAATTAAAATGTTGTGTTGTAAACATTTTAATTTAGTAATAAAATGTAAAACATTAAAAAGTAAAAAGAGAAGTGAAAAAAAATAATAAAGATATTAAGTACGATATAGACGTATTGATTTAACGAATAATTGTTGTATAATAAAAATATTTATATTTAAAATTTTTTAAATAATATCTTATATAAAAAAAACTGATAATTTTAATTGTGTATTGTGTATTATTTAATTTAGATTTAGATTCTATTTATACAATTTACAATAACCTAACGTAATTCAAATCAAAGTGTACGTGATTTATTTGCATTGTATTCAGTAGATTAATATTCAATGCAATGAGACAAAATGGAATTGAATGCTTTATATAGCTCAAAGAGAATAGTACATTGTACCTATATTTGAAAGTTTATAGTAAGTTTATAATAATAGTTGAATGTTTAAACTTAACTGGCTTAAACTGTGAAAAATTGAACCCATAACAATTAACTAGATTATTCGTTTACTCACTTGTACTCACTTTTATCACATTTAATGGTGTACCCATTCAGTTATAATAATATACTTTTAAATCATATAATACAAAATTCCATGGAAAAATTTAAAATTTGCATAATTTAATTTTTAATTTTTGGATATTTAAAAATTTTGAGCTGCTTGCATTGTTTAATTTTACTTTTTTTCATAAAAAAAAAAAAATACTTAATAGGGTTATTAAATTTTAATTAAAAATATAGATACTATGATGTTTTATTATACGTTACGTTTATATTCACTCAGTCAGTGTAATACATTAACAATTATTGTTATAGAGCAATGAACGTGCTTTTATGTATACTAAGAAGGTAACATTGAAATTGCTTGAAGTTAGAATTGTGTATGACGTACCTAAATAAAAAAGTTATTAAATTAAATGATTTAGCACATCGTTTATTTTTTGTTTATAATATATATGAAGTACAATTTTAAAATAAAAAGTTATTAAATTCAATGATTTGGCACATCATTCATTTGTTGTTGATTACCATTTGATATAAAATACTGTTTCATTGTTGGTAAAAATACAAAGTATAATTCAACATTTTAATTTGCATTAAACTCTATTAAATATTAATAATACATTTTTCATATAAAAATTTACAATTTGTATTTGCGAAAAAAAAAATGAAGTGATTTTCATATATTTTAAAATAAGCAGTAATTTATGAAATAAGAATAATACAACTTTAAAATTAAAGCATTAATGGCTGAAGAAATGTAATTCTTATACGATAAAATAATCGAATTTGAGTATTTAAATGAATAGTTAGATAATCATTATTATATTATCTTTTTGAGATTTGCACTTTATTTTTAAGTAAGGTTCTATATAGATTTTAGATTAACAATTTTTTTTATAAATTTAAATATTTCTTTTGTTTTTATTTTGACATAATCAGTCGGATTATGAAAGTAGGAGATTAATACTATATGCTGTTCAAATATTGGGCAACTGCGTCAAAACACCAATTTAAATTTGTCCAATTCAAAATAAGTGTTAAGAATAATAAAATTGCAATTGCACTCATATAGTATAGAATCGAAATCCTTCATATAAATTTCAAACTCTGTAGTCAAAACTTACACTAATCAACATTTTCAACCTCCCGAATATTTTATGTTTTTTTTCATCGTTATAAATTAATATCAAATTTAATATATTGTATTATTAATAAAATTGAGCTTAGATAACAATAATGAAAATTGCACATAAAAATAAAAGTATGCTATGTGGCATAATATTCTACAGGTACATATAGTATATAGTATATACACATCCTATTCAAATGATAATATGATATATTTTTTTTTATTGAAAATTTGTATGCAAATTATTTACTTCAAAAATGTTGATTCATCTCAATTGAACGGTGATTGACTTTGTAAATTAAAGATAATATTTATATATTTTTTTTTATCATAATAAAAATCCACAGCTTTTGTTGCCATTGGACGTAATAGTGTATTGCATAATTTAGATATTAAAATTATATTTATAATTTATTATACATTTATATAATTTATTATATTTATAGTTAGTTACCTAATAATGGTGAATACGATTTTTATTTGTTTTAGAATCGATAGAAATCGGCTGACTTTTATGATATTTTCTGTATTTGTGTTTAATATTTCCGCTATATGGTCGGGTATTTGAAATTTCTTCTCTCCGTGTTATGGATAATATTACATGGTAAATAGACTTGGAAAATATGGTGGTTTGATGTTCTAAAAAGTATATTAACTTAATATTTTATAATTTGTAAACAATGTCTGAGTTGAATAATTAATAAGTATTAGACAATGAATATTACATATATTTTATGATTTATTTAAAACCATTACTAAAAATTTTATTATCATTGGTACATATATTATTTTAAAACTTAAAAACTTCTTGTTTAAATTTTGATTTAGATAAATCGACATCGAAGTTTAAAAAAAATCATTTCTAATTCAATTTACATTAAAAATGGGTCTTTCTAAATTCATTATTGAAAATTAAAAATTTAAGGACCATCATGCTCCATGAATGAAATATCACTTTGTATAATATACTAACATATAGCTGAGTTAATATTGTTATTTAACTGTTTAATTTTCGAAATATTATGATTTAGGTTGGCGTATATGTCATCTGTAACCGTATTAACCCAAAGTCACTATTATTAGAAAAATCTTGCACGATGCACATTCATAGTTTAAGTTTAACCGAATAAGCATATGATTATGTTTATAATAGTTATTATCCTGTTTCGGGTGAATGGTTAAAGTGACTCGATTCGAAACATAAACTATTTACGGAAATGGCGTTTCTACGTGTTTGTTTATCTGTGGTACTGTGGTAGGAACAAACGTATTTCGATCGAGACACATTTACCAATTTATCCGGTCGGAGCATCTGTAGGTAAATTATTAACTGTTGAACATCCAGCGTAAATCCTCAAGTAAGCTCACCGTCGCGACCCTACGATATGTTCTCGGTCGCAACATGGCTTCCCGTAGCGTAAATCCCACTAAGTAAGTCTTAATAACTGACCTCAGGAACTTCCCCTTTCCGATGGCTGTAACCTAAACCAAAACGTCGATTTTATTTTTTATTTTGTTTTTGAATATTTTAAAAACTTTTATGCTTAAATAATATAGCAAATATTAACTATAACCAGATTTATTATACAAACTATGGGTTATTGAGTTTATTCATAAAAATATAGCAGAAATATTATCAAATAAATTACTATGATGTGTGTTTTTTTTTTTTTTGTGTCTGACGACAACATTTGGAGCAGTAATAATGCTCCGATTTTTGACTTCAGCCCCTCTTTGAATAGGGAATTGAATCTAGTTGGTACTTTAGGGGGGTAAAAATTAAAATTTTCTAATAGCTTTCAAAAAAATCGAGAAAAACAAAAAAAAAATGACAGAAAAATGGAAATTTTACGGAAAAACCACTTTTCGACAAAATCGATTTTTTGATTTTGCTGTAACTCAAAAACGAATTATTGTAAATACTTGAAATTTTCACCAAATGTTTATATTATGGTTATCTCTTTACAGTTAATTTTTCAAAATATTTTGACCATTTTTAAGCTACTAATAGACAATTGAAATTTTCGACTTTTCTAAGTTTTTTTTTCTTCAAATGCCGATAAAAATTTTTTGGGTGGCCAGAAAATCTTGAAAATTTAATACAAGGTTTCTTATAAGTTGTTCTTAAAGTGATAAAAAAAAATCCGAAATCGTTAGTCACATTTTATAAGTGTTTAAAGTTCGAATTTATACGAAATATGTCAAAATTTAAATTAAATTTCATACGCTCATAATGCGAATGTTGGCCATAGTAACCATAGTAACATAATATAAAAACTATACTATTTGTTTCAAAATAGAATATTTGACAATATTTAAATATAATATATCCTAAACTGACAAATCATCTTCGTTCAGAATCGTTTTTCGTATACAATGATACCTATCATTGCATTCAAATTTAACCTTCCATAGTCTGAGGTCCACCCCACCCCCTAATATACAGCAGAGCGATACCCACTTACCCGCTTTTTTTTATTATTGATTTTAAGCGATATTTTTAAATTACTAACGGGACCACGTAGAAATTTTGTACAGTTTAATATATAGAGTTTCTATTTATTAAGTTGTACTATCAATACAAATATATACATTCAATTATGTTACTTTACTTATTCTTGTATAATTTAATATAAATATTACTTAAGCGAACATTTTATTAATAGTTAATTTATAGTAAAAGTTTTATTATGTGTTAAGTCGTTAATTTAATAAAAAATTGTTTTTAGTTGTTACAAGTTAATTTTTACAGCTAAATGTGTGTAGGATTTGTATTTATGCGATGATAGAAATTATTTAGTTATTATCATACATTTTAATTTGATCACAAGTGGTTAAAATGTGTGTTAAATTTATTTATGTGTTTTATTTTATAATTTGGCTTTTAAGATTTGAATTATGAAAAAGATAAAAGTGCAGAATAGTATAATAAATTAATGGATAATAATATTATTATTACAATTTTTAATTATTTTTAAATAATATAATTTGAACAACAATTTTTACTTATTTATATATTTTTGTTTATTTTTATTTAAATTTATTTTTCAACTGGACTTAACTTTAGAAGTTTGTTTAAAACTCTAAACTTTGGTTTTTGATATTAAAATACTTTTATTTAAATATTTTAAACATTTTAAACGTACCATAAATTTAATAATAAATTATTTATATTGTATCCGATTAAAAATTAATTCATACGATTTAAAATTATTCAAGCATTGCTATAACTATATTTCAGTTTAATTAACAATGATTAATATTTTTGGAAAAGTTATTGAGATCAGAATATTCATTTTATTTTTACTAATTTTTTTTCTGATATTTCTAGGTTTCACTGAGATAAATTAATTTAGAGGCTCAAAATGTATGAAATACAATTAATAATTAAGAAAAATATATGAAATAAATAATATGATAAGTATTAAATTGTAGTAATTAATTATAAGTTAATGGGTTTCAAAACAATGATAATTGATTATCATGTTTACATAAATATAAACTTATAATATGCTGCAGGTTTTTTATTTTTATTGGTACGTTAAAATAAAATAGGATTTACAATTAACCTTCAGACGTTCATAGTGATTGTTGGTATTTGAATACAGTTTAATGATATATATTAATTTTTTATTAAATGCCATGTGGATATAAAATTATTTCGTCATATGATTTCGTATTAATAAATCACTACCAATATTTTTTTATCACTACTCAATAATGCAATTAAAGTAGGGACAACCATACCCTATGAAAAACATAGTGAAATACGTGGACATATTGAAGATTTAGTTTGCCATTTTGAATCTTTTACTGATAGGAATACCGGAGTAGATTCACAAATGTCGAAAAGCAATAGAAAAATATGAAATCTTGATATACTATAATAGTAAAGTGAATTGAAATAAATAGCCTCACTATTGTATCAGAAAAAAAAAAAAAAGAAAAATTGTAGAGATTATGTTTGTTTGGATTACGATAAGGAGGTTTTTTGAATTTAATATTAACTCATTTTTGACGATTTATTAGTACACAAGATCGAATTTTTGTCGTTTGAAATTAAATTACCTTTGAAACAGAGTTAATATTTTTAAACGATTTTGTACTGTATAATAATATTATGTTTAACATTAAATTCGTGAACTAAACAAAAATGTTAGTTTGTTTACAGAACTAAAATATAAAAGCAGGTCATTAATTCAAAACTATGGCGTAATGAATTGAAGTTGAAATTATTTTTCTCATATATAATAGTAAGTACTGCATAATGTTTAGTTATTTAAACGATATTTTGTATATTTGCGTCGTCGTTTATGACAACAGGTTATGTTACTCAGGTTGTTAGATTTAGCAATATTAACAACGTTATGTATCATAGCCGGTTTCGCATTTTTTGTATTCAAAACTAAAATATTTTCTTTATCTTGTTTATAATCAATTTTTATTATCTACTGACTTCTCCTATTCGAACAGATTCTGCGTTATTAATATGCATCAATATATTTATTGTTATCAGTAAGTTTTTTTATCTGTAAAAATGAGTTTATGTACTCTATAAATTGTATTTAAACATTATTCATTGATTTTTTTTTATATACCTAATGATTGTAGTGTTTGAACGAAATCAAAACCGGTTTTGTTAGCTGTTACTGTATAGTATAAAACTACTGCCGTAGTAGGAATACTAGATAATATAGGCTACACAAGCATGTCAGTATTCATTGGTCGGCGGTTCTGTATTCAGCTTAACAATGAATAACACCGGTTCGCTGGGTGTGACATGGTTCACGTTTGCGTGCTGTTTGTTCTTCGTCATTACATACAACAGTAAGTCAAGACTATCGCAGTCTCCTATATTTTCTACAAATATTAGAAATCCAATAGAGATTTTTTTCCATCGTCTAACGATTATATTAACCAGCTAACATGGTACTAACAACTGGGGATTACAAAAACTTTATAACGACTGATTTAAAGTACTTACCACAAACTTTTACACACGTATGATAAGAATTAAAGTTTTAACTACTCTCGTAGGACATTTTTAAAGCTATAAGAAATCTACCACATTTTAAATAAATAAATCCTTTTAACGTTTATAATGTGTTTCACTTTTCATCGTTCAAATAATAGGTGCAAAATACACACGTGGCATGCATATTTTAACATTATATGCTTTTAAAACGTTATCGGTATATTTATAAATGTATTATTGCAGTTAGTCTTTAATAATGAATGTTGCAGGGAATTATCATTTTGATTTAAAATTTGTAGGTATTTAATATAAATATTAATATACAAGCAATTAGTAAATTATTTTTAATATCGTCTTTTATGTTTGTAGATTTTTCGGGCTAGTTGAATATTTTTATGGTAATTAATACCGTTATTGTTATTAAGAATGCAAATACAACAATAGACACAAGTGATTTATGTTTTGTGTTTTAACATTTGTAATGTTAAACAAAAATTTAAAATATACCAAATATTCTTAACAGACCGAGACGAGTTTTTATTAATTATTTTTTTTTTTATTAAACATAAAGATTAAATTAAGCTACACAATAAAATTATACTTAAGAATTATATATTTTGAGTAGTTCTAAATAATAATAAAAAAAATAGTAATTATTAATAAAACATAACCAATATTGGTAATATTGTGTTAGTAAAATATTATAAATAAAATCTGGTAAAGATAGAAAGATCAAATGTTGAACAACCTTTTAACTTTTCCAACATATTCAGAAATATAATAATTATGTTATATATAATTATTGTTATTCATTTAAAAGCAAAGGTAAACCATTAGTTGTTACATTAAATATGTTATTTTTAGAGCAATCAAAACCTAATTTTCTGATATATTATATTGTTTTAAATTTTTATAATTTTTATTTTATGCGTTATTAATTTCAACTATTTAAAAAAGATCTAAAAATTATCTTTTCAATATAATATTATTATTCAGTCAAGAATATCTCATCATTAAAAGAGTTACGTCAAATTGTTGATATTTTTGAATGTTTGGAAAAGCGTTCACAAAAAATCATTGTCAATTTAATCCTACCTATCTATTAAAATATACCTAATAGCTATCGTTAGTTTTTAAATATTTATGAAAAGGTTATATCATTCTACGGAGGTGCCAAAACAAACACATAAAGTTGTTGGACGATTTTTTTTAAGGTTTTGCTCGTAATGCAATCAACTTGATCGTTAGGTACAAAGGTAAAGGCACAATAAATCGCATTATGGACTCTATCCTCAGTTTTTTTTTTATTTAACTCTAACGTGAGTCGACTACATGTATCACATATTCTTTATAGCATCTTCCAAGTTTTAGGAACTTCGTATAAAATGGGGAAAAAATAATGAAATTATTATGTCCTTTGAATATCATTCGTCTGTGGGTAAAAATACGACCGTAAATAACATACTTAATACTCTAGGGAAATCACATGATGGTTTAAAACTTTGTCAAAAATTAATACTCACTGTTTTATTTTTGATTTTTCTTACTTTAAAAAAAATATTATATATTATATAGACGCATATATTATATTACTATATCATACTTATAATATATTAAAATTAAATCTTTTTTAAGTATACTTTTTTTTTTTGGTATTATGGGTATATTATACGCAGAAATAAAAATTAATTATCATGCCTGTGATAGAAGTTTTTCAGAAATTAAAAAATGTATAAAAATAAATTGTTTCATCTATTAAAGCAAGTATGTTATAACATACAATATAATATTAAACGTACTATATAAATAGTAATACATTTAAAATCATATTTATTGAACAATATGTAATAGAAAAAATAGTGGAATTTGTTTTAAAAGTGTAAGCAAGTGAGGAGGTTTATCAGCCTAGTATATGTTGTGTTATATTTATTTCATTCATTCAATACTCAAAACTTTTAAGAAAATTCATTATACCAACCAAATTATTAATTTTTTCATATTACATATTATTATCATTATTAACTATGATAATAACTATTTATATCAATATACTTATGAATGACGTAAATAATATGTTCGTGGTATATATAGCTTAAAATGTCTGTAATTAGAAACTAATGATATATGTAATGCCAAAAGTTTCAAGTACTTGCGACCGTTCATAGTTTTTAAATTATAATACAAATTTAAATTGTTCTTTTTTTGTAAAAATTACAACTCAAATATCTATAAAAAATTATTCATTTGCTTTTTTGTTAATGTTTATTAATGGTGACAAGAATAACTTAAAAGGAATTTTGTTTTATTTATTTAGTCTTAGCTACACAAACTGAACATTTTGAAAAAGGTCTTTGATTTTTGAAAAAGTCTTGCCAATACATTTTAATTTTTTTAAAATTATAATCAAAAAAATGTATGTGAGATCTTTTTACTGAGCTTAAAAATTGTTATAACAATTTAAAATAAAAATGAAAAATAATGAACATTTTGAATTGTTACTGTTATTTATTATTCATTTTTGAATTAAAAAAGTAAAATAAAATCAATTTTAACAAACATTGGTTTGTGTAAAATTTTTCATTTTTCATAGTTTTTCACGTCAATTTTAATAATACTTAACAGTTTTTATTTTTGATCATTTTTAATATCAACTATATTCAATTTTTTACTAGATTTTTAATCATCTTCAAAGTTATAAATCAAATAATTTTTACTATTACAAAATATGATAACAGCCCTACAAAAACCCTACATAATTGTAAAATTAATATTTTCATGACTCCGCTTAGAATATATAATGTTGTATCGCAATAAAAAGGCAAGAATAATAATTAATAGGTTCATAGGTGACTTGTAAACCTATACAGCCAATAACATGATGTATTATTTATTGGGATGGTCAAAAACAAATCAGGATAGCAGGATATCTATACACGTAATGTTTACACGTTAGGGCCAAATTCTAGTGTGCTAAGAAAAAAAGCTAACGGTGACTCGAATAATGGTCATTAATTATTATTATCAGACAGTCGTTTGTGTCGTTGGATTCACTGGAGATGACGCATGTGACGCGCCAAAAGTCACAGAATCCAACGATTTTGGATTTACTACGATTGTGGTTAATGCACCAGGTCCATGCGCATTCAGCGCATTTTTTGAAATTCATTTGACAGATTGATTAAATAGTGATTAACAAAATAATAACCTGATTGAAAATCAAATAATAATATACCTAAAGGGTTACTGGCTTAACTAGTAACAGCTATATGATGTTTTATAAAAATTATAAGACATAATATCATAGTATCATTAGTATTGTTATTGTAATAGTATTGTGCCATATAACCGGCGGGGTATTCATCAAAAATACAATTTAGTGAGAAAATACTGTATAGAGTCAATATTCTCGAGAGACTGTGCTATAGTTTTACACGGCTTTACCTAATCCACGCATTTGCATGCAATAAGGTGAACTTAAAATTTATCAGTGTAAAGCACATCCAATAAACACCTTAATCTGAGTTACTTTGCACACCAGTTATTACTACTTTAACCTTTTATATTCATTAAGAATTACTTTATAAATCATATTTTATTTAAAAAAAATCTCATCACCGTCCACAGCCACTTGTAGTCTATCCCATTAAAATTGACGAAATTCTATAGAATATTACTAATTTAATATCACGCTGATAGTAGTAGTAAGCCCCATCTACGTCTCGTTGTTTCAGGCGAGCGGAAAGTCGATAATTACGCGTTTTACGAGGGATGTTTAGTTGATGTAGTTATAAGCATATTATAATTATACGATAATATGATATGGGAAACTGGGAGAGCGCGAGGTGTAAATATTGTTAATTCTGTCAGCGGTGTGGCGGTGGCGGCTCATTTGTAGAAATCTTCTAAATTGAAACGAATGACTTACTCGAGAACAAAGTAATTTCCACAGATTAAGTGAAAGAAAACGACGATAGGTATAGTGTACAGTGTAAAAAGGGCGTACGGTATAGTGTGAGAGGGGAAAAAACGCGGTCTAAATGTCACGCAATAAATCGTACCGGGTTTTTCGGTAACTTCGCGCACACCGGCATGTCTTGGAAAAAAAAAATAAAAATAAAAAATAAATACACACAAAGAAACCAAAAAGTTTAGATGATAATAAACTGCCGACTGTGGAAACTTTAACCGCTGCCGCCGACCGCAAAAATCCTGTCACTCGATAGTTTCTCGCACAAGACATCTTCAAACCTCCATAATAATTTATTATAATATTATGTGCGCATTGTTGTACATACTCTGTGCCGCGATAATGTCTGTTTTATTTAATTACTCGTATGTTATCATATTTTTGTTATTCGTTTTCAGGTCGCAATGTGTACTGCTCGCACGATGCCGCCAACGCGAAAGTTTACACGGAACAAGGTAAATTAATTATTATTGTTGTTGTATACGACTACGCTTGAATCATTATCCATTCATTTTTAATTAATATTGTGATATATGTTTGCCATCGAATGTGTTTGACGGTTGTTATATTATTGTATTTGTTTTTAACTTCGATTTTAGTTGAAAACCAACACATTCGGATAGGTAGGTACCCATAACTCAAAATGATAATCGGATAAATCTTTTTATATAGTTAATCCCACGCATTGTTGCGTCATATAATTTTCGATGTTATATTTTATCTTTTTTTTTTTAATTATAAATTAAGTGGTGTATAATTTAACAATAGTTTTTTCAATTTCTATAAATACTTTAAAATGTGTTTGCTTAAAAACAGTTGTATAACATTATCCAAAAAATATTGAAGTTTAAAAATTAAAAACTTAAGTCTTATAGGGTATAGAAATAATAAAAAAAAGTTTTAATTTAAGTTTTTGAACAGAACGATCTAATGTATATTGTTTGTACAATGATTTTGGTTTATTTTTTTTCTTGTACCTATCGTCATCTTTTGGAAGAGTAAAATTACCTTGATTTTCAACTCTAAGATTATTTTACTATAGAAAATGAGATAAATTGGTACTTTTTTGGGAGGGGAAAGGTTTGCTCTAAATATTTTTATTAAAATATAAATATAATATAATTTTCAAAATAGTTTGGTAAATTTTGGAATATACTATATCTACTATATAGCAGATTGAGTTCTTCGATTTTTAACATTTGATCCATTTTACTTTTATAGTGGTCAATAAAGTATAAAAATGAGATCATCCGGTCAAACATTTCGGTTCTAATTACATTACTTTGTAAAATTGTGATACAATTGTTTACTAAGAAGTTTTATTTATAGTAAATGATTACTCTATAATTATATGAATAATAAAATTATCGGTAGCTTTCCATTTTTTAGACCTATAAATGGATAATTAAAACAATAATATAATATAATGTAGGTACATGTATATAATATACTGATATCAATATTATATCACTAAAAATGTAATGTTAAAAGATTATAAATGTTCTTACAGGTCATTTAGTATGATTTTATTTAATTAACTGAATGATTATGAATTATTTATTACATCTTTACATCCAAGAAGTAAATAATTTATTTATATTTAATATAATGTTTATTAAATCAATTATTGCATATTATATAATATAATGGTATACACATGGCGTATAGTTTTTTTAATGTATATTATTTGATTTTCTGACTTTAGTTGGTTTTAGGTAACTATTTACTATGTTAATTTACACATTATTACTTTATAGTTAATATAGTAATAAACAACGATATATTTTATATTTTTTGTTTAAATTAAGATTTTAGGTATCTTACCTAATTAAATTTGTAAGATACCTAAATTGCCAAATAATGGCGAAAAACCCAAAAACATATATTAAATTCATAAATTTTCTTTGAAATAGTGCACTATTTTTCTTTCTTTCTCTGACCCACGTGTTACATACCAAATTTTTGTTTAATAGCACAGACCTTGTGTTGATAGCTTTAGTAATAGGGTGAATTAACTTACCTATACTAGAACTTTAAGTTATGAACATTACTTGTATATTACTATTTTTTTTGGTTTTTTATAAATTGAAATTTACATGCAAGTTACGAATATGTTAATTATTACAGTTTATAAATAACCATACTTTAATTTAAAAGTGAAATGTTATGAACAATTCAATGTACAAACAGTGTTTTTAAATCAAAATTTTAGAATGGGTCGATTCACTCTAAGCTTAAATTTGATAGCTCACTTTTTTGATTGTATATACTCCGAAACTGGAATTGTTATTTAATATTTTTATGAAAATGTTGATTCGAATTTTAAAAGAGTTGTTAATTTATTTTTAGTATTCGAAGTTTTGATGAGTAGAGTGGAGTAACACAGGGGCATCTAGAAAAATGTTAGTATATTACTCCACTCCTTTAAGAGGACGCCATACCCGCATGTGTTGTCTCTGTCTTATACACGCGTAACATAGTTAAAAACTGTTTTGCGCGGGACAATTTTACTCCCTCAATATTTATATCAAAATTACCAAAATTTCAAATCACATTGAGAAGAACTTTACCTGTGACGTAGCGTTTTAATTTTTTTAATAACATGAATGCAATTAAAGTTATCGGTTTGAGAACTTTAGGTTTTTTTCATTTAATTATTAAAAATTATTGGTTACCACTATCAAAAAAAAAAAAACGCTACGTCATAGGTAAAGTTCTTCTCAATTTGATTTGAAATTTTGGTAATTTTGATATAAATATTGAGGGAGTAAAATTGTCCCGCGCAAAACAGTTTTTAACTATGTAACGCGTGTATAAGACAGAGACAACACATGCGGGTATGGCGTCCTCTTAAACTTTAAATACTTATAAGTTTTAAGTTATTTTATCTTCGTTGTTCGAAATTCAATGTTTATACATCAAATTCTTAGAAAAACGTTCATAATATTAAATTAAAAATGTATATTATTACTCAATAAAGTTAAAAAAAAAAAATGATAAAAATAGTAAAATATATTTTTTTAAAAAGCCTTCAAATTATTATGATAGTAAAATATTTTTAAAAACATTAATACTCTTTGTAACAATTAATGTTTCTTATTAAAAGAATTGTCCAAGATACATGCTTATCACAATAGCTATATTATTAAATATTTATAATTTAATTTGAAACTAAAAACAGAAATATGTGTACTAAATTTCAACTTTTTAATTTCTTACTTAAAATGTCACAATAAATTGATATATTGGTTGATGTACAGTTTAATAATATGGCTTATTTAATTTTTTTTTTTTTCAAAAAACGCAAAACGATTAAATTTTATTTCGTTTATAATTTACAAGGTCATAGAAATTAATATTAATTATTTATGTTTAAAGTTTCTACGATTATTACTTTTTAAAGATATTAAAATTAAATTAATTTTTACTATACAATATAGTTTAAAATCTACTCAACAAATTATTTGATCAAAGTTTAATTTTAAAAACTAAAAGTATTTTTACTTTAAAGCTAAAGAATTTATAATTATAATATTTAATAACTTTTTTTGATGCGAAAACCTCTGTACGGGCCTCCTCTCAGAAAATTTATAATTGTAGTAATTTTGTGTAAATGAGCAAAAATGCATTACTGTACTGAACGCAAGTTTCTAACAGCTAATCTCAGAAACTACTTGGCCGATTTCAATAAAAGTTATATCAATAGATTTCTGATGATACTTAGAGGACATTATTTTTGCTTTTTTTCTACATTCAACTCATGTATGTTGGTTAGGTGGATCTCACATTATTTTCGTTTAGGATTTTGAAAATCTAATATTTATCTTGTTAAAATATAGGTGTAACTCATTTTACATAAGAAACGTTTAGATGTTTAAATGTAAAAAAAATAATTGTAAGGAACGAGTGACTCACGACCCTTTTCCAATTTTTATTTAAAAAAAATATTATACTGCAGTATACTGTATAATGTATAAATATATATATATATATATATATATTATATTATTTTTAGTTGTCACCATATTTAATGTAAAATTTTGAATAAGAATGATAAGTAACTTATTTGAAATTCTAGTTTTTTTACTACTGAAATTAGTTGTCTACTTTTGTACTTTTAAAATTGTTTCTATCATCATACATAATTTAATATGCTTGTATACGAGTATGTACAAAGTAAAGTTTAGAGTACAATACAGTTGTGTGCCTCATCCTATTTCAACTTAAGTTTTTTTAGTTGTTACTATCAATTTTCTTTATAAAATATACCCGGCATACTGAATTCCATTTTTAAAATCATTTTAAATATTTCTGGCACAAACACATTATATTATATTGCTCTCAACTTTCAACAGAACCAAATCATCTGAAAGAAATTCACTCACGTGCGCTTCTGTACAACCAGCACTCGTTAAAGTCGGACTTAAGTCTCGAGTGAATTGTTATTCCATGAAATATACATGTATTATGTATATATGTATATAAGGAATAAAATAATAACAGCTTGGATTTTTTTTTTCATATAGATAGACAGTACTGGATCGAAAACGGTAAGGAGAAGGTGACCGAGAAACTCAAGTACGTGAATAAAAGAGGCGTCGCCAAAAATATAATCATGTTTCTGGGTGATGGTATGTCGCTGACTACATTGACGGCATCGCGTATCTACAAAGGTCAAATGGAAAAACGTTCCGGTGAGAATGAGTACTTGAGTTTCGAGAAATTCCCATTTGTTGGCATGTCAAAGGTGATATTAAAATAAACTAAATAATAAAAAAATAAAAATGAAGATACTTGTCTCACGATATCTCCACTTGATTTTGAATTGTATTGCACTTTTAAAAACATAAAATTTATGTCATCCGTGTGACATATATGGACGCTGTTATTTAAAAATTAATATTAACACTGTTTTAAATTATGTATGATCGGCGAAATCTATATAATTGGTTTTTATTATGTAATTATGAAGTTAACTAATTGTATACACCTGTGGGGTTGGTCAAAGCTACATAATATTTTTTTATGAAAGTTAATATAATATAATATAATATATCTACAATTAATTTTACATGGTTACAATGTTTCAAAAAAAAATACTGTTAATTTTTAATCGCTTACACGTTTTTTAACATTTCAGATTAATATATGAATTAATATACTATTGTTATAATTTATATAATATATACCTAGCTTATTGTATCTTTAAAATTATACCAGTAAACATAACAAATATGTTTATTATAATATTCTTGTTTTAATTAAAATACATTTTATGGCGCAATATTGAAAATAAATAATTGAGTCAATCTAATTAATTATAAGCTAAGTATTTATGTTTTCAAGTCGAAAATAATTATTGATACTTTAAACCAAAATATCGAACGTGAAAATAATTATACGTTTTAAAATTGTTATATGATATTTGCAACTTAAAATAAATAAAAACTTTTGCTCGATTAAATATTTATTTTCATGATTACCTATTCGTGTTTATTTAATTAATTATTGTGAATATTCTAAATAAGTATTTAATTAAATTAAAATTAATACGTTTTATGTTAGAATATTTTATAAAAACAATACTAATGAATTAATTTTAAGAATATTAATTTTATTTTCCAATGTTGGGCCTTGTTTCATTCAATAATATTATAAATGATGATATTTCGTTGAAATTATATTATATTATCTATATTCTGGTAATTATTTTTAAAGTGCAATTTTACAAAGTTATACTATACTTAAAAAATTTCAATTCATTGTATTTAAAAACAAGTTTGATAATCAACATATTTGAAATAAATGGTGTAATAAGTTTAATAAAAACGTATAATATAATAAACACGGTGACTAAAAATAAATGTATATTTTTTAATAGAAACTAGTAGGTACCTAATTAACTTTGTTTTTCATGTATAATATATTCAAAGCAGAATAAATTCTATTTATTAATTTTCAACAAAACATAATAGGCGTAACGTTTTCAAAGAATTTATATGCGACCAATTTCGATAAAAATTTTTTTAAAGATATTATTATATTAAGTTAATAATATAGCCCAAGAAAATTATACATTATTAATGTGATTTTAAAATATTGTTAAAAAAACATTATCATCCAACATTTAGTTTTCTGCATTATTTTAATGATAATTGAATTTAAATTTTTGATCAATTCTTTATCTGACAATTTTGTCAGTGTTGATGACAAGGGTAATGGTGTTAATTATTAGAGTTTAAGAAAAATGTGGTCAAAGTGCAAAGGTATAATGCATAATTAAATGTGTGGTGACTGGGATGACAGCTGTCAAAAACAGTACGATATAGGAAGGAGAATCCTAAATAAATAATAATAAATACAGTTAATACAGTTCATTATTAAAATTTCAGTTAAAAGAAATAAAAACGTAAAAAGCAAACTTAAATATGTGTATTATTATTATTATTGTATTGATTTTAATTACAATAATTTCTGTAAAATATTATCAATAAAATAATTTAAATTTTTATTATCTTTATTGTATTTATTTTTGTTAAATTACATTAAACGATAGGCAAGAAATAGATTAAATTACCAAACTCTTACATAATTTAAAATAAAAATGTATTATATTTTTAGTAAACCATTATATAATGTTTGATAGGTGATACCTAACTATAAGTATAATTATTACATAAAAAATATCGGTTGTCAATATTAACATTTATCACAAATTTAAAAACGTATACATTTTTAGTAAGTTGTTATAACTTGTAAATTAAAATATAAAGTGTTTATATTATTTTATATGTAAGAAAACAAACATAATACAAAAATATAAGACATGTTTTATCGTTTTCATAAGTATAAAATGTGATCTATCTAATATTTAAATTGAATATATTTCTATATATTATATAATATATATATTTAGTTAGAATGATACAGTAAGTGGCAAATACAATTAAACCAGAATAAATCCATCCACGCAACCTTCAGTTTAAGATTAAGACATAGTTTCAGTCAGATGTGTTATTAAATAATTTAATTATTCCTTTAATTGATTTGTTTAAGTATTTAGGTAGTATCTATTAATTTGTATTTAATATTTGTTTTTTCTTCATCTCGATAGGCTTGGTAGAAGATTAATTTGAAATAAAAATACTAAGATAATAAGACAAAAATAATAATCCTTAGTGCTCGCTCTCATATACGAGTACATTAAAAATATTGCTGGAAAAAAAGTAAATGTACTAGCCAAAGAACTCAACTTCTAATTTATAAAAACATAAATATAATATGGATGTACAGAAGACACTCATATGAGAGTTGTTTAAACAATCAAATTTAATTGCAATTCAATAATTTCAAAATATCATATAATTTCATAGAACAACAAATTATGATTTATGCCTTTAATCTTAGTCTTTAAGTCTTCTACAATCAATGATCAATGACCATGCTATTAAGTTAATTTTGAAGCAATTTTTAACAAACTTGTTTTTCTAGACTAAAAAATGACTATAATCTTCTCACAAATGTGATACGTAACTCTGGTCTCAGTCTCAAAATCACAATTTTTGCTAACGCTATATTTTAGTAAATTTATTTTTTTTATTAATATATTATGTACTTATAATTAATATAGACGAATTTTGAAACAGTTTAAGTTCAATATAAATATTGTATTTTGTACTTATTGACCCGAAAATCGTGGCTTATATTTTTCTATAAAAAAAAACTTTTATTTTATTGATTATTTTACAGCAAACACTCATTATTTTAAAAGATGAAATGTATTGAATTTTTAGGAGCATTAATAATATAATATATGCGATTCTGATATTTTATTACGTATTTATTTTTCCTCCTTATTTTTTCCATTGAAACTTATATCAATTTTTGATTTTTGAATGTCAATCTATATTTTAAGTATTATATTATTTGAAGTACAATACATCACTTAAAATGCTGTTAAAATATCAAACTATTGGTGTTTTTTTTTTATTAATAAATTTTTAAATTGTATATGGACGGAATAGCGGAGTATAGGGCTATATGCCTATATATTTAGTGGTATAGTCTTTTACTAATGTTATATAAACTTAAAATATTTACAAATAAAATGTATGTTTGCTCAATAAGGCTTATCACATGCGTGTGTGGATATTGGTTTATTGGTCAACCAATTTATTCATACGTGAGTAGAGATGTGTAAGACAAGGTTAATGTTGAAATCATACATACACAACGGTGCTTGCATATTCTTATTTCTGACACAACCAAAGTGATCTAACGAGTTTTAACCATAAACGCACCGACGTTACTGTGAGATAAATCGAAATTTACGTTTGTGATCCCAAGACAATTTCAGGAGTAGTACAACGATAGATTTACTGCCCCTATACATTTTTAATATTTTGACTACGTTGATTTGACAAATGAATTTTATTTTTATGTTAGAAAAAGTCATAGTATATGGTTAATATAACGACATTACTAATAACTATTGATGTGAAAAAAAATGTATGCAAATCGAATTAGGTATTTTTTTTTTTTAATTTCGTTCCTTAGATCATGTAATTTTTATATTTCTGTGGGAATATTTTTTCTATCACAAAAATATTTCTTTAGACTCTGGCGGCGCCGTTCTACTTGTATTCTAATACCGAATATCGATCATTTAAATAGCAACGGAGTGGCGTGACGAGTGAAATTTCAGGTAATCCTTTTAATTTACATATGCGTTACTTATTGTTTTTAGACTTACTGCGTGGACAAGCAAGTGCCTGACTCAGCATGCACGGCCACCGCTTACCTGTCAGGTGTGAAGACCAACTTTGAGATGATCGGGTTGTCGGCCTCGGTGAAGCTGAACGACTGCCCCGGGTCGGTGGCGCCCGGTAACCAGACACAGTCCCTAGCCGATTGGTCTATGGCTAAGGGTAAAGCTGTCGGACTGGTGACTACAACCCGTGTAACGCACGCATCCCCCGCCGGAATGTACGCGCACGCAGCAAATCGGGAATGGGAGTCGGATGCTTACTTAGCAAAGGCAGCGAACCTAACTGACGTGACTCAATGCGAGGACATAGCCAAACAGCTAATAACTAGAAGCCCCGGGATAGACATGAAGGCGAGTATTGCACTGCTTTTTATTTTTCAAAAAAATGTATGTATGTCATCACATTTTTCGATTTTAATTTTAACTAAATTTGGGAATAATAATTTTTTTGTGAGCCATGTCAGAATATATTCGTTCATATATTCGTTTTTGAATTATAACAATATATCACAACAACTTACTGATCAATTGCTTGAAAATTCCTGTTTTCCCTAATGTTTGTTCGTTTTTTCCTCTTATTAAGGGAAATATTGGAAATTTTTACTTTCGATTTGTATCAACCAGATTCTTTTTTTTTACCAGAAAATATATTGAAATTGAAAATCTAATCATTTTTACTAATTTCTCTAAAAGGTCAAAAAAATATTATAAGTTCAATAAATTTAACCCTTCTCACAGAATAAAAGTATCATACATTTAATTTTAATTTTATACTGTATGATAAAGCAATTAAAATTAAATTTAAATTTATTATTCTAGAACACTCATCTGTTGAAGATCACTGTCGTTTAGGTTTCTACTTTAAAAATATGAAATAATTCAATAATTATGAATACTATAATTAGTATTATAAATACTATTTATTTATTTATTTTTTGTTTTATATGATATATTAATATTTATTGAATGTGTATTAATATTTTACAACCATAATACAAAATAAATAAATATTATTACGCTTTTGTTATAATATAAAATAATTATTGAAACAATAAACAATTCAATAAAATGTTTAATAAATAATAATATAAATAATTTATTTTCAGGTGATACTGGGTGGAGGTCGTCAAATGTTTTTCCTTAATAATACAGATCATAATGGATCAAGATCTGATATGGATCTCGTACAATTTTGGAAGAAAGATAAAGCAAAACGTTTTGGAAATGATAAATCAGCATACGTTGAAAACAGAGAACAACTATTAAATGTTGACTCTTCTAAGACCGATTATTTATTAGGTAAGCAAATACGATCAATATTGTTTATTATATTATTATATATTAAATATTTCATGTGCGGTTAATCCAAAACAAATGGAAAAATGTATTAAAAAGTACTTTGTCGAATAATTTTTTTAGCCATTTCAATTTCCTTTTTTTTTTCATCTTTTGATGTATTTCTCTTTTTTTTTTTTAGATGTGGGGAGAAAGTGAACAATTTTTCTTCAATTTAAGTTCATCAAATAAAAACAAATCAATTTCGTAAAAAAATATACTTTTACACAGTCTTATGAAGCCTCTTGAAGTTTATAAGTCTTAAAAATATTAATATTTCTTTATTCCGGTTAGGGTTTTTCAAACAGTTTAGTTTGACATCATAAAAACAAATCAGATACTTAAATTCCACATAAATAATCACAGATATATAATTTTATGGTAATATTTACTATAATATTTTAATAATACGTTTAACGTTTTACGTTTCAGGTCTTTTCGAGGAAAGACATATGAAATTTCATTTGCATGCGGACGCTAGAATACAGCCCACTTTGATGGAAATGACTAAAAAAGCCATAGAAATTTTGAAGAAAGAGAAAAAATGGATTTTTCTTGTTCGTTGAGGGTGGACTTATCGATGCGGGGCACCACAAAACCATGGCAAAATTAGCATTGGACGAGACAGTGGAGTTTTCCAAAGCCATCCAACAGGCTGTCGACATGACCAGCGAAGACGACACACTGATCGTCGTTACTTCCGATCACTCACATACCATGACAATGGCAGGTTACCCGACTAGGGGCAACGACGTTTTGAGTCTTTCGGGGTCACTTGGATCCGATAATTTGCCGTACACTACGCTTAGCTATGCTAATGGTCCGAAAAATCATCAGTCCGATGAGAATTGCGCCCGTCGGGATTTATCCAATGTTGACACAAGTAATTTTTATATATTATTATAATATTTATAATATTATAAACATTAAACACATAGTTGGAACATATTCGAAAGTATCATAAATCGTCATCGCGTTTATTATAATATTATAATTTATAATATTTATAGATTTGTCATCAACGCATTTAAAATAATTATATTATGGATAATGCACGCTCTAAAACATTTACAAAATCTATTTTATAAGGCTAACAGTGTTTTTTTATAGTCAAAATAGACGATAAATCGAATTGTACTTTTACTTTTAAAAGTATTCACTACACTACAAATGTCAAAGGTAGTTAGATTATAGATACGATTACGACTACACTTACGCATGTTGTAAGTTTTTTGACGTAATGATAGCAGGGTCATTTTTTAGTGATAAATTTCTTATGTTAAGAAAAATATTTTAAGTGTAATACAATAGGTATAGTTATTATAAAAGTACATATAATTAAATATATAAATTAATTAATTAATTTAAATTGTAATAATTAATTCGTTATAAGAAAATTCATAACACGTGCTTAAAATATATTCTGCAATGTTTATCATCATTATACACTTTTTTAACAGTTAAATTTGATTTTGTTGAATATTTCGTTATTATTAAATCGTTAAATGTAATTTTAGCGATAATTATAAAAAAAATAATATATATTTCTTATTGATGAATTGCATTATTAGTGATGTTATATATATGTTACCGGAAATGTTGACAATTTAGGAAATGACGACAATTCCTAGTAAATGTTGACAATTCCTAAAATCGAAAGGCAATGTTATCATCGCCTAGGAATTGTCATCATTTCCGTAGTTTATTAGGCAATGTTATCACTAGGCCCCGGAATTTGATGATCTAAAAATATATATATAAAAAAAATGCATAAAATGACATTTATTTATTTATTTTTTAAATGATATTAAAAATGTATATTTTATTGTAGAAATTTATAAATATTGTTTTTTTTTATATTAGATTAGGTTAGGTTTTTATAGTTAAAAATGTACGTTAAAAATTAATAGAAATGACAACAAAGACTTACACTCTGTATAGTAGACACTATCGAACTAATAATGCTGTCGAACTCAAATTAAATGAAAAACGAAGACACACGGGTATATAAAATAAGTTTATAAAATTATTTTATATATCTGTGCGGAGACATGAAATTATATCAAACACGGGTTTATGTTTAAAGCTTAAATTACATAAATTAAAATGTTATAAAAATACTTGTTTATTTATTAATTATTTATTAAGGTGATAATAGATTAATTAATAATTATGTTTGATAAAAGTAATATTTAAATAAGTCAGATTAAATTTAAAAAATGTGGTATCTTTGCCTACTATCGTTAGGAAATGATGACATATACTAGGCGATGATATAATTTCCTTCCGATTTTAGGAATTGTCAACATTTACTAGGAATTGTCATTATTTCCTAAATGTCAACATTTCCGGTAACATATATATAATATGTATAAAAAAAACTCACACAGCATAATTTAAAAATAATATTTTATAGCGAAATAGTTTATTCCATACTTCCTACGTTTTCTAATATTATATTCGTGTATTAATTAAAATTGTATATAATAATAAGAGCAAAATTTATTTTTAGAAAAAAATTAAATCATTCGACAAGTGATTTTATGTTTCAGTAGGTATTCAAATTTGTACGTAGTATACATTATAAATAATAGTGACTACTCTATCGAAAAAAAACTATTTACAAATGTTATTAACTGATCTTATTAGCTATTACTATTATTGTAGCTTTAATCTATTAAGTGAAAATAAAATTTATCGTTGGATTATAGTGTCATAAAATATACGTATTAGGTATCTACAGATCTGCAATTGAAAGTAATAATATTTTATGGTTCAGAACGGATTAAAAATGTTTTATCATTTTATTTTATTTAAAATAATAAGTACCTATCATTCAAATTTTTAAATTTATTTTTTTTTAATGTAAAACAATATCTACAGAGTGGTTTATGTATACAATTAATTTTATAAGTTAGATTCTGTAGATTTTCTAGATTCTTGTAAATTATTTTATGTTTTCCAGATAATTTCATTCTTTTTTTTATTTTGATTAAATAACTTAAAAATCAACTGAAGTCGTGTACATAGCTTGTTAAAAAAGTATTTGAATATAGGAAAGTATCTTTATTTATGTTATGCTCTTAAATTATAGACTGAGTCTTAGATAAAATGATTTGACTAATAACCATAGAAAATTATTCGAGTTGAGACATCGCAAAACTATTTCACTTATGTCTGGGCTCTTTTGGAGCGTGTATTTAAACGGGTGTATTCGAAAACGACTTTATTATTGTTCATATTATAGGTACGCTGTTCACTCGTTTGTATATTAATAAAAAGTTGTTTAGGTATTCTGTTTAATGTGTATATGATATGTTTCTATCTGCTATATGTTATAATATTATAACTTCCAATTCATATGAAGTTTTTCACACAAGTTTGTAAGTTTTCAACCAGTCTTGTTGTTATGTGTAATTTTATATTGATATTATATGGCATAACAAATATAGAGTTTTAGCATGTAATGATTATTATTATTTTTTAAATGTTTTTAAGTAATATATAAATTAAAAATAATAAAATAATATTGACCTGTTTTAAAGTTTAATATAAACAATAGTTATTGCAAACGTGTATACATAAAATATCTATACATTTTAAATACGTATTAAATGTTAGTTATATTATTTTGCGATCTGTATAATGCTAATTATAAAACGTTGTGATAATTATAAATGTTTTTAATGTATACAATAATATAAATTGGAAACCAGTAGTACTTAATTACACTACTAAGTATGACTTTAAATCGTAGTTAAGGCTGTAAGATTTTTAATCTTATATATTGATTTAAAAAATATGACCTTTTGTATATTTAAACTTGTAGAAATTATCAATAGCATTTACTGTGTTATGTTTGTAGAATTTAATGTAGATATAGGTACTAAACGCAATATTACTCAATACAAATTAGTATATATATTTTTTTATCTTTTCCTCTTCTTTAGATCGCAATATTGTGAAATAATGTTATAAATTGTTCAAACACAGAAACACAGTATCACTATAATGATACATAGGTATTTATCAATGTTGTAATAACATAATTTGTTCTAAGATATAAATTGTATTAGAGTTTTAATTAGTTGATCGATAGAATCGATGCACGAAAATAATATTACCTAGACCACATGGAAAGTGTGATATTTTATTATTTCTATTATATCATCATTCCTCAATGATCAGTAAAACTATATAAGATACAAACTAGTCATATTAGCCAATTTAAAATTATAAATACCATTTTGAATGATAAAATGAATTTTGAAATAGATTAAAATTTGTCATAAGTTTAAATTGCTTTATAGGTTCGTTAAAACTAAAAATAATTTAATTCAACTGTAAACGTCAGGGTTTGTAAATAACTAATAAAAAAATCTGCCACTATCAAACCGGAAGCTACACGCACACGAAATTTGATTTTTTTAAAAATAATAGTTTCTTAACAGTAATAAAAGTGACGAAAGGGAAGAAAAAACAAAATTCGATTTCACTCTATATATATGTTATATAAACGTGTATTCTTCACTTGGTTTTTCAAATTGAAGGCTTATCACAGTGTTCAATCAGAGGAGCAACGATCGCAATTCCGTTTATGACGGATAAAAAAATACTGTTGGTAAAATATGTTTTTATTATAAATTCAGAGCTGGATAAAATCATCAAACAATTAATTTTCAAAATCTATATTCAAATTTACCACATAAAAGATATTTTAAAATTTTAAATTAAAATCATTAAAAAAATCAAAATCCAACATTTTTAAGATCAATGTAGATAAATATAAAAATATCAGATCTTTGCTGTAAAAAATTATTTTGAATAAACAAAAACAAAATTATCCGTATAGGTTTTTTTTAACTAATTTTTAAACAAATTAATTGATGGTTTGTGTGAATATCTTAGATCATAATACACCAGTTTCATATACCACTACATTATACATAATTTATATTACATTACGAAATGTTTTCTAAGAATGTATAGTAAACATTAATAAAGAAGTGATATGGGGTGAAAATGCCATGCCATAAACATTAATCGCAATAACCTTTGGGTTTTCCCTCCAAAAATGAGATATCCCCCCGATTGTTTTCCTAAAAAAAAAAAATAGTCACCATCTTACTAGTTTGAACGGTAATCATAATTTTTTAGCTGAAAATAATATTTACTATTATTTAATGTATAAACAAGCCTACAATATAATAATTTAGAAATATAATAACTTTAAATCAAATACAAATGCATATTCTGCAGTGGTTTATTTTAGTATAGCAATTTGTTATCAATAATATTGTTAATAGCTGACGTTTCTCAAAAATCAAAATCATACTCTTTTTTAAAACGAATTTTAATTTTAAAAGAACATAAGATTTGATATCATGATCTTCAGCTTCAATTATATAAATTAATATTATCATTTCTATTTTCAGCTGATCCGTCATTTACGTATCCAAATACTGTGCCATTGAAAGACGAAACCCATGGAGGTGACGACGTTATGGTATTCGCCCGGGGTCCTTGGGCCCATCTGTTCTCTGGAAACTATGAACAGAACCTTATACCTCTGACGATGGGATTCGCGGCTGGTGTGGGACCTGCTGCCGATCTGGAGGGTGGTCCAGCCGCGTTTACATCCGCTGGATTTAGCGCCGCCTCATCGCCGCTCGCTATACTCATCAGTGTCTTACTGACAACAGCAGTTATCCAGCGCGTTTGTTTGTAGACTACACTTGAAACATCCGTTTTTCGATTGCAATATTAATCTGTACATTTTTTTCTATGTATAACAATGTCTTAACTAGTCACAATGTGATGATTAAATTTAAAATTGTATTTAATTTATTTTTTATTTTTTATTATGACAAAAGTCATGGGGTTTTGCTTTTGACTTACTTTCAACATTTTTATATTATATTTTTTCGTAATTCTGTACAACTCTACTTAAACCACAATATATTCGAGTGATAATATCAAATTTGTTGTATAAATAAAATGACAAAATTAATATATTTACTTTTATTTTTAAGGTGAGCCGCCTTTTACATATTGAAGAAAGATAATGTCTTGATTCGTATAAGTTTTAAAGCTATAGTAACAAAAATAAACGGCGATGGGTGATACCATGAAATATAATAGTATTATACCTAATAATAATTTTTAATGAAAAATATAAATATAGTATACAGCTGATAACCACAGTATAATATTTAGCTTGCAGCAAAAAAATATCATAAACTATATGCCAATATGCAATGAAAAATTATTTTCTCAAATATGAATTGATCTTAGGGGGCTAAAAAAGCCTTTGTGCATTTGTACGACCATTAATATATTTTTAAATAAAAATGACGAAAGGCGTTTAAACCGTTCAAAACAATAAGTAAATAGTGTATAATATTATAAACTCGTATACAACGATTTTTATTTGTATGTACTGACTGTGTCGTCGATGAATTAATTATTTTGGACGTGAAAACATTTAAACGCCTCTTTTAGTCAACCGTAATTCGTTATACACGCGTATAGTTTATTTGTTAATTTTTTTTTATTATTCCAAACTAATTTGTTGTTGAGACTGTTGTTAACGCGGAAATTTGTTTGATCTTTGACCGTGCTTAAATACTCAGTACGCGCGATAACGTTAACACGCGCTGTGTGTAGAATATTGTACTATACCTACAATATTATTATTGTGTTTGATTCATCAAATTAATAAATTAAATGTGCGTCCCATATATACCCTATTGTAGTTTGCTAAGAACCAACGTTGTAAGGAGTAGATAGTCAACATCTGTGAATACGATTGGACCTAAAGTGTTTATCTAACTATCTTTTTCAAAAAATGTCTCTATCTTTGTTTTTTATGAACTTTCCTCTCCTTATCTATATCTATTAATTTGTATATTTGGTCTTAAATTATACACTATATTTGTTTTAAAATATTGGCCTCCACTGGACCTTTAACTTTATTATCAGTTCTATGGATTGAATAGGTATTATAAGCTACACACATATAAGGTCTATTATAGTAAACGGAAAAACATCTGACGTCGTTGGGCCAACGATTGTATTTCGCTAACTATTTAAACAAAACTAATTCGACATTATACTATAATATTAAGCAGAAGTATTCGGAGACAACAGTAATTAGATTGTCTCTATCTATTTCTAATATTATGACGTTATCCCGATTCAACGTAGGTACAATTGAATTCTATCATTAGTCCGTTAATTTCTCTCCTATAGATTCTTAATCTTAAGTCTTAATACGCTTATATTGCCAAAGGCACGATCTCTCCTAAATTCTATCTGGAAGTACATCAATCTACAATCATATTCTGTATATAATATTACAAACTTTATTCTGTAACAATATTGTATTTTATTACCGTTCATTCATTTATATTTATAATTTATTATATAATTATAACCATTAAATAAAATATAATATCTATCATTGTTACTGTACGTAGAATATTACAATTATTTCCATATTAGTAATCTTATTAAATCGCATTAAAAAAATAATAATACAACATATAACTAGGTTCTTCCTGTCTAAATATGAATAAATTTAAGAAAAAAACGACAAATAATAATTAGGCGGTTGTTTACGCGTTATTGCAATAACCACGTATAGTAACATGGTCGGTGATTCACGGGCGCGTTGTCATTGTAATTTTCGTGTGTCTCATTAGAGTACCGATCACGATATTATGTGTGTAAAAATATATGTATAGATACAATATTCACATGGTTTAAACAACGTATTATTTTCATTTTGCGCCTAACCTTCCTCTTAATTAAGCGTATTTTTTTTTTTTTTTTATAAAAAATGTCCCTCCGATAAACCGTCAACGTCAGTATTCTTGCGATAAGCCTGTCGAAATTTTCTTTTTAATTAATTTTTTAACAATTATATCACTTTTCCGTGATCGTTTTCCTATCGACCTGTCGGTACTATGTGATCTAATTTAGATATAATAATAAAAATGTTTGATGTTAAGAAGTGAAATAGCGCTAAGTTTTTATTTTTCACGGTAAAGGGCCGCTACGATAAATTACAATAAAAAAAGCGCTACGCGTAGCGCAATTCCGCTACACCTGGCAACACTGGATCTAAAGCAAAAGCGCGACACAACGCGAAATGTCATATCGACGGAAATTAGATGCGATGGCGTTGATCGGTTGAAGCGGTAAATGTGAAATACAATTATACTTTAATAGGTAACTATTATCTATTTATTTATCGCGTTCTGTTTATTATATAGAGTATTATATTTTGTAAATTACTTTTTTTGATTTCAATCACCATGATTTCATTGTTGTTCCCTTTCATGTTATATAGAATAACGTGTCTTCTTATCAGTTATAACTTGGAGGCCTTCCCAAAGTTATAATTAAGGAACTAAATTCGCAAAATTTCCAATTCAATGCTTTTTTTTCTTATAAAATATATTTTAAAGCGAAATAACACATATTCACGCATTATTTCATTGGGTAGAAGACGTAATGCTCATAATGTGCTATTAACACGTTGAGTGCTGACGTCGACATATCGTATTGGTACTATGCGGCGGACGTCGACGCATCGTCGACATCCCTTACATTACTTTCTGACCTCTCCCAATTTAACCAGCCCACAACAAGCCATTCGTGCTTGAGTCTCCGCACAGATAAGAGGTTGAAGTAATTCAATTCGCTGTGGTTCGAGATTCCGAGTATTTTTGTTATAGTCGATTTTCCTAATAAAAGTATGATTACCATATTCATTGTAATATATATTATTATATTTACTATTATATTATTAAACCATCGTTATATTTTACATTATTATTATATTATTATAAATCACTCGGAATCGGCTCCACGTGGAGCCACAGTAATTATGTTTTTCACATAAGCCAATGAAATAATAATATAATGTTTATAATAATTGTAAAAATGTCCCGCATAGGGGAACCGCTCAGTTCAACCAATGCCGCAGTCAACGTGTTAACACATTAATAGATTTATTAAGTATACGTATTACGTATACGTAAAATGAAAAACATATTTATTATACTATTCAATTAATAATTATAATTATTACTTATTTATTCCAATGTTAATTTATATTTTTCAATTTTCAATTTTTATGTTCTAATCGGAAATATAGATCTAAATATAGATCGGATAAATTCGTAAATGGTGCATAATATTTCTTGGACCCTAAGTGTTTTTGTGTCATTTTCGATCATATTATTATTTAAATGTGTTTTCAATCGTCAAGAGTATATAAGTATATAAGGGCATAATAATATGAAGTGATACGTCTTATTATATCGTAAGACATCTGTTATATAAGCAAACACTAACTGTTGTGAAAATATTTCTTTTTTTATAATTTTAAGTCATTACAAAAATATTTTTATCGTTTTTAATTTTAAATTGTTTTACTATTATGAATGGAAACTTTTATTTTTATTTTTATGTTACAAATCAAGATATTATTTGGATGACCTATCAAAGTCAAATTTCAGATAAGTAGTTAATTAGTTCTACATATTTTAAGTTTAAATAGTCATAGTGTTGGACCCACATTTTAATAAAGTTAATCCATGATAGTCAGCAGGTACCTACGCTTGTAAAACTCCACTCTACCAATCTAAACTTTAAATACTTATAACTTATACAATTATTAGTCTAAGATGTTATGTATCAAATAACTCCAAAAAATATTCTGCTTTGGAGTAAAGAATTAAAGAATGTATTTTATCATTAAGAAAGTTAGACAATTAATAAAATATGATTGATAAAAAAAAATTATTTTTATTATTAAATTTATTATTACAAGATATTTTTTTAGCGGCCTAAAATTATGTAGGGTAACATTTTTGAAATAATGAGTATTTTACGTTAAGTGGATAGCCCAGTGTAGTAAATCTATACGGGTTAATTATATAAGTTGATTTTTTTAATGTTTTTCATAAAAATATTCGACATATTTTGTTTTATGGTATGTAGGCACAGAGTAATAGTGTGTTGCTTTAAAATTGGTGAGGGTTGTATGAGATCATAATTTTTAATACAAAATTTAAATGGTTCTATGAATTCAAATTTTGTAAAATGTATAAATTAAAATATTTATAGTTTAAATTCAGTTAAATTTTAGAATGATGAAAATATTATGCATACGACATGTCGTAAAATTGTAAGATATTTATTTTTTCAGTTTTGACAAGGAAAAAACTTAAACAATGACAGATATAATTTAATTATTCTGTTAGTACAGTAGAAATCTCTTAATGAAACATCAAAGGAACCACATAGTTTGTCGTATTAACCAATAGGTTGTGCAAAACCATGCACAAAAACATAAAAAATTCAGCTGGTACTTAAGATTTTGTGTGTATTAACTATTAACCGTTATAGTATGATGATGTTTATTTAAGTTTAATTTAAGATTTGTTATAAACATTTAGTGGCAATGTAAAGGAAAGCTAGGTATATATGAAAAAAAAAATTAAATAAAACAAACACTACATTTTTGATAGTCTTATTATATTATTGTGATTTAGAATGTAGGCTATAAATGCTCACCACTTTTGATAATGATGGTCAAATGATGGATTTGGTGTTTAAGCACTTAATTATCCTGTGTTTGAAACATTATCACTGACGCAGAGTTGGATTTAAGTACGTTTCCCCGCTCGTCGCTTTTACATAATATTGTGACATAGATATATCAATAAAATATTATAAACGGCCCCGTATTTGTAACAGCGATTAAAAAAAATAGAAACGAACATCAATATTGGTCTTATCCGCATTATGTGGATCAATAACGCTTTAAATTCAAAATTCAGCACTTGTACACCAAAGAATGGTACCCACTTAAAATATTTATATAATTTTATGACGATTACACTTTGAAGGCACGCCAAGATAAAATAGTTTACAAACATAAAATATCTCACTGCCGCGGCGCCGTGTATTTAAGTACGCTGATTCACTTGTCGGTGATACATTTGACGAAAACGATACTACCTCCATCTTCATCTTTGTCTCCATCTCCAGAGCCGAGTGCCGCCGCTCACCATAAACTATATAAGTTTGGCGACACGTCCGTCAACCCATCAATCATGTGGACATTCGTCGTGTGTGTTTTGGCTTGTGCGCTACAGGTGTCCGCAGCCACCTCCGCTCAGGAATCAGGTACGCTCGCAGTTGTTTATTTGATTTTGTGCACCACGAGTTTATAACATATTACATTTTAAAACTCAATGATTCAAAATTCCTCGTACCGTATAAATTGTCGTTACCTATAATGTTTTTATTTTTACAAGGTTTTGGTTGTCAATAGTAAAAACGCTAGTTCTACGATGGTCTTTTTTTTTAAACCGTTTCCTTCGGTAAATTAATACAGTAATTATATTTATAGGTTTTTGATAACGTAACGATATTTTAGCGGTGTTTGCTTTTATTCTGGTCTTTAGTTACATTTAATGTTTACACTGATAAAATATGACTTTGAATGTAGCTAAATATGTAACAATATAGGTTATAATATGATATATTAACATTCATTTTACATTGTATACGTAAATAAATATATATATATATAGTATTACATGTGGTGTATTAATTTGTTTGACTAATGAGATAAAAAATTCCCCTAATCCTCTTTATATTTATAATATTTATTATACAATTGTACAACTTTTTTAATTATACTATTTTATTACTTATTTAAATAAATAGATAAACACCTTGATCTTTAGTAAATTAGTCCATCATTATGTTATATTACATATTGGAATTACCAAGAATTATTTAGGTAAAAAAAAAAAAAAATGCGTTTTAATATTACTAGCAAATTCAAATTATTAAACGACTTTTGATGTTATTGGTATTAGGATATTTGTGATACGTACACAATATTATATATGATAAGTATATGTGTATAATAATAATATATAAGTTTATGTTAGTAATTTATAAAGAAAATATTGTAATATTTAAAAATGAAAAATAAAACGAGATGAAGAGATCCATTTAGTAACAGATTAATAATTATGTTAGGCAACCACTCTATAGGTAAAATCAATTCATCTTAATCTTAATAAATTAGTTTAGTGAAACTGATGCTAGTATTAGAATTTAGTATTTACTGATATTCATAACTTTTTTGGATAGAGATAGAGTATTTCAGAGATAGGCTGTTTGTTTTATTATAGGTATTAGGTGAGTAGAGGCTGTAATGGGTAGTATCATTTGGTGTAGAGGCATTGATGATGGACCAAATATTTTAGGTAGTTGGTCGAAGAAATGTTATTTTATTAATTGTCTTAGTTATTTTGCTGAATCACATAATTCGAAATAAATTAGTACGAAAAGAAGTTTATATTATAAATAGTCAGTTTAAAAATATATTAAATTATTCGATTAAAATATTATACATTTAAATAATAATTTTATTACAATATTACATAATATTATATTTTTTTTCTAATACCTATTAATATATTTTATTAAATATGCACAAATATGGTTTTCAAATATATTTAAGATAAATTGCATATAAGAAAACCATTTAAAATATTATTTTTCATCGCAATTACAATAAATTATGCACTTTTTAAAACAAAAAAATTAAGTCCTACTTAGTTAAAAGATTTTTCAACATGTTTTTCACGAAATTATAATTAATGGCTGACCTTATACACTCGTTAAATTGCTATATGTCATTACGACAGGCGTTTGTCTATTGTTTAAAGTTTTATTTTCCCATTAAAAACTTGAAAAATATATATGACGCTAACAAATTCTAATAATTTATGTAATTGCGTATACCAATATTATTATTATTGTAATTAGTTCTTTAAAACAACTTTTATAAAATAATAATAATAAAAAATATTTAAAAATATTATACTTCAATAATACGAATCATGAATACTTTAGTATCCATTTACCCACTATTATATTTTCTAAAGGCACAATTTCTATTAAAATTATATTTCAATATAAAAATCTTCAGATTAATCATTATTTGGGATTAGTGAATAATTTAGAAGTAGAATTTTCGTTAGGTTTTGTCAACGCGTTGAAGAAGTTTCTTCTTAAATTTTTATTCATAAAGTACATAAATTGTATACATGAATTTTAAAAATTGTTAATGTTAAAAATTATTTATTTTACAATTAACGATTGTTAAAATGAGAACTGTTAATAAATAAAATAATATTCATATTGAACAAGCCGTATTTCGATACCAAAGAAACGAAAAATTTACATTTACATTTTTAAGCCGGAATTTACTATAAATTATAATATTTACCTAATTATTGTTCATTAATTTATCGTGTTGAAATAATAATAAAAATCAATATTCTATACCTATGTCATTAATGTATAGCAAATAAAATGAAATAAATAGTATTATAAATTAGTGCATAAGTATAGGGAAGACCTTATATCCGTATGCGTTTTCTCTATCTTACTAATGTACATCATAGTAAATTGGCATTCAGCAGAACACATTTTATGTTGTTAGCTTTAATACCGGAGTCAATTTACCTATTATTTAATTTAAAGATAAGAATATTATCTAGGGCATGTTATATACTTTTATTGATATTATCATTTTAAAGTGAGTTATGAAAATTTTAAAGTTGTATTATTTTACATAGCTATAACTCACTTGGTAATATCAATAAAAGCATATGACATGTCCTAAATCATATTCTTAGCTTTAAGTTTGATAATAGGTAAATTGATTCCATTATTAAAGCTAACAACATAAATTGTGTTTTGCTGAACGCAAATTCGTTATAATATACTCGTACATTAGTAAGATAGAGACAACTCTGCATGTAGGTATAACATTCTCTTAATATGTAACGATTTATTTAGTTTAATCAGAGTTAAATATGTACAATTACAATAGCGTGTAAATAAGCACAATTAAAATGTAATGTCATTACTCATAAATATAATATATAAATAAATATCGTTAAGATCGTTGAGCTCTGTTTACGAATATGGAATATATGATTGATTTAATTTTTTGTAAATCTATATGATATGATATATTATAAATAATAGGTATACGTGTATTTTTGTATCGTCTATAACGTCTATAACACGTTTATAGAACGTAGGTAGGTAATTGTTTTTCAATGTTCTTGAATTTTCACACAGTGCGCCTCTCATTGTGATTTGCAATTAATTATGTTAGTTCGAGGCCCCATTATCACGTATAGTGAGCACACAGCTGTGACCAAAATATAATAAAGCAATTAGTATTTTTCGTGATAGAAAAAATAACAAAAGGAAGAATTTTACTATTAGATTGTTATCATCTATTCTTTTAGACTATGAGCGAAGCTATGATTGTATTGATTTTACCAGTGATATGTGTTTCTTTTTGTATAGGTACCCATTTTGTAATAGAAAAAAAGGTTTAATTTTAAAGTCAATATATTTTCCGATAGGAAAGTTAATCAAGTTGGTATTTTTAGAAGGTCAAAATTAACATTTATTACAAGGTTCGTCATAAGTAGGTCATATTGAAATCAAAAAATCTAAAAAATCTAAAAATATATTTTTTTATAAACATCTTAAGTTCAAAAAATTTTACAAAATTAGATACATTTTTTAACGAAAAATAACAATTTTAGTGATTACTGATTTTGTTCTAATTCAAAAATATTTTTTTTTTTTAATTTTCAACTTGTTTGTATATTATTATACATATATTTATTTTATTTTATTACCTACCTATACCAAGAATTCATTTAGATGGTTCTATAGTAAGTCAATAATATATTATTTACATAATAGATAGGTATAAAATAAACTATTATAGTAATTCATTATCAATGTTATAAGTTTATAACATATTCAATATTTTTGAAAAAGGCAATAGTAAAAAAAATTACTATTTCTAATAGCAATATAAATATATCATAAAACATACTTATTAAAATAAAAGCTGATTTACTATATTTGCTGAGAATCGTTTTTCGCATACTCAATAGCGAAGTGTATAATCGACACTTACTGAACAGTGAAGCGACTACCTTTTGCATATTATAATTATTTTATGATTACTCTTAGTTTCAAGAGTTTTATTAACTTAAAATTTATTAGGTACCTTAATTCTTCAATAAATATTTTGTATATTTTTTATATCAGTTATTAATTATTACATGTTGCATTTAATGATGACGAAGTTAAATTTTATTTTGGGCTCATAAATGGCTTTAAAACCCGGAACTTTACAATTATTTACATATCGATTTTATTAATTACAGAGTGTGCTCTTCCTTCAAGTTATACTTAAGTATATTAGATTATATTATACATATAAAAAAAATGATAATTATTTATGATTATTATTGGAATCATAAAAAATAATATAGTGATAATTTATTGCCCGAAAATATTGTGATAATTATAGAGAATGGACAGAATGGTGAAATATTAGGTTAAACAACTAAAATAGCAAAATACCTAGCATTAACCCATCGAAGTTTTATAATATTATAATATATTAATAATAGGAAGATTTATATTTATTTAACTTTTACCCAAAATAGTATGATGATTTTATAAAGAAAACAATAATGATACAAGTTACGGCTTGTTCATTATTGTATTACTATAGTTTACTACAGAAAATAATTGGATATTATAAATATATCAAATAATAATGGTTTAATTTATGATGTGAGAAAGCATGGTGATTAATGATTATATATTCTATTATATTCATATTATAATATAACAAAAAATATAATATTTTGTTTTAGTAAAAATAAGAAGCTAATTTTTACCGCATAAAATTAAATATACACTTAAATTTATTTTAATACGCAGGTATTCGTAGTACAGTACTATTTTTATGTGTGATATTTTATAATCAAAGGAATTTTAACAATACTATTTGAGGCTATAGGAAAAAATATTATTTTTGAACTTAAGAGAAATAACATCACCACATTTATTAATTATAAATGAACTTCTCCTATACTAATATTTTAAAAATTCATTTTTTTTTATCAGATTCTAAATATTGGATTGAAAATGGAAAACGAATATTGGAAGAAAGGTCGAAATTACAATTACGAACAAACAAGGCGAAAAATGTTATAATGTTCCTAGGAGATGGTATGTCATTGACTACGTTGACGGCTGCTCGGATATATAAAGGTCAGTTGCAGAACATATCGGGCGAAAGTGAACACTTGAGTTTCGAACAGTTTCCGTTCACCGGAATATCGAAGGTAAAAATACGATTGCGAATCAACTATGATTATAATTTAAATCATATAAGTCTTTAATTTTACATTTACCAAGTATATTGCATCTGCACAAATAGACGTATTGCGTTGACAGTCAAGTGGCCGATTCAGCATGCTCCGCTACAGCATATTTGTGTGGTGTTAAAACCAACAAAGCTACAATTGGAGTAACATCTAAAGTACTCTTAGGAGACTGTCCATCATCGGTTCCTGAAGAGCACCGCGTGACTTCCATAATGCAATGGGCGCAATGGGCTGGCAAGGCAACCGGAATTGTTACCACAACCCGAGTTACCCACGCGTCTCCGGCAGGGGGTTACGCACAAACCGCGCATCGGGATTGGGAATCTGATGAAGATATGATACAAGAATCCAGTGGTAAAACCAATCTCACACAGTGTGAAGACATAGCTTTACAACTGATAACAAAAGAACCCGGTAGAAACTTTAAGGTTTGTTAATTGTTTGTTTAAACTTCTAGTGGTAATATTATATTTATTTTTTATCTTTGTGTAGGTTATCATGGGCGGTGGTCGTGATAATTTTATGAAGAAAGGGGAGAATTCCACGGGGAAACGTCATGACGAAGACTTAGTAGTCAATTGGATGAATGACAAGAAAACTCGATTTGGTGGTAAGGTCGCTAAATACATAACGAATAGGGAAGAACTAATGGAAACGGATATGTCTAAAACCGATTTTGTATTAGGTAAGAACAAATTATTTACTATGATAACTAGCTGTATGTTACACAAATACAGAATTGATATATTGATATATTTAACTACTTCACCGTTAATAATACTTTGTCACATTATACAAAAGTTGTATGTTATTACAATAATAAATAAAAACAATTTCGGAAAAAAATTCGACGATGAATGTATGCGCACGTCATTTAGCTCATTATATTTTGATCCAACTGCAAATTAGTAAATTCAAGTTCAGATACATACATATCATATGGTTAGCTTTGATATTACAGTGAAATAACCCAAGTACTATATATTTATAGCATAGTAGTTGAGTCTGACCAATCTGATTTCGCTCTTATCCAATGTGCACGAAAATAGTTTACGGCGTGATATTCGATAAGATTTCTGTATTTGACCAGAATCTTACTGTTTATTGTGTTCACATATCACTCATTTTATTTAGGTCTTTTTCACGGGGATCACATGGACTACAGATTAAAATCCAATTTTGAGACACAGCCCACGTTACAAGAAATGACCAGAAACGCTATTCAGCTGCTCCAGAAAGAACCAAATGGCTACGTTCTTTTTGTAGAAGGTGGCCTCATCGATAAGGCTCATCACGAAACGTTGGCAAGAATCGCGCTTGATGAAACATTAGAATTTTCCAAAGCCGTGGCGGACGCTGTGGCATTGACAAGTGAAGATGACACATTAATCGTAGTGACTTCAGACCATGCGCATACCATGTCGATGGCTGGTTATCCTAAACGAAACGCTGATATTCTTGGTTTAACAAATGAATTTGACATGGATAATATGACGTACACAACTCTGAGCTACGCCAATGGTCCAAAAAAATCCTTTACAAATGATAGCACGTCATGCCATAGGGTCAATGTGACCGGCGAAGATCTAAGTAAATATATTGAAATAAATGTATAATAATTATGGCATTTTTTTTGATCATGAATCTTAAAATATTTATTAATAGTATGATAAGTGATGTGTTAAAAATTACCTTTATAATTTATAATGAAGAATATATTATAACGATATCAATATATTTCTTGCAATCTACTAAATCGTATTATTTATTTATTTTTTTTTTTTAGAAAAATTCGACTATACATATCCAAGTCTGGTTGATTTATCTAGTGAGACTCACGGAGGAGATGATGTTATGGTATTTGCAAGGGGTCCTATGTCTCATTTATTCACCGGAAACTATGAGCAAAATCAAATTGCTCTTGGTATGGCAATGGCTGCTGGTATTTCAACCAATCCACCTACATCTAGTTCTAGCAGCAGTGCTAATACACCATTTATTTTTGCTGGATACACTGTTCTTGCAGTATTGTTGTTGGGTCTCATTGGAATTTCACAGTCTAGTTTATAAATCTTAATAAAATAATATAACGATATACTCATTTTTATTTGTAAGTTATAAATTATAAATATTATTTACATTAAATATAAGCAACAGTTTTAAATACATTTATTTTTGTTGGTTTTAAATAACTATTTAGGTATAGTTATATCCTTAAAATTTAATAACATCATAACTTTCGCTAAACAAGAAAAAGAATAAAAGTAGTCAGGTAAAAATAGTTCCTGTTAATTGTATACCTATGTGTCATAGATTATTTCTTAACATTGAAAATTTTTTACTTGTTTATTTTAGGTTTTTATCAAATTAATTAATTTTCCATAACCCATATCAACCTTGAGTATAAATAAAAAAATATCCGATTTTCGAAAACCAAAACGAAATTCACATGTTAGTTAATAACTAAATAATGGGAATAATGAAATTCACCCTGAACATTTTTTAAAGATCAGAGAATATTTTTGTAAAATTTGGTGCAAATTAGTTCAGTAGTTTCGAAGTTTTTTTTATGGAAAATGGTCCAATGGTTTTTGTGTGTATAGAGGACAAACAAAAAAAATATTTGTTTTTTAATATAATTAAATAATTTAGATATATGTAGTGAGTATAGTATTTTAATAATTTATATAAATTAAATGTTCTGTTAGGTAATATATAATATTTTATTAAAGTACATAATATAAGTAATCGAATACAGTAACGCTTGTTGGTTTAAGTACTGAGTTGTATTTTATAAATGTGAACAACCACCGCCCGGAGTACTTAATTTACGTAACGTAACAGGTATTCAGCGGAAATAACTACTTCCGACCACCGATCAACGATGAATAGTTAATTTGAAAAATAGATTTAATAATAAAAATAGAACAATTTTTAAAAATAATTGAATACCTTATGGATTTATAGTGAACTGTTCATTAGAATTTCCGATACTTCTTAGTGAATATACATAAGTGAATTTTAAACATGTTTAATGGATAATTGGTTTGATTTTTAATAGTGCAAGTTATAATCTGTATTAGAATAATTAGTATAATGAGTAGTTTATTTCATGTAAGAACATATTTTGTATCTTATACACAAGCTTAGTTACCACCTTTTTCTTTTTAATAATACAGTTACTCAATATTTGATATTTTAAATTTATATATATACATTTAGAAACCACATTTTAAAATTGTTTAGACTTAAAACACTATAAAAATGATATATTGTGTTTAAAAAGCACAAATATTACATTGATAAAATAATATGATTTTAAATATGTGTTATCTAAAGTGGAGTATTCTGTAATGGCATAAGATTCTTTTTTTTTATGAAAACCTTAATTTTATATAGAAATTTATTTAATGGATATCTTTCCTGAAAATATTCAGGAAGGTAATCAAATTGAAATTCGTACGAGTAACTTTTGAGTTCTTTAACTTTCTATATTAAGGATTGTAGGTCTATGATAATGTGTTTGGAAGATAAGGATTACGAAAACAAAGGTAATATTATGAGCATTTTAGTATTTTTTATTATTTACTCAATACTTACAATTTATATAAGCGTCTTAGTAAAATAAATACTGGGTATAATATTACATCGATTATATATTTATAATGACTATTATATCATATTTAATATAAGCATTTTAATAATTGAAAAATACCAATAATATTTTGCATTAGAGACATTCGAATTTTCAAAAAAAATATTGGGTCAATAGCTCAGAGTAAAAAGGGATTCTCATCTAAAAATACTGAAGTTTATATTACAAGACACTTCGCTCTGTATATGTATTAAAATCGTAATATTTTTGTATTTTAAACACAGTATACTTATTATTATTTTAATTGTGTTATTTTTAATTCTGCATTTAATATAGGTTTTTATTATTTGTTATAACTATAAAAACGTTTACTAATTTGATAAAAAAAATCTTAATACGTAATGTAAATGATAAAATAAATATGCCAACAAATTATTGAAACATTTTAGAAATTGTGTGCATTGTGATGGCGTAAACTATTTATTACACAATGCAAATTCCAGATTTAAATAATTTCTCTGAGATCTGGTTCATTATTTAATAAACGCTAAAGATGAGTACAAATTTAGTGTGCAATTTCTTTAAGCCTGTACAACCGTTTGTTACTTTTTCTTTTAAAAAATAGATGTTGCTGTGATTTACGACTTTAGAAGTTTTCCTTAGAATAATTCAGACACGCTTTACACTACGTAGATTCGGTTTACCAATAGACTTATCTGCACGGGAAAAAATATCTTTCTTCGATTACTCTTTTCTAAATTTTCCCCCAGTTGAGATAATTTCACTTTGATTATTAGTTTATGGATAGAGTCCTAATAAATATTCTCACGTAAGTGGTCTCTGTTCGTGACAGCGTAATTTTCATACCACGTTGTAAACGTGCGTGTACATATTATTATATTTCGTATGCGACGCGCGCTCAGCCAGCACATAAATACATCTTTTAACCACCCATAAACGAACAAACTAAAATTTCGGATGACAGTTACACAGCTCTCAAAATCTAAATTGAATATATTTTTTTCGAAAAACTCACGTCGTTTTAAAATGGTGGCATACAAGAATAATACCACCATACCTTCTAGTATAAATCTGTAGGACTTTAATGCGAATCGATTGAAAATAAAATAAATTTTTTAAATCGAATTACTGTCCTTCCACCTACCTCTACACCATTGTTCAGCGTCACATTAATCACAGTTTTACAAACGCCGCGAAAAAAGTTCGTCAGTCATACTACTCATAATACGTCATTTTATATGTCAGAAAAGATAACATTATCTTTTGAGTAGATCCGTTGTTGAATAATAATCCATATACAAGGATGCCACTTATACACTTTACCTGTGTTGAAAAGTTATTTCTCGAATAAAAAACCTCACATTGTCACGAACAATTAACGGCGAAAATTAAAACTACACAATTAACATAAGTAACGAATGAAACAACAAGTAATTTGCGGTACTCAGACGTAATAAAATTAAATGGCCCGTAAATAATAACATTTTTTTGTATAATGATATTATGATCTACGCCCTACGATATAATTGTGATTATTATTGTTATCAATGATTTAAAACTTAATATTTTGATGTACAATTCAGTTTAATATAATTTTTTTCATAGTAAAATTTATTATTATTATTATTATTTTTTTTTGGTGTAATGGCTATAGATTACAAGCATTATACAAAATGCATTATAATTTGTTGTTATAGGTAATTGTTTTACAAATATACGAAACACGTAAATATAGATATAATTTGAAATAATTTGAAATTAAAATTCTTATAAAATTCATACAATTCACAAAATTTGTAAATAAACTTATAGTTAAAAGTTCATAACATTTTAAATTCTATAAATTTAGGAATGAATCCTTAAATACAAGATTTCGCACATGTTGTTACTACAGATAATTAAACATATAGTTCTTTTTTTTTATAAGCATTTTAAGTTTTAATAATAATTTATGTTCATCTACAAATGCGTATTTAAATATTTCTATAAAAAATAAGGGTCACACGAGGAAATGATAATTATAATAAAAAAAATTTATGAAATTAAGGGGACGTTCAATTTTGGGAGCAATATGATAAAATTAATATTATACGATGAGTAAGAATATGCATATTGAAAAGTTCACTACTTTTAATAGAGATTGTGGAGGGATTATCTGGCTTAAACGCTCACACCTATTCAGTCTTGACGTTAAAAACGTGATTATCGACACTGTTCTGGATTTACGTTTCAACACCCATTGATTTTTCAAGTATCGATAATATATTGGTGTTATATCAACTCCGTTAGTTACGCTTGTAACAGTAATTAAAATTATATATTATAATAAAAAAAAAAAAAAAAAAAAAGAATATTAGCCTTATACCCAGATTATTATTATAATAAAATATAATATTAAATCATTACATTGGACTTTAAACTAAGTCTTAGCACATGTACGCCAAATCATACGATATACGTACTTTAATTTATGACGATTGAATTTAAAATGTATACAAAGATAAAATAATTCACAAATAAAAACTATCTTAATGCCACATGCCATCGAGTATTTAAGCACGACACCTCACTATTAAGTATAACATTGAAATAAAAAAAAGTGTTGTATTCATTTACGTCCTTGGAACCAATTGTTGAACTCTACCATATGGTAGGTATACGAGTTTGGTGACAGATCCATCAATCAGTCAATCATGTGGACATCTATTGTATGCTACTTGGTCTGTGCGTTACAGGTGTCTGCAGCCGCTACCGCTCAGGAATCAGGTATCTACACTCGTAGTCTAATCGATTTAGTATTATTAGATAACCAGATGTTAAGCATATAAGATGTACACAATACTATACTATAGATTTAAGTCTATATTAAGTTAGGTGTGGAGAAACTAAACATTATAATATGCATAATATTGTATAATGTTAATACTATTACAAGTAGATGGCTGATTTTACAAATTAAAATATCTATTTTTAGATGTTTTAATTTACAAAAGTAATTTTTGAATTTTTCTGTAAATTCAAATATTACATTTTTAGTTTGAACTAGAAACACCTTTAAATTATTTTATAAATTAAATATTAATTTAAATTTGTTTATTATAAAGATTGATACTAGTTTAAGCCAACATTTGTCTTTATAATATTATATTACCAATTAAATTTTTCGTTAGATTCTAAATACTGGATTGAAAATGGAAAACGAATGTTGGAAGAAAAGTCGAAATTACAATTCCGAACAAACAAGGCGAAGAACGTGATAATATTTTTGGGAGATGGTATGTCATTGACAACATTGACGGCTGCTCGGATATACAAAGGTCAGTTGCAGAACACGTCTGGCGAAAGCGAACAACTGAGTTTTGAACGGTTTCCATTCATCGGAATATCAAAGGTAAAAATATGATTACTAATGAGTTATTAAAATATAAGTTGTATAGGTTCTTATTTTATATTCACCAAATCTGTTTCATCTGCACGATTAGACGTATTGCGTTGACAATCAAGTGGCCGATTCAGCATGCTCCGCTACAGCATATTTGTGCGGTGTTAAAGCTAATAAAGGCACGATTGGAGTAACGTCTAAAGTACTCTTAGGAGACTGTCCGGCATCGGTGCCTGAAGAGCACCGCGTGACTTCCATAATGCAATGGGCGCAATGGGCTGGCAAGGCAACCGGAATTGTTACCACAACCCGAGTTACTGATGCATCTCCAGCAGGTACCTACGCACGAACCGCGCATCGGAACTGGGAATCTGATTTTGATATGATAACGAAATCCAATGGAACAACGAATATCACGCTTTGTACAGACATAGCTAAACAGCTAATAACAAATGATCCTGGTAGAAATTTCAAAGTTTGTTAATTGGTTGTTAGTTAAGTTCTATTGGAAAATATGATATTTATTTTTTATCTTTGTGTAGGTTATCATGGGTGGTGGTCGTGATAATTTTATGAAGAAGGAAGTGAATTCTACGGGCAAAAGAATTGACGAAGACTTGGTTATTAATTGGAAGAACGACAAACAAACTAGATTTGGTGATAAAATAGCTAAGTACTTGACGACTAGAGAAGAATTAATAAAAACAGACATGTCCAAAACTGATTTTGTGTTAGGTAAGAACAACTTATTTATTTTTAATTTTTGCTGCACAAAAAATTATTTGCATAATACTATTTAAATCTAGATAACCGTTACTTCATAGTTCATTAGATAATTTGTGGTCCAACAAAATATTTGTACAAACTTTTATAAACATTTGTAAATATTGCTTATCCTTACAGTGATCTTTTTAGAAACCAATACAAATAATATGCCTATGTCAGTTCGCTTATATAAGTATATTATTATTATAATAGTTAAGTTTCTTCCAGACAAATTGAAAGCACTTGACTCGTTGTTTTTGATTTAGGCTACAATTTACTTGAGGTGTAATGCCAAAATATTTATTAAGTTTTTATACTTATCCAGAACCTTATTGTTTATTGTGTTCAACTGTCACTCATTTTATTTAGGTCTTTTTCATCAGAGTCACATGGACTACAGATTAAAATCTAATTTTGAGACGCAGCCCACATTACAGGAAATGACCAGGAACGCTATTCAACTGCTCCAGAAAGAACCGAATGGCTATGTTCTTTTCGTAGAAGGGGGGCTTATTGACAAAGCACATCATAAGACATGGGCAAGAATCGCGCTTGACGAGACGTTAGAATTTTCAAAAGCCGTATCAGACGTCGTGGCGTTGACGAGTGAAGATGACACATTAATCGTAGTGACTTCAGACCATGCGCATACCATGTCGATGGCTGGTTATCCTAAACGAAACGCTGATATTCTTGGTTTAACAAATGAATTTGCCATGGATAATATGACGTACACAACTCTGAGCTACGCCAATGGTCCAAAAAAATCCTTTACAAATGATAGCACGTCATGCCATAGGGTCAATGTGACCGGCGAAGATATAAGTAAATATACAAAAGCAATACAGCTATGGACTAATCCTTATTTTAATGAATTAGCATAATAATATGTACTTTAATTAAAAATTTTATCTTTATTTATTAAAAATTATATCAGTTTGCTTTGTAAACCTTACGATTTGAAATAAAATAATAGTTTTATTATAATTTAAAATGAAAATATTATAACATGATTCGTGTTATTTTTTTTTTTTAGAAAAAATCGATTTTGAATACCCGAGTCTAACCGATCGATCTAGTGAGACTCATGGTGGAGATGATGTAATGGTATTTGCGAGAGGTCCCATGTCTCATTTATTCATTGGGAACTACGAACAAAATCAAATTGCTCTAGGTATAGCTATGGCAGCTGGTATTTCCACAGATTATCCAACTACTAACACCAGTAATGCTATTCGATTCCAATTTGCTGGACAAGCAATTCTTAGCATGAGCATATTGATAAGTCTTGTGCAAACTTTAAAGTATAGCTCATAGATTTTAAAATGTTTATCGCAATATTTATTTTGTAATGTTTTTATACTTGTTAGTCAATCTATACAATATATCATATGCATTGTATATTATATTATATCTGTATTCTGTATACATAATTGTACATCATTATAATTACATTTACTACATAAATATATATATATATATATAATATTATATATGTGTTACGGCACTGTAATTGCTATAAACACCTTTATTTTATCCGACAGTAAATTTAACATTTTTTCCTTTCAAACTTAAAGAAACAAATTGGTTAACTCTTGGGACACAATAACAGAGCCCCCTTTCATATTATATTATGATTTTTATCTATATAAATACATACATCTAAGAAATAGTTTACTTTACTTAACAATTATTAGCTTAGTTTTTTTTTTCAATTTTATCGTTATAATTTTAAACGAAATTTGCCAATAAAAATCTGAAAAACTCAATATTATTTTTGATAATTAGTATCAAATTTTTGAAACAAATTCTAAAACTGTCCCTATAGTTTTTTCATAACTTCTATTCGATGCATACGCCACACACGTTGTATTTTGCAAAACCTGCAGTTGTCTTTTTGAAACAAATTTCGACATTTTATGTTTTCAGTCCCACTACTGCAGTTCTTTGGGGTTTTACTAAAATCGTTTTAGTATGATTACAAGTTACACGTAACAATAATAAACATATTACGTAGGTACATGTATATTGAAAATGGTTTTTTTTTTTAAATAAATGTTCAAGTACAAAATATTCATAAAATACGTTTAAATTTTCGACGAAGTTCTAACATAAAAAAGACTAGTTAATTTCATTTTCTCGACATTATGAATAATACTGTTTTCTTTCAAACGTACTAGTGACTCGTGTACGTGGACGTTTCGCAAGTAAGACAATGGTTATAGGATCCAATAAATATTTATTCACATCACGTCTATTCAGTTTTGTCGAAAACTTTTTTTTTACATTTCTGAGTAGGTACCTAGCTCATTACCATTTTTAAGAACACGTGTGTACTAAATATGACATATGGATCGTCCAATAAGACAATCCAAAATTAATGTACACTAAATAATTTAATTATTTACTATTTTGTAATATGTACTTACAAATATTATGTCTTAGTTACGATTTTACGAATCGAAATTTAAATTATGTAAAAAATATTTTCTAAAATTATAGATTTTTTACAAAAATACATTTTGAAATTTGTTATGAAATTTGTTAATTGAAAAAAATATCATCATAATAAATGCGTTGTTTAAATTTTTTCACCGCGATACTCGTGGATTTGTGAAAGATTTACAAGTCATGAGTATATTAAACTGTTGCGCCTGCGAGGTACGTATAATAATATAATAACGTGGGCAGGTATTACGTTTTTCGATAAGATTTGTAAACATCTGGTTTATTATTATATTATTATATTACGAATATTACGAATGTGTATAGTAATGTTTTCAGTTATTCGATCTAAGCGTCGCCAAATAATAATACCATTATTATTACAATATAATGACGTTAGACCGTCAAACGCTGCTAATGCCGCGTATTGTTATTATTATTATTTTATAAACAGTATTATGTTTTACGGTTCGTGGGTATACCGACGAAAAAGACAAAAAACATTATTATTGTTATTTTTTTTTCATATATATAATATGCAGCGCATATCGGAGCATTTAAATTATCGTCGGTAAACGACGACGGAAAACCGGGAGCCCCCCGTGCCTAGCGTGACGAGTCGTAATATATTATTATATCTGTTTGTGTCGAGTACGGTTTTCGGTAATTCGAGATCGTACACGTACGTGAATGGCGAATAAAATAATGAATACGTATAATATTTATGATGAACCTCTGACGGGGGCGAGGGTGGAGGGACATTGTCACGCGATGATTTATGTAAAAACGACGGCGCCGGTGTTTTAAGGACTTAGGGTAAAACGTTTAAACGTTATTAATAAAAAAAAATAAAAATAAACTATATGATTACGGATTGCGTTCTGTTGTTAAGTTAAACGTCTCGAACGATGTTTTATTTTCGTGTAACAGTATTTTGTATATGCGTAAAATGTCTTTGCGACGATAACGATGACGATTTTTAAACGAATTATTATTATACTATTTTAAATGTATTATTATTACTACGCACGCGTTTGTAATTCCGTCGTGCATTCCATAGAAATGTGCTTTTGACCTCTATACTTTACCCCTTTGAATACCGGTGGAGATTGTAGACACGTTTAGCAATCAGCTAACCCATCCAATTACTTATTAGTATCAAAAGCTGTAGTTTTATATTATCTTAAAACTTTCAGACATTTTCTATGTAATATGCTGGTTGGACGGCGGGGAGGGTTAAAGTGTCTTCACGGTCGTAATAACGCTTGAAGATTAAAGATTATGAGTGTAAATAAAAACATCATATATATAATATACGTAAGCAATATATTAATTTCATATTAAAACCGTCTTGATTTCCTGAATTTATCATGTTGGATCATAGCGTGATAAATAGGTATATAATCTTAAATATGGACACCAAAGTGGGTTTTACAAGAACACAACGGATTAAAGTATTTATCACGACTCGAAAAATGTTTTTCGAAGTGGTTTTACATGGGAGTCAACAACGACCCGCGTGATAATGATACAACTATTATACTATTATACCGGTAATTTATATCCAGCCAATTGATTGAATAGTTGCACAAATGTAAGGTTTGAAAATAAATCGCTAGTATTTTGATTAATACAGTTAACAAAATTTAATAAGAAAATGAAGAAATAATTGTGGTCATATAAAATATTAAGTCAGTTTAAGGTTAGATATAACATGGATATTTTTTTTTCTAATCAAAAATAAGATGTTATTTATTTATTCAAGTATTCGGGCAATAATTCTTATAATAATATTCTTCTAAGCATTAACAAATAGTAGAAAATACACAATAACAAATAAAATATTATATTTAATAGAAATACACTAATAAAATGTTATAATTGATATTAAATAAACCCTAATTATTTTCTACAAGTATTTTAAGATTTGCTTAAATAATCAAAATAAATTGTATTACTGAAAATAATTAAAAGATTACCAAAACAGTTTATAATGCAGACTGCAGTTTTTATTGAAAAACATTAGGTAAAAACGTTTAGGATAGTTTGTAAATTTTAAATAGATAAGAGAAAGGATTTCAGGATAATCGATAACATATCAATATAATATTATATTACGGAAATAAATTAAGAAAATTAAATACATTTTTGTATGACCTATGAATGGACCTGAAAATGTTAAATTTCGATTTTTTACTGATTATAAGTATGGATTTTTCTTACATATATATTGTATTATTACTCCAAATAAAATGAGAATACAAGAGTTTGGGGAAAACGGATGAGCAGTATTAACAGTATTAATGCTATCAACAAATAAAATAAATGACGTATTATTTTAATAAATAATAATATTATGTTGCCCATTCCTGGTATTGATGATAATTTCAGAAAAATTGGTGAAAATTAACTTCGATTCTAATTAGAATATATTTTTAACACATTATTGATATCTTCACAGACACTAGATATTAAGATGTAGTGTAAAATCAATGTTTAATTTTTGGCAGTTGTCTCATTGAATCTAGTTAGTACTTGATCAAATATTCTTAGTATTAAAACAATATCTTTCTGCCCTTTTTAAAAACGGGAAAAAACTAATAAAAAAAAAAATAATCGAAAGAACGAGAATATATTTTAAGCAACACCGATAATTGACGAAATTTATTTTTTATTTTTTAAATTTTGTTACTTTATATTTTAGAATATTTTATAAACACAAGTTATTATAATTTGAATAAAATAATCTTTATTTATATTATTTGTACAGACTACACGATTTATTGGATTTGCGTACTCGTAGTAGATAATCAACCATTAAATTTAAATATAATATAAATACACTGCAGTTTACGAGATATACAATAAATTTGTGCGATAATAAAAAGTGCTGTTATTAAGTAATCATAATTTTAAGGTAAGTTGAGATATAGTAGCGCGAAGCTCCCTCAAATCAGTGAGCGCTGAAAAAACGTATACACTCATTCCCTCCATTCAAAAAAATATCCTAAATACGTCACTGACGACAAATAATATGTGTGTATATGCTCATAATCATTAATATAATTATATAATACCTGTCATTTTTGTTACACTTGAGATAGTATACAACATATATACAATATAAATATTAAATACCTATAGGTACTGAACGAACATGTAGTACGATCGAACAAACACACGCGCACGTTCAAGTGCATGTTTACGCGGAACAACACTAAGACCAAAAAAAAAAAAAAAAAATCTGATTAAGCAAACAATATTGTGAGTATTACAGTATTGGATTTCGATCCCTTAGGCTTTTTAAGAAAAAAATTATGATAATTACTCGTATTGTATTATACACTGTCTGCGTTATGGAAATGGACTGCAGTTGTTCACATAGAAAAAAACAACGGTCCTCTTAAAATACGTTAAATAGATTGTACATTGTATACGGGCCTTGTGTGGCGTCGTTAAATTAGTGAAGTTGTACGCGAACAATGTATACCGAATTAACGGCAATATTTGTTGAAGATAATAATGTTATGTCATATAGCACGAACCACTTATGCACATACCCGACACCCGATTTCACAACGATTTGCAAGTGCACAGGGCATAAAGCTGATAAGATTTTACAATGATTTAATTTCGACTTTCGAGTATAAAATACTGGTCCACTCACCACTATAACCAGAACTTGTGTTTTTGTATCAAACGTGTGCAATGCAGCCATACAGTGTTCCGTGCGCTTTTGCGCTGTTGATCGTGATCGCATTGCTTTTGGCAGCTACCACAAACGGTATCGAAATACGTAAGTACACGTTACGTGCCACGTAGATAACTACAGAAATAACGTGATTATGGTATTATTATGTACCAAATATTAAAATTATTTATTATTATCAAAAATGGGCAAGTCACATAAAATAATTAACTTTAGTTAAATTGTTAAATAAACAAAATATTTTTAAGTTATATTTAACAGTTAACACATATAATAGTATAATATATTTTAAACTGTAAAGTTTAAAGTAAATAACTAAAGACAAACTGTTTATCTACTTGTTTAATTAGTGTCTAAACAGTCTTCTTGCTAATTTCTAAAATTATAAATTTTTGTCTTATTTTTCTTCGTTTATTCGTCATCGAAATTTAGTCTATTATAATTTACTATCAACAATGTTTCATAATATTTGACACAATTTAGTCTATATTTATATAATTTTATTTTAAAGTTATTATTTTTTTAATTTATTAAATTTGGTTCGTGATTCTATTTTTTTTCAATAGTGTGAATATATCTACTGTGTATTTTATCATGAAATAGAACATAAATTAAATTATTTTACTATTATTATAGTATTGGTATATTTTTATTTAAAACAATATCTATATACAATAAGTTATTAATGTATAAAATTATTAAAACCAATTTCAAAAATATTTTTAATTTTAATTTAATGGATTATTTTTAAATCGATTGAAAAAAGCTGTTATTCCAACAGTTTATATTGAACTAATTAAATTCTTAAGTTAGTTAAAAAAATAATTAACTAATTAAGTTAACTTTTTTTAGAAAATTAGTTTTTTAGCTAGTTATAATATTAACGGTCCACGATAGACAATATACTCGTAATATATGTATATTGTATATAATATGTGCAGGGAAACGTACATTATAGACTACAGTGTAATTTTTTCCTTCTCATATGATGTATAACGTTTGGAATAGCAAAAATCAAAATAAAACCGCTCAACTTTTAATTCGATTTTAAAAATAGCGTTTGCTGCGCTAAGCGCTCAATATTTTTCATGTAATAATATTATAATCAGCGTTTTTGTTTGATTACAGGGCACACCGACAACAATGTTGAAAACATTGCTGCTAGAAAACAAGCGAGCAAAAACAACATTGATTCCGCTGAAAATGGTAAGTACAAAAAAAAAAACGTAACGGATATCATAAGTACATTTCATCAACTTCACAGTTTCGATGCTTTTATTATAGTTTGTGTTTCTATAAGGGAGGACGATAAAATTTTAAATGAATCCAGATTTAAGTCGAGTTATCCACAGTTTATAAATTATATTATAGATATAATGTTCCTTTTTGTACGTATAGTCCATAAGTGATGAGTAATGACTAATGGGGCAAGGACAGAGGAGGTTTTAGGGAGGCTTAAATTTCTAGAATAATTCCAAACTAGATACTCAAAAAAAGACCCAATTTTTATAGCAAGTTTCGGAACGATTGATTTTTTATCATTTATAAATTGTATTCTAAATTTGTATATTTTTAAACTAGTAATTAATTGTTATCTTTGAACCAACCGGCCCGCGGCCTATGAAAACAATTAATTTTACTAGGTAAAGGTATTTTTCGATTAAAATTTAAAAAAATTAAGAACGTTTTTGTTTTATTACGTTATAGAAATATTATGTTTTATTGTTTTAACTGATATTTGTATACCAATTTTTTATTGAAGTTTATTGCATATGAGCTAATTTTTATGATCAAGATAACTTACAATTTTTAAACAACATAAGGAGTTGTTGGTGGTATTATGAAAATGTATTAGCTTATTTAAATGTAATATAAGGTTAAAATGTAAGCTCCCTTACTTCACCACATTTTACCATACGACCACCTTTAAGCAAAAAAATCACAATTGTTTTCATGTTTATTTTAAATTCCGAGAAATCGAACTTTGAATTTACCTGCAATTTTGATTTAGTATAAATACTATTTGTTTAAACAAAATTAAATAAATATTTCGAGTTTTAAAAGCGTTAACGATTTAAGAATTTTCAAAGACTCACCTTTTGGTTTATTACGTTTTGATATTCGAGTACAGAATATGTTGTTACTACAAGTTTTTTTCAATAATCCACTCGATAACGTTTATCTTGTAAATAATTTGAAGTTTATAGACGGTGCGCTAAAATGCTAGCGTTTTTATTGTATTTGTAATATATTTTATCATAGTATAATTTATGATTATATAGACAAACAGTTTTGGAACAATGTTGGAAACGATCTCCTGCAAAAGAAATTGAAAATGGAACGAAAATACGGCGTAGCCAAGAACGTGATTTTCTTTATCGGCGACGGTATGTCTATAGCCACATTGACAGCAGCCAGAATTTACATAGGACAGCAGCAAAACAAGACAGGTGAAAGTGAAATGTTATCGTTTGAGAAGTTCCCGTTTACTGGTCTTTCGAAAGTAAGTGTATACCCTAGTCGGTAAATTTCCAATAATATTGATTTAAATTATTTTTATAATAAAAAAATATATTTTAAGGTAGAGGCCAATATTAGAATTGTTTCTTTTTTTTTTTACTATTCTAGTCATTATATCGTTATCAAGTTAATGGCAATGGGAAATAAATTAAATAAATTATTACGAAATACGGATAAACCATAGATTATATACAATTTTATGACCAAAAAAAGTAAACATATCGTTTTAAATTTAGATTTTTACATACAGTCACGTGTAGTTTTAATTTTAGTTCATACTACATTATCGTTTTCCGCCGAAAAACTTTGATTTTGAATTTTGAATAACCGAAGCATTTAAGAAGTCTGGTACTACCCAATAATCCTGGAGGGTATATTTTATAATATTATTAATTGATTTTTGCCCATTTGTCCGATTCAGACCTACTGCGTGGACAGCCAAGTTGCCGACTCGGCTTGCTCGGCCACAGCGTACCTGATGGGCGTGAAGGGCAACATCGAGACCATCGGAGTGTCCGGCGCCGTGTCAAACCGGGACTGCTTGGCCAGCAACGATCCGGCAAACCAAGCGGTCTCCAGCATGATGTGGGCGCAACAGGCGGGCAAGAGGACAGGTGTGGTGTCCAACATGAGAGTGACGCACGCCACACCGGCCGGCGCTTACGCGAACGTGGCGCAACGCGACTGGGAGTGCGACGGGGACATAGTCAATGACAAATTGGCAGAAGAATGGTGCGTGACAAAATCACCCGACATCGCTCGTCAGCTGATCGAGAGGGAAACGGGCAGAAATCTGAACGTGAGTGGTTTGTTAGGATACGGTTCTTGGCGGTACTCCGATCGGCTTAGTTATACGATCGCATTTTAATTTACAGTAGTTTTTAACACGGTTTTCTATGTAAAACATTACATTGCATTCTCTCGAAATTTTTGATAATTTATCGAATTATTATTACACTGTATAGAGTACACTCGTTTAGTAACAGTCGGAGGTGAAGAATTTCAAAAATACTTTGGTGTGTGTTCACTCAAAAATTACTGTAAAGAATATTATATTCACTTTCACGTGACCTATCGAATTCAAAGATTATAAGAAAGATATATTATTGTATTAAGAGTGTTAAGTGATATTAGCGAATATTAATCTTTTATTTATATTTTTTATATTAGACATTTAAAATAATCGTACTCGTGTATAAACAATGTACACAATTTAATCCGATTTAGATTTCATTTGAAAACATCGTATACTTATGTGTTGGTGGTTATAATAAACTTATTGTAAAAACGATAACGGTATTGTTATGTCCTGTTTTTTGCAGGTAGTAATGGGGGGTGGAAGAGCAAAATTTTTACCCAACACTGACAAAGATCAACAAGGACAGAGAAAAGACGGCAGAAACTTAACTAGAGAATGGTTAGAGATAAATCGCACTTATGGGGCAAGTAGTGCCTATGTTACCGATCGAACCCAATTGAACTCTCTGAATACCAGCGAAACGGATTATCTTCTTGGTAAATATTTTATTGTTTTCAAGTTACTTAAATTTGTTTAAAATATTCCATATCTAAAATATCATTTAAGACGGGTTCAAATAATCGAATATATAACATTAAAGAACGTGTAAGACGTTAGTGTGGCCATTTTTAAATAAATACATCAATTCAAACGATGTGCTTCGCGATATTGTTATAATGTACTATAATACTATTGTTATGCAACTTAATATTTTAGGGTGAAAAAAACTTTTCTTTTAAAAGAGTCAGATGATTAATGATTTATTAAGCAAGGTAATAATTGTTTATATAACTTTCACGGTTGTTTTATGGGAAACCTAAAGGAAATGTAGAACAACTTATAAGTGTATACATTTTTTTTAAAACACTTCGTCTTGTGTTTATTAAATTGTTCCTTATTGTTGCATACTTAATATTACTGTGGCTTCAATAAACGTATAAACGATATATTTTTAACCAAAATAAATTTGAGAACTTATATTTAAAGTTGGAGTGTGGTTTCTTTAACATCTTAGTTTCAGTATTTTAAACATAAATAAGTATTTAAAAAATGTAAAATGTTAGATATTTAAACTGTTAGAAAAAAAGTTATTAAACGAATTCTCACCCCAACATTTACAACAATTTATGAAGTTCATTTTGTGGAGAAAAATACGTTTTTCGGCTATCACGACAGCCTGTATAGATTGAAATAAGTAAACTTGTTGATAAGTTCAGTGTCGTTACACTGGACGTTAGAACTAATATAATTTACTTTAATATGGTTTTCGAAACGTACAGAATTCCAATCTATTGTCACGTTAATGTAATACATTTTATTAAATCAAATAAATACTTATACAATGTACCTAAAATGTAATGAGATATAGATACTTAATAGATCATAAGAATTTTAATATACTTAATCATAAAGTCAAATATATTTTATAAAAATTTTATTTTTCAATATAATTTAAGAGATTTGATTTTTCGATTTGTAGTCTTGCATAAATGTAGTTTAATTAATTGAAGTGATCAATAATTAATATATTTGAATACTTATAGAATATAGATATAATACTATATACTAAATAAAAATAATATAGGTTCATGTTTACCTGTTATATCAATTGGTTTATTTTAATAAAAAGTTCTATGTTTATTTGCAATTTGAAACCCTGAATAATATTATTACTTAATAATCAAAATATAATTATCGAACTTTCATGCGTAAATTTAACAACAGCCAGTAATATTTTATTTTTATTATTTTTGTGTAAATATTAATACTTTTTAGCTTTGAAAAATTGTAATACCACTAAACTTTTTTGACGATAATATTATAATACAAGCAAATATTTAAGTCAATTAAATTAATGATGATTAAGATATTATATTATATGATATCAATTTATTAATACATTAAAATAATTATACTCAAATAATAATAAATTAAGAATATACAAATTAAAAATGTATTTTTTCAATTATTTTAAAACACTTTTTAATTGTTTTTTTTATTTATTTTTTAAAATTTACATTTATAACAACAATACGTTTATTGGACATCACATAAAACAACTAAATGTAATACACTTAGAAGTGGATCTAAAAGTGAAAATTTGATGGACTAGACACAAAATATTCATCTATATATAACTCACTATATAAGTCATATAAATAATGTTGGATTTATAATATAAAATATTAAAATACCTACTCTACAAAAATATTATGTCTTTCTTCGTACTAATTTTCAAATATCTACTTTTTAGTAATAATAGTAATAATAGTATATATCGTCTGATAGATAAATAAATAAACAAAAATACTTAATTGTAAAATTTAAAATGTGATCATTAATTTTGTCATTACCCAATTAATAACCAATTAATTTTTTTCTTCTTACATAAATAGATAGTAATAATTCTATTTAATTTTTACCGATTTCAGCATTATTTTATTCTTTTGGTTAGTACACATTTCGTTAATAATTACTAGTGTTATAATTTATATCACTGAACACGAAATATTAAGTGCATAAATTTACTTAAGCTGTATCCAATACACTGTTTTACTTAGACATATTTAAGGAATATAGCTGTGTTATTTATGTTTGATAAAATTATTCATTTATATTCAATATTACGTAGGTGTAAATCAAATACGTATTTCTATCTTGGATTACAACAATAACTATAGTTATTTTAATATTATAAATAAAAACGTACAACATTTTTTTAATATACAATATAATTTTGGTATCACAACTTTGTTAAGAATAAAATGGAACGTTATGTATTATAGTTGCTAAACAACAACTAACAAAGAATATGGGTCCAAAGGCCTTCACATAACTAAACCCGGGCATACACATTAGCATAAATTAAGTCCAGGTAGCTTTAAAAAGTGATAAACTATAAACATAGTATGAAGTATTTTCGGTATTTTGTAAGAGATCATTAGTATCTATTTCTTATTTTGTGAATTACCTAATAAAAATAAAAGAGGACATTGAAAGAGTAAAACGATTTTTAGTATATAATTAGAATAATGCTAATTTATATAATATTTAAAAATCAAAAGTCTGGATTCGTTTTAAAGTAGATATTATAGACTATTCTAATCCAATGGGATTATTAGATTTAATCGATTACGTTACGTTTTATGGACATAATATTATTCATTTTTTTTTTTTAATGATTTATTATCGTTGTTTTTGATTTCGTTCAGACAGTTACTATGCCATCATATTATAAGGAGGTAGTAATATTAACAAAGAAAATACGAAACATATTTATAACTGTGTGTCTCAAACTCGTGACTTTTAATGGTTGATCACTGCATGCGTATAAAATGTACATTATATTATTATATACGATTTCGTGTACGCAAGGAAACAAAAACTGTCAAAATTCCACGTAAACGCACGATTTTATATTTTAATGTATTATTGTATTTTTTGTCTTGAAATTTTTGATTTTGTCTGCGTTTAATTTACGTCTCTTACAACTTGTAAAGCACACTTATTTTGAGAATACTAAAATAGGTCTTGCCTTTAGGATGAAGTATACAGAATACGAGACCTTAACCTTAGCACCTCCCATGAAAAAATCTTAGATCCGTCACTGCTTACAACTTTTCTAATATTAAAATTTAAAACTCGCATAATGGCAATCGATAGTTGAATACGAAAATAACAATAACTTTATCTGTAATACACGTAAAATATTTTCACCATAAATATGGTAGATGTTTGATAAATCCAAAAATCCCATTATAATATGCTTGCCCGCACAGTTTTTTATGGGAGAAAATTTGATTGAAGTATTGCACCTACTTTAGAAAGATCACTTTTTGATTTTCCAATTAGGTAAAACCGCTGAAAACTGCTCAAATTCGGAACGCTTTCATACTTATTAGAAACAATTTACTTCCAAGGGCTGAAATAATGAACATTCCCTAGAGACAGAAGCGTAACCAGAATTTTAAAGGAAGGGGGTAAACCCAAAATATTAAAAAAAAATAATCAACAATTAACAATAACTGTTCATTTTTATATTAAATTGATATAACCACCGATGGGGGAGGGTCATGGCCCATTGTCCTCCCCGCCATGGCTACGCAACTGCCTAGCGATAACAATCTACTATATGCACCTTAATATGGCTCCAGTTGGATTTCATGTTTGCGTTCACGCATACAATACGCGTACACGTGTTTACAGTAGTCCTGAGATACAATGTCATTTTATGGTGTAATTTTAAGTTAATATTTGTGGTGAATGGACGCAGCGTTAACGGATGGAGTGATTTTCAATATAGTTTGAGTGTGGTTACTAGTTATTTTCATTTTCTATCTCCTCGTGTCTAAAACGAACGAGGGTTAGCGTTGTTTCGGAATCGCACGCGTTTTAGCCGCAGCTTCTATAGGGCAGTGGTCTTTGCTATAGTATTTTGGGAAGGCTCAATTATTAATTTTTAAAACTACTAGCTGACATTTTATTTTTTAACGAAAATATTCATTGGCACTATGATAATAATCAATTCAGACATAGATTATACAATTTTACAAATGACTTGAAACAAATCGTTAAAACATTATTAGTGTAAAATATTAAGTAAAATATTATTATTATTATTATTATTATTATTATTATTATTATTATTACATTGGTAATTGTATTTATTTATTCATTGATTTTTCTGATTAGAAGTTATCTTAAAATCGACGGACGGAACCTTTTTGTTTTTTAGGAAATATATTGCATAATTCCATAACACATAAAAAATTGTAATTTTATTTTTTTTCACACTACTTGAATATAGATGACATTTCCCTAGTGGTTTTAAAATTGTCATTAACAACAGGTGTACGGACTTCCGGCTGTTGCTGATTCCACTGTCACCCGGACCGGACGTGCCCACTCGTTCGGACGAGTCAACCCTCAAGTACGTGCGCGCACACATAACACATCACATACGCATATATGTTGATGTAATATACGTATTTACACGTAGAGGACTGACGACAAAGCAGTTTATTACACGTAAAACTACCATATATATACTATATCGGTACACGGGAGCGATATGATGGCTTTTATTTAGACCTGCTAGAGACGTGTTTATTATTTTATCGTTCCGGCCGACCGTAGTTCGCCGTCGTCACTCCGGACATGCATAATAATATAGTAATAATAACGACTGAAATATTAATAATATTATTATGACGTTTATTATTTTTGTTTGTTTACGGTCGATTTGATGTGACGGAATTAAAGTATAATATATTATAATAACGGTATAACAATAGCGAACGCGGGTCCCCCAATAACGGTTGTCGAGTCAGTCGAGTGGGTCGTAAAACCGGATAGGTGTTGGGGCACCACCGGCACTACAATAATAATAGTAATATAAAGTGGTGGTTTACTGGAACAAGTGTGTAATGTGTATACGACGAGGACAAAAAACGTATAACAATTATTATTGTACTGTGCAATAATATTTAACGTCGGTCGCGAATAAGCTCGCGGGTTAGGTTGGCTGGATTCGGGTTGTTCCGGTGGTAGTATATCCACTATCACGGGTCGCATAATATGTATTATAGTATAGGCACAAGTAGTAGTGAGGATGGAATATACTCCCGTGGCGGTGGTCCAGATCGGAAACGAGAGTTCCGTCGTCGCATCTTTGTGTATAGACTTTAGAGTCGATTTTTTTTTGTCATTTACCGTTACGGGCCAGTGGAACATTATTATACGTGAAATCCGTTTGTTTGACCGAACGAATGTGATATTTTAGACCAGAACAATCACGTATTCACGTCAGACATCATTGCCACAGTTTATCATGATTAAATTTATAACAGACATTTTCGATTTTAGTTACCACTACGTGTGTATTCTACCTATGCTATCGATTTTATACCCATAGTTGGTAGTTCAAAGGAAAATAAAAACAAATTTTACGATAGGTACCCGGTTACTTCTTTAAATTATAATAAAATTATCAAGGTTATGATATTATTAACGGGTTAAATTATTTGATATGATATGTTATCGAATGTATATGATAATCGCGGACTCGTAAAATTTAATGGGTAGCGTGTACAATAGAAATCTACGTTATTTAAATAAATTAATATAATGTTATTTTCTCGGACATTTTGATGATACTGTATATTAGTGCGATCTTTAAAAGTCATGATTTTATTTATTTTATAATTGCTTTGTGTCACGATACGTTACACAATACAAAATAATAAAAACAATTATCCGTGATGCGTAACAAGCATCGATAAAATAAAATACAAATATTTTTGCACGGAGTACGATTTAATTTATTTATTTTTATAGAAATGTCTATTAAAAAAAAATATATATATATATATATAATATAATTTAATCAATAATTAATAATCTTGAGAAAAAAACAATTATAATGTTATTGTTGTAAACCATTTTATTTTTTGCCTTTCACAGTTGATTTATTTTAATTATTTTTCACAAGAAAATGAGAAATGTACCTATTCAATATTGTTTTTTTTTTTTTTTTTACTTTTTATAATTACATTTATAAATTAAATGTAAACTTGAGTTGGATTTATATAAATATTATATAAAATACAAATAATAAAAACTGAGGAGTTTCTCTATAGTATTGTAGGTTTCAAATGTACCTACCTGGTCATCGAGTATTTACTCACTATAATAGATGTATCAACTATTAATTTAGAATTCGATGATATATTTTTGCATACCAAAAACAATTCCAAGCGGAAATAGTCTATTAGCCTTTATTTCAATTTTTTTTATATAATTATTTTTATTGCTATTACTAATTTAATTTTTTAATTTTCTAATAGTATTACAGTATTTCGAATTAGATTTTTTCGAAAACAAATTATATAATATTATATTATATACGGTAATTCACCTAGCATGATTACTCCTAATATTTTTCTTAAGTAATGGATTTATTCAACTTATTATTTTGAGATTATTCCTATATTTTAGGATCATATTTTGAAATACCTACTTATATTAATAGAAAAAACATTTTGTTCTCATTTGAAAAAAAGAAGTTTTTTTTGACTTAAAACGATTTTTTAAAATATAAAATATATTATAAATATTAAAATAAAGTCCTAAAGCAGTAAACTTGAGAACTACATAAGTCATAATTTGAATAAATTCAGTATTACCGGGAAACAACAAAGTGTGTATATAATATCATTAAAAAATTTAAATTGTATTTTCACAAAAATTATTTTAGCCCTGTCTTTTTAAGTCTTTAGATATAGGTCCGCCTATTTCACACATCAATTTCACGTGTTTACAGGTCTGTTCGCTACCAGTCATATGTCTTACAACCTGTTGGCCAACAAGTCCGTGGAACCCACGCTTGTAGAAATGACTGAGAAAGCCATCGAGGTGTTGTCCAAGGGTGATGCTGGTTTCTATTTGTTCGTTGAAGGTGGACTCATCGACTGGGCTCACCACAGTAACATGGCGCAGTTAGCGCTCGACGAAGCGGCCATGCTGTCGAAGGCTGTAGGACGGGCTAGAGAGTTGACATCTCCGGATGACACACTGATCGTTGTCACGTCTGACCATTCACACACCCTGACTGTAAATGGTTACCCACACCGGGGTAGCGACATTTTGGGACACCCGGTAATTGCCTCCACTGACAAAATGCCGTACTCGACGCTCAGCTATGCCAACGGTCCGTCCGCCCGTCCACGATACAATTTAAGCAATGACAATACAAGTACGTATTTTTGAAATTTGAATTTTTTTTTTGCATTGATCGTACATTTCTTAAAAGTCAGGTTATTCCCATCATCAGAGGTTCAACTTAATAATAATAATAATGTGTCAAAGTAAACGTTTCTCCACTATGGTCCTTATATTCACTATTCACTATCATATCACTACGAGTAAAAATATATCACAATCCACCTGGTTATTTCACCGATAAAACAAAGATGTTTTCATCATTATAATATGTTTTGTGAATATAAAAATATATATATAGTTTTTTTTTGGCACATAATAAATATTTAAATAGCTAGGGGCATGGGTGGAAGAAATATAATATTTAGAAAAAATTAACTTTTCACGGTTGTAAAGTTTGTTCATTTACTGTAAAAATACAATAAACTTTCCACTAATTGAACACTCTAAATAGTGGATAACATTTTAGCGACCGAAAGTGTCAGGGTGTCCGGTATTTAGAATTTTCATTGTATACAGAGTACTACACTTAACTACACGTAGGTATTTACACGTATCCGTAATATTTGTATTAATCAGCTTTGTATTACACTAACGACGTTGAAGAATATTCAAAGCCAATATTAGTTGTATGTAGGCATTATCAAATGCAGGTAGTTTCACAAACAAATTATTATTATTACACACACACACACACACACACACACACACACACACACACACACACACACACACACTTAAGTACATAAAACAATATTATTGCTCGTACTATTACTACAACACAAGTGTGTGAGTATATATTATGCGATATAATTCGTTTGTACTTAATAATAATTATTATTACCGGGGGCTTTTGTCTCCTATTATACAATAATTATTGTCATGGTTAGGTTGCTCCTTTGTATTTTATATACCTGCAGTTACTGTGCTGTGGTGTTTTATCCTAAATCCACTGTTTTTATACAAATAATTTCTTGTTAAATCAACTTGTACACATGCACAATATATAAATACGTACTTACATGTGTACATTATTTATATGGTTCCGGCTACCACGAAATACGAAGTCATGATATATTGTTTATCAAATAATATAAACAGTAAATAATATTTGCGTATATTTTTACGTAATATTTCCGGTTAGCGCAAGTTTATTAATTCTAATCGTATTTTGTACGTGCGTAATCCCTATGATGTTTTGGCACCGTCGGAATTAGGTGTCCGCTACAAACGCATTTGCGCAGAGACCCCAAAATTAGCATTTCGATCTTCGTAAGAGGTGATTTTAGAAGGACGCCATTGCTTAATAAAGGATCCTTATTTGAAAGCTTTGAAAACCGTAATGCGTCATTGGAATAATACGCAATCCCGCGTTTTAATATATATAAACGTGAAATATTTTCAACCTGACTTGCACTACCTACTGATTTAAAAGTTACAATCATGACAAGGATCCCATAATTGTATAAAATAAAATGTACTTAATGCATACATGTAAAAAAATTATATTATACTTTAAGGCATTTGCATGAAAACAAATGTGTGCAATTTTTTTTTTAAGTTTTGTTTCAAAAATAATTTTTTTTAAATTATTTACCTATTGTAGAAGAACCCCAATACCAATATCCATCGATGGTAAATTTGACGTGGGAGACGCATGGTGGTGAAGACGTTGGAGTCTTCGCCTCCGGTCCGTGGGCTCATCTGTTCGTCGGAAATTACGAACAGAACTACATACCGTACGCAATAAGTTACGCTGCTAACATGGGACCTGGAGCTGAACTCGAACGGAAACACGGGGACAACGCCGAATCATCGAGCATGAGGATTTCGGTCGGTCCGTCGTTGTTACTGTCCATATCGCTAGCCACATTCACGGCACTCGTCGCGTTCCTACTTCAATAACCATGATAAATATTACCTAACTTATAGTATAATATACTGATAGTGGACTCGCTACTAAAAACACGCGTTGCTGCCGTGGTGTATACAATTTAATTATGTTTTTTTTTTTTGCGGGAGGGTGTTAGTGGATATCATACAGTGTACCATACCACTTGTTTTCTATTGTTCATAAAACACGGATACTATTCTTATTTGTCACATCAAACTTAAATATAAATTAAATATAGAAATTGTATATAATAAACAACTGTCGAACAATAAAATTATATTATATTTTCGTAATATCATTACACAGTATTATGAACATCGGTAATCAATTGATTCTAATTTTAGGAAATGCTCGAACATCAAAAAAATATTAAACAAAATATACATTGTACATACCATATACGTACGTATATGATTTTATTTATATATACATGTTGTACTGAAAGTGCATATTCAGTAATCACTAATCATTAATAATTGTAAAAAATATAATATATTATTATCTGTATGCACATAATATACTATACTTTTAATATTATAGTAAATGTATAAAATAAATGTACCTAATAAATATATATATATAATAATAATTATATATATATATTGTGTGTGTGACGAAATCTATCTTGAAAATATTCTAGATACGTAATAAGAGTGCTATATCTGTGGTATTTGGGAGTGAGACATTAAAATAATATACTGATTGGAAATTACTATGTGTATTGTAGATAATATGCTCGTGTAGACCTCAGAATAATACAAGAACGCGCGGTTTCGATCATAGGAAATATGATATTTTTTGCCAATTTTAGTACTCGTCTTGTTATTTGCGTCTTGAATACATTAAACACGAATTTAACAGAAAACAAAATGGCATAATATTCCATAATATCAAGTGAGTTCGCCCATACTTTGTTGAAATGTACCGAAAAACTGTTTTTAAACACCTATGACGAGAATAACAATTATTGAAGTGTATTTAATATTTAGATCGTACCCAAATATCCCCCTCCAAAAAAAAAAAAAAAACTGGAAAGGAAACACTGTAAAGTGTTCAACATAACTTGAATACTTAAAACTTTAAAACTTAAATAACCGTTTGAATACACAATGTAGGTATATATTAGTGTTACTCGCCTTATGAAATATTTTCATATATTATCACCTTAAATTAATTGTCTTACATTTTAGAAGAAATCAAAATTTTAAATAATTGTATTAAACATTATAAAAAAGTTTTTTTTTTAATTTTGATTCGTAAGTTATTATCTTCGTTAGACAAATATAAACATTTGCTCACATGTAAATAATAAGTAAAGTACTTATACTGCTGCAGTGTACATGTGCGTATTTATTTCAAGTTTGGACGGCATTGAATTGAATGTGTTTCCGTATAATCTAAATTTAAGCAGATGAACATTCAGATCAGCTGGTAAACGTGTTTATATAAGTAATATATACATGTTAAACATTTATTTTTCATAGTTCAATTAAAACCAACAAAAACAAGACCGATTTGGTCGTAATACCCATTTTAATATTCACAACGGTAGAAAACTTTAAATGTGTTCGCTGTAAAATGATAGCTGTCGTGTAATAATAGTAAACGAATCGCATGCAAACGCGAAAATAAAACTGTTGTTAAGCCTGTTATTGGTCCTAATCCGGTACAATTACGATCACGGAATTAACGATAACGAACGTAGAGCAATAATTATAAATTTTGTTCGGTCGCGTGCTAACGTCATTTACGAAAATTGTTCATATTAATGTTGTTATAAACATCGTGGCAATTGTACGCATCGGGCGAATAAAAAAACACAAAAACAAAAACAAAACAGCACTCTGGCGTGTGTGCGATATGTGTATATGCATGCGAGATACGTGTATGTTTTTAAATGCCCAACCTTTAGTCGGCGATCGTTTCGTATAAAAAGGAAACCCGCGAAAAAACGAAAAAAATGTCAACACGAAAACGAATTTAATAATTCGAAACAGTAAAAAGGTATACTAGTATATATATATATATACACACACACACACACACATACACGTACTAACTGCGATCGTACGTCCCGTAGGAAATTCGTGCGTCCTTTGCCACACACGAGAGAAAAAATAACTTCATGACCGACTGCAAACACGTCTTGTACGGGGGTGAAAAAAAATAATAATAACACAACGCCGCGGCGGTATTTTCCGGGCAAACAAATTGCGTAAGCATTAAAAACGAGAAAAAACCCAAACAGCTCAAAAGGCGGTATATATAGTGTTTTGTTATAATTGACGTTTTTCGTTTGGGCCGTACAAAGTTCTCTCGAATGCGGTTTAATTTGGACCTTTCGTCGCCACCTCACCTCCCGATCCAGTTCACGGGTCCCGTTGAAATGTGGAATTTCTGCGATTTCCCGTTTGTGTTTCCCACATACACACACAAGTACACGTACACATACAATATTACTGCACAGTGTAGCCATTTCTGTCGGACGCGCGAATATAATATATATTATGGTTTCGGGGCGAAAGTCAAAGGTAGTCGCGCGGGGGTGCAAACGGGCGAACGACGCCACGAGAAAACCAAAAAGTCTGTGGTGCACACACCGTTAGATCAAATATATATATATATATGTGTGTGTGTGTGTATGTATGAATGTACCTACATATTATATTATATATATATATATATATATAACACAGATTACACCTAGCTGATTCTATGCACACTCACACTTCGCACCCCCCGACTATACGTCTCTCGGCGGACGGACATACTCGACGTCGCTATAATATGTAATATGCAGTTGCCCGACAGTGGTGTGGTGTACAGTGCCGTTCGTAATTTCGGGTTGAGCGCACAAAACAAAACGCTGTTTTTGGAAGAGCGCCGTGTTATAAATGCATCCGCTATCCACGTCTACATACGATAATAAATATTCCGGTTTGCTCGGCAGCAATTAAAATCGAAATTCTGTCCACGACCGAGCACTATTAAAATAATACGACGCTTGCAATAGTATAATATATATGACTCGTGGGCTCAAAACCAAAAGGTCCCGTGTAAAAATATCGAATTGTCCGCAGCAATTTATAATTCAAACCTTAATATCTTCGATAATTGAAACGTATGATTTTGATCAATGGTTGTTGAATATAGAAATTAGCCATGTTCTGGTGGATTAAATCTTAGAATTAGTTTTCTTTTTTCTACGCAAAAATTAACGTAAACGGAGTCAGTTATAAACTAAAACGTTTTACAGATAGCTTTGGTTGTTAACATATTTTTTAACGACTTAGTAAAATTGTATTTATTTATTTTTTGTTCTGAATTAAATGTATGTTTTTATTGAGGTAAAAAATCACGTATTTTCAACAAAAGTAATAAAAAGACTTTGTATTTCTTTTCTTTAAATATATGATAATTGAACAATACATTTGTAAATTGTATAGATAGCTTTTAGTTGTAAGTAACTGTTGAGTAACTATTAAGTAATGGGCCTACATGGTTGTTTGTGAGCTTGAGTTTTTAATAATTAATCACTTAACCTATGTTTATGAAAAAATCGATTTAGTATCTTTTGGTTCTAAATCAACAGACTATTATTGTTGATGAGTATATCTTACAATAATTATATTTGTAATTCGGATTTTGTCGTTTATTATCACTTGCAAAAAGCATTTTTATGAAATCATTTATATATAATTGAAGCGATTGTTAGTATACATTCGACTGCTAATCGCCACACTAATAAAATCTAATACCTATAAAAGCCAGTATATAATATTATTAAAAATAAAATAACCTACAGTTCACTACTTAAATTTTAAAAAGTAATAGATATTCTTTATAATAATATAATAACATAGTATTTGAACACGACTGCGTTCGATGTCTGTCATCGACATTGTGATTCGATTATGAGAATCGAGAACCACGATATCGTGTAAAAAGTCTGTCGTTAGATGACAACTTTATAAACCTGATCAACTATAATATTATATTGTATCCTGTTTCCAACTTTCCGAAACGTATAGGTTTAAATTTTACAATTATAAAATTCGAGTGTGTTCAGTCCAAGAGCACGAGCCCTATAATGCAAGTATTATTATTTTTCGAGTTCATTTACGTCAAGACATCTGAAGAGGGGGGATAAATGTGTCAAAAACTCAAATACACGATGTGTATACCGTTGACTTAACACGCAAACATTATAATTATATTGCAGTGTCTATGGCCGAGTAGACGGTAATGCAGTAGAAGTGTGGCTCACCTCGATAAATCGTAATTTGCGCGTCCTAACTGGTGCATATTACGTCATAATGTCATAGTATTATATAAAACGCATACTCCGCGGTACACATGAAAAGAGTTATTATAAGTTTTATTTATATTACGATACCACACAAGACGTGATTTGGACTTCCGATGCGATGAATAGTTTCTTGTTTTTAATCGGATTACCACTACGATAGGAACAGATGCAAATATGGTGTAAGCATATGTAACTAGGTTACGGTTGTGTCACAAAAAGTTTTATCGAGATATCGAACGAACGCGGTGCTCATGAATGCGTTTTACTGCCACTCGTCCATGCACTCGTCAAAGTATTGACGCATTTCGCATTGACGATCTGAATTAGTGCATTCCATATTCGTATTCGTACAGATCTCATATTATATTAAATACAGAAAAGTTTGTCAACATTTCGTATCTATAATAGGTAGTTAAATTAACTAAAATATTTATAATTATAAATTATAAAATATTCTTAAAAATAGACACTAACTATATACATTACCGTTTCCGCTCAAAATTTGTTTTACGTATGCAATAATGATTTATGATTGATTTCAAATTTATTTTTATAAATAACAATGACCTAAATCAATGACTAGACGCATTCAAAAAGTTAAAACGTACTATACAGATAAGAGCAATGAGTTTCTCAGTTTATATCATTTTAAACTATTTTATATATTGCTAACAGCCACATGTTCTCGTTTTAATATTTTTGGGTGATTGTAAATTGTAATAAAGTGAAACTATATCATACGCAACGAAATTAGAATAAATTAAAACAACCACATCCATTTTTTTATTTAAACACATCATAAAAATAGTGTCTACTTACTCCGTGTACCAAAATATACATATTATTATGATATACTACATAATATTGTAATGATGTGCGAATTTTAAATGTATAATAAAATATAATATTCAATAAAATACAATAATATTTATAATAATTGATAGCTTTAAATATAAGATAAAACTCATACATATGCACATATACACACGCACACTCTTATCTATATAAGAATTAGATGTATAAGGAGACTAGTAGTCGCCGACTGCAGGGCTGAGTGTGTTGTCGCCGTCTTTTTGTATAAGGATTCATAAGGGAGTGTAAAAGACTACGCAGATCGTTATACGAAAGACGTATACAATTATTTAATCGTGAAACATTTGTTAAAATATAATTTATGCGTTTATAAAATAAAGTTAAATATAAATAAATAGTTAATTTAAAAAAAAGGGTGCAATTATTTTAATATATAAATCAATCACATCACATTATTTATTGAATACGAACTGCGGTTGCAACAAGCAAGTCGACACAGGAATCAGAGAGGTAATATCATCAAGTTATAATTATTTAATAAGTAATGATTTAGAAATGTTTAATAGTCCCCGATTAACTTAGTAGCCTTTTTCTCTATCATTACAATATTATGATGTGGTTTATCGAAACGAGACAAATAATGTATAGCGTCAACGTTATTTGTGTAACATAGTAGTATGCATTTTCTTTAATGAAGACGTTATTAGTTTATTACAAGTGTTTCGTAGTTGATCTTCGAATAGACTACGGAGGATAACGGGTTTGTAGTTAGGCGCTTTGTATTTGCAAAAAAATATCAACTCAAGTTCCGAAAAAGAATAATTGAAACTACTGCGTGTCTGCGTTGTAGTCTGTTGGAAGTAGAAAGAGTTTAGGAAAAGTTACGGAAGGGGGAGGATGACGAAAGATATCTCCTAATGGGATTACCAAAAATTAATATCGTTTTTTTCTTGTAGGTACTTGGTATGCAGTGCAGGATGAAAAGTCGGTTGGACGAAGAGAGCCGGGTTTTAACTAAAACAAAATAATAAAAAAAACGAAAAACGACCTTTGACCACGAACAGCGGTAACTGCGTACGAACACTCATCGATAAAAAAACGTAATAACTACAATACAACGACAATATTTTTTATCCATTTAGCTTGGTGGTCGTCTTTTAATTGGATTAAAAAAAAAACTGATCGTGGTCAGCGTATTATATAACCCGTATGAATTGAAAATAAATATAATATTTTTTTATAAAAAATTCTCTCCGCTTATTTCTTCGGTTCGGATGAGGACATTTTTCAATTCCTTCGAGTGGATCTCAAATTAAAATATTTAAACCGATTTTGAACACTACACACACACACACACACACTCACACTTTAGTAAGTTAATTACGTATATGCACGTCACTGAGAATATATCTTTGAGAAACTCTCGTATATTCTAAGTCATACACACACGTAAGCCGCCCTCACCGAAGTACACGTACAAACACACGTATTGCATATAATACAATGCAACCGTAGCAGTACGCCATATTATTACTATTGCGTATATCGTCTGCAGGCATTCAACATCCCGCATCAAATGAGAATGATGAATTGTAACAGCCAGAAAACTATAACAATGTACGCAATACTATAAGTTACTGTCAACGATAATGATAATATTTTAGTAAATGATAAAAACTAATATTCTATGAGTGATTATTGATTGAACTCTGTTTCTCGAATCTTTAGAGAAAAAGTAATTTCAGTTGTTTTAGGAATAAAAATATAACTTTTGTTTGTGTCGCTAAAACATTAGTTGTTTAAATTGTAATTTCACTATCTATATCGACCAGTTTTATTTATTTTAAACTGGACAATTTATTGTAAATTAGATTTCTTAATCAACTAGATTTAGTAGAGTGTAACTGACAAGGACACGCCACGCACAATATCTAAGATTTTAAAAATAAGTAGACAGTTGATTCGAATATTTTGGTATCCATGATATTCCAGGGATATAAAAATATTTTGATGTACAAACTTGCTTAAATAATAAAAATACAATATTATACTCAAGGGTCATTGAACAGCATAATAATTTCCAACATGGTTGCATGCAATGTTGAGGTTGTGGTATCTTTAACATTGATATCTGACGAGTAATAATAATAAATTGATTCTATTACTAGTGCAGAATAATGATATTATAGTATAATGTGTATTTAATTTATTAATTTGAATAGCAAGTAGTTCTATGTTTTTCGCAAACAAAATATTTATTAATCCATATATTTTTATTCTACGTTATGCTGAATTTAATATATTTTTTATAACTTAAAACAACTAATTTTGATAATATATCTCATATTATACAAATAAAAATTGTCTAAACTTAAAATAGGTAATAATGACGAATAAAAACATTTTAATTATTTGGCATTTAAATAAAACTATTATAGTATGCTTCGATATAATTTTTGATTATTTATTATTTTCTTTAATTTTTTGAAACATTCTAATACCAAAGTATTTGTATGTTACCAGATATAATTTTATCTCAATAACATATATTTATTTAATTATAATATTGTTTTTTTTTTAATTTATTCAAAAAAAAAAAAAAAAGAAATATACCATTTTCGTGAATAATAACTTCAGGATAAAAATGCCAAAAAAATAAATCACATGTAATAATATGCAATAAACTTATATTAAAATAATAATACAAAGAAAATATTGATATTCATTTTTAAATTTAAAAATTGGCAGATATAAAAACATACATATTGGATTGATGTTATAATTTTCATTATTATTTATTATCGTAAGCCAGTGTCTACACCAACCAAATGTAACCATCATGATAAACAGGTATAAGCACTTGTTTTTCCAACTGGTATATTAGACATTTCCCTTACCATGTATACACTATAATATACATATATAATATATATATACATATGCTTCTCACAAAAAAATAACTTTTTCTAAGATCAGAGTCACTAAATTATTAGGTTTCGTATTATTTTTGTACTCAAACTTAATTTGATTAATCGAAATAATATATTTTATGCCTTATGTACTCTACATTTTGCGGACGCTTTAAATTTAAATTTTTTATCATACATTTTTTTGTCATTAAAATATAATCTTACATTTACACTTATACTTTCTTTTTTTACAAAGCATTAAGTATGAGCAGTTTATAAATAAACAAGAGAAAATATAAACAATCGCTCGCACTTAAGTGCTTTTTGTAAGTACAGGAAAATATTGTTGTTCATTATTTTGTGTCAAGCAAGATTTTGTTACAAGCATGTACGCTTTTGTAATAACTGCCCTACATAAATAGTATAATTTTATTTTATTATTTATTTTTGTCATTTACACATAATTTATAAGAACAATATAAGTCATATTATATTTTTAATGCGTGTCTGCTTTTTATTTGAAAGAACAATTTTATTTAATGTTTACTAAGAAAAATAGGCAATCAAGGGTACTAGAAAATTAAATTTACGCGTATATATGTCGAGTCAACAACGTAATGCATTTTAATAGTTTCAATATTTATAAAAAATAAAACATAATATTTAAGTTATCATTTCCATTGACTACGATAAAAAGATCATTGTTTAATTGTTTAATATAATATCAATCGTCATTAATACGATAACAATAATAAATTATCATTTTAATAAAGTCCAATAACTAGCATAAATTAATAGTGATTTTTTTTTTTATTATTTCAACAAACTAATTAAGGACTGGTATCATAAAACTACAATGGTTCGAATAAGCGTTTAGCGTAGCAATTAAAAGAATAAGCATTAAAGCACGCTTTTTCGAGATAAATTAAACTAAATTCTATTCGGAATTAAGGACGTTTCTACGAGTAAAACTTTGGCGTTTAGTTTTTAATACAAGAAAACTTCTATCACACGTTTCGCATTACGTTGTTTAAGACCTTTTAGCGACTGATTATACTTTAGTTTGGCGGCCACCGCTGGCCTTAACGATCGAGTTGTAATATTATTGTTATTATTATTTTATTATTGTTATTACGAGTATTATACGAGCATAATATAAATTAACATCGCCGCATTTCGATTTACGACTATAATGTACAAAGTATTATAACACGCATAATATTCTATTAAAATCACTTTATGTTTTATTCTTTCAATATCGATTTTCGAAACTCTTGACTCTCGTGAGTAAATAAATAATAATACTAATACAACAATATCAAATTCCAAACGTTAGTGTTGTTAAATTGCCTACGAGACACGCCGTCTTACACAAAAACACATAAAACCGACAGCAGCAGACACATCGACGTTTTTTTATCGATCACGTCGATAATGTCCGAAATCCAAATATTATTAAATGGTGTTGAAACAAACGATGCTATTACGGTGGTGTTATTGGCAAAGACGGGAGTAGGCTTTGAGACGTGCGCGAAATAATAACAATACTATTAGAATACAAAATATAGTATTATAATATTATTATCATAACGGACCTCTGTCGATTTCTATCATTTACCATGTATATTGAACTCGGATTCGCTATGAATATCAAGGTACGTTTAGAACACAATTGATGCGGAGATGATTTGTTTTGTTTTCCAATTAACTATGCACAACAGCGTTAACTACAAACGACGTAATTCGATTATTTTACAATATTTATAGCGTATTTTTCCGCGAAAATCGACTCGAAATATATTATTTATTTAGCGGGGGGGGGGACGAAAAACGAAATAATAATAAATAAACACCAATGATTCACGTGCAATTTAAAAAAGAAAAAAAACCGACGTGGAGTCGATGGGTTTGCAATATTTATTCAAATGTAATTGGAGCCAGTTAGCCGACTATAACACAGAATAATTGGTCACGTAATATAATATACACTGACGTGCGAGTACACATGAACGCATTGATTAGTTAAAATACATTATTTTTTGGTCCACACGTCTACGTGTGTTATTTTTTAGCATTTATGGCTGACTCAAATGTGCCTACTCATTGAATCGCTTTAGCTATTTTTGCTTTTTCGTACACCCCACCCGCCATCACCTCCGCACGCAAATTGTCCGGTCGGTTGTTCCCCGCGATGCCGTCGGTAATTACCGAACAGCACGAAACCGTTTAAACGGTATATGTACGGTTAATCGGGGCATGGACCCCCAACCGTGTGTGTTGTCACCCCGAACCCACCCCGTACCGACCACGGACACTATGCTGTGCAAAAATTGCGTTTATGACTCGACCGGGTTTTGTGCATAGGTATATAAAATTATTTTTTTCTCTTTCTTGTGCACCTCTTCTTCCCCCCCGCCTCGGCCGTCGTTAAAAAGTTCCGTCGGTCTAGCTTACCAATTAAAACTTAAGCTCCTTTTTATTACCGTCCGTTATGCAGCACAATAGTATAAAAAAAAAAAAGAAACATTTTACAGTCTTTTTTTCTGTTATTTTATCGTTAATTTTGTTTTTAACCGTTTTATGCGTGTCTATCAGCAAACCCCTCGTCCACGGGTGTACACATAATATTATAAATACGTATATTATGTAATGAATATTAAGCCACCGAGTGCGTAAACATGGTGGTCGTAACAAACCCATGACAAACTCATTGAAGATAATACTGCTGCACATAATATACTGCAGGCCGTGCAGGCCCAGTCTGTATTAAGGTGACATTGAAATTTGGCAAGTATTGATTTTAAGTTTGTACAATTTACCTATCCGATTTTCACCATATTTTTTCTGATATGAATATATAATATAATATATGCATTTTCCAATTTATTTTATTATAATATATTATAATTTTGATATTATTTACAGATCGTTAAAACGATATCAATAAATTTTGTTTTTATAATAGGTATCTATTTAGTCATTCAATTATTTTATTTTTGATCCTCCTTTACTAAAGAAAATTTTGATGAAACTTATAAGTTGAAGTTACCATTGGAGTTACTATCAATAGTAAGTATAAGTATTACATAGTCAAATTTATCGTTGTTGTATTATAATATATAACTATATAATACAATTTTTATTTTGGGTCATTTCATATTCATACATACGTAGTGCGTGGGTTTTCTATACCTTAATTACCAATCTATAAGTAGTGCTCTGTTTTACCGTCTATTTGCTATAATATTAGGTTACTATACTATGGAAAAATGTGTAAAAATATCCATTAATCGTTATACGCATATAAACTTATTAATTAACCACGAATTTCGGATTTTTGTATATACACTCGCTCAAATATTGATTGATGTGTACATCGAAACATCCAAAACAATTTTCTGAAAAAAAAAAATACGTCAAAACCTACAGGACGTATAATAATAACAAATAACAATATAAAGAATTGTAATGAAATTGACATACTCTTTTCCACTATTCGTTGTACAATATTATGCATATGTTGTTGTTATTCAAATTAAATGAATGCATGGACTACTATGGTCAGTGTTATATTTTTATAACACGAGTATAATAATATCATGTTGGAGATCATTAAACGACGAATATCTGCGATATCATTATATTATACTCACGTAGTCACGTGTACAACTCTTGAGTACATACGTACGAGGAACAATATTCACTTGTAGTTGTGTTGGGCGATAATACGTGTATAATAATAATATACAATATAAAGGTTTATTCTTTTAACAGTAAAGAATCGTCATTAAATAAAAAAGAAAAAAAAGTTGTTTTTTTTTTAATTTTTGATCGTTATAATTTTTATTTTTTTTATAAATATAATATTATTATGTGTGAGTAATTTAATATTCTAAAGCTAAATACCTTTTAATGGATATCATGGTAGTATTAAAATATAATTTCTAACAAATATACCTAGTCAATTAATTAAAACTTTATAAGTATTTGAAATTTAGATGTTTAAAAGAGTCGTATAGAGATACTCCATTAAATATTTACCTATTATTTAACTCATCTAAACCTTAAAACATATAAGTTGTAACTAGTTAACTAATCGCTAAATATATAAAAATTATATACTATATTTTTATACATTGAAATTTTCTAAAAAATATTTTTTCCAAGTCAAAAGCTAAATTAATTTTTATAATATATTTAACAGAACAATAAACTCGTCTATTAATTTCGCTGATGAACTTTAACGATACAAGTTTATTAACTTAGTTGTTCAATAGTATAATCATGATGTCGCGGCGTTACAATAATTTTACGTCATCCATAAACTGCATATAGTTGGTGATAATAATAATGGACAGCAGTGGTATATAAATATATAAATATTATTATTTGGCGTTAAATCGTTTTTTTTTTTTGAGCCAGTGAGGCGCGCTTTATCAGCGTGATATATTATAAAGGCGACATTTTAATTACTGTATGCGTGCGACTGTTGCAGTTCGATGACGACAAACACAATGCACATACCTTTAATATTATATCATAATGCGCATTACTTACCTCGTGAAATAAACATAGGGACAAGTGTGTTACGCCATTATCGTTGTGTAGTATGCGAGTCTAAGTAGCTTTGTAACCGCAAGTGTAATTGCCACTACAAATAATATTATTGTATTTTATATTTTTATATCATTTCCGTATATTATACGGCAAACGTATAAATTCGATAGTCCGGACAACGAGATCACGAGCAGTGTCTACGTGCAAGTAAACGGTTGATGGTTAGTGATAAGTGAAATATATGCATATACACACTACACATTCAATTTGTGGTATACCCGTAATGTGTGTGTGTAGAGGCATGTGAATTTAGGCTCTCGCGTGTAACCAATTGTATGATTTACTATAACTTTCCGAAGCGTAACATGAATTATGAGCCCACATTTAGCCCCATAATTCATCGAATATAGTATAAATCGTTTATATAATAACGTTTAAAAGACCAGGAAATACAAATCATATAAACTAACAGTCACAAAAATCAAAATTAAAAAAATATATATACTAGAAAACAGTGTTGTAAGTATGTTAATCTAATATTTGTAATCAGTAAGCACAAAATGGTCATTAGATAAAATGTTTGTTTAAATTTCAACAATAATATACGTATAATAACTTTTTACACACCAATACAAATTAACATATAAAACATAGGAGTATACAATTGCTAATTTTGGATCATTAAAATATAAGGTATGTCACTATAATTGGTGGAATTAGTCGAAAAAAAATAACGAATTTCAATTGTTTTACCAAATAATAAAACAAATACATTTGTTATTTAGGCTAGTTTCTTGTATAAATAATCCATTCATTGCCACATGGTGTTTTACTTGTCGATATATTATACCACTGTGGTAGTATGGTACATACGGATCATTGTTATGTCTAAGTAATAAATTAATTTTAATTATTTATAGTTATATATTTTACATTATTTAATTTGTTATCTTTTAATCATTCTTAAGAGAAAAACTAATATTACACAAAATCCTCACAACCTATCTATAGCCTATAATAATATATTATGACTTTATAAAAATTTGAGTGTACGTCTACTTAGTTTAGATTAGTTTTTGGACGTGAGTTGTCCAATATAATATTAAGTTATTAAGCACTACAATTAAATGACTATTAATTAAGAGTGGTACTCACCTCGAAAGGTACAGCAAGACGTGATCACAATGACCGCAACGGCGAGACGGACGATTTCGATCATTCGATGGTGCTCCCGTGACGTCAAAGTCGCACACATGTCTACCATATAATTATTACCTTAAGTCGTTCAAGTCCACCAAATTTGGCGTAACTCCCTCGTCACAAACCTAGACAGTTGTTGTTGCCAGCCGTAGTCCAGCAGAACGGGTAAAATTTATATGGTCGGAGGTGACTGTGCTGGTGTCCGCTGGGCACATGGTTTCTTACCACCTGTTGGATACAAAAGCAAAAATAAAATAACTGTAAAACTTAAATCATAAAAATTGCACAGAATTATAATATTTTTAATTTTTCCGCACTGGACATTTAGAATGTGTAACAACTATTAGTAAAAGAGCCATACGACTACTGAGACTATCGAAAATATAGGTATATAATAATCTGCAGCAGTGTAAGTAAACCATTTTATGTTTATACATAGCACATTTCAGCTAATCTAATTATATAGTTAGATTCATAAATACTCACAACAAATATATTAAACAATGAGAAATAAAATTCGTATATCATCTGCATATGAATTTTGCATTACAATATTTCCAATAAACCGTAGAACGATTAGAATATAAATAAAATACATTTAAAAGTGGTAGATTTTCAAAATTTTCCTAGGGATACTCTATCTTATAATTATTCGTAAATTCAAATTTTACAACAACGTTTAACATTTAAACGATACGTTATTGATACTCAAGATGCTTCTCCATTCGTATACACACAAAAAGACGAAATTTATTTGTACATTTATAAAAGTATCAACACTTATTTATCATCATATTATATTTTTACTTGGGTGAAAGGAAGATCCAATAGCTCTGGACCCCATCCTTTAGAACAGTTAAAACTACCATTGGAATTTTGATATAAATTTAACTCTCAAATTGTGAAAAATTAAAAACTTAACCCTTACAAGTTACAGAGCCGTGCCGTTAAGATTTGGCGCTCAGGGCAAAATAAAAATATTCGCCCCTTTTTTTATTTATCATTATGCATTTCAATTTTTTTGGCACCCCTTTAAATAATGCCCCCTAGGTCCCTTGCGACACAGCTCTGCGCCCTTAATCGTCATAGTCGCTGAATATATCATATTATTGTTTGAACACGGGAAAATAAAAAGTCATACAAAATATATACATATATTATGCTTTATTGACTGCCAACAATGTTTTCTAGTACTGACGGAATAGTGTTCATTGGGATGTTTGTATAGTCTAAATCACGTTGTTTATAATGCTCTGTTCTACTTTTTCTAATGATTACGTAATTTATTTTGTTTTGTTATATTTATTTTAAATTCCTCGTATTGTAAGCAATTAAAAACAGTTACTGTTGTAACACGAGGCTAAACTATCTACGCATCAACAAATCCTTCGTCTCGCGAAAAATAACTAAAAACAAAAAAAAAAAAGTTTCCCGTGTAAATGACTTTCCTTTTATTTATTACGTTTTTATGTAGCGTCGTAACGAATAAAATATAAAGGTGTACTCAAGTATAATAACGCGTTTATGTGTATGCAAAAAGTTCAATTTTTCTTTTCTGACGATTGATTATCATTCGCTTTTTTAGACGTAATATATATGTATACATAAATGGTTATATAATATGCTATACGGATATTTAACAAGTATAAATTATATTATATATTTTATTTCTCTTTCTATTGATAAATTCGTATTATAAGATATTTTAGATATTTCTTTTCTTTTCTTTTTTTTTTTTTGTACACGAAAAAGAAAAACACATAAAGTCCATTCTTTTTATACGTATATTATATTAATTATATACGATTATTGGCTATAGCATACTGCGAATCTTTCGATCATTTATTTAAATCATTAGTGGTAGCGTCGAGTTAATATAATATACAAACAAACGAGACCTATTATATTTCATAATATAAATTAAATATCTGTTCAAAATAGCAAAAGTAATGGCAGTGAGTTGCGCGCAATACGCAATATAAATTCTATACATAATGCGATTATTGTTTAAATAAATCTAAACAATGCGAGGAATTATAATATGGTTTGAATAATTTAATCAAAGACGACCTCCGTGAACCTAGTACAAACCACTCAATGGATAAATGTATTAGACGTATGGAAAAAGTTGGCAAATAGTTGAATCCTAATAGGAAATAATTTTGAAGTTCTCAAATCACCCCATTGTAGTTGAACATTTTTAATATTTTATGTTTAAAAACATTATTAAAATATGGTTATTAATAATTATAATTCTGGTCATAATATATAGCCTATTTCAATATTGTAATATTAAGTAAATAATTATATTATATAAATAATTATATTATATAATATAATATATAATATATTATATTTTATTATATAAAAATAATTAGACTATTATCTTATTTGAATTTAACATTCTTGTCTTAGCGATTATTTACTTTGCTACCATACTTTCACTATTTCGGCATAGAACCAATAAACTATTCGCGTATTGCACATTTATACCTAAACTCGTTTTCAAATACAACATTGATACCTAATTATGATAATAATTGTTGATATCGTTAAGTATTTTATTATTTTAATATAGGAATTTTTTTTCCATATAAAACACAATTTTGAATTAACGAAAAGGTTTTCTTGATGTAACCTAACATTGGTATGCTTCGGTCTTTGGTGTCTAATCAAAATTATTAATTACATACGGTGATAACAATGCATCTATTGTTTTAAATACGGACAGTATAATGCTCGTTCAGTTTCTCATGACGTACCAAACCTATATATTAATATATAAAGTATTGTTTGTGCGGAACGTTGCATCTAGTTGAAGTTTTTATATACATGTATTATACATGAATATATATATTGCATTTTGCACGGTAGTAGATCCATAGTTATACTGTGTATGTGTGTGTGTGTGTGTTTATGTTTATTCCGGAGGGGGAATAAAAATAATTAATTCCGTGAATCGCAAATATCACCTGCAGGTCTTATTTTAAGTCGAGTATATCGTATATTTTATACCATGTATATATAATATTTTATTATTCAGTTATAATAATACAGTGCATGTGCTTCTATATCATTGTTTGAAAATCAATTTTCTAGGGGTTTAAGTTTGTTTTCATCGCTCATATCCTATATAAATACAAGCATATGACTACGTCAGTGTGTAGTATTGAAACTTTTCAGTTGTTAATCATTATAATTTATAAAGCAAAGCCATTATCTTTATATTGTAAATTATTATGATAACATAACCTATAGTTTAAAAAAAAATAAAAAAAATTGGCTTGACGAAAAAAATAATAACAGATATATTATGAACGCCGATATCATTAATATTATTATAATATAACAGGGGTGGCCAAATTGCGGCTCTTTTTATCGACGTACGCGGCCCGTGGTCTTATTTACAAAAACCAAAAACCAAAATTTTTTTTGCATGCATTTATATATAAAAAAAAATGTTTTTATTATTATTATTTTATAATTTCATATTTCGTAATTTGATATGTTTATCGGATGTTAGCTATCTTTATTATTTTTGTGGTACAAAAGTACAGATTAGATAATTTGGCTCTTGATATAATTGCATTAATATATGTGGCTCGCGTACATAGTCATGTTGGCCACCCCTGTAATATAATATAATACTACTATATATCATTATATACAAAAATATTATGTGTGTTTACTGTTACAGCTTTCAGTTACTCTGAAAATAAATTAAATATATTATGTTGCACATACTTTGATTTTCACTAAATAACAAGAGATTTTCGTGGAAAATATGTTAGATTATAACCTTATTATGTATATATTATATTGGTACACCTCTGCAGTTTTCGCCATGACTAAGTGTATTATAATATCATTATATGTACAAATAAAAGGTGCTTTTTCGTTATTGGTAGGTACCAATATAATATACATCAAATAAAAATTGTTTTTCCCTTTTAGGAATTGTGTATATGTGTGCGTTTCAATTACGTTTATGGAATGTGGACAATGTTTATAAAATATCTTTTACGTGCACTTTCAATATTCTTTAGTAAAAAAAATGGATAATTGATAATAACCTTATGATATTTTTATATTTTATTAAAAATACACTACTTACATACTTTTATAATTATTACAGTTACAATGGTAATATTAAAATAACGTACTATTTTGTATGTACGCTTTTAATTATACGCTTATTTCAAAATAGCTATAATATGCTTGTATATATTACATACCTATTTAAGTTAACTAAAAAATCAAAAACTAAATTGAAAATATTAAGTATGTTATCATAAATTTCGGTTTAAAACATGCCGTATTATAATTTATTATTTTAATAATTATCGTGTTTACTATAATATTATATTAAAGCGTGAAACAACATTAGGATTGGTAAATATGTACATAAAGCAACAATGCTAGTTTTTAATATTAAAGAAGGCAGTAGACAATAATAAACAGAATAGGTAGACAACTGATTGCATGTGCATACGATTATATAAACCGTACGACAATAACTATGCTTTTTTTACTCTAGAGTCGTCTACCGAACGCGTGTTTTCAGTGTCTTAATACTATTAAGAGTCTTTTGACAACGTGACAAAGGTCGAAGGCACGACGAGCTTACCAACACCTAACCTAACTGACGACCACGATCACGGCATAGAAATTTGCTCAATATTATTATACATTATACTTGCTCTCGCCATCAATTTGTCAGAAAGTACAACACGCGTCTTGTCGTCACGCACAGCATCTCTCCGGAACCGTGTCGTCAGTGTCATTGCAGTAACCCTCGACGGGGCAGCTCTCGACGAGCGGTTTCGCGAAGGGTCGTCTTCCAGACACGATAGACAATACGCAATAATACGTCGAGTTCTGTCCTCGCGCCGATGTCTGTTGTATGTGTGTGTGTGTGTGTGCGCGCGCGCGCGCTCGTGTTTGTGTGAATTTTAATTCATTCTGAGTCGAATGATAAACGACCGAACGAGATAACTACTTATATCTATATATAGTGTGTAAGTGTGTGTATGTGTATTTCATTATATCCCGTATATACGAGTGTAATTACAACTCTTGTCGGTTTTCAACCCCTCCATCTATCCCACACTCCCTATGGTAAATGCCACCCGCGACGTCCAAACTAAAACGCTCACTGTAATAATATAATATATAGTATACATCCAACCGAGCACCGTAAAGTGACGACGGTATAGAACGTGAGCGGCTATGTAAACTTAACGTAAAGTCCGAAAAACTCGCTTGTACTGACGGCTGTAATCGAATACGCCACATTATAACATTTAAAAACCGCGTAATATACAATAATATAATATTATTAATTGGCCCGGATTTAAATTTCCTAAAAACTATCAAAAATTAGCATTAAAAAGTAGCTCGTTAATACACAATAATACACAAACATTCAACTGGAAATAAATGTAATCTTAATGTATCTCCAACTGACTTGTTATTTGATTAAATCCGTGTAATCTGATAATCGCTGGAGATACATAAAGATGTTATTTCGCTCATAAATAGTATTCATTTGATATTAGTGAAAAATATCTAAAACTTCTTAAAACAAATATTATTAATACAGTTTTTTCATTATATTTTGAATATCTTAATTTACACTAAAAGCTCGTGAATACAGAATTTTAATACATGCACGAAAATTAATAATATTATCTGTGAATGTTAAAAAATGTAACATAAATGAAAAAATGCAAATTAAATGTTTTGCCTTTGAAGTATTTGCTAGGTTACACAAAGTACATGAAAAGAATTGTATACTTAGAATGCATTGTCCTAGATTACATAAAAATAATCCCCTTTGTATTGATGAAATACGAGCCCTAAATATTACTATAATCAGCTGCAGTAGAAAAACAAAATTTTTGTTGCCTATCCATACCGCCGCGTGATTGTAAATATTATATAATTTATTATAATATCGTTATTATAAATTTGTAAGTGAGTTGTGAAATAATTACAAAAAAAAATGTTCTGTTAATTTTTGACAGAATAAAATTGATTTTTACGTATAAACTTTAATTAAATTTAAATTTTAAGTATAAAATTGGTACACAGAACAATCGGTCGTTGCAGTCGTTATTATTATTACTGTGCAAGTCGATCAGGCTTCATAAGTGACCATAATAATAATAATTTTATACAAAGTCCATTTACGTGTTGTTTTAACTGGTAAACCGCAAAAGGAACGTGAAAACCGACAATTATTGGTGGGGACGGTTTGAACTTTCGTGCACGTGGTAGGTGGTGTGAGGGTCGAGGCGGAGTCGATGTGTTTTGGTCGCGCGTCGCGTGTGCCGGAAACGGCCACTTTGTTGGTGATTTTTTTTCTTTCTTTTATACAATATACATATTAAATAGTAGGTAGGTATATTATGTACTCTTCCGTGCCGAAGAGTGTAAACTTATCCTCCAGAATATTATATCCGGGTAACCACCGGGTCTTTTCCACTAGACGTGCGGCGTTTCCTTTCCACGTCGCCAACGATAAAAGAGGCTCCGAGGGAAATGCCGACCTTTCACGCTAACCAAAAAGAAAAAAAAGGAAAAGAAAACTGTGAGAAAGTGAAAGAGAGAGGCGGAGAACCGATAGTGTGCACTGTGCAGGTCGCTCAGGTATTTACGTATAAAAAAAAAATTCTGTTAACAGATGTAACAAACAAATATAAACGAGTATGTCATATCGTTATCTTATTATTGTTATTATACGTATTACGTGCCATGTACGAATATAATAAACATACCTATTATGCGCTGATGTAATATACACGTGCGTGTATTAATATTACGGTAATTCCGGGAATTGAAAATAACGAATTACAATTTATGTACAAATTATATCCATACACACATCGCCAAAGACTTAATGTGTAGGTATAATAATACATATTTTTATAATAATATGATATCATACATTATTATAGTCACATTCATAATGATATAGTGTGAATAAGAAATACACGACACACACACTCACACACCGTTCGATGTCTCCGGCGACAAGACGAAAACCAATATATCATTTTTCTCATTAATGTGTTTTCTTGGTTTTCTGTTGGTTTGAAAATCTGGTTTTACAGAACACATTCACCATCTATTGTATGTATTATATTTTTACTTACAACTGCACACTCTTACGACCTGCACGCATATATCGGATGATTTCAAAGTGAATTTAAATTAAAAATTAAAGAAAAGTAACCTAACGTAATCTAACCCGTATACGAACGCGCATTGTTTTTGCTTTTTGTAAAATTTGCATGTCCTACGCGTGCAGTAAAATAATATCATGTACATAATATCGAACGTGTACCTATCATAGTAATATACATGTTTATGTATGTTTATTATAACAAATCTTCTTCTTTTTTTTTTTGTTTTTTATCAGAAATCGAATGATTTTTTGTTCTTAATAACAAGTACAATTTTGTATTCTGTGATGTCAAAAAAAATTTAGGTTAAGTTTAAAATATACCTATTTTAAGAAAATAACTTTATGGGTATATTAAATTAGAATTAAATGCTAAATCATTAAGTACGAAAAACGAGATTCTAATCGAAAATGGTATTTCCAAGAATATTTTGTTATTTATTTGTCTATTAAGTAGTAATAAGCTGAGTTAAGTACATATTTTTTGCCATAACATATTTTATTAATTATTATAACATACTTACGTTATACAATAAACATAATATAAAATATTATTATAACTAACTATTGAGTTTTATTGACATATAAATTATTATTGACGTTCCATAAGACGGTGTAAATAGATCTAATTTATAAAATATAACTCATCATAAATAGGTTTTAAACTACTTTTTTTTTCTAATTCGAGTAAGAAAAGCTGATGAAAAATGTTCAAGTTTAAAATCAATATCATTTACATTTTTAAATATTAAATAATTTTTACACGTTTTTGTTATCTTATCGAGTTTTGTCAAAATTTCAACTTTAAACACTTATAACAAAAACAATGGCTACTATTTAGATTTTTAGTTTTCTAAACAACGTCTGCTGAAAGAAATAGTTAGTTTCATTGAAAAAAATATACAACTATACTTATTTCGCAGTTTTTGACTGACCCTATTAGATAGACCTTTGGGTATTTGAAAATGAGATTGTGACGGGTACATAATATTATATACATAGTGCATACGCCACAGTTTGCGGCTTGCCGTTCTACCGTTATGGTATTATACTCGTATATACGATATTGTGACCAACCTAATAATATTACGTATTATTATTATAATATAGCCAAATGCTTTACTGCAGTTAGTGCCTGCCACCAAACCGATCGTTTACGACGTAGTAAAAACCACATATTATATTAAAATTTATATTTTTGGATTATTAATTTGGTTGCAGAAAGTCGTGCAGTATTGAAAATGTATAAGTTTTTTTATCCACGACTCATTATAGACTAATAATAATAATAGTAAAATACACTTTTTTTTATTTATAAAATCATAAATTTATAAAATATATATTATATACAAAGTGTAAAAAACAAATAAATAATAATCCAACTTATTGAATAAAGTTGTAAAAAAAGTTGTTCGGCTATTCTTTTTATTAAATCATGTTAAATTTATTGTTATTATTAATATTTTAATTGCATAAATGGAATTTAACGAGAATATAACAAGGACGCGGTTCTTTTACACCCCTACATATTTTATAACATACATAACTTTTCCATAGCTCCGGAAACAATTGAATTGATTATTTTTTATTATTATTATATCTCTTTGAGTCAGCGAGAGTTGATGGTTTTTTTTTTATATATAAATCTATATTTGCGATTTAAAATGTCTTATATTTTTCAAACGTCTTCTTAGCTCAGTCGTGTTGTTATTCGATTTCATTCAACTTATCCTCGATTTATTATGTACAGCACGTACATACAGATATCGAAAATACACAATTGTAACTAAATAAATAGAACTTCCTGCATGAAACGCGTTACATTTTCTCTTTTCTTTTCTTATCCCGTTTCCGTCGACTCGTCAAATGATATTTTTTCGGATAGGTACATTTTATTGATGTTCTGTACAAAAATTAGAATCCCAAGTGACTATTATTTTTATCTGTTCTTTTGTTTTTGATAAAATCTATCTATTCGAAACATAATAATTGTATACTAAAATTCATCTGGTGTATCATCTAAAACTACGTCTAAAAACCTAAGTAGGTATCCACGTTTTATACAATAAAATTTATTTTGTATTCATTACTTATACATACATAATTTAGCTGGTAATTTATTTTTATTTATTTATATGAGTATTAAACACAAAAATGATAATAAAAACTAGTCAAAAATTACGATTTTTAGATAAAACTTTATAATATTATACTATTATATCGATTCATTTAAAAAAAAAAAACACTAAAAAAAAATGGTTTACTTTGAGTAGTAGAGTCGTTAGCATATTTTCGTACTTTATAGCTAGGCGTGTCTGATAGTCTAAATTGTAAGTGAATTATATTTAACAATATCCATAAAGAATTTAAATCAAATTCATATTACGATATAATAGTGTTTTATACGTTTTTAACAGATTAATATCAATTATATATGTGTACTCGTACGTTAACCGTAACGTTTGAAAAAACACGTAATCGTGTCAATTCGGAGGAAAAATGTACAAAAAATACAAATAACGACACCTGCAGTAACATAATATTACGTATGATAGGATATTATGCGGGTGGAAATTTGTTTTGTTTGTTGAAATGATGGAAAAATTAATATTTTTCAAGCTGATATTTTATTTGGAAGATTAAGTGAAAAAAGCAAAAATAAAAAAACAGAGTCAGCAATTCGTCGTCGAGGAAAATATAGATGAGAAGGCTAACAAAATAAATCTGTAGGTAGGTATACTTCGGGTAGCACCTATAATAATAGGTAGGCTCATTGCACCGTGTAGTGCGCGTGTGTTTGTGTATACGATGAATATAATATATATATAATATGCACATACGCGTATAACGTCGTACGATGTGTACGCATGGCCGACAGAATCCGTAAGTTACGAGTCTCTGGAGACCCGTAAGTCAAACAAAAGCAGTCTGAAAAATTAAAATCTTTCCGCACCGTCAGCCGCGGGGCAGGGTAGCTGAACTATTATTATTATTATTATTATTATAGATAGACGCCCATAATTCACGTGCCCGATCGATCGCACTCGTTGCGTGCTTGCCCACCTCTTAAAATATTATTATAATATATCATAAAGGTTCGTACCCGTGTGTTACAATTTCGAGACGACAACGGCAACAATATCACTGTGACGAAAGTTACATTGGGCCGTCGTAAGAAAAAAAAAATTTACTAAAAAATCACTATTTTTTGCAGAGTAGACACCTCTATAATAATTATTGGTTGTTGAAAAATCCCGTTCAAATTGTCCGTAATACCAACTGTCTCTTTTTAATATCTGTTTTGGGCCATAATTTCTGTTAAATGTTTTATACAATGACTCGTTCATATCAAACAATACTTATTCAAATCAGTTAAATTGCGTTTTTAACAAAATATCACTAATCGAATTGATTCTTTTGATCTCGCGCTAAATAGTTTTAAATATTTCATCGCCACGAATGTCATTGCTTCGTACAACTTATTTCGGGTACCGTATAAAGTATCTGTCCCAAATACCGAATTACGTGGCCAAAATTTCGTGTTGCAAATCGTATTGCGTCAGAAATTATTATTATTATTATTATTATTATAAACTTCGAGCTTTTGACGTTTGCCTGCGGCCGGTGGTGGATGTTAATCGAATCGAAATCTGACTAATTTATTGGCTAATTCGGTGGCGCGTGACGTTTTCGATAACGAACTACACATACATAAATATTACATAAAAAAAATTGGTACTGGTTCGACCAAATGATGAGTAAATATTTATACACTGCAAACACGAATACACAAACACACAGCGCCACGTAAAAATAATTCATATTATAAATAAAGCATTAATAATTGTATTCATTTAGTTTTTACGAGTTTTCTTGTTGAAATAACGAGAATAGTATTTTACTTTTGTTCGAAATCATTACAGTAACAATTGTATTTGTTGTGGGATGGAAAATTTGTTTCGATTTTGCAAATGACGCGTACGAGTTTTATTGAAACTCATGCTTGTTAAAATTATATAGGATACACATTATTATAACACAAAATATATAATATAATATATAAATTATATATATTACAATTATAGTACTAACTTGCACTGTGTTAGATTGTTCTTTCAATTTAACATTGTTTTAATTTAATAAGATAATGTCTGTAATTCAATAATAGTTACTAATTGTACAAAAATTATCATATTTTGGATTATATTATAATTTATTATGGGTACCTATATAAGTGTATATTTCCTGAAATAGATGTTTACGTGTTTTGTTTTAATTGTTTAATTAGTTGGCAGTATAGACATTATAATTGGTAAACTAAAAATAAAAAAATCACATATATTAGTGTAAAATGTAAATACCACAGATTTATTTAACTATATATTTATTTACATACACATGTATATTAAATTTACATTTCTTGACCGTAAATAGCGCAGTTTCAACGCAAATATTATAATAGCTTAACTGAAAGGAGGAAACCTTTTTGACTAAAAACAAGTAAATTAATCATCCCCTATGCTGTGTAGGATTGCGGCTTACTCCCTAGATTAATTAATAGTTACTATAATATATCTAAGTATAATAACATTTTTAAGATATTCATTGTGTTTTATAATATGTATATTTGAATATAATATAATATTATGATATTAATTATTAAAAATGACTTTAAAATATCTATTAGCTTACCAATTAAATTCTAAATAAATATATATAATATATATATTGCAATTTATATTTTATGTATCAAATACTTATCATTTTTATGTATATTAAAACATTAACTTATAATCATTAATTTAGTATTTTATTTAAAAAGAATTATATAATGCAATAATATTGTCAGCGTTTTATCATGTTGCGCATAAAAGTGATAAAATTGAATTTTATGAATATCGAAGAAAAATCTTGTAATTTTATTTTGTAATATATATATAATAGATTATAATATATCCTATAATATACCTATTATAGAAGCCTAAAAAATGTAAAATATATTATTACATTTGACCTCAAAAGGTTGACGCCCACGTTAATATTATCCAATATGAATAATTTGATACGAAACGATCTTTAATAGAAATGTCCATAATTTATTAATCACTAATAATACACGCCGGGAGTATAACGTTATGTTTCTAGGGTGTATTTTAAATAATTTGATTTTTCTGTTTAAATAAAATATTCAACTGATAAACAATTTAGCCGATTATATAATATTTGTATCATGTATTACCGTATTCATATATTATCCGTAAACAAATCACACAGATTTTATACAATTATATAATGTAGAGTAAGTTATTATTACTCAACTTATTATAGCAATAAATTAACAATAATTTTTATTATAACAGATTTTTACTTTTTTCCCCATCATTTCCGCAACGTAAAAGGAAGGTGCATTATAAGAGTATACATCGCTCAAGAACCCTAAACATAAAAATTGATTAATCTTGTTCAATGTAATCGTCAAAACGTAAATGACTAAAATTTAATTAAAAAAAACCGAAATGACCAACTAAAAAAGTTTTAACTAACTAATGCACAACTAACGTAAGTCCAATCTCAATACCTGTCTGATACAAATGGAAAACAATAACAGAATCGATCGGAAAAAAAGGGTCTTACACGAAAAATTATACGACTTCCTGCCTTTATATGTTTATATATATATATATAATTATGTAAATATATATTGTGTATAATATATTGATTGCTTTTTTTGAAAATTCTAATTAAATAACATCGTTTTGTTTGTAATTAAAATCATTGCATTGTTTTTTTTTCAGAATAAATGAAGTAATTACGTTTACGAACTCTCCGAGCTACTAGATCCCTAGGTACCTATCTATGTGTTTTATCCATTAGTGAGTCTTATCGAAAATTCTACAATTTATGGCACTCGATACTTTTAGTTATGAAACTTAGTGAAAGAACAAATATACAAGCATGTGATGTAATAAAATGGTGTAATTTTAAAGGATATTGAGAGAAGGAGTGGAATCACAAGAACTTTTGATGTGTGTTAAGTATCTACACAATTTTTAATACTTTGACGTATGGTTTTGTAAACAATGTGAAATACATGGAATCCAGAAAAACTCAAACAAACAAGTGATAATTTGTCATAGCGGACCGGCCATGGACGCAGAGGCGTGCCCAGGATCAAAATGTAGGATAGGCTCGGTTATAATTATTTTAGTTTATATGTACACAATACACATTATTTTTTTTTTTAGAAACTTAATAATATTTTTAAATTGAATCAGAAAAAATGATTATAAAATAATATAGTACAACACAATTTATTCCTCATATTTGACTTGTTAATAATACCTTAAGTTACATATTAAAAAATAAAATTAAGTTTTTATATAACTGAATAATACCTAAATGAATGCAAATGAAACAATAGTTTTTTTAATTGTAAGTACATAAAAATATAAAATATAATAATTATTTAGTGAATTGAAGTCTTCGATTTTTCAATTTAGCAAACTCGTCAACAATCTTTGTAGGATCCTGAATTAATTCAAAACTTAACTCCCTCTCAATAGAAATTAACGCTAAATTATGAAGACGTGTAGTAAACATAGATGTTCGTAAATAAGTTTTTATCCTTTTCATTGTTGAAAAACTTCTTTCGGCCGATGCTGAACTTACAGGTATAACTAATACTCGTTCAATGACTTTTTTAATTTCTCCAAATGACTGCCCCATAATGCATATTTCGTTGTAAAAATCTATGATATTTTTACAACTACTGTACATATTTTTTGCTAATTTGCTTTGACTTATTACTTGGTCAGAGAAATAATTATCATCTCCATAATAATTTATACACTTTAAAACAAAATCATAATTTAAAAAGTTTGTTGATATCGGATTGAATACTGAAATAGCAGTTAAAAATTCTGAATTGTTATTAAATCTTTTTTTCATTTCATTCAACATATTATCTATTACTGTAAAATACATAATTCGCAATTTTTGAGTCGTAGTTTTATTACATTTTAAGCCAATTGTTGAAGTAATTACATAATCACTTAATGTACTATTAATATTTTTCTGTCTTTTTTCATAATTATCCATAGAGATATTTAAATTTGAAGCCATAATTTGAGCTTTTTTATAAAAGTTATTGAAAAATTCATCCGAACGTAAACTTTGAAGCTATTTTATTGTAGCATCAATTAAATTTAAACACTTAATTATATCAAGAGAAGAAGATTGTAAATGTATTGAAAGTACGTTGATAGTTGATAAAAGGTTATCAAGAAATGTTAAAACAAATAATACGTCAAACGATCGAAATTGGTTTAATAATCCTTTGGCTTCTACGGCCTCTTTTTTTTTTGAGCTACTTGACAGTTGTGATAAAGCTTTTATGACATGTTCACAACGAATTAAAAAAAAATGAATACCTTTATATTTTGCAACCCATCTAGTATCACTATGTTGAGGGACTTTTAAAATTGTTTCACAATCTTTTTGGACATCAGAAAATATTTTATAACGTAAAGTTGAACTCGATTGAAATGCATAAATTGCTTCAAGCAATCCAATCGTATTGTCAACAACCTCAACTGATTTAGCAACATCGACCAAAACTAAATTAAGCCGATGTGCATAGCAATGTATATAAGGGCATTTGTTTTTAGAAAGTTCTCTAATTTTGACTTGTACGCCATTCGTAGAACCAGACATTACTGATGCGCACCGTCGTAGGATTGACTTATACATTTTGTAATATCTAAACCAACTGAATTTAAAAATTCGATAATAGAATTAGTTAGGCCCAGTGCATCTAATTCTTCTACTTGTACAAATCCTAAGAACCTTTCTTTTATAGTTAATTTATGTACATATCTGACACATATTGACATTTGTTCAAATGTTGACGCATCACGAGCTTCATCAACAATTAAACTATAAACCGAACTACCTTCATTCACTTCTTTAATAATAGTTTGTAAAATGACATTTGAAGACACAAATAAAATATCATTTTGGATTTTATTTGATGAATATTTAGCATTTTTAGGTAGGGACTTTAAATTTATATTAAACTTTTCATTTTCCAAACATAGTAAATCTAATAGTTCTTTAAAATTACCTTGATTTTTTGTAGTTTCTAAGTCGTGTTCGTCTTCATTTTAATATTCGATTACATTATTGTGACCACGTAAACCTATATCCTGTCGTGCGCAATACAAAACTGAACGAATTACACTTTTTAATATTTCTCGATTTTTATTTATATTCTCTTCGACATGACTATTCATTTGAGTTGTAACAGCTCCTATACTTTTTGATGATATATAACCTTGATATTTGGCTAACGATGTTTTATGCGAATCTGCCGAGTTATGTTTTTTTGCCATCCCCGAAATATTTTTCCAATTATTATATCCTGTGGCTATTAAAATATCTTGATGCTTTTCACGAGATATAGAACTAGTAAAATGACGACAAAAAAAACAGAAAATTGCATCCAATTGAACAGAATATTCAATCCAAGGATAAACTTTGTACCATGAACTTTGAAAACTACGTTGTTTTTCACAAATTTTACGACGTGGAAAATTGATAATCGGCTGAATAGGTTGTTCATCACTATTTAAGCTAATATCAAGCACATTTAAGCTAGACTAGGAAATAGAAGACTCGTTAGAAGTTGAGGTAACATTTAATTTTAACATTTTTGTTTGTGGTTGATCTATTGTACTATCGTCATCGTTCAATGTCCTTGTGGGTTTCGGAATAGGTTTAAAAAACTGGCTAATCATATTTTTATTTTTATTTAATTATTAGTCAAGTTATAATCAATATAAAATAAAAAAAGTACTTAGGTTATTCTAATAGTGTACATAAACAAAAACAGACAAAACGATTTCCTCGAACGGCTCGGTTACACACAAGTCACTATAATACGTCTACACACTACACAGTACACACTGTAATAAACTAATAAAATATATTTTGTAAACCATATTCATTATCTTATATCAAATGACGATTGTCGGCAGTGAACGGTCAGTGACGAATGTATAAATAACTCACTTCGGGTGTATTATTGTCTATTATTTACTATTTTTAGCCGATAAGCAGTCCTGTGGCTACAATTGTTTGCGACGAAGGAAAGAATTATTAATAACGTATAAACGCTTGCTATAAGTGGGTAATAAATAAATAATCTTTGTTCCAAAATGATTCAATTACATATCGTATTATGAAGCAAAAAATTGTATAAAATTATGTTTCTTGAAAAATATTAATAATTATTATTTGAAAACAGGGTAGGCCCGGGCCTACCAGGCCTACCTGCTGGGCACGCCACTGCATGGACGTCAAATTGTGTGTGGAACGACACAAAGCACGAGACCATATAATACACATACCTACAATTCACACTCATGTGGTGGGGGAGGGTTAAACGTCGGCGCGGAAGCTATTGAACTTCCTCACCCCGGACACAACGGTCGGTACCGAACCGATAAAATATTCATGAATTTCAATTTTACCGTTTAGATTTCGAACTTCCTCACCACCCCCACACCTTTAAGCTTATCGGGTCCGTTCGTCCAGCTATATAATATATAATCTCTCAAATATATATATATATAATATATGAACCCTTCTCACGAATCACTGTCCTGCTGGATATCTCCCTCCTCTAGTTCAGAAATTATGATTCGTATAAATCAATTGTACCTTCCCTCACGCTTTTTCACTGTCTGGCGTCTACCGGTTTATCATGTTGATGTCGATAATTCCTGAAAAATTCCGTCAAAACTCGCAAGCGGATCGACGTGACACCTGAACGAATGTAATTCTTTTTCGTGAAATTATTAGTATAGAGGTTTAGTTGATTTTGTATAAGCATTAGTTATTAGCTATTTACTTTAGACATTTATATTTTGGTCACATACGTCACTCACCTTGGACGACTGTTTGTCTGTGGTATGTGATAAACACCGATATTGGTCATATTATCAACGGTCCGCAGTATTAATACTACTTAAAAATCATCCTTTACGTAATAACTGACATGAAACGAAAAATAAAATAAATCATAAACAACAACGTAATAACAATACGATGAAGTTAAATTCCGCATATGTATATTATAATAACGTAATTGTCATTTAGGCTTAGATTTGTGTTATTACTATCGAAATAAATTCCATGTTTAACTCTGACATTTAAATTAGAACAAAAATAAAAAGTGTATGCATAAAGCACTATAACTCAAAAAGGTTTCAATGGTACGCTACGCAACTATTACACACATACACACACACACACACACACACACACACACACACACGTATATATTATTAATTGAGTTTCTCGGCCGATTCAGTCGTAAAATGTACCGATGACATTAATTATTCAAATATTTCCTAAAGTCGATCTACAACTCAAAGTCGACGCTGGGCATACTATACGTCGACTGGTACATATGTGCATATTATTATCTAAAATTGTTGTTATTATTATTGGTACGAATGTATGTTTATAGATTCAGCGTGGTTGTTAGAACCTACGTATAAAGGATGTATATTATTTTAGATTATTGAATTTGTCAAGTTAAGACGCAATTCGGACTGCTAGGGACGCAATTCATTATACGAAGAGTGTACTCGAATTGATCACATCCCAGAACGAAATGAAATGTTCCGCAAATTATACGCTCCGGCGAATTAGGCGGAAATCTGATTAATATATGTATTTAAGTCACGTGTATATATATCTATAAAGGTACAAACATTGATTATAATGATATATATGCACGAGAAAAGGTCCTTTTGTAAATTGAAATAACATGCTTAACATATAATATATTAAATATAGGACATATAATATGTGTGTATGTATATATTATAATTAGGTAGGTACATATGTACGTCTGTTTTCGAACGTTTAAGTCTTGAATATTTATCGACGTTAAACGTATTTATAAAATGCGGTTTTTATTCTTAGCAGTAGGTATAATTAACATTGTCCCGGACAAATGCGAATTCAAATAATTATATTCTTGAAAACAATAAACACGATTTTAGTGACCGAGAAATAGTGTTTTGCTTTGTAAAAAGTCATTAAGTATTCCGTTCAAACCATGAAAAATGGAAAAATACTTAAAACGAATCTACACTTCTTTTCACAATTCATAAAAATATGTAAACATATTTGTATATTATATGGGTACAGTTAATACCTAGGTCAAAATAAAAACTTATGCCAATTGTATTTTATATAATATACGTATTATGGGTACGATACACATTTTATAATTATTTATTATGGAAGAATAAAAGTTTTGCATTATTCTTGGGCGATGTATTATTTTCATTTTTCTATTGTCTCACTCTTCAGAATTTTTTCTATTTTTAATACAAATATATTATCTTCTGAAATTAGATTTATTTTTATTTCAATCATAACTGACAACTATAATAATGTTAAAGTCTCGATTGTCCCACATTGAATCAAATGTTGGTTATATTGTTTAATTTTACGTATATTTTTATGATAATTATAAATTATACATATATAATTTATATTTATATTGTATTTTGATATTATTTGGTTACTCATTGAACTTTGTGTGTTTGTGTGTGTGAAAGAAAGTTAGATTCTGAGAAAGAGAAACTTAACGTCGTCATTATAGTTTCTGTAATAGTGTACGAATAAAAACAGCATTGGATTCAAAGATAAAATGGCATAAAATGTGTATATTTACAAAGAGAATACTATGATGGAAATAAAGTTATACTAGTTCAGGTGTAAAATTTAAATTTAAAAAATCTTATTGAATGTACCTACATTTATCATGGAATAATTATAAAAACTCATAATTTTTAATTATAATACTATAATAATACCTCAAAGGTAATCATATCCAATTCGCTAAAACATTAAAAATTATATAATCTTATTATTATGGGTTTAGTGCGGTCATATGTTAATTATTATTGTTGTTGTAAGATAAGACATTTTTTTTAAATGTATCTATAGCATACGTATACAAATAATAATTATACATTAAAAGGGGCAGCTACTTTGAATGTTTAATTTTATTTTATAATAGCGTGTTAATATTCAAATAAGAGAGAGAAACTTGAACATTATTATATTGCTATTAAAAACAACGTGGACAAGGAAATAGTTTAAAATAAATTTACACAATATTTATGATCTTAATTCTTAATTATTATCCATTTAGTATTTTAACTAAAGCATATTTTTAGAAGTTTACATCTTGATTTTATCAAACTATTTAATAGTAGAAATTCAAATTATTTTGCAGCGTACAGATTGAACAACGGTTAAGCAAACGAAACATATAATTACTAAAGTTTAATCAAAATTTATATTCACTAAACGTTTTCATATTGTTTAAACAATAAAATCAATTGACACACGATTTGACAAATTTTAATTTTATTTTTGTTTTTATAATTAGTATAATTTGGTGATGCACACTATAATTATTATAATATAATATTTTCTTTGTCTAAATAAGGAATATAAATTAATGATTATTTAATATATATTAAAGAATAAATATATTTAAACGTTTCATAGCTAAAAAACATAATACGAACAAACAACAATGTATCCTGTAATCTTAAAAAGTTATTAGGTATTCATTATATTAAATGAAAAGCCTCGAAAATATGTTCTAAATTAATCAAAATTAGATATAAATACAATAAAATTATCTTTAAGTATTATTTTTTTTGTTTGTATTTATATCAAAAGGAAACATATCGATTAAAAGTAAACCAAGTATAAAATAAATTTAATATTTTTTTCTATGTGAAAAGTCTGTTGTGTACCCAGCGATAAAACCAATAAAACATGCATACGACAACTATGCTATAAAAAATACGTAAGAGTATTAAATATTTTATAGGGATATGGTGGAAAAACAATCTACATTAATTATATTTTATTAACCTGTAAATGTTTAAAATACAGTTATATAGTATTAAAGCCAATAAACCGTTAACCATAGAATAATAATAAAAAAAAAAACACTTGTGATATTGAAGTGTTTTAATAAAATACTCAGCTTATGTAGTACACCTCTTATTAATATCCAGTCTCATTGAATTAATCTTCCCACTTAGGTAATCACATCACGATTACTAGTGGAGATAATTATTATAAAATGTGATGGAGGTAGATCGCTTTTCCACTCCACAAGACATTTGGGATCTACTTAAAAGAAAATATGTGGCCAATGTATCTGTGCCCACTGTTTACAGTGTAAATACAATTATTTTCAACCACCCCTTACATTATCTACACAAACTCGTACATCGCATATACATGCCACTGACTCGATGTCTATAAATTTGACAAACAAACAACTTTCCCAACATAAAATAACATAAGTATTTTATACATTTATCGAAACTCGTTGAGATTAGCTTAGGTTATTTTGCGACGAAGTATTGGGTTTACATTGTGTTTTTGCTGTAATTTTTCTATGTGTGTCTTAAAATACTTTTTATACCTGAGAAAAATGTTTTAATAATGAGTGTCATTTCTTGTAGAAAATTTGATCTAGTTAAGTAAATTTTTTATTTTGCTGTAGATATGAACCTAATAAACTTGAAATTTTCATAACATTTTTAAATTAGTATTTTTTAGACATTTAGAAAATTTTTCAAAATTCTTCGTTTTTATTTAACTTTTTTTTAATAGGAAATTAATTTATCAGATCTTTAAAGTTTTTATAATTTTTATGGAGATAATAAGATTATTTTTTCTCAATAAAAATTGTGAAAATTAAATACATCATTTAAAAAAATGTTATCTTAAAGCAATTTAAAGTTTAAAATTAAATAATAGTAATAGTTTTTTAACGATTTACATATTTTTAATATTAATTTATTTATTCTACTAATAGAATGTTATTGCTCAGAAGAAAAAAACCTATTTAACCTAGTTACACCTATTTTATATATTTATTTAAGAATAATTATTTGGAGTGTATACATTTTAATAAATCATAAAGTACTAGCTTAAGTTTTTAATTTAGATACAAAACCAAAACATAATCTTCTTAACAATTTAGATTAAAAAAGTTAGATTTTATTTATTTTTATTTTTTTAAGATGTCTATATCACCACAAAACACTTCTCAAATAATTTAATTTAAATTCTTTAACAACCCTTAATATCAGTATTAAAATACATTAATAGTTATTGAATTGAAAAAAAAATGGAATGATCTTACTTGCTGATTCATCCAGTATATCATTTTGCATTTGTAATAATTAAGTACATTTTTTAAAGCGAAATTGGTGATATGGTCGAGTGTTAATATTTACATTTTTTTTTTCGTTTTTTAGTCATTTTAATATATGCCGATTACCGAGTACTCGATGACATTCTGATGAAACGCCTTGTCATTCGCACGCTCGTCGATTATTTTGTCAGTTAATCTCGACATTTTTGCGAAAAAAAATATATATTAATAATAAACCCTTAAGAAATATACGATCGTATATTATGCGTAATAACAATATTATATTTATACGAGGCCTCTCTCCATTGTAGCATGCAGTAAATCAAACTTTAGGCAGTTGTTATGTGCACATGAAATCTATTTATAATTTACACGCTAACACGTATGCACCGTAAAGCTCTTCACGAGTAATTTAGTTCAACTTGCACAGCGTTTTATTATTGTTCGTATTGCAATAATGATGTATTACGTGTATATGAAAATTTATAGTGTAAATAATTATACGAGTAGTGTCTATTTAAGTTAGTAATTTAGTTAATTATTATTTTTATACTGTCGTCTGTTTTTGCCGTTATTTTCATTCGAATAACTTGTTAAAGGTCGTTTCGCGAAAACTATATACTTAATTGGAGGGAAACTAATTAAATCTACATATTTTTTTCACTTGTATATTTGTACAACTCGACCTTTTATGATAAAAAAAAAAAAAAAAAAAATACTACACAGTATTTTTTAATAATTTTCATTTTTATTACAACGATATGTTTTACTTTAGATGTGTAATACATATTTTATATTATCATAACCCGAGATAATTATGTTTAATAATATTTGTATACACCATTTACGCATATGATTATATCAACCGTTTAATATAATTAGTTCAGATAAAATGTTATTTTAATTTACGTCGGATTATTACTATTTTTATTATATTTTATGAGTAAAAACCAAAAATATACTCTAACTCACGATGCCTCATGTTTATACGCAGTTATCTATAACATAATAACTTACTGCGTCAACATGGTTTTGCAATCATAATAAACTTTTAGACTAAGCCCATATTTACTTACTAATATAAAGTTCAATTATTATTCAAATTTTTATGATAACGTATAGGTAGCTAATATTATATGAAAATATAGTAGTGCGGTAAATCATATTTTAAAATATTCTATTATGGATGAAATTATAATATTGTACAACAATTTTAGGCCCTTCCTTGCCATACGGTTTATATAATATAATATTATATTGTTATGCAAAACGTGTGGTGTAATGCACATAAATTTAATAAATGATATTCATAATTTATAAATATCTATAATACTATAGTTAGTAATTAATTGTTACAACGAAATCACATAGCATCTTTGAATCTCCAATCCTCTGATCAAAAACAAATATTCCAAATAAATTTAAAATGATTACATTAAACTAAACTAGTAAATTATGAATAATAATCATAACATAGTTCTAAATTCACAAATGGCGATTCACACTTATTTGTCGATAATATTAACGTACATTATAATATATAATGATCTGAACATTGATCAACCGAATAACGGCGATAATCAAAAGAAATTCTTTTTTTGGCAAAATCAACATTTTTTTATTGTGAGTATGATAATTTCATCGATTGTGCTCCATATAAATGTGTTGTAGACAGAGGGGTTGGCCAGGTAGGACAATTTATTTTTTTCCTATTAAATTTAAAATCACCAAATTTATTTAAAAGAAAATAAATGGGCAGTAGCATTGTAACGAATAATTGATAATATTATATACTTATCGTTAGTATTATCTATTATTACAAGGATTATGATAAAGTTTTATCTGGCAGCATATACTTATATAAACTACATAGATGTAACACTATTCCTCATTCAATTAAACTCCAAAATAACAAAAAAAAAAATTGTTATACTTTACAGATTTTGTATATCAAGTAAGTTATTACCTGACATTTTCGAGCCTTCATAATTTAATTATTCTTTTATACTATTTATATTTGTACAACATTTGCTGTAGGATAGATATATAACCTCTATAATATTATATCCGTAACTCTTTTAAGTAAAAAAATTATAATTTTTTAAATAATGAAATTTATTTTTGTGTTGTAAGACAATTGCCTATTAAATCAACTTAAACTATATCTAGAGTCATGCAGATATTCCATACTAGATTCAAATGCACCGTTCAATTTAAAAATTCTAGATTTTAGTCCCATTTTTGATAAAACCGTAGTTTCTAAAATCTATCATTATTTTTATCGTACTCTTATATAATATGAAAAGAGATGTAGGTTTAAAAGCAGTTGGTGTGATAAGTATTCGTAGTTGAAATATTTATTACTCAATATAAAGACATATGCAGTTGTGTTATACTATAGTATTTCATGTTTAAGTGGATAAATGACCAGAAGCTATTTTAGTAAATAAAAAAAAAAAACAGACAATAACGATAACACCGAAATAAAAATATATTAGTAAAAGGGCATTAGACAAATATACGTAATATAAAACGGGGACGGGGGGAGGAATCTGTCTACAAATCGATACAAATATGTGTCTCAAAGTTTATAACCATTTCGTAGAAAAGAGCCGTCGGACGTAAAGTTACTGTCTGTGTATACGAGTACACTGCCGCAGAATAAAAGAGTCCGAACGGCTCGCGGGGTTCCGGCCGATATAATTTATGGTAAAAGTTCCTAGGACGACGCGAAACGATACTAATCGCGATAACGAATACACCGAAACGAAACTCAGTGCACAATAATAAATACCGTATACTGTACTGGCAGCAATGATGTAATAATAATAATAATAATTACAATAATATAATATAATATCCTAATCTTTTTTTTTAATTAAAAGCAAACGCATTACGCGAAAAACAGCGGCCGCGTGCGTATTGTCAGACGAGTTATTGTAGTCATTAACGGTCGTATAAATAATAACAATAATAACATAATATTAGAAAATGCGTAGTCCTTATGAAGATAATAATATTATTGTAATATTGTTATCTACGATGCGGCGATGGTGTTTAGAGGTGTGAAAAAAATTGCAAAAAGCAGGTCGTGGATGAAGTCCCTCATCATATCCTCTTTTTGTTTTTCGATATTTTTCAAATTTGTAGAATTGTATCAATACTTGAGCCATTATTGCATAGTATTGTATTCAGCCCAAAAAGTCGGATGGTTGGGACTTGAACGCGCTCCGCTGACGAATTGATGGTAAAATCACTCTAACGATTCGGATATGGAACATTATATATTATGTGTCTGATTAATTTGTTATTATTAAAAACATATATTATACAGGATATAGGTACACATTTTTGTTTTATGGGTCTATCTGAAAGAAAAGGAATAACAAAGTGTTTAATTGTATCATGTGCACCAGATATGTAAAATGTGCAGCACAAAAATAGGACGAACTAAGTGATAAATGTTTTTCAGTATCGTTTATTATTGATGCCTACTCGTTGGTATTTTTTATGATACAAGTCGCTTATTCTAAAAAAAAAAAATGAAAACGAAGTATTTCATAGTTGTTTAATCACGACGATTTTGTCGGAGAAACACGAGTCCTTGTGACTTAAAGCTTAGCTTAAACTGTTGGTTATATTGTAGAAAACAGTTTTAATACTGTTTTATGTAGACAGGTATTTCATAATAAATAAGAATGGCCATGGAAGTTATTAATGTATAGTATAAACAAATTAAGCAATTATTGTGCCGGCACCACATTATCACCACTGTTAAGTGTAATACGACGTAGTTGCAATGACGAAGAAGGTATGACTCTTCTGACAGACTATCGACGGTGCAGGCGTACCCGTTTTTAAATATCATCTTGATTCTGTTATATTCTTAATATGTCTGTACGCCAGTGTTCGTGTATATAATTGTGTTTGTTTGAAAAAGGTTTTCGTTGTACATTTATTGTTTATATGTTTTGTTTTTGAGTACAAGTATAAATTACTGGAAAATTACATATACAAAAAACGAAAATTCCATGCCGCTTGGTGGTCTCTAAACGTCACTCATTCGCTTTTTCCTTTTACCAGTTGATATTATAATAAGTTACCGGGACAATATTGTGTGTGCTCCGACACTGGTGTTGTAGCTGTTTTGCCTATCTTTTTCGCCGTGCAATCACAATGTTGTATTATTAAAACGCGTATGAAATGTCTTACTCGCGAGATACTATGTAATGAACTTCGAAGTTGATCGTTTTATTATTCAAAAGTCCACGGCGGCGAGATGAGTTTAATATGGCATACCGTCAAATGAGTAACGTACATTTACCTGATACCCCCTAGACTAGAATTTTTTTTTTAATTATTTTATTCCGGACGTACATGTTATCACTTTTTATTTTCAATACACGCGTTTACAACGGTTCGGTGTGAGTTTAGTCCGTAGTACATATACCGTTATTACTAAATGTGTGGACGATTTATATTTTATTATAGAATTATATGTGATAAATAATTACGTTTCTACGATACCGTAGCGGTCATCCATCAAAGTTGCTCAGATATAATAGTAAAACAGTTATCTCGTTTTCGTCAGGTTCATCTGTACGACGGGTGTCGTGCTTCATTAGTTATTTTGGAAAAAAACAAAGAACGTCGTTTTTTCGTTATTTTTTTTTTTTGTCTTTTATCTCGCCACCGACAAAAGTCCAAGCGACAACCGGCATTCCGTCCTTAGCGTTCAGAGCGCTTTTGAATGACTACGGTGATTAAAACACGTCGTCGTCGCCGTCGTTATCTAGCGCCTACTAATCCGGTTTACTTAATACAAATAATAACGATAATACAAATAATAATAATAAGAAAAAAGAAAAATATACAGGGCCGTTAACCGGTAACTAGTATATTTGGCATGGGGAGAGTGTTGGCACCGGAGACGACGACAACGGAATAAAAATGAACTCGCGGCTGTGGACGTGTTAGCGTTGGTTTCATCCGTGAAACATTCGCACGCATTAGTCCGCTAAAACCGTGTTTGTCTCTCTCAATGATTATTATTGCCAGTGTGCTTTTTTCGGGCACGCGCGATCGTACTTTTCTACGTAGCCATTGTGAATTACGTAATAATAATAATATGATTCCACAATTATTGTTATATTATTAGACGCTATTAATTATTGTCTCTTTTTTTTTTATTGTCTACCGAAATGTGTCTGCATACATTTATATTTTTTATAAAAATTATCATCGTACATAGAAATAATGGAAAGTAACTGTAGAAAAAAATACTTGCGCCACCGGTTACTGTGCTCTATATTATTTTACATTATATTATTATTTTTACATTATATTTCATCAAATCATTCAAGTATAGGGACATAATTATGTGTTAAAATTTAACTGCATGCCCATTTTTTATTCTTTCTATAATTATTATTAGTTTACCATTAATACCAAAATCTATTTAATATAATTGGAACATTTTTAAATAATATTTTCAAAACATCAAGGTCTCAGATATTTGGTATACATTATAAAATGAGCTATTGAAGTAAAAAATGAAATAAAAACTCACACTACACTGATTTTTAAAAACAACTCATTACGTATGTGTTAAGTTTAATTTAAGTTCGACAATAAATCGTAGTACAATAAAAATATAATAACGAACCTATACATATATTTATAAGAGTAGTTAATCTTATAAATGTAATTATTATTTATTAATGATTCCTAATCCGATAGGTTAAACTTACTTTTTTCCAAAAACCGCAAAAACATTTAATGTAATTTATGTGCCGAAGTCAAGTATACCAATACACAGTATAATATTATGAATGAGTTTAGGTATAAATTGTTCAACATTTTTCTAAATATTTTTAATATCCCATCGTATATAAAATATAAATATAAGTAGTAGTGAAAAATTTCAATTCTCTACAATAAATGTATTTTTAATTTATAAAAGAAACTAGATTTGATTTAAGAAAAATCGTTGTTATTCATTTAAATATTCAATCACCAATTTTATCATCAAACATTTATAAAAACAAGTATTGTGAATATATTTTTAATATTTATAAATTGCAATAAGTAAAAAATACGAAAAACCTTATATCAAACTTTAAGATATTTTATAGAGAAACAAATATTTTAAATAGTAAAAAAATTCCAATGTGATTTATAATTAGTATAAGCTTAGATAAGCAACCATCCACTTTGAAAAAATACAATCAAATTGCAGTTAAAAGTATAAATCAAAATTCTATAAAATTATAAGTTTAAAATATTATAATAATTAAAAAGCAATAAACTATTGCTAAACAGTGATAATACATTATTTGTAATACGACTTTTACCACGTGGTTTCAACCGATTCACTTAAAAATATATCTATACTTAAGGAGCAATGTAATTGAGAAACTACAACTGTACTTATAAATATTATATTTTAATGTAAAAATTGCATAATATATTACGTGTTGTTCTCTATTATTTTATGACATAGTTTTTATTTTTATTTTTACATGACGTTTTTTTTCATAATATGCGTATAAAAAACTTCGGTAAATATATTCTGCTCCGGTACAGACGACGACAAGGACGATAATATATTCACGGTTTATATAAAAATAATGATAATAATATTTAATATAATATACACATATTATGTACGCGCGCACTGCAGTGAAACGGACGTGACCGTTGTCATAATCATCGTGTAGTCTTTTTGTGTGTTTTTTTGTTTCTCCACGTTCGACTCTTTCAACGAATCTAAAATTAAATTACTAAACACGAGGATATACAAAGAGTGGATAAAAAACCCTAAGCAGATAATAGGAAAACAAACAGTTTTACGACTGAGAAAACTCGTCGGCAACAAACGCGTAAAAAAATTATAATAATAAAAAATAAATATGTCTACAAAAAAATAAAAAAATAAAAATACGAAAACAATATCGTCTTATTTTTCTTTCGTATTATTATAAAATCCCGAGGAAAATATTCTCAACTCTTTTTTATATAGTTATATTATTATAAAATGTATCATGTAAATATATGTATACAAAAGAAATAATTAATATAAGTTTGTACAACGTTCAAAGAAATTACTTCAACTTTATTTCCTAGGTGCTTTTATTTTAAAAGTTTTCAGTTTGTTCCAACACGCCGTTCCGGCTGTGTGCTAAAGCGACATTAAACAATATTATCTGTTTGAGTTTTTCAAAATATATTATATTATTAGCCAAGCGTGATAACAATTTCATATTCGTGAAAATACAATATTTGACGAGACACTAAAATGTTACGTGTGACATAATGATAACAATAATAATATAAATAGGATGACATTGGAAAGAATACTTATCACGCCATCGTGGATACAATATCATTGGCATTCATCCGTTGAATGAAAAATGGATTCAGACTGTCGTTTAGGTATACTATAGAGTTGTAACACTGGTGATTTTCATCGACTTGAAAATGTCGATAGTTCCAATTTTGCCTACCAACTATATTGCGACAGACGACGGCTGTATATATTATTAAACTCTGACACGGCATGATGTTAAATTCGATAAAATCAGCTACTATAATATTATTAATACGCTCGGAACTGGAACGTGGAATTTCGAGGCGATTACATTGTTTGAAATAAGCTATAGAGTATAGGTATAAAAAATTCACGCATACAAGCCTATACACATTGATAATATATTTGGTGTATTTTTTGTTACAACGGTGAGCTTGATAGACTTTTGCGAATTGTACAAGATTTGCGTGAATGGAAATAAATAGACGAGTACTATTTTGACATTTTTCATCATGGACCATAGGACATTTTATGAAAGGCCGAGCCCCTTATTCCGCTGAATAACTATACTTGTAATGTTTTTTTTTGTACCATTAATGTTTCTACTAATTTTTATATTATTAATTTATACAGTATATTAAAGTGCAAAAGCATAAACAGGACATCTCAGGTCCAATACAGGTTTATAGTATAAATATTAAAGGTGATTTCAAACATTTTTTTATTATATACATATTCTATATTTTTAATATTATATTATTATACTTTTATTCAACTCAAAGATTAGTTAAGTCATAAAGCTGAGATTTTATCGTGAAAAAAAATATATCCATTGCAAATATTATCACGATCACTAATTACTATTAAAAAAAACATCGTTGGATTGGCTGCTTTTCCGATTAAACAATATAATTTTTTTTTAAATTAGGTAATTAAATATTGTTTGTATTTAGTTTCTGAGTATCGTGAAAAATTATGTATTGATTTTATAATTATCTGTGTTAATATATTTTTTATTTTTTTTGTATGTCTGAAGATACTATTTCTAGTAAAAATTATCTGTTTATCAACTTCAATGAAAATTTCTTGTAGAAACTTAAATTTATAGTAGATACTTTAGGAGATAAAAATTAAAAATGTTTAATACTTTTCAAAATACAAATAGTAAAATCAATATCATTAATACTAAAATAATAGTTTGATAACTAATTAATTACCAAAAATTTAGACTATCTTCAATCATTTTTCGTAATATAAAATGATTGAATTAAAATTAGCAGATCATCCATTATAGTGTCTATACAATAGCGAGGTACACTCCACTCCTATGATATGGAGAGCAATTACTTACTTTAACTATTTTTTTATATAACAAATTAATAATGCTGTATGTACAATAAAATTTCTATAAAAATAATTAAATATTGTTTTACTCCTTTATTTCTTTATAAACGCATTATCGATTTTTATTTTATTTTTTATTTATAAGTTCGTTTAAAATATTTTAGTTATTTAAATATATTATTATTTAGTGCTGGTAAATACGTATTTAAATATTATTATCATTATTATATGATTTTCTTTTTTAAAATAAAGAACGATCATTAAAACCCGCCAATAACAAAAGAACATAAAACATTTGACGAGAGATAATAACAATATGATTACACGAATGCCATTACGATTTATTTATTTTGTCGAGTTGATAACGGCGGCTATTATGCTGTTCGTTTAAAATATTGCATTCATTACTAATGGAGATGTTTTTATTTTGTGTATTGTACGACGGTGTATATAGTTTTATCGTCGAACAAAAGGATTTAAGAAACCGGCTTTTAATCTCATAAGTCATAAATAATACAGGCTGACAGACTGACGACGGTCTTTCGAAACTTTTACGCATTAGGGAAACGGTTCGTCGGTGTTTCAACAACTGTGAGGTATATTGTTTGATATACCTATAATATTAACGTAGAAAATGTCGATTTATAAATGTGTAATGCTACTATAATAGTATTATAATTTTACGTCTATACTCTCTCTGTACTTTATATTTAATAATATAGTCTACTTGATACTCCATAATCAATTGCATAATTATTACAAAACTATATTTTCGATCACTATTGATCGCGTTTCTCTAGTAATTCAGTATCATCAATCGAGTGAAAGATCTACGATATTAAATACGTACTAATGCACTATAAGTTAATGCTAATAATTGATACCTACGTTTAAAATAGTGTTGAAAAAATAATTCATTTTAATATGACATTGTAATATTTTGAATACCCTAAACGTTACGTTATATCATAATTTTTGTTTTTATTTTTTACTAATCCGATAATTTAATGAAATCAATAAATATATAAATTTATTACAACCATGATTTGTTTTCATTATTTTTCATTATTTAGTTACTTATTGTTAATAATATAAGATAGTATATATCGAATGTCAAGTAAATCACATAACTTAATATCATCGAAGAGAGTTCAAAACCAAATTACACTTAATCAAAATTGTGACCAATTTAATACCTACTCCCGAGATTGAGTAATCAAAGTAAATGAGTTAAAATTAACTCAACAAGCAATATTGTTCTATTACTACACTTATAACCTATCTCGTCTTATTGCATAAAATGTTCGTTACTTACTTATGTTACCTAACCTATGACTAGAATGTAATATAACACGGGTAACCGACAATGTGGGTCCCACATCCATACTAAGCCACTGTCAACCATTATCACTTCTTGTTACATCCAAACCCTAGAAAATTGACAAAATCTTAACTTTTCAATTCAAATATCTCCATTAAATAAATAAAGCGCACTTTTAAATCTCAAATCACACTATCCACAAAGAATTCTCGATTCTAATAGTTAAGTTAAAATTAGCTAAAATCTCTGCAAATGTATCCATTTTAACCATAATTATTATAACTACAATGATAATTTTATCTTTGACCTATCCATCCGTATTTCACCAAGTAACTTCAAAAATTGACTGAAATATAAATATTATCGGTCTCTATGAATGAATACAAAATATAGATTGTGAAATAATATATATTTTATAATCATAATAATAAGAAGAAGAAAAAGAAGAAAAAATTTGATTGATTTATTTCCTGGATATTAATGGAACTTAATAAATAATCGCGTTAATAGCATTATCAGTAAAATAAAATAAAAAACAAATAATCTTCTAGAAATGATTTTCAAAACCATATGACCGGTATAACAAAAAACTACAATAATATTTCATCTGAAAAACTATTTTATTACTGTACTTACATATAATATTTAACTATTTCTTGTCTTACTTCCCATATTTCTCAAAATACGTCAACAATGAAAAACCCAAATACAATATTGTTTGCTGTAATATGATGATTTTTTTGAAAGATAGAACACAGTGGTCAGTGAAACATATTATGTAACTTTTACAATGTATAAATTATTATTATATACAATTTTATGGATAATCTATCGGATGCATTATTTGTGATTATAGATTAACACGACATCATAATACTAAACAATGGAACGTTTACAAAATATGTATAATAGTGTTAAACAATATTATAAATTACTTATTAATATTTTGCAGCTATATCACATACTCTTCGAAAAATCGATAAAAATGTTCTTCAATCAAATTAACAAAGTTCGCTGGGAGTATTTTATTTATATAATATATGTACAGTATACGGATGTCCCGCTATCCAATAGAAAACATTTTAATAATTATATCCAACCACAATGGCTTTTCGGATATAGTAGTGTGATCTCTTTACATGAACGATTATTTTACGGTATTTTACCATTACATTCTTGCATTGTTGTTGTTGTATAATGAAGTAAACAAAGTAATTTATACAGAATAATTTTTATTCATATTAATATTAAAAACTAGCCGTATTACTCGACTCCGCACTGATTAAAATTGATATTTTAATCGTTTTTCCATTTTTTTTTCAGTAGAAATATAATACATATAAGCACAATTACAGCAATTAATTTTATGATTTTCACTTCTGAATTATGAACATATATTTTTTATGTAAACTCAAAAACCTAGAGACATAATATGCTTAAAAGCCGACATAAATATAATCAATTAAGGTTGAAATTCATCTCTATATGTTTAAAGCGATGATATAAGTCCAAAATAATTTCAATGAGCCAAAACTAAACGCATGCATGAGCCATCCTAAAGCAACATAGTATAGAGGTTCAAAAAAAAAATAAGGTTATTAGATTAAAATATGATAACGAGTAGGTATGCTTGGTGAATCGTCTTGAACAATAATATGAATACTCTACGATAGTATGGACAGTATGGTATAATATACACAATAGTATAATATGATCTTATATCGTAAATGTTTGCGTACTGTATATTTTGTTATATTATTTGCAAGCGTTTGCTTCGTGTACCCATATTATTTTATAATAATATTATATATAACCTTATTGCAAGGGTACCCCCGCGCGGAGTGTTGTACGCCTGCAGCCGTCCGGGGACCTGAAGAAGAAATTCGCGTAATTATATATGCACCCACACACATTCACACCGAAATACACCTAGCTAATGAGGCAATTAATATAATATACCGGTTGACCAGGTTTTGTGGGCCATATCACGACGTCAAAATCACACGTTGGTCTCCTTCCGCTCACGCACGGCTCGCAATACCTTCGGCCCACGAGTCGTAACTCACGCCACGTCGTTTCGACGCGCTCGGTTTTTGCTATCAGGGTCTCTTACCTCCCTCATCCTCACCCTCGCCATGCCAAGGGAGTATAAACGCTTGATTCCGTTGCGCTTTGCGCTTTTACAGCAGTCGTAATCACCTGCACGGCGGTGGTGGTGGTGGTCGCCGTCGTCGTCGCGTCGTAACAACGCGAAGATGAATGGAATCGCCAAAACGTGTTTGAACTACATTATTATTATTATTATTATTTAACGTCTGGAAATATATTTTTATAATAAGAAATAAGAAAAATACATACAATGTGATTATATATTATTATTACTATTATACAACTGGATTTAGTGTGTAGTAGAAAACTATAATACAAATACCTGGTGCAAATTTTACAAAAGTTTAAAGTACCAATCAGATCCAATTTTTTACCAGAAACCACCCCCAAAACTGAAAATACGATAATTTAACTACTCTAAAATACTCGTATAATGACAGATGTAAAAAAAATAATACATTCATTGCTCCACTTAGAATCTAAAATGCAGAAAATGTCTGATTGATTTATTTTGTTGAAAATATATTGTATAACAATATTTTCAATAATAATGGTTAAAATTAATAATATAAGTATTTCAAAATATTTGTCCATAAATTAGATTTGCTTAAGTAGTTTAAAAAACGTGTGTGTTGTCTATTAGCTGTAGATTAATGTTCTCAGAATTGTTTGGATTCTATCAGGGTTTTAATATCAAATTTAATGCACATTATTTGAAAATTCAGATGATCGATATTTTATAAAATACGAATTATTTTCGCGGAATACACTCGTTCTATTTTTCCAAGAATATTTTGAAAATATAACTAAAACTGCAAATTACAGTTAGTCAAATACAAAAATATAAGTTTTGTATTTCCGTAGTTTACGTGTAAAACAAAACTATATTAATATTTTATGTGTAGTGTATTCAATAGTATTACAGTTAATGAGTAGATTACGTTAGTTCTATAAATGAGACGTGTTAATCACACCCTATAATCTCCACTGATGATGCTGTACAATATTTATTTCCCCCAAAACCGCTTTAAGCTGTTATTTAATCGAAAGTGTTCGTATCTGATGTGGTCTGGTGTATTCATAATCGGTAAGTAAGTACTAAGCTATACGGAGAGAATAGTTTCGGTGAACACGGTCAGCTGGAGTAGACAAGAATACAATATGTACGCCATGTTCCGATGAAAAATAAGCTGTATGATATTATACTATACATCAGTAGGTATCTATATTAAATAATATATTAATAATATCGATGAAGAATTCGAAAAAATAATAACGATCATTTATAAGTGATTGACATATTATGCGTGTAATGTGTATACGGATGTCTGTAATATTGCCCGACAACGATATTACGAGCCAATAATCGTATAATTATTATGTTTACGTAGATCAAATTATGATAACTATATACATAACACGACACAGGTATATTATACTAATATTATACTATTATAATGCTCGGTAATTCGAAACGATATTACGTTAGGTACATAGACTGCCGTTGGTCACGAGACGACGATGTGAAGTACTCTGGGCAGATAGCAATTTTGCAGACCATAATTCGGTCGAATGCGTTTGGGTGGCATTATTCTCGTTGAATATTTCATACGTCTCATTAAACTTTCAAATGTACTATTTGCTTTTTCCGCAAAACATGTCCCTGCATGTACATACACACGCGCACTCATACCAGTACAAACACATTCACATACGCGCGCCGCGTGATTTATTAAACTATAATAACCACTCCTATCGTCTACACACACACACAAACACACACACACACACACACATTAATATATAAATGCCCAGTCTGTTTTTGGACGGTTTGGCGTTCGCTGCCTTTATAATGTATATATAGAATAACGCAGTCACGCGAGGGTCGAAACAATTGCGAGTCGCTGTCGGATAATTGGAAACTATTTAATGTACAATTGTATGCGCATTTATATGTGCGTGTATGCGCGCGCGGGTTACGCTTTAATAAATAATATTATAGATTAGAAACGTTCGAGGTGATGGCGTGCGGTTCGATCGCCGGAGATCACAGAGTCAAAGCATCCAATGCCGTTTCTTGCTCGACGGCGTACATGCATTTTAAATTATATATCGTATGCGTCGTATAATACCGCCGCAATATTGTTATTATTATTATTATTATTATTATTATTATTATTGTCGTGCCGCGTCTCGTTGTCCCGCAGTGCTTACGAGAATATCACACGGTAGGTATACCGCAGACCATAGCGTGTAAGTACCTACTCGCGATATTTATATTTTTCTATTTATCGTAATATTCGACACCGCGAATGCGTACTTACGTTTAATGTCAATACAAAATCAAACGTTTAAAATGATATTGGTCCATCAATATTCAATAGATATCTTAAACGATTAACTAAACAAATTACGACTATTCGGTTCTATCACTGCATGGCCTCCCATTCTTACATTTTTTTTTCCTGACAGTTATTACTCTCGCAAAAGGCATTATTTTAGGTTTTGTATAATATACTGTACTTGTATCAAATGTTTTGTTGTGATTCGGCATTGATTTTGAATATTAAATTTGTATATATAATTGGTGTCTTTTAGTAAGTTAAGTTATTTTTTTCTATATAACTTCTAACTTTTTAAGTAGGTAAAAAATATATATATATATAAGTAACTTTTAACTATAAATTTGATATACATAATTTCTCTTTATTCAATTAACTCAATGAGTTAAAAAACTAGTTAACTTAAAAAGTAATAAAAATCGTGATAATATGTATAAATAATGTAGTTTTACATTCTAGATACCAATATAAAACTACGGATTCGTAAGAACCACGAATCACAATCCACGGATACCGTCGGATACGCATTATACAGTGCGTCTATATACTATGCGTACGATGTGTACGACGTATACGCTGATCTAAAGATATTGACAAACAGTTTCTGTGATATGGTGTCGTAGGTGTGAGCTTTTTGTACGTGTATATATGATATTATGACTTGCGGGTTTGGTTAGTGGGAGGACTTTGGTAAATATTTGCTGACAAAAATGAAAACGTTGTTGCTTCTCGTCCGATATAAATTAAAGGCTGTTTGCGCGTAACTATCTCACGTAGCTATGTATATAAATAACGCGTATAATATATTATATCATAAAACAGCCCTTCCGCACAAGTGTACCGTGACTATAATATGCCCACACAGGGTAGGGAAGTCCGCATGTGGCCACGGTTGAAATCGTTACAAACATTTTTTATTTTTTACGATTTCCCTTGTCCTGGCTGTATGCGTGAAAAAAATATATCATTTAATACGCACGTACATTGCGTCAAGCACTATTGTTTTTGTTTCCAAACTCGTTGAACCAAAGGACGAACGAAAACAATTTTATATCATTTTCGTTTTTGTTTTCAAGTCCTATTAAAATTAATAGTGGAAAAACTATTTTTATTTTAAATCTATATAGTCTTTTTTTACCGTCGTTTCCATATGTTTACTGTATATAGTAGATTATTGGTACATTTCACACTGATGAGTTTTATTAGTATGTATATAAAATACTTAGCCCCGATAATGTTAAACTTATGCTTATGCCCTACTTACCAAAATTATGTTTTTTTTAGTTCAAATAAAATAATAAAATAATGTAATTTTACATCAAAATTAATGATTTTATATTATATGTATTTTATGTTATAATAAATATGTACTATAACCCACTATTTTAAGTAGTACAATTATATACCTATAGAGGAATACATTATAAATAACATATATTGTATCATAACAGAGAAATAGAGAAATATATATTTTTAACGACTGGAAAAAAATATATTAAAATTTGACTGGTCTCTAGTCACAACAGTTTAAATTGCTTTTACATTAAAATATTATTTTTACGTTTATTTGAATGGATAATATATAATAATAGTTTTTCTAAAAATTCAACACAATTTACTACTATATATAATTTCACAAAAAAATGTATTATCATTCAAAATATCATAAACCGAAAAGACGCCTAAACTGAAAGTGGCCATGAGAACTCTTCGTGTCAATCAAGTTAATTCGATTTAGGATATCTCGATTATTATAAGACTAGTGTAGTAGTAGTGTTTATTTTATTATTGTCAATCATGTTGTACACTTCAATAAATGTATTTATTTCACATAATACGTAATACGTATATTATATAGACTGTTAGAGTTGCGTCAAAGTACAACATTTAAGGTTTGAAAAGGATCTTCAACAATCAGCCAAATATAAATTCACTTAAACCTAAATACCGCCTAATGGTTGACTGCTGAGTAACTAACAGAGATTTCGGGTTTATTATAGTTGTTACAACAGTTGTTACTAATGATTGTGTTTGTCTATGAACTATTTTGTGTTTAACGAAAACATTGATATACCAAATAAATGGGCTGCAATATTATTTAATATTTTATATTTCTATTCCTATTAATTTTCATAATTCTCCTGTGTACTTGCCCCCAGCCAAATTTGTATATCATGTACATATATGTATAGTATTTGGCATACATTACCATGGACTTCGGCGCCACTGTAGACTATCGACAAAATTACCGTCGGTTAGTCTACCGTAGCCAGGTAGACGTATACAAATTGACTTAAATGACACACTATCATTGCATTTGCAAAATGTATTTTAGCCTATCTGTATAAATGTTATGTGTATATGTATGTGTGCATAACATTTTTCACGACAAAAAGATAGGTCATTAGTGCGTTTGACATGCACGGATATGACAATGTAATAATAAACTGTGGCGATGGAAGGGACCTAAATAATACATAATTGATGATGACCGTTCGACAAACCACTCATAAACTATATATACACAACTGTCACCGTTGACCAGCACTATGGTTTATGGAGGTGCAGAAAGTCACAATGCATGCATTTGTATATATATATATATATATATAATAGAATGTGTCAAGAGTGTATAATGAAATGCAATATCGTATCACCGTGATGAATTAAAAAAAAAAAATTCACCATCATCACAGTCATCATTATTGCTCTAACTTTTCTGTCGAATACCAAAACAAAGTGAACGTCAAAAACAGCGACCGTTTACAAAACATATATGTTTTATGGTTTTTGTTGCATGTGTATATATATATATATATATATATATATATTAATTCTTTTTTATCGCGTTTTCTTTAAAAAAATCTAAATAACAATTCGCAGTCGCCGCCTTGTCTGTTATTTTTTTATACTCATATAATAAATTGGCAAATGCATAATATTGTACGTATATAACACACACACACACACACACACACACACACACACACACACACACACACACACACACACACCACGGCATACGAGAAAAGACAGCGATAGCTTATATAATAATAAAATAATAGTGTTATTGCATGAATTCTTACGAAAGCACTCAGCAAGATGTTTAACTAAAAAAAACTAAAAAATGTAAACTGTTCGTGGTGTATCTGAAGGACTTTGGATCAATAAAAAAAATTAACTTATTTGTTTATAAGTACACAAATACATTCAATGACGTTTGATATTTTTTTTAAATGTTGACTTGTATTTGGTATGCATTCTGATGAATACATTATTTTCACAACGAAACTCGCTAACAGGTGGTTAAAAAAGTCGTTAAAACGTTTACCCAAATGTTGCACCACCAATGTTCGTCTGTGCAGCACATTGTCTATAATATAATATTATTATAAAGCCTGTTGCACAATAATAGTTGCAGTCGTGCAGAATGTCACGAGTATGTGGTAGCGATACATGTATTCAATACACGGTGCGCTGTTTACTATATACATTAAGATTGTACTGAGTGTATATAATATAATCATATACGCTATAGGTATCTATACGGCGAACGCTTCGGAACGAAATGACTGGAGAAAAGTGTAAATACGAAAAGAAAAAGAAAAATAGCCGAAGAGTGCCAGATCGTTATATACTTACGTACATTCGCGGAAAGGACGAAGGCACGAGAAATAAGCGGAGAAAGTTCATATATAATATATACATATGTATAATATATAATATACAACGAAACGGGTAAAAGCTATGTGACTAGTACGCATATAGATCTATGGGATATTAAAGTACCTTTTACACGTAACAGACCCTGCATGAACACGCACGGCGAGCGTAACTAGAATAAATGCAAAAGAATAAAATAAAATATTTATGGGCCTTTTATTTTCTTTATTTCTTTCTTTCTTTAGGACAGTAATATTTCATGTTATTTTGCTTAAGTTGGAAAAGAAATTTTATTGAATGATGTGTAAATATTTGCAAAATTAAATCTTTTTTTTGAGTTGGTAGCGCATTAATGTAGGTACCGCAGAGAAAAAAAACTTCAATAATTATCACGTTTTCGTTCCCGTTGATTTTGTAGCGGCAGTCTTATTATAAATATTTGAACGTTTTATTATTAATATTATTATTTATATAGTTAAATATCCTGGTTTTTATTTGTGTACCTATTTTTTATTTTATTCAAATGGCAAAAAAAAAATTGACATTTGTTTACTAAACGAACAATTTAAGTGAACCTGAAAAGTTTCTATAGTGATGTGTTTCAAATCAAGTTTTGACAAATATTAAGATTAATGTAAATTCATCTTTTAATACATTTTATACATTATATATAATACTGACTTATACATGCATACGCCCATATACACGTATACACGTGTATAATACGTGTTAACTTATATTATTGGGATTTTAATCAAAAAGTGCGCACACTTATGTTTGGATATTTATATTACTTATATAGTTTCGATATTATAAATTATGAGATTTTATAATATTATTCGATTTATCTATCTTACAGATTTAATTTATAAAATAATGTCTTTAATCAAAGATTTTTTTTATCCGTTACAGATTGTGTTGTGTATTATATTAAAACTAAATAATCCACCTTCCGTTATATAATTACATTTTAAAAGAAAAAAAATATTACCTATCGACTATGCGTATTTGTCTTGTAATCACTTAAACTACTTTTGTTTGAAATAGGCAAATAAAGTGATCAACAATATGCGCTTACTCCAAACAACCATATTTTAAAAAGTAACGATTACAAAAAAAAAAAATAGCATAATTTAATAACTTATTGTACTCGGTACTTATTAAAAGTAAAAAAAAAAACATGATAAATGAAAAAAAAAAGTTTGATAAAAAACAAAATAATTTACATAAAATCGTTTTTATTATTTTATTTTAATGACGAATAATCTTAGAGACTTAAACCGTTAACAAACATTTACATTATATTGGAATTTTATATATGCCATATAGTTTTCAAGATATATGTTAGCCTTGTTTATGATAATACAGAATTTATTTATTTTTATTTTTTTTATTGTGAATTGATTTCGATATCTCCAGTTTAAACAACATATCTAATATTAATACATGTTTTATGATAATTATTGTTTTCGTTTGGGAATTAAATTATTTTGTATCAATAATTTTTAAACGCAAAATTTAAAATGTAATTATGAATAAATTTAACTTCAATATTTCTATACTTAAATCTCATATAAAAGTATATCGTGAATATTTTTTTGTTTAATCTGTTGTAAATGTTGATATACATATCACAGACATCATAGCAAGTTATTCTTACAATAAAAAAAAAAAAATCAACAACTATTAATTCATCGATGTATTAAGAAAAAACAAATGTTAAAACTATATTAAAGTTTACAGTGATAAATGTTTCACGCTAGGGAAATTCTAAAGGCTAATGGAGTAGAGTACACTACCTAGATAAAATACACTTCATTAGAAATTCAATAGTGACTTGTAACAATTTATGTTAAATTAGTTTTGTGAATTATCCTATTAGCAAAGTGTCTTTAAATATAATTTTATATACCTATTATATACATAAGCATATGCCTAAAATAAATTGGATGTGAAATTGTACTTTTTAATGATATTTTTTATTATAATTGTATATAAATTACACAAATCAGTTCTTCTTTTAGTTATTTGAAATTTAATTTATTTCTGTTTATAAATTACGTATCAATATTCTATTACTGTTTTTCAAAAAATAGCTATTACGAGACATTAAAATAAAATAATATCGTACATTTGTTTTTATCTAATCTTAATATCACGATAACAGACTTAAATTAAATATTTATGCAATTCTTACCTTACTGTATGTTAATTTAGTGTTACACACACAAAAAAAAAATATTAAAAAAATCAATATCTCGCAATCCCTATAGAATCGATTATATTATAATATATTGTTGTAAATTAGTAATACACTCCATTTACTCAATTTTAAATTTTAAAATTTGAAATTATTGTTTAAAATAAATATTAAACATAATGTGTTATAGATAAATATTTAGCGATGGATAGAATGTTTCAAAGCCCTGAAGATATAATCAATTAAATTAAATTTAAAATTAAAAAATTACTTAGCAATTAATATTATAATAATATAGACACATTAAAATCAAAATTTTAACAATTAGTCTTTGAGTAACCAACATGACGTGTATACTATACGAGTATAATGCGGATAAAAATTATTAAATGAAAAAAAGGGAGTAATCATGATTTTTAAATGATAATATATAATATAAGGTACTAGGTAGGTATGTATAGTGGTAAAACATTAAGTATTTTTTAAGAGAAGGTAAATTATAATAAACACTGTTCGCCTATAATGTCTAAAAATATAATAGAAAAAGTGACATACGTCTAACTTTAAAATGACTTACCATCAAGAAGTTGTTTATAGTTTTTAAAGTTTTGTAGAATTTTATTGTAAAATTAGTAAAAATATTATCTCAAGTTTTACTTTATACAGTAAAACCTCCCTTAACGGGCACCTCTAAATAACGGACATTCTAAATAAAGGACATTTTTATGGCATTTTAACTTTTGATTTTAATCATATCTATCTTAACATTGTGGAATTATAAAATGCATTAACATACGAAATGACATTACTTGAAAATACGAAACAATCTAAAGTAACTGATTTTTTTAATGTATGTTAGTTTTTATTTTTATGTCATCAATTTTTTTTCTTTTTAACTGCATTTTTAAAAATACATAAACTCAATTTAAATAAAAATAAATTAAATTTATTATGTACCTGTGTAGGTAAATGTATAAATAACTTTAAATAGATAAATCAATTTTTTAATTATAATTTTAATTTTTGATTTCTCTCATATTATATTTCTCCCTATAAATAGCGGACACAGTTTCAGCGACTGAGGGTGTCCAGTATTTAGAGGTTTCACTGAATATTATAATGAACTGTACTTTAAGTATACATATTATAATATAAACATTCTAATGACAATCTTATAATTTTATAAAATTCACAAAGAAAAATAATACTCAATCTTAAACACAATATATCAAAAAAAGTACTGTAATATTCAATATAATGAAGCTTTAAACTTATTTTTCAAATTAATTCAAATTGATTTAAAAAACATATGATTTTTTAGATTTTTAACTCTTCACGAATATATAATATGTATACACTATGTGTATACATATATTCATAATGTATAACCCAAATTTACTTTTTGGTCGTCTTTCAATTAGTATATAGTTTATAAATAATGATATTAATAGACAGTTTTGACTTGAATAATGGAAAAGCAATTATATGATAATATGGTAATACAAACCGGAACGGATAGACTAAGTCATTAAATAAATTATATAAATAAACATATTATAAATTTAATTATGATAACACGAAACTAAACACGTTAGAACTTCTTATGTAAAATATAATAAATTAATTTATATTACACATTATACTGTGGGTAGCAGATTATAAAAATTGTATTTTTTTATCAATTTTTATTTTAATATTACGTATGGTTGATTAAAAACTTAACAGTTACTTACAGTTATATTATTAAAGGTTTGAGATAAATATAAATAATGATACATTTTGAATTAAGTTTAAACCATATACTTCTTCTTGTTATTATTTAGTTAACTCGGCCACTAGAACCATTTCGATATACATCTTTGATTCCAGTTTTCTCCATTCGATGTATATCCTCCAGACTAAAACCTCCTCCTAACGCTTTCACACCATTCTTTACTATGTCCTCCTATCTTAGACGTGGTTTCCACGTCGGTTTTTTCCCAATAGGGTTTTCTTCTATTACTATATTAGTAATATATTAGTAAGAGGGTTTTGACTACGTCAAGCATGTCCGTTGTAATATTTTGTTCTTTACCCTTTCCAGTATACTAGGTTAATGGAGGAGCGTTTCTTGTTTATCGTTTTTTTCTTATTCTATATTCAACCTTAGCGTGTCCTTTACAGCTTAGGTTTAAAGCTAGGTTTCGAATCTAAAATATATTACGTGTACGAAATAGAATTTAAAAAATGAAATACTGTATTATACTATTATTAATATTATTAATTATTACATTATATTTTTTTTTTTGCCAAAAACTGAGTGTGACGGCGTGAGAGTTAACCAAGTGGTTTGTGATGAATGAGGAGCGGGTGTCAGGGGTGAGAAAACAATAATTGTTTAAATTTCGAGCGAGGGCTTATGGGCGTTTCTGCACGGGCTAATGTATCATGAAACACAATTTGGATTCCCAAAACCCGTGTGCTATACACACACACAATCGAAACAATGGAAACTCTGTACTCCGCGCACCCTGTTTAATTCTAAGTGCAACTTCCCTCCAACCACCACCACAACACCCATTCGATCACGGACAACCCTCCCATCTACCCGTCACGCGCTAGTCGATCGGTTAATTAGGCGGCCATTTGTTAGGCAACGATTCTGCATTGTTGTCCGTCGTGTTTTATCATGCAACAATGTATCCTTTTCCCCTTATCGTCCACGGCTACCTCTCCTTGATCCTCTTCCGTTGTCCTCCTCCATTTCTACCACCTCTTCCATATACAATCATCCTTTCTTCTTTACATCCCTTTCCCCATATCGTATTCTCCTCTTTCTCCTATTGTGCTTCTTGCACCGCACACACATCTCGTAATACCGTTACACGCGCCTAATCCCGTCCCGGACTATTAACCGCAGTTGCTGTCATCAGTTGCTGAACGGTAGTGCCACTTGCCAGACGTTTGTCTTGGATCAGCCCTCGTTTGTTTATCATTTATCCCTTAATTTACGCTTTTACCCTACCCCCATCCGACTAAACTGTCGTATTTATACATATGAATTTGTCGCAAATAAAACAACAACACTTATCTCCAAAGACCTACCTTATATTATGTTCAAAACCAAACTACACTCACTATTACATGGTCTATATATATTTTAACAATTTATGCAATATAGCTACACTAAGATATCATGATTATAATTTATTACTAGTATATTTTCTAGTAGGTACGACAAACATGACGTGTTTTAATTCGTGTATTAAGCATTTAAAGAGGTTATATGATTTTCAATATACAAAAGATCCTTCTTTAATTTATGGTAACATGAATTGACCGGATACTTCATAAAATTCGTCAACTATAATTTTGAGAATTTAATTTTAACAGAAAGTAATTTTTGTCATTTAACTTTTATTATTAATATTTTACCGATCAACTCAAAATTTTTAATAAAAAAATTTAAGCTACTATTCTATATTTATTATCTCTATAATACGTTATAATATTAATGTAACTTGTATCCTAGCGTTTTCTAAATTGAATAATTACTGTAATAGACTCAAATTATATAAAAATTAAGTAATCGTCTGTATATAATATTCTAGATTCTAATCTATCAAGACTACTCCTCACAACATATTAGTTCCATATTATTATATACCAAAAAAGAAATTAATCAGTAATTTATTGTGTTATTATTAACAATTATACTATTATTGATAGTATTTGATATAGATTCATATTCAATTATTACATAATATACTCGTATTTGGGGGCAAATGTTTCGTCTAACAAAAACATTTTTTCAACCCTACCATAACACAGGAAAGAAAAATGTATACAACTGACACGGTTAAGTAAACTAATTCGAATAGTAACTATTGCCTATTACTGTTGAAACTATAAAAATAAGTAAATAGTAATTTAGCGAATAAGATAATTAAAATTAAAAATTAAATTGTTAACACTTCATATAATATGTGGCCATAAGTCATAGCTGATAGTATTATTTTTATATAAAAATTGTTTATTTTATTATTTTTTTTTTTTTATAATCTTATTAAATGTAGCCTTCAATCTATTTCAATATGAATATTTTAACAATAATAGCGCTTAACGAATTATAAATTATAATAATATAATTTTATAAAATCTTTAGTAACAAAACGAATATATTATAGTTTCATTGCACCTCGATTGCATGAGTACGTTTTTTCAGTATCACAATATAATATATTATAGTTTGTCAAAATATATCAAAGTCCCTACGATATAACAAGTAAGAAACTTAGTACCTATAACTTTTTTTTTACATCACAGCCACAAATTATGGTTGCACGCTTGCCACGTATTGAACCGTGGAAGTTGTGTTGTTCAAACGACTGACCAGTATTGAAAACACGTTAAACCAAAAAGGTATAAATAAATCCGTTTAAGTAGCTTAGACATATTATAATATGTATTTATTTTTAAAATTGAATAATATAAAAATTTTAAAAGATAATATGTCAAAATATTATGCTGTACACAACTTTATTATAATAATATGTTCAACAAAAATTCTAAAAATATAATATTATTATACCTTTGAGATATAACTCAAAAATACGAGGAAAAACATTTCCATTTCTATTATTGGATGTCATGTAAGTATACATAAAAACTGAAAACACCTTCAGATGATAAAGAAATACTTCTTCTGTCCCCAAAACAGAAAATCGATTATCTGATCGAACCGATGTCAAATAAATTCTAATCCAGGGCGAATAAATTCAAACAAATTAAGTAATAAATATTCGAAATAAAAATTGTGAACATTTAATAAGGAAACATGCGGTAAAATAACACGTAGTAGTTGGACTCTTCTTGAAAAGGGTTAGTCGTGCAATCGAAATTGAATAAGACCTCAAGCGAACGCTTTTGAACACAACATCGAGTAAGAGAAGAGAGCAAACGGCTGAAAAAATTACCTAAAATGAGAAATCGTGTGGACGTTACTGTAGTATGCACCTAAAATGGTAATTTAATTAAATATCGTGATTTCCTCGTTAAATGGACACCGCACCGACATTTACTTTCTTACGTCTCTTCCACGACGGACTATATAAAAATAATGTTTATCTCCGTAATTCTACCCCATTGGGTTTTTAGTTCAAGATTATAGTATAATCATTTAATATTATTATACTGAAATTGAAAAATTCATTGGTTAGCTTCTGAATGACGGAGCGATGGATGTTTTTTTTATATGAATATTAATAAGTCACTCTAATGCGATATAGTAAAATTTATTCTTTAGCTTATAATAATATATGAATTGATTTTATACTATGGCTATAATAATTATTAATTTTAGCCTAAATTAATTCATGTACACTGCTATAGAAACATAGAAAAATATTTTGTCCATATCTCCCACTATCGAAGAAACGGAAACAATAGTATATTCTTTAGTGCATTTTTGGCAAATGAACAAAATATGTATATACCTATCCCTAACAAAATAATATATTATATTATATCGTGAAATGTAATAATTATCTTCTATGAGAAATTTAAATCACCTGCTTGAATACGCACTAATAATATTATGTGTATATTTATTCAAAAATCTTGTTTTCTATAGTCTATTATAAACTACGGAATAATCAAACAGAAATTAAAGTCTATTATCATTGACTATAAATTCCATAGCCGATGATTCTTCATGACTCATTCCCGAAAATCAAACAGAAATATTATTTTTTTTTATATATAAACCGTGATTGATTTTTTTTAACTTTTACTTCCGTGATCTCACTTATTTCTCAAAACTGCAATTATTATCAACAATAATAATATAAGTATAACTAATTTAACATTATTACTCTTTAAATAAATAAAACACTGCAATAGAGACAGACGCGCAATATATTATACAAAATTATATATAACTACATAAATAAAAATTACTAAGAATTATTGTACAAATTGTTGTCCAAACAATTATACATTAGTCGTAATGGTAAAAAATTATCAGCCTAATTAGTAACCACTGTAGTATACCGAATCTTTATGAAACAGTAATAGTAGAGTTCTAGAGTTTTATTTCTATTCATTGTTTATTATATATGGTTACAGTAAAATACAGTAATATTTTATATTATATATGTATTATATTCTACGATCAACGACGTTTTAAAAGGATGACGTTGCCGAAGGTGCAGTGCGTAAATAATAATAACGTATAAAAACGTGGCGTACAGCAGTGAGCGCGTGTCAGCCCAAGGGAAGAGCACAACTGGGTCGACAATTTTTTTTTTTTTTTTTAATTAAAGTATGAAGAATTGCGAGCGCGTAATAAGAAAAGGAGACGACGACGACGACGACGACGAACAACCGAACAAAAAATAAATGAACACGCGACAAAAACAAAACTGCGGGAACAGCGATGAACGTACCAAAGACATTAGTCAGTAACTGTCAATTATTGTCTGGTCGACGTGCCGTGAATATAATAAATATATATAATATGTATATTGTATATATATATACACACTCACAATATAGTGCATTGGAGGAGAAGTAACAAGAGGGGTCTCTGCCGTAGTGGCGTGCGTATAATATTGTATATAATAATGCTCTACTGACGACGAGTACATACTACATGTATATAGTTTTAATGTCACTTCTCCGGGAGAGACCGACTTCTATAGGTCACCGAAGGCGCCTTACCGAAACCCGAAATGTCAACGACTCTCGCCGCGGCCGACGCAAGAGCCGTTAACGGGCACGTTTTCTGTGGATTATATTTATTATAATACCGTAATAATAACGCAAGACGGTATAACCTCTTCGCGACAACGAATCTTTTTCCCCGCCGTCACCGCTCTCGTAGTAAGTTTCGCTGATGACAACGCCTGATAATACTATTGTACCGTCGTCGTCACTACATGGATTAAACGAAAGAAAAAAAAAGTTTCCCCGGGCGTGAGTTTGGGCGCACGTTGACATTTTGACACCGATCGGCTGTACCGGGATGTACATAGTAAGTTATAAGTGGACTTAAAATTATCAAATAATTAAGCTCATCATTAAAATAATTAGACTTAAGGACAAGACTTTCTGTTTGTAGTGTTTGTACGACTGATTAAAGACTTATAAGAAATTACCCACATTATTTATTTTATAATTTTTATTTGGTGGAAGAAATATTAAATTCGATTTATTAAAATATTTTAATGTTATATAATAAAATGCCTTATGTTGTGATATATATTTTTTCAAAATAGTATAGATTGTTCATTGGCGTTTATATCATATTAAATAGTAAAATAACCTATTATATTTCATTCGATCAGTATGGTTAAATGTTTGATTATCAAATGCCGAAACGCAATGATGTTAATTAGTAATTATGATATTTGTAAACAGTTTAGATTTGATTGGTACGCAGATCGTTTCAACTCGCGTGGTGAACAGCCATTTTGGAGACTTCGACAAAATCCCTTTATTATTATTGTTTGTATAGTATTATATTATGTTTATCTCGTTTACATCATATTTATATGATATGATATTAATTTAATCGATGTATAGATAATATAATATATACATATATACACTATTATAGACTTATTTGGTTTAATTTCTGGGGAGCTAACATAATCCAAAGTCCCGAACCCCATTTACTATATTACATTTCCGGCGACAACCTCTCGATATATTCGCCTACGGGCATACATTCTGTATATTACGACATAATATCACTGATAGAACATATCCGTATAAAATGATACGATACTCTATGGGACGGACGAGCCATATTATATACAATTCAAGTGTCTCAGTGAAAAGTCTCGAGTTTCGACACTGCGCACGGGCATTACACACAGATATAGTGTGCCTACCTAGGCATCCTATGATATGATTATATTATTATTATGACGTATATGTCCGTATAACAATGAGAGGAAATAATTTAAATTTATTTATTTTGCGTACGAAATTATCACGTGACGTAATTATCTATGTGCATTACGAGACAAGTGCTATCGATTGCGTTCAGAAATTTAAAGATGAAAAAAAAATGTGTATAGGATGCTGCGGGCATTGTCTCACCCCTTGTTCCCGTCCTACATCGGCACACCACTTGCACAGTGTAGATTTTGTTGAATATAATCTCTGCAACGACGGCTGCACGCGTTGATAAATCGCTGCGACGCGTTTTAATTTTTCGAACGCGCGCGCTCTTTTATTCATTTCGGACGATTCTTGGTTAATGGCGTACGCCCGTGGCGGTAGTTATATAATGTTTGTACATATATAAATAGTGCATGCGTGTGTGTGGGTGTGCAGAGAGAGTGAGTTATTAATGCGACGAACAAAAATTTCATGGCACAACTCAAAAACCGTTTTGATATTCCGGGAAGGTCGCGGGGAGATTGTATAAATGGGTCTATTTATTCTCGGGCGTACAGCCGTATTCGCTGCCGATGGCAGTTTGGCGATTTCCGCTGCCAGCCCTCTCGATCACTCTCTATCATTCTCTCTCTCTCACACTCCAGTGGGATCCCGGCCGACCCGACGGCCGTCCTCCCTGGCCGATATATAGAGACATACGCACAGCAGTCCATCACACCCCTTCTATAGCGCAAAGTAATAACCCGATGGAATCCCTCGAACCGTTCCAATGATTTAATTATGAACACTTATTAAACCACTTAAATAAACCCGATCTGGAAAATGACACACGACCCGGCCGTACATCAACGCTCACGATCACGCTCCCGCACAGCCTACGCTCCCGTCCGACCGTATATTATGGAGCACGTAGTTATATTATTTCACGGGGTGCCGTTAAAAAAATTCAAAGCCAGGCGGCTAGTATGCGTCTGACACGTCCTTTACGCCCGCTACTCTCCGCGTCTACCCGGCTGTGGTCACCGTTTCCGCGGACGATTTCACTGGGATCCGATAACGTAGTATTTTTTGATTTTCATCTTTCCCCGAGATAAGGTAGTATAATCATATGATGTGTATTACAACTTATATGAAATCACAATACAAGCGGTAAGTTTACACTGTAAATATTATCATTGAAGTTATACGGTCGTCGTGTGGTGGAGAGTGATAGTTGCAGTTTTCTGCGTAAAACGCCGATTTGTCTGCTCGATCTCTTTGACGACAAATAGTTCTTCTATAATTTAAAGCACAGCAATTTCTACGAGTCTGTACTCTGTACTACCACAGTAAAGATTAACGTTTTTGATTTTCGGGAAAATAGTGAAATCACTCGATTATATTAGTTTTAATATCATATTTGTATTAATTATTTCCATCATATTTTAGAACAGTTTAATGCTTAACAGATGTTAAGGTACCTAGATTATGTTAAAAATTAGATTCACTTGATTAGCCATATTTGTCGAAGCAAAAAGGTATCAAAAGTAAAAATTCCTAGTATTTATCAAAATAACAAGAAAAAAATATAAATAATTATGAAAGAATAAAAGTAGCTAAGTGATATCAGTTTTTAAAAAAATAGATTAATTATTTGCTAGTAACTCAAAAACAAATGACTACATATTTAGGTACTTTACATATTCACTAAATATTTATATGAAAATTTTATATATATTATTAACTTTAAAATTATATATTTAAACATCAAGCATTATTATAATAACACTCATGACCCACATAATACTAGAATTTATGAAATTTTACTGCTCTTATTTTATATGTAATAATAATATGGAATCCTTAAAAATACAAATATAATTTTGAAACTACTATTCGAGAAATATATTAATATTTCTCGAATGTTAACTATTCAAACATTATAAAGTACACATTATTATTAATTATATATAGTTCTTAAAAATGAAATCGTGATATTTTACCATATTTTTCAAGTAAATGATTTTGTATTCAGTTGATTTCATATTTTCATATTATTTAGTATTTGAACTTTGAAATTTAGATCTATTTTTGTACCTTTGCCAATAATTCCAATAAGATAAAAAACTATTTGTTTTACTTTAGACCAACAGATAAATTTATGTATGTTATAATATGATGGTGTATAAGACGTATATATAGTTGTAATTCGATAAATAGCGACTATATTTGAATCACCTGATTATATTAAATTACTTTCTTTCAATTAAAAATATATTATTATATTATTTATAATTATACCTAATTATAAATTTAATTGAATATTATAATAGCTGTCATAGTCATGTACTTATGTGGGTAAACTTATAAATGTTAATTCGTTACTATAGATCACAAATCGCTATATAATTTGTAAGCTATATTTAGATTTGTGGAAATTTTTTTATTTTTTTTTCCATTAACGCTTAATAGTTGACACCAGTGCAAACTACGTACTATATCATCTATATAATATTAAAGTATATATCTGACTAGTTTTATAACCTGTGGACTATATTATAATATTCTATAATAGCAGTGTAAAATTTAATTTTCTAATATTAACGAAAACTGTAATACAGAGGATATGGTCGCACAGCACATTTTGCACAAAGTCGCATTTTTCGAACGACCGAAAACCACCGACCTGCAACACTGTGTATCATAATATCATGACTATCGGTTACAGCCAGTGCCTTTATCATAAACTATAATATTATAGAACATCAATGGTATCTCCTACAATAGTGTTTTTTTTCAACGGACCTATAGTTCGTGTTCGTAGAAGAGTACGTTAGTATGTATAATAATAACCACTGCACAAGTATTAAGTATATATATGTATATACACATAACACCGGGAGACGAGCTACGTGGTGAATGACACAATGGTGGAGGTGGTAGAAGTGTGTATCACCAAGCGAGAGATTTCGAGAGCTGCTTCGGCCGGTATACAGACGGGACAGGTGATACGGTAAAAAAAAAATAAAAATTGGAAAAAAAAAAGGTTTGACGAAAAAAATGTTTCCGACGATGATTGATGAACGCTCTATATGCATATTATATTGCATATATTTGCGGCGCGCGTGTGTGAGTACCACACATTTATTATAATATTATTACTACTTGGTCGCGGGAGACGGCATACGGGGAAGGTTAGTAGTGATGGTGGGAAAAAATGTTTTGCTAATCCAACCGGATTATTATACGTATATATATATATATATTATTATTATATATGCATACGAATAATATGATCTCGTGATGTATATATAATATATATATATATATATATATGTATATGTGCGATTCAGTCGGATTTCGCTACCGCTGTATGGCCGCCGTTGTTGTCGTCGTATTATAGTATATACATTCTCTCGGCTCGTGTACCAAATATTATTGATAATAGCGGCGGGGGCGGCGACGGTGAGGTTTCGAATCCATTACTTACATCCTGTGTATCCTCGTCCTCCTCTTCCTCGCGATACGATGTATCGTCATCGTTTGTTGTGTCGACGGAGGTTTTGCTACAGGATACGATGACGACGATGCATCGTCAAGAGAGGGCCGCGTTCGTGCTTCAAAATATTTTCGGTCCGCGCTCGCGATGAGATGCCACACGTCACGTTACCACATCCAACGAACACTGTTCCTCTCCTATCGAATCCGCACAGCCATTATGCACGCACTAACACACAGAAGCACGTAAGCCCTTAATATTCTGAATTTTAATAATGAACGCTCTAGAGATGTGTGTTATCCCTCTCGTCGCCGTATCCAATACATAATATGTACACATGAGGTGTCAACGGTATAATAATAATAATGATAATACTCAGTCTGAGAACTAACTTGCAGTTATCCGCAGCAAACGTGTAATTCGTGTGATGGGGATATCCGTATAATATAATATGAATATCGGTAGACGTGTGAACGACAATTTATGGGTAATATAGACGTGTTATAAGAATATTATTAAGTAACGATCGATTTCGTATATGAGTAATATTTTGAATACTGCGCGTACCGTATGATATATTATATGTATAATACATTTATATTATTATTTTATCGTTCATCAATAATTTTATGTGGTAAGACATACCGTTACCTCTATATCGATACGAACTACACACTTCTTAAACACACGTCGCATTAAATTTACAGTGTGTATTTATGGTCCTCATAGGTACAAATGCAACTAGAATTGCGATTTACAAAACTAATGAATAAATAATTTACGCTACCCACATATACCTTATAATTGATCATCATAATATTACTTATTGTACATACTACTACGTTATAATATAGTGTACAGATTGTTTTTTTTACATAATATTATTTATAGGTAAATTAAAAAAAAAATGGAGCGTAGTAAGCGCTGAAGTGGAATCTAAGTTTCTGCACGAGACATAATAGGTAAAATGTCAGATTGAATTCCTAGCTTTCGACATGGAATTAATGGGTTTAATAAGTCTTATAAGAATAATTTGAAAGGACGGTCCATTAGAGACAGATATTAGATAATTTGTGAGTTGTTTATTTTTAAGCAAATAAATCATCTCCCCCACTTCGACCAGACTCATTAAGACAGTAACATAATTTATTTAATTATTTGAGTTACCATTTATTTTTTGTCAAATTATTAGTTGGAATTAAAGTACTTTACTGGACTAAAGTTATAAAATGCGTGAATAAATGTATTTACATCATAGACTATTTTGTTATCTTGAGTTATACCTGTACAAGTGCAGTTCATAACCACGATGTACCTACATAATAAAATATGCGTATGACTAGCTCTAGTTTGAGCAACACGCTAGATTTATTGCTCTTAATTTTTTTCTCACATACGAATTAACATATAATATACAATTATTTTAATTGTCTGTTTATCTGCTAAGCTCCATATAGGAACTTTCAAAATTAAGCTATACATATTATATTATATTGGATTAATTAAATTGAAAAATGAGGAAAATTGGACTAAGTAATGTATATCAAATCGACGTGAATACAATCAATCATATGTACTTTAAGTCTTTGACCATCATCGATCTATAAATAGGATTTCAGTGTATCAGTGTAATCATTTACACCAATGTGACACATTGGTGTTTTGTATCAGATAATATTGGGTTATATTATAGCATACGGCTGTATATGTGCTGTATAGAAAATATCACGTAAGTCACGACGAAATTGATACTTTACCTAACTTAAATAATAAATAAATACCCAGAAGTATCTGGGTATCACGTATCAAATTCCTAAGTCCCGGTAAATTTGAATCAAACCAAATGGGTGCTTGCAAATCTCTGCCAATCTGTATGCAAACATAATAATTAAACGGTAAATTGACATGCGTTTTTAACACGAAAGTCGATAAATGTTTATTTTTTCAAATAAATATTACGGCGTAACCTGACATTAAGATCTTCTAAATAATCATTCAGTCATCTTTGTACGTCTTTAATATAAAACGTTTTGTCATGTACGAGATCAACCAACAATACAAAATTAAAAAATCGAAAATATTGATTATAATACATATTTCACGTCAATTAATGCTTAAAAAGTCATTCGATTTTATTTTTATACCCTTTTTCTTGATTTAGTTAAATATTAAGATTATAGCCTTAATGAGAGATTAACCTACAGTATCTATGGGAATATAATTAAGTTAAATTATTTTTTTTTTTTTTAAATAGTTGTTATGTAATAAAAATGTCTTGAAAAAATAATCAAATTACTAGCTATACTAAACTTAATTTATTAGTTAGTAAATACTATTGTACATCCTCAAAAAATAAAAGCCATTTTATGTTATATTTTGATGATATTAAATAAATATTATCAATAAATACAAAAACGCTGTATAGTATTAGGTACTGTAATAGTATGTAGGATAAATACAAGGCCGTGTATATTGTTTATAATTTGTTACAACATAAATAAAATAAACTGTTAAATTGTTTTTTCATAAATTTGTTATTGTTATTTTTTTTAAGTTAAATATTTTAATATTAACATTATAACCAATATTATTCTAATATATATATTTTATAAAAATAATATTAAAAGATTGTAATAATATACTAAGGTGTATACAATTTTTTAAAAAAAAAAAACAAAAAAAACTTAATAAATAATTGATGAACTATAATTTCAAGTTTCAAGATGATCTACTTATAGACTATATAGTTTAAATCAAACTGATTTAAAAAGTACTTGACTAATACAAATAATTAATTATTGGACTATTAAGGGACTATACCATGTCATTCTGAACTAGTAATTTAAACAAATGTATTTAATGTAAAAATGTATTTTATTTTGTTATACTCTAACTGTTTTATTTATATTCAAATATAGCACGTTTTATTTATTAAAAGAATAATTGCAATCTATATTATATAATTGTATACAATAAGTAATTTTTTTAAAGAAAATTAATGGTGATTACAACAGAGTGGAATAATATACTTAGTAGTACCACCTGACAGTAAATAAACATTTAAAATTATTCTTAATATAAATAAAGTGTAAACATTTTAAGGGTCTGGGAATTTTTTACAATTTATAAAGCATCAAAAAAAAAAAAAAATTGGTCTAGTTTTGCCTATGCATACTCATAATCATAAATTCTTCACCTTTTTTTCCATATATTAACCCTTCACAAAAATATTAAAATTAATACCAATTGAGGACAAAACTGCATTGTGTTTACTAAACTATACCACCACCTAAACTCGTTCATAATAAATGACTTACATACCTTTTTTATTTTTTGAAAATCCTTGTCACATAATAAAAAAAAAGTTGTGCTATGATATGATTTGATTTAATTTAATTTAACCTTTTAATCCCAAATTTAGTGTTGTTAAATGAGCTACTTATTCATATAACTCATAATAAGGTTTTTCGTCTCTCTTATCTTACTATAATCAATAATCAATAAAGATTGTACATATCTTTATTAAAGTAATAAATAAAATCATTTTTTTATCAATGTATATACTATATGTGTACAAATTATTTTAAAATACGTCAAGGTAACTTGACTGTACACTGCACAGAGTGCATAATTATGAATTATGATAACTATGAAAATTTATATATAAAATAAAAACACCTTTGGTATAATATTATATTTTTATTAACCTTCTTCTAGAACTAATATTTTTAGATTTAATGTAAACAATGGGCCCCAGTTAAACCGACATCAGATCGTATAAGACCCGTTGGAATGAATATTTTCTTCAAGTAGAATAACAAATAGGTAAATTATTTTGGTTATTTTTATGTAGAAAAAAAAACGATAATCCACGATACCTCATCGGCATAAGTGTGACGTGAAGTATGACAGTCTATGTGTAAGGAGGGTGTGTTTATAGGACAAGAATAACAACGTACACGCTTAAAAAATGTGTTCGTCCCCCGAGGGTGACAAATAATTGATAGAATCTTTTTTGCGAAGAGATTTTCTGGTTTAGACTTGTTGCAGCATGGTGTGGAAGATCTGTGGAAGCAAAGTGTGAGTAAAGAACAATAAAAAAATTATAATAATAAATAAAATATAATAATAATAAAAATAAACGGAAGGATGAATGAAAAAATGTATTATACGGAAAATAAAACAAACAACGGGACGATATCCTCATAAAGCGAAAATTGTTTTAAAGTTTTAATTGCGAAAGTTTTAATTACGTCAAGACTCAAAAGATCAGACGACGCAAATGTAACCCACCCTAGGTTTCACCAGCAATGACGACAGTAATTTTTTGGAGGGTCTTAAGTAACACTTGGATGTCACCCGCGACCGTACCGTGGAAACTGTTTTAGAGAAATTAATTTTAATTATTCTAAAGCGTGAAATACCTGTTAAAAAATGTTCTTGGATTCCTCTACTGCTACGTTAATCTTCATACCACCACAAAGACTTAGAAGTTTGATAAGCCCAATAGTCATAATAATATTATTAATACTATACATACTCTTACGCATAGTAATCATGAACGACAACGATCATATTACATACTACATCAAAGCAGTTGCCAGTTTTGTTGTTATTGATTTAGAATCATTGGTTTTACAAATATTGACTTTAATATTGAATTAATGATTGTTGACAATTTCAAACTTCCAATCGTTAAAAAATAAATTTACCAACAATTATAAAATATTAACATACTCATAAATTACCATAGACTCACAGCGAGGTCAGCAACTAATCTAACAGAACCTATACTTAGTCTTCATATGTTGATCCTAAATTAAATACTTCAATTAGAATATTATATATTATGTTATATCTTACATATACAATATACATAGTAAGATACTTAAATTAATTATTATTCCCTATTTTCCTCTGGGGGATCGATTCCATGCCAAATGCTTTTGAAGTTATTTAATATGTTAAGTTATAAAACCGTACCAACAAGTAACTGAAATATTATGTTTGCTTTCTTTATAATATGATAACTGATGTGCATGACTATATTTATTTATTTATGAAATACATAATTGAATAGTTATTTTCTGAAATAAATACAAATTAAAACCTAAAATTAAAACACAGATAATAATATATTAAAAACTAATATGCGCTTATTATATTTTAATATAATGTAATGTAAATTATGTATATTTTAGTTATTTTATTTATTTGTATTTGGGTATATATACATTAAGTTTGACAACAAAGTCCATTTTTATAATTGAACAATAATGTTAAAAGGTTTTATTGTGTATTTTAAATAAAATTAATATTAGATTTTAAAATCTAAAGTATAATGTCAATTATTTTATAATATTTAATTAACTCTACCATTATTTTTTGTCTATTTGTTACCTTTTAAATATTGATTTACCCGTTTTGCATGTCTCCTACCGCACTTATGCTAATTATTTTCTAGAAAATTTGCTTCTAAGTAGCAATATTGCATACACACAACGCCGCCCTATATTTTAGTATAACTTAAACATACAATAAACACGTCATGCCATATAAATTAAAATAATATACATTTTATAAATAAACTTATTTCTTAGGAATTTAGAATTAGTTTTTTTTCCATTTAAGCTGCCACTTAAAATATTCTCTTATTATGTTTGACTATAAATTATAATTTATATTTGAATAAAAATTATTTTTATAGTTATTTATCTGTAAATATTATTCTATTAATAAGTGATCTATGTATTATATTTTGATTGTTATAAATACGAATTAACAACTAAACGATAAATCGTCGAAGCAATCTATTTGATTGATTTAACTTAAATTTAAATTTTTACAAACTATACATAACATAATATTATATACTAATATTTTATAGACAGTTTTATAAATATTATTTTCTTCAATTTTATTGTTACATTCTATTTTAATTAAACGTTATAAATTGTATTATTGGTTTAATTTGAAAATATACTATAAAATAATAATTTCATATTTCATATTGTAGGTTAAACTACAATATGTTTTTCTTAGCTGATAATATTATGGTCTTCACCACAACCTAATACCTATAACCTTGTCTAACCACTAATTTTTTGTATCTTGTCTAGTAGTTTACATTTAACCTTAAATAAACAAATATTATCGATCATAGAATTTCAATTCAAAGTCACGTGAATGAAGTTATATGAAATTGAAAATAGTTTATCTAACGTGGTAGGAATTCTTGAGAATACTGATAACCATGCTTAGCTATAACTATATCCATTCATTTTTTATGAAATTCAAAATGATATTCCGAAGAAAAACTTCAATGCAATCATATACACTACAATAATATTATTAGATGACCATGTTTTTACCTAAGGTTTATTGTTATTAATGATTTTGTTATTATTTTATTTTATCATGGCCATCGTTTTGCGTGTCGTTTAAAGAAAAAAAAAGTATATTGAAAATAGTCTGGTGCGAGGTCTGACCCGAAATAAACCGTACTCAAGAAGGAGCTCGACTTCAGTGGAAAATTATTCTGGTATTCTATTGTAGACCACTCTCCGACACGTATTTATTGACCCCAGTTAAAACTATTTACGAAATCCGGTCATGTGTTCGGCCCATGCGAAGGGTCGTTTGGGAATCCGCGTCAGAACTTTTTTCGCTCGTTCTGAGTCGTACGTGAAACTTTCGCGGACTTGACATTCTGGTAGACTGCGTTGATAGCTTAGGGTTGATGACTAGGGCTGTTCTTACACTATTATAATAATGCATTAATGCATAATACACCGATTAGCCGTGAAAACGACATAATGACATAAATGCAACCGGTTTGGATGGGGAACAAAAGGTGGTGGAAGAGGAGACGAGGGAGAGTAGAAAATGTACGTATAAGACAAGAAAAGAGACGAAAAAAAATAAAATAATATAAAAAATAAAACGAAACGGTGACAATGGTGGAAGCATCATACCTATAGAAGTCGTAACGACCGCGTGCAAAGGTATTTTTTTCCGATTATGCGAAAACGAGGGTCGCGCGTTTCACCTAGTACGTGAGCCGAATCTACAACGGTAGCTATATCATCGCAACTCCACACCCCCGTCGAATGTGCCGCCCGAGTGACGACCACGACGTTGTTTTCGTTTACGCACCCTCATCCTTCTCATTCATACTCGCTATTTATCTCGTCAATACGAGCTCAAGAAGAAGCCTGGTCTGCAAAACATATATGTATATATATATATTATATACATACACGAGTTATACGACTGACAACTGCTACTGCTACTACTGTTGATGATGAAAACGCATTCATCATCAGTGCGAGACACCACCGCAGGGACCGGAAAGGGTGATGGATACAAAACACGTGCATAATAATAATAATAATAAACGCAAGTGTAATAGTTGTAACACAAAGCGCGTGTTAATGCGGCTGTGGGGTTTCATCGAGATGTGCGACGCGAGAAAAACAAAAAATATTATACACGCGTTCATACCGTATAGGTATTATACATCATTATGTGGTATAAACAAAAAGTTTTTTAGCCCAAAACTCCATTAACACATATCATTATTATTATTATTTAGACGGGTAATAGCATCTGGGATAACGTGGAAATCGTTACATGACAATAATAATAATAGTAATGGAAAAATTTTATGCAAATATGTAATAAATAAATAAATAGTAGATATTAATTATCTTTTTTTTTTTTGAGAGAGCTTAATTATTTTTTGTTCTATTTGATTTGGTTATTAATCTGCGAACATCTGAGACTATTTTAATTCGTTTAGAGATTTAATGATAAATACAGTTTTGTTTGTATTTTTAAAACCACACAATTTAATATTTATTAACTATACATCTTACATAACACATATCATTCAATTACCATCAAATTTCATATAGAAAACTATTTATGATTACATTTTAATTTTAAGTATTTATCTTTGATTTCATTTATAAAACAATCGTAAAACATACATATCATTACATCGAATATAACTTATTTCGCAAGAATACTTTATAAGTGATTCAAACAAAATATTTTCAAAAGTTTGCACCTTAATTACCACTATAATTTTTAGTGAATGTTTTTAATAGAGTTTTCTAGTTTTATAATTATTAGATTTAAAATATTTTTAAATTTAGCGATGAATAATTGACAATAATAAGTATAAGTTATAATTATTTTCAAAATTTAAATAATGTATAATTTATTTAAAATATTACAATTTATAATCTGTAGGTATAGTAAACAAAGAATACAATAAGTAAATTGTATGGAAGTAAGAATCGGGAGATGTGAGTAGTAAAATCGCTCACTGGTGGCACTCAGATGAGATATTTAAGGGGAGAGTAGGTGCCAACACAAGTTAGTTTTTTTTCAATTGTCTGGTTATAGATTACTATATAACTTAAAAATATAAACTCAACCTTACGGGTCAAATGAGATACAATAAAATCGAAAATGTAGATTGAAGTACGTACAAAGCTATAGGTTTTCTAAAATTAAAAAACAAAAAAGCAAAAAATACATAGATGTTTTTTATAATAGGTATTATATTACACAGGTACCTAAACAAAATATTAAATTAATGTATTTCTGATAATTGTATTTGTTTTAAAAAATATATGTTTTTTTTTTTTTTTTAATAATAATAATTCTACATGAAAACGCAATAATAATACTAATCTGCGAACATATATATATATATAGCAAACATATAATTGCACATTGTATAGTATTTCGTTTAACGATCAAAAGGTAAATAACTAAAAGAGTTCAGCACGAGTGACTGGTAAATAAAAAACGTCTACCACGATCAGGTTGTTGATGGTTATCTAAAGTTAAAAAGACTGCTAACACAAAAGAAAAAAAATGGTCTTTGTAAGTTCCGGTGGTTCAAAATTTAATTCAAAATGCATTGGCTATGATTATTTTGCGCGTATTCCTTCTGTTCTGTTGATCAGATTGCATTATTAATTAAACTTTCCCTCTCCGTTATTATTATTGGTTTACAATTATTATAAACGTGCGTCTCGATGAATATAATTAAAACGACCGTTCGGTTATAATAATAATATATTGTTTTAATAAGAGAAAAACGATCGAAATCATTCCCATGTAATCAGAACACAGAACGACTATTGACACAAAGCAATTCGTCTAAATTCGTTCAACTAAAACATAATAATATTTTAATGTTGTCTTTGTTCTCAAAATAAATTATTTTCCTGAAGTATCATTATAGATAATAAGTAAACTTTTGAATACAGATATTTTTGTCCCTAAAAAAAACCACACTGAGTATATAAATATTGTATTATTAATTATTCGTTTCAATTTTCATACGTGGATAAGGCAATAAAATTAGTGTATAATGTTTTTTTTTTACAAACATTAATTATCATAAAAAAAAAAAAACACTTGAATAAAATCGCCAAAACCATCGTATTACGGAGTATGCATATAGCACACATACATATATAATTATGTAGTGTTATTTATATACGCGGTAAATTTACATTTATAAAAATAACCAAATATATTACGCAAAAACATTATTACAATATTATACTTATCGTAAATATAACAAATTGATATTTTTATCATTGTAATACAGGTTTTTCAATTTATCTTTGGTCGTTAATAAAATGCAATATGCTGCATATAAAATAATATAAAATCTGATTCAATGTTTCAAGAAATTATTGTATATGTGCACTTTGAAAAGAACGATGTTCTTAAGAACCGTATCTGGTCTTCAAAAATAAGCACTTAAATTTAATGTCAATATGTTGTGCAGAGTTTAAATGTAATAAATAATAGTACGTAGGTACATTATATTAGCATCATACTTCGTTAAATATATTATAGTATATAAAATTATTTTTTAAACAGTGAATATGCATCGCCTAAAAAAGTATAAGTGCAAGAAAAAATTATGCGCAGAAATACAATTTTTTTTTAGTTATATTTTTTCTTTTTTTAAATAACATTACACATTTTTAATAAAATATGTCAGTTTCAAATATTATTCTATGAATTTTGGTTAATAAAATTAAAATTTTGAACGAGTTTATTAATTTTAAGTATATTTAAAGTTTGGATGAGCGGTGAAGTATACAAACATTTGGATACCCCTGTGCACACGACTGCTTCATATCAAAACTTTAAATACATAAATTCGATTTTTATACATCTAAATTCTTAAAAAAAATATTTTGTTATGAAATATAAAATTAAAAGTGTATCATGCAATTTAAAAACTAAAAAATATATAGTATGAAAACTGATAACGATAAAAAAATATATTAAAAAATATGAAGTTGTAATGAAAAATAACAAAAAAGTAGGCAAGTAGCTACCGCTCTGCTGTAAGGACAGTATTCATCAAATGATTCAATGTAATAGATAAAGAATAATATATATATATATATATTATATCTATAAATAATAAATCATGGAAAAATTTTTCTTAGCACAGACGACCATCAACCTACATCACTAAGTAAACTTCATGATATTGTTGCTAAAGTAAATTATTTTACTAATAATATCACAGTAATTTGATTTAATTTTCAACATTACATTTATAAACGTATTATATTACTACTATTAACTTTTAGCTCAATACCACCTACCATACAATAATATGAATAGGTATAAAATATATGGTATAAATAGACAATATATGTATTAAAATTAATTTTCATAATCTGAAAATGTCATTGCGTGTATAGTAAAATTTATAAAATAAGTAAACGTTTTTAGTTCAAACAAATATTTATTTATTACTTTTTTTTTAATTATGACAAAATTATAACTTGTTATTCATCGTTTAGATATTTAATTTTATTCAGATTTAAACTAAAAATGTCTATATTTATCAGAGTTTTTGGCTTCAGTATAAGCTATTTATAAATCAAAAGCAACCTTATATTACATTTTCAAACCTTACCTATAAAAATTAAAGATTTCATAAATATTTCACAATTAAATAACTTATTCTTTTTGATAATATAATAAGTTATGTTAAAATTTGAATTTAAAATGCATAAAAAAAACAAAATTTTACTTATATATGTTTTTATTAAATTTGAATAACATAAAAAAAAAACTAAATCGATTTTTCTAATACTAGTTTTACGTAAAAATTTCCGTTTTTCATTAATTTATACTGCTTCAAAAGGTGATGAGGGCTGATTGATAAAAAAATTAAAAAAATTGCACATCATTGTAAAGTCAATATATTCATCGTTCCGCTTGGAATTTAAAATATAATTATAAAAGCATTAATACTTATCGAAAATATAGTGTTTACTTTTAAAATAATCATCACCCAGTTTATTAAATATATGTATTTATAGTCCATATAAAAAAGTAAAATACTTGATTACCGTTTTTCTTACAGTAAGTAATTTAAAGGTATACACTATACAGATATATAGGTATGTTATGAGGTTTTTATTTAATATTTTTTTTTTTTAACTATTTAACCTTTAACATCCAGTGTTTAAATTTAATTAAAAATTTAGAAGTAAGCCAATATACTCAGTATTCTATACTTTTTATCAATAATAATAAAAATATGATATTTTGTTTCAAAATATTACATTAGATTACATGTAAATGCATACCTACTTTTTTTTTTTATCGATATTTTATATAGGTCTTAAAATATTTCAAAATTTCTTATTACTAAACAGTTACGTTTTATTCTGAACAGGTGATTACCATTTACTATTGTCACAGCCATGTGTTTCATTTGTCAATCAATACCAAATAAATTGTATGCCCATTATAACTTATTTATCGTAGATTGCATACATTATGGAAAGTGAGTAGCATTTTAAGTCTTAAACATTTGTATAAAGTTAATATGGGCTTTAAATGTTCTCCGACGAAACGTTTCCGTTTGATAAACCTCTTAATAACCTAACCTTAGTAATGAGGTTATTATTATTTATTATACATAATTATACAGGAAAATAGAATCATCACGTCAATATAGTACAATAAAATTGGGTTTCTTTGAGTTTAGTTCGATGAATTAGCATCGAAAAAATTAGGCTATATTGTAATTATTAAGTATGCCGATGGAATGTATTCATCACTTTTTATTCTTATAATCTTTTTTTTCAAATAAGTACATAGACAGATTTCATCATTGTCATAAGTAATTTATAAACACGAAAATAATACATTATTTTTATCAATACTTGTTTATCGTATTTAAACTAAATATTATACGGTAAAATACAATATAAAATACCCATAAATCGAAAGTCATTTGATCAGCTTACACGACCGAACAAAACAAATATTTACACGCATCTTTAACTTCAGATTTTTTGTAAATTTAATTTCAAAATATCGTATTTCGCCTATTTGCAATATGTAACACATCATATCCTTTCACCTAATACAATATATAATATCCGTTTAAACATTACACTGAGTAAATCCATATTCATGAAAATGTTCACAATATTATCAGGTTACAACCCTTCCTTCTACAATATTTTCCATTTAATTATGTTAACTACCTTCATATTGGTTCTTCGCAACAATAAAGTTTAGCTTAAATTTCAAATATATCATTTATAAAACCAATAATAGATATCTATAAATGTAACTTTCTTGCATTGGTCAATTACCCATTTAATGTTATCTACTGAATTAAATAATATTGGCTATAATATTGTGTATTTTTCACCACCAAGTTCTGAGCTTTTCTTGTTGATATTTTATACTTTAATGTAACTTTAGCTAAAAGTCTTAGCAAGTAATTTTATTATGATTAAATTATAAAATAAATGTGTACAGACAATTTGTTGTCAAATTGTATTACAAAAATTCATAAAATAAATTTTTATTTTATTTTATCCGTGGGTATTATTTATTTATTTATTTTAATTAATTCAATTCAAAAAATAAAACAATAATTTAATATCTAATATATTATAGTATTTGCACGGAATTACTCTTGACTTATCTTTACGAATTTATATTTACCACCGTGTTTATAAATATAGTACTCAAGTACTTATAGTATAAAATAATTTGTAGATTGAATTATTAATTTAAAAATCTTCACAAAGAATTTTATAACTTATAATTATTTTCTATTTAGTATTGTGGTTTATTAATAAATCGTATACAAATTACTTACTAAATTATGCTATTTATTTTGCATTCTACGATGATTATAATTTATATTATAACTTTAAAAATAACAAATTATAAATTGTATTAATCATTTATAATCATTTACTTTTTTTTTCACAAAATTTGTACATTCATAAATTTATTAAAATATATAGTTAACAATAAATTTTGAAAAAGTTTATGGTGATCATAAATATTTATTAAATAGGATTAACCTAAATGCCATCTAAATTAAATAAAGAAATCAAAGTTTTTTTCCGTTTGTTTGAACTTTGAAGTCATATTTTAAACTAAATTTAAAACACATTTTAATAGTTAATTTGCTGTCATGGTAGCATATTTTAAAAGTCCATAAAACATTGTAATGGTAATAAAAATAACGGAGCCTGACTGTATTTCTTGACATGTCATAATGAGTAAAAATATTCACAAAGTTTAAAGAAAATAATTTGTAAAATATTAAGAGTTATAAGTTATGAGTTTATGACCAATTATTCATAAAAATGTTTAAATATTTTACCAATAATAAATATCAAATATAAGATTTTTTTAATTTACCTTAATTTATTTAGAAATTAATTGTTTATTATGATTATATTTGTAGTCAGATATAATAACAATATAAATTTATATTATATTATGTTATTTCTAGGTTGAGATAAAAAAAACAATTGATATCCATATTAAATAAATAATAAATTTGCTTTTTTATTGTTATTGCATTTGATCATACTTATGTTTTTCTTGATAATTAAGTTTTCCGATACAATTATTTTAAGCCTCAAAAGCTATCATATTATTCATATTAAGGAATATAGTGTAATGAGTCTTATAAGTTTTTTTTTTTAATAATGGATATAATATTTTTAAAGCAAAAAACTACGATTTTCGTGTACGTCGAACTTTGTAGTTTATTTGGAGTGGTTCAACTTTTCAACAATACTTTGTTTTGTACGATAAAGATACCTGTTAGCCCCTCTATTTCTACCCACCAACTTACCACTGTAATCTTTTTGTTTGAAAAGGTCACAATTGTACAAATTCATCTCATAATATTTCCGAAGTTATATAGTGATATTGTTTGTACGTAGAAACACAATGCTTGAATGAAATGTTATGACTATATACATAAAGAAGAGAAAGAAAAACTTGTATTTTTATGATCCTATAACTTTATTACATTTAAAAGTCACCAGTTTCAAGTACTTTGAGCATCACAATTCAAGGATTTAGTGTTCAAAATGAATAAAAAGTTCCCTTGGTATTTGAAACAAAATTAAAATGATACGCAATTTTATTTTATTTTATTTTTACTTTTTGTTTATATCATAATAATAATAAAAAAAAATGGTAACACTAGGTACATATAGATAACAAAAACAAATTTATTATCCATTCAATTTCATCAGATTAAAAACTGCCTAATTATTGACAAGACTAATTGTGTTAAATGCTATTGTGGATTACGTGACTCGACAAACTAAACTTTAATATTTAATGAAGCCATACGTATTATTATGTAAATTCATTGTGTCGGATGTTTATTTAGTGATAATTGCCGTTTTATTAATTATTTAATTTCAGAGATTCACGAGAAGCTAATCGTAATTTATAAGGGTTAATTCATTACTAAAACACTGAAGAATATTATTATTTTATGTTAAACATCCAAATACCAAGTATACTTTTATTAATCTAGTTAAAATGTCAAAATTTCTATCTAGTAAAATATTTTATTAATTTAAATAAAAAATGTATGATCAAGTTTTAATACTAAATTCATTTTTTAAACTGAAAATTGATTGACAAGCTATTATTATATATCACTAGCTATTTTCTAGTAAATAGGTCATTTTTTTCATGAAAATGTTTATATAATATCAACATGGTTATACTAATAAAAAAATAGTAAAAGCAGTAATTAACAACAAATTAATACTTTTTTTTCTATTGAGTAGATTTAAACGATGGACTATAATCATAACATTTAAACATTGAACTAGTTAAAATTAACAAATCATAAAATTTAAGTTTTAATACCTATACAAATCAAAGTGAAAATGATTTAACTATCCAATAAAATCTTTTATTATTTAGGCTATAAGTGTACTTACTTAATAAAATTATTAGGTTTATCTTTTTTTTCATAAAGTGTATGTATTTTATTCTATGTAATTTTATAAATGTATTCAAATTGTATGTATAATATAATTGTGTTCACCCCTAATTTAAATATAAGTTAATTAAATAATGAAGTTTACTTAAATTTATAAATAAAAATAAACATTTGAATGTACAATGGCATTTATATAAGCTCTAAAGTATATTATACAAATATTATATTTGCTTATTTTTCTTAACTATACGTTTTATAATTTAAACATTTTGAATACGTAAATATACTTGGTTTATAATATAATAAATCATTTTAATAAATCTTAGTATCATACTATCATATAGAATAAATATATGTATATATAGATAGATAGGTTATTAGTATTATGTAGGTATAAATTATAAGTATATAATTAACACGTGTTAGAAAATATATTTATTAATTTTTATATTTTGACTAATTCAATTATATAATTAGGTAAATACGACCAAAATATTTCGATAATATGCTGCACTTCATCATAAAGTTACATTATATATCTTTTGAAATTGGAACTTATAAAATTATAACTTGATAATCAATATAATTGGTAAGGATCAAACTTTAAAACTCATTACTGTATAATTTACTTATGTCTGTAATTAATTACCACAGTGCCTTTTAAATTAGTTATTGACGAAAGATAAACGATAATCAGTATAATATATTATATTTAAAATAATTGTTCAGGTTTTTCTTTTCGATCTATTTATAAGAATTTAGAAGTTTTCAATAACAATGACTTATTCATTAATCATTGTTTAATTTTTATTTTCTTTGATCACGAAATACACGTGAAGTATAAAGTCGTATTCAAGTACTTACAAGCACAAAAACTCACCCAAAGTTGGAGCGATAACGCCGCTGTGCCGCTGTTGTACAAGTATAACCGTTTCGGACTGCAAATATTTTGAAAAAGTCGTAATCTATACGGGCGAAATGCGTTGGAATTATTACTATCGCCGTACAATATAATATTAGACCGTAATAAATGTATTGTTCGTCGTTGCACCTAGATCACAATATTCTTATTGTTATATAATAATTATGCGACATTCAATTGCAGTGAGCTGTCGATTTTTTGTTGTGTGAGTGGGAAAATCGGGGTCTCGGGACGTGTGCGATATAGGGCTGCCGACGACGACGGAATATAACAGACGACGCGAATGCAACGAGCACGCCACCTGGTCGAGCACTGGCCGGCGAGAAAACACGTGTGCGTGTGTGCGGGCAGTGAGCGTTTTTCCGCGATCGCGCCCGAACCGCCGACGTCGTCGCCGACGCGTACCGGCCCCCTCGCGACCGCCACCTTCACGATCGTGCACCCTCATTGGTCCGTCGCGTTAAGTCCCGCGACGATCGCCGAACGTTTTACAAGGAATCGCCGACCGCCCCCCTCCAAACCCACCCGCCCCTACATGGATAGTATTTTAATTGTTATCGTCTTCGTTGTCTTTTTTTTCCGCATGTATCCCTGCAGAAAAAAAAATTGCCAATTTGCTGTACAGTATTATATATTAACGTATAATATTAAATGCATATTATGCTGCTATAAAACGTGAAATTTTTCGAAATTCTCAACTTAGCTCGGATATTTAATCTCAAAGTTATTTCCAGAAACGATTTCACGGCTGCATAACACGATATTGATTTTGGGATCACTTCATAAAAAATAATTGTATAGCGACGGGTAAAGTACCTACATTTCTTCGTTTTCCATGACTTTTCCTACACGTGTAAAATTTAAGAGAAAACCACACACGAACTTCTGTGAAATTACGCGTGTTATGATTATAGCACGGTTAAATCATACAATATAATATCGAGAATCAATTTATTATTTTAGTTACAAAATGCTATGTATATGCTATATATAGTATATAATATATTATAGGTATTGTACCATGATGGACACAATTAAAATTCACTATTTTCACTCACAGCTGATTCTTTTTATACAAAAACATGAGCTAATTTCAATATAGGTAGTTAGGTACTCATAAATTGTATTATAATGACTAAATTTACATGAGTAGTTGTACGTACTCGTATAGTAATCTATAGAAATAATTAAAACACACGTCAAATTGTGATTGGTGCACTTTGATCATAACTATTGTTATATTGACATCAATTAAAATTGCAGTTACATAATAGTCGAAATATGCAACTAATATTAGCAATAGGTGAGTTCAAACACTGAATTTAAACGATATACGCAATTGTATAATATCAAATCAACTTATTTCTTTCGTATAATAGTTTAATTTTTTTGTTTTTGTTTCCTACATTTGTTATATATCATACGATATCATTTTCTGTTTACTTATGTGTTGAACTCCTGAATGCGTCCATTATGAGCTGATTTCAACATTATCGCGGAAAACTGACCGATTGAAACGAATCCGATACGTCTTATAGTTTACTATAACAATACACTAACCAAGATACGTCATCTATCATCAGCAAATCGCCCTCATTCGATGATCACCGTCCACGGTTCTAATACACGCAATGGTTGCAGATATTTATTATATTTTTTTACAAACGAATAATATTTAAATTTATAACATAACGTTTGTTCCGAACGAAAATATAATATTTTTTATCGTCGACATTCATATATTATGATATAATATTAAAAGTTACCACGAAAAACCTACAATAGTATGTTCTATGACAATAGTATAGGTAGTGTTCAACACCCAGTATCTTATAAAAAAAAAAAATCATTATTTAAAATCGTTTTTTGGGCCTTTATTTTAAGAAAATAAAAGTTTAATGCTTACATTTTTACTCAACATGGATATATTTTTGTATACAATAATCATTTTTTTAAAACATTCAATATTACATGTTTAGCAGAAATACGTCTATTTATCGAACGGAATATTAAAAAAAAATGTATTCTTATATAACTTTGAATTATAATTGAAAATTTAAAAATATAGATTTTATCGTAACATAATTAAAAATTGAAAGTGTTCCATTCTATCTATATAGACATTTTTCAATTGAATTTAAATAATTTTTCAGACTTAAAATCAAACGACGATAATATTAACTATATTTTTTTCAACACAATACCTAAGTTGTAATAAAATTCATAAAACGAATTTTTATTTTTTCGAACTATTGACATGTTCATTCACGTACGAGAGTGATGTTCGTGGGTTCTTATGTTGAACACATCAATTCCGGCGACGAGGACGTGATTAAGTATTGCATAATTGTTGCCCCTTAAAATAAGTTATATCAAGGCATATTTATCTGTAAACTATAAGTAATAATTTATTTTAAGTTTTATAGAATTGCCTTTATAATACTCAATAAAATTAATCATGGTTTATTATCTTCAAAATAATTTATTTTTGCTAAATATTTTATTTTCTACTCCAATTTCAAAATTAAATTTAATTTCTATTAGAGAATCGTCCACAATAAGTCCATTTTGTATTAGTTACTAATATAGACTATTTAGTAGTTCAAATGCTTCTTTAGCAAAAGGTTCAAATCGTATACCGTATAGCCTATGATTTATGAAAATATATTTAATTACTTTGTTTGATAAGCAATCATAAAAAAATAATTTAGATATTACATGGTATCGTCTGTTTTATGAAAATATATTGTGACGTGTATATAAAAAATGTATATAACTGCGTTTTATTTTCATTCGTATGAAACTTGGCACAACTATTGTACTCATTATACATTTTATTTTTATAGACATATAATAGCTTTCATGTGGTTGAAGTAGTTGGATATGGTTCGTACATTCAACTTTTTTTTATAAACACGTCATTACTATAATAATATGTTTTTTGCAATTTGTAATGTTTTCATTATGATACTATCCCCATCTCCAAATAGATTGTTGTAAATAAATTAAATTATTCGTTTTTAAACTTTGAATGAACCCTTAAACGATATTATATCTGCTTCCATGGCTGTTGATGCTCCACTCCAATGTTTGTAACAAATATCAAGTAGACAAGTGGATAGTAACCGCACGTTTACGGTACTCCTAAAAGTTAATTTACATTCAAAAACTCATATAAAAAAAAAAAAATGTTGGATATTGTGTATTTTAAATATTTTTGAATTTCTACACAAAAAACAAATGGTTTTCAAGATTTTAAACTAGAAACAAAAATATTATAAATAGAAATTACAATCTATTTTTTTTCTTGAGTTGAAAATTTCAAATATTTATATAATATATCTACGTATAAATATTTAATTACAATTGTAAGTATCTCTGATTATGCTTTGTGATTTTTTTTTTTTTTTTTAAAGAGGGAAAGTGAGTTAATAATTGCTTTAATATAATTAGTATGTGATTTAAAATTGAATTCAATAATAAATTATTTTTTCTAAAAACGATTATGACAAGCTATCAGTCTATATTGAATATATTTATATAACTATTGCAGTATATATGTTGGAACATTTAAAAATTGTATTGTATAATAATATTTATAATAATTATATACATTGAATATTTCAAGTATGCACAAATAATATTTTTAAATAAAACAAAATAACTAAAACCTATTTATTCAGTCAAAACTGCGTTTTAAGATTTTTTGCTTTCAGAATTAATATATTTATGAAAGAGCTTTATGTTAAATTTTCAAAATTTATAACATTTTTAACTACAAAATTATTTGATAATTTTCATGATTTTAGCAAATTTTGTTAAAATGTTTATAAATAAAAATGTTAACTATGACGTATCTTTAATATTTGTATTAATATATTTATGAAAGAGCTTTATGTTAAATTTTCAAAATTTATAACATTTTTAACTACAAAATTATTTGATAATTTTCATGATTTTAGCAAATTTTGTTAAAATGTTTATAAATAAAAATGTTAACTATGACGTATCTTTAATATTTGTATATAGTAACAACTAATAAAGAACCTTGTATTGTTATCTTTTTTAATTTGTATAAAATCAATACATTATTCATTTCTTTGCTCTTAATCAAAAAAAAAAAAAAAACAAAATTGTTAAAAAAACTATGTTAAGTAAATATTACTATTTTTAAATGCTGTTTTTATTAGTTCTTCTCAATATTATTAAGAAAAATAGTTAAGTAATAAACTACTATCAACTAGATTAAATTGTCTACAAGGAGTCACACTTATTAATGATGAAAAATAAAGCTAAACTTCTAATCCAAAAAATAGTAATAACAGACAACAACAACAAAAAAAAACTATTAAATAAAAAATAAAATATCACAATCTAATATTAATACAATAAATTACTCACTCAGCTCAATAGAATCTAAAACAACATTTATTCAATTCACACAAGTACAGTAAATACTTTTTTGAAAACTAATAATACTTATTGAACTATAGCTACTACTATTATTTTAATAATATAGGTATAGTAACAATATCTGTATTAAATTGATTTGTTTTTATCAACAGTGATGTGAAATATAACACTGACGTTTGATAATATAAAAAAATGTGCATCAAGTCGATCAAGTACAAAACATCGAATCGAATAGACATTATAAACAATACAAAAAAAAAAAATGACTTAAAATAGACGTGGATTGTTAGACAAAAGTTATTTATTAATACACTTCGATGATGAAAAGTGGCGTTCTTTTTGTAAAATATATATTGTATATTATATAAATATTGTGTGAAAAAATACTTTTATACTAGCAAAACTGTTCAAAGATGATTTCCAAAGAAAATATTCTCAGTAAAACGAATCAACCTAACTTAACAATACAAAGTAATAATTGGAGAAAATATCCGTGTGGGCGTATAATATAATAATATTATATTATAGTATATTATACTATATGGTTTACATCAAACTTAATATACCTACTACTACCTTTAAATTCACAAACTAAAAACTTGTCCGTATTCATTGTATTTCGAACGGTTATGACCATTTAATAATTTAATGTAATAGAATGGCCAGTTATACTTATTCTTATATATTTTTTGAAATACTGAACGTGTATTGTATATTAAGTTATTCAGTTTTTATAATTTATTTACTTGCCAGCAGTGCTCTTCTGTGAGAATTTAGACTAAAAAATTTCAAGCATTGATGCTTTGAACATTCTTTAATCAGAAAAATAATTAATTAATCTGAAATAATGCCTATTATTATTTTATTTATTACAAATAATTTACTTATTACTATAATATAGAAAATTAATTTAATTAATAATAACATAACATAATGGATCAATAAATCGGTTTTAATTCGTAGTAATTAAAATATAATGGCTACATTTTTTTTTCAAAATACTTATAAATTATTTTTAACGAGACGTAGATATTAATTTAGAGTTCTTATTCAAAATTCCAAAAGCCCAATTTTTTGTTATTAATTATAATTTTATAATATATTAGGTATATATTATATTAGTATATGTATTTATCCCACATTAAAATCAACTAAAAATAATTTTAATATCATTATTGATGATTACACTGACTAAATGAGTAAAATTGTTCATTAAAAAATACGTTTATATATTATGTAATTTATTACCGACATCTGTTAAAAGATAATATACATTATTTATATAACAAAACTATTGATATTTCAAGATAACCATTATACCTACCTAACCACTAATTACCGTAATTTTTCACTTTTGTACGACATCTGTGGAATTCGCTAAATTATTAGTACCTAACTATGTCACGGATAATTCTAACTAGGTATATATTATAAAATTATAAAGGAAAGTATAATTATTACTATCATTATGGAGTGGTCCAGTAAAGTATTATAGTCGTTCGTAATAATCTATTGGTGATATGCGATAATCACAGAGCGGAACGTGATATTGTACGAATAAATTTGTCGAATACGTTTTATCGACTCGAACTTTGACAACTACAGTGGGGACACTATTATACAAAACACCACGTTTATATAGAATAAACATAAATAATATTATAATAATGTCGCTGTAGTAGACTGTAAGAGTGGTAAACACTAGATACACGTTTATTGATCGTTGTGACATATTATTGTGTTATGAAAAACGCGTTCCGAAACGTATAGTTTTCTAAACGAGACATCCATTTAGTTGAGTAAACTTCGTTGTAAAACTCGAGTACACTTACTGCTGTACATACGTAGATAGGTCTAAAACGTGAATCGTACCTGTAAATAGTATTCACGTTAACCCATGAACGTGCGACGAATTTTTATTTATCCTCGACTCCTCGGATCTGTAGATCATATAGATACCTACCAGAAGGCAGAAACATAATCGCAAGATAACTACCAACGAAATACGAACTGGTGAATTCGATTGAAACAAGCCGATTATGTTCACGACATCGATGCGACCCGTTGTCAGATCGGATTTCGAGTTTTTTTCTTTTGAAATTACACAATAAAGAGTAAAAATTCAAAACTAATATCAATCTTCAGGCTATATATTATAGAAACAAGCAAGCCCGGATTAAGAGTTTTGACTGACTTTTGAGGCCCTCAAATAAATAAAATTATCCAATATTAAATTTTTATTATCATAAAACATTACAGTATATAACTTGTTCGAATTGTACGTACTTATAAATATTAAATATTCAATATAAAATTAATTATCTTACCTTATTATTATTTTTTTTAATTTCTTTGATAATAATATGATATCCTAAAAAGGAAATTGAAGAATATCAATTTTTTTATTTTGTTAAAATAAATTGTTTTTAAGTAAATATTTTATTCATATTAAGAATTAAAAGTATATATTATTTTATTCACATATAATATTTTATAAGTAATAATTAAAATATTATATGGTGTCAAATTAAAGAACACTAAAATATCTCTAGACTCGTGTCTCTTCAATAACCATGTACCAAGAGATTTTCTTTAATCAAGATTTGGAAAACATTTATTAAACACAATACAGCTGGTGTACTCTCGATTATCCGCGGAATATGGTGGCAGGGCATCCACGGATAATCCGCAAAATTAAAATATTACGAAAATATTTTAAATTTTAAATTTAAATTTAACATCCAAAATTACGGTCTTTTGATTATTAGGTTATAATATAACCTAGGTTTTTTCTCAACTTAGCTTAAATGTTGATTCCTGTGGTCCAGTTGGGTTACCATTTGATCTACCTTCTTCGTGTAGTATCAGTGGCGTAATTACGCGGGTGCACGACGGTGCACTTGCACCCCCTGGCATAATGTAGCAGGTGCAAAGATATACTTTTGCACCCGCTGAAACGGGTGTTGACCAGTTGCCCCCCACGACTGTTATCAGGATTTTAAAAATATACCAGTTGCCCTCACATGTTAATATATACACAATACAAGATTACAATATATAGCCCGTAAAATAGGGGAGGTAAATATACAAATGTCAATAATACAATAATAATAAATAATAATACATAAACAAATTCATATGATTACAAATTATCACATTGAATATGCCACTATTAGTATTATAATTAAATTATTTATCATGAATTTTTGTCTATCATTTTATACTATTTTTTTTTTGACAAATGATCACATTGAATATGCCACTATTGGTATTATAATTAAATTATTTATTATGAACTTTTGTCATAATTTATTTATTATTTGTATATTTACCTCCCCTATTTTATGGGCTGTATATTGTAATCGTGTATATATTAACATGTGAGGGCAACTGGTACATTCAGTTGGGGGCAACTGGTACATTTAGTTGAGGGCAACTGGTATATTTTTCTCTAGGTAGTTCGGGGGGAATTGGTATAAAAAAAGGTACTTTTGAGGGCAACTGGTACATACCCGCTGAAACGTCTGAAACAAACTGACCTGAAAATTCAAATTCTATGAAAGTTTAATTCTATTTTATTGTTTTTTTATAATTTTTTGATAAATGATAACAGAAATGATAAAATACATTTTCAAGTTTTAGTAGTTTTACATTTTCTAACGTTGCCAATATTATCGTTCCTTAATTGGTCTTTTTGATTATTGGACCTATGAAAGCTTTGCACCTGCTGAAATTTAATGGAATTACGCCAATGTGTAGTATATTAGTCTAACCGATGTTGAGTCAAGCCTAGCCAACCTACGTCTTACTAAATCGGTCGGTCCTGATGGGCTCTCAGGTTTTTTTTATCTATAACCTTAGGTCTGTTCTGTGTTTTCCTCTATTTCTTATTTATAATAAATCATTGTCTGAAGGTGTCTTTCCTAATATTTGGAAGATCAGCTCGGTTACTCCGATCTTTAAGTCTGGTGACATTACGGATGTCATCAATTACAGGCCAATCATTATTATTAGTCACCTTGCCAAACTACTCGAGTTATTAGTTTTGAAGTCCATACAAAGTCCCATTAACAAAATCATTATCGATGAACAACACGGTTTTCGCCCTGGGTGGTCTGTTACAACTTGTAATTTAATTTTTACTGAGTACGTCTTTGAGGCCTTCAACAAGCATTCACAGGTTAATTCCATTTATTTGGACTTTGCAAAGGCCTTTGATCGCGTGAACCATCGTGCACTGTTGAGCGCTTTGTTAAATCTTGGGTTTAGCGAGCCTCTATTATTGTGGTTCAGTTCCTATATTTTATCTATGAGGAGCCAGGTTGTTAAGATCAATGGGTTTTGTTCCAGCCCAGTTAGTGTAACCTCTGGTGTTTTTCAAGGCGGACATCTATCACCCGTTCTTTTTGCACTCTTTGTTAATGGCTTTTGCATTACGTATTGAGTGCTCACCTCACGAGTACCAGCCTGTGTTGCAGTGCCTCGTTTGTCTACCCTATGTGACAGGCGGGAAGAGGTTAATCTTACGTTTCTTTCTAAACTTTTAAATGGTGATGTTGATTCCCCTGCTCTCCTAAATAAACTTAATTTCAGAGTTCCAAGTTTCTATTCCAGATACTCTTTTCCCTTCCAAATTCCTTTTAGCCGCTGTAACTATTTAACAAATTGTCCTATTATTCGTATGATGAAGCTAGCCAATGAGGACCAACTATTCCTAAGTACCTAGCGTCTAATTATTGTCTGTTCGTTTTTATACCTAATACCTATTTGTAATTTTTGATATTTATGTATGGCTCTTTGTTACTATGAATTTATGTGTAGTACACAATGTAATTGGACACGTCCCGTATTAAATAATAGATAAATAAATATAAAACGACTACGTATCTTCAATGATAATGGATGGATTTTTTTTCATTTAACGTATCAAAAATTACCAAAAAGTAATAATATAATATATTGTATTAAACAAGCGTATTGTATTTACATCGTTATCGAGTAATCGGCCATCACAACTCAATTAAACCGATAATAATGTATAGGTAATGGTAAATATATATATATATTTTGTATACAAATAGGTATGTAAATCATTCCGCAGAAGATAACGGATAATCCGCAAAGCGGATAGTTCGCTCGCGGATAACTAGAGTTGTACCTACACTGCAGTAGGACACATATAGAAAGAAAGAAATATAAAGGATAAAATAAAACCTTGAATATCGTTTATAACCGTACAAACCATGCTATTCAAATTTCAAATATTAATTATTATTACTAAGACTTATATAGTGGTTTATATTCCTAAAATAAATATAAATAACATTTATAGTACTTTTTAAAGTAAATTTTGTCTATACTTGTATAATATTATACTAAATAGTATAATGTGCATATGATTTAATTTTACAAAAGTGATTTATACGTCAGATATTTTTTGTATACTTTAATTTTAATAACTCATATTTAAATCACTTTATATAAGTTCTAAAAAAAAAGAGTCCAATGCTTTTGACCTCTAACTATAGCCATAGATAATAATATTTACAATTTTAAATCTTAAATTTTAACTATGGACCTATTCTATAATTATTATAAAATAAAATCTATCATAGTATCATTATATATTTTAAAACTAATAACCTTTGTTGTTGATATATTAAAAAAAAAAAAAGAATAAAAAAAAGATAAAAATGCTAAATAGTATGTAAAAATATATCGGTTGTTGATAACATTTTTCATAACTTATTTTTGTGTTAATATTGTTTCTGGATTCATATCTAAGATACCTGTTGTGGTTGCTCAGAAAATGTTTTGTATTAAAAAAATAATAGTTTATAATCAATGCAAATATATAATTAGGTACTGTACATTATATAACATATAGGTACTATTTTTCTAGATATAATTGTATCTGAAACTAGTTATAATATTTATAATACCTACGACTAAATGAAACAGAATAATTATGATTTTTATTTACAAAAAAAATAATAAATAACAAATGTATTTTAAACGGAAACGTTTGCAAATAAATAAAATACTAATAATATGTTAAACTATTCAAAGCATACTAATGTAATATGATTATAAAAAAATTGCAAAAAATTTCCTTCGAACCGGATTTGAACCAGTGACCTATGGATATCTGTGAATTGTACCACTACAGTCCACCGCTCTACCAACTGAGCTATCGAAGGATGCATTGATAATCGTAGATTAGACCATTTAAACACATACTAAAATACTTTCATTTTAATATTATTCAATATCGACATTTCATAAGTAGAAAAATGATAAATAAACATAATATAATATATTTTAATAATATATTGTATTATAAAATTACGTAAAATAATTTTTAAACAAGATTTACTTAATAAAAAATAGTATAAATTCGAATATATTTGTACATAATTACCTAGTAATTAAGCAATAGTTCATTTTCTAATTAACTTAAATATTTAACTTTTTAAAGTATCCATAATATTCTAATTTTTTTCTGTTAATTAGAATATTAGGTACATGTTAAAATTAAATAAATTGTTTTTAATGTTGTTTTATTACAGAAAGAATTCAAAATGTTTTTAATAACGTTGGATAAAACAAAAAAATATTTAAACGATGTAAGTACCGAAACAAAAATCGAAAAATTCAATTACTAAAACAAAATATAAAAATAATAAAATTAAAAAATATAAAAATAATAACATTACAAAATATGCCAATAATCATAATTTAAATTAATAATAAGCAATTAATGAATATCTAGGCAAATTAAAAAAAAAAAAGTTATAAATAATGTTATTACAAATTAAATTTGCCTTTTGTTTACGTTTTACCTACCTTTAATAATATTTTGGCATTTTTAAAACTAAAAAAATAGAATGTACTCACATTGATTAAACATAATAGAAAAATATAGTAAAAACGTCGATATTGTATTAAGCCTATTACCTAAGGTCATGTGTGCTAAGTGTGGTAAGTGATCAAGTATTGTTAGTTGATTTCCGATACATAGGTATTATCAGTTTTAATATATTTTGTTTATTACTAGAATTATACTAAATAACAATATTTGTATAATAATTATAAACAATAATTAATATAATGCACTTAAGGCTGGTATTTTTCCGCGGGTATTTCTTCCTTGGGTATATTTTACCCATTACTCTATTAGGTACATCGTATATATTATATAACGTCATTCCAATAACAATTTTAATTTTATTCATTTTTTTTCTAACTTTTCAAAATTAGCCAATTTTTGTTAATAATAGTAAATATTTTCTAAATTATTATATTGTTGTTTTTTTTTAATAATAAATATATTTATTAGTATATTTTTATAAGTCAACTACTCAATTTTTAACATGACAAGGTTATGTTAAATTTTATTGAACTTCATAATTTTATTATATTTTCAACGTTAAAAAAATATTAAAATAACGTTTAAAAATACAATAACGTCAATTATCAGCATTTTATAACATACTATAGGTATTTTATAAGTACTTACCCGAAAATGTAAAAACGATATTTATTTTCATAATTTAATCACTGAATGACATTATATCTAATGATTTTATAAAAATCAAATAAATAAATAATAAATATTCTTTGATTTAATAGTTTAGTTGACTAAACCGTGTATTGCATACATCACTATACAGATACAGTGTTTAATAAAAATAGAAATAATATTATGATACATGTTTAACAGAATATTAAGTTTTTTTTTTTTTTAATATTTTAAAGTTGCACATTTAGTAGGCATATGATAGTGTGAAACCTAACTATTAGTATTTACTAATTAATATGTTTTTAAATGAACATTTATAAAAAAATGTATGATTGTCCAATGATAAAAAATGTACCTATAAAAATAAGTTTAAATTAATTAAACAAATCTTATTTATTATAATAATATAAGGTTAGATATTAACCTTATTATACCTATAAGATCAGCATTAATCAATAATATGACAATTGCATTTTTATTTTTAATGGAATAAAAATTAATTTATTAAATTATAATTGTACTTATATACTTTTACCGACTAATACAAAATTTCAAATTATTTTTCTTTACTATATTTAAAAACTTATACATCTTCACAAAACCACATTAAATTGGGTATATTTTATTTTATTTTTACCTAAACGGTATAATATATCAACAATTTTAAATACATTTTTAATTAACATTAACTTGCTAGTTGCGGGGTTATTTTTAAATTAACTAAAATAAACTAAGTTATTTCATTATTCAATTAAACTAGTTAAGTTCTTAAGTTAATTATAAAACAGTTAACTAGTTAAGTTATCATTTTGAGATAAATTTACTTTTTAACACTTAAACTATTTTACTACTTAAAACCCATCTTTGCGTAGGTGCCTATACCTACACAAGTACACCACTATAGTCTATAATAGATTAATTCAGCCAAATTATAGAGATAGGTACTGGTACATACTACATAATATATAATAAATAATTTATGTTATATTATCGTTTTACTCCTTTTTTTGTTTAATCATGACTTATGTATATACTTATATACTTATTGATAATGCAGTTTTAAGCAAAATTACCCATATTATACAGATTGAATTTATTTCACATATTTTTCCATTAATATCTATATTGTGTAAAATTTATTTTCCTTCTTGATTTTTAGTAATAGTTAAAAAAAACTTTTATTGAAAAAAAAATTAAATAAAAAATAATGCAGGTATGAAGTTTCAATTGGTATTAACGATAATCATAAAACTTAAATCCATAAATAATTATTTTGGTCAATATTTTATGGTAACTTTTCAGTATCGTTGAAAGTTTTTAATTCTTTTTGTTTGTTTTTTAGCTTATACTTACATGAAACCTATACGCCTTTCTGTATTTTAAAATAAACTTGCATTAACTGTTCATCATATTATTATATGGGCGTATATTTTATTATAGTTTCTAGAAACGAAAACAAACCAGCCATTTAAAGTTTGCTAATTAATTTTTTGAGTGTATCAATTATAGATTATACAAAAGCGTATGCAAAGTTAAATACATTTAAAATGCAATCTCATTTTGCTGAACACTGTGCATCAAAGAGTCCAATTAGTTATTTCAGTAAATTACATGGGTATAATATTGAATACCGTAAACATGATTAAAATATCTTTATAAACAACCTTTATAGGCAATTTACAATATATTAGTGTGTACCTCTACACCAATGACATATTATAGTTCGTGGTTATTGAATTTTATTGATTTTTCCGGTCAAAACTGAAAATGATTAAACAATCAAATTAATTGAAAATAATAATTACATCGTTCAGAAACAAAATATTATTAGGTACCTACATAATATATAATATTATATATGCGTATATACCAATTGGTGTTTGTGATGTATATGTTAAACTAAGATCGACAAGCTTAGATAGCTCGAGGTCAAGGTCGTTGTTAAAAAAAAAAATCCTCGAGAAGAGCGTACAAATTGTATTTTAGTGTGCTATCAAATGTTTGGCTTTGGTCCACCTCGGGAGAATAGTATAGCGGAACGATTTGGATTGTGACAATAGTTATTCGATTTATTATTATTGTTTTTTCCCTTCGACAGCGGAAACTTATACGGGGCGCGTGACGAACCCTAAAGACTTTACAAAATGCGTTATTTTCAACTACTAAAAATGTCAGTCCTCTTCCCATTCTGTATAGAAAATGCGTTTAAAAAAACCTTACATCTCGAACATAATCATTTTGCCAATGTACAATTTGAGTGTTAGAAAGACGATTGGATCGTTGTCTGCAATAAAGTCATATAATGATTTCTTCCACTCCGCTGACATTAAAATTGTATGAGTTTTATTGATCCAATCATTTTACAATATAATTATAGTATATAATATTACGTGCACACTACACATAGGTAATTTAAAAATACAATAAATATAATATGAAAAATCACATAAAACACTGCGAACAAGACGTATACCATACACAGACGCTACATTTTATGTCCAAAAATGCAATCCTAATTACTAAGCCAGAAAAAATAAATACAAAATCGAGGAATTTTATTGTGTTATTTAATTTTCAATCACTTATTATTATTTAAAATAATGAAGATTAAAGCCTACAAACTTCTTAAAACAATATAAACCTAATATACCTAATATTATCTATATATAGATAAATATATATAAATATATTATGTAACAATGTAGCATAATAAATATTTAAAAGATAAAAGATACGACATCAAACATTTACCACAAAATTATTGATAACCGTTATCTATATTGTAAGATAATATTAGAGGATAATATCTGATATCGTATCATTTGTTTCATAGCACTAATAAAATAATAAGTTAATGTTAATTTTTTTTGTAATAAATAATATACACTTTCAAAAGTTGGATTAATGTCAATTTATCATTATTTTTCTTTTTACTAGCTTTGCTTCACAGATTACGTTCAAATTATTTACAAGATATAGAATACAGATATAGAAGAACCTAACAACACCCAACAGCTTACTATTATTGATTTGATAACTTTAATTTATACATAAAATCGTTGACAATTTTAAGATAACTTATGTTTATATTAATATTATATAATATTTTATGCATTGATGATTTATTCTGATTATAATATTGTTATGCAGTTATGCAGTTGACAAAACTCTAGTTATTAGAACGATTTAATAAAATTAAAATGTTATAAAATACAATTTAATTGATAATGATATAAGGCGGTGATTAGTAGTTAATGGTTATTGATTATAGTATAATATATTCATATAACCTGTACTTACAACTTGGCGATAATAATCCAATTTATATTCAAAGTATCGTAATAAAATATAATTTATATTTTAATTAGTGAAACATAATTATATACAAACATACAAAGTACAAGTAAATCATCGGGTTTTTTTCTAACTCTTTATGATAACAGTAAATATAATTTAAGACTATGGCCAACCAAATAATTGATTAAGTATAGAGCTGAAAAAATATACTATTATTGAGTCTTGAAATAATAATAATAATAATAGGTACTAAATTAAGAACAGTATGTTATACATAACTGTCAAATATATATTAAATGATATTAATTATGTTAAAATATTATTAATATCAAATTATTAAGTGTAAGAAAAATAAAATTTTAATTACATATCGATATCCAAAACAAAATACAGTTAATAATTTAATATAATTCCCTTCAAATCAAATTTACAATATATATTACCGCCAAACAGTTGGATCACAGGTAATAAATTATATCATTATATAATTATGAATTATCAATGATAAATGAAATCACGTTAAATTATAGTGGTTAAGGCAATCTTAGTGCGATATTGGATTATGAATTATAATTTATGATAAATCATTATTTATTATTGGGAATAATACAATAATCGCAAATGAAATTTAGAAGAAGAAATTGAAGAGAAAAAAATGGGAAAAAGAACTCAGAGAAAGATACCTATCTTTACATTTGCCGGTACAAAACGTATACTAGATGATGATATTATTTTGACGGTAAAGTCTTAAGACCTTAAACATTCATTGTCTGAAAAAACATTCGGTTTTTTTAAAAATATTTAGTTACACAGTTTAATTCAATTTAAAACAAGAACAAGAGTTTTGAAAAACGATAAAAACGATAGTATTTTTTATATTCTATCGCTATTATTATTTTTTTAAATGTAATCTTATTTTAATATTGGACCTCCACTATTAACCCAATTATGCTTATATAATGTAATTTTTCACAAAATAAAAAAGTTTTAAGGTATTTTTTTGTGAAGTCTTAGATTATCGAAATTATTACTGTTATGAAAGATAGGGTGAACTTTTTTCATACATTCTAGCCTATTTATAAAAGTCTCACAAGCACCCTTATAGCATCCTACAATTTTAAAAAGACATAAAATTAATTGTTTTTAAAAAACACCAAAAAGCCGTCAACACAGGTGACCATGGATTATATAAAAAAAAGTGATTTTTACTTTTGTATTTTGTATATTTTTTCAGCAACATATCTAATTGTAGATGTGAAGTTTCGAAATTCTAAACATACTCTCCTACTGTCTTGAGGAGTATGAACATTGAACAATATTTCTGGAATGACGATAATTCTCGCAGTTTTGGTATAGCATTTTATCTTTGCACTTGTGGGAATCTTCTTTTTTTATTTATTTTATTTTATTTTATTTTATTTTTTGTAACTATGTTATGCGAAATATGTTTTTATTGATTTTGACTGAATCAAAGTACAACAAATATGAAAAGTTTATTTACTTTTTAGAATACATTTTTAACATTATGAACTGTGAACTCAAATTTTTTTTGGCTGTATCTATACCTACCGTAGGAATCGATAAATATAGATAATAAATGCATTTTTCCAGAAAATTTTATTTATATTTTATAATTTATTATATAATATTTATTTTATGAAATAATCAATATTTTTATATGAATCTAGATTAGTTGTTTAAATTGATAGAACATTGGTGGACAATTTAAAAATATAATATCCATAAGTGATAACACTCTAACACTCATAAATATTATATGTTATTAGTTATTTATACAAAATTTAACAAAATCAATCCTACATAAAAAAAAAAATATTAGTGTTGATAACCTCATTTTAGGAGCTTACACTTTTAATTAAAGTTATTAATATAATTTGTTAGGTAAGGATGTAATCCTTCACTTTGTTTTCAATAATAACAAGTAGAAAGAATCTATTTACAAATATGAAAATATGATTTATAATTTTATTAATGTATCAGTTTTTGACCAATTAGTATTAGGTTTAGCACTGATGTTTTTTTTTTGTTGTTGTTGTTGTAACCATTTAACTAATAAACCATTTTAAATTTTTAATATTCGAATAAAAGGATATATAGATAACATTAAAATAAAAATTAATAACGTATGAAGCGAACAACACATTGCGTGTTCATTTGCTTCAGAATAGAAATTTAAATATGTATATTGTCTTTGAAAAAAGTAAAATCCTAACCCAAGAAATCGTAACAGATATTAAAGAGTATATGTTTTATTTAGATATTGTTTTGTAAATTATTCATATGTGCGTATTAATTTTTGTTTCCATCAACGCATATGCTTCTATGAATATGAGTTGATACTACTAAAAGAATCAACATGTAAAATATAATACGCATCTGCGTCATAGATGTTCATGAAGTATGATTGTCTGGCCGAACGAGATGATGAAGTTACCTTGATGAATACGTGCTGTAAACGGATGGTTCACAGTGGTCTTGCACGTTACGACGGCCGTTAAAATTTGTTGCGATTTTTCGCACGTTTTCTTGTTTAGCGTCACCATAAAATGAAAAGCGCCAAACACTGCATACACACATTATCAAAATATATGCACATTCACAATGTATATCGTATAACGGGAACCGAACCTGAAATGTCTATAATTATATGGTAAAGAAAAACGGCGCATGGCTATGAATACGTTATTTTGGGTCGCACTGTGGTGGGGTATATATTGTTATGGTATATTATATGTTCAGTTTATAACCTAACGCCCGATATTTATATACGCGATGGTCGTTGTACACATCATTTTAATACGCGCATCGTCTGTGTATCATATGATGGGCTGAAGCGGATTCGTGGTTAAAATGAATATAAACAAGATTGTCATTCTTTGATAACGCGTGCGAAGACCGTGTACGGTTTTAAATCAAAACGGCAACGTAATATCGTAGTATTATTATGGTAGCAGCATATGATAATATTTATAAACAACCGAGCACACGCATACACTGATACGCGAGTATAGTATATGGTGAGGAGAAATATTATGAGAGCAAAAACACGAGTAAAAGACAAAAGATATACACGTTATAGAGAAAGAGAGAGAGGGAGAGACGGAGCAATTATCATTCTCGACGATAAAATAGCTGTTCTGTATATTAAGTGGTCCGCTAACGATTGAAGTACAGTACGTTAAGTTCCAAAAATATAAACGCTCCACGGCTGTCGATAGAATTACAATATGATACTACGAAAAAAACTGTAAATCTTAAAATCAAAAATTAAGCTGTCCATGATGAATGATAATTATTATTATTATGAGATAACTGCTAACTGCAGGTTATGACCAGTTAGACTTTTTATAATAAAAAAATAAGCTATTCACAACTTAAAAAATGTATACAATATAGTTATGCTATAACTGTAAATAGGTATATATATTGTGAAGTCAGAAAATACATCAGCACACCGCTTACCGACGAAATTTGGTTCTTTTGCGTATCCCCTACTACACGTTATGGCCCATAATATTGGAACCAGTCTCGGTATCCCGGTATCACGTGGGGATGCACAAAATCGGCGTGTTCTCTCGTTAGATAAAGTGTTATTATAAATTATATTATTTTAATAAATGTATTTTTACTGTTAGATACTAAAAAATAATTATCATTCAAAAGTTATTCTTAAAACTGGTTTATGAATTTATGATCCAAAGGTATCATTAAAATTAAATTAAATTTTTTAAAGGTTGTACAGAACGGAATTAGTATATAAGGTTAGAATTTTTCAAATAAAAAGCTTTTAATATCATCAATGGGTGGAAGGTTTCATAAGCAATATATTTTGACACTATTAAAAATTCGAAACACTATTTATATGTCACTGATGTACACGAATAATGAATATATATTATATATATATTATAAAATTAATAATAATCGTCAAAATATATGACTAAAAGATTCCACAGCTAGGTTGATAGCTGTTACTTTTATAATAATATAAATTTTAATTTTTTACGACGAATAATAACACAATGAGTTTAACAAACACAGTGAAAAAAATTCTTGCCAAGGTAATATTTGTTTTTGTTTTTTTTTTTCAGAAAATTTTCAAAAGGCTACAATATTAATATGACCTATTATAAATGAATAGTACACTTTGTCAGCAATTATTAATATAATAAGTAAACGGTTTATTCCAGGAATTGATGATAAAAAAAAAATCCAACAACCGTCCATGCCTGCAGTTGAATTTATTTCAGTATTATCCGTCATAATTAATATTGTTGTAACTTTCAACTTTCAATAGTTCACATCATCTGTAAACGATTTTTGTAATTATTTTTCTGTAGAATTCTTCATGTTACAACATAAATCCCTTTTAATACTACTATTGATATAATACCTGTAACCTGTATATTATGTAATATCTTCTTGGAATGAATTCATAAATCACTTTAATTGACTGATTAAACTTTAGCTGAATACTAATTAAATAAAGATAGTATATTTAAACTGATAAAATAATTATAATTTTATTTAAATATTTGGCCAATATTATTAAATATTATTTATTAATATTTCTAAAATGTCCTAGTATTCGTAGAATATTCGCAAGGATATATAAACAAAAACTTAACAATCAAAAGTAGAAAAATCTATGTCGACTTAAAGACTTTAAACTTTAGTAAAAAAATAAAATAATTTTATTCTAAAATAAATACAAAATTTACATTAAATATTTAAAAATGAAAACTAAATAAAATCAAAGCAAATAATTTTAGAAATTGTATTGCTTATGATAATTCAATAATAGATACATATAAAAAGAGAATTACCAACAAAACTAAAACCTTTGAAATAGGATTTTTTTTCAGTTCTAAGGGAATTTTACAAAAAATATAATTAATTTTGTATACTAATGTAAAAGAGAATATTTCCAAGAGTAAAGTAAAACTGGTAAACGATTCATGTTTTAACAATATTATAAATTTAATAACATTACTGCATTACACTGTATTATTTTATAACAAAATACGCTATTGTAAACATACAAAACAAATTTCATCATAAAATAATACATGCATTTATACATAATATATTTCTATTTATGGATTGTTACAATTTAGTGGATATAATTTTCACCAGTTTACTGCATTGTATTACTTTTTAAGTGCACCTGCCAAATTTGAACTATACCTAATAATATTTCGTTGATTATCGTCATTTCACGTATTATTTGTTCATTATTTATACGTGGATACTTATTAATAATAATAAGGTCGTAAGTTATTACTATAATGTATATTATTGTGGTGCTCAACAGTTCTAGACGAATTTCATTCATTATTTTGTATCTTTTAATTCTTGTTGTAAAACTATAGAAATATTATTTATTCATGTATAAAGCGTATTTTAGTCATTTTTGGATTTTGCAAAATATTACACTACTGACGTTAGTGTATACCCAGCGAATTGAATATGCTTAGATATTTTTTTTTTTAAATAAACTTATAGATGTCTAAACTCAACAATTAAATAGTTATAGATAGCCAGATAGGTAATGAGTAACTAAAATATATCTAAATAGAGATATTTATTGTAACGTTTTATTATTAGAAAACTTAATTTATTAACATATCTATATTTTTCTTACTATACATAAGAAATATATCAATACTAAATACTATAGTAATAAACTTATTAGTAATAAACTACTAGTAATAAGCTTTATTTAAACTTTGAATTACTAATGATTGTTAATACCTAAATGTTAAATAATTTAAATAAATATTCAAATTTTTCTAAATTGCTATAAATTCTAACTTTAGATGCCAGTTAGATAACAATTTTGTAATTCATCTAAATACGTATATCTCATTAAAACTAATTGTATCTATTTCACATTACTGCCAACATATGAACTAGATATTGCAAAAAAAAAAAATAATAAAGTATTTTATAATTTATAATTATTATATCATTTGATAATATATTTTATTGTAATAATATTATTATAGTTAGTATAATAGTCAATATACCACGTAGGTACCATATGAATAAGAGCGTGATAGATATTGTTTAAAATTACTCTAAATATTTTGAAAATTTAATTGTACATAGAAATTAATAATATCATACATAATGGTAAAAAGTTTTTATTCCCTCAGATTAATATTTTATTTTTTTGAAATAAAACATAATAACTGAAATCAATGTTTCATTAAAACTGTATAATTCATGAATTCGTCTATAAAAAAACACGTAGATATTATGAATGATATTATGATATACTATGTTAATTATTTTTAAAATACAGTAAGAACAGCTTACAAAGAACCATGTATTTAATTATCAAACTTTAACTATAAATATAAGCATATATTAATATATTAATATAGTCACGATTTTTATTTGACGGGACGTGTTAGAAGTTCAAATTTTGACGAAAATATATTATATGCATGCGTAAAATCACGATTTAACCTCCGGCCATTCTTGTTGTTTTGTTATAATTCAAAAAATATTTGTCTTAGAAACTTGAAAAATTCAACTACTACTAAAATTATTATTATTATTTTCTATACACATTGAAAATTTTAGATTATTTTTACTTATTTCAAGATATTTATCTTTTATACCATGATGCTATTCACATGAGTGTAAATTACGTCGGTAATCGCTAATTGCAATCGGTATTGTCTTATAAGTTGAAGTCTCAAAAATTGAAAATTTCAAATATAAAATTGAATTCAATTTGAAAAAATTAATTACAGTAACCTTCTTAATGACTATAGATATTCTTTAAACCTATTATACAACAGGTATAAAACATAAAAGAATAGACAGTAAAAATATATACATTGAAAATCACGTAAGTACCTTTACTGGAAAAATTTAGCGAGCTCCCATCTGCAATAATAATGCATATTAAGTTCCTAAATGCCATAAACGTCAAAGTATTGTTTTAACCCGAAATTGTTGTGGATATTAAAACTTAATAATATAATATGATATTATCTTAACGTCACGGCATTTATTTCCGGCACATGTGAAGTTGGAACAAAATCGTATCAAAATACGTTTATAAATGAACGCACCATATTATTTTCGGTTCACCCTTTGTGAACCACATTGAAAGCAAAAATAATAATTATTATTACTTTAAGAACAAAAATATGTTACCGACGCGCATCGTATTATTATTATAATAATATTACGCTATCCGGAAACACCACGTGCGCTAGCCGCCTTCAATCCGACCCTCAATCATTAGACCCGTTTTTGGATAGGTGCTTGCGAGACCGACAGACCGGTTTTTCATGTCAGTACTCGCTACTCGGTAAGCCGATGACGTCGTAACTCGTAATATACATATATATCATAGTCCTAAGTCGTGTACAGTGTACAATTTACGGAATTGGCGGCGTAAGTATATACAGTTATTTTCTCATGCTCACGAGCGATTTTTCAATTTTTTTATTCATGAATATATCATATATTTTGTAACGTATACCTACGAAATAATACAACGTTCTACAACTGTTGACGGGTTATAATTTATTATAATATAATATTTTATAATAATTGATCGCTACCACATATTGGACATTTGTATCACACTAATCGATATTTTGATGGTCAATCATCTTAGCGTATTTTTTTTTTATCGTTTATTACTTTATGAAATTATAATAAAAGTGCATAGTTTAGAATGAATACTAAATGTGGACGATCGTACTTTTGTGTGATGGTTCTTCGGTTAACCGCGTTCTTGTTAAAATGTTACTCCCATAATGCGTTTTCGTACCTACCGTATTGCAGCAATGTGTTCGATTTCTATCCAAGTAATTATAGAGGTTAAGTTAGACACTTTATTTTACCAGTCTAATAATCACTGTGTACGTTGGTAATATTATTAATATGCGTAGTAACTATTGTAGTGCAATTATATTTTTTATATATATGTTTCAGCATATATAAAGTAGTGAGTATAGTTAGTACGATATTCTCGACTGTCTGAAGTATCCTTTAAAAATAAATACCTATATATGTTTCTTAAATTTAATAATAATTAATAAAACAATAAACATGTACTTTACAGGTTTAAATTATGCTGTATTATTGTATTATTACCATGCTAATATTAAATAGTGAATATTAGATACATTTTCAAATTCAGAAATTAACTATAATCCCTATTTCAGAAATGTACCTACATGTTTATGTTTCATCATTCAATTTATTACATATCTAAACTTTAATAGAAGTATAGTTGGCTAATTTAATACGAATACAATATAAAATTTAGCTCTGTCGATCAATTCACTTTGATGTATGTACAATGTATAATATACTTACATTACGATTTTTACAAATTTTGAATTATTTCAATTGGTATAATATGGTTTCCAGTGGCTTTCTACTACTTTTTTTTCAATGCTTAATTACTAATAGCGTATAGGCCTTAAGGATATAGCATAAAATATTGTTTTAATCTATATAGGTAAATTGAACAATTGCATATGAATATAATGATGTGTTTTTACTGTCGTATTTTAAATGTTAATGAATTGAATTGAGTTTTTTGTAAGTCGTAATAATTCCACAAATATTTGATATTGATTTGATTTGAATTAGATAAACAATTTGTACGTCATAATAGCGATTTGTGTTTTTTCATTATTTTCAGCAGAACAACGCATATATTTAACAATTACAACAAATAGCGACCTACAGGTTTCAATTAATATTATTATATTTATTTAATAAATTTACTTTTTCATTTTGAAATTAGTTTCATAAAACTGCAATAAAATAAAAAGCTCAATTTAACATAGATAAATATCAACTTAATAAATTTAATTATTTATAACATATATTTTTATTCTATCGGATAATTTTTTTAACAACAACAAAAATACACAAACTATATTATACGTCTACAGTGAAGTGATCAACTTATCGGGAAGACGTCGTAGGGGACAGGTGCAGTTGAAATGGGAGACAGCGTCCTGCGGTTATCGGACCCACCGGATGAGCAGCCACTGCAGCTGCAACGGCGTGACGACGGCGACGGACAGTGGCGATTCGACCACAGTGACGACGCCGGCGAAAACGGCACAAGCGACGTGGTGGCCATGTCGTGGTGTGACGACCGACTGCCGGCCACCGCGGCCAACGTTACGGCCGCGATCATCGGCGTGGCCATAGCGTGGTCGCTGCTGTACGTGAACGTATCGCCGGAGCTGATGGCCGTGCCCGGCGGCAGTCTGTCTTCCATATTCATGTTGTACGTCATCGGCGCGGTGGCCGGCTGGGTTATCAACAAGATAATTGGCCTGCCGCCACGGTTCGGCATGCTGTTAGCCGGCATCGCACTCCAGAACGTCGGTCTGTACTCTGTCACCGGATGGTGCTCACATCTGGTATCCTTTATCAGGTGATCCGATTATATTCATTATTGTTAAAAAATACTTTTGAAAATTATTTCCCGTTTATTAAAACACTTCAATCGAAATAAATTTAAAATTCTTTCTTTTACTGATTGAATTGTCGGACTAACAAAACGTAAAATAAATAAAACTAATAAAAGTTATAACTAGGTAAATATTATATAGAGGCAACGTTGATTAATATAATACAATACAAATTAATACTATTATCACATACCTACATAATATTTTATAATATTGTTAGAATAGTAAAGTTGAAATAGTTGTAAGTGGGTATGATGTTGAAATTAAAAAAAAAAATCTAATCTAAATTTTTGTTTTGTACTTTTAAATAAAAAAATATACTAAACGGGAGTATATATAGTATTGCAAATATTTATTCATCAAAATATTTCAAGTATAACATAACGAAGGTATTTAAATACTTAACAAGTTACAATAGTATGATTATTATTTATTATTTTTGTTTTCAGTAGGTGTTATATAAACCAATAAAAAAAATCCATTTAGATGAGACGTCACACACCCGTTAGCCCAGTAAAATTAAATTTAAGAAAATTTTAAATGTACTTCAATACCAATTCAAAGTTTAAAAGTAGTTCTATAATAGTACTGCAAAATGAAATACTTGTTAATAAGATTATACAGGAAAACGATTTCGCACAGAATACACAACCTACTTACATAAAATGTATAAATTCTTTACTTTTAAGTAATGAAAAAAAAAGTGTTTAAGTTTCATGGTGTTTTTCTTGTTCTGCGATATCAATACTAATAAATTAATAATAAACAAAAAATGAATCGTTACAAACAAATTACTATTAGATAGGCTTTAGATTAAAAAATGTTACGACATGGATAAAGCTTTTTTCACCATGAAAATTTGGTTAAACTATCAAGAATTCTATTTCCATTAGTTTTTCCTATGTGAAACTGGAAATGTATGGATAAATTACTGGCGGTGTGAGAATGTGGTGTCTTCTTGAAAATAAGTTGTACCCGCATGCATGTGGTGTTGACTCAGTGGCGCCATTTAGGTTTTTAATATGGGTGCCAAAATTTAAGAAGTCTAATTTTTTTCATCATCAGACTACTTTTTCTTTATCATAGTAAATACATATATCTTATGTTCGTATAGTGTTTTTATTAGTGTTGAATAGTTATTTAATATTTAATGTATTAATAAATTAAAAGATAAATATGACAGCTGGAAGTTGTAAATAGCTTTTATTATACATACTAATGATATACATCTAAAAATAATAAATATATTAAATAATAAACTCACGTCATTACCTCTATGCATATTTATATTATTATACTATAGGAATTGTTGTTATCATATAATATAATATTTTTATTCTTATTCATCAGCCATCGGTGTATATGTAAATTTTATGACAGGACATAAGACGTAGAAAAAAATAGGAGTTTCAAAATATTGGTACGTTGCCCCTCTCTTTATGGCACCTCTATGTTGCTCCATCTTTCTAACTCATATATAATTTATTTTACTTTCAAACATCAGAAGAATACATTTTACTCTGTTATTTTAATTATTAGTATAGTATTTATATTAATCAACGGGCATTAGTTCCTTAATAAAATATTATATACTTAATTTTTAATCAAATGTAAAAATGGTGGTAGGTAGAAAGAAGAATATGATGATAAATTCACAAAAATTTCGTTTTGAGTTGTATCATAACTTATATCTAAGTACCACTGACTATCTTTTTGAGTCAGAAAAATATATTTGTATACATAAAATTAATTTAATTGCAATAAAACTAAATATTAATTATAATTATATTTATTTATTTACTGTCACAAATTAAAATAAATATATAATATTGTATATTATATTTTCATGGTTTTTTAAATTAATCGGATCTATTAATTGTTGATTAAATGCAGTTAAATTAAGCATTTTTGAGCTTTCGGTAAATTTAATACATATCGGTTTGTTATATAACTACGCGCTACTTTGTCCATAAACCGTGTGCGGAATTTCAATCATTACGTTTTCAGAGAAGTCTCACTTGCCGTGACATTGATCAACGGCGGACTGGAGCTGGATGCCAGTCAGTTGCGTCGGCTCAGCGGTGTCGTAGCCAAACTCACGTTGTTGCCTTGCTTAGCCGAAGCCGCCGCTGTAGGGATCGCCGCACATCTAATTCTGCCCGGTTTCTCGTGGCAGTGGAGCCTGGTTCTAGGGTGAGTACGGAAATATTACTATTACTCGTAATGATTTTGGATTTTGAGCGTAACGATATATGTACTGATTTTACAATTATGTGTCTGAGTACACGATACGTAGTCGATAAAATGTTACGATTTTCATTTTGAGGGTGGTTTAGGATAATCGGGTAACAAAATGGATTTAATTTTCTTATAACTTTATTGGATAACTTATTCGAACAAATAATGTTATGTACATATTATCATAAGATGACATATAGCATAATATACGACCCTTCCATTTATAAATGGAATATACTAAAAATAGGATTATGTTCGTCTTGACTACACTGGCAACCTTAAATTCTGGTCAAAAAATGTAATTACTGACGAAAATTGTTCGTTGTTTAATTTTGTAGATACGAACTTTTATAATATAACTTCAAATTAAAAAGACTAGCTTTTTAACCTGGGAGACCATTAAATTTTTCGCGTAATAACGTGATATTCATGTAAGCTATGTATAGTAAGCGGCAGTACAAACCATATACCACTAGTATCAATATCTAAGAAAACTGGACTTAAAAAAAAAAAATAGTCACGCAATTCAAATTTGGCATTTGTAATGAAACAATCATCTCTACTTAGAAAAATTCAAAAGTTATTCGTGTTTATACCTCCCATATTTTGCGTTTTTGTTTACAACGGAGAAAGGGATAAAAATGAAAGTCTCTCATTATGCATGAAGGATGATATAGTAATTTTTTTGGGTGCGGTATGACGTTATTTTTATCTGATCTTTTTTTCATTACATTATCTAGGTTGCCTCTAGCAACGTTACCATAGCAACCTCTAAAACGGTTTCATAGACAAATTCCCCCACTTCAAATCTATGATTAATTGCTTTGCCTGAAATTTTATTGAAAATTAACAATATTTGATTTTGACTGAAATTTACATTCTCTTTTTGTCTTCTGCGTATTTTAAGTTAAGTAAAATAATCAATTAATATTTGGAAACATATTATTTCTTAGAACAAAACACCTGAAGTATTTTTTAGATTATTTGTATCTATGCTTTGCTTTATATAACACATAATATATATATGATATATATGTATATATGCAATATGTATATTGTATATTATGTCATAGACTGTGTAACTCACATTAAAGTGTAAATTATTATTTTTATTTTAAATTATAAATTATAAATATATTTTTACTATTTTCGTTTTGCATATTTTTTTTTATCTTTTTGAATAATACTTACTATATAATATTAAATAGAACATTATTATTTTATATATGTTGTTTTTCGAGTATTATCTTTGATCGGTTGCAATTTGTTGTTCTAAAGGTTCACACTGTCTGCCGTTAGTCCAGCTATATTAGTGCCGGGCCTATTCCAACTGAAACGTTTGGGCTATGGTGAAGTAAAAGGCGTTAATACTCTGTTAATTGCCGCGTCGAGTCTGGATAATATTGTTTCCATATGCGCATTTCGGATTGTATTAGGTGATCTATTTATGACTGGTGAGTTTACATTGAGTGACCATAGACGTGACATAAACGTAAATTCATGATATCAACGTCATCTATATAGCAAAAATTGATAATGTTTAATCTTAAACTTAAAAATGTATTACGAGTACATACTGATAACTATTATTTTTATTTCACTTGACAATTATAAATTAATATACAATTCGTTTATTTTTTATTATAATTGTAAATTGTATATTAGCCTAGTAATTTTATTATAAAATTATGAAATTGAAAAATGTAAAAAATAAATTAAATTTATTATACTTTAATTGATTAAAATAATAATATTATTATTTGCCATTGACGAAGGTGCGATTAATTTTAGAAGTTACGCAAACAAAACTATGCATTAAAAATAAATAGTTGTATCGGAAAGTTAATAAAGTTAATGTAAGTTAATATATGATTAATTTATATTAAAATGTTATTCACACCATTAATTAAATTAAATTATTAAATTCAGTATTTTATTGTTTGCGTTTATTTCTATTATATTAGGTAGTGTTACTAGTAAAATAATTCAAGGACTCATCGACGTATCTATAGGAACCGTGTTGGGAGTCACATGGGGTTTCTTTTTGATTTTTGTGCCTCCATCACCGTGGGCCATGATATATAAAAAACCAAAAACCGAAAACACTATCACTTCACAAGTAAATATTCAATAATATATTTATAAACATAAAAATATTTAATAACGATTATTTATTTCAACTAATAAATATAAACTTGCAACTTATATTTTTAATTTTACTAATACTTAATTTGTTTCTAAATCTAACTATGTATCGTGAAAAACTTTTTATAGATTTTAAGTTTAATACCTACTTATTTGTTATCATATACCTATATTTTAACTATTATAGTTTCCTACAAAAGCTTCTATATTTAATTTTATACTTTGAGTAAATATATCATAATAATTAAAACTGATAATACAGTTTTCATAAGTACCTATCTATTATGGTGACATTGAAAAAATTTAAGTCCAATTAAATTTCATTAAACATTACCTATTAGCTAATTTATAAAAAATGTTCATTTATTACTGTATAACAGATATTTTTTTCTTAATAATCTTATTAATTAGAATTTCTTATGTGCATTAATTCAAGGTGGTTAAAAATACTACCAAATACAATTGTAATGATAAATTTCAGTTATAATACTTATCTGCACCACAATTATATGATGATTATTGAATTATATTAATAATTATATTGTATTCCAAAACAGCGGTTGAACCGGTTGATAACAGCTAAAAGGTCGTTCCTACTGGGCGCTGGTGGATTTCTAGTGATGACCGGCAGCCGATTGTATGGTTATCCTGTGGCAGGTCCGTTGGCGTGTATCATATCAGCGTTCGTGGCTAGTACCGGTTGGAGGTGGAGATTGAAAATGCAAAATCGAAATAACCAAACGATTTCAGCCGATGAAAATTGTGGTTACGAGGATCAGAACCTGGAAAAACCGGTCGAAAAGGTTTTCGAATATGTATGGGACGGTCTACAACCGTCCGTCTTTGCGTTTTTGGGTACTGACATAAAATTTGAACTACTCCAAAACTTAGACAAGGTCTTAGTCGGGTTACTTGTGCTCACGTTTGGAATCACAGTACGTATTTAAATAATAAATTAATTTATTCCTAATTGTGGCATACAAAAGACAACAGTAGATAATTTGTATTTACAGTAAGCAGTATATATTTAACGTAGCATCACTTACACAATATTTTTATTTTCATATGCGTTTACTATTTAACTCACTGTTGTATGATAATATTTTGAAGTCGAATGAATAAGTACATGGACATATATTATATACGGTGTACACCGTAACTGTACTACCTATAAACATTTCAAAAAAATTAGTAGAATTTCTATCCTAAAAATGTATGTTTAATGATAAAAAATAATGACAACAGATGTTAGAACTACTATATGAATCTATTTTTAAATATTTTATAATAATTAAAAAAAAAATGTTCTTGAATTATATAAACTTGCTTTGAGATTTATGCAAAAGAATAAATATGGAACATTATAACTTATTCGTTCAGCTTGAAATTTGAAACATTGCATGTATTTGAACAATTAAATACGGTTGGTGTTTGATTTTCAGTTCAACTTTCAAATAGAAAATTCATGAACTAAAAATGTTAATACGATACACATACTAATTGTATTTTACTGTTAAAGTAAAATTAAAATACATGCGCATAGTATGTCAAATCGTTAAAATGTTTTTAGACTTATTTTCAATATATAATATATATATATATATGTATTATATAACATAAATAAATAATATCAAATAGCTTAGAATAAAAAATATACCTCAGGAACTTAACTAAAATAAATATTTAAATAACATTAATGCATTTTATAGGTTCGTATGATTGTCACTACATGTTCGGTATTAGGCTCGGGATTTAGTCGTAAGGAAATCATATTCGTCAACATTTCGTGGCTTCCCAAGGCTACTATACAGGTAAGTGGTCATGAGTTAACCAAAAGTACTATGTGTAGGTACTATATCACGTCTGTGTATGAAATTTTTTAATAAATAAATGTTTTTAAATTGTCATATTCAATTTTTTTCGCAGGCTATTCTAGCTCCGTTTGCATTAATTATAGCAAAAGACTTGGGTACGCCAGAAGACATCGAATGTGGAACTCGACTGGTGACCATCGCAGTGATCTCCATTTTGTTCACTGCGCCTATAGGGTCGATCGGCATAAAACTATTTGGTCCTCGTTTATTGCCTAGAGCCAATTGACTGATGGAAGTATAATAGAAATAGCCATGTTTGTAATTTTTTTGTTTTTACATAATTTTATAACATTTTATTAAGAGGATTTAATTATTTTGAAATATTGACACATTCAAACACGAATATAAAATATGTTATATGTTTAATCATTAAAAATATATACACATTTTAAAATAATTGCTGTCTGATTATTGTAACATTATTGTTTAAGCACATCATACATCAGCTCAAGGCCGTAACTGGGAGAAGGGTCCAGGGGCCCGGATCCCCCGAAATTTTTAAAAGTAGAAAAAATTTAGTGGTGAATATAGTTTATTGACTATAAATTTTCAACATTTATATTTAAAAAAAATGTTGGACCCCCCCTCCCCCGAAATTTTTTTTCAGTTACGGCCTTGCAATAGCTACCTACATAATAAAGTACCTTATTATCCGCAAACATATTTATTATATCGGCTCTGTTTTACAAAAAATATATACCGTTAAAAAACTTCAACTATTATCATATATTATCTACTTACTATGATGAAAATCTTAGTGTTTTAGCTAAATTTATTTTTACGGCACCTATACTGGCCCTACCAACGATCAAAATTTTTTCGACACGAATGGTACGTAAACTATAATATTATGGCAATGTATTCCAAACGAAATATTCACGAAGGAAACGTTGTGCTTGGATCGGTCACACAACTTAATATACCATTAAAACCATCATATCACCAGATTCAGATAGACTTCTATAAGTAGACTTTCTACTTTCTATGCTTAATCGCAGCTAATATTATACCGATGACGGTTTGAATTTAAGCGATATGGTCGTTATGAAATACCAACAATAAATGACCATCGCGGGTGTTTACACTAAATACTCACGTGATGTTAGTTTATTTATTCGTAGAAACAGATATGGCCTGAAAAAAAAAAATTAAAATTAAAATGTTGACACAACTACATAGTTAAAACATTATCAGCTAAATAATGTACTGTAGAAAAAGGAACTTCTCATTTGAAAAACAAAATTTTTTATTTCTACAGGACATTCCTAGGGTGCCTAGATTTATGATCGGATATAATTTTAGATCTGTATTTTATATTTGTTAACAACATAAACAACTCAAATAGCTATGTTAAAAATCTTTATAATGTACATTTTCCAGAATTTCAGTAATATATTTACAGATATTTGTTTAATTTGTCACCGGCAACACCGTGCGGCGTACAGGATCAGCTACCTAAAAGTCTATAATATTAAATACTAAAACCAATAATCAAGTGATATTGTCACTTCCGAGTAACGAAAAGATTAAAAATTGAAATACGTTTCACTTGAAATCTTTTCCTAATCATTTTAATTGGTAATCGTGATCCACCACAATAAGTGGATACTACGAAACTAATTTTGGAAATTATTTATATGGCATAAAATGCAATAAGTAATGACTTGTTTATTGGCTTAACAAAAATAATATATACATAATGATGTAGAATATACACAATGTATATTATGGATGTATATTACATACATACACTATCGTAAAACCAGTAATTTTTGACGACGTTCCGCTCACGATTGTAAAATATATAATACATTAAAATGTATACAATATAATAACACACAATAAATAATGTGTTATTATACATCTATTTTCAGAATTAGTTCGCATAATTCTAGTCCGAAACACATTGAACTATCTGTGTAAACATGTAAATATTGAAAAATAAAAGTAATTAAAATACCTGCAAACTCCAATATGTACGTATCATAATGTATCTAACCTGTGTGATGGTAGGGTCAACCACGAGATAAATCGTAAAAATATAACTTATTCTTTTAAAACAGCAATACTCGTTAGTCTGCGTTTGCTGATCCTAACGACAACATGATCTGCTAAACTGCAATTCAATCGCGTATTTACCGTGGTCGTAATAATTTCCAGCCAAATGCGTATTTTTAATATGCCCGTTAATACATTACCACATTAAACTAGCACTAATTGCAATTTTTCAGGTTGAATTTAGAAAAGAACAAATCCGAAAATTAATTTGAAAAAATATTGTTATTGACTGAGTGAGTACAATTCATCAAACATTTTAATATATTTCACATGTGTAATAATGTTATATACTGAAGTCATTCTTTATGTATTATGTCCAGATGTCCAGATACGTATTTTATTATATAAAAGTATAATATTATGTATACAGACTATTTTTGTAGGTACCATTTATAAAATAATGTATAAATTGGATATATTTACTTTCAATGTATTTTCGAATAACAATTAGATTAATAATAAATTGGTATATTTTAGTAAGCCACGAATTCATGACATAGCCTTTTCAATTTTCTACATTACTATTAATTAGTTTTAACAATGATATTTTTTTAATATCGTCTACTGCGTTTAAATTGGTGTATTTGCACACCAAAATATTATAGTATATTATGATAATAAAAATTAAAATAGTAATTTCGACTATTAATTAAATAGTAAAATTGAACTGAATACTTGATGTACCTTTTTTTCCTAAGTAATTTTTAGGGTACAACAAAATTCCAAACGATTGTATACCAGTACTTATACATTTGACGTAAATATCTTTTAATAATATTCTAAATATAAATTTGATATAATACTATTTTAAGTTACATATTTTTTTTTTTTAATTAATGATTTTAAATAAAGAATTTATTTTTTTTTACCAAAAAACAAACTGTTATAGTAAAACGACTTATGTTTTTATTTTTAAACTAACTATAATTTTAGATTATCTGTCTATTTAAATTAAATATCAAACCTACTTTTAACACGCCCATATGAATGTGCTATTAAACACCTTATATTAGACTGCAAGTATGTGTTTTGTTTCAAATGCGCTATAATTATTATTTTAACTAAAAACATTTATCTATTTTTCTAATTGAATAGTAGGTACATTATATGTACTTATATAACATATTTTTACTTGTACGAGAACAAAGATCTTTTCGTAAATAATATTCAAGATGTCTGACACAATCTAAATATAATATTACAAATAATATTGGTACAAAGTAATCTATGTGTAAACCATTACCTTAACCAAAATTGCCTATCATAATATCATTATTATTATTATTATTATTATTATATATAACATTACAAGTTCATACATTCCATATTTTTGGATAAAATCCAATTTTTTTTTACGTTTACACCTATTTAAATGAAAAATGAAATATACAATCTGAATACTTTACAGCCACGTATAGACTAAAACTTACTGAAGTAAGGTCACTATAAATTAAAAACTCGTTTTTATGTCTTGTTAAAGACTGACAAAGATTACAATATTTTTTTATACATATTTATAATGCTCTATTGTATGTGTACGACGATTCAATATAAAATCGTTATTACTGTATATTTATCGTGGAATCTTGTAGTACCATCTATAATTTATCTAATCCGCCCGTGAACATTGAACATATCATTATTATAAATAAATGTTTTATCATGAATAATGAATAGAATATCTATAAAGGCTTAAACATAATATTATTATTATTATCTTAAGGTAATACAAAACATCTATTAACATCAACATTCCAATTATTGTTTTTAGGAATTTATACTGTATGATTATAATAGGGGTTTTGGGATAAATATATATAGTCAAAAAAATATTAAATAACGTAAAATGGAAAACTATGAAAAAATTAACTTTAATTTTCAGTTGACTTATTTTTCTTTTTTTGTATAATACAGAAAATATGTAATTTTTTTATTTAAAAATCTTGAGATGTATATACTATTTTTACAGTAGGGTGGAGCCTTTATCCGTTAAACTGAAATTGATATGTATAAAATAACGGAGTGTAATTTATTTTAGTTTTTATTTTTATTCTTTTATACAAAATATATTCAAAAATAGTTCAGCTTACAGAATAAATAAAAAATACAATGCACATTTTGTACTCAATCGTTCTAAATCAAATGTTCTTTGTTCTTTTAAAATTAACTTTAAAACGTATTAATGGAAAACAATTAGTATCATATTTATCTTGGATATAAATATGTTAAAATATTGTTGGTATGTGTTTTTATTTCAAAGTCTGGAAACCTATAAAAGTCGAACTATGAAGATTTATTATTGCGACTTTTTAAACGGCTATCGTTATTACAGTTTTGAAGAAACTTTAATTTTCAAGCACAATACTAATACAGAACATGGAGTGAATTGTACGTACCTATATTTTATTATAATATAAAATACCTGCTACATGAGTATACTTTTAAGTATTATGATGGGTTGAATATACTAACTGGTTAACGTGAGTCGATAATAACATGGAAAAAGTATAATAGTAATGTATATTGTATATAAAATAAAAAAATATTCAAATGTCCCGATGCAATTCAAATCATTTTATACTTAACGTTTACGACCGGCCACACTCGGTAATATATTATTATGTATATCTTACCAACCGAAGTCTCAACCGAAAACAAAAGACCGGTACAGAATGCGAAAACCGTTTTACATTCGTCGGAGGAATATAATATATACGAGTGGAAATTGACGAGTGTCGTCGAGGAGTTAAATTGTTAAATCGCTGGTGTACGCGAGTATTGCGTAATGGTCGATTACTTTAGAAACGCGTAGGGGAGGAAAGGAAAGAACGTGTAATTGTTTCTGTTCGTCGAAAAGGTTGATAAAAAAAAAAAAAGCTAGAAAAAACTGCGCAGAAAATACGTGTGTGTGTGTGTGTGTGTGTGTGTTTGTGTGTGAGAGAGAGAGAGAAAGATAAACGCATAAGCGTCCCGTACACATATTATACATGTATAAAAGCGAAAAAAAGAAAGAGAGCTTCGATCCAATCGTGATTCCGTTAGCGTTTTGTCTATTTCGTTATTCTTTTATTTCGCTCGTTTATATATATATGCGTATGTGTGTGTGTGTACTTAGTTCGTTCAGGGTTTTTTTTCGGGTCGTTTGTTTTCAGACTGGAGTGGATGCTGAACGGGACTATATATACATATATACTAACATCTTAGAATCCCACCCCTTCTGCAGTCTCGCGCACCATCGCGGTGCCCACCAATTCCATCGGCTGTATAATGTCATTAGGTATGCAATAGTAGTTGCATGGGACGAGAAAAGAAAACCTCCCCGAATGATCGTAAGAAGGTGATGACTTGTTCGCGGGATGTCTTCTGCACGGGGTCTCCCGGACCAAACGAAATAATGGTGTGGAGTGAGTGGGCCCACGGCGGAGGAGGGGAGGGACACGATTGTACGCTTAACTTATGTAAATTAGTGAGCACTCGACAGTGTATATACAATCGAGGCGAAAAGCTTCTTGTCGTACAGTCAGTGTGGCCGAGTCGTTAGCTTTTTATTCACCGTTTCGTTTTTTGCGTGTATACACGCTACACACAGCCATGACTTTCCGTTTAATAGGATTTTTTCACTCTATATCCGTGCGCCTCACTACTGTTCTATGTAATAATATGCACGCCCGTAAAAGGAACTTTTCAATTTTTTTTTATTTCTTTTTCTTTTTTCTTTTTATTCGCGAATTTCTTCTTATCTAAACCGGCTACGGCCGAATGTGGACCATTAACAAACTGCAATCGGACTTCGGGTCGTTGCATATTTCACGACGTTAGAATATTATAACAATAACATAATTTATCTGCAATATCTACAGAGGTAATACTAGAGTGTGTTTTCGTTTACAAGCTATATGAATAATAATATTATTTTACAAACGATACTCGTCAACGCCGATTTATATAATACAATACTATGTATCAGTTGGCTGGTACTATTGAATGTTAAATATTTATATTATATTATATTCTCGACATAGTTATCTATTCTGACATATTATACACGAATGATATGGTGTTAGGTGTTAGACTATTGAATTATTTGTGTTTGTGTATTTGGCAAGAAAGATACTAAAACTATTTTTTTATATATATATATATATATATAATTTCAAATAAAAAAAATAAAATACGCACAATTTAATATGATTAGTATTGTATGTTTCCTATTATTATAAGCACCATGTATACTCAATTCAAACTAAAATAAATCAAACGTTTTTTGAAGTATATAATAAATAAAAAATAATAATTTTCGCTGTATCGAAAAAAAAAATAATAAAAATATAATACTGATAGACCGTAAAATATTTTTTCGTGTGTATTAAATTTCAAAGATCAGAACATATTTTTAAAAGCAATATTTATTGTTAAAGCGGCTTTTACTTTTATGTTTGTTTTTTAAGTAGAAAAAAAGCCGAATTTACCTGTTAAAAACTTGAATTAATTCCAATCTAAATACATAAAAACGTTTTATTTAAATATTTATACATGTTTTTCAAGATAGTTTCCCAGAGGATAAAACTTTTAAAAGTTTATTTAGTCAACTTTTTTAAACTCGTTTTATTACAGTTCAAGGGTTTTTATAATATAGTTTTTATTTCTGAAATGTTCCGCTCAAAAACACAAAAATCCAAACAGGTAATAATAATAGTGTTATAAGAATTATATCGGTGTGCATGTTAGACGCATTTTGTTCGGCTGTAACAGCCATACTCAATCTATGGCTTTCCAAACTTTTTTGTGTGGCCTAACAAAACTTAAATTTAAAATTTAAAATCACATACTAATTGATAAATAATTTTATACATTATTAAATAATCATAAAATTGTATTTTTAATTTTTTTTTATGAAAATTATCTTCCTTAAAAACGTCTTTATTTCTATACTTATGCTTATGAATATAAAAAAAAATATGTCAGTGACTCAAACTCCTATAAAATACAGAACAATGACAATAGTTTTAGTGATAAGGCTGACATATGGTTAGGCTGATTAACAATTAATGAGTATAAATTATGTCATGTAATGACCGTCGATAAAGTCTATCGGATAGACTTTATTATTATTATGTTATAATAATTTATATTTTAATGCGATTTCAAGTTATAGTACATGTGTATCTATAATATAGGTATATGCACGTTAAATAAATTTAAATAAGTTAAATAAATAATATGTTTATTGTTTAGAAAATCCATTCAACGTTTGTTGTTTTTCGATCAATGAATAAAAAAAATTGGCAATGGTAAAACAACAGTAAATACACGTATTTTGCAATAAAAATTATAAATAGTTCGAATGCTTAGCTTATAGGAAAATATTCTAAAGAAATTTAAAAAGAAAAATTAGACAATAAAACGTGGTATTCTTACACTTTGAAAAATGCATTAATAAATATTTTTCAAAATATTTAAGAAAGTTTATCTTAATCGACTTGAAAACACGTTTAAATAACGACAAAATACGAGTCAGAGGTTTCAAAGTGCACTTAACTCAAACGCAGCACCCAATAAAAGTATCGAACGAGTAGCCTATATATTATATCCAGTAGAGATAAAATAAATATTTGTAGAATGTGAACTAAATGAAAATTATCCAAATGAATATAACATTTATAGTAATAATATAATTGAATTTCATGTAAATTCTATACCTATAATTTTATAATATTTTAACATTTTATTCTATACTCACCTACTATTTGTAGTGTATAAGTATAGTCATATTATACAATTTATCACAGTAGAAAATACTAGTTTATTTAATAATGATTCATTTTGAATCAAAATAAAAAAGGTCTTTTTTTATTTTAACCTCAAAAAAGATTTATTTTGATTTAACAATTACTTTAAAAATGTACCATTATTACAATGAGTAATATAACTCGATTCAATTTTGTAAGTGATTTTCTTTGGACATTATTTTGTTTTTCAATTCATAAAGTTTAAACTTTCATCAAATTAATCATAATATAACCTCGCAAGCCACGTTAGATGTATACTTATTAACTATCAAGGGAAACTTTCGGCCGACAGGACTATGACGGGCGACGTAAACGGTACAAAACGCAGCCAGGAACTGCATCACCTGCAACAAGACGACGCCCGCGTGCAGTTCACGGACAGTTGCAATGCAGGCGTCAGTAACGGTGACGGTTCAGTTCCCGCGAGCTGTTTCGACGAACGGCTTCCGTCCATTGCGGCCAACGTCGTGGCAATGATTCTGGCCGTGGCCATTGCGTGGACGCTGCTGTACGTGAACGTGTCGCCGGAGCTGATGGCCGTACCCGGCGGCAGTCTGGCGTCCATATTCATGCTGTACGTGACTGGCACGGTGGCCGGTCAGCTCATCACCAAGGTGGGCGGTCTGCCTCCGCTGCTGGGCATGATGCTGGCCGGTATCGCTCTCCAGAATTCCGGTCTGTACAACGTCACCGGTTGGTGTTTCCATTTGGTGTCTACCATGAGGTGAGCAGCTTAAAATAGAATTTTAGATTTGTATGGGGATACCGCTCCGCATGGCGCACCCTTAAAAATAATTATTGACGAATCAGTTTTTTGGACAAAAACAAACCTATCGTCTTTAAACTAGCAAAAATTATTATCTACTTTTCATATTTTTCAATTGCGATGAAATATCGATTAATTGTTTCACTTATTATTGTCATTCATCGCTTTTTTTACTGAATTAATATCGTTGTGCCGTAATATCTTGGTACGTTGGTTGCTATTTAGGAACTCTGTTATAATAATTAGTAAAGATTATGCAGTTGTGTCTTTCTCGGATTTTCCATTACAATTTCCACTAATATTTGTCTTTCAATTGTTTGTTCATTATTTCTCATAATATGATTATGTTTACCATTTAATGCTTGCAATTATTTACCAATTTTGGTTAAAATATTAGCACTACAATATTTATTAGAACACTCCCATTTCATTTGTCCACCTCTACATTCTCTAAAAAAATTAATATTTACCTATAATTAATAAATATGTAATAATATTAATTATTTTCTAAGTTTAGAGATAATAATTTAAAAATTGTTTCATTATACCTATAATAAATAATTTTTAATACTGTTACGCTGTCTGCTAAACGATTACGAGTAGACGGCTTCTCCGAAAATAAGTCTTTAAAGGTAGGTAATATTATTATTTATACTATTTACAATGATAGTTACGATATCGCGTATTTATTATTTTTATTATGTCTATAAAAATATTCATTGACTTAAAAATTAAAATTGATTTAAAAAATCATTTGAAATTGTTTGAATTTTAGGTTTAAAATATTATTTCTTTGATCTACTGATAATCGTTCGTAATCACGTGTGTTATCAATAAAGTAAAACATTCGCAGCCATGTAGAATTGTAGCACATTATTACAACCGATATTAAATGTCTGAAATTACCTTTATGAAAATAATCCTAAGATTATACGTATTATAAATGTTAAAATTGAATATTATATTATTTTGAACTTTTATTACTGCTGTAATGAATTTATTTATACTATTTTATCGTATAATTATTAATATTACATTTAATTTAATCGTAATTATTGATAAACTATTACAATATAAGTTCAGATGTATGTATAGATAAATGAAATATTATTATTACGAGTGTAATAATATTATTAATTGTTATGTCCATACTTTTTTATACTAATTATTTACATCGTCCGCTTCAAAATACAAATCCCATTATAGCGCCAATCGCAATATAAATTATTGATAAAAGTACAATTGCTAATTATATTTTATATATATATATAAATTAATGTGTTTTTGTAGTTTATGCAATCAAAAATTATCTAACCGAATTCAACGAAATTGTCAGAGATTGTTATTAGAGATATCAGCAATGTTTTTGAGAGTAGTTTTAATCATATTAAAAATATACCAAGTGTTAAATCCAATCTGCCACAGGTGGGTTCTCTATCTCGGGTGAATTAGGCAACAATTTATTGCAAAGCTAGGTACATCGGTCCGATTCGCCAGAGAAATGAGGTACACTAAAACCGAGATGTATTTATGTATTTTATATTCATTCATTTTTTCGCGGTCGAATTCGAACTATATAGTATTATATAAATATTTATTTATAAACATTGAATACCTACATAAAATATAACTTATTTTCTAAATGTTGTAAAAACTGAATGAAATGAAATATTGTGTATCTTAAAAGACTAAGTATGATGTTTTTACTTAATATTTCCATAGAAATAAATTACAGCTGAATTTTCGGTGTTATGCAGAGAAGCCGCACTAACTGTCATATTGATCAAAGGCGGTCTGGAATTGAACGCCGGTCAGTTGCGCCGGCTAAGTGGTGTCGTGGCCAGGCTAACGGTATTGCCGTGTGTGGCCGAAGCCGTGGCCGCAGGTGTGGCCGCACATTTCATTTTGCCCGATTTCTCGTTAGTTTGGGGCCTTACACTCGGGTAAGTACCTAATTTATTACAATATTATCATATGAGTGATGAGTGTACGACATATGTGCAATCTAATCGAATTTCAAAGTCTAAATTAATTAAAATTATTAGAGGATGATGTTTAGATTCAAACATCGATAGTGGTTGTTTGAATTGCGACACCTCCCTAGTTTGACAGCTAACCCTGAAGATACACTTTTATTACTATATTATAATAGATATTAACTTAAGGGTTCTCATACAAAATACAAGAAATACTATTTTATTCTTTTTTTTCCTATAGGTATCTCTGAAAATGTGTTAACCAAATATATTTTTTTCTGCTTTTTTCGCATTAAATATTAATTTATCTATTTTAAGGTTTACCTTATCAGCCGTCAGCCCCGCTGTATTAGTTCCAAGTCTATTCCGACTAAAGCGCATAGGATATGGCGAAGTAAAAGGTATTAACACGCTGTTGATTGCTGCTTCAAGTTTGGACGATGCTGTATCTATCAGCGCCTTTGGTATTTTATTAGGTGTTTTATTCTCGACTGGTATGTATAATACAATTATTTTTTTCTTTTTAATTTTTGGAAATCCATGAAATGATAACGTATAATTTGATGCAATTAGACTAAAAGATTAAATTAGAGTCATATTATTAATTATTATATTATAAATTTTATTTTTAAATATATAATTTTTCATTATCAATATAATATTTTTTTTTATGAAACTAATTTTTAATATAATAAAATGGTTTATTAATAATTTATGCATGCTCATACTCATTTTTTAAAACTTTCATAAAATAATTATACAAATGTAATTTTGATTAAAATTATTATTTTTTTTTTTTGTATATTAATATAGGTAGCTTGACCAGTAAGATAATACAAGGACCAATAGACGTGTCAATTGGAACCGTGATAGGACTTATGTGGGGTTGCGTTTTGATTTTTGTACCTCCATCGCCTTGGGCCATGATTTACAATAAACGAGAAAGCAATTATCAAAACACCAAAAAATCAGAAGTAAATTTATTGTTTTTTTAAAATAGTACCATAGAGTAATTTTATCAGTTTTAAACTGAAAATAGATAAGATATTAGCTTAAATAAAACTGTACATTATAAAAACCAATCATTTAAGTACGTGTACCTTCTCTTCTATTCTATTGAAAAATCTTCCCTAACAAATTATAAGTTGTAATTTTTAAATATTCATTCCCTAAATTTATATAGTTTAAGCCTTCAAACTGTTAGGATTAATTTGGAGGAGTGGGAGGCTACCTTGTTTAACTGAGTTCGGGAAAATTCTACCATAGAAGGAACAGGAAAATCCACATATACGTGATACTCTAACCATTATAATTTTATATTATATGCGATTTGTTTAATTTTCTCTATCCCCCTCCTCAATACGCACCTATTTGTATACACCGATACAATATTATTTATAACGTTATAATAATAAATGCGTATAATATTCGTTACAGTAAATTGTATTATTTTTACCGGAATATATAGATTGAAAATTCCGTGACAACCAAAAGATCGTTTCTATTAGGCATGGGAGGGTTCTTAGCAGTGACCGGAAGTCAATGGTGTGGATATCCGGGAGCAGGGCCACTGGCGTGTATCATATCGGCGTTCGTGGCGGGCACTGGTTGGAGAAAACGGTCATCTGAACATAAACGAAACAACTCAGTGATTTCTGCTGACGGAGTGGATGGCGATGGCGAGGAAATCGAGGACGAAGAGCTTCCAGTAGTACAGGTGTTCGAACATGCTTGGACATGTCTACAGCCAGTGCTATTCGCCTTCATAGGCACCGACCTTAAGTTCGAATTACTGAAAAGAGGCGACATGATCTTTCTCGGGCTGCTCGTACTAGCGTTCGGGCTTATGGTATGTTCCGTGTATAAATTCAATTATATTATTGGTATTGATGATATGTAATTAAAGAACATTTTAATTATATGATTTTAAATACCAGAAACCTCTAATGGAACAAATATCACATATACATATTATATTTATTTATTCATAAATTAACTTAAAATCTAAAATATATCGCAATCAAATAATTGGTTTTAGTATAATAGTATGTTATCGATTTTAGATTCGCCTAATTGTTACCACGTGTTCAGTGATTGGCACAGGTTTCAGTCGTAAGGAAGTATTATTCGTTAATATCGCGTGGCTTCCAAAGGCTACAGTACAGGTAACGTAAATCAAATTATATTTATATTTTTATGAAATTAATACTATACGTTTGATAAATTAAGCATAGAACAATTGTTATACAATAGAGCTACATTATTGAAATACGATAAACTAATACATGCTTAAATTATGTAAATTAACAGTATTATAAAAGTAATTTTAACTTGAATAAATGTAAAATAAAATAAAATATTTATCAAATTACTTGTAGTAATCATTTTTAACTAAATAAACTATAGTTTTTTCGATAGTAAAAAACGTAAGACATTATGTGAACATCAAGTATTAACACGAGATACATTCATTGGTAGAATACTTGTTATACATTTAGGATATATTATAAATTGAGTATCATATAAATTATAAAATCAATACCTACAAAACATTAAACTTTCTTGCAAGCGATTTAAAATATAAAATATATAGTAGAGTAAGTTGTTCTGCTAAATTATCGGTTATATAGACGTTTGTGTTTTTTGGTGAAAGCTCGTTTGTATTATAATAATCATAAAGTGGTCTAAATATATTTACTAATAGTGCTAGGACAAACAATTAGACGTATGAACTAAGATTTATATTGGTTCTGATTATTTTTCTATTTAAGAAATGATTAATTATTATGTTTTTTATTATAGGCAGCTTTGGCACCAGTGGCTTTGGACATCGCGAGGAATTTAGGTACAGCAGAAGATATCGAATGTGCAACTAGATTAGTAACAATAGCTGTGATATCCATTTTATTGACGGCACCTGTAGGTGCGTTTGGCATACAGTTATTTGGTCCTAGATTGTTACCCAGAAGCAATTAATTACACACATTTTTTTTTAAACTATTGCGTGAAAAATCAATTTAATTGTACCCAGCGTATTTTAATATAATTCAAAAGCTTTTGTAAATCAAAACTATTTCCCGAAACAAGATGATTACAGAAACTCGTTTAACTCATAAGTTTTGTTGTTTGTTTCAAATTACCTATCTATTGTGTTAAAAATCTATTAAACTGTTTAACAGCGAATTTGACTAATGATATGTTTATATATTATATACAATTTAAAATCAATATGAAGTTCATTAATATCACTAACTTTAAGATTTTATAGTTTCTGTTAGAAAATTGTATCTAATAATTATTATTGATGTACATTTAAAGCTCAAATTTTAACGATATTGGATGTTACGCCGTAACAAAAACTACTCCTCAACAAAAAAATATGTTTATATACAAGTATAATTTGTATAGATTGAAATTAAAATTTGAATAAAATTACATGTTTAAACGATGAATAATAAAGTTAATTATTTTATTATTGTTCAAAAAAATTATTCATTTTCGCGGAGACTTAAAATGTTTACATACATACATTATAAATTTAAAAATAAAAACAATTTATAAATATGTAATATTTTAAGATTTTTACTTATTTATATCATTAAACTATCATAAGACTTAAAAAGTATTGACTCAAATTTTAATAACAATAATATAATATGGTTATACAAAATATGTATATAAATGATATATTATGGTTCCATGAATATTACTAAAAAAAATTTTTTTTAAGTATACTCAATTACTTTTAAACTACTAATGAAATTGTAATAATAAGACGGCTTGTTTTTATGTTAAATATTTTTAAAACTAATTTTACATTGCTCAATTAAGTACAATTATTATTGATTTGGAAGTTCGTATAATGATTATAATGGTTTGGTACAGGATCGTTTTCTCCATAACAAAAGGCTAATGGCGTGAATGAGAATCTATTAAAAAAAATCAATATATTTTTAAATTAGATTTTATAATATAATATGTTTATCTATATTACCAACAATTATATTTTATTTTTACAAAATAACTTACCGTTTAAATATATTTTATACATGTCCACTGAAAATAAAAATTAATAAAATAAATTAAAAATACATACCTAATCTTTGTTACATTTTATGGTTTTGTGAATTAAATATATCTGTTTAAAACAATACAACTAAAAAAATAGTGTATAATAATTAAGCTTGATGATATAAATTATTGTAGCATACCAAAATAAAAATATTCGTTAATGATTATACTCATCAACGTCACCTTCCCAGGACCTCGTGTTAATTATTATAAATTTATTTTATTATCTCGGAAATGTTTAAGCCAATGATTTCCAAGTCTTCTTTGGAAATGACCAGGGGGGTGGAGAGTGAGATACTGAAATTTATGATACATGTTTAATAATATGTTCTTAACTAATACCTATAAGTAATAGGTACATAGTAATATGTAAATTATGTAATTAGCAATAGCTATACTATTACACAGTGCCTATATTGTAACTGAATTTTTTTTTAATTTTAATAGCAATTCATTATAATTATTATTAATACACACAAATGTATTGAAAAACCTTGTTGACGCCAAATTTGATATGTATAGACATGATTTCCTTGTTATGTTATACAATTTGACTCGGTTAAAATAAATATTATTGAGGAATACTAGTGCATGCATAAACAATTCATATTTAGTTAAGACAAATAAAAGTGTTTTATTTTTATCGTTTATTAATATAATAAACTACAGCTTAATACGCCAAACGCTTTACAGTATTAGATACCCATCAAAATTGTACCAGGGAATACATAAAGAAAAGTTTAATTTATCTGGCCAATTCATGATTATACATAAACCTATTATTATTTATAATTGAATTTTAAAAGGTACTGCAATTATAACTCTCACTTAGACGTTCATTAAATCCTTTTTCTGTAAATATAAACAATTATAATCAGTAAATTACATATTTTAAAAGGTGTTATAAGTATACTACAAACGTTACATTATTTTACGTTCATATTAAGGTAAAACAGTTTTATTTTAAAATCAATTTTATATATTTTATTCATATGGCCGATTAACTAAATGCATTTTATTTAATAAAATAATCACTGACACGGAAATTCTTAAGTAGGATTTTATTTTTGAGTTGATACAGAATTATTTTAGAAACTTTATGTTTTCAAAATATTAATATACATAAAAATATTAAATTATAATTTATTTAATGTTATGATTTTATCAAAGTTATAATATACAAAAATATTATTTTATTAGTTGTTTGCAAATAATGTTAAAATAATGATAAAAACAATGTACATAAGATTTAATATAGCGAACAATTAAAATTAATTTAATTTTTAAATTCTTACCATCAACTAAAAAACAAAATAAAAAAATATATATTATGAATTAAAATTCAAATAAAAATTCATTATTGATTTAAATTTATTATCATGAAAAAATATTTATAAAATAATAAAAATTATTTACATATTTTATATATTATTATATAAAAAAAAAAACGTATCAACACAAAGCCCTGAAAAAGATAACTAATTAATCAAAAATAAATAGTATAATAATTATCAATTAATATTATAAAAAAACAAAAACAACTTGAGTATAATACCTAGGTATACAAATATTAGAGTAAAAATTACAATAATTTAACTTATATATTTTGTATTATTCACGCAATAGTGTTTTTTTTAAATAATTCAATTACGAGTATGTTATATAAATTTAGACACCAAGAAATAAGGACCAACAACATTTTAATAATAAATAATAAAATCGAATTTGAAGAAACATGCATTTGCGATTTAAAATAAAATATACATTTACCAATATTTTATTTATATAAACAAAATTAATCCATATATCGTAGTTGAATCTATCTAAATTTAATAAAATATAAGTATATTTTAAATAATTACAAAGAAAAACAGCTATAGTTACAAAACTCAAATATACTTAAAGTAAAACCAAGTATTGACAAAATCTTAACATATTAAATTTAATCATTTTTAAATTCAAGACTTTTATAAAACTTAAAACAACCGTAAACTAGGTATTTAGTACGATTTAATAAAACCGTTTTATAACGATGCATTTTATAGATTTATAAACTAAAATGAACCAAAAATAAATGTACATTTAAAAAACAAAACTACTGAGTAAATTAGAATCCAAAAACTAAAACTAATTTAAATCTACATTTAATAAATTATTGTATAATCCTCTACGTCATACAATAATATGTTCCATTTTCTTTTATTATTTTTCGTTTTTTAACCCTCAATTTTTGAACAATTGAATAATAATTTGTAACAATTTACTTAACAACTTTGCTGTGGTTAAAAAAATTTAGAAAAAGAGCGTTTAACTTTATATTTCTCTAATAATAATTAAAAACGTTATCCTTATTATTATAATTTTTACCAATATTAATTATGAGTAATGAATTATTGCTAATAATGATGAATGATGATACAACTTTCGGCGAAATAAGCTTTGTGAATACTGTTACTATTATAACATTTATAACAGTATCATTTTTCACTGTGAAAGTGTAGAATATACCCTTACAGTATGTGTATACAGATGTGCTAATTAGTTTATATCATACCATTCATACCACTATTTGAATGTATTCATGTTTTATACTTGAAGAATTTTTTTTCATTACGACTGTGACAATATTCATAGTATTAAATGATTTCATAGCCTATCAGTCATTCATAGGAAATTTCAGAACCATAACTTACTGTTAGGTTATTTGTTTTCTTAACAAGTTTACATTGACTGAAAAATTAAACGTGTGCCTTGACGCCTGGTATCGTTTTTAGACGCCAGTAGTCTCCGTTATTAATAGAATTTTTTTGTTTATTTTTATACACAGATGGACTAATTAATTAACATGGCAATTGTAAAAGCAATATATTCATCGCTTTGTTCAGAATATAAAATAATTATAATTACAGTGCTACAGTATTGTAGTGTATACGTTTAGGATATGTACTTAACATCTATGCAAATCTTATAAATTTGTTACCTTATTTTTCTATTATTAAATATGCAATTTTTCACTATTAGATTATGTTAAAAAAAAAAATAGTATCAATAAATACAATTCATAAAATACGAACTATTTCAGTATGTCTATCGCCTACGGGTGGTATTTGAAGTTTTCAATACACTTTCATGTACTTGTTATTTTTTAATCATAGGTTTGAATATTTAAAATAATTTTGAATTACAAAATAATTTACAAATTTTTCCAATTTTTACGGCTAAATATTCAATGTCATAAATATTTCAACTTAAAACTGTCATAAAAAATTAATTCCCGTTTTTCATTAATTTTTTGTTTGTTTTTCCAGATTTAAAAATATTATGAATTTTTAATATTAATCCCTGTTAAGTACAAATTATAAACATTTTGTTATCTAAAACCATCCTCAAAGTTGAAAATCGAAAAATTGTATCCACCACTTATTAATTATTAGTGTACACATAATATGAGTAATATGACACATGCGAAAAATAAATTTAAAAAAAACATACACTTCATTGCAAAATCAATATATTTATCGCTGTGCTCAGAATCATAAATTATTATTTACTATAATGTTTAATACTTCAGGGACAGTTTCCCCAACTTTAATTAGAAGAAACTGGTGTTTTGACATTCACAGCATTTTTACGGCTTGTAACTTGATGATTTGTGATTGTTAGTTCTCTATTTAAAAGGAAAAAAAAATGTTTGATTATTGTACAAAGCAATAATAGCGAGGCATTTATACAATACCATATAGTATATAAGTTGTTGGTAAAGTAATAAAATATGTTATTAATATTATTATCTTATATAATAATCAATACCTAATATTATTTATTGTAAGTACCATTAATCCTAGAATAATCTATTCTATGTTCAATAGTAGTAGGTAGTATTCCTTTTAAATAAAATTATTATTGTAAACTAGTACTGTGATTATCCTAATATCCTGTGGTTTCTTTTAAATATAACAAATTAGTAAAACCAATATTTATCAATCGTTTTTGTGTATGACGACATTCCCCGATACCAAACATGCGCAGTCACACTTGTCGGTTAATACTCAATTAATGTAGATTTGCTATTTTGTAATAAATTTATGATTTACAATCTATATGTATAGTAAATATTATTTTATAATCAAACTTTAACCTTAGCTTAAAATATACAATATAATGTATACAGTATAGTACGATGCATATATGTATCTAATTATTTTACTGACTGCTATTATAATTGTATTTATAATTATATTTAGATAAAAATGTTGGCTGTGAATAAAAAATTTAACAACTTTAACAATTTAAATTTAATTTTAAATTTAATAATTTAACACAAAATTGAAAATTTTCAAGATATCTAATGAAACATTAAATATACGTATTTCGTGTATATTTTTATACTGATATTATAACTTATGGCATTTATTTATTTATAGCACTCGTGAATATTTTATCTGCCAATTAAACCCTACTATAATAATTGTCATTGTTAAAAAAATAAATAATATGACAGTTATAATCGTAATTAATTTACCTGTTTATAGTGTTTATACTTAATATTTTTATTTTTACTCACTTTCACAATATTATGGTAGGTAATTTAGGAAATTTTAACTGTGATTCATTCGGAACTCGTATGTGAATTTGTAAATACAAAATTGTTGAAAAAAAATACTTTTTTTTACTTAATTACTGCTGCACTGCGTTTTGTGTACCTATCTATACAATATTCAGGTACCATAAAATATATAAGTATATTATCATGTAAGTATTGGATATATTAACAGATAAGCTTACTAATCAACTTGTTGGTAATAAAGAAATTAAAAGAGCGATTTATACACTTTATCAGTGTAATTATGATAATATATTATACACGTGAATATAGATATATAATATATAATATATGCTTAACAAAACATTACAAGAACGTAAAATGTAATTATTGGTAAAATTATTGTTATTAGTATTTTTTTGATTTTTTTCTCTTATCTTCGATCATATCCCTCTTCTCGTGGTACTTTTCTCGTTAATGTCCTAATCATACTTTTCACGGCCTTTGGTCATATTCGTTACAATAGTTTAAATATTTTTATATACAATATATGTACAACAGTCCTAATTTCAAAAACAGTGGGAGTCTTGTGATGTTTAAAACATGATAATACTATAATAAACAACAACATTTATTTGTGTAGAACATTAAACTGATTTTCAACACTATCAGCTATCGTTTTTCCCTCTAGTAATTTATTATGTTAGACACAGTCGTGATATTATGATAATCGTGTAAATAAATGTAAAAACATCGGTACCGTAATTTGTTATTGTTTTTATAATATTAATTTACGAATACCGTGTTTGAATTACGTAGATATTATATTGTGACGTATAATTAACAAAAATTCCAATATTTTATAATTTTAAAAACTGTAAGTTTTCGCGTCTTGTACTATTAAATTATGTCAAACGACAAGGAGAAACTTTGTATTAATAATTACGATTCACAAATACCAATCTATGGCAGTTTTTCTACAGGTAGTGTTTGAAATATTTTTCTTACAAATTTAAGATTTATTGTTTTTTTTTTTTTTTGTTTAACATATAAATAAGCCAAGTATTCAAATATTTCATGTCTCTTTTTAATGCTTTATTATTTATAAATTTACTACTACACTATAAGTAAATATGATCACCATTTTAAGAAAAGAATAGTTAGAACTTAGAATGATAAATTTTAATAACATAAAATATAAAATTAATATTATTATGTCTACTACCTGATTATTAAATATTAATTTGTTTTTAATATATTTCCTAGGTTCTTTTCTAAATTATAATAAGATGATTATAATAATGCTTCTATGAAAAAAGAATTAATATTTGATCGTGAATCGTCTTTTCTTTTATCGATTTTTAGTATATAAATATCATATATACATATATTATGATAACTATAATTAGATATTTATATTATAAATAAAATGTAAAATATGCTGTTATAATTCGAAAATTCGTGAGAACTTAAAACTCTTATATAAATACTATAAATTTTACTATACACAATAACATTTTAAAATGCATAAATGAATTCATATATTATAGTATAATAATAAATAGGTATTAATATAATATTTATAATACAATGTTTTTAGAAAGAATTTAATCATCTTATTATAATGTTATTGGTAAAGTAAATTTTTCTAATAGCAATTTAAAAATATATTATGAAATATACTTAGTAATATAGACTAGCTGGCAGACTCAACGCCCAGAGTAATACTTTTCATACTAGGTATAGAATGATAGCAGTGTTTTCTATTCAACATAATTCAAAGTTAAACCAATAGTGGTTGCTTTTTTTCTTCAAACATGAGCATCTGGCTTAGAATACATTCCGTTACGCAAATAAACATGTGACTTTATTTTATTTCACATAATTTTAAAAATCACAAATTGTATATTAATGAAAAAGAGTTAAGAGCGGATTTGACAATTTGACATGTCTACTACACACTATACCATACTTAAGTGTTCCAATTAAAACATGAATTCAGATTTTGATAGCATGCTGAAAAAATAGTAACATTCACCAATAGTTTAACTGATCTTGGATAAGTATGTGGCTAATTACGTAAAATTGTTATCAAAAAAGAACAACGATGCATCTATATTTATATTTAATCTATACACTAATAGTAAATGTTACAACAAATTGTAACTGTAGAAATACAAACAAGGGAATACAATCTATTTAAGTGTTATTAACATAATCTTAAGAGGATGTTACAATAAAAGTGAATAGTATATAAAACATTCGTGTATCGCATATTCGTATTTTTATGCCTCGATTACACCACATCTGCTCATTACCAGTCGGTCTGCACTGTCACTGTCTTTGTAACAGAATCACGCGTAAATATTATATTACGTTAATAAACATTTTCAATGTCAAAGGAGAGGTGGTATTATTTCATAAACATTCATATCGAACGTTTGGCGTCAATGCTTTTGATTGTTTCAAATCTATTAATTCTTATATAATAGCACTCGAACACTCACACGAGTCACGCGCCTTCAGACTATAATATTGTTAATTTAAGTTACTGTTTGTTATAATTATGTATGCCAATACATAGATAACATTGATAATTGAAACTAAATTATAATATACAGCATTGATTAAATCCTTGATTTATATTAATCACGTTTTTACTTTTATGATACACATAACATAGTGAATACCTACGTTACACATTTACAATCGAATAAATATTTACGTTAAGTTACTTTTTAGTTATAAATATTTAAACAGTATGTCCAGTATGGTAACCAAAATACTTATCATATTATCATATGACTACTGAATGACTTAAATAAGTAAGTGCTTATTATGAAAAATGTTTTAAAAAAGATTAATATTTAATTTATTATAATGTAATCTGTTTGATTTTTTGCTTTTAAAATATTTTATCTTTCTGATAATAAACGTTTTGATTCTATAACATCAGATTTTAATATCTATTCATAGCTGATCGAATTTTAAGATCAGAAACTCAGGTACTAACAAATTATAATCACGAAGAATCAAAATAACTACTTATGGAAAAAAAAACCTTGATAATTGTTAAAACAATATTTTTTTTAATATACTTATATATAACTTAAAACTATTTTATAAATGAATAGCTGTACTATTGAGTGTTGCCTGGGCATAAACGAAACCGAGGAGAGCAATCTTTCCATTTGTGGTACTTAGTAATAAAGAACTTTTTTTTTTACATGAAACAATTACAAACAGAAATAAACGAATATACTATTATGATTTTAATCGTATTAAAAGTGAATAAGTCACTCTAAAATAATTGGTTAAATTTAGTATCTTAACTTATCTTGAACCGTCAAATTCGTCGAGTATTTTTATAAGCCTTAGTCATACGTTTTGCCTCTGTTATATGAACATGCTGCTACTTTATCTTACATTTAGGTATATAGTATAGCTTTATTTGCTTAAATGACAAAATATAATATTATAATACAAAAAAATTATATCCAATCATAATAACTATTTGAATATATATATCTGTAATCAATGACAATCATCATATAGGTACAATGTACATAAACAAAATATACTTGATGAAACAAAATGTGTAGGCTAACCTGTACAACCTATATGAGTTAAAAAATAAAATTACAAACCCTCCTTGGGTCAAAAACTCTATTGGTACAACTGTAATTCAAAACTAAACAGTAATTGTCAAGTCCATAAAGGACAAAAAAACAAACATACATATATAATTTTTGTATAGGTACTAAGAGGATAGATGTATTTATTAATAATATCTCTAATACAAATTCCAAAGACTTAAAATATATTTTTTTATATAACAATTATTGTTTTAATACAAATAAATAACCACAAATCTTATTTATACCTATAATGTCATATTATATTGTAAATACTAAATTTTAGAATGACAAAGTGTTTGATGCACTGTTTTGGATTTCAACTGTGATCAATTGAATGTACAAAAAAAAAACTCGTTACAAAACTTAAACTCGTTACATTAAACACATATTTGTTTTGGCAAGTTAAATAAATAAATAAATCAGTTAAGTTGCCCAGCCTTAACAATATTATAACATCGCGATACTCGCGCATCGTATTTGTTAGCACTTGCCCACAGTCAATATTATCTCGACACGCGCTCCCGCCACTTGTTTGTTATCATCGCATTCTATATTGCTTTTACTGTTGTCTTAAATAAATCCCCCCCCCCCGCTATTTCCATTCCTTGTGGGACACATTATAATAATCCGTGTCGCATTTTGTCAACGTCGCGAACTCTTATTACACACATACGCGTAGTGACGTCTACCGGCTTGACGCACACTTGAGAGTAACCAAAATATGAGTGCATAATATTTGCTGTGCGTCTTAATCTTTTTCTAGTTTTTATTTTATTTTACGAAAGAGAACAATAAACGAAGACGAAATAGTACCGCCTCGACTGTAATTATAATCATATAGTATTATAATAGTACAGTTACTTAAAAATTGTATTAAGTATTAGACGCCACACCCGGACGTGTGTTGTTCGTCTTGCAAATGTATACAACATTATGATGATTTTAGTGTTAACAATGAATTTACAATTTTAAAATGCTCATAATTAAAATCTCAACAAAAAAAAGCCTCGGATTTATCCTGCAAATAGACTTTTAAATCGTGTATAATATACAGGCGTTGATTCACATTAATTTTAAATACAACAAAGTAAAATAGATTGCATTGTGAACGTAAAATTCGCTATGTTGTAAGATATTATATGTTTGTAAGTCGGTGGCTACAGCACACATACGGTCGTGACGTCGTCTTAATACATTATTATTATAATATATCGTTATGTTTCCTCTTGTTTGCCGCAGAAAGACCGCGATCGCGAGAAATGGGAGACGAGAACAACGGCGGCAGTTCGGCGGCACAACCGCAACTCGGTCTGCGGCCACTGAAACACTGCAACGTGCGCGTCGGCCACGACACCGACAACGGCCGTTACGGCAGTAGCCCGAGCGGCCGGCCTTCGCGGTCGTCGTCGCTTTTGGCCTGGTCCGATGGTCGGTGGCCGGCCACCGCGGCGGACGCGATCGCCGTCCTGTTATCCGTGGTCGTGGCCTGGTGTCTGCTATGGGTCAACGTGACGCCGTCGCTGATGGCTGTGCCCGGCGGCAGCGTGGCGTCCATATTCTTGCTGTACGTGGCCGGGCTGGCCGCAGGTTATGCCGTTGACATGGTGGGCGGCCTACCGCCGCTGTTGGGCATGATGGTGGCCGGCATTGCACTTCAAAACTTCGGCCTGTACACCGTCACCGCCAACTGGTGCGTCCATCTGGTGGCAATCATGCGGTAATAATAACAAATACGACTGTGTTAGATTGATTTTTTTTCTTAAATCTCAGTTTAACGCACACGAGTGATTAGGCCAACGATGTTCTACAGCATGTGGTCAGCTGCCTATGATCCGTGATATTATTATCGTGATTCCAAAAACTCACAGTCCGCTAAGTCCATCGATGAGATGATTTTAAAGTGTAGTGCATAGGTAATGTTTTACTTGAGAATGTATATGCTTTAAAGTCGAATTTTTAAATTTTAAATTTTGAAGAGGAGTGCATATTATACAAGAAATTGTTATTTCATAAAAATCAATATTGTTTCGTTTGTATAGGGTTGCTATTGATAACAAAATAAAAAACAATTTTTATAATTAGATATAACTTTAGACTTGAATTGAATAATTAAGTAACTAAAACTACCCAAATAACTGTGTTAAAAGTCTGCATAACTTATAAGTACACGTGCAACGCTGCATGTGTGTAAAAAAATAAACATGGACAATATATTGAGTAGGATGTAGTTAAATTGTGTGATTTTTTAGAGTGAATACTAATCGCTTCAAATATATTTTGTACATCACGTAAAGTCAATACAACAATCTCTTTTAAAATTTTTTTTTAATGAAAACACGCTATTTAATTAATATTATTTTAAATTAAATGTCGAACTGGTGAATTAGTATAGTTAATTAATAATAAATATATTAATTTGGGGTTAGTATATTAGTTTCATACAGTGGCAACTCACTACAGGAAAGTCTCTACACTACAAGAAGTTTCTCATAAAGTCAAAAAACATAAACTAAATTCATTAATTTTTTAACATATAATTTTGTAAATATTTCTCTTTTAAAAATATATATCATATTTGATAAGATAATGTTATTTGTATTAATATCTGTTTTTTTTTTAATCGTTATAAGTATTATTTGTATTATACAAATTTACATCAAATGCACCTATATTATATTATTTATGTTTTTATTGTTTTTAAAGGTAATATCGTGCACAATTTTCGATCAAAATGTTGAGTAAAAATATTTACACTCAAACATATAAAAAGTTATAAGTAATAACAGTCGGTGATTAGTTTAGTATAAGAACTGGTCTGTATTATAAATTATTACAAGTGTATTATTAATGTGACTTAAAGTATCTCATATTGAGTTATTAAACTCTTTTCAGTTACCAACTTAGACATCGAGAGATAAATTCTATCGTCTATATTTATAAACTCTGATTAATATAATAATTCGATGTATGTTTTTTATGAATGGATAAAGGGAGGAGTTCTAGAGTAGAAAAGTTTGTATGTGAACCTTTAAAATATAAATTGCACTTCTCAACTTTACTCAATCTGAATAATTTCCGGCTAAAAATCATAATTTTTTTTGTTCTACGCCTATAATTATTAACATTTTAAGTACACCTTTAGACTTTAATGTCAATAAGAGGAGTAGAGACTTGACACGATTTAATACTTACAGAACTTTTGGATTTTCATTACACCGTGCCGTCACAAAGACACTTCATCGCAAGAGTGGTAAATCTACACAAGACACACAGCTATGGTTACACATTTTGAACAGGACAAGAATATTTCAATTTTAAATCAATCTTAAGAAAAATACCAAAATACATTTGTAAAATATAGGGTCAGGATCCGAATGAACTAATTTCTAAAAATTAAACTTTTCTAGTCTATAGTAGAATAAACGATGTAAAAACGTTAGAAAAATCGAACGTTGGGGTAACGTTTTCAAAAGTCTTCATCGTAAGTCGAATGTTTACACGGTCTTCTTATCAAACCAAATAATTAACCAAAATGGAACTTTTTTTGTAATAATTTTAAGTTTAAAACTCGTGATTTTTAAACGTAACAATCAAAATTTGGTTACTATGTACCTATAATGTATTTCGTCACGCGTCTAATATATATATATATCAGTGTTTGGCGAGTTCCTTATAAAAAGGAATTCGTTCCATTCCTCGTTCTTTTTAATAAAATAGGAATTCGTTCCGTTCCTTGTTCCTTCAAAAAAAAAAGAATTCGTTCCTTTGTCGTTCCTTTAAAAAATCAACAAGTTCCTTTTTAGTTCCAAATAAAATAAAAATTCTTATTTAATCATACATTTTTTTTATTCATAGATATATTTTGGTGCATTACTTTTTAATCATTTAAGTTAAATTATATTCAAATTATTATTTAACTTTAACAATTAAGTTCGATAACAATTAAGGATCACAAATGTTGGCAATATTGAATATTCACACTAAGAAAAAAAATATTTTAATATATATTATTTACATAATATCTGATAATATAAATAATATCTAGATATTATCTGCGTAAATTGGAACTCAAAAGGAACGAATAATATTTTGTAATTTTTCCTTGAAAAAAAGAATTTGTTCCGTTCCTCGTTATTTTTTAATAAAAAAGAATTCGTTCAATGTGCCGTTCCTTAAAAAAGGAATTCATTCCTTTTGGAACTCGTTCCTTCCAAACACTGATATATACATATATAATCAAATCCGAGTACATCATGAAACGTATATAATAAAATTAATGTTATACTGTGGATTATTGATTGATCGTCACGTTTCATCGACATAATTGTTCACAGAGAGGCTGCGCTGTCGGTGATCTTGATCAAAGGTGGCTTGGAAATGAACGCAGCCCAGTTACGCCGGCTCAGCGGCGCCGTGACCAGACTGGCGCTGTTGCCGTGTGTGGCCGAAGCAGCGGCGGCGGCCGTAGCAGCTCATTACATTTTGCCCAATTTCTCCTGGGAATGGGGTCTGATGCTCGGGTGAGTATGTAATAATAACGATATAGTTTGTGTCTGTAGACAAATATTGTTTTGGTTAATTGTTACTGCGATGAATCGTCTCGCGATAAATTATTAATGATGAATCGTCGTGTGATGAATTATTTACGATAAAATGACGGGATATATGTCTGACGTCTACAGCTACTGCTGTTGTAAAATCTCCGTTACCAAATAAAAACTACCGATATAGCTGATAAAGTCGATTTGAACTTATGAATAGCGTCAAGAACAGCCATCTGTACCATTTACATAAACATCAGAAACAAGAATAACACCGACAAAAACTTTTGTGCTTTTTTGACTTGAAAATGTAAACAACCAAAGTTATTGGTTCATTTTTTATGGAACGAACTGATTTATTATAATAACATTATCATAATTATTGACGTTATATATTGTAAGTATATCGATAAATCTTGAACATGTAATTCATTGAATATAGCCTCACATGATGGGTGTACACGATCGCAATTGATCAATTGATCAATTTTCGGCGATATTTTAAACTAAAATTGAAAAAAAAACAAAAAATTAATACTTGGACGGACGTTAATACAATTTTATTGTGTGGAAAGTTGATGACCACTGGCATACGCATCATAATCATAATATTATATTATTCGTTATGGGATATTCAAAGTATTTTTCTAATGATGCTGTTTAAACATGTCAACCGTAAACGCAATGCAATATGCCTATACGTTGACGTACCATGTAATATTGTAGTGCAATACTGCGTTAAATTATTATGATTATGATTTTATCATCTAGTCGCAAACATATTCGTTACTAACCACAGTGTCATACCGAAATGAGTGGATCGTGTTTTAATTATATTGTACGTCGTTGAATTCATTTAAATCGTCGTTATAATTTTAGTATACCTAAATAAATATATAGGAAATTAAATTTACATCCGAATACTAAATTAATCAAAGAAACCACAAACAGCAGTAGCATTTATACGATTTTGAATCACTTACACAATTGATTTTGATATATGATTTTATTTATAAATTTTAAATTGGTTATAGAATCATTCAATTTAATTCTGTGGTCAAATAATTTTAAGCTATGTTTCAATTTTAAATGAAAGGTACCAATTTGTTATATTCTGAAAATCCAATTATAACTTTTAATAAACCATTTTGGGCGTAATATTATACGTACAGTAACTAATACTAGTCTAATAGTAAAACTTGCGAATTTTCGATAAATAATAAGTATGCTATGTACCTATTTATATGTTAATCAAGTTAATATTATAAAGTAAACAATAATATATTTATAACATTTTACTAGTTTAATAGTTGATGACGAATATTTCAATATGAATATTATAATAATCTAAAAATATGCTACAAAGCAAAGCTTACAAACTTTATAATAACATTATACGATACAAAATACGATCAAAATGTTTAAACATAAATAAAAAGTAAATTGATAAACAAAAAAATCAAATACTACAATACTACTTGATGGTTGACAAAACATGATAAACAACAAAATAATTAAAACTATTTTTTATTAATTTGTATCATATAAAAATATTATTATTTTGTTTTTAATATTTGCTATCATATCTTAGTAAAAAATCTAAGCATAATGTCCTGTATCTAAGCATTACCAATTAAATATTATTGTTAAATTTTTAATATTATCATTAATTTTATTTATAGTAAATTTTAAATTTAATATTACACCTTGACGGCCTGTATCTATATATCCTATAAAATATAAATCCTATATCAAATTTAAAGGCAAGAGTATTATCTATAAGGTACTATATAAAAATATAATTCTTGATGTATTGATTTTAAAACAAGAAGATAATTATATATTTATACAATTTTAAAATGCTCATGACTTATTTCAAAATTATAATATTAAAAAACAGCTTTCAAGGAGTCCTGAAATAATATATTAATTCATTTTAACATATAATGTTAAAGTAAACTGGTACAATTTACCATGTTGTGTGTAAATAAGGTGAAGACAACACATACGGGTAAAATATACTATAAATGTAAAAAATCTAAAACATTTTAATTGTAGCAAACGATAAACGCAAAATTCGTATATGTTTTATTTCTATAAATAACGTAAAACGAAAATGTTTTTCAGTGCAATTATTTTAAATTAATGACAAAATTATTTAATATAACGTTATATACTATTTAGATATACTTATGTAAGCATGGGAACGTCTAGGGCATTTTGCATTATATCCTTTTAGTTTATTTCATATTATATTGATTATTGAGATTTACGTTTTAACGATATGATCTAAAGAATTCTATGAAAACCGTATGTATATTTAATTTGTAAGGTTCGTCTTGTCAGCCGTCAGTCCGGCTGTATTAGTGCCGAATCTATTAAGATTGAAACATATGGGTTATGGTGAAAAAAATGGGGTCAACACGCTGGTGATAGCTGCATCAAGTTTAGATGATATCGTGTCAATCAGCGCTTTTGGTGTTTTGTCGGGCATCATTTTTTCAACTGGTACGTCGATGTTATACTCAAGTATTTAATGTTATAATATTACCCGTGTTACATTGAACGACGCAACCGATTAGGTATACTCCCATGAATTGACTTGGACAACAGTAATATATGCATTTTGTAGAATAAACATTTAATAGAATATTATCAACCGTGCGTTTTAAAGAAATAAGTTGTACGGCCATTCTATATAATATTTAATTTAATATTTTAAATAGATATTTAGATAAATTTAGATAATGTATGTAAAAATTATGATAATACAAGTACAACTATATATATATAATGTTTAATAATGTTTATATATATATAGATCATTGCTATTTATAAACAGGTAACTTAACCAGTAAGATCGTTCAAGGACCTGAAGACGTCTGCATTGGAACTGCATTGGGACTCGTGTGGGGATTCCTTTTAATTTTTGTGCCACCCGCGCCGTGGGCAAATGTGTCCTACACCAACCAAAAAGATCAACGACAAAATGACGGATCAAAATTTGTTGACGAAGAACAAGTAGGTCGATGAAACGAGAACGATGTGAAGTCGATAAGGTGCAATTATAATGTCTAAAGTTTTCAACGCGTGTCATTCAGGCAGAACAATCGGTAACAACGAAGAGAGCATTTCTGTTAGGCTCCGGTGGTTTTCTGGCCGTGACCGGCAGTCAGTGGTACGGATATCCGGGGGCTGGTCCTCTAGCTTGTATCATATCGTCGTTCGTGGCGGGTACCGGTTGGAAGTGGAGGGAAGAAAAACAAAACTGTGACAGACCAACAACGGTTTCGATACACGACGACGAAGACGACGGAGTCCACAACAAAACAAACCCAGTTGAAGCGGTGTTCGAATGCATTTGGTTCGGACTCCAGCCGGTTCTGTTTGCGTCTATAGGCACTGAAGTCAAATTCGAACTTCTTAAGGGTGGTGACATAGTCATCGCTGGACTGTTGGTACTTATTTGCGGATTGATAGTAAGTTATATGCTCACGTAGCCAAATATTATTAGTAAACGTTTTAGTGTGATAATGCTATATAATGTATACATACAAATTATTTGTTCATATAAAATTGTATTATTCTACTTTAATATTAATATTATGGATAATACAGATACTTCATGTTATAAAATAAACTATATTATATTTTAGGTGCGTTTGATTGTAACATCGTGTGCAGTTTGGGGAGCAGGACTCAACATTAAAGAAGTAACATTCATTAATATCGCGTGGCTTCCCAAGGCAACTGTCCAGGTAAGTAACATATTTAAATTGTATACAACGTTTATAGATTTATTACAGATGAATTTGCTCTTAATTATTCATATGTATGCTTCGAGTAACATTTTCTTTTTATCCAGGCTGCTCTTGCTCCGGTAGCGTTGGACATGGCGAGAATGATGGGTACAGACGAGGATAAAGAAAGCGCTAGTCGATTGTTAACCATCTCTGTAATCTCCATACTTGTTACAGCCCCTTTAGGGGCATTCGGCATTCAGTGGTTTGGTCCCAGGTTGTTATCCCACTCCGGTTGATAGGCGATAACTATAAACTTATTAAACTCTTTGTCTTGAAATGTATGAAATATTTGTATACGCTCACTTACGTGTTTATATTGTTTTAACATATTAATATATTGAGTTAATTTTATTTATTATAACGTCGTATATACTATGTATTAATATTATATATCATTATTATATATATATTATTATATCATTATATGATTATATTATAAAAGTATTACCTCACAAATAAAGAAAACTATAATCATTTAAATGGAAGTGCGTTTAAATAAAAAATTCTAAATTTAACTATATTCTATGAAAACTCAAAATTATCGAATTATATAATAATATATATTTTATATATTGTATTATCCGCCAATCATAATCCTCGTGTCATCCTCGGGTCATCGTATAAGTTCATTGATTTTTTTTCATGATCAATACATTTCCAGATTTCTTTTTAAATTATTAAAGCATTAATGTTTTAATTAAAAACTAGTCCTACAATCATAGCAGGTATAGATATAATTTAGTCCAAAAATATAAATAATATTATATAATAAAATTTAATATAAAAATTTAACCTTCTTCTATTTAAATCTTAAAACTAAAAGAAACAAACACTGCTATAGCCATAAAATTGTATAAAAAATACATTAATTATATAATCAATATAAAACGTTATTATCTATTATTAAAAATATTTCCAATTATTTTGTTTTTGATCTTAAAATTAATATTTAATATACATAATTTAAGATAATTCGCAGGAATATATAATAACGTGACAATATGGGTATTTAGTGCATAGTATAGTATAAGGTAAATGAAACTTGTTAACGTACAACACTTATTATTAAATACTAAAATAATTAGTGTCAAACATTGAATCGATTATCTCTTAGATCTAAAGTTTTTGAAATTTTTGTATTTATTTATAAACTGAAAATTAAAGATATTATAAACACGTTTTAAACATTAAAACAAGAAGTATCAAGCCGTAATGTATTATACAGAGTGTATCTAATATATTACCTATGCAATACGCCGTGTAACATAATATTATATTTTGTTTAAAGCTTGTACAATAATAATTATAAGGTGTTGGAAAGTATTATATTTAAAACAACAATAAATCAAATTATTTTAAAAATAAATCTAGCTTACCTCATAGTTTATGGCTACCTTACTTTATTAATTATTTGGTACTAAAAAAAAAATAGCCAATCTATATCGAAAATTAGTCAATGTCTATAATATTATAATATTATACTACGAATACTCTTAGTTTTGAACAATTTGAAATAAATTGACAGATATACGGAGTTAATATATTTTAAATCGTAAAAAAACATCATTATAATGATTAGTCTGAAAATCGTAAAAACGTTTTTTTTATATTAATGATCATTAATAGTCATTAATAAATATTTAAATACCGGTAACAACCATTCATACCAATTTTAAATTTATATCGTGTACTGTTACTTAGTTAAATTTTAATATAATTCTTATCATTTAAATATTGAATACATAATGTACTGCACGAGTAGAAATACAAATTAGTAACAATAAAAACTATCAACATAATATTATATACTAACGAACGGAATAGACTGGTGACTGTTTAAAACTATCTTAATAAATTCGCTATGCTCTCTATTATCATTTTGCAAGTAATATTATTAAATACGCATTTGTCATATAATTACATGCTGATGTGTGTACAGTTACAATATAACGGTCACCAATAATAATCAGATCAAAAATCATTAGAGACATAGAATTGTTACGAAATAAATTTATATACTGTTCAATAAATACAACAGCAATATTATGTTCCAATAGTATAAATTGTACATCTATATTCTATATCTTTTATACATTAAATGACATTTGTTCGGTTTTATTTTCCTTTTTACTCGCGTCCTAAAAGTATATGTAGTAGTATAGTGGCGTAGTCGTTCATGATGTTTTTATTGTTGTTGTTGGTTTTCATTTTATCGCCGTGAGTTTTCGTATATACGTTCTGGGAAGTATAGGACGAAGTAGGAAGGAAAAATTTCCCGGTCAAAAAACCAAAAAAAAAAAAAAATGCGAGAAAATTTGTTCAAGGCGTTGACGTCTCGCCGCACAATTCCGTTTTGTTTTCACGGCGCGCACAAAACGATAAAGGCGGCGGTCGAGACGTCGGTCGGTCACGGGTTTTTGGTTCCGCGGAATGCGATTTCATCAGCGAGAAAGCTATCCCGAGAAACCCTCCTCACCAGTACCCAAACAACCACCCCGCCGCTGCATCGAGTACCGCCACCGTCATCACCATCCAACAGAAGTTTTTTGTAATACGATTTTGCGTATTTCTATATATATATATATGTGTGTATACCCTTTGTCAGCCCACCTCACTTCAGCACTAGCGTAGTGCGCGAAACGTCACATACTACACAACACTGGGCGAGAGACGCGCAGACTACTCCGCACCCGCAAATGCGGAAAGAGATCGCGGATGAACCTTCCGCGGGAGGACTGCTGCGTACCGGTGACGGATATAATATGAATAAAAGAAGAGGCAGCGGTGGCGTCAGCGAACAGAGATTGCTTTCTAAACGTTAAATTCCTACGACGTGTGTGTGTGTTTGTATGTATGTGTTTAAGTGCGATTATAATACGTGTAGAAGAACAATACGCCGTTGTTGTCGTCACAATATTGCAACTATAACGCTACTACTATTACTTCTACTACTACTACTATAACTGATGACGGCGACATTCTTTTTTTGCCTACCCTTCGGAGTATATTATATTTTATATTTGCGTCGGTTCGATGTACCGCACTAAATTACTAACACCGACGTGTTTCAAAAAATATGTTATTTCGTATACTATACGCTACATCTACGTGTATAATAGACAAAAACCATATTGTGTACTTATATATCAATATACCTAGTACCTATGATCTACCTATAATCTATATAGTTTTAATAAATCGTAAAATAAATTAAAAATACCCAACACTATATAATCATAAAGAGATAAACCACAATAATTGCATTTATATGACTGAATCATGCATCTAGATAAAAAAAAAAAATTATTCTTACGAATAGAGTAATATATTGATATGTGTAGCAACTATGTTTCTAACATTCTTAGTACATTGTAATATTAAAATGTAATTATAATATAATTTCGAATCCTTTACGTCGCAGTTGGCACTTTTATTAGAAAACATTTTTTTGTTAATTTATATTTGTAACTCATAAAATTGTGGGGATAATCAAATCATTGTGAATATTGTGATTACACATATAATATATAAATATATTTATTATTGAAGTGTAATAAGTATGTCGTGGAAAAAAAATGTTATATAATATATCATTAATATAATAAACATAATATAATTTATTCAATAATATATTATTATTATGTAATACACGTTTGCAATATTTACACTAAATGTTTTGAAGTTAAATAAATGAGAAAAAACAACATATTATTATATAGGACCGAAATTATTATACGTCTTAAAGTTTATTACGGTTCGCTATCCACAAGGGTTCTCTCCCATAGAGATTTGCGTTTTGCCATCCGTAGAGAAGGTCACCGTTTTAAATTATTATTGTTTTTATTATAATCATCATCGTCATCGCATCATCAACGCGCGCTGTGGCAGTATTGTATGCCGGAGAGTAGCTACCGTCGTGTAACATAAAATAAGGCAATGTACTATAATATAATATGTTATTATAGCAGTATATATTATAGTCATCGACGGAAATGTACAAACCTCGTCGGTATAGGGATGGAAAAACCCGTTAGGATCTCCTCCGGACACATAAACACTACAGTCTAATATACCGATTTATTTGATTCATTTATACGCCGTCTTTATTGCGCGGTGGCGTAGGTACACGAATGTTTAGTGTCGGGATCTCTGCAGAGGTTGGTCTCCCATCACGACACAACCGTACACGTCAAAAGGTTTTACGAAATTTTCTACAGAGAGATATCGTTATTTCGACGGGAATTTTTCGGCATCGCAATCATCTCGGTCCGTATCGATCCGCGCGTTGGCCATTGAAATCGTACCGGCGACTGCGTTCCGTGTGCGCGGATTAATTTTTCGCGATAAAAGCGCTTCCGTGTCAAGCGACGCGTGAACAGTTGTAGACAGAAGCGATAATAATATAAACCTCGTACGAGTCTCCTGCCCCGATTGTCGTGACATAACGACAGCGCGGCAGCAGTGGCTATATAAATAATTTATAGTGAGGACGCGCGCATTCTCTCTGTCTTGTCGTTCCGCTAAACAGTATCGCGAAACGTGTGTGTGTGTGTGTGTGTGTGTGTGTCTGGTGTACCCGACACAGTACGCGGAAACTGTACGGCAACCACACACGCGCATTCGTATGTACACGTCCCGACAAGATTGTACATACGGGAGTCCTCGCTGTACACAGGTTGTTTGGCGCGCTTTGTTTGATGAAAATGATTGATGACTGTAACACCCTTTGCGGATCCGCACGCAGCGATGCACAACAGTTATCCTGCGCCGGGACAGACGCGCCCTGCACATTCTGCCGGGTAATCCTGCAGACGAATCGCGTACATTATTGTTGTTGTTGTTAGAGAATTGCGAAGGGAAAATCACCAGCATAAAAATCGATCAATTTACTCGTTTGCGAGTATTCTATTTTCTCGATGATAATATTATACGGTAAATCAATAATTTCAACACCGAAATAAAATAACATATAAACGATATAACAAATTAATAGCTAACAAGTATATTATATCTACAACGATACTATTACTATACATAACATGAGTATGGAGAGTGTTTTTCTTGTTTACCTACTACCTAAGTACACAATTTGTGAAAATAAACTTATTTGGGTTTTGAGCAATCATAATTTATCGCGCTAATAATAAGCTTTAAAAGGTGGCATAGAACCACGCCATACCACGCTATAATACGTCTGCAGTTGATCGGTTAGTGCTTAAGTATAATAGGTAGCACGCGAGGATTATTGGGTCAGAGCACGCGTTATATAACTGTATGCACCTGACCGTTCCTATACTTGTTGGCCACGTGACGATTGACAAAATTATAATAAGAAAGGGTTGTTATTATAATAAGCCATTTTCCATTTGCATAAGTATTATGTGGTTAGATTTTATTATAGATACCTACCTACGCCGATACCTGTTATTTCGGTTGAAAGTATAACTAGACTACGTGTAATTAAGAGGTTGCTAATTGCCATTACATTAATTTAACCTTATATTATAAATTATAATTTTAGATTACACCTGAATTACAATAATAGTTTAACGCCCGCTCGTTTTATTCATTTCGTGATTATTGTCGTTCTACTATATACTCCTATTGCAATTTATTGTATTTATTTAATGTTTCCTTTGTATTATTATTTTGTTAAATGCTTATTATTTAAAATTTACACAGTCATTTAAATTTCTCTTACGGAGACATAAATACACCAATACACCATGTATATTAATGTATCAACTATCATTACTCAGTCACTTAAATTTACCAATAAGATGTTTAAAAATGCTCTTCTGGTGTTATTCCAATAATAACTATATTGCAGAAATAAATATGTATTTGTTTTCTACTAAGGTCAATGATGTAAAACAACAAACTAATATTACCAATAGACAATTATTTGACTCGTGCATATTAAAATACTCTAGGACAGTAATAAAATATTATTGATATACTCTAAAATCTAAAATCGTGATTTTCAAAAAAAAAATTTTAGATGTAGTTTATTACATAATATGTTTTTGATACAATCCAATGTCCATGCAAACGATAAAGGATTACATTTCCTATTTACTATTACTTATACCATTGTGGCATTGTTAATATTATACATCATAGTATATGATAATTCAATTAATTCATATATTTTAATAAATATTATTTCTTTGTTTAAACTATATATTTAACACATCCGATGTCGATAAACGTATGAACTGCTGTGTACAAATAGTAAATATATTGTTTTGAGATTTTGAATTTATTTTTATCAATCTTACTTATTCTATTATCTTTAACACTATCCTGTAATGTTTTCTTTTTGTAAACATTATTTTTGATTTATTATTGCAAGATTCCAAGTAGGTATATCTTTACAATAAATAGGTTGTAAACTATATATATGACTATTAAAAATTATAAGATATTATAATATTTATTAAATAGATGGCTTTCATAAATAATATTAACCACGGGTTTTTTTAACCATAAATCATGTATAGGTAAGTATTTAGTATTTTTATTTTAAGAATATAAGCGATGGTTTAGTTTTATTATAATGTATTATTGTCTCGAATAATCTATTCGTCAATTGACTCGTCTTTTCACTTCTATAGACAAAAATTTGTACGCACAAAATGTTTAAGAAGAAAATAAAATTTACGGATCGCATCAGGACGACAACAGACATTGGGCTAGAAAAGGCGGAAATAAATAAATAAGACACGCGCGCGTATATTATACGGGACCGTGTACATCGCGGTAGGACCTGCAACGGTGGCGGTGGCCGCGGGAGGGCTCGGGATTTAACATGGTTGAGATTTATCGGCCGTCGGACCACCACGCGAGCGGTCACCGGTGTAGGAAAACGCCCTTAAGTCGTACCGCGGTTGTATATATGTAGGTATATAAATGTATTAATTTCAATTTAACGAAAATTCGTCGACGTTTCGCACGTTTTCGTGGAACTCATTTTTCACGCGGGTTATACCTGCAGTGTTTGCAGGCGGAGGAGTGGCGAGCGGACTAAAATAATAATTCTCTGCCCGCTTGTCCACCGTCTGGCCTATGTAAACTATACAGCTATACCTACCGTTTCGGCCTACGGGTATAACTACAGTAATAACAATAATTGGGATTAAGACACACACGCCGCACGCACACGTACACGTTATTCCAACTTCGCACCGAAGCAACTCGGCGACGGTGGTGGCGTGCAAATATACGACCCCCCCCCCTATTCCGTGTGTCTATTTGACTTGGTGATTAAATTAACGACGCAAAACTGCAAAAGCCTGAAGTGTAAGGTGCAGAGAGAGTGTGTGTGTGTGTGAGAGAGAGAGAACGTTTGTGTGTTCTCAGCGTGTGCTTTTATGGAAAAAAAAAGACGAGAGGCCGTGTAGTCGACAATATAGTGCCTGCCTATATACGACGCGACGATGATATTATAATATTATACACGCAATAATATGCCAACAGGATTTATTGTATTAAATAAGCTTATCAAAAGTTTGACGAATAATTTGAGCGACGGAGGCGAATAAAATTGATAACTTCAGCGCGCATGCATTATTTATCACGCAGTGTTTAAAATTCGGCCGTGTATATACATTTTGCGAATTACAAGCATATAATATACCCGTGTATACGGTTTACGTCTATATAATACAGGTATAATATACATTTATTTATATACGCGTATCGCACGTGCCTTTTGAATAAATAATGTGCCGCCCCCCGCCTTTAGGTATTATTGTGACACACACTCGCGTGCGCACACCACAGTCGCCGTTGTATTATAGGTGTAAAAGTGTCTCCGATTCCTCGCGCCCGCCTGCACCGCCGACGTTGTCGACCGACACGGGTCACGTGAAATGCACAATTATTGCGAATAGTGTTCTCTTACGCGTCTCACACACTCCACCCGTGTACAATAACAATAATAATACTATATAATATGAAGTCTTCATAATAATAATAATAATAATATTATTATTATTATTATTGTTATTGATGTAGCTGATGTAGGTATAGGTATATATTACGTCTTCACGCGCACACGTGTGTGTCGAATATAGAATTATTACACGTATTACGTATACGAAGGTAAATGTATGGTATCTAATAAAATATAATTGGAAGGTCGAAAGAAAAAAAGATTTTAAAAATTAAATTTCGCAGATTGACGGTTTTCTGGCTAATTTTAACATTTGTCACCTTCATAGCGTCTTATTCCCAATGCACTATAATATCGTAAATTAATAAAATTTAAAAACGAATGTCAGAATAAAAATTTGAACTAGTAGTTTTTGATATATTATTAAATATGCGTAATCAGGATAATAGATCTATTATAATGGACGTGGAAGGCACTATGGGGGCTAACAAATTTTAAGGATTAAATAATATGTATTTGTTTATCAACATTTATTAATATTTCTTAAAATGGTCTTATAAAACTCTTATAAAACTCTAATAAGATCTTATAAAGCAAATACAATTTATTTGTTTTAGAAAAATATAGTAAAAATGAAAAAATATCATTTTATATTTTTACTATTACAATTTCATAGGTTTTATTTTATATTATATACCTATACATGTATGAACACTTTTTTGGCTACATTTCCTTTGTTTTGCTTTAATCCATTCATATAATATATACAAAAAGATACGACTCTTGCTAGTTTTCGTGGTATTTCGAGTATTTTAAAATTACGAATTTCCTAAAGCTTTATTGTAAACAAACAATAAAAAGAAAGAAAAAACCACTAAAAACGCCGAAAATGTCAAACTACAATTTACAACTTGTGTAATAATGAAATGTTCGAGGTATTTGTTTATTTTCCATTTTGTGTTTAGACAATTGGAATTCGGATCGAATAGTTTTATTAAATGCACAGCTCTGAATTCAGAGAAGCGTCTTAAAATACGGAGACATTCTTTAATGTCTTAATTTTATAGGGTCCATACATGTTTAACTACAATTTATGCGTCATTAAAAATATTTTATAATTTAATCATAATTAAAGTATCCAGTAGGTATTATAATATGATAATAATTATTTGAACATCACCCTTTAATGTTTATGCACCCGTTCATAGCACAAAACCATTAACCAATCGACCTGCAGGTCAGTCGATATTATAAAATAACAATATTTTAATATAGCAATATATTACATATTTACATAATAATAAATTATTGTTTCAGTTTATAATTTTGTCTAGAAATAACACATAATATATATATATATATTACAATACATTCCAGTTAAGGTGTATTTCTATATATAATAATATGTAATCCGCTGTGTCCGAAATGTATCTTACAAAAAGGGAGAAAAATGTAATAAAAATAGCTCACGCTCAGATATTTATTGCAAGCTGACTGCCGAAAATGTGCGAAAAATCACATAAGATAAGCTACGAATACAAATGCACGATATAACGTTGCTATTATAACTTTGTAATAATAGTTTAATAATAATAATATAAACGGTTATATATAATATAATGTAATATAAATAATGATGATAAAAGTAATAGTAATAGATGTGTCGTCGGTCCGTCGCCATCGTTTCCAGCTGATACGTTTGTCGGAAAACAACTGAACCGAACGCGCGAACATCGTCTTATCTTTATCGCACTGGCCGCAAAAAGACGGGCTTTTAACAAATCGTCTATAACCACACGACAACCGCGCGTGGTTCGTATATTATACTATTGTAGTGCAAAATATATTATTATTGTAGGACGTGTATGTATTTCTATGAGAGGGGGATTTTTTTTTGTTTTAAAAACATTTGACAAATTCATATTTTTGAAAACGATTTGCTAATCAATATTAATTTATTGATATTAATATAGTAGATAGTATATATTATATTACATTTTGAAAAGAAAACATGTTTTTTAAATGAAAAATATATATTTTTCATTGATTAGTGAGGTATTTGAATTAAAGTTTGTCGTTTGAGAGTTTTCATTCTATTTAACAAGAGACTTGAAATGTTCGATGATTATTCATAATATGATAAGGTATTTCATTTTTATAGTAAACAAATAATACATTTTGATGAAATTAAAATATTAATTGCTTGTAGTAAATTAAGAATGTACTATTAACTATTATATATTTTAAAATAATATAAATTGAATCATAATGATGAAAATAAATAAAAATTTTACTGTTTTTATAAATTACAATGAATTAGATATGTTACCATTGACCATTGTTGAACTCCACCTATGGAAATTAAAACTTACTCGTCTATATTACAACTAGAATACAATTTGAATTAATATTTAAAAATTGTTGACCGCTTTTCTTTGTATAACCGATAACCTTATTAAAATGATTGTATGACTGAATTGTGTAAAACCAGGTGCTTAAAACTTATTGCGTGTATCACTGTACACGCTTTGCTAATAAAGTTTTATCCACTTTTAATAATTGTAATGTATATATCTAAAGAAGCGTAGGTACCTATTGAAAAAAAATATATTACCGCACATTGATGATGATGTACAGTAAAAAAAGAAACATATTCCAGAAAATAATTATTTTTAGCAGAAATATTTTAGCTACTGGCAAGTGAATCTGAGGTTTTTTTTAATTTAATATAATATATAAGAATGTATTATATACATAATCATAAGATCATCTAATTAATGTGGAATGATTTCAAAAATGTTCACGTGAAAATATTGAGTATATAATAATATTATACTGCTAATTGAATTTTCCTAGTTTCAACTTATGATTACATATATGTGTTGTTTATTCATATACTACATTGTACAAAAAACTACAACAAAATCAATTCACGAACTAATTTCCATAAGAGATTTTTAAAAAAATTTTCATTATTTGGATACAGTTTTTGTTCCTGAATTTTTTGATAACAAAACATAAATTGTTTATACCTTTTTAATGTAATATAGGGTGGTTAGCCAAGTATGCACACCCCCTTAAATTTTTTATTAACTAATAAATTTCTTTAAAATTATGTAATAAATAATAATGATTAGCAATTTCAATGTTATAAATTTGTTTGTAATGTTTGTATCAACTATCAATCACGATGTAGATAAATTGATAATTTTATCTACATCGTGGTATCAATATAAAATGTTTTAAAATAAATTGTACAGTTTGTACAAAATATAAATATACATACCTTATACCTTCTCACCTTATTCGATTGACAAAATAGATTCACAACACCCACGAAACGTGGTTAAATAAACTGTTAAACTACATTTTTTTCTTAAAAGATTTCCACGGTTAATGTACGAGTACCTCTACAATTCTACGTAAATTTGTACACAGTAAAATATCGTGAATAAATCGTACACGTTATTATTGTTACCTATTCAGCGACGTAATTGAACACAATGAGTATGTTGGGTTCACCATTTGGTAGAAGGTAGAACTATATTATAATATTCGATTGAATATAATTTGTTGCGCTAGAATAGTCTTAAATCGAGTAATTTCGAAATTAAACCGTTCGAGTAATAATAATTAAATCCGTGCATGCATAGCATATAGTTGAACAGTATCTAGGTAAAATCTTATTATTCTGTATCTGTCATCATCTAGATGAATAAAATATATAGATACATACGCATCCAACATGTATAAATATTATAGTATTGTATTATGTAGGTATAAAATATAAAAGAAAAATACATCAATATGTAGGTGCGATTATTTACAATTGTTAATAGTAGTATGTTATTTGATTTCTTAAATTATAATGATATAATATAGGCAATTAGGCGGCTAAAACTAAAAATAACGGAATAGATTCAAATATCAATAAATTGCATCACGTGATAAAAATATTATTCAGAAATCCGTTCTCGGCCAATTCGTTCGCGACTCCATCTGGAGGACGGATAGTGCGCACGCATTTGGCCGTCTCCGTCAAAATATCACGACGGATACGTTCACCACCGCAGTACGGTTTTCGGCCGATAGAGCGCGCCGAACGGATGGTTGTCTTCCGGTCTGTCCACCGACGTCCCATAATCCGGCGGACAGACGTCGACGTCCAGCTTGTGCCGGTCACCCATCATAAGGTGGTCATCTAGAGATCAAGGACGACGCCACTGACTACTTAAACGATAACTGGACATTGAACTGTCCGGTTACGAGAATACCGCCGGATGGGCAACTGCACGTCGGCCACCGTCTTGGAACAGCATAAGACAGCCCTGAACCACCGTTCTCATCAGCTTTGCGCAGTGGCGATATCGTAACCAATGAGGTTCATCCGAGGTGCGATTATTGCTAGTTGAAAACCTTAACCAATACCCCGCCGTGTGGACATGAAACACTGTCCGCTCAGGCAATTTTTGAAGGCCCTAACGGGCTCATATCACTCGAGAATCAATACTAATTAATTAAATGACATACCGCGTTCAAATGGTAGCACGATACTAGAATATTTAGAGTACGTCCGTCCTCTGTTATTTTGCCTCGTTTTCCTAAATGTTCGTTCGCCTACTATATATATTTTCTCTTAGTATTATTTTAACTTGTTTGAAATTAAAAATCCATCAAAAACAAGTAAATCAATACATCGTTGACTTTTTTAAATACTTCAGTGGCATTTTTTATTCCCAAGTATCATATTTCTTAGAAACTGTTCACATTATCATTATATTATTATTAATAAGAAATAAGAATAACAATATTGTAGAATGTACGGGCGAGACTGTTTTCGACCAAAAACATACCCTTCCCTTTTCAGCCGATTCACTTTACAACCAAATTTAAAAAAGACAGATTCCCCTTCGGCCAAAATAATATTTATACATCATTTTTGTAAAATTATAGCAATTATTATATAATTATATAATTTTCAAAATTATTTAAAATACAAGCATATCCATATATTGACATTATTTTTATGTTAATATGTTACAATATGTATAATATTATATAAAAACATAAAATAATAATGCCATTGTTTTATAGCAATTGTATACCTATTAATTTTTTTTCAAATAATTAATGACAAATATTATACATAGATTTTAATTATTTTTGATATGTACAACATAAACGTAATACATTAAACTTTTTGTATCGTGTAATTTTCAAAATTACCTATTTTATATTACTAGGTAGTACCTATACTTAATTATTATTGACAAAAATTGTATATTATTATTTTATGTTTTTATATAATATTATACATAATATAGTAACATATTAACATACATTAATGTTAATGTATAGATATGCTTATATTTTAAATAATTTTTTATATTTTATTTTACAACATTTTAGGCAACTTATATTATTAATCATTTTCAAAATTATATAATTATATAATTGCTATAATTTTACAAAAATTATATATAAATATTATTTTGTTTATAATTTTTGTTTTGGCCGTAAGGGGAATCGGTCTTTTTTATTTGGTCGAGAAGTGAATCGGCCAAAAAGAAAAGGTTACGTTTTTGATCGAAAACGGCCATGCCCGAATGCACATTGCACACATTTTTATTTTTGATGTTTGTGATAAGGATAACGTAGTGTAATTAAAATTGTCTAATGTTTACACTTATATTGTTCAAAATAATCAGGGCTCTGAAGTTATAGCACCAATATTAACACTAACATTTGGTAAATGTACAAAATAAAATTGTTCTAGATATTTTTAATACTAGAAATTTAATATTTTTATATAGAATATACTAGTATTTAGATATAATTGGTCAGCTCTGAATTATAAACACGATAAATGCAAAAATTACAATTCAAATTTATACAATAGGTACGTCTGACATAAATTTTAAAAATAACCAAAGTATTAAAAATAAATAGAATAAATTGTCCGAATTTCATTATAACATATAACTACTATGTAAAAATCAAAATATATATTTTTTCATTCACGTATTTGTATATACTTTACTGAAGTTATATTTATATTGTTTATTTTTCTTGTTATATGAAAATATGCTTATAAAATTATGTATAACACTTAAAAAATCTAAAACAGCAAACTAGTGCTAGAAACCGTAAATATGCATGTATTAGAAAAATACAATTTCTTGTACATCAGAAAATTGTGAAACAACGTTGTATCTTACATTTAATCTTCTATAACTTACCAAATATATATAAATATTAAATATATATAATATATATTTGATAGAACATCACTTCATTACACACTACGGCCCGTTCGACTATCTCACGTTATGTCCGTATCCGATCATGGACGAGTAGGACAGCGGACCGAACTGGCTGTGCTTGTACATAGTATACAATGTATACATAATACATACGGACTGGCGGAAAAGGCCACAATTTTCCTTAATAATGTTCTACGAATTACAACTAATCAAGTACGTGATGACGACCGCCGACCATTACGAGTTAAATTCATATTAGTATTTTGATCTAATAAACACTCAATTTTGCATTTGGTGTTAGCGTCTTATTCTCACTTCTCACACAACACCGATTTTGATGGGATAACGACAAGCGATTGAAGTCATCACAGTCCGCGTCACTTAATATGATTTTAAAACAATACAACCGGCATTATGGCATTTGAAATCGTTGTTCTATCAAATAGTTTAATTAATTAAATTATAGAATATCATTTATAAGTATCTATATACCTATTTCATATACGAATATACAGCGATAGAATTCATCAATTTTATTAAAAATAATTATTCACACATTTTAAAAATTTGTCATAAATACGCCGTTATAATAATTTAGCATGTGGCATAGTTTGTATGACACTAACAAAGGTAATACCATTGATTCATTGATTATAATTAATACTTTATATTTATAATCAATGGTAATGCAGAAGTTACAGATACGAAGTAAATAAAATACTTTTAGTACAACGTCGAATAACCAGGAATTGTTGTATTACTTGTATTATCATAGAAAGTAGAAACACAATATTACATACATGTTTGTACTTAATAAAAATTGAACTAACGAAAAAGTTTCTAACGGCGCATCTGAACTATTCTGAGGAACTACTCTGAATAAAGTTGTTGTGAATTTACATTAATTATTATTTTCATTGAAGTTAATAAGAATAACATTAAATTATAATTTAAGTTTCTAAAAACCAGTAATTCTATAGCCAATTTTTAAAAAATGCGTATCGTTTCGCAAACCTTGGCTGAAATGTTTTATATAATTTTTCAATTTTTCCTTAGTAGAAGATTATATAATATACATACAATATACATAATATTATTTGAATCCCGGTATTCGCATTACAATAATAACAGAGTCGTTGATATTTAATGTTTTCGTTCAATCTCATTTCGTAAGTAAAAAAGTCCTAAGAAAAATGTACGCTTTAGTTTTAAATTGTAATGTAAATACATCTCATTCTTTGTCGAATTTAAACAAAAACCCCAGTCATCACATAAGTACATCACTTTTTTTCAATACGAATTGATTATATTTTAGATACTAATAATTTTTATGAACTCAGTATTTAAGTGCAACGAAAAATAATTACAATATTTATCACATTTTAGTTTAATAGAAATATTATTCTTATGATTTGTTCGATATATTCTTTTGCTAAGACGAAACAATGATGTAATGTACTTATAAAAATACGAGTGATGATGTTTTGAGACTTAAGATCTTAAAGAAGAATCGTAAAAATGAATTAATTACACAAAATATTTAAAATTACAACAAATTTGCTATTTGTATTTAATACTTGGTCTCACTTTTCCTACTATATAGAATCGACGTAACTATACAATAATCACTGATCAGCGATCCATATAATACACATTATTACTATTGTCTATTATTATTATAATTTTATCTATTTACTATTTAGTGTTTCTAAATTAAGAAAAATGTAGTATTTTTAATTCCATTTTAATAGACACATAGTTCATGTTACATAATTGAATCGCGCATTTCACTTATTTGTTTAAACAAACAGGTATTGGACGACGGACGTACAGTAAAGCCTCGATAGTCCAGACGAATTCAGACCGAGCATTGTCCGGTTTATCGATTTTTCCGGATTACCGAAGGTTTTTCAAAATTACCTATTCAAATTACTAAGATTTTATTTTTAATTTCACCATCTTCATATTAATTGCATTTTAAATTACAAGAATAATAATTAAAATTAAAACTAAACTAATGAATTACAAAAAAAAATATGTTTATAAGTAATATTTGTCTATAACTATATCTTATAGATTAATTGGGTTGCGAGAATTCTCGTAAAATTTATTTACGAACAAATGGAATTTTGCCATACGGATTACCGCGTTCACTGGATTATCGGGTGTCCGGACTATCGAGGCTCTACTATATTATACAGGAGGTGAAAATCATATTAATGTATTTTCACATATTTTCCGGTACTTTTTTTGTACATATGATTTATACCCTTCACTGTTACCGAACTTTTCCGCATAACTGCATATTATAAGTATAATAATACAACTGTTTTTAATAAAATATCATTGTGCATGTTTGATAGGTCGGTCAGTTGGAGTAATGCTTCAAATATGATACGCAGTTAGAACGTTTTATAAACTTCTAAAAACAGACATGAATAATAATTAAGTCAATAATATAATTATATTTTAAAAAATCTTTAATGTATTAATAAAAAATTAATGAATACGTAGGTAAAAAGTTTTAAAAAGTCATTTCAAAATGTTAAAATATTTAAAATGTGCAACTACGCTCTTTGAACCGACACAGATTTTATAAATATTAAATGTTATACGTTTATCGTTTATAAATTATCCTAGTTACCTTATATGCATAATATATTTTTTTAAATGATGAAGAATAAATTTACTGAGTTGCCTCTTATAAAAAGGTCTATAATCTATTTTCATACACTACACAACTCTTTATAAAAACAATTTGTATGATGACTGATTATACCTACATATAATATAAAATACATATTATGTCATTTATTTATTTAATTAATTTTTTTTTTTCTGTATGGAATAAAAATATATGATGGTCCTTTCTTATTACTATTTACCTACTTACCTATCTGATATTATTAGGATAGCAATAAAAAATTCCATATATATATAATATAATATTATAGAAGTGCCATTGTTCATTATACAATTAATATACACTATTATATAATTAAACCTACATGTAGGTATATTGTAAAGTGAAAACACGATAAAATGAGTAAGTGGGGAATCATAATTTAATTAAAACCATAGAAACCATGTATTAAAAATTAAAGCAATTAATTTATTATATATTTATTTGAAAAAAAAATATGCGAATTGTATTACTAATATTATTAAATTAGTGTATTCAATTGTATAATAAATCATTATAAAAACTATAATTACTAAGGTTGCATATCGAAATCATTTAGAATAAAACATAACCCCTTATTAGATCTGTTATTAGTAATTTTAATACCATCGTCAATAATCAAAATCGTTAATCTTCTCGAATTTCCAGAGCAACAGATGGTTATAAATTCAATGACATATAGGTAAATACATTTGTCTCATTTAGTATTCTAAATATTTACCTAAATGTTATAATAATATATTAATATTTTGTCTTATCATTTTATTTTTTTGTTAAATCATATAATTATATAGTAACTATTTTTGAATGACAGGTCCATTTTCCTCCAAAAATGGGATATCTACCAACGATGCCGTTGATCTATTTTCCTTTAAGTTTTGTTTTGCACTAAAACTATGTTCAACTTCTCCCTAGTTTTTATTTTAAAGCCGGCTGTTATCCACCTGTATTGTGAACCGTGTAATGGTGTATGAGTAACATATAACGTTATAACTTATAAGTTTGATAAGATACGTATAAAACATGTACAACGGGTATTATAATATACCAGGGGTGGCCAAATTGCGGCTCATATTTACAAAAACCAAAATTTTAATTTTTTTGCATACATTTACAAAAAAAATTTTTTATAATTATTATTTTATAATTTCATATTTCGTAGTTTTATGTTTATCGGATGTTAGCTATATTTATTATTTTTATGGTATAAAAGTACATACTAGATAATTTGGCTCTTGGTATAATATGCATTAATATATGTGGCTCGCATACATAGTCATGTTGCCATGTTGGCCACCCCTGTAATATACGTTCATAATGCATAGCTCATAAAGTCATAAGTTATATTGTGTATTAGTAAAATTAATCACCGATTATTATGATGATTATAAACACGCGTGAAACAGGCAATAATGAATAATCGATATCTGAGGTATTTCATTTTATCTTTAGTAACGAACTGTACATCGACTAGGGACTATACTATTGTGTTGAATGTGTTTTATAGTTGTTTTATTTCTCTCAAGTTTTAATTTTTAACATGTCTGAAAAAGTGATATTTATAGAAAGTTCCGGTGAAAAACTTTTATCTTGAAAAAATTACAAATATTTTTTAGTGTATACCTAAGCCAAAATCAGAATCTGGATTATATCATGTTAGCCTTGTTGTTGAAGTAATATTATACACAAATAAAACTGAGCAAATAGTTGTTGGTAAATAACACAATAATTTTCATAGTAATTTGCCATCGCTAAAAAAATGAATCGACAAATAGTGAATAATACATATAAACGAAAAACAATTAATGATTTATTCTCACGACCAAAAATAAAATTAAACTTAAAGAACTTGAAAAAATTATACAGTGTGTCAGTGTTCAAAATTTGATAATACCAATATTCATAAACTCGGAAGAAATATTCATGCAACCCATCAATCTTTACTATATCAAATATACCACAAAATATCGAAGAGGTATACTCGGAAATCAATAATATGGACATTAAAACAACTTCTGAAGAGCAATTTTAATATTATTAATTATTATATTATATTATGCAATTATTTTATTTGTACGAAACATTAATATTATTGTTATTCTTAATTTATTATTGGTGGAAAATGGACAACTGAGGAAAACGGTTGTATCTCATTTTTAGAAGATAATGGCTACAGTATTTTTGGTGGTAGATACTTAATAAGTAAATTTGTTTTATTTTTATACCTATTAAAAAAATAAATGGTAATTAAAAATAATTAAAGATAAGCAAATTAATGACATTTTGTTTATTAACAACTAGATCATTCATCGTGCATTAGGTATAAATTTGATTATAACCAGCACTGGATGACAAAGTTTAATCATATGGTATACCATTCAACATTAAATGGTTCTAGTGTAGGTAGTAGTCATTAAAGAAGTAATTAAACATTTTTTAAATTTAACCAGTCAATTTGATGGGGTTATATTGTTTTTGTTATAACAAATGATTAGTGTAAATAATAGGTAAGCATATTTTATGGATCAGTCTATAAAAATTAATAAATATAAATTATGATGATTCATGGGGAAATTGAAAATATAGACGTTATAGAAACATGCTTAGTTTAACAAGAGAAGGATGTAAGAGCAAACATTTTATTTACAAAATAGAATTAGGGTGCCACGCAATATTAATAAATGCTACTTCATAACGGTTGAATCCCATTCTCCAAATTGAACATTTCGTGATAAGTATACGAATGTGAAATAAATATGTAAATACAATGCCATTGAAGTTCTTTTCTTTGTATAAATATATATATTTAACCGTCATGTTCTTATTACGAGTGGACAGCGACTTAGTTTTAAAATTATGTTAGACTATTACGATTGGTACAAACACAATTATGGTTAGTACGATGAAAAACAATTGGACATCAACATAATAACATATTGGATTTACGATTTGGAATGTATTTGCTCACAAAACCGAAATATAAAAGGTTGTAAAGTTTTTAATTATATTCAAACACTTTTAAGACTTCCAGCACTTGATATTGGTCTTCAATATCACCGCCCAATGTCGTATTAGGGTTATTAATTGTTATGGTTTTGTATTCTGAGTATCCATATTCAGCCGGTACCATAGACAAATGACGATAATATATTATATGCAATTAAAAATGGTGACGGCAACGTATAATAGTTTTATATATTATCTTTAATTAGGCGCCTAAAAACAAAAATTAAAGAAACTAATCTTAGTATTTAGGAATAAATTGATTATCTATTTAAAGATAATAGACACCTAGGTTAATATACAATACACATAATAATACAATACTTTATAATTGTTGATTGGCATATAAATGACATAACCAAAACGTCCAAAACCTGTTCTTTACCTGTAAAATGTAAGCTTTTCACCGATAATTTTAACTATTCACGTTGAAACAATAGTATAAGCACAGTACAACAACACCTCCAGAGTCCAGATAACCACTAACAATAATTTAGTAGGATGGATAAGAAAGAAATGTTTTAACTTCTCTCCAAAAAAATCTCAAAAATATCATTATGAATAAATTGGTTATATAAATAAAAATAATAGATAGCTGAGCATTACAATATTATACAGTTTGTGTTTTGTTTAAAAATATATTGTTTTAAGAGTTTAGTGTACCAAAATTAATTGTTTAATGCACTTTAGAAAAATTATGTTCACAGAGAAACAATCAATATTTTCTTGATGTTTTTTTTTTTGTTATTCTGTTTAAAATATATAAAAACGTTTGTAAATCAAATATATTTGATCAATTTATTTATTGTTTATTTCGTGATTATTATCATTCCAATATTCTTGTTTAGTATATTAAACCAAGTAGGTTGTAAAAAAACTATACAATTAATTCCTCACATAATTCGAAATACAATCTATATGATTATCTCCATTGCAAAACACTCAATCATAATGTCCAGCATTAATCTGTTTAGAAATAGGAAAATACACTTAATTTACCTACAGTTTTTCATTATATTAATCGTATTTGTATTTATATTTTATAAAGTTATTATTAAATATTACAATTCTTGTAAAATATGAATAAAAAGATCTCAAAATATTCAATACATAATACTCATAATAGTAACAAAAAATTAAAATACATTTTTTATATTAAAATATTAAATCTCATATACCTATTATTACATATAAATAGGTAATAAATTTAGTCCAAATACTATACAATAAGTATGTAAAAAAAAACTATTATGAATATAAAAATATACATGTTTTGAATAAAATTTGTGTCTTAAATATTTTGAATTCAACATAATATTATAATGTATTAATATGCAAAATCATAAAATTAATTTAAATGAATTCACAGTCCTGATTAGGTTACACATTATATATCTACCAATTCTTTATAGATTGTTTATTGTTTACTATAAAAATTAAGACTTACAGTTTTAGTACATATTTACTAACCAGATAAACTTTAAAACTATAGTAAAAAAGAATTAAAAATGACTGCTTCTGTATCGAATAAAGCGGATATAATATTAATAATAATAAACAAAGTGTAAACGATGATTTTATCAAAGTAACCAAAACGTTTCTAATTTGACTGATTTGAGTGATTTGACATTAATACTAGGTATAGTTACAACCGAATTATTGCTGGAATGATTGATTACCTATACGAAATAAATATATAAATATTTAAGCAAAAAAAAAAAAAAGTTGTATAAACACTAGGTTTAATATGTTTGGAAATTATATAATATGCAAGTCTTCAATAAATTAAAAATGTATTTTAACAGTTTGTATATATTTTGAGTTCTCTTAGTTATTGCCTCTTCGATTTTTTGCATCGCATTCTAATAAGATATTATTCTAAAAAATATAATAATAATTTTCAACTATTATAACGAGTAACGAGTATTTTCAATTTGATTAGCGATAATCTTAAAAGCGAAGGTATATGCCTGTAAATTAGACCCAAGTACACTGTTCAACTGTTGTTTATAAACACTAGGTCTTTATTATAAATGAATTGTTAAATATTATTATCAATAATGGTTTCTAAAAAAATTAAGTATAGTTTATATTTTTATAATAATTTCAATGTTGTTGTTACTCTGGGTATCCTATAATAAACTTATAATTATTAAAAAGATAATGTGCAATATTCTGTGAAATCACAAAACAATTAATTTAAAAAAAAGCTAGGTTATTGCTATACATATAAAACCAAATAAAATATAGTTTAATTTATATTATGATTATTTGTTATTGAAATATTGAATAATAAATTTATTACTGTTTAATAGTTTTTAAAGTAAGTATATTCTATTTTAATATCTTAATTGGAAATGTTTATCATGAACGTACCTACAATCATAATTATGACATTATTATGATTTATGGTACTACGTAGAATGTTAGTTTGCAATGTTTTCCATAATACCAACACAGGATAAACTGGAAAACATGATGACCTGTAGCCATGTATATAAACAGGTATTCAGTAAGTATCTATATTCTGCATTATATATGTTACCGGAAATGTTGACAATTTAGGAAATGACGACAATTCCTAGTAAATGTTGACAATTCCTAAAAGCGAAAGGCAATGTTATCATCGCCTAGGAATTGTCATCATTTCCGTAGTTTATTAGGCAATGTTATCACTAGGCCCCGGAATTTGATGATCTAAAAATATATATATAAAAAAAATGCATAAAATGACATTTATTTATTTATTTTTTAAATGATATTAAAAATGTATATTTTATTGTAGAAATTTATAAATATTGTTTTTTTTTATATTAGATTAGGTTAGGTTTTTATAGTTAAAAATGTACGTTAAAAATTAATAGAAATGACAACAAAGACTTACACTCTGTATAGTAGACACTATCGAACTAATAATGCTGTCGAACTCAAATTAAATGAGAAACGAAGACACACGGGTATATAAAATAAGTTTATAAAATTATTTTATATATCTGTGCGGAGACATGAAATTATATCAAACACGGGTTTATGTTTAAAGCTTAAATTACATAAATTAAAATGTTATAAAAATACTTGTTTATTTATTAATTATTTATTAAGGTGATAATAGATTAATTAATAATTATGTTTGATAAAAGTAATATTTAAATAAGTCAGATTAAATTTAAAAAATGTGGTATCTTTGCCTACTATCGTTAGGAAATGATGACATATACTAGGCGATGATATAATTTCCTTCCGATTTTAGGAATTGTCAACATTTACTAGGAATTGTCATTATTTCCTAAATGTCAACATTTCCGGTAACATATACAATAAAAGTTGGAATGGACCGATACTCGATATCGGCGGTATTGGATTTATCGGTATTGGTTTTTTTTAAACCAAAATTTTAACCGATACCAGAACAAAAAAAAACAAATCAATCAACATATTAATATATCATAGCTGGATTATCATCACAAATATTTAGATGTATTAACTAGGCTAATGGTTTTAAATTTCTATATCTTAATTTATTTATCATGAATGCTAATATGGTAATATGTGAAATTTGTGGTCGGGTATTGGTTTTTTATTGGTCTATCCCTAAATAAAAACTTACCAAAATCTAAAGTTTTTTCTGAAATAGGTAAATCTTCAATCCTTTTCATTGAGAAAACCTCAGAATAGTGTACGAATTTCAGTGACTAACAGCGTCCGCTATTTAAAGATTTTACTTTAATCGTAAATGTGTCATCCGTAAGATACGTATACATATATAATTTAATATGAATGATAATATAGGTATATATTTTTATTTTTTTCACTATTTTTGTAATTTTTTTTTTAAAAAAAACTGCGTTTGGCAGACTTTAACATACTCGCACCGTACTTAATTCTTCCAAATACTTAGGTGTATCCCCTCAAGTATTGGCAACGGTAAGCCAATGCTTTTAGATACGTTTTCTTCTTGTACTCTACTAGAGTTTTTTTTCGCAAATATACTCTTTCGGCCGTGTTCCAATACACACACATATATATAGGTACACATCTCTTTGACTCTTAAATACACTTACGAACTTCACTTGCTATTATGTACTCATCGTGGACCAATTGGCTCGCGTGTCCGGCGCAAGGGATGAGGTTACGCAATACAGACACGTTTTTGGCGACCGGCATCGCTCTATACCGAAGTACACGTGACTTATGCCGCCGCACGCCGACCATTTTCACTTCTGGCGCGGAGGCGCATGTATATTGTATATATAGTACGCGGAAATAAGATTACATCCGGTCGTACGCGTTTTGTGAACATATATACATATCAAATATATATTATATTATACCACATGTATATACAGTAGGTACACGTAGTAGGTAGCTCAGAAGTAGCTGTATAGTGGGCGGAATGTGTGAAGTTGGACGTATTCCAAAAAATACGTTCAACTGTTTTCGGTAAAGGTCTGGCCGAGAACAACACACACACACACACACACACACACACACACACACACACACACACACACACACACACACACACACACACACTCACACATATACATACATATATATATTAGACAAATTGTAAGGAGCTTTCCAATAATATATACTGTAGTTATATTCCACGAAAAGTTTCTATTATCTACTTCTACAAGAATTAAGTACGAGGAAAGAAAAACCATAAATATAGGCAATTACGAAACAATTAAACGTGATAAACTGATAAATAAATTATAAAAAGCATGTACAAAATTATATACTCGTATATTATTTTACGATGTAATTTGGTGAAATGAGATGTTTAAGAAAGGTTTAAAAACTGATGATTATTTATGAAATAATATATTTTAATTTGAAGTTATTATAGTTGTAAACTATTATAAAAAAATAATATTTTATACTTATGATTTTAAATTTAAATTTATTTCATATTTGATATTTTTATACATATAGGTATAAAAATAAAAAAATATAATACTTAATATTCATTTTTATTTTATTTATTTGATACAATAATATTCTTGGCAAAAAAATTATAATATTATGTATTATAGTATTATAGTATTATACAAATATTAATTAGAAGGTAAAAATTTCTTATTTTAATAATGTAAGGAAAATCTTCTAAGTTTTATTCCTCTTGAGGAATACGTTATCTCAATATTGGGAAAAAATGCTACGACTGTTATTTTTAAGATTAGGTGAATTTATATTTTTTTAAACTACAGTAAACTATAATTTAACTAAATTATGAATGTCGGTTTACGTGGAATCTTAAATTTGAAACAATAATAAATTACTACAATTCAAAAATACAAGTTTGAAACATCTATACTTCTATAGGTATATTTGTTGATAAACTTAACTTATTAATAATTATGTGTGATGAAAATGTTAATCATTACTTACAGGCTACAACATCTACAAAGCATGTTTGTCTGGCTGTCTGCTTACTTTATTGTGTTATGAATATGCTACGGTTCGTGGTTGGTTATTCAGGCAAAAGCATAAAAATAATAATTATGTTTATTTAAAAATAAATAGCAGATAAACGATCCACAAATTTAAAAGTTTGTGGTGGATTATTATTGCAAAAATCGATTTTACTGATTAATTCTGTGTAGGTTCAGTGTTTATTCAATAATAACGCGTATATTGGCAGCAGTTGTTAATATCATTGATATGTTTAAAATTGCAATATATATTATAATCATTGTTAATATTTATTTAATTATGTATTAATCAAAATAAGTAAGTTCGTAAATCTTCGCTGGTAGTAGAAGCTGGAAAGTCTACACTCTACACTTATTCAAATTCGGCCGTCGTGTCCTGAGTTCCGGACGACAATGATTGCGCGGTCTACCGCAGTCGTTTTAAAACTTGTCGACGTGCATGCAAATGACTGTTTATCGTATTCGTTGTTAGATGGCGCTGTAATATATGATTATCAAAATATTAACAATAATTGAATAATTGAATTCTTCAATTAACGAGAAGTTATCTTCATGGCTAATATTACAATAATGATATTTTTTTCACTTAACTACCAACCTCCAATTTTTTAAGAGACAAATAATAATTGTACCATCAGACAATATCGTTAATTAGTTTATCGGAAGCAGATAAAAAAAATCAACATACCAATACCTACCAATGGAAAATATAATTGCAGATATTAGTGGTATCACTTGTATAATTTTTTTGATAATTCATAATGTTTGGTTGTGAATTGGTTCCCGTTTAATTATGTACATTTTTCTTCTCAATTTTACAGGCTCAAGACTGTCAACTTAAAAGTAAAACTTGTATAAACTTGTATTAATGTGTGTTATGAAAAAATGGTATAATATATACAATTTTAAATAGTTGATTTGGAAGTCAACTGGTTATCACTTAAGTTAGGTATACAAAATAAAATTAATAAAATATAATAGAAATAATACAATTATTTAAAATCGTTGATTTTTTAATTTGAAGTAAACTTTCTTTAAGTATTCAATTCACGTAAGCTTCTCATTAATGTACCTACTCAGTCATACAATTTTCCAAATTTTTGTTATATCTTTCCTGGTTACTAGTAAGTTTCCTATAGTATTATTACTTCGAATATATTTTAATGTCTGAATGCTGTTTAAAGTCTCCATAAAATAAAATATATTAGGATTGGGCACTTTTAAATTCTTTATTCGGCTTTGAATGGAACGATTCGCAACAATTTGTAGTCCTATCAATATTTTTGTCAAAACTAACTAGCCCAAATACAAACGGGAACCAAGTCGGCTCAACCTAGAAAAATACCTTTAATAAACGGGAACCAATTCGACTCAACTTAATAAATACCTTTTTCAAAATTATAAAATATGCATTTTAATTTTTATATTGAATAATAAAATTGAGATTAAAAATGATTTATTTATTTTTCGTATGAATTAATTATTATTTTAGTAATAAAATTTATAATTCACATTGAATAGTGGAAATACAGGTGTTACTTGATATGACCACACATTATTTTAAATTTTTTATTATATTAAATAGTCGGCGATTGAATCGTAGTATTGATTTATATTGGATGAAGCCAATCTCGTATAAATAAATATAAATATTTACCTTCCCATTTTCATCAAAACTTAGGACTGTCTGTAATAACAATTATATACCTTATAATTACTACTATTTATTTCATACAGATTATAAATGTATAGCTAATCAACTAATCACGTTATGAAATATGAAATATTGTACAATATTGGCAAGACTGGATAGTGGTCTTTTGTCAGGTGGCTTTTTGTCGAATAGCTTTTTGTCGTATGGCTTTAAGTCGATTTTTAATGGTTTTGTGTCGGGTGGCTTTTTGTCGGGTGGCTTTGTTAGGTGTAACCGTATTCAATTCACTCGCCGAAATTGGTTTAGAAAAAATTAATATGTGTAGAGTAGTGGACTGTTAATACTGTAATATGACAATAATTTTGTTGGCTTACAAAGCTTTAACGTAATTGTTTTTATTTCGCTTTTATACATTTTAGATAATAACAACAAGTAATTGGAACGCAATTTAGTCGTAATCCAGAAAAACCCGGGACGCAATCAGTATTTATACGTTTTTATAGGGAACACGATTCGTAAGCAGCGCTTGTCGTATTCCAGATCCGGTAGGCGGTAGTCCCTCTAGTGATATGGCAGCGGAGACATATTAATATTCTAGGTCTTGGCACCAGTTATCATTTTAGTTTTATGATTTATCGTTTGGTCTTGCCTCGCTTTGTTATCTAAATTGTTATCTATACAGCATATATCCCAAATAAAGTCCCGTATCGCCCATAATATCTTCGTATAGAAAATCAATAGATTTAAATAGATTTTTTTTTACAGTAATGAGTATGGAAATTCTGATTGAATTGCATACAATTCAAGGTTATTACTAGCCTAGTTAACATTTTTTATGCAAATAAGTTTTATAAATTTGTAAAAGCCATTTATTTACAGTTGAAAAAAAATACATTAAAAAATTGAATAAAAATTGACCAAGTCAGAGTCAATAATGTTTTTGAATTTCTAAGAACAATAATTTTGTTATCTAGCAAAACACGCTATATATCATTAATATAATTCAATAAAAATTAATGGTTTCACATTTCAATAATAAAATATTTATTTTGACCTGACAATACTTACCATATACATACCTAATTTAAGTTTTGGAAAAATCAGTACTATGTGTACACACTCCAAGAATATCGTATATATAGTTATTTAAAACAGAATTATATAGGTAATAAAAGAAATTTAAGGCAAATTTTTTATTTGTCATATATAGCTCAGTTTATTCTCCTTTAAGTTCGTATTTTGTTTTACTTATTTTTAAGTAAATTTTTCACTAATCACACAATTATTACTATGAATTTTCTAGAAATTAAAAAAAAATATATTAAAATGAATAAATACTATTTGATTACTTACCAAATAACAAAATATTAAATAAGTATCTATCGTTTACCAATTATTGTTGTTAATGTTTGCCCAATTATTTATATTTTTATAAAGACATAATATAATATTAAATGTTTTCGCCAAATGGATCCATTACAAAGGTTGTTAATTTTAATAAATTGTTCCATTTATCTTTTATATATTTTTTAATTTAGTTTTATTATAACCAATCAAGGACTCGACTGCATTGGCCACGGTAAGAGTGTAACATGGCTTTAGGATTTAATATAATATGTATATCATATATTTTAAGCAATTAGTTAAAAATAGATACATTAATGTACGGATAAAAATAGTTAATGGAAAATTTTGAATTTCTCACAATATTTTGTGGTGTATTACAATTTTTAAATAGCTCCCCCCCTGATTGAGCTCCAGCTACGCTACTGGACAATAATATTATCATTTATCACAAATAAATAAAGTAAAGTATAGTTACAGTTTTGACATAAAATTTGAAATGCTAAATTTTTTGGTTTTACAATATTACAAATAAAATGTATTGTTGCTTTTTTGGTAAATTTTAGGGCATAAAAAAAAAAGAAAGTTTTTACTACTACAATATTATTTGCTAATTGGTTTAATGTGGAAAATGAACATGTAATAATTATTTTTACATACTTATTAAATTATATAAGAGGTATATTTTTACATAATACTTAAATTTTTACTTTTTTTATTGCATATTTAAATATACTGAACAATAGATTCTTATTATTCCTGATAGAAGAGTTTAAGGAGAAAGATTTGAAGTATTATAGAATACTTAAATAGAAATTAAAACATCAAATTATTTATAATATAATGTATATATTTTCTATTTAAGTTATTAAATATGTTGGTACAATTTTAACTTCTCATTTTAATATCACTAATTAAAGCATGGTGCATAGAGATATAATCAATATTTATTTTGTTATAGTTCAAAATATTTTTTAAATAACAAAAAATCAAAAATATTTTACAATATTACTTAACTAGATATTATACATAAAATTATAAAATTAATTTGGTCTATAAAACCTGGTATCACACATTGTGTATTAGGTTGTTTGATTTGATTTAACTATAAACAAAAAAGTTGATCTGCTTATAGTATCTTTAAATATCCGTTTCAACACAAACTTTGGCACAATATTTGAGAATTCTGAAAAAAAAGTTATTTATTTTTACATTAATTTTGTTCTCTTGGGCAAAAATATTCCAATGAAATTCTAATAGGCAGTGGCGTACATACGGGGGGGGTTTTCGGGTTCAAACCCCCCCCAGAACCAAAAAAATTGATATTATTGATGAATTTCTTATTATTAATCATCCGTGTATACACAAACATACATCATGATAATAATATGACTATTGAGTGTACACTATACTTAACCAACAACGAAAAAATATTTCATAACGAAATTATGGATGCCATATTATATCAATCAAAATAGACATTAAATGTCATAAAACTTTGATCGTAGACAGTCAGTTGTGTGCGGACAAAAATACATATTAATATTGTCGTTGTCTCGACCGTCTCGATCGAACAACGGAGAAAAAACTGATTACGTTATAATCGTTGAATTTCGCGTGAACAATAACACGGTGAAATGGATTTTATTTTTATAGCACTATCGTAAATGATCATGTTAAACATTTTCGTTAAATAATATTATGAATGTTTCGTTCATTCTGTTCTATTCTGCAGTTGAAGAAGTTTATGTCAAAAACTAATAACTATTCATTGAACTATTTAAACTCCATAAACCATAGGTAAGTATTACGATAAGATTAGTTAGAGTTTATAACATTAAAATTGTTTATTAACAAAACATTAAAGTTTGAAATATTAAAAAAAAGAGACTAGAATTTTTACTATAAGTAATTAATAATATAATATGTTTAATATTCTGTACTGGTATATACTGTATTAAATAGTATTTAACTGCCATGAGTTAGGTATGTAAACTTTTGTATTTGTTTTGTTATTTTTCCTATTAATATTTATACGTGTAATATTGTGTTTGATTGTTGGAAAAATAGATAGTTTTAAAGAGAAGGTTTTAGTGTTGGTTATTTTTTTTAAACCCCTCCCAGAGCAAATTTGAATGTACGCCACTGCTAATAGGTATTTAATATAGTAGTAATACATGCAGTTTAATTTTTTATTTTAACATACACATAGTAGTAAAACGTTTAAAAAATGATAATTATTATTATAATATCTTACTCGGCATTCACATCTAGTGCATTTCTTAGAAGCCCAAATACGTCCTTCTTTGCGCCTCCTTTTGACTGTCTCGTCATAACAACCACCTTTGCTTGATTTTGTTAAATGTCTGATTTCGCGTTTTAATCTTTTAATATCCAATTTAAGCCCATCAACTACTGACCTTAGACCTTCTAGTTTTCCCTCAGTCATATTCATTACTTTAGCCAATGCATCTTTAGACCTCAATTCATCTATTTCTTTAGAAGCATTTTCTCCGGGACAATCTAAAATTTATGTTTGTCTTTTATATAAATTATCAAAAGTCTTGTAATATAAATATTATATTATATTATATTGTGTCTATACCTCCATTGCATTCAAACCAAAGTCTTAGGTCAATACTTGGAATCGATTTGCAAGGTAATAACTTGGGCGACTGTAGTTCTGGTAACTTGAATACATCTCTAGATGTCAGAGTGATATTATCCCCGTTATCGCAGAGAACTCTAGCTAGTGACGCTTGTTTGATTTGTGTGAGTTTTGCTGGACTGAAAGTTGAAGGGTTTTCATACCAAAATCTATATAAAAAAAAAAAAAAATATCAAGAAATTCATACAAGCTAACAATTTTACCAAATTAACGCACCTATCACCATTTCTCAAGTTTTTAAATTGTTCTATTAATAAACATTGAAACAACGGACCGACTTTACCTCCTGCTACTTGATCTTCGAGAATTCCACCGACCCAAACATCGATATTACCTGATAAAAAAAAGAAGAACAAATATAATGTTATTCGAAAGTAGCCAGTAGTAAATTTGGCTTACCTGGATGACCGTACAGTTCCTTGAGTTTATTTCTTACTTCATTATCACTGATTTCGTTTTTGAGATCATCGAAATTTTCAACTTTAGACATGTTACACACTGTTCTCCATTCGGTGTAACCAGGAATACCGTGGTCTCTGCTACGTTGTATGTTCATTGCCGCTAAATCTAATGATACGGCATGTGCTGATGTGAATAAATGATCAATTAACTGATCATTCAGGTTCTGTCGGGGCATTTTTCTTTTAGCAGGTACAGCAAAAAATCCACGCATCAATGGGTCTGTACCTCCTTCGTCAGACAAACGCCATGGTGTGAAAAATGCTTTTCCCAGGGATAAATCTCCCTATGTACGATAATTGAATTTCTTAAAGTTTCATTTCAATGCTATTTCTACTAAAATACTAAAAAATAATTACCTGCGGAATAGTAGTGAAGTTATCATCGAGTCGGCTCAAAACCGGATTAATGATAGAATGACCAAATCTAAGGGCAGCTGTGGCAAACACATTTGATATTGACGGATTTACGGTTGGGTCGTATCCTTGATATTGGCCTAACATATCCATGCCCTCAGGTCCTAATACATAGGGCAACCAGTGCTTGTAGGTTATATGCTGCAATTCCGCGCCCACGATTTTCCGTGCTTCGTGAAACAAAATGTCTCCCTCCCAATGCGGATTAATTGTACGTAACTCTCTAGCGATACGATTGTGTTCTCGGATCCAAATTGTGTGCATGGCCAATAAACCCACCTGAAATATTAATTTATTTGTTTTCTAGTACCTAATGGTTGATAATTTTTACTGTTTTTTCTATTATCCAGTTGGACGATATTACCTGTTCATTTGCTCGAATATCACCCGCTAAATAACATCCCGTATCACTCTCCGTTAGGTCTCTTCTACAGTCCACTTCATCGGCTCCGGCTATTGGTAACATTTCTTTACCAAAAGTTGAGGAAATACCTCCTCGCATTAGACCAAAACCAGTTTGAACTTCTCGTAATATAAACGAACGATCATTTGTAAATCCGTAGATCTTTAAACACATTTGTTATATGATTAAAATGCATGTTATTTGTTACCAACAAAACACCTATTAAAACTATTATTCGCAACCGTACTTGGGAACCATCGATGAAAGCCGTCAATTGGTTAATTTGTTCTCTAGGCTGTAATTTATCAAAGAATACTGATGTCGTATCGGTGCCACATATGGAACTGCTTCGAATGAAATCCATACACCTCCGATTTTTTATGCGATCATCGTTTGGTGGTACGTCCATCGGAAAACATGGAAAAGAATAGGCACATGTTTTTTTACAGTCCAGACCTATAAGTATAAAATAGACTCTTATGAGTACAGTATTAATTTATCAGTAACAACCAACAGATTACTGCAGTTTACTGGAGTTTAAAACCACTATGTATATTACAGATTTCTACAAACCTTCCCAACTCTCTTTAGTAGTCGACGGTATAGCGTGGTCCAAGTCGTGGTCCAAAAATTGACCCCATTGCATCACCATATGCGTGATTTCTTCGTCAGAGGTGATTTCGTTCGTGCGAATAATAGACGTCGACACTTTTCTGGCACCAGGCTTTTCGAAGCCATAATACTTCATACCTTTAGTCCAGCCTACAAAATACACGACAAGAGTTATTTGACCGAAGCTAGTATTTTTCATGAATTATTGTTATTATAAATATTATTAATCATAAGTCTCACCGATCGGCGTGTTGAATCCATTTTCGTATATTGGCTTCAAAATTCGCCTGAATTGCGTATGCGACGATCCCCACAACGGATTTTGTAAATTGTTACAGGTGCCGTCTATAGTCCGATATTTGGTATGAAAACACATGTCGCTGCAGTTGGGCTTTGTTTGGTATTTCAGACATCCGGATAAATTTGCAATCAAGTCTAACTGTTCCACTGATAATAGATCTCTATAAGAAAAATCTAAAGAACAGAAATAAATTATATTTATATTTGGTGCTGCCTATAAACATTAATGCAAAAAATAAAATTGAAAGATAACTATTACTTTCGGTCAAGTTAATTTTGAGTCCGGCTTGTACGTGTTTTCGGACGTTTGCTAAAGTCCTTTCGAAAATATCGGCCGATTTGGCCACATCTCTGGCAACTACATCTGGAAACCTAGACATTCTCATCAACTTTTCTGGATTCATAATTTTGTCATCAGAACCGAATAAAGAATTAATCGTAGCGTTTACCGCTCTATCGACTTCTAAATTGGCTTCATGGAATGCTAAATTGACGAAACGGTCACCGGGAGATTGTTCCAACACGTCACCTGTATAGAAATCGAATTGAAATTATTATTATTTTTACAAAAACTGTAAATAATATTATAATATTAGTATAGTAAAAATCATTACAAATGTTTATCAAGTAATAATATTGCTTAAATAATTGTAAATTTAAAATTGTTACTAAATAGCATGGATGGTCAATCCCTTTTTGATAAATTTCCACCAAGATAATACTTTTCTTTGGGATATTGACTTAACGGGGAGTGTGATTAGTACATGATTAGTATTATTTATATTGGTATATGCTAAAATTGTTGAGAGAATAAAATATATACTTGTATAAGAAACGTATTTGATAATAAATAATAATATCTGTATAATTTTAAATAAATTAACACAATATGGAAAATAGTAATTCCTCGCCACTAATTGAAGATACTGTTCTAAATGTTTATCCATAAGTTTAGTCCGGTATCGAAACACAGAATAATACATTTTTGCTTTTTTATAAACAAATATTTTACAAATTATAAAATTTAATAATATACCCATTTGATTGAATTATGCTTTAAAATTATCAACGATCAATGCCCTTAATACATTATTAGATTAACCCTATTAAAAAAATTATTTAGTGTATAGGTAAATAGGTATATAATAGTGTAGTAACGAAATTGCGCTATGTATAATATGTAATTACCTAAAACCGCAATTGTGCCTCTAGCTGACTCTTGTCCATGTATATTCTTAGCCGTGCATTCGTATACACCAGAATTAGCGAAAGATATGTTGAACAAGCGTAAACTTCCAATGCTGTTGATTCTAAAATCCATTAAATCAATAATTATTATTATATCTACTCATTATTAATATACTAAAAATTTAACAATTTATTTTTATGTGTATTGGGTAACATTTTTTGAGGCACTAAAAATGTTTCTATTTTAAATGTAGAAAGTTTCTGGTAGTAAAATAGATTTAGTTAATACTATGGAAGTTAAAAGTAATTTTATAATTTAAAAAATTTGAAAAAAAAAATGGAGGTTTTTATGCAAATTAACAAATCGATTTTGTTTTTTTTTATGTAACTCAAAAACGAATAATCGTAGATACTTCAAAGTTTCACTAAATGCTTATATTATCGTATTTTTTTTTATTGGGGGACATGAGAATATTTCAATTTTTTTTTAGTTCAGTTTTAATAAATGTTAATAAAAAATTATTCACTGGGTCAAAATTCTTGAAAACTTAGTTGCTCTTTTATCTTTAAAAAATATTAAAAATATATAAACGTATTTTTATATGCATCTGAAGTAAGAATTTTGACCAAATTTGTAAAATCTTTTCATTTTTACTAAGCTTTGAAAATGTAACCAAGATTCTTCATAGGTATTTCATACTGAAACCATAAAATCTAAAAAATTAGATAATTATTTTTTATAAATAATTTAAATTCAATTTAGACAAAATTATTTATTAAAATGAAAAATAGCGGTGTTCATTATTTTGTTATAATTTAAAAACATTATTCATAGGAATTTAAACCTTTATGTTTTGTATAGTATTATGAATTATACTATACATGATAATGTTTTGGATTTATTTTAAAATATATATTATCTATTTATAGATGCTATGAATTTATTTTTACTGTTGTACAGTATTTACAAAAATATGTTATTAAATATTGAGTACCTATATACTTACAGTATAAAAATATATTATTGTAATAATTAAATATTAATTATATAATAATGCAATATAATATAGGTAAAAAAACATATCATTAAGTACTCAGTAATATAGGCTGAATACTGACTCCGCTTAGAATCATTTTTCGTATACATGAACATTATAATATAATATCATTGAAATCAAATTTAACAATTTAACACATCCATAATTATAACCCACTCGAAACCTTATGTACCGAAAATCGGTAGACTTGCCTACTTTTAGATTCTGAACGGAGTGATGAATGTATTGATTTTACAATGTGTGTTTTTTTTTGTGTTTGACGACAACATTTGGAGCAGTAAAAATGCTTCGATTTTTGACTTCAGCCTCTCTGGCTGAAAATTGAATCTAGTTGTACTTGGGGGTCAAAAGTTAAAAATTTTCAATATTTTTTAAACGAGTCCTAGGAAAAACCCTAAAAAAATGAGGGAAAAACGGGATTTTTTACGTAAAACCAGTTTTCGTCAAAATTGAATTTTTTATTTTGCTATAACTCAAAAACTAATCGATGTAAATACTTGAAATTTTCACCAAATGTTTATATTAGCGTTCTCCATACACAGTTAAATTCTCAAAGAATTTTGAATTTTTTTTGAGCTATTTATAGACAATTGAAATTTTAATTTTTTTTTGTATTTTTTTTTTAAAATAACGATAAAAATTTTTTGGCCGGCCAGAAAATCTTGAAAATTGAATACAAGATTTCTTATAAGTTGTTCTTAATGTGATAAAAAAAAATCCGAAATCGTTAGCAACAATTTTTTTTTATAAGTGCTTAAAGTTCGAATTTATACGAAATATGTCAAAATTGCGAACATTTGCAAGTAATTTTGTGGTTGAAAAATCATAAAAAATTTTTCTTTTATAACTAAGTTTTGAAAATTTGGTTAAAGGTTCTTCATACATTTTTCTTCAAATATCTGTAAAAAAAACTCTACCGGATTCAGACAAAAAATTATTATGAGTGTTTGAAATTTAAATTTTTACAAAACCGCGTTAAATAACGGTTTACCCTCAAACGATTTTTGATATTTGTTGTTATTCAAACAGTATAAGTCGTAAATACTTGAAAATTTTACCAGTTATTTAGATTGCCATTTTCTTTACGTGATTTGATTTTCAAAACATTTTGACTTTTTTTGAGCTATTTATAGGCATTTGAAATAATCAATTTTTTTTTAATTTTTTTTTTTATAAATGTTGTTAAAAAAATTTAGCTGGGACAAATTACTTGAAAATTTAATAAAAGGGTCCACATAACTTGTTCTAACTCTCATTCAAAAATTATAAAAATACATAGGCACAATTTTTTTTTATTAGCATTTGAAGTTCAAATATTGACAAAAATTCGTCAAAATCATGAAATTTTTCACTATTTGGTAGTTAAAAATATATAAATATTTTACTATCAAAAGCTAAGAATTGAAAATTTAATACTATGCTGTCCATAAGTTAAGCTTAGATTAATTAATTAATCGAATCTAATCTTAATTAATTAATTTTTCTAATCTATTAGAAAATAAAATAAATAATTTGTAACTTGTACTAACTTGTGGTTTTGATCTTGAACAAGATCAACACCATCTTTGGTCCAAGTGATATTTGGCGTAGGATCTCCGTCAGCTTTACAAGGCACTTCGATGCTCGTTCTCTGCGGGGCTTCCATATCAAATGGTTTTATCAAAAGCTTTGGACGTCTGGGGCCGTATCCTCTGACCTTTATTTCGATGTTGCTTTCGGCTGACCCTGCCAAATTTTGAGCCAAACACGTGAACATACCCCTGTCACTGTCTTTAGCGTGTTCAATACGCAATGCCGTTCCTTAAATTTGTAAACGTGAATAGGAATCAATAACAATTTAATATTATAGTCTTAGGATATAAAAATATATTATTTATATTTTTAGATAGAAATTAAAGATATATAACAAATACTTTCGTTGTGGAACGATGTTCTCGGACCCGGTATGATCGAACGACCGTCTTTGAACCAGGTTACAACAGGTTTCGGATAGCCCTCAACCAGACACTGGAGTTCAACAGTAGCACCAGTCTTCACGGTTATATCACGGGAAGCGCTAACGATGACTGGTGGAGCTAAGAACGACAAATGTCGGTTTAAGGAAAAAAATTATAAAGTGTACTTTAGTAAATTTCAATTTTTTTTTTTTTTTTTTTAGTTTGTCTTATTATTTGTCTACAATTAATATATTTTAATTTACCAAAATGTTGTTACCAACTCACATTAATAGAAAAGAATTTAAATTAAAGAAAAACCACTGTTGCTTATAATTAAATAAAAATATTTGGCTGGCATTTTGAGAAAAATTATTTATAAAAAAGAGGTCATTGGACCACAGGTCACAGAGTTATATGAACGTATATATATAATAATAACATAAAGATTAATATATTAAAGACTTTAGAAAGAAAAAATCTGCTAAATAATATATATTATATAATTAAATAATATTTGATTATTTGGAAAAAATTATTATTATTATTATTAAATATTATTGTTAATACACATAATATAGGTTTCCCTATATATCTATAGGTTTTTCTATTTAATCAATATTATGCGTCTATTATTTAATTACAAGTTTTTATACTTATACTTCATAACATAAAAAGTCTATATTTTATAAATAGAACTGAACTCCTAATAATATTTCGATAACACCATAATAACTAATAAGGGATAGCCAAATCAAAAATCATACAAGTTTTAGAACTCGTATTATAATATAAGCGAGTATTTACAGGATATTACCGTTTACGTTAACCATCGCCTCGGAAGATACTCTCCCCAAATAATTGGACGCCACGCATTTATAATGACCGACGTCCGTTCTTTCCACTTTCGATATAATCAATGTATTGTTTTGAAATACCTACAGTTAAAATATGTGTAAATACATATTAACATTTTAATCAATAGTGCAATAAATTTAAATACGTTTTGGGAACGTACAAATAATTCGTTTTTTTTTTGTTGTAATAATTATCATCACAAAGAAAAATAAATAGGTAAATAAAAGTCGATTACACGACAATAAGTACTAAAAAAAACGAAGTATCGAGTTTTCTTATTATCATTCAATAAGTCATTGTAATGAATGTGTTAAATTTAAATTCAATGATAAATTATTGTATATTTATGAATTTATTGTTAACAATATTAATCAAACTAATTTACAAAAAATTTTCAACATTTTGTCTTCACACTTATAAAAAAAATTGTGTCTATGTATTTTTGAAATTGTTAAATCACTACATAAAAACAATTTACAAGAATTAATCTCATACTAAACTTAAACAATTTTTGATCGACATTTTTTTAACAACAGTATGCAATTTTATGTAAACCGATTTGTCACCGAATTACTGAACGATAAAATCACGTATGAAAAACCGTACCTGTACTCTTTGGCCAAATTCTAGATTGATGTCGTCTTTGGCCCACGTTATAGATGGTTCAGGCACTCCAATGGCTTCACACGCGAGTCGCAACTGATCACCTACCGACACCGTCTTGTGGCCCGGTTCTACGATTATTTCTGGAGGTGCTATTATACAATGTACAATAATATAAAAATACATACGTCAAGTTCATCACATTATATATATAACAACCCATTCCCGACAATAGTTAAACATAATAATCCATTATAGAAAAATGCACTTACAGCCGGCTGGTGCATTTGACTCTAATATTATTTTGGCTGGTCGTGACTTTAACTCGACGTTTTCTTTTTTTACCATGCATTCATACGTTCCGACATCCTTCAACGATGCGGATTTTATCATGAGCCCATCGTTGGTCATTGAATACCTCGAATCGCTCATATCAATCTCGTTACTGCTCACATTCAACATAATATACAATACATGTAGGAACATTTAAATATGATTTAGTCGCGTTGTATTATATGTTTTTGATTTCAACATGCTTTGTTTCGTTTAAGTCTTACTTATCGCGAGTCCAAATCGTTTTCACGTTCTGGTTGCCTTCCACCTTGCATGTGAAAAACGCCGAACCTCCGAACGACACGGTAACGTCATTAGGTTCTTCTTTAAACCGCAACTCGTCTGAAACCCCAAAACGTACAACATAAATACGTCACTATTTCAGGAAATATTGGTAGATTAAAACGTACATTACCTATATTTTATATTATATAAAGCATATAGTTAATTCAGTCGGTTACTCACTACAATGAAAATCATCTTCGGTCATTTCCATTAACGATTTTCCACTCATTTCAACGGGAAATTGACACGTAGCCGTGAACTGACCGGATTCTTCTCCCGAGTTGTGACTTTTCTTCAGTACGTTTACCAACCACAATATATCGCAATCGCACGTCAACAGGTTGCTGTCAAGCCGTCTATAATAAAAAGCATTTTTGTTCTGTTTAGATACGCAATAGTTCAAACAATGGAAGTATAAAAAGGTATAACAATTATTATTATTCTTGTTATATATAATGTATTCATATATTTATATTAAACATAGCTTATGCCAACTTACAAACGAGCCAATGACGTTAATGAATCAAATGTACCTGGTGGAATCTTTCGTATCTTGTTGTTGTGTAAAAATCTATTTAAAAAATATATAATTTTATTATTTAACTAGGCTATATGCATAATATAATCACAAGAAAAATGTACTTAATGATACTCACAGTCTTTCCAGTTTTGTAAGTCCCTGAAACATTTCCAAATTGAGCTTTTGAATTTTGTTGAAATGCAAGTATAACTGTTCCAAACTCGTTAAGTTATTAAAAACCCTAGACTCGATATTTTCGATTTTGTTTTTATACAAATATCTAATAAATAAATTATTTATTATAGAACAATGATGAACACACATCATAAAATATTAACAGTATTTGGTAATTTGTATTCTTACAATAATCGAAGCTTCGAAAGATTTGCAAATGCACCATTTTTCAGTTCATTTATATTATTGTTGTTCAATAGTCTGAAAATATGTTTAAACTTTGGATTATATTTATTGTTTATTTATGAATTTAATGTATATATAATAAAACTACTTACAAAGTATTTAACTCTGTCAGATGAGCTAATGTTTTCGGTTCGACATCTTTTATTTTATTAAATCTCAGGTCCCTAGAAGATATATAATCATTTAGTTATTATTATATAAAATGTACGATTATTTCATAGTATTATTAACACTCTTGTTATGTAAATTATTTTACATGTTTTCCAATTTGTCGCGTGTATACATATACCGAATATAAATTGTGTATTCATAAGTGAATTATGTAATACTAATCTAATGGTTTTTATTAATATTAAAACCAACATACAGTTAAATAATGGTTGTCATAAAAATAATTTTTCCTAAACTATATGTCTTAATATGTTGTTAATTTTGAGACTTCAGCACTAAAATGTAAGCAGTGCACAATATACAGTGTATGTGACGATTGTGACGCCATTACCACAAATTAATTTTGTCGAACGATAATTATTAACGTATGCAGACTACTGACTAAACAACGTAAAAACAGCTTAATATTATTATCGAAACTGACATATTTTATTATATACAGTACACGTTTGATTTTGACCAAAAACAGTAATTTTCTAAATAACACGTAAATTCATACCCAAAATGGGGCCCAATTAATAGTAGAGATTAATAAACTTAACGAAAACAAGCAGTTATAATACAACAAATATGTATTCATACGCATACATGTTTTAAAATACAAATTAAATTACTTAAAATATATTTCACTGCACTTTCATAGTATAATTTTAGGTATTTTCAATAACTTTATGATAATTATTTAAAGTTGTCATTAAATTCTATAATATTTGTAGATTACCCCGGACTTCCATACAAGTTTTCTCTGCGGCACTTAATCTCTTACTAGATAGTATAGTTATAAATAAAATTAAATAATAAAAAAAAAATTACATGTCTTATAATTATTATAACGTTCCCGTAATAACATGAGCTGATATAATATTATACCACAGTATTTCAAAACAATAAGTAATTTTCGGTACTCAATCTTAGAAACAACTTCTATACTATACCTCCTACATTAAAAAAAAGTAAACCACAGTAATGCACTAAAAATGTCAACATTTTGAAGTCAAATTTCAGTTATTTTAAATGATATTTTTTTAAATAAATATTAAAATAATAAATGAATTATTTACATAGCAAATCATTTAAATTGAACCTTTATTTAAGAATATAATTAATAATTATTTTATTTTCATTAAGTAAACATAATTTTCGTCAATCTGGCTAGTCCATTAAATTTAATCTATATGCTTGAACAGGTATACTAATTTAATACAAATATTGATCAAATTTTATTCATTCTAATACATTTTACAGTTTTAAAAAATCACGATAATATACTACGTTTACAGTTGATGTGGTACATGTATAGACGATTGAGAAAAAAAAATCATTATAACTATACAATATACAACTACACGTCCACACGTCATATAATATTAAATATTATAATATAATATAATTATTATTATATAATATATCATATTATAATACGGTTCTAAGGACTGAAACAAATCTACGAAACGCATATAGAATTCGTTCACTGAACGCGGAGAGAGGAAAAAATCGATTAAGTCGGAGGTACACATGTATGGATCTCGTTATTACTCGCGGTCCATTGTGTTTACTCCGGTGTATCACGATGAGCGAAACACACACATGTGGCATACACGTGGTTCCCAAGCCGGTGTATAATAATGTAATAGACTTACATACAATTCGTCGAGTTTGACGACGTCGGGCCACTGATAATCATTATAATACGCGTCGGCGGGCATATTATGTTAGGTATATCGGTATATGTACGACAAGACGTGTACTCGGGATACTATAATAATATTATGATGCGTATATCGTGTACTTGTATGATATTTGTTTATCTTTAATTGTTTAATTTGAATCTTTTTGACGAAAGAGCAGCAGACCAGTAGACCGCCACAGCCGTTGGACCGCTGCCAACTATGATAAAATACAAAGTGATTCACCTATAATAGCATACTCACCCTCCTTTTTCTATAATACTGCAATTATTTAAAATCTGATTTTTTGGATTTTTTGGAAGATCAAATTTTTAAATTCTTGATATTTGTTATATCATTCAAATTTTGAATTGGGTACATTAAAATTTTCCAACAAATTATCCATTAAATAATTTACAGTAAAAAAGCGTTTCTCCTTTGAACAGAAATTTATATCATGTCGGGACACTGCTTAAATATTACAAAAAGTCTCAAAAATTTGACAATGTGGTCTTTAAGTTAAGTATATTTAAAAATTCCCAGTATGTATTAGAATTTGAATAAATTCATTAGGTTTTAAAAAATAGAAGTGAGCATTGAGCATGCTTTTTGAATCACTCTTATCTATAATATTATATATATAATATATATTATTCTATAATATAGGTAGGAGGTACGCGTATAATAGCAACAATAATATCGTCATCGTAGTAGTCGTCGGCGGCTGTCTTCTGCAGCTGTGCTCCTCTCCCGTCACGACTCTATTACTTATTACACCCACACGTGCCGCCCCGTAAAACAATATTATCATATTTTATTATAATTATCTAGAATTCTAGAGCCATACACAAGCCATATAAATATATAATGATAATATTATGTCTTCTGCACTTCAGCAGCATGAACCCGGTAATTAATAACAAGATGTGTGCGTGCATGGAAATACGATATATGTAATATCATTAATTATTATACATATATTATACACCATGCATGTCATAATCATTATACATGTGTTCCATATGCGCGGATATCTATACATAATATTAATAATATATGCTTCTAACCGGCCGAATCTTCTTTTCCACATTTTTTCAACAGGTACGAGCGCGTATATGGGTTGGGTAGGTAGTAGGTACTCAGATACTTCAGTGCAATGTTATGTAAAATTCAAGTAAAAGTATTTGAATATTTTTACCCTGACCTCACCTGCCAGGGATTTGGGGACAACTACCTATTTGAGTATTTTAAAAAAATTAAAATTTCGTATATTTTCAATCTTAATAGTTAATCGCAACGATCGCTATAATAGTGATCGGAACACAAGTTGCAGTATTTAAACGATCGGAAATTGGGTTTGTGCGATGGCTGTATTATATAATATAACCGAAACATTACGTATCTGTATCGTATAACCTGTCTCGTTTTATACGGAATATGTATATAGTTTTTTTTTCATAATTAGAAATTTAGGCGGTCCACAAAACGCGTGAACATAATCGTCATACCTTGCAGCGCAGCCGCGGCCACGTTTAAGACAGATTTCTCGATATGGTAGGCAGATATGTAAGAAGTATTTATGTATTGCATTACAATATTTACACACGTGCTATAAATATTATTGTTATGATTTTTTAAGCACCCGAGCAAGTGTGGACTTGGTAGCACATATAGCGCGAACGCGATTGCAGGAGGAGTGGTCTAAAATCACGAACGTCGATGAAAATATAGGTAGTTATCGAATTCAAACGCGCACGTTTAGTTATATCTTATATATGTATATACTATTATAAGTGAATATAATACGTATACTATTATAACTGTATATACTTTATTGTGACATTAAAAACATATTATTTAATATACTAACGCGATACCTTTAACAAATACTGTTATGGGATAGCTCATGGAAATGACCTGACATCCATTACTCGCACGATTTTTTAATTGGTTTTCGTCGTTCGGAGATTTCAAATGGTTTTTACTTTTCCGACGTTATATATATAAATTATACAAAAACGGAAAAATATCCATTTAAGAATGAGAGATAAAAAACGAGTCTATATACGCATCGTGTATAATTATCAGTAGTTTTTAGGTGAGTGCTCTCCCCACCCATCCTAAACAATTATTATTCAAAAAGGTATTTTTTTTTTTTGCTTGACTATATCACCCGCCCGCCTGCCTGTCCGCTTCATTCTCTAAAATTTATATTTCATTTAGCACTTGATCGCTAGTTGAATATTCTATCTGCAGTAGTTAAAATATTCATTTTCTATCCACCCTCTATTTACACGGTGCCCCATCCCTTTTATTTTTCGCTACTTTTACGATATTAAAAATATTATCTCATTGAAGTAGGTAGAATATTAAAATTAAAATGCACTTACATGACACATAATAATAACCCAAACAAATAATGCATAAAAATAACTTACATAATATAATCGCATCACTATTGAGCAATAGACCTCAAGTGGATCGTCATCGATTACCCATCCTATATAATACGCATATCAAATATAATTGTATAACTACTTCTACTAACGCAAACGAACATATTTGTTTAAATATAAAATATATCTATACAGTATTAATTTGTCTAGTACTTGTTATAATTGGACCATTTTTAAAAATGTAAATAGATGAATATTTTAATAATAATATCATTAAAATCCCCATACGCTTACATATATTTAAAGGTTAAACTTATAATACAAAAAAATCAATTATCTTTAATATACAATGTTAAATAACTCAAAAACTATTCGTTTGAATTTTAATTTAGAGTTTAGATACCTACATTTACATTAAAAAAAAAAAATCATCCACTTAAAAATGTATTTAAAAAAATAAAGATAGAATCTTAAATGTCTTAAAATATTGAAGTATTTGAAAATATATTCTTTAAGATAATAAATTTACAAGTAAAAAATTGTAATAAATGCAGTTAGAAAAAAAATTATGAATATAAAGCAGAATATAAATTAATTAAAATATTAATGTGTCTACAAGTATTTTTATTTTTAGGCGACGGTTTGTATTATATTATTTTACATTCCACGGGCTGCTGCTATTCTAGATATTTCAGATTTCGCGGAGGTAACGCAACATTATTTTATCTGTGGCGGATCTTGCCGAGTACTAAGTAGTATTTACATAATAATAACGCTTATTATTTGTATAACACAAGCTATGTTATTATTTTATTTTGATGTACCTACAATCTACACGCCCCGTATAATCCACCAATAAATTGTTTATATTTAAATATCACACATTAATAACTATTCAAAGTATAATGCACTCTTTTGTAACATCTCACTTTTATTTTTAGCGCCTTAACTGCCACAATGCCATGAAAATCTACTTATTAATTGGTTTACCCACATTATATAATATTATAAATTATAATTTATATAATTCTCCCAAAAGTAAAAGAGAGGCGCCATCGGAAGTAGGTATTTAAGTGTACATCTAATGCATATAAAGAATCTCCCCTGAAGGGTACATTATATATTTATAATTACTAAATTACTTCATTTAATTATCATCTCAATCGTTTAATATTACAACATTATAATAGCCATAAATTTAGATTAAAGATAAGAATTATATATAATAATATATCGTTATGTATATTTTTACTCATGATTAAAATAATAAAAAAATGAATACCTAAACGAAAACTTGAAAACCGACAAAAAAAACTTTACACATCAAATAATCACCACTGTATTGTGGTAATATGAAATATTATGTAGGTACCTATATATAATATAATATGTAGAGTAAAAAGAATCTTTGTAGTTTGTTTGAATTAACAACCTACCTAATATTAACATCGTTACCAAAGACGTGAAATATAAACAAAATACAATAAACGCGTTTTATTTCTTCCTTGTTGTTAGATGTAAATTTTTTATTTATGATCCAACATAGAATTATCTATATGCGTTCTTTGCACAGTTTTGAATTGTAACGATTAATTTTTTAGAATATAATATAATAATTTGACTTGTATACATTATTAAGCAACATCCTGTAAAGTGTAAAGTTAATCTGTTATTTGTATTTCCCATTTATACGGCCTTAGGACCATACGGCTTAGGATGATATTATTTTATTAATAAAAAAATCCCCTTAAAAAGATAATATTTTAAAATAAGTTGTTTATTTGGTTTTATTACAGTTGTTTTAAAGATAATATTTTAATATAAATATCCATTTTATACATTAAATAAATATTTAAAAAAATTATTTGTGTATAAAAAATTTAATTTTGAATATTATTAATATATTATGTATATATCTGTAATACCGTGTAAGTATAAACTAGGTTTATACTCAGGTGTAATAATAATGATAATAATTACATATGTGCGTAATAATATCCATCTGATATAGTTGTATTATATAAGTTACTAAATAGGTACTGTAGCCTGTAGGTGGTAGGTTGTATGAACCAATATATTATTGTATGCATAGTTTATTTATACAAATTATGTATACTTGATTTTATACTTAAAATAATACTGCTTCAAATCAAACTAAAACTAAACTTTAAGAATAAACTTGAAAACTTAAAGCAGAAACCAAATACGATTCAGCAGCCAAAATGTAGAATATAACACTCGAGAACTAACTCAACAACAGTCCAATAAATGCCCCACTTTCAAGATGCACAACATCAAACAAGAGTTTACCTAAATCATTTTAAGTATACTCATATTTGTACAGGGTAAATAGGACACGGTCCGTTTTTGTGTACCTATTTTTTTCTTCCGCTCAGCGTAAAATTAAGCGTTGCCTCGGGTCCTATAGGCTATAGACGTGAAAAACGACGTATCGAAACACGCACGTAACCGGTCGTTAATAAATTACATAGGGCCCGGCGAACAACGTACATCCGATCTAGAACGTTTTCACGATATATATAGACGCGATCGGGCGCATAATCGGCCTATATCATAATATATTATGTATTATACGCTTATATACATGTACATTATATATATATTATAGACTATAGTATATTAGTATGATATTGTCCGGTACTTCGGCGCGTTGAGTAAACCCTCCAAGCTAAGATAATATTATTATTGTCTACGTAACGATTTAATAATAATATAATAAATAACAATATAATATTGATATATATATATATATTTATACGGTCTGGCGATTTTCATCTGTCGGGCGTCTTATTTATCCGATGAGACCGTGTTATACACACATATAATATAGTATATTAATAGTATTATGATATATAATATGTGTCTGTATATGTTGTATAAACGATTACGATAATAAATATAATAACATACCGATATAATATAACTATATACACATTATACATTGCACGTATTCGTACTTTTAATATTATAATGAGTATATATATAAAGTTATGATATATGCACGAGCTGTCCCGATGAAAATAATGAGTTAATAATATTATCGTGATTTATTGGACTAGGTACGTCTCGGTCTTACCATCGACAATTTTCGGCAAGTATACAAATATGCATCAACGACGGCCCCGGCACCGCAAATCGGCTATTAGCGTAAGCTTTTAGAATTAAGAGAAATATGATAGAGATAAAACTCTTATCATTAAATTTAAATATAACAACATTTTGGAAAGTATAGTATAATAATAATAATATATATATACATATATGTATACCTATATTAATTTTAAACTTGCAATGTTTTTGACAACAAGTAATTTAACTATTATTATATTTACATTATTTTAACAAAAAATTACAATTATTAAAAAAAAATAATAAATTTATCTATATGAACTTAAAAATTATCACGAAATAAAGTAATTTAAAGCCTATAGAAAACCGTATGACGTATAATATGAGATTCCCTCAAAATATCTCCATCATCTGTTAGATTTTACCTATTAAAACGTTTTACCGGCGTTTTTATGGGTTTAATAGCTGCTCTTTAATCTGTCATATTTGCATGTCGTTTCATATTTTAATTACATATTCCGATATTAAAAACTTACTATTAAAATGTATCATGTATATCGGCGAGAGGTTAACCGTTGAACGAAGTGTTCGAAAACAGATAGGCCAAAAATATTAATTTAAAACTCATACAGTCATACATCTACATTCTATGCAGATATAATGTAATTATAATATGGCCGTCAACTGTTTAGATAATTTTATATGTCAAGCATGTATATGTAGATACATATAGTGATAGTTGGAGAGCGCTATGGGTACTTATATTAATATAGGAGAACATAAATTATATATAAACACCGTCTAACTTAAGAGAAATGTGCACCCGCAGTGATACACGGCTTTTGATATTTCACGATGACGGATTTTATGCCATATTGCCATAATGCCATGAGATTGCCACGATAGTAACACTAGTATACGGAAGTCTTAAAAATTGTGTGAAATATCGAAATAGGGAATTTGAAGAACGAAAATTAGTAGTGTATTTAAATTTAGTATTACAATATTATTATGTTTAAAATTAAGTGAAATAGTTATCGTACGTAATCTTAAAGATTCCATATAATTATTATTTGCAAAACGCAAAGTAGGTGCTCGATTACGATTACACTTAGTAACACGAAAAATTTAAAACCCTAATACCCTCTGTGCGTTAAAAATTAAAATGCAAATAAATTATTTATATATATAATATATATAATATATATAGAACATAGTCCTAAAAATGTGTACCATAATCAATGTGGACCGATCTAAACGCTCGCAAGAGAGATCACCAACACGTGTTGCTGCAACGTCCTGGAACAGCGACAATGGGCACTGGCTGATTATTATTAATAGATTCGGTTTCCGGCCCGGCTATTTAACACCAACCATTTCTTGTTCATCGCTGCGGCCATCGCCAATTTGTAGCGAAACGCAAAAGTATCTATATGTATCCATATGACCAATGACCATATATGTATCATAGATCAGTGCGCTTTGAGGTTCGGTATTAATAATGTATGTGTTTAATATGCGGATCAATTATTTAATTATATTAATGATAATCGTTAATATTTAAAAATTAATATAAATGAAAAAAAAACATACGACTTAAAGCAAAAGATTCTAAAATATCTCCTTTTAAATTAACCACCAGGATTTTAAGAAAGCGGTAAAGAGTTTAATTTTTTGATCGGTGAGTTTTCATGATTATTTAGACGTAAGAAAAATCGTTTGTAAAATACCGACGATTCCTTATTAATTTTTTTTATATGTAAGTCGTTGTGAAGGGTTTGGTTTATTAACTGAAAAGAGGTAGAGAAGCGTTAGTGATTTTACGTAGTGTGATATTCTGTTAAGTTAAGATTTTGTTTAACCCCCCCTCCCCAAGCATACACACATAGATATTTTATTAGTGTATTATACTAATAAAATAGCTTTTAAAATTGGAAATTTATTTTTTAATAATATAAGTTATAACTTTAAGCATATACATGAACGAGAGTTTAGAACTATAATGTTTGATCTTATGTGTTGATTCCAAGTTAATAACGTTAATAACGTCTACCCAAACCATCAACAAACGCTTTTGTTTTAAACCCTTCATCAAGGTTAATCGTTGTCTTGTGGATGTTAAATCCTGACTAAATTATAGGATTTATATATAACTCAAAAATGTAAAGCAAAATTTATCAACGCCATGGTCGAGTACGTAAAAAATTTTAACATCCACGGTTCGTGCGTTTGTCACGATTATAGTCGAATATAATTTTCTGTTTTGGTAGAACAGTTTAACTTAACCGAACACAATCAACGATGATGAATATACATAATTATTATTGTGGTAAGGATCGTACTCAAAGATTTATTGACGCATAAATCGTATGCTTTTTGTCGAAACGTCATAATGTGTTACTATTATATACAACAATAACCGGTTTATTTTTGTGTGAAATCTTGATTCAATATAGTCCAATAGCACAAAAAAATATGATACGTCATATTTTATGAAATCGAAATGACGATATTCATCGTGTCTCAGTTGTCGACACACCGGTAAAACAAAACTGTTTCTAACTGTTCTAGATAATAATAAATAATAATATACGAGATATCAAAATACAGTCGTGCTCAGGACGTCCTACCCAAAGTTTGGCGAACACAAGGTACATACAAATTATATATATAGTATATTGTAACTTAAAACCACGTATACAGCATGCAGTATCAGTGTACCACGTCTGAACGACAGCCGTAAAATAGAAACGCTGTGTAGAGGGTAAAGCTTGTCAAACGAGGGATTTAATACATCAACACAGTTGCATATAATAATAAGTGTATTTTTATGTTATTCAATTGCGATTTTTGATCATAAAAATTCACATAAAATGGTATTTGTTTATCGCCGAATCGAGACGTATTCAAAGGAGTACTAATTGTAGAGAGGTAAGTGATCGCTTCGGGAGTTTTTCACAATCATAATACTATATTTTCGTTTATAAATTTTTTTTACAACTTTTTAAAAGAAAAATGTGTAGAACAACATGTAAAATGAATTACGTATCATATCTAATACATTCGTAACACGAATCTCTTGATAAAAGAAGTCATTCATTGATACCTCACATCTATAATTTACAAATATTAACTTAATTATTATAATGTTATCAAATATATACGTTTTGATCCCAGATTTTTGTCTGTAAATTTTAAATTAATTTTTATTATTCTGTATACATGCATTAATTTATTTATACATACATGGGCGTTCTCACGGGGGGATATGGGGGATAGATCCCCCCCCCAAGGATCTTTGTTTTCCTACATTTTAGTAATACACGTTTTTTCTACTTTTGATATTATATACTATTAAATTTAAGTAAATTTTCAGAACCCCCCCCCCCCCCATAGAAAAATCCTGAGAACGCCCCTGTACACATAGGTCAGTATTTCTATAACATTTTATTATATGAAATAAAGTGACCAAATAAATTAAAACCAGAAATCAACAACTTTGGATTTATTTTATGCATTAAAATATACTTATCATAACATATTGTATGCTTATATTTTTTTCACCGTATAATAGCAATACAATAAAATATATTAATTATAATACATCATAATATTATTAATAATATGTATTTATGTCCTCGAGAGGATCAATCAAGATCGAATTAGATTTAATTAAAACGTCAGTCAATTTTACATGTTATAGTTTTACAGATTTTGAATAACAGATCCGATAACTGCACATTTTATTAACTTTACTTTAATTCATTTAAAAAGATACAAAATTCTAACTCCATTTAAATTGGGATAAATAGAATAAACATATAAATCGGGTTGATTGGTTTTTGAACTAGCTCATAATATAATTTAGATTTTTTTCACATTATAAATTATAATATTTGATGACTACGATAATATTTTCGAGAGTAAAATTGAAAGGACATTGACTCACATCCAACAATTATAGTTTATAATATACTCTCATTAATAAAATAACTTAATTATACGTATGAAACTATGAAAAATATAGCAACAGGTTAACGTTTCGAAAACTAAAATATAGTGGTTTATTTTATAGATGATATCCATTTAATTTAAGAGCTTGTGATAAAAACTAAATCTGTGAAACTGTGAAGATATGAGTATACCGTGTAGAACGACGCCAGTAAATGTTACCATGTTATAATCATGTATACATGTAGATGTAGTCAACACCAGTTAAGTAACATAAGTCACTGTATCATAATAAAATATAATAGAACCGGTTACTTGTGTTGCTTGGGTTATTGGCATAATAACACGTTTGCACGCTTAGGTCACAGGTCGAAACACTCGAAAATGTTTGAAAAAAATGTTTGTTGTTTTTAAACATATAATGATATTTTTTACGGTATAAAGTAAATACCACTCTAAGTTTTATAGTACTGTAAATTGAAATACATTTCACAACTATAATAAGTTTAATATTGGAAAACTACCAAATATTTGGTAACCTGTCAAACCAAAACGATAATTAAGCTCACAATAGTCGAATTGAATATTATAAGGTAAGAGAGAAAAAATTAGAAAAAAATTAAAAACTTAAAAATACAAAGATAAAATATAATTTTTACTACATTTTATTTACATAACCACATATTGGAAAATATTATACTCATTTGACGCCATTTTAATCACTAATGAACTTGTTATTTTTTAATATAATATGTTTATAATGTTTATATAGCTATTACGTATACTGTAATGAAGTGCAAAGCTAGAAATTATCATTGATTAAATTTATTTATTTAGGCAATTTAAGCTATTATGAACTAATAATAATCGCATTTTAATATGTAAATAAATAACATGATTGTGCAAACAATATTCTAAAAATATTGTTTAAAATAATAACTTTTTGTAGGGAACCGTTATTTTGGTAATACGTCGTATATCATAATTCATAATATTATCAAGTATGAATGTCAGAACTCCGTGGTCTCCATGATTGTAGAGTTTGATTGATATAATACGGGAACTATCGTAATAACTATTATAGTGGACCTAGTGGGAGTATGATTCGACGCTTTTTCGTGAATGATAGGAATGCATATATATGCGATGAAGATTGATTACACATGATTCGACTCGACAACCCCTATATGACTAAACATTGGAATAATTTAGTTCCACCGACTTATCATTATTATTATTATTAATTCTAAATAACCTCATTTTGGATTTTTAGTAACCAATATTATAAGAGTACCTCTAAAATCTAAATTGTTCAATTCGTCATAGCGAAGAAACAGAAACTAACCTAACAATTAGAAATTTATTCGGACGTATGCATTTGTGCCCTCATCTCAGTAAGTTATGCGTCGTAACTTCTACCGCAAACAACTTGTATTTATACACCGATATATAGTCTACATTAATACATTATATATTTCATTTGTACATTAAATTTTATTATTATAGTTTTACAACACTTCAACTAATATAGTTTTCGGGCATTTTATTTTTAGTTAATTTAATTCATAGTATATTATATACCTTTGGCAAATCACTCAATTAAACGTCATTTATTTCTATATACGATATGTACTAGATATACTCCTGTATTTATCTAAATATTCAGTGATTTTTTTATTTCTCGTAATGACTCGTACAGCCCACAGATTAGGTTATTCATATGTTAGGTTCGTCATATTATTTCTGTAGTTAATATACTAATTGAAAAAATCTCTTTGAAAACATTTTAAGAATTCCTGCCGTGATCATAATATTTGATAGGCTATATTATCACGTGATTATTAATTTAATTTACTATTATACAAAACCATCGGTAAGACGGTACCTAACCATAAAAAACACATACTGTAAAATAATAAATAATATGCATTAAACATACTACCTACAATAGATCACTTCTGTGATTTCTTTGATTGATAAAAATGTACAAACGATTGTACCTATTACAATGATACTAATAAACGTGTTTAATTATTTAAATCGATTGTATGCATTACGTTAGAGAAACATTTTTTTATAAAATATGATTATATATAAAGTACGCTTGTTGTTTGTTTTTACATTGTAGATCCTTTGCGTACTTAATTATATGAACGTTACAAATTTAAAATTAAAAAAAAAATAAATTGAACCATTTGAATCTCAAAACCCTTTAGGTATTAAATTATTTCAAATTCTTCCTTTTTTCTTCCATATTTTGTTTTTTTTTGTTTTTGAAAACATGTATTCGTATTTATTAATAGACATATTATAATATTGTATTAAAAATTAATTAAAATTACTCTCGCTAATCTCATTTTGTCTGTCTATAATATTATATAAATTGTATTTTTTTTCTTTCGGTTTTATTAAATACTAAATTCTATTTGAATTTTGTATAAATTATATTACTATTATTATCTATTTTTATTATATAGTATTATGTTTTATTACTATGCGTATTATAAATAATACTATATATTATAAATTGGACATTGAGCATATTAATTGAATTAAATATATCATATAATTGTTTATTAGTACACAATTTAACTTAAGCTAGTTTTAAAATACTATGATATTATGCAATAGTAGTAATATATATTCTTTGATTATACATTTATAAATATTAGTGTCTATAAATTTATAATCAATGCTAATATTTGTAAGACAAATATTAACTGCATTATTACTACTATTCATCATACCTCGTAAACTCATAGTTTTAAATTTGTCCAATTATTTAAATCTTTAGAAATGGACGACTGACCAATGAATGCCAAGAAAAATCACTATTTACGTGAATTAAGTACTTTTAGAGACATAATAATATACACTTCGTATATATTATTATTCCAGATGTTCTTTGTATACTTTTAATCTTGATATACAAATATAAACCACAACATAATGTGCATACATTATACTCAGACTTTGAAAAATAATAATAATAACAACACAATCTTTCTGATTTTGGTTCTCACTCGTCATTCATTATATAATAATGTGTATAACGTACATACAAAAAAAACGGAAAATGATATATGCCTATTATAGATAAAAGTACTAAAATTTTAAAAACGTTGTGCTTAAAATCGGGAATTATCATGGGTTTTGTGAGTTATTGTTTATGTGCGTCATAAAGCCTATATTTACTAATTTCACACATCCGAGCGGAAAAAAATAATAAATTGTAGGTAAGCACCTACGACCTACCTATATTATACGGCTGTCGGCTAAAAAAAAAAAGTTTGAATTCTAAACATGTATTTTATCTATTTTTCTTTGTAATTTTAAATTACAATACCATAATATTACTGTTTTTGGTGTTTTAGTTAACTGCAGCGAACTAAAGAAAAGGAAATTTGCTATTTTAGTGATAGAATATTTTAAAATAACACTTGGAGATATTTTAAATTATCTCTTTTTTAAAGACTTATTGTATTTTCAACGTGTGTAGAAGTTATTTACTAATCGATTATTTAAAATATAATTTTAAAATAAGTTTGGATTTATCGTCTTGTTTTATTAGATCTTTCTAACAATATTTAAACAAATTTGAACATAATTGACCAAATAAGGTTTACTTTAAAAATTGTGTATATACATTTTTATATATTCATCGATTAATTACACTTTTTCAGATAAATAAGTAGACTAATATTAGTTATATATAATAACTATTATATTATGTCGATATCTTAAATGGATTCGAATTAATTTTCAATACCAAAAAATGTTATATAATCTTTGCTTTTAATACTCAATGTTTGACAATTAAATTCAAAAATTCTCAAAAGCTTCTTTATTTTAACGTACTTGCAATAATATGGGTGAAAGTATTGTTCACTATACCTACTTTAAAGGGTTTAGTTAGATTTTGGTAATGTGGTTTGGTGGAAATTGACTTATAAATTTAAATGTATATTATAATTATAGCTTGTAGGTTAGGTAAGGTATATATTTATTTTATTTTGCGAAAAGGACTTGAAATAAATCGTTTGGTTGTTTATGCAAACGTGTAGAACTATAAAAATACCAATCTCGTGATCTATATTTTTACATTTATATACGTAAGTACATTGTTATCAATGGTAGGTATATATTGTGTTTCTATTCATGCGTATCGTCTAAAAATATAGGTGTACACTGTACATAATAAATATATATGATGTAAATAAGTGATAACGTACGACTAGTATAATAATATAATAATATATTTTAAACTGATACACAGTGTTATTTAACGTTAACATGCGTATGTATACAACAAAGGTTAGGTTATTTTATAATCTTATATATTTCAAAAAGGGTTTCTGTATTTTTAATATTATGTTGAAAATGTATAGTTAAATTATTTTAAAACTATTTTAAACTAATTGTAATCAAAACATTTTCTTAAAGTCCTATAAGTATGCTTAGGTAGCTATGTAGCCTTTGATAACAAATTGGAAACAAATAAAAAAACAGTTACACATCAGTATTGAAATGTAAAACTATAAGTACTTATTCAAGAAACATTAAAAAAAAAAAAAGGACGTTTGTAATAATTAATAATGATCAGCACGAAATTAAAAATAATTTAATGTAGTAAAAAACATTTAATACTCTAACACTGATTGCATTTTTAATTAATTAATTTAAAAATTTAAAAATGATAATTAACAATAATAAAAAATTCCCATTGAATTGTTGAGACTACATTTTAATGTTATTCTGATAAGTATAAAATTGTATTGTTTAAACTTTAAAGTATAATTCAGCGGTTTTTAAAGATTTAAATAAATTTAAAAGTTATTGCATACATAATAATTAACAAGCTAAACAAGCTGTATATTGACTAACATCGTAAACAATTATTGAAAAAAATATATTTCTTTTGAAATAAAAGTCTAATACATTATTATTGAAATAAACGTTAATCTACTAAATACGAAATAAATAATATTTAAAAAAAACTATTTGTTAAGCACACCTAGTAATATACACAAAACCTAAATTTTGTAAAAATATAATAAAAACATTTTCGTTCATGCACGAGTACTACATAATAAAAAATTAATTTTGACAAGATTTACACAAAGTAACAAAAAACGATTAAGTTAATCCCTGTTGGCAGTTTATGATAAATTGAACCCTTATTTTTTCGATGACATTTAAACAACTACAAATATGTATACTTAGGTTTACACATAAATATCGATTTTAAACGCTTGCGAAACTACAAAATAAATGGTCACAGAAGATGAAAAATTTGTTTTTGACTAGTCGGAAACATAATAATTCTAAACTTTTACTCGTATAGCTGGATTTTAAATAATGACGCCCACGGTACATCCCTAAATAACGTCTAAAAATAAATCGCCTAACCTAACTTATGGCGAGTAAGAATACAAACATAATAATACATGTTTAATAAACAAAAGGAGGAAGTGTTCCGGACCATTCCTACAAAATATAAATTGTGTTAAATAACCCATAATATTATTTTTTTTTTATCCAAATAATATGTACTTAACATCTGATATTTAACACATTGTCTGCAAGTCATAAAATAGTATAGATTATAGAGTACAGTTTTATATTTTAATTGATTTACGTACGTATAAACAAAAATCTATGTGATATACTTATATAAGTAACTTATCGTTTTAATACTTATAATGGAACGTTATCCTCGCATGTATTGTCTCGGTCTTACAAACATACAACAGTGAATTTGCGTTTAGTAGAATCATAGGTAGAGCTAGGGATGTGAACCGTGTAGGGTATGTGGTGACACCCCATAAACAAAAAAAAAACCGCTTTATATAATATTTATATTGCTTTTAGATTCTTAGTGGAGCGAGTACATTGCTGTGTATAATAAATATACTCGTATAATACAGGTAAGTGAGGTAACCAAACAATTTATATAATTTTTAATAATTTTATTTTGTAACATCTTACCAAATGCAATACATAGTATAGTACAGTATAAATTATAACAACATTTTTATGTGGGGTTAAGTTTTATAGAAATATATGCACTTCCTGCATATGAAGGCTGACTCTGCCGATAAGTAAAATCAATTGTGTAGTGTTGTTAGATTAAATTATATAAGATAATATTAGAGTAAATTAACCTAATATCAAAGTTAAAGATAAGAACATTATCCGTCCTTAAACGTTAGCTTTTTTATTTATTTTCATTTTTAAGCTAGAAAAGAGAATTTTTAAATTTTAACATTAAAAAACTCATTATCTTGCTTAAAAATTAAAATATCGTAAAAAGCCCCATATAATTGCAGGTTAATTCACTTTAATATTAAATCTAATAACACATAATTGGTTAATGGTTGTATTAAACGCAAATTTTCTTTATTGTATGTTAGTAAGACGAAGATAACACATGCGTGGGTTATCGATATAGTGTTTTCCTTATAATGACTTTATAACTTCTCAATACTTAAATTAGATACCTATAACTTCTAATTAAATTAACATTTAATTTATCTTTCCTCGAGTTTTTTTTTTAAACATTTTCGATTTGTTGATGATGAATGCTTATTGTGAATTCGAAGGATTAACTAATAAACTCACTACACCATTCCTAATATCTATTAACAACAGAAATTATAACTTATGACAAATACGATTGGGGTCTTAAAAACGTTTAGAAAATTTTTATGGTTGACAACAAAATGTTACTTTCGGATATGGGGAGGGGGAATTTTTTTTAATATTATTAATTAAATTTTAATTTTTAATACTAATCATAACAATATACAATTCCTAAATACATACAGTTAAAATGTTTCAAGTTTAATAACAAAACGGGAAAATTCGTCCTTTGCCCCTCCGGGCCCTCTCCTCCCTGCCATTAACAAATACGTCACTGGCATAACACAATAATTAAATGAGAATTCGCAAAACTCAGGCAATGTAAATTATTTAGTTTTTAAACTTAACACACGGCGTTCTTTCATTGAGATTATCTCCCATAGACACTTACAGCACGGTGGTAGCCGGAGATATGCGGTCGGGTATCCGGTCAAGATGCAAGAACATACAGCGGACGGTTGTCTTGAAGCACATACATTTTGCCGGACATTCAGCGGTGGCCGAAGGAAACGACGACAAAGATAACACCAACAGCAAAAGTAGCAGCAGCGGAGCGGCCATCGTTTTCCGAAAAACAGCGGTGGCGGCGGCGACAGCGTCAACGCGACACCGACTAACAACGTGATACATCGGCCGAGTCATCGTGCAGACTGATTGCATTCTCGCATTGCATACTGAACGGCCGGCCGTCGCGCACGTGCCACTGAATAATAACGTAAAATAAAATCATAATATACATTACCGAACAGGGCCGGCGCGAGCGCGATCTGCATTGTTCGTGCGGTTTTTTAGACTGAAAATTTTCATTTTTTTTTTAGTCCATTTTTAGATAGATCTTTTTACAGGTACAAATCATAAATTGTATACAAATAATTCAAACGGAAAACGAGACAAATTCACTTGGACACGTAATTTTTGATCAATATAAATTATAATATCCGCTTACTGCCCGAACACAGGGCATAAGTAGGTAATCTTCAAAATTTTACAAATATGATGAGATATTTTTTGTTTTATATAGAATAAAAATTTGTATAGAAGACTAACATAAGCCATGAGAATCGGGCTTAGTCTCAAAAAAATTTGGTGAGTTATTATTATTTTTTCAACTTATGTAATTGTAATTGAACGATTTGTTATGTTTGTTATTTGTTTTTACATATTTGTATTATAAGACACTCATCCTAAGGTTAAATTTAATCACCACCTAAATGTTCGGACTTTTTAAGTCTTAGCAGCAGATATCCTTAGGTTTTAACCTATAAAATATAATAGGATTGGATTCATAGTATCCACGGATTTTATCTGTTGTATTCTTAGTATTTTTTCTAAATTACTTTGGCTAAGGTTTTTATTATAACTTCTCAGCTCTTATTTGTAATCATAGCGTGAGACAATGAACAGTAATTATAAGTGAAAAAAAAGTGTAATAGAAAAATCATTATGTACTAATGTATTCAAATGTTTATAAAGTTTTAGTACAACTATTTTAATTTCAGAATATCAGATAAACTGTATGTCAGATTATCTATACACATATACTCTACAGTCTGCATAGTACCCACACTATAACAACATGCAGTGAAACTTGTTTACAAATTGAAATATTAGTTATCGATTTTTATACAATGTATTATTCATTAGTAATCAATAACATTTTGTTTAAGAATTTATTATCAATTGCTTATAATAATATTATATTATCTTTATATTAAAACTAATATCTATATGAAATATTTTTTTCTCTTATTTACAAGAATCACATTCGTCAATTTTATAATCTTAAATAATAATTTATATTCTCTATACTGACTATACTTATTAATTTTAGAATATTAATAACGTTATAAAATTAAACCTTTGTACTAATACTATATTATAATATAATAAGCTTTAAATTTCATCACATATTATTATCATATCTATATGAAAAATAGATCGATTATTATTTTTTATTAATTTTAAAACACATTGTATATATTATTACTAACATCCTAAGCAAAAAAATATTCATATACCTTAGTCATAAACTTATCAGTCATAAGCATAATTTATAATTAATCGTTTTATTATTAACATAAAATATTCTTCTTGAAGATTCATTTTTATTGTAGACACTTTTTACATTGTAAGATTATTTCGAGACAAAATAATTATTCTTTTACTTACACTTGATTGGTATTTTTAATTCTTTGATAAGATGCTTAAACATATATTTTACAAAAAATATTTAAATTTGGTCAAATATCTTGCAAGCATAATAATATTATTAAATTATTATTAAAAAATAGGACGAAATCATAATATTATGATTTAAATAGACAAAAAACAACGAATAACTTACACGGTTTACTGTAAGAATAATCGACACATATAACAAATAATACGTCACCTCTAATTAGACACCTAATTTATATTTATTATAACAAACAGCTTATACAACTACATTAACTGCAATGCATACATTAAAATAACCTGAGTATAAGACCTTGTTTACGCGTGACGAGCACTGAGCTGAAAGAGTGAACTCAGCCAAACACTGTCCCACGTGAGCTCAAGGAACTGGGTACTCGGTCCATTAATCGGACGAGTAAAATGAGCTAGCGAGTAAATAGAAACCATTTCTAAATAAGGAAGGTCATTAAAAATGGTATACCTAATCTATGCAATATAGTATAATATCAATTGTTATATATTTTTTTAATAATATATGTTGCACCTTCTACTGAAGTTATCATACGCGCATAGGTTATACATCTAGTTTTGACCATATATAATATGACATATGCAAAATGATTCGTGAGACTCATAATGCTCATCGCTTGCCCTTATATCCTCTAAAAATCAATTCATTCGAGTCTTGAAGTATTTTAATGAATAGTACACTTAAAAACAATATTTTCAATTATATTAATTTTTTTTTTCTAGTAATATAAACCTTTTTTTTAAATGCGCTTACCAACTTTCTAAAACAAATACCTAGTTAAGCTGAATACTGATGATTCAATATAAGTACATATAATGTTTAGGTATTTAGTATACAGTATTATTAGAATATTAGATTAATATTAACTAGCATTATTTTCAAATTTATCTAATTAAAATTATTATATTATTAATGGTATAATTTTGTAGTGATTGGTAGGTATTGGGTTGTAGGTATGACTAGGTACTGACTATAGACAGAAGATCTATATTATTTACTACGTTTATATGAATACTAAAATATAAGTTATATTGTTTATTATACATGTATGTAAAAAGACACACGTGTGAAGGTTAGATAAGAAAACAACATTGAATATTAAAATGTAGACTTATAATAGTATTTTTTGGATTAATATTTTGTTTTTTGTTAATGAAATAATAATAATAATGAACAGATAATCCTAAAAGAGTGATAATAGAAGGCTATAGCAAAGATGCAAGATGAACTCTACTGAAAAATATAAATTTAATGAGATAACAACCGATGAGCAGTACCTATTAATTAATTGAAGTATGCATTATGAGTTATGACGTATAAAATATGAACATGTGTGTAAATTATAATATATACAACTGCATTAAATAAAATTTAAGTGGAATATATTATGAAAAATGAACAAAGGTTAAAGACAAACAATTATACATCAAAATTCTATTATTTCGATCAAATGTTAATATGAAAAATAAATATAGGTAATCACTTAACTCGTTTTAATTACATATTAAAATTTAATTTTAAAATATTTAATTAGCTTTAGTATAATATACATATTAGTTATTATACACCTATAACATATTATATAATGATCGTAGCATATTATGATATAATATATATATATATCTCAACATCTGCTGTATACATTTGAAATTTTAATACAACTAAATAATAAATTATAAATATATTTAATCCAAGGAAACTATAGGTATAATTTAATAATTTATAATGACAATTAACAGTGAAGTAATATTATTTTCTACAAAATGTTTTATAGAACAAATAAACGATATTACGAATTAAAAAAATATGATTTATGACTTTATGAGTAATAAATTGTATTATTGTAAATTATAATATATCATACAAAATGTAAGAGTATTAACTTTGTATCATTACTAAAAAATAACACATGTATTACTCTGGTTGTCCAAACAATTATACATTAATATATGACACATTTATGATATAATCATTACTAATTATTAGGACTTGGGACTTGGATGCTGCATTATACATTAAACCAATTAAACGAAACGATAATAAAGAGCCACTAAGGCTAATATACATATTTCAATAGCTAAAACCGTGGTAACCGAAACTTTCTCATTTTCTTAATAATAAATATTGTCGAACAATAGCCATCCCCCCCCCCCCCCACACACACAAGAAAATGTTTTTATATTTTATATTTATTGTTTTTATTTTATTTGTAAGTCGTGCATTTATTAGCTCTAAAATAACTTAGCAAAAAACGTATTGAAGTATAATAGCATTTTGTTTTATTTTATATATGTTGATAGGTACTTATATAAAAATATCAAATCAAAATTCTAACCAGGTTGATATTAAGCGACATTTTTTTAAAATATATATTGGGTATACTAAATATTGATATAAATTAATTAATTGTAATTTGTCGTTTATTTTTTTACTTATGTTTTAGTATAAATTACTTCATAATAAATTTATAGTACAAAGATATTACTTTAAAAATGTATTTCATACGTATATATTATATACAAAATACATAATGTATATAATTGTTTTAAAATTGAGGTGTCTACGAGTTTTGAATATACAATGCAAATAATGGAACAAGATAATTTCTTAATTAATTATTCAAACATTATGTGTTATATGACTATTATGTAAATCGTTTAATAAACGATTCAGTTCATAAGAGTCACTATAGAATAGATTAAAATATTAAATTTAATATATTCCATAATGGTATGTTAATTAGACTTAGACCATTTCTTTTAATAAAAAAATAAAATATTATGCATATTATTATACCAGAATACTATATATTAGTAAATGACTGAATCTTATAGCCAGTTAAAAAATAAATAAATTTAGTCTAAATTTCTCTTTAAAAAACATTATAAAAAGCACCCCATTGACTTCATAATCAGACTAGTTTTATTGAGTAAAATCCCGGCTATAAGTCTATTTTAAGCGGACTGTGTTTACAAAAAAACTAAAAATTCTAACGTGTGTCGTCTGAGGTAACAAGCTCCAACTAGAACTTATTCAATAATTAATAATTATTATTAAAATTGTATCCTCATCGTATTATCGTATAAAAATTAATTAATAGCTTTTGTGTAAAATAAAACACATTTTTCTTTTAAAATTTAAATTTAACTATAAGAAAAATAGAGGCCCGGAAAATGTAGTTTTTTCAGTGTTTGCCAAAGCTAAGAACGGCTCTGCATCCCATTATACTTTTTATAAAAATTTAATTAAATTTTCACTTATAGAACAATAAATTTGAGAGTTTTTGTTGATTGCATAGAAATGTTATTATTTAATAATATTTATGACAGACTTAATTTAGATTAAAACAAAAACAATCGTTCACAGTGGCGCCGATCAAAATATAACTAGGGTAAACTAGACGTCGTCACTGTAACACTCAAAAACATGCTGATCATTAGTAGTGAGTACCCGTAATCCCATATCATACGATATTTGATTTATTTTTATTTTTTTTTACTTAATACCATTTGCGATTTCGATCGGTTTCTTTAACGGTTGCCGTATTATCTACGTCCCCGATTGCGTCCGATTCGTCAGCGTATACCGCCCCGTTTTTATATATTAATTATGACGTGCGTCCGAGTGTGCCACCACTTCATGGCACCTCGTGTCGGTGTTAAACGTTTCAGTATTTTTATCATTGTTGTCCGGCTTGTTCGCCGCACGCCAACTTCTCTACCGTTTGTCGTTACCTATTTACGCGGCGCAATGCAGTCTCGCTCTTACTATACCGTTGTTTATGATGTTTCGTGACCATCATAAGCAGTCTATAGCATTGTTCCGTAACGATTGATTGTCGAGCTTTCGCCGTAAATCAGTAACAATAGCCATAACTGCTATTGGTGTCGTCGCGGCAGCATCGTCGTCCACTCTGGTCCCGCTCGTCGTTGGGCCGCGCGATTGTAAACGGCGGGTGTCGTTCGGCTGGCCGCCATGCAGACGGAGAGTAATGCGTCCACAATCGAGCGTGCGACACCCGTGAACTCGTTACACGACGAGATGCCGGAGAACGTGCGTTGGTGATTTATCGCCAAACTCCGTAGTGCCTCCTCATTTTCGTACCCCCGATCCCGCATCGCTATACAGCCGTCCTATACGACGTCTTCTCCTGAGAACCACAATTTTACGTACGTCGTCGGTTCGTCAACTAGGTACTGTATCATCGTCAACAGCGACATATTGCGTCTTGTATAATTCCATGCTGTTTACGCCGTAATCGAAAAATACCATGATTTGCATTTCGGATGATTCCGGCCGGTGCTATATCTCAGTCACCACATACACTGATACTAATAACTGATTAATTAACGTATAATCATACGGATATTGTGTGTATAAGTTTCCGATTGCTGGTGTAGTATAGGTTGTTGTTCCGTCGCCTCCCACAAACGCAAACCGAATTTATATAATATATATATTATATTATAATACACGTCTAGACGTCTTCAATACCTATGTAAACCTTTGCAATATGTCTACGGTCTCGTATTCATTAAACCATCATCCAGAGCCGTTGTGATGTTTTTTGTATTAGCGATTATCATTTGATTGAGATTGCTGTTAGCCGCCGTACCTGTTAGCTAGTACACGGACCATCGTCAATAAACGTGCGGAAGTGACTTTTAATCATATTCCGTTCTTGCTGTTTTTCATAATATATTATATAGTGTGTTGTCTCGTAAACTAATCATTTCAAACTTATCATGCGACAAAGATCGCTGTAAATTCATATCGATGTAAACTATTTATCATGGCTAAGTTTACCACCATCGATGATCTTGTTCATATATTTATTTAGATCATATTATTTTGCAATAGAATGCATGATTTTTTTTAGTTTTATAAATTTTACAAAGTTGACGGAATAAAACATAAATAGAACGCCACACCTGCATGTGTTGTCTCCGTCTTACTTACATACAACATAGCGATTTGCTTTCAGTAGATCACAATATCACATTATATGTTATCAGCTTTAATATTAGAGAGAATTTACTTATTAAATAAACAAAATTAAAGTTTACAATAATTATCAGTGTATATTAGCGTTGATTTTTTTTCGATATTTTAATTTTTAATCAATAGACATGAATATAATATAAAATATTACAAATTGAAAATGATTACCTATATAGTTACATCTGACTTACAATTTATATATCGAAAAAAAATCAACGTTACAATACTGTTTATACGAATAGCCAATAGGTAATGCTCTAATTTTTAATTTTGATAATAAGTAAATTCTCTTTGGACTCTAGAGCTAACAACTCATAATATTTTCTACTGAATGTAAGCATTACATTCAAGCCTGCTATAATTGTCAATTTATATTTATGAATCTTATATGCCAATACGGTTCCCCCTATCGGCCCTATCATTCATTGGTTATCTTGTTTCTATTCTCAACGAATTTATACCACGTGATGAACAAATATAGGTACACGGTATATTAACTTGAAAACTAAAGTTAACTAACAAAATCAATTAGTTTATATTTTCACTAATTAGTTATAGGTGTAAATTAAATTTTTTTCTTGAAGATAAAACTGAACAAAGGTATGCCGAATAAGCGTATCATTACGTATTTCTTATATATGTTAAATTAGAGAAACGTAGAACTCATAGAAGGTTAAGTAATCCTACTCAAAACTCAGTACACTATATACTATATAGTATATAGTCATTCACAACAAAATAAATAATCACACCAAATAAAAAATAAAACAGTGAAAAAAATGGCAATAGACGATAGATATGCAGGCCCGTAGCCACGGGGGGTGGGCGTTGCCCCCCCTAAAAAATATTAGAAAGACTTTTAGATAGGTATGCATCAAAATTTAAACACGTAACATCAGTGAATATGATGAATATTATAATTATCTATGTAAACTTTAATATAAGTTTTATTTTTATTATTTAATATTATTCGTTTTGTAACTTTAAAGTTTAAAATAAGTTTAAAATAGTTGTGTTCATTTAATGAGATATCAATGTAAATAAATTAAAAAATTGCATTTATATATAATGCCCCCCAAAAATTTGCTTTGCCCCTCCTGAAAATTCGGTCTGGCTACGGGCCTGTAGATATGTACCGTAAACTAAGATAATATTATAATATTTATAACTAGAGACCGGATTTTTATGTTATTACATATTCTTACTAAATGTATGCAGTTCCAATTGGATAAGATTTGTCGACGATTCATATATCTATAAACTGATGTATAAAAGTTTTTAGTGCATAAAAAAGAATATTTCGACGTTAAGGAATATTTTGTGCAAAAAAAATATTTTAGGGAATTTTTCGGCATTTTGGGATTTAATTTGAATATTTTATAAAAAATCTAATGGTTTATAAAAAAAACGCAAAAATATAATATTTAATATATCATATTTATAAATTATCATGAATCATGACGAAATATTAGCGCAAAGCAATATTGATAACATGAACTACTACACTACAACCACAGAATACAACAACTACTACTAGTAGTTCGTGATTGATAAGAACATAACATTGATAAGAAAATCAGTAGTTCCCGCGTTCAACGTAGCACTGATCATAATTTGCACACTTCATTTTTGAGTTTATAAGACTGAACTATTTAAGTTTGAGTTATTTTAATACACACCATTATTCTGTTATTCAACTATATGCAATTATTATTTATTTTTATTATTTAAAACATGTAATTATTATTTTTATTTTTATTTTTTTGAATTTTTTATGAAAAAGAATATTTTTGCATTTAAAAGATTATTTTGATGAAATTATAGAGCATAGAAACATCTTATTTTTAGTTTTTAAGAGCATATAAATCCTGTCTCTATTTATAACTTATAAAGATGTAAAAAATACAATTGGTATAATAATATATTTTATAAATGAAAGAAAAATGAAAATTTGAACAAGTATAACAAGAAAACAATAATAACAAAAAAAGGAAAAAAAACATCGACAGGATGACATGAAATTAGATGGGAGGGGGATACGAGATGGCGATTTGGTGTAAAAAAGCAATGTGTTATAGCCTTACAGGCCACTGTATGCCTCCGCATCCAACTTGACCCACGAACAGACGAGTGTCACGAGATCGTTTCGATACGACAACCACTAGACGGCAAGTCAAGGCCGGATAGCTTAGGCCACGAGAGCGATGGTTGTCGGCGTGCGGCTAGTGCACGATGTCATGTGCACGTCAGACGGCGATACAGATGACGACTCTTAAACGAGCGACGGAGAACAAAACGGCGCAGGGCGAGCGAAAAAAATTTGAGCCTGCAGAATCTGTTACCACTGGATGGACGCGACCCGGTCTGCTACGGTTCGCCTCGCGACGAAAAAGAAAGTTATGCTCTCACATCACCTCTGTCGTGTCCCGTAGTCGGCCGCGTCTGTCATCTGCGGTGGCAGCTGGAGTCGCGCATTGCTGGATCCTGTAAAACGCACAGTTTCCACGGTACCAGCGTCGCTAAGGTCTGTGTTCCTGGCTTACAACAATATATCGTCACTCACCTTATGCCAACAATTCTCCGCCGCCTCCGTTGTGACGAGTCGTCGCCTGCGCTGCAGTTTGATGCATACACGGGTATCTCCGGGACGGGATCGTTGCCCACGTCGTTCTTTCAAGTGACTGTAAAAAAAATTCTAGTCAATATAGACACAATTTTATCAGCATATAAAATTAAATTTTTTACAAAATCACGTAAAATAACAATAAATTGCAATTTAAATGTAAGTAAAAATATAATATATCCTACTAATAATCATTGACTAACAAATCATCTCCGTTCAGAATCGTTTTTCGTATACAATGATACTTGTAATTGCATTCAAATTTAACACATCCGTTATAGTGACCATGTAACCTACTCTCCATCTCTACTAAACAGCAGAGCGATACCCACTTGCCAACCCTTTTTTTATTTATTATAATGGCAATAATGCTTCGTATAAAACTATAAACGTATATAAAATAAATAGTAAATTACTATTAATAAAATTTTTGATAAACGTGTTTTAACTTGTGACTTGTAAGTACGTCACCTATAAATGGTACAACCTATACTAATAAATTATTAAATGTAATATGATACCAACACTAGTCCATATTATGATGCTGTATTAGGTACATTTAAAAAATTGGATCTATTCTGTGAACTCAATTTCACATATAAACATATTTATGTAGTATATATAGTTAGTTTGACAACACTACTATAATTGAAAACTTGAAGTTTATCAATGTTTATATATTGTGAGGATAATTAAAGTTAATATGTTTACGAAGTTGGAAATTCTCCAACTTATAATTATAAATTTATAATAATGATTGTAATTCAAAAAATATTTTTATTTTTAGAAATAAACAATTTATATAATGTATGCACAATAACCTTATGTGTAACTGCTAAAGTGTTAATAGTAAAAAAAAAAGGGATTATGAAATGTGAAACAAAACTTAAGAGTCACCCACTGCATCATAATTTAGCTCGTTTAATTACATTTTTCTATACTTCAATTTATTATGTTATAATTATATTTTTCTTTAGTTTATTTTTACAGAAAATAATTATAGAAACAGAAAAATTCCACTAGTATATTTTAAACTATCATTTTTTGGAATTTCGTGTTCCTATATAATTACTAATTAGTATTAGCATTCCAAAAAAGCATGTTGCTAAACTACGCGTGGACATACCTAATATTATTAAGTTTTCGGTTTCTTTAGGTATATTATTATTATATTTTAAACTTAGTAATTTAGTATTTTACATTTTAATAATTATTTTTTTTAACGAATTATATTCATTATAGGTAGTTTTATACGTACAGTTTTATTATTTCTACCATATGCTAATATGTTACGAATGCAGACGGAACTATAGAATATGTAAACCGTAGTTCGTAAGCCACGAAAATTGATGATGTCGAAGATCTACAAACGGTTTCGTTCGTACGCGTTCCGCGGTCATGCCTATTACGTATAATACTACACATAACACATAGGTACATCTTACAATGATGACGCCGAACAAAGCTTAAATTGGGGAGGGGGGGGGGCAAAAATTATTTACATTACCCACCACCTTTTGTACTATAACCTTCTATATTTATACCAACCATACGTACTTCGACGACTTATTCGAAACAAACAGTACGCTTTATGTTGTTATTTGTTGGGCAGTATTATTGTTTATCCCTATTCTCGCTGAACATATAATTTTTTTGATTACCAACGGACCCCACTCACCAAAAAAAGAGGGGAGGGTCGGCGCTCTTAAGTTCGGCGCCACTACGCCCTAATATTTGACAATGGGAAAAAAAAGAAACAATATATAATACAATAGAATTTATAATAATAATAATAATATACATGTATATTGTTGTAATGACGTGTACACAAACGTTGCGGACAGCATAGTTTTGTTATTATGTTATTGCAAAAAAACAAAAAAACATTTACTCAAACAGTCAAATAGTTCTCTGAGACGAGACAACATTTTTGATGTTTAAACAGAGCTTGAAGTGATTCAAATCGAAAATGTCACATTCCACAACATATATTGTTATTTACCGGACCACGGCGATGAGTGATATCGTGTCAAAAAAAAATCACATAATATAGCTTGTACACATGTCACATAGTACACACGACACGCATCGTGAGGATGTAACCGCAGAACGGCTATACAGATCCGCTACACTACGCTCACACGACGATCGTTTTATGTCGGCAAAGGTGAAAACACGCGGAGACGGCGACGATCTGCGTGTCACATGTCATAAGGGTGTCGACAATTATTATTATCGACTGGCGCGTGCGAATATCATAGAACAGCGGTATGATACGTCGAACGTCGCACAAAAACCCGCGAGTCGCACGGGCCAGGACGAGCCGAAAACCGGACCGTTGACCGTTGGCAACGGATCACACGATATTATAGTATATAATATACATTATATACGTATATAATATAATAATTATAGAGTTTGAAATATTTCTCGTTTACCAAAACGTGGAATATTGAACCTTTAAAATATAAATCTTAAAATATTAATAATACACTATTGAGTGCCGCGGTCGACATATTGGTATTTTATTATAATAGCCAATGAAGTCAATTTATTAGATCAGGTTGATTTAATCCAATAACTAGTATCAAACTTATAGAACGAATATTATTATCTAGAGTATTTATTAGACTTTAATTTTTATTTAAATTTTTACAAGAATCATGCAGTGACGTAATTAGAGTTCAAATCTTGGGGGTGCTACAATAAATTATGAATTGCTTACAAATTACAATGCCATGGGAGGCTTTGCCCCTCACACCCCCCAACTTGACATAATTCCAGTATTTAGATTATACTAGTATTATATTCGCAATATTATTTTTAGAAAAAAAATATGACACAATTCATTTTTTTATTATAGTATTTGATTATTTTGATTATACTACATATCTACATTCTAAAGCAGTGGTTCTCAACCGGTGTGCCGCAGGAAATGTTATTAAATATTGAAAACAGTGTTTTATTTCGTGACATTTATTTTTAAAAATATAGCAGCATAAGTTGTTGTGGTTGTCAAGTGCGTGAGTGTGCCGTGAAAACTTGTGATGTATAATAGTATGCCGTTAACTAAAAAAGGTTGAAAACCACTGTTCTAAAGTGTCGAACATCATTTTCTATCTATATTTTTATGATTAGAGCCTATGGAAGTTCATGCATTTGCATGTTTTTACTGAGTGCATCAAAAAGTTGCTGTATGAGATAACAAATCACAATCTAACGAGTTCAAAAATTAAATTTAAATGTAGGTACATACTACATATTTTCGCATATTTTGAGGTTTTTAAAAACATATGCATACTTTCAAATAAAATTGCATTTTATTACATTTTAATGTTATTTTTTTTATTAATATTTGACGATAATGTCGAACTTTGAGTATATTTCAAAATTAATTTCTTGAAAAATATGTCCTTTTAAAAACATTGCCAATATAAAATAAATACCTGATGAAAATTAAAGATCTTTGCTTGGTCGGGCTGATAATTGTCGTTCATTTGTAATTGAAAATCTATCAAAATATTCAAAATCCCTAGTTGTAAATTTTAATTCTTGAAGTACCTAAATATAATATATTATATCATATTGAAATTTTACATATTTTTCTCCATCTTTTAAATATTATTTTTATTAAAAACGAAAAATCTTAACGTAAAAAAAAAACAAAATACATATTTAGTGCATATTTAATAATTTTAAGCACATATTTGCATACATATTTTGATAGATTTTAGTGCATGAACGTCCTGGCCCTATTTATGATAGGTTAAATTACTAATAAGTAAAACGCTGCTGTAACTTGTTGTTTCGTAACCAATTTTTCAACTTCCTCATTGAGGAAAAACTTCGTCTGCATGTTGCAGAACTGACAAGAGGTATGGTTAATGGAACCTTTGAAAATACTTCTTTATTTAGAATTTTTTTTTTTATGTCATCTAACCTGTTTTTTAAATTGTTCTTTAATACATTTCTGTTTTTATGAACTCTGTGTTTGAATTTATTATGTCATAAAATTATAAAATAAACTACATTGTTAAAATTAGATATTTGAAATTACAAAGACGTAGAACTTGAGGGTGCTTGAAGTAAAGCTGGGGGGTGCTTCAGCACCCCCGTAGTTGCGCCACTGGTCAACCATGACCATTATAAAATTATGATATTTCACACGGACATGCAATTAGTATTCAGCGTCTTATAGATACTAAATACCACTAACGGTACTAACAGTAAGGTTGTTCGTTATTCGATTGTCGTAATAATATATAATTGATTGTTAACAATTCAGAAATAATTGAAAATTTTGATTAATCAAAGATTTTTATCAAGTGTACAGTATTCGGTTGTTGAAACAGTTTAATAAAACTAATCGATTAATTGAAATAATTGAACAGCCATACTACTCGTATATATTATGTGTACAACGTTTATTTAACATACGCGTTTTAATCGAAAATTAAGTTAATTGAGATCTACATGAGTAATTTCTTTCAAAGATAAACACATATTTTATCAACAAAAAGTATGTTTTTATTATTTTATTAACATATTTTTATAAGTTTTTACTTTTTTGAATAAAAACATCATTATTATTATCATTTTTATTTCATACTTCAAACAGTCCAAACTTTTGGAGCAGAATATTTCCTAAAATAAAAATTAAAAAAAATAATGGTTTTATTCCTGTCCTTATACTCAATATTTTTCTCCAAAATCACTTAAAATTATATTTCCAAACACTGAAAAAAAATTAAAATAAACGTACTAATATACGAACAACCTTGTATAGTTGTGTATATATACCTAAATAGTAGATAAATACATAATTATATATTTAATAAATTAATAACTACTTATCCGCTTAGTATTGAGTTAATGAATTGTACTTACCATTATGACTATAAGTTAAGCTTATAGTTTTTACGCGCTGTTATTCTTATTAAATGTTTGAATTAGTTTCAAAATAGAATGTATGACAAAATTTAAATATAATATATCCTAGACTGACAAATCATCTCCATTCAGAATCGTTTTTCGTATACAATGATACCTATCATTGCATTCAAATTTAACCTACCCTAGTCCGAGGTCCACTCCACCCCCTATTGTACAGCAGAGCGATACTCACTTACCCGCTTTTTTTATAATCAAAATGTATAATGTTGTTAGCCTTTTAGGAAAGTTTTTTTTTAATATAATTGATATTTTTTTTATTTGTATCAATTATATTTACACAATTAATTACTGTTTTATTTTTATTTTCGAGAAAATAATTCAATCGTAAAAAATTAACGACTTTTAAAATCGTTTAACTATTTTCGAAGTTTAACGCAAGAGATATTTAAAAAAAAGTGGCTGTGAAATAGATTCAATATAATTAGTAGTTCGAACTATCGAAGAGAACACTACTTGTAAGAATACACCGGAAAACAATGCCCGGTCATTATGCACTTCGCCCAATTTTCAAAGGCAAGGTCGGAATAAGTTAACATTGTCCAGGCATTATACACAGTACCCAATTCGGTTTGAAATCTATAGGTTAAATATTGATTATATTAAAAATTAAATAAAAAATCTAACAGGGTACTTAATAACCATAAAAAAATCTAAAATAGACGCTTCAAATATTAGTTTTTAAATCTATTAGGTATCCAGTTAGTTTCATACAACTTAAGAGTTAATATAATTATCTAATAGTGGTTGGACATGATTAAAATTAATACTTTTTAATATCAAAATATAATGTTAAGTATATTATAGAGATAGCATTATTATACATACATCACTATAGAGGTACTTTGAGTTGAAAAGTCGACCGGATTTTTTACATTTACACCACCTGATGGTACATAATGTTTTGCAAGCACACCTAGTATACCCTTGAGTCGTGACAACCCAATTTAGAACTTTTCATTCAACTTCATCTTTTAAGAAATTTGTACTGGTGGTACCTCATTATCCTGGATAAACATCTCTTTGCATATCGCGTCAAATGCTATTCGATATATATATAGAACTGACTTAAAAAAAAAAAAATTATGCTAATTAAAATTACAACAAAAATTGTGAAAATTATATAATTAATAACTAATTTAAGAAATATACTCATTTCAGGAAATTTCCAAAAATAATATTTTGAAAGAAGTTATAACGCTCCAAATTAATTTATGCAAACAAATAGTGATATTTTAAAAAATTCTAAAAAATAAACTAATTGATTTAGATAAATATTTTTACCATCAAAATTTTTCTTTTAATTAAATTTACAAATTGGGTATTTTGAATTTTTCCAATAAAAATTTATTCAAATTTTATATTTTTATTTTTTCTATTAAAAAATAAATTTTTTTTTTATATTGTATACATGTAGCGCTAGGGTCTATAAATGATAAATAAAAAAAAAATAAAAAAAAATTGATTAGAAAAAAAGTTATTCCAAAAGTCAGTTCTATCGATTACACCCTAGATGTGATATCAATGTGTGCAGCGCTCTATATTAATTTACTTTGCCAACTTGAATCCGGGAAAAGTACATTTTTACCGGGCAATCTTGTACAATTCCAATATTAATATTGTAACATTATTTATATCATACAATATTTTACATAGTAATTTTATTAACTTCTATTTTTCACTTTTTTAACTGTAATAACTGATTCCAATATAAATCACTGTTAAATTTTAATAAAAAATATTTAGGTAGGCATACCTACAAAATTATACCCATGCGTAATTATTTACGTATATATGTTACGAAAAAAGTAAGAAGTGCACAGTGCCCGATTTTCAAGGGCAAAGTTGGAATGAGTTAACATTGTCCGGGTATTATATTATACAATTGACAGTTCCCAATTCGATTTATGCGCAGTAGGATAAATATTGAATATATTAAAAATATGTAAAAAATCTTACAGCTAGGGTACTTAAATAATCATAAAAAAATCTAAAATAGACGCTTTATAAAATATTTTCATGAAAGTTTAATTAAACTATTATGATTATTATATTCTACAATTATTATGTACTATAATACGTGAAACTTCCGTTGTCTAATCTAGACACACGCTTCCCGTATTTGACAGGGACGACGCGCGACGGGTGGTGACGTCGATGGGTTCGAGCGTTTACTGTCGCATCGTCTGCTGACGAGTGATGACTCTGTCGATCGAGGACAGACGGCGGTGATCACGTGGGTGGATGATATACATACATACAATATGAGCTTCAGTGGAAACTGTCACAAATATTCACAAACACAAACTCATCTCGAGCTCAACGAGTTCGAACACTGCGACAACTGCAGCCACGACCACTACCGAGGAAGCATCTTCACTGTTCTCATGGTAACGGCTACGTCGCGTTCCGTTTTCGTCCACGTTCAACGGGTAAAGATCTATCCGCTTCTTCGTAGTCGACCAGCCGGTTTCAGAGCGGAAACCAAGCATTCGCGACGGAAATAACATACCATACCATCCGGAATACAGCCGGCGATTGGAACCGTAACAACTACGACTACGCTGTTCTACGCGCCGCTGTCCAGTTCGAACATATATTATTGACTATCGGTTCGATAACCTGTCTCGTCGATGTATACCGATTACCGTCTGGATCCTGTTCCTCCCGCGACAGCGTATGTTTACATCCACCGTAAAACTGAATTATAGGTCACATCTTGGTTGAAATCAATGACTGTTCGGACAGTTTTTCTACACCGAGGTTAGTACCAGGTGCATATATGACATGTGATAAATGACACGTGTCTTAACATTTTTAAATTTATTATTCGTACACATTAAATTAAAAACAAAGTACAAATAATAATAATAATAATAATAATATAATAACATTACCTATATTCAATTTATTTTAATTTTATCTATAAATATCGATACAATAGATATGTAGTAGGGGCAACCCGGTATAAAGAGCTGTGGTGGGTTGATGGCGTAGTTTTTATCACTAGGTAATATATTGTCCGCTCACGGCCGATCGATTGTTGTTAGTGGTTACTGCTCGTCTTGGAACAGTTCTAGTACTAGCTGTGTGGTGATAGTGGAGTGTAATTTATATAGTTTTTATGAAACAAGGGATGGAAAGAGAATAAGTATAGAAAATATTATAAATAGTATACAAAAATAAAAAATATATATCGAGAATAGATAAACATTTCCAACAGTAAAATAAAAATAAAAATAAGTTGTGATACGATGTATTGATAATGAATAATGAAAATTATTCAATACTAAATGATAATAACAATTTACAATAATATGATAATATACCTACTTAAAAGGTTAGGTTAGTGATTATCTTATATTAGTATTATGGGTAAAGTCAATTTTTACTCATTTTAATTCGATTGAACTCTAAAGTTAGGTGACATAGGCCAATGCATAGGGCGGCATTTAATATTGTTGTATTATAGATTTTATGAATTATTTACATATAAGTATGTAAGGTGCGGAAAAACTCAAATTTGATAGGTGTGTTTAAATACTTGAGCCGGGCCTGATTGCACTTAGATTAATAAAATGGTAATGAACTGTACTCATTAAAAAAAAAAGGTAAAGTTCCAACTACATTTAAGTTAAAAAAACATCGCAGTTCTATATAATATTATGTTATGTTATTACACAATTTCTTATGATTTCACTAAATAATATATACTTGTAATATACATTATATCATAGAAAATTAAAAAGTATTAAAATTACAATTAGTATGCCAATGACAGTATTAAAGCGGAAGGGAAAATAATAGTGTTTTACAAAGTTTAAATTAACATTCTTTTTTTGCACATCTGCTTTTAATCCGATTGCAGTTCTATCATTATACATATTTTTTTATCTAAGTGCAATTCCACCATTTTATTTAGGTAAAAAGTGCAATTCGTCTATCCCGAATATTATAACATCACTAATCAGCCAAACAAGAAAAAAAGATAATATAAAGTTTAACATTATGTAATACAGCGGGTAATGACCGGAAACGACAATACATAATGATATAATGAGTAGTAATTAATCAACAAATAAGAATGACCTATCTTTTACGCGGGACTCGGGCTCATGGCTTGAAACAGAAATAGATTTAAATAGAACTGTAGTAGATGGCTAGTGGCTGGTGGCTGGTGGATTTTCGATGGGAAATGGCCCCGAAAACACGTGATATACTTCAATTATTATTTGAACAAAGAATTATTTTTAAAAATATTAGATGTTCTGAAAAAAGTTTATTTGATAGCCATAAGTTAGATTTGATGTCAATTATATATTTATATGTAATAAGTAAAGAATACTTAAAAATTTGTTTATATTATAATGTTGTTATAAGACAAAAAAATCCATGGTTGTTATAAACGTCGTGTGTTAACCAAGTTAATTTTATTTAATCATCAATAATATTATATTTTATTTTAATTTAAGTCACAATATATACATATATACCAAGGTATTAGAAATATTTTATCTATTTTAAGTAGTACAAATTTTTTTTAATTAATAATTTAGAAATTAAAATTTATAAACCAACAAAAAATGCTATCTGTATTGTCATATTATTTAAAATATGTACAAGTATATTTTGTACCTATTAATTTATGTTTTGATGTTTAATAATTTATAACTGTTTCTTTTTAAAAATACAAATCTTTTTTCATGAATTTTTATAGAATTATCATTTTATTTTACCATTTAAATCTGTTATTCCAACTTATTTCTAATACATTCTGTATAGGTAATGAATGTAATGTTTTGTTAACTGAAAACATATCGGTCGTTTAATCAACTGGCTTCATAGTTTGCAATGGTTTACCTTATCTAGCATTATAATATAGAAGACTGTGAAAATCTCTTATAAAACACACAATTTTCATTTAGGTACTATATAAAAAAATAATGCTCATTATTATACAATAAAACTTCCATTTAACGAAATTTTATGTTTAACGATTTATTTTTGAAAATCATGACTTTCATTGTTAATTATGAGTTAAAAAAAAAGACCCCAAAAACAACACTATTACCTACGATTGTGTGTGTAATGTTGCCATTTTATATTTATTGTCAATTCGTTTAATTTTCTTAAATAATACTTAACATTATAAACAAATTGCAAAAACTAAAAATGTAAAAATAAAATAAAGTAATAATAAAGTATAAAAATAATTTTAATTTATACCTTGGTATTTATTACAAAATACTTGAAATACTTAAAAAATATTTTATTATATTTTTATGAATCAAAATATATTCGTTATATTTTATAAATAATTAACTTATTTCAATGCATACATCGCAAGTATTTGTGTAAGTAAAATAAAATGTATAGAAAAAAATTGTTATTTGAAAAAAAGTAATTAAGCTACATAAAATATAATACCCATCTTTCGGTTACTATTATTTAAATTCAACTCTTTTCTCATTCTAAATGTATACTTAATATTATATAAATGTTATTATATAATAAAAGATGTACAATATACTATATAAATCAATAATAAATATAACTGTCTATATCCTATGATATAATAATATTTTATTGTAAATATTTAGATTAGATAGACAGCTATTGAAACTGATCCATTAAAATAACAGCACTTTATAAACTAATTTTCTAATTTTTAGTTTATAATAGCACAACTAAAATAAATAAATATTACTCACACAATGATATGTTTTATGGATTCTAGACGGGTCAACTAATTCGCGTGATACTATTTTATACCGTCTACACTCATATATATAATATTATATAAGAAGTGGCGAACAAGATAATAGATATTATATTATAATTTATAATAGTCATTTTGCAGATATATAGATAATAATTGAGTACAACATACGCCTTATAAAAAATACAATAAATATCTTGGTGTTTTACTAATATCATATGAATGCATTCAAAAAATACACAACAAAGTAAACTATGCAGGTACTAATAATACTATATAATTTAGTTCAATAAGGAAACCTAGAAATAAAAATACGATATTTGCTATTTTACAATATTCGAAAACGGGTAATGTGTATAATAGGTATATGTGTTGCACCGGCCGGCTGTAGTCAATGTGTTGGATAAGTGGAAAAAAGTGAGCGTGAGCGATTACATGTACGGGACAACTAAATAAAAATTATTATAAAATAATAAGGTCAGTAAACAGTAAATGGTCCATAAATGTATGAAATAAGTGTAAAGTAATAAAATACTCATCTATGGTATACTACATCATTACAACTACAATACATACTAAAATAATTTAATAAGTCTAGGTCCTAAGTCCTTATACCTAGCTATACATACAGTAGAGTCCCGCTAATCCGGATAATCTGGACCATTTATGTTTCGTATTTAGTATGTACTCATATATAATATATATATTCGGGAATAAAAATAATAATGTGTACTTAATGTAAAATTGTAAATCAATACATTTTTAATTCGTATAAATACACGAGGTGTTTTTTGACAGTATATTTATCGCGTTGTTATTTATAATGTTTATTAATTAGTAAGTTAAAAAAAAAACATCATTTCGTTTAATCCGGATTTTAGATAATCCGGAGAGTCCGGTTCCATCTAGTACGGATTAGCGAGACTCTACTGTACCTATATATACAAAATAGTAAAATACCTAGTTTAGCTTAGCTGTTAGCTGCAGTATTGACCAAAACTCAAAGCACGATTGGACAAATTCGGTTCACCAAGTTTCCGAGTTCTAATATCAACAGCATGGCGTATTAAACAGGACACTTTAAGCGCAAACTTCTATCAATTTTTCAGGCCAATCAATGTATAAAAAAGTGAGTCTAATTACTACAATATTGGATTTTAAATAAGCAAATGTATACCCTGCGCGGTACAAATGACGCCACTGCAATAAGTAAGCTTATTATGTCGGTATAAGTCAACTACGCACTTTATTCTGCCACCCAAAGACTTTGGCGACATGGTGTGAAAGCGCGGTTAAAGACGCCGCCCGACTAAAGCACCAAGTATTACAGTAATAGTGGTACTTTACGACGGCCGCAAAAAATGTTCACGGGTCAGCTTTTCGGCGGTCAACGGCAATCCCAATCAAATTACAGCCCGGTGAGGCCACAGCCACAGTCAGAATATATATATATAATATATAATATATGGATATCGTTCAGTACCGTCGTGTCACCGCAATCAGACATAGTCACTGCAGCACTCAAAAATCTTTTGACCATTGGTCGTGAGTTTTTGTAATCCCATATCACACGATATTTGATTTATTATCTATGTTTTTTACTTTTACAATATATCTAAGTGAAACGTCTCCTACATCGATATTTTTGTGCGATCGCAAAATACCTTTTGCGATTTAGATTAGCTTCTTTATCGGTCGCCGTATTATTTTTATGCGTCCCTGATTGCGTTCGGCCGTTCGTCAGCCTCCGCTCGCGTTGCGACGCGTAAACACCGTACACCGCCGGGCCGTTTTTATATTGACGTGCGTCCGAGTGTGCCAACACTTCGCGGCAACGTACTCGGTGTTAAACGCTTTAGTACGTTTTTAATAGTTTTATCATTGTTGTCCAGCTTTTTCGCCGGTTGTTCCATCGCCGCACACCAACTTCTCTACCGCTTGTCGTTACCTATGTACGCGCAATACGACGTTTCGTCTGCATCAAACAGTCGGTCGCATTGTTCCGTAACGATTAATTGTCGAACTGTCGTAAATCAGTAACGATTGCCATAACTGTTGTATTGGTGTCATCGAGGCAGCATCGCTGTCCACTCCGGTACCGCTGACCACCGTGTCGCCGTCGCCGCCGGATCGCGCGATTGTAAAAGGCGAGTGTCGTTCGGCTGTCCGCCGTTCAGAGGGGGTCAGTCAACGCGTCTATATCCGAGCGTGCGACACCCGTGAACTCGTTACACGACGGGGTGCCGGGGAACGTACGCTGGCAATTTAATTTGTCGCCAAACTCCGTAGTGCCTCCACTTTTTCGTACTCCCATATGCGAAGGTTTCACCCGAGTACTATAATTTTACGTACGTCGTCGGTTCGTCAACAGCGATATTGTATCTTTGTGCAATTCCACGCTGTTTACGCGTTAACGCTGCAAAATACCATCTATTACACTTCGGATGCCGGCCGTTGCTATATCAGTCACTATATACACGTATAATACTATAACGTGATACGTATAACTGATTATATTATACAACATAGTTATTGAATGAATATTGAAGATAATTGACAGTATAAAAACTTAATATATAATGATAATTAAATTGTATAATGATAATAATATTAATTGTTAAAATAAATACTTCGTGTACCTAATAATTGTTGATTATAACCTTTATTTAAATTTAAAAGTAAAAATAAACTATATGAAACTTATTACATATTATGTTGTTTATATTATTACTTATTAGTAACATACTAATATAGGAAAACTTTTATTTGCAAAAAAAAAGGTAAATAATAATACCATTGATTACTCGTAAATACTAGTATTTTTTCTGACTTATTTTAAAATTTTGGCGGAGCACTTATATCAAGTCCATGGAAAACCGGTTAAGAACCACTGTTTGTAGTGTATTATAATATGTACGGTTTCGATACCGTCATCCTACAGAGTTACGTGACGTCTCATGGGTTACAATTTTTTTTTTATCACTATTTATAGTTGTGTAATGCCTATGTATAAATCAACTGGATCCCTTCTTCGGCCAATTACTCACTAACAATTTGATTGTGATTGCTGCTGATTAATGGCCCCCTACCGTGGTTCTGATACTCTATATGGCACCAGGTCGTTTAAGTCTATATGTCCTGCGTCGTTAAACGTTTTCGTGGGTCCAGAGCTGCTGACATCCGTATTCCTAGATTTATCATTCAGTTCTAAGTTCACACGTAGTGTGTATAAATAAACAAATTCATACACATTTCAAAATGTATAATGAAAAAAATTGTCTTTTTGAAGATAAAATAAAATGTTGATTAGACATTATAATGGGTATTATATTTTCATAAATATGTTGCTCTGCATATAAATCTAGTAAAATTATCTGTACAATGCGCCGTACAAGACGAGTAATGTGATGATACACATAATGTAGTACTATTATATTTATATTTGATAATTTTAGCTTTAAACACAGGTGTTATTAGCTATAGATGTCGGCAGTTTGAAAAAAAACTAATTTTATGTATTTTTAAGAGAGTAAAAATATGTTAGACTAGTGAAACATGAAGAGGAAAAAAATTCTTTAGTGTTCCTGGGAGTCTTAAAAAAAGCCTTTATAGGTGACAGGTGTGCTTGACGGAAGTATACTTACTTCTGCAATTTCCTTTCGAACAATTTGCTAATTTTCGGATGATTATAATTCTCTGACAAGATCCCCGAAATTATTTTGTATGTTATCATAATTATTAATATTATCATCATAAATAGTCCGTGGTTTGTATTTTAATTTATTGATATTGTCCATAATTTAAACTGAAAATAAGGTGCAAAATCGCCGTTCATGTGAAACAAATCTTAATCATTTTTAACGTTTAAGTTGTTTACAATAAATACAATAATTAGGTACTCGTGAATAGCACATGACACTGATTAACCAATAATAATTTTTCTTGATTTATATTTGATGTTTTTATTTTAAATAGTAACTCGAATATCTTACTACAGTTCTAGAATGGACTACCAAAAAATATTATTCATAATCTAATAATAATATTAGAAATAAAACTTCTAGCTGTTTATTGGTTCATGGTTGCGTAAACTTGTATAATTCCCATATTCGTAAATCAAATATAGGGATAGTCTAAAATGTTTAAATATAAACAAATTAAGATTTTTTTTTGAATACAAATAAAAAGTTAAAAATATTTATTAATTGAAAAAAAAACAATAGTTACTTAAAATAAATACTACACATCTATACATATTTATAAGTTACTTATAAATTAAAATATAGCACGGTGTTAACATAAACTCAATAAAAAAAATTATTTCCTGTAACATAGTCATCTCTCTACTGTTTGTTTGTGGAATATAATAATATAATTTATAATATTATTATTTATTATAATAACATTAAAATATTTAATTTTAATATTTTAAAGTAGAAAATTGGCTCTAGTGTCTAGTTAGGTTGGGAATTGGGATCTCTAATATCTATTCTATATTCTTTGTGCTAAAATAATTACTTGTAGATGAATAATATAATATATTAGAACATACAACAACATTCAAACAGCGTCATGGATGCCGGACGATTGTAGAAAGTTAAGTAAACATAAAAACGTATTGAACCGCAATTCAATTAATTCATACGTTACAACATTATAATTAATACGCTATAACATGACTACCTACATGAGATAGATATACGTTTTAGCACATATTTTTGTAAAATGTGATAAAAATTTAATTATTGTATTTGATTATACTTATGTATTAATTTTCGTATTTTATTTTTGGATATTGAATTTATTGATAATATCTACAAATACAAAATAGAAAAACTATGCTTACAAATTTAAATATTGTGTAAGTTTTTATGTAAGAATTGTATGACATAATTTTGTATAATAAATTCATTACCACATTGTTTATATTATATGAAATATAATAAAATATTCTTTTATTAGTCACTTTATTTACATAGTAATAGGTACTTACTATAATTATTATTTAGGATATTTCAAAAAAGAAATCAAGAAAGATTCTATACTGAACAAATTCTTCATAGATGAGCAATATTTTAGAAGTTGGATCATACAACATCTGAACAGCGCATGGCTCATTACAAAAAGTTCATAAAAATAAAAATATTTGAACCAGTTTTTTATGAGTGAATTATTTTTGGTTTTGCATACAATGGTAAGTTCAAATATTTATTGAATGTTATAACTTATAAGTATCTATTAGGAACAAAAAAATATCTTTTTTTTCATTTAAAAATAAATTCATCAAAATGTTTAATAATAAACTTAAGATTTTACAAAATAATTTAAAACATTTTGTGAAGAACATTGACAAATCTACGTGAAAAAAACTATAACATATTCAATGAACGATTCTAAAATAACGGTTTTAAATATTTGTAAACATTTTACAGAACGATTTTAAAACTCAATTAAATGAAGTACTTAGGTAATTATAATTAAAACTTATGTATATTATTAACAATAATAAGAAATAAACCGTTTATATAGGTATATAGTTTATAAGCTGATTATATTTATTTAAAGAAAACAAATAACAAATATTATTTAGTTAGAGTATTATTTTATAATTATTTATCATAAATTATAATATAAATATGAATAAATAATTTACATTTTATATTATGTCCATAGCCAACAATACGACAATTAGAAATAATACTAAAACACTAAAGTACTATACAAGTATTAAATAGGTATATAGCCAGTGGCGTGGCAAGGGTATAGCCAAGTGTGCCTATGAAATCATCACTCTACTCCGAATTTATTTATAAATGAATTTAAGTTAATAATAAAAATAGTAAATTAAGTTAATTGTTCATTGGGCTGTATAGATAAAATTTTGGGACAGTCGGATAATGGAGACAAATAGTCACCGCCCGATGTGTCCCAATTAAGCGGATTCTACTGTATGATATATACATATTATATTATAATGCAATATTATAATCAGTAATTAACCACGCAACACTAACGAAAATAATAATAATTTATGTACAAATGCAGATCCTTAATCACCGAAAGCAACCAATTATATAAAATATCATGACAGTGAGGCTAGCGGTACTGGTGAATAAGACAGCGGACAGTAGTACTGGCGAGTCAGACACCGGACAGCGGTAAACGATTAATAGTAGAGGCGCGTTTAGTGTCACATTGATTAGCAGAGACTGTGCGGGGTTTTGGTTAGAATATAAATATTAGCTGTGCCAATCAAGAATTTCCGGGTACGATGTTGATGCCCGACATCGAAGGCGACCGGATGCAGACATAATATTATAGACATATTGTATTAGAGATATATCTATAACCGTGGACATAACCGACGAGGCGATAATTATTATCCATCAGAACCTGTGCGGTGGTGTACTTTTTGCCACGTATTAACGTCTTGGGATATCGACGGCCGAGTTATGTCGTCGGTGATCGCCGATTCCGCAGCACTTTAATCGCATATTAATCACCAGTGTCATCGCACACAATAACATCGCACATCACATCTGCTAGCCGTCCGTTACTATCGTACGCACCGTAAAAACAAAAAACGTTCGCGATATTCTTCCACCTCCGACCGGTCAAGACTCAAGAAAATATTATATTTCGAGGTGACTAGTGCCGTATACTCTTTATTCTTTTTAACCTTGTCCCGTCCGCGTACACTGTGTTATGCCATAGATTATTTGTATTTTCAGTTATATATAATTTTCGATATTCATTATATTATGTTGTATCTAATAATATAAAGCACTCGGAGGGTACCGTAGTAAAGAATGGCAAGACAAACCACTCAATGTATTAACGAGTTAAGCAATGTCTGGATAACTACCAAAATACATAAGTCATGAGGATATATTTTATAAACTTAGTGTTGTATAATATCAAAATAATGATCGCATAATGAAACATTATTATTAGAATTAATATTCAGAATAATTAAATATAATATAAACATGGCACGAAATTTTAAACAAATTTTCTAAAACTTAATGATGGCGGCTAATACAATTCATATGATTTTTAAATCGTTAATATAGTCTCGTTACTTAGATTTAGTTAAATTATAATATCAATACAATCACTAAAAATATTTAGTTTATAATGTTTGCCTTATGACGATCACGATGCTTATTGTCGAAAAAAGACGGACTTACCTTTGTTTAGCTTGTGGACGACGATGACTAGGGATCTGATTATAATGAGGATAGGGTAGGATCAATAAGTAAATAAACAACGTAATATAAACTTTTAAAAATGATATTTTAAATAAAACAAAAACATATAATATCACAAAATTATGTTATATATAGATATATTAATACGTCACTTGGCATTATCATAGACAATTTGTCTTGATTATATGAACAAATAATAATAATATAATAAAAAGAAACGATACCGTAAAGGAAAGATGAGAATCTGGACCACTTCCTGCATTGAGCTGGAACTGACGACAAAATACCAAAATGAACCGGAACTGGTGCCAAATATTGAAAATTGCGGCTGAGTGGCCCGAGGCAGATGAGCTGGTCACGGGAACACTGTCGGTGTCGAAACTGGCCACGAAAAATATAAAAGAGAGAAACAAAGAAAAACGTGATTTTCCTTAGCTTGCGAAAAACAAACAAAACAACACGTACTTTTCGTAAAACATAAAAATTATAACAGACGCCAACGAGTGCATGACATCGAACGGCGGACATGTTTTTATACCGTCGCGCAGTCTTGCCGGTGTTGCACATTCCAGCTGAACGGGCGGCGATTGACTTCTCGACCAAGGGAGATGTCGGTACCACGTATTCCAACTTGCGTGAACAGAAAGCATTTCGCATGTAGACAGTATGTACGTATGGAAGCGGATCAAATCAAACGCTCCGTTCGTACGGAGTATTCTTTAATCTATGGACGGAGTCCGCTGACCATCCCTTCCACCAACACCGAAGACATCGGTAGTTTTCCGACAACTTGTGGACGGACAGGTGTCGCGGGCGTCGTGGGTTCGGAGTTCGGACGTCGATGCTTTGTTCGATGCTTCGTTGATCACTACGACGGCTTGGCGGGCGCCCGACAGCTTTCGGTTCGTGTGCGAAACGATGATGATGGACGTTGACGACGACGAACGGCTTGCGGTACCAACTTGGGCAACGATCCCGTCCTAGAAGTACCCGTGCACATATCAGGCGGCGGCACAGGCGACGACACGTTACGACGGAGGCGGGGTGAGTGACGATATATTAGGAACACGGACGTTAGCGACGCCGGGCCCGTTAAAACTGTGCGTTTCACAGGGTCCGGCGGCGGGTTACTCCGGCTGCTACCGCGGTTGATGTTCATTTTCCTTTTTCGTTATCATTTAAGATTCTGAACGGAGTGATGAATGTATTGATTTTACAATGATGTGGGTTTTTTTTTTTTTATTGTTTTGTGTCTGACGACAACATTTGGAGCAGTAAAAATGCTTCGATCTTTGACTTCAGCCTCTCTTTGAAAAGGAAATCGAATCTAGTTGATACTTTGGGGGGGAGGGGCAAAAGTTAAAAATTTTCAATATTTTTTAAATGAGTCGGGAAAAAGCCTAAAAAAAATGACGGAAAAACGGGATTTTTTACGCAAAACCAGTTTTCGACAAAATCGTTTTTTTTTTTGCTATAACTAAAAAACTAATCGATGTAAATACTTGAAATTTTCGCCAAATGTTTATATTAGCGTTCTCCATACACAGTTAAATTTTCAAAGAATTTTGACTTTTTTTGAGTTATTTATAGACAATCGAAGTTTTTAATTTTTTTTTGTATTTTTTTTTAAAATAACGATAAAAATTTTTTGGCCGGCCAGAAAATCTTGAAAATTTAACACAAGGTTTCTTATAAGTTGTTCTTAAAGTAATAAAAAAAAATCCGAAATCGTTAGTCACAACTTTTTTTTATAAGTGCTTAAAGTTCGAATTTATACGAAATATGTCAAAATTGCAAAAATTTGCAAGTAATTTTGTCGTTGAAAAATCGTAAAATTTTTTTCTTTTATAACTAAGTTTTGAAAATTTGGTACAAGGTTTTCCATAAATTTTTCTTCAATTATCTGTAAAAAAAACTCTACCGGATTCAGACAAAAATTTTTTATGAGTGTTTGAAATTTAAATTTGTACAAAACCGCGTTAAATAACGATTTAGCCTCAAACGATTTTTGATATTTGTTGTTATTCAAATAGTATAAGTCGTAAATACTTGAAAATTTTACCAGTTATTTAGATTGCAATTTTCTTTACGTGATTTGATTTTCAAAATATTTTGACTTCTTTTGAGCTATTTGTAGACAATTGAAATTTTTAATTTTTTTTTATAAATGTTGATAAAAAAAATTAAGCTGGGACAAATTACTTGAAAATTTAATTGAAGGGTCCACATAACTTGTTCTAACTCTCATTCAAAAATTATAAAAATACATAGGCACAATTTTTTTTTATTAGTATTTGAAGTTCAAATATTGACAAAAATTCGTCAAAATCATGAATATTTTTCACTATTTGGTAGTTGAAAATTTATAAATATTTTACTATCAAAAGCTAAGAATTGAAAATTTAATACTATTCTGTCCATAAGTTAAGCTTAGAATAATTATAAAAAAGTTTGATGATTATTCAATTTAAACAATTTTATGAGTGTTTAAAGTTTTAATTTTAATTTGAAATCAAAAATACACGTGTAAAATAACGTTTTACTAATAAATAATTTTCGATTTTTGTTATTTTTAAAAAATTACTAAACGTAAGATCTTGAAAC